>OX621188.1:4000000-5354389 GCA_951640565.1 Petrophora chlorosata
TCTGCGAGGGAAGGCCTGAGTCCCAGCAGTGGGAACGTAAAAGGCTGATGATGATGAAGCCGGGGCGGGTCGCTAGTTCAAAAATAAACTATAAAGATGTGTTCGTAAATGTGACAAGTGTAATTCTGGTTTAAGATAAATTATTTCTCCAAGAACATGGTTCACTTAAAAGAGAAATTACAATAACTTAAAATAAGGTAGGTAATATTTTAATTGCCATGAGCATGCAGGCGAACACAAAAATATTTATTTTTAACTAGGGTAGACAAATAAAAAATATGATCACACGAACAAGTCAAAGAGTAAACAGCTATATAGCAGTTTTTAAATATGTTTAGTGATTCCGTTTGTTTTATTGTTTTTGGTAATTTATTGAATAGTAGTGCTCCTTCATACAAAATTTTAATTTTTGTTTTAGGAAAAGGGTATAGGTAGGATATATGTATATGTTATGCGCATTTCTTGTATTTAAATTATTAATTTGTATGTTTTTATTAAAGGTTATTTCAGAGTGTATATTTTTATTCATTATCTTTTTTACTAATGTACATACGTTGGTAATATATATTTGTGTAATATTAAGCAATTTAGTTTCTTTATAAATTTTTGACGTAGATTCTAGATAGAGTAATTAGTTGAAATAATGTTGGTACTTGGTACAGAACTGTGGTTGGATTGTGTAGCTCGATAATTTACTTTTAAAATAAGAACCGATCAAAAAGAAAAAATAGTTGGTAGTAACCCACAATAGTAATTGTTAATCGGACAAAAATGTACATGTTAATTAAGTGTTCTCATTTTAAGTGAATATTGTATATTCTTATGAGAAAAGATCTTAAACCAAATGTACCTAACTATAGATACTATAATGCTGACTGTTTCCTTTTCAAATTGTATATACACTACAAGTCACGGAATAGGGTATGAGCTAAGAACGTTCTAGCACTCCAATAACAGCCCGGCAATCTGTCATCGAATGTCAGCCGCGACTAATGACTGAGCAACCCGCCTCCCGAGTCTCGGCTTAGTAATGACAAGCTACGACGCAAATCTCCCTCAAAGCCTTAGGTTATCTACTAACGGGACTACCATTTATTTTAGAAGACTTCAAAATACATCTTCAAAATTTGACGACTACCGAGTGGAAAATCTCCAGATCACGACTACCTTCATTCGGACGGGACGCCGCCTAGCCAAAGCCTAAACCGCATTGACCCTCATACGTATCTAAACTGAATAAAAAAACAATCGAAAAAAACCGGATAAGTGCGAGTTGGATTCGCCCACCAAGAGTTCCGTACAAAGTCTATATTTTTTTGTTTTTGTAGAACTGAATGACGAGACGAGCTGGTCGTTTGCCTGATGGTAAGCAATACGCCAGCCCATAACAATAACAGCACCACCCAGAATTTTGTTTTGCAAAATCCTGCGCGGCTCTGCACTGCGCTCGTCACCCTGAGACAATTAGCTGTTGAGTCTCATAATGCCCAGTAATTTCGCTGGCTACAATGCCCTTCAAACCTTATGATTTAATGACAAGTGTATAGTTATCAGATTTCTTTCCTGTACTTGTAATATAAGCCGATATTACTTGCCAAATTTCATAGTTTTAGGTCAACGGAAAGTACCCTATACATTTTGATTCCCCTGACTGTGTCAAAATATACGTTTTTTGCGGCATTAACGGCCGTATTGTCTTTTTACGTTAACTTAGAAATTTGACCTGAGTATATGTTTTTAATTTCAACTCGATACCTCCACGCGATTCCGATCCCTTGACAGACAGTCGGACAGACAGACAGATGGACAACAAAGTGATCCTTTAAGAGTTCCGTTTCGTCATTTTGAGGTACGGAACCCTAAAAATGGACGTCAACTGAAAGTTTGTACTCTTCTCAAATGATGTGGCTTACGTTTTTGCCATTGACAGCCAATCCAATGATGACGTCTATTTTGATTGAAATATGGACTTCATTCGTTTGGAAATGAACAATCGAACAACACCTATTCAAATATAATATACTCTTACATTTATTAATAGTTTTTGAAGATTGCTAGTTCATTTGAGTTAATGTAAGTCTCGTCAGTGGCCACCTTTAGGGTCAAGCTTCAAGCTACACCTAAGCAAGAGTTACCTTTTGTACGCCCGAGATAGCAATCCGTTGTAGGCTATCACTGTAGATGCAGCTGTGGGTCATTGTACGGAATTAAGTTGGTACCAGAGCCCTTATAGTCCACAAAAACGACTATAAAAAGATCATTGATTTTGCAACGTGCATATTACAAAGTATGCAACAAAAACGATTTTTGTTTTTAATTTAAATATAACCTTCTTGAAAAACTCACTGAAAAATATGTGAGACACGCGCTGTGACTGACAAAAATAGAATAGAAATACTCTTTATATGTATACCACATACGAAATAAATCTTATCTAGGGCTATACAATTGGCGGTCTTATCGCTTGAAGCATATTACAGACAACCTTTGGATGATAGAGAGATAGAGAGACTAATAGATGCACAGAAAAAAATGTGTGTAAGATATTCAAAAAACCTCAGCACGTAATTTTTGTTTCTGAAATACCGCGCATCATGTTTGAAAACATACGAAATTCATCAACTTAGCGAGTAAATCTCAAGAGCATCTCAAAATTTTGAGACTTGAAAACTTGGCGAAATACTTCTTGCACTTTCTGTGGAACGGGAAAGTTTTGATTAAAAACTTGTGCGTTCTATTTTAGAGCTAATAAATAGTTTATACTAAAATTCTGTCTTACTGACTTACTTCTCATCGCTTCACCTCAATGAAGTGAGACTTTGTAACTACAACCAAAGAAAATGAACTATTACTTACCTACAACTATGTATATTGTAAAACATTTACATAGTTTTGAGGCTATAGATATAATATTAACAAGTAGATGTATTTTTTTTATTGGTAAATGGGCATACGTTTGACGACATCTCACCTGATGGAAAGCGAAGATGCGGCCTAAGATGGAACTCGCTTGCCCATGAGATGCCTATTCACTCTAGACTTAAAGAGACACAATTTGTACAACATGTACATAGATTTAAGGCAATAGATAAAATATAATATATGAGTTGATGTATATTCCATGATTAAATTACAAAGACATTTCAATGTAAATTAATAACTTATAAGTAATATAATATCTATTTCTAAATATTTTATTTGCGTTTCAGACTTCTAAGTTACTTGATGGATTTGGATTAGGTGTAGGTACGCGATCACATCAAAAATAAACCGCCTTCTAACGAGTTAGTATAATTTTGTGAACGGTACCCGGACGTGCCCTCATTGCGCACGGACCTTCACAGCAAAAATTGTAAACAATTCAATTCAATTCAAAAGTTCTTTATTCTAATTTTGTCGTCACAGACGCACTTATGAACGTCAATTATTACAATGACTCTAACACCATATCGGAAAAAGAACCACTATTCAGAAGATACGGCAAGAAACTGAGGAGCATATTTTTTAGAACTTTTGTTACAATATTTATTATATATATTATGTTTGTTTTTGACAATATTATATTTCTTATGTGCCAGTTGGCTACTTGGCAAAACCGGAATGTTCCACGCATCTTTGTCTTCTATGTAATTACTAACTGTAAAGTATGCTTTTTTCATTAGAATATTTTTCACATTCAATTTAAATCTACTTTCTGTGAGCTCCGTTAAACATTTTGGATTTTAATAACATACACAATTGCCCATGACAAAAACATCCCGGCTCAAAAAATAGCATTGAATCGAAGTCTGATCGCCGAGGCAGAAACCGGCCAGGATGAATATATATATATATATATATATATAGCGACTATGAATTATCCTAATAATACATTATTTTAAAATTATTTTGCGCGACCAGCTCCTATTTGCATGAGAGAGTATTATACGTACATACACTTATATATATATATATATATATATATATATATATATAAACTCTCTCATGCAAATAGGAGCTGGTCGCGCAAAATAATTTTAAAATAATGTATTATTAGGATAATTCAAAGTCGCTTTCGCTCCCGTTACCAGAATAATGGTCTCCTCAATTTCGCCAAGTATCTGTTCCAAATATTACGCTGGAAATATTTATGTAAAGGCTTTCTCGAACTAATTTGAAACGAGTTGTCATTCCTCTTTGACTAAGCCTCTTTTGTCGCTCCTCCTAAGAATTGAGCTGGTCATAATGGTTGTAATAATTTTAGTTAAGTGTTGCTGCAATCCGGATCGTCTTTTTAACGGGGTATTGCCTATACCTGATACTGAGGATGCGAGTTCGAGTCCCGCGACGGGACAAATGTTTGTGCACAGAAAAAAAAACGCAATCATTTGTTTCGTGTCTAAGTATTGTGGGACCATGGTCCTCATAGGTGTTCCCTAGATACAGGGAATCCTAGTTCCCTAACTAACCAGGATCTATGTATATAATCGTTGGGCATCATTTATTTAATTTATTTACCTTTATTTATAACGATACTAAACACTTCTTACTATAACTAGGTACTGACGTGGAGAAGCTATTAGATAACCTATTGGCTATTATAAGCCTATATATAGCCCACTAGCTCAAATCTGTCAGTATTCTATCGAATAAACTATGGAGAGTGTGCTCAGGAAATGCATAATTTAATCCCTCCATCGCTATTCCACCATCGGACATCAAGACGAATAGCACAACGCCACCCCTACATGGTAGAAGTCCCACCTATTCGTACTAAGCGTTTTGGCGCATCCTTTTTAATACGTTAAGCGAAGGAGTGCAACGCCCTGCCATCGTCTGTGTTTCCTGTTAAATACACCCTGGGTGTTTTAAAATCAAGAGTTAATGGATACTCACTAGGCAAGCGTACTTCATCTTCGACCGCATCGTCACTTGCCATCAGGTGAGATCGTGGTCAAACTTTGGCCTAGTAAGACGTACAAAAACTCCCACTGCTGGCAATATTAAATGTCAAAGTTCAGGCTCTTATTATGCAAACCGTTGTGAGACCATCACCTACGTCAGTCTTCTTCATATCAAATAGTTCTTTGGATTTTAACTAATTAGGAAGATGTAAAAATTATATTGCTCGGGAAGGAATCGAACCCGCGTCTTCGGAATACCGTCACGAAGCCTTAACCAATAGGCCACCGAGTCAACTGCTCAACGAATCAAATTTCTTCTATCCTTCTTATATCCATTACGGGGACGATCTTAAGATTAAAAATCAATTCGATTTTTATTTCGCCTTGCATGTGCATTCAAAAGCAAAAAAGGTCTTTTGAGTTATTAAATCTCAAAAAACTGGGTAACCAGGTGAAACCTGGTAACTAATATTCTCTGGCGTTGCTACCAAAATATTTAATGACAATACTTGAATGTACGTTGATTAATGTTGCTCTCAATTCACTCCCATTATTTAAATTATACTAAAGCAACAGCGCGCAAGTTGAACGGAATAGTTCGGGAACTGATTCTGCTTTCTGCAAGCGAATTGGCAAATTACATAGCAAAGCTGGATTTGGTACAATTTGACTATTTCCGCGACCGGATTAACTGGACCGATGTCAATTGAAATCCTGTTGGCTAATCTAGAAACCAATTTATTTCTAAAATACTTTTATCTCTAACAATCACAGCTTTTTCGGTGAAAACCAGGCGGACTTCCAATTTGAGTCATGATCATCATCAGTTTCCACTGCTGCGGCCCATAGTCAAAGAAACAGTATGGATACCACGCTGGCCCTGTGCGGATTGGTAGATGTCACATTTCCTTAATTTTTTGTTAATAATTCTAGAATTTTATCTTTATATATTTTATCTAGAATTATATAGGTTTCCTCACGATGTTTTCCTTCACCGTCTTCAGAGCGAGTGTTAAATCCGCACATAACCGGGCCTAGCGCACTCCGCCCTGTAGGTACGAAGCCTATCTTAAATATTAGAGATGTGTCATCTGCGAAGAAAACAATATCGCATAAGTCCTTCACAAAAGAGGGTAGGTCGTTAATATAGACTAGGAATAAAAATGGTCCTAGTATTGAGTAACTTAGCATAACTTAGAAATACAGTGGTGCGAGGCCAGCAGGATTCGAACTCGGGTGCGTCGGATTGAAAGTCGCACGTGACTGAGCTACACTCGCTCACGATCGATTGACTCTTATTCGATTTGAATGCTAGTGTTTTATGTGTAGGTACTATCCAGAGAAATGGAGAATACTTAAGTAAGAATGGTGGTCCACACATTTTTGTAGGAAAATCAGTGTCGCCAATCGCAGACACGTAACATCCATCATCATCAGCCTATAGATGTCCACTGCTGGACATAGGCCTCTCCAAATGCAAGCCATTGAGCACGTTCCCCGGCTACTTTCATCCAGCTGCTACCAGCCACCCTGCGAAGAGCGTCGCTCTACCTAGCCTAAGGGCGTCCTACACTACGTTTGCCAATTCGTGGTATCCACTCTAGAAAGCGTCTACCCCAATGGTTATCCCACTGGCCCACTGCCAACCGAAACATACAATACAAAGAATCAATGCATTTATTTTGTCACATTTATTACTAGTTTGAACAGTTATAAACGCTTTTCATAAACGTTAAAAATATATCTTATTATAAGGCAATACCAATAGATTACTGAAGTGCGGAATTCGGCGCGTTGAGTCCACGTGCCGCACCCCGGCGGTTATACGTCTACAACGTTGACATAAATACGATTGTTCAATCGTATGATCGCGGTGCGTCTGCCATGCCTGCTCCACCATTCTAACTTATTCTCCATTTCTCTGTAACTATCCCTTATCACAAAGATGTAGACATGTCCCGCCATTCCGGTGTCCTGTCTTCAATAAATGGTTGACCCACTTCCCGTACCCGAAAAAGTATGATAAATCTGTATAAAATATGACAATTAAAACACAAAGCTTACCCAGAATCCTCAATCCCGCTATCCCGCTCAACAATAGGGCAGGAACAAAGGATGAAGGAGCGGGAAGGATAAAAATAATTGCGGTCCCGCCGCAGTCGTTATCCTTGACCTTCGAGCTCACGTGGTGGCAACAGAATAGCGCATAGTGCTCACTGCTAGAGGGTATTGATCTAAAAGTAACCTTTGAGTTAAGTATATTTGTGAATGGAGTAAAGGGGCTTGTTATTTGTATGATTCTTTTTTGTTTGGTAGGTCATATTTCAAAGGTGGAATTTTATCAAAATTGATTCAGTACTTAAAAAAACAGAAACAGAAAATATAAGTTTAGTTTTGCAGTCGGTTCTAGTTTTTTATAAAAATATTTTTTTTTCCTTCACGTGGACACTCGTTAAGTACAGAATAATAAATTGATTTCTAAAATAATACAGCCTTTTCATGGAATCACGAACGTCTCAAGTATCAAAATCAATTCATTATTGGCGGAGTAATCGCGTAACAAACATACAAAAAAATATCGTCGAATTGAGAACCTCCTCCTTTTTTGAAGTCAGTTGAATAATAATAAATGAATCAGAAACGCATTGAAAATATCTAGTGAAATTAATTGAATACATATTCAGCGGCATCACACTAGATATTTTATTTTAGATTCTAGATATTCTACGCTCTCACCTTACTCTCACCTTTGGGATGGATCAGCTAAGTACCAGCTTGAAGCACTAGAGTCAATCGAAAGTCGAGCCAAGAGACTCATTGGCGATGACGCGCTTTTCGAGTCAAGACTCCACAGTCTTGAGTATCGACGCAAAATAGCCAGTCTATCGCTCTTTTATCGGACACATTTCGGCGAGTGTGCGTCGGAATCACACCAATTAATTCCCCTGTCCTCGTTTCATCGTTGGACTACTAGACGAACGGCAAAGCGCCACCGTTATATGGTGGATATTCCTGCACGCGCATTCATTGTTGTGATTATTGTAATTTAATTAATGTAATTAGTTTTATCCGTGTTAATTAAATTGAATAAATGAATAGATTAATAAATAAATGACATTCATTCCCTGTATCTAGGGTACCAAGAACTACGAGGACCCACAACTCAATACCCAGACACGAAACAAATGCTTGCGCTTTTTTTCTGTGCACAAACATTTGTTCCGTCGCGGAAGTTAATCCAGCAACCTCGGTGGTGTATGAGATTGGAGCAAACCTGCCCAACTACTACACCACATATGCTGACTTATAGAGCTGTGTTAAGATTAATTTAATATTGCTTATTTTAAGCAACTATGTGGCCGAAGTTAGAGCACATAGACCTAGTAAGAAGTTGGCTTTGTTTGGTGGTGGTTGGAGCCAGTGACCTTGCAAAATCTGCACCTAATTATAATTAAGTCGTTGGTGTAGTTCCGAGTTCTCAGTTGCGTCGGATTATTAGTTGCATTAGATGGCGCTCGGCCGCGCTCTCTCTGAAATTTGTCTGCGTTTTAACCAGTTCGGTACAAAAAATGTTTTGTTTCGGTAATAAAATAGTAGCCTAAAACAGTTATGAAATTGAAAAAAGGCTTGCTAATGCATTGTCGACCAAACCGAATTAATATTAAATTGAAGAGCTTCACAATAAACAAAAAATGTCATTTTTTTAAATCTATTTTATCTCTCGTGGTAGGTCTGTCGTATGCGGGAGGCCGTTTGGGTAGATACCACAGCTTTGCCAGTTATTCTGCCGAAAAGTAGTCGTGCGTAAGCATTACTATGTTTCGGTTTGGAGGGCATTGTAGCCAGCGAAATTACTGGGCATACCTATATGAGACTTAATATCTGACGTCTCGGGGTGATGAGCGCAGTGTATTTCTACGCCGTGCTATTTATGGTACGAAAAGATCTGGGTGGCATTGCAATCGTTATAGGCAGGCGTGGCGCTTACAATCAGGCGAATGACTTGGTCATCACATCACTCAGTTCCCTCTATATATTTAAAAATGAAACCCTATTTCCCTTGGTCACGGCATCACGCGTGAACGGCTGGACCAATTTCGGTAATTCTTTTTTGTTGTATGTTATTGTCAGGAGAAGGTTCTTATGAGAGAAAAAAATTAAGAACCTTGCGCGGAACATTAGTAATTTTATAAAAATTTAACAACCAAACTTTCTAATGTATCCTTATTAATAGTTAAGACAGGGCGACGTCTGTCGGGTCAGCTAGTAAAAAATAAATATATAAAATTCAGCGATAAATATATCATTAAGTCCAATCTATTAGTATTATTATATGTCGTACCAGTATTAACTAGTGCGTTTATTAGTTTAATCGTCCAAATTATCCACGCTCTACGCGTAATTACATTTCAATAATCGCCAGTAGTTAGTTCAATATGGTTCTTCATTGAACCATATTGAACTAACTAACTATCCAGTACAGTACACAATGATCCCAGATTATGTTTCCTTGAGCTTAACGACTGAGACATCTCCAAATTAACATATGGGTGTGCTAACATTATAAACCACATATTTTGTTTCGTCACAAGCATGTGTTTCTTGTCTGGATGTTTTTTTTTACTCTTAATAGTTCTATGTTTGGTCACTATCTCGCCTGATGTGAAGCAATGATGTGGCCTAAGATGGAGCACATAGATCTAGAGAGAGACGGCAGTTGAGCGGCTGCACAGACCCGTCTCCCCGATGGTTCACCGAACATCATCCCGAAACACGACAAGGTCGCTTGACGGCATGGCTTTGTTCGGTGGGCGGTATTACAACCACGGCCAGAGCCTACCACTCCAAAGCGCGGAAGCGGGTTTCGTCACGACGTTTTCCTTCACCGTTTTTAGAGCGAGCGTGCAAAAACTGCACTTAACTATAAATCATTGGTGCAGGGCCTAGTCGGGATTCGAACCTAGGTGCGTCGGATCGAAAGGCGCACGAGTTCTCGCTGAGCCACACTCGCTCTATATATTATATATATTGTGGGACTATGGTCCTCGTAGTTCCAGGTTCCCTAGATTCAAAAGTCTAAAGTCAAAAGACATTTATTAAATATGCACAAAAAATGCACTTTTAAACGTCATATACACCTAATAAAAATCAATTAAATAAACACTTTGAAAATTGTACAGGGAATGCTAGTTATGCATGATCTAATTAGGTGCAGATTTTTAAAGCTCACTGGCTCCAACCACCACCAAACAAAGCCACTTTTTTACTAGGTCTTTGTGCTCTAACTTCGGCCACATTGTCGCTTAAAATTAGGGAATATTAAATTAATCTTAACACAGCTCTATAAGTCAGGATATGTGGTATAGTAGTTGGACAGGTTGGCACAAATCTCATAAACCGCGGTTGTGGGATTAACTCCCGCGACGGGACAAATGTTTGTGCACATAAAAAAAGCGCAAGCATTGTTTAGTGTCTAGGTATTGTGTTGTGGGTCCTCGTAGTTCTTGGTTCCCTAGATACAGGGATTCCTAGTTAAGAGCCATGATCTATGTGTGTGATCGTTGGGCGTATTTATTTTTATTGATTCATAAGCGACAAAAAAAATACGAATGATTGAAAATGGGTTAAGGATCAGCAAGCGCTGGTTGCAGTTTCAGATATTCCGTCGCCAAGCAGTACATGAGTATATGTGCTCGGTTAAAAAAGGCGCTGTCGCCATCGCTTGGCCTTTGCTTGTCAAATATAAACAAAACCTGCCTACCCTTAGCAACTCCACTCATATGAAGTGTCCTACTGGAATTACCTCAAAAGTAATTATAAGGGTGACTCCCTGCCACCCTACAACTTCCACCTAAAGTCGGGAGGTTGAAAGACGTCATTTGAAGCATTGCGGTTTTAATGAGAAAGTCCTTTTTGAGGTACTATATGCAGGTCCATCGTTTTTAATTGGTTTACTGACAAAATTATTGCTAAGTGTAACCTTATTTGTATTTTTTATAATGTAGCTGTTTGCTGTTTCTTACAAATAAAAATAAAAAAACAGCAACCTACCTATTATAAAATCAAACATTTTTCCGTAATTATAAAAGTACTGCACCACGCGGTTTCACCCGCGGTTTGCCTTTGGCGGTGTTTATTTGGTCTTAACTTTTAGTAGTTTTAAAGTTGCGTTTTAAATATTTATATTTTATTAAAATTAACGTGAATATTAGTCATAATTTGATTTAATAACCGGCTACACTCACGGGTATTAGTCGAGACACTCAACCGGTTCTTGCGAAGCGCCCGCCGCGACCGTGCGTATTCCTTGAAGATGAGCTTCTGTACCGCTCGAATACCGGTCGAGTGTTTCGACTAGTACCTGTAAATGTAGCCGGGTATTAAATCAAATTATAAATAAATTAGTCTGGCAAAGTAATACACTTAATTTGTGCTGCTAATTGCAACACTAAATAAATGTAGCACAACCACTATTCATCACAATATTCTATAATAATTAATATCTGATTCAATTTTCAACTGCTAAATTATTTTACACACACACATACACACTACACTTACAACAGCATGCAGCATAAATAATTAATAATTACCGTCATTTTCGAAATGATTTACCAGACCCCTTGTCAGTGACAACTCTGCACCGCACGCTCGGTTGTTTACTGTCGACACTGCAGTAGGGTTGCCGACCGCTGCCGCTGCTGGCGCAAATCACTTCATTGCCGTTGTGTTGCTATCGGGCAGTTATGCAAGCATATAAGGCAAATATATATAGGCATAGGAAAAAGTAAAACGTAACTTACCAGACCAGAACACTATTTTTTAGATTAGATTAGATACCTCTTTATTGTTACACCACCAGAAATTATCACAACGAAGGAAAAAATAACAAACTTAAAAACTAGTGTTACAATGGGCGGTCTTATCGCTCAAAGCGATCTCTTCCAGACAATCTTAGGATGAAGAGGACTTAAATAAACTCCATTATGTTTTTAGTGATGTCATTCAGTTTTATTCGGTGTTATACCATGGTCTTCATAGTTCCTAGTTCCCTAAATACAGAGTATCCTAGTCAAGGGCCAAGGTCTATATATGGGATCGTTGGGCGTATTTACTTATTTACATTTAGCTTTGACTGTATTTCATTTCAGGTAATTGCGTTGCAATATGTAAAACGAGGAAATTTCCTATTTTTTGCAATTTCCATGTATTATACACATTACTGTGTTGCCTTGTTCTAAACGATTACTGGGTTTTAGAGACTTAAAAGCCATTGTCTGAGCGTGACGAGCGCAGTGCAAGATGTTGTAAAATAAAATTCTGGGTAGCGCTGCAACTGCGGTTCCCGTGACGCAGTTGCATAAAAAGTTTTCAGTGACGAGGGTAATTTGTAATAACCAAAAGAAAAACATTTACCGAATGACCATTTTCGGCAGACGGAATCTCGCTGTAAAACTGAAGCATAGCAATGACGGTGGCATTATGTTTGTTTGAGTGGACGGAGGGTTGATGGCCACTCAACGCGGCACGGCATAGCATGATGTAAATATGTGCGTGAGGCTTGTGTACAAACAAGCAGTCCGGCATAGCTTGAGTGCTTCACTTTTGAATTTGGCAACGAAGCGTCCGCCTTTTTTTAACCAACTTAAAAAAAGGAGGAGGTTCTCTGTTCGATATTTTTTTCTTATATATTTCGTTCTGTATTTTTTTATGTTTGTTACCTCAGAACTCCGTCATTTACAAACCGATTTAGAAAATTCTTTTTTGCGTTGGGTTCAGTATAGCTACGAAGTGGTTCCATAAGTCTAGTAAGTTATTGTTTAATCGTCATTTCATATTGAACAAATCCTCTCACCCTGTATAACTAGCAAACTACAACTAGTGAAGATAAAGCACAAGTCTAAACACCATGTATTACAGGTTCTTAAATTAACTGCCAAAGTTTTTAATCAAAACTTTCACTGTTTACACTGGAAATAGAATCTCACGTTGTTTCCAGGGTCTTCACGTTTTACTATTAATAGCTAAAACTTGAGTGCGATACCGAGCGTGGCTGCGGACCGCAGACTACAGTGACTTTAAAATTCTGCGTCTTTAACAAACGACGACACTCACTTGCCAACTTGGTGCTTCGATATAAATATAGATGGATAGAAATAGAGATGATCATATAAACAAAAAAGTGACAGATCAAAAAAATGTTTAAAAACAATGTTTTTATGGATTTACAATGCATTGTCTTCGAGTTGTGAGCTACCCGGAAAGTTTCAGCCAGATAGCTAATCGGGAAGTGCTCGAAATTTGAGTTGCAAGATTCCACACGAAACAAAAGACAGACAACAAAAAAGTGACTTAATGAAAACGTGGCTATATAATATTTTTTTTAAAAAACAAGACTCGACGTCAAGACTAAAATTATATTTTTTGCTTTTATTATTTTTTCAAAAAGTGCCAATATCAATTTTGATAAACTTTATATGGGACTACTTTTGAATCACCTACCAAACAAAAAAAAGAATCATCACAATCAATTCATAATTGATCGATCGGATCATAATTGGAGTAACCGCGTAACAAATATATAAAATTAAAAAAAAATCATACCGTCGGATTGAGAACTTCCTCTATTTTAAAAGTCGGTTAAAAATAGTGTCGCTGCAGTCTGCCGCTGCAATCTGTAGTTTCCGTTGCTTGGAATCGCACCTTAAAGCATACTCGAAATAATGGCTAACAAATCGGTTTTCAGGGTCATTAATTAATTATACGAAAGTACATAATGCTTTTCTTCACCATTTTTCTACGGACTTGTAAAATGGTGAAGAAAGGTTAAATAGCGAGACGAGGAAGTCTTAAACCTGATTTTAAGAAACACGTCTGTCTGTAACAGATGCAGCAAACATTTTGCAAAATTCTCCGAGGCATTGCACTGCGTTCGTCACACCGAGACAATATACATATACCTATAGCTCTTAAGTCATGTGTAAGTCCCCACGCATCTAAAATTTATTCGTTATGTTAAGGATAGACAAACGTATATTTATTGTACGACTGTAATGTAATACTTGTACTTACGCTGACAGTCTGTGACGCGGTAACGAAAATATTATAGTCGCGGGAATCAGGCCGTCCGGGAATGGAGGGTTAGTCAGCTGTTCGCTAAATTGATTCTCAATCAAGGCAGCCGTCTCTTTCACGCTCAACTCTCACTTTACTAGTCAGACAGAGAGGGAACATGTGTCAGGGTCGGAGAAGTTGAGAAAGTGAGCGTCAATCTGAAATTGACACTTGATATTGATTGACGCTGAACTTGTGCAACTTTTTAAAATTTCAATTTGTGGTAGTTTGCTTTTTACGAGCTTTTATTTAACTTACAATGTATGTATATAATGTAACTATGTTTGTTCGGGTGGAATCTTGCAAGCTGATTCAGAACCACTTCCTCTTGTCCTACGAAGTTGAAATTGAAATTGCATACTTGTAAAAGTTCGATGACAATGCAATATTATGGTGACAGCCTGCTCATCTGATAATGGAGACGGAAGGTGGGCAATGGAACTTCTTGTGACATAATGATGATATTTATTTCTAATAACGCAATAGACATTGGTAGTCATTAGTTGTCTATCTTTGTGATAATCTGACCCAAAAAGCGATCGAGTATGGCTTAGTGGGAGCACGTGCGACTTTCGATCCGACGCACGCAAGTTCAAATCTCGCTGCCCAGTACCACTGACTTTCTTAAGCGGATTTAACACTCGCTTTAAAAACGGCGAAGGAAAATATCGTGAGGAAACCGGTATGTCCAAGAAATAATCACAAAAATTCAAGGACATGTGATGGAGTTCACATGTCCTTGAATTTTTGTTGGTAACCAACCCGCACTGAGCCAGTGTGGTGGATTAAAGTCAAAGTCAAAAACTCTTTATTCATTTTTGGCATCACAGACGCACTTTTGAAAGTCAAATTATCACAATGACTACCACCGTATCGGAAAAAAAACCACTACTCAGAAGATACGGCAAGAAACTGAGGGGAATGTTTTTTAGAAATGTTGTTACAATTTTTTTGGTGTCTACAATATACAATTATGGCCCATACTCTCTCTATGAGAGAAGGACCGTGTTCCAGCAGTTGGAACATAATGAGCTGATGATGATGATGACCCGAAAAGTGTTATATGAAATAGTCATTCAAGTTTACATGCGTTTAAGTATTAATACGAGGGTCATAAAGTTAAAGAGCCACACAAAAAAATTGCTTGCGACTCAACTTTATACACTTGGTTGCGTTTAAGGTTCTGCTGAGCGACGTACTTACGGCACATTTTTTTAACTATCCTATGTACGATGTTATAAACGCACAATGGATAAATATCAGCCTCTGTGGCGTAGTGGTTGGACAGGTTGGCTCAAATCTCATACACCATTGGGGATGTGGGTTCGATTCCCGCGACAGGACAAACAATAAATAAATACGCCCAACGATCATATACATATACCTATCCTGGCCCCTAACTAGAATTCTATGTATATATCCAGGGACTACGAAGACCGTGGTCCCACAACAGCCAGACACAAAACAAATGCCATTGCTATTTTTTTCTCTGCGCAAACATATGTCCCGTTGCGCGTCGCGGGGACCGAACCCGTAACCTAAGTGGTGTATAAGATTTGAGCTGACCAACCCAACCACTACACCACAGAGGCTGACTATAATTAATAACAAAACCTAAGTGGCACATCCTACTTCCTAATAACATTATAAACGCGAAAATTTGTAAGAATGCATGGATGTATGTTTGTTACTCTTTAACGCAAAAACTACCGAACCGATTTTGATAAAATTTGGTATATAGGTACTTTATAACTGGGAATAGCACATAGGCGATTTTTTTATCTCGGGAAACCGCGGGTGGAACCGTGGGGCACAGCAAGTTATAATATAATTATTTACTAGTGCGATTTTTGAGGACTTAATTACAATACTTTGAATTTTCTCTACTATACAAAAACTTAATTAGAAAGAATTGTACAAATAAAAGCAAGCTTACGTAAAAAAATCTGTTATTGACATTGAAAAACCGTATCAAAATCCGATGCGTGATTTAGAAGAAGAAAGCAAAGAAACAGAAATGAGGACGCGGATAACGACTTTGTTTTATACGCAGCGCAGCGTTGGAGTTTTGTTTTTAGTTGTACCTTATGTACTGAAATGTATTGGGCAATGCACATAGCCCGGCTAAGACGCGTGTAAAAAAACGCAATAAAAACGCCGAGCGACGCCGCGCTGCGGTCACGTCACGCCCGATGTGTACAGACGCCTTAAGATACAAATATACATTTTACCAAAAAAAAAACCAATTTCAATGTATCTTCGCAGTCCAAGGTCAAATATTGAAGAAATATATGGGTGATCCCATATATATTCGTCGTAGCTGCACTAGTCGTAGCTGAACTGATCGCAAAGAGAATTTTCGAAATCCTTTAACAGTTGGAACATACATAAAATATAATAATATACAGTGGAACATAGAACCGTCTCCATTTTTAAAGTCGGTAAAAAGAAAAACTATTAAAAGGATTGTTGGCACATACTTAAAGGTACTTATAGCGTAAGTATAGTAAAATTTCTTTGCTTATAGTATACATTAAATTACATTACTTCTTTCCATGCAACGAACGGTTGATTGGAAGAAAACGCTTTTAATGATAAGTCCCGTACATTATACTATAGTTTGTAAGTTAATTCCTTTACCATGATTTTCGTTTTGTTTTGGTGTACATTAAATCATGTTTGTATTGTATTGTATAATATTAGATAGATTACACTAGATACCATACTCGAAATTGGTGCAATATTGCTCTTACCTGACTTTTACTAAAAACTGCATAAATACATCTGAAACGAATGTTTGCTACAATCCAGTGCTGGCCAATAGCACTAGATTACAGCACACGCCAGTTACTCTCCCACGCTTGGACTCACCTGTTGAGATTGGAGCCGGAGGCTGTGAGGCACTGAGTTTATTCGTATAATGTGAATTATAAGGGACCTATCATATCATTGTTTATAGATCCGTATAGAGAAATAAATCGCATTGCTGATTTATGAGTTGAACTTAGAGTTGAAACATGATGTGCAAAAAACGAGCGAAGCTTCTTTTTGTACTTGAATGACGAGACGAGCAGTTCGTTCACCTGATGGTCAGCAACACGGCTGCCTTATTGTAGCACCGCCCAGAACATTATTATACATGATTAATTTTTAGGAAAAACAAGAACCGACTTTAAGACTAAACTTATATTTTTAGTTTTTGTTATTTTTTCATAAAGTACTGAATCAATTTCGATAAAATTGGGACCATCTCTGAAGTACGAACTGCCAAACAAAACAAGAATCATAAAAATCAATTCATAATTGGCAGAGTTATCGCGTAACAAACATACAAAAAAACATACCGTCGAATTGAGAACCTCCTCCTTTTTTAAGGTCGGTTGAAAATCCTCCGCAGCGCTGCACTGCGCTCTTTTCCCTGTCAGTAGGTCGAGTCTCATAATGCCCACTAATTTCGCTAAAATACCCTTCGATTCGAAACAGCAATGCTTGCGCGCTTATTGCTTGACGGCAGAATGACTTAAAGTTGAGAAAGAATGGGAAAGACATGGGTAGACATACTTACCTTTCAAAGTCATGTTAACTTTGTAACATTTTTTAAATTTGGTTTGTAAAATGTATTTATTATTTATTGGCAAACCACCGGCCAGATGGTCCAATGACATAGTGAAAGGGGTGGGAAACTTGTGGATGCGGAATGCGCAGGAGGCGTGAGGGAGAGGAGGCCTATATACCCAGCAGTGGGTGGACACGGGCTCAAATGATGATGATGAATCTGTATTTATGAGGTTTAGAAGTGCCATTTTTTATTTTTAAGCTATTGCATAGCTTCTATCGCGGGCCTTGAGCGTGGAGACCGAATCCAGAAATTCCGTAACGAAAATAACCTAACACCCCCCACTCCGAATGCTATACAATAGCTTTACCGCGGCAGTCTCCGAGTGCCACACGTCTTTTTTTATTTTATATAACTGAATGACGAGATGAGCTGGTCGTTTGCCTGATGGTAAGCAATACGCCAGCCCATAACAATAACAGCACCACCCAGAATTGTGTTTTGCTAAATCCTGCGCGGCGCTGCACTGCACTCGTCACCCCTAGACAATTAGCTGTTGAGTCTCATCATGCCCAATAATTTCGCTGGCTACAATGCCCTTCAAACTGGAACACAGTAATGCTTGCACATTACTGCTTGGTGGCAGAATAACTGGCAAAGCGGTGGTACCCACGCAGACGGCCTCCCGCATACGAGAGACCTACCACAAGTAAACGGTGTCAAGTTGCCTATTTAATAAATGATATTTGACTTCGCCTTTGACTTTGAAAGCGGAGGTATCAACATAGACAAACTCTCACATACGAGACCTATCTACATGGAGCAAATAACTCACTCACTGTACACAGCTCACTGTGTACTCACGTAACATTAGAAACAAGAGTTCTCAGTACGGATAGTTGCTTGAAGAAGACCGTGGAGTCCCTTTCCAAATCATTCCACTGTTCACATGTAAAACGTGCTCTATCTAGCTTCTAAATCTTGTTAAGATTTTGATTTCGGTGAGATTTACGATGAATAAATTGATTCAGTCCTTTAATCTTTTCGATGAATAAATTAATTTAATTCAGGTTAAAATCGCACTAAGCTAAATTTAAGTTCAGCTGTTAAATGTGGTCCCCCTTCTTTGTTCCCGTCTATCTCTAAAACTAAGAGTGCTCTTACTTTTATTTTTAGTGTGAATTACAGACATGTGAAGTGGCTAAGCGACGTGTGTGTTTGCTTTTTGATTCGCCTCTTAGAATGTTCAAGTACCAGTTTGGTAACTTCATATTTGTGTTAAGTTATTCCGGACAATAAAAACGGTATAGCGACACTGAGTCAGTAACCCCGTTAACCCAAAACAAACATGTGACATCCAAGGAAGCATCTCTTCTATGATCTTCTCTCGTGTGGTGGCCAACCCTGGTGTCGGAGTTTTTAGACCGCCCGAAGGCCTCCGACATGGTTTATCGATTCTTGTCTTATACAACAACAGGGTCCGACGGCTTAACGTGCTCTCGAAGCACGGTAACGCTCAGATGTAAATACCAAATAAACGGTCACCCATCCAAGTTGTGACCGCTGCGAACGTTGCTTAACCTAGCAGATCTGATACAAACGGCTACGCGAGCTAAGCTTCGAGCGCTACTTATCTTCAATGATAACTTAAAGTATTGGGTGTAATACATATATTAGAAAAAAAATACAATAGTAAATAAATATCCCGTTACATAAATTAATATTACGTCGCTTACCTACCTACCTTTTTTCTTGTTTTGTTATGTAGGAGTGCAAAAATCTTAGTCTTACAATTATATATATCACATCAGAGACCTATAATTGGCTGTATTTATATATATATATATATATATATATATATATATATAAAATAAATTTCTATTGTTTTATAAGAAGTGCATTTGGTCTTCTCAAATAAATAAATCACCTACATAGACAAGTTCTAGGTAGCATCTATGCATGTACATATACATAGATGCCACCTAAAACTGAAACCAACAAAACCAATAATCCAGACACGAAACAAATATTTATGCACTTCGTTTTCTGTTTATCGCAAACCTCCTTGGTGAGACATGAGCTCATCATGATCTTTTGATTTTCCAAATCTCTTATAACACTGAATCAAATTCAATTCGTTCATAGCCGCCATTCGCCGTTGTTTTCACAAAACGGATTCACCTGTTGAGATTCGACGGACAGAGGCTGTACAGCATATTATTTTACGGCTTTAAATAAATCTTTGAAATAAAATTCTAGAACTTTGTACTTACTTACTTACTTTCAGAGTGGTTAATAGTTATTATTATGTCACAACTATGAGCGAGTGTGGGTCAGGAGTGAGTGTGGCCACAGAATACTGAGGGACAGAAGCATCACTCCGCAAAGAAAAATTCTAAAAACTATAAATTCATGTTCAGTACACTCTAAATAGTTGATCCCAGTTGGTTTTGCAAAAATATCTTCAATGTACAGAATTGGCTCAGTTTTATTTTTATAATAGTATAGAAGAATAATATCATACAGATATTAAAAGTAACTGGCGTATAGACGTTGCCAGATCACCATTATGGTACGCAACTGCCAAGAAACGTAGTATAAATGGGCCTTTATTAGTTTAGTTTGAATGGCACTGCTGACAGAGATATTACTAGACACTTGAGACATGCTTCAGGATGCTGAGTATGTAAAAGAAACTAAATAAACCATCCCACATTACCTTGGGAAGTACAATACAATAATATAACGCTTTACTGTATACTAGTAACAAAAAAAACACATAAAGCTTATTATTAGGATAGTACAATGGGCGGTCTTATCGCTAAGAGCGATCTCTTTCTCAAAAACCTTTGAAAAGACAGAATCGGAAGAAAAGGAGTAGACGGTGGTGTACAATAATTTGTAAATAAATTATACTATTAAACCATTAGATACTTATATAAAGATAAAACCTAAGAAATAAATATTTATATAACTATAAACTAATATATATATTCGTAATAAGCAAACATTATTTTTTTTTTTTTTTACCCTTAATAGATCTATGTTTGGCCACTATCTCGCCTGATGTGAAGCGATGATGTGGCCTAAGATGGAGCAATTTTATGATAATATTAGGAAGCAGTTAGTTAATGTACAACTCATTTGCCAGATATTCAAGTGTCATACAGTAGTGTGTATTTTATTTTACATAAGTAAAAAAATCGCCTTGAAATAAATAAAAACAGAAAAAAGCAAGAATAAATTAAATATAGGTTTATGACCAACCCCCACTGAGCCTGCTTGATGAATTATGGCCCATATTCTCACTATGAGAGAAGGCCTGTATCCCAGCATTGGGAGTGGGCTGATGATGATGATGATGAGATTAAGATTCCGTTACTATTAGTAAAACAACAGAGTCAAATCCTGCTGAGTCAAGCAAGACTCAAAAATTGCCTTTGATTTTGTAGTACTCAGTAAACGACAGTTCCGTATGAATGTAATCGTATGTAGATAAACGTTACTGGCGATGTTATTAAGGAGACGGAGTGTCTTGAACTACCTGAGATAACTAAAGATAAAAAAGGAATTCAGTATTTCCATTATTCCTCCAATCCGCACAAAGCGCTTTGCTGACTCTTTTATTATACGATATGCTAAGGAATGCAATTCACAACCGGAATCCTTGTTTCTTACGAAGTACAACCTATATCTATTCAAGAGAAGGCAGAATAGGCACCTCAAGGGCAAACGTGCACGTTAGACCGCAACTACCACTTGGTAGTTGTCACATGTCGTTGAATTTTTGTGATTAATTCTTGGACATGCCGGTTTCGTCACGATGTTTTTCTTCAGCGTTTTTAGAGCGAGTGTTATACCCGCACAAAATTTAAGAAAGTCAGTGGTGCAAGGTAAGCGGGATTCGAACTCGGATGCGTCAGTTCGAAAGTCGCACGTACCCACTGAGCCACACTAGCACTCACAATCTTAATATCCCTTTGAAAACATTTGTCGTGACGTGACCAAAACACACGACACACTAAACAGTTGAAATTTTCACAGATGATGTACTCGTATTTCTGTTGCCGCTATAACAACAAATACTAAAAAACAGAATACAATAAATATTTAAGTGGGGCTCCCATACAACAGACATGTTTTTTTTGCCGTTTTTATAGATGATGGTACGGAACCCTTCGTGCGCGAGTCCGACTCGCACTTGGGCGGTTATAATATAACTAGAGTAGGTACATAATGTTCACATACATGTTTTTTTTATTCCTTCTTTTAGCTAAGGCAAACATTCAAGTGATCAGCGATCACAGAAATCAGCAGGGCGACCACGTAAGTCTGTTGCGAACATCACATGTTGCGGACTACCGTGCAATAGAAATTTATTTTAATCGATGAAATGCGATCATGTAACTTTGTATGTCTCGATTTCAATGTGTTCCTATCGATAACCCGACCAATAGGGGATCGGACAGTAATCGAAAAAAAATCTAAAATGTAGTTAGAACGAATGTTTGTCGAACCAGAAAGATCATTCAATCAATATTTTTGTGAAGTAATAATGATTTATGTTATTAAATTAATAAACAATTCTGACATTTTTAATTTAATAATAAATTAATAAAATTAGACAATGTTCTTCATCTCAAACGAAACAACAATCAAAGCGCATGACGTCATTTGTAGGCAAATGCCGTGAGTCAAGCTTGTGTTTATTTAACGTTTTTGCTTTTCATTAAATGTATTTTTGCTCATTTTTTCGTTCCATTACTACAATATAGTCCCCAAACTTCACAAAACGTATTAGAATCTCTTTGCAAGTTTTATTTAGAAGACTTTGTCGTTCTCTACCTACATATGACATCAAAAGTTTTGAGGTGACCTTTTGCGCGGCAATATATGAAACATAATATTTAAACATAGTTTTAGGTACTTTATATCGTTATTTAATTAAAATAGTATTTTTCATGGCTATATATATTAATTGTAGTTAATATAAAACACTTTCTGAAAAGTTGTCCGATCCCCTATTTACAAATCGATATTGTGCTATGAATCGTTATGTATACGCTCAATCTATTTAATTTTACTGTCTAATACGGCTTTTGTCTATGGTTTATATATCGATATAAACTTTGTTTGTCAAAACTTATTTTTATTTCTAGTTTTCGTTGACATTTGATTGCAACAAACGGGTTACGTGATCGCAAAACCATCATCGAAACTGGTTTCTTATTGAAATTGATTGAAATAAAAGATACATGATCGCCCTGCAGGTATCTCATGATACAAACGCACATTTCGGACCTCGCGGTCACCCATCGGAGCAGCGGCGGGAGCTCCGCTCGACATTGCAAGCGCGACTGCTATACTACCCATATACATTTGAGTAAACCTTTTCCCCAATATTTCGACCGCCTTTCCCCAGAAACATTGCTTGGCTTACCTAAACTCTATAGCTTTCTTTTGTTTCTGTACAACAGTGAAAATGTAACCATCGCATGCAATCAACTCATTCATAACCTTAAGCATGGGCTATGTTTAAAACATGCTGGCTCCTTACCTTACCATAGACGTTTATAAATGGATAAGGCTATGAGCGTGAAAATGTCGTACCTCTCATAGTACTTGTGTGGGTCATTATATAAGGCGTGTCATTTACTTAAGTTCGATGCTTTATATATTATTTAGGATTTTCTAGAGACTTAGCTACGAAAATATTTTAAAATTATGTAAGTTGGTATTTATTTTTTATATTTTCTTATTTTATTGATAATTTGCCCTAAAATAAATTATATTCATAATTAATTACGTGTCTAGGTTATTTTTTTTGTATCAAACAAACACTCTGTTCTATTTTTTATTTTCCTCCGTTGCATTTGAAAATATTGCATTGCAAGATTTTTTGTCTAACAGTCTATCGTCTTATTTCATATGTTATTTTGGTTTTAACTGTTTTTTCCAGTCAAAATGGGTTTTGACCGGCTATGAGCTTTGACTGTAACATATACTTACATCAACAACCTTTTTTCCATTTTTCGCTCCCGCTTTCTCATCAAGCTCTAGCTCGCTGCGCCAGTATAACGCTCGTTTTGCTTTATTTTAAAGGCAAAAGTTTTGTACGCGACGCTTGAAACGTGCTCGTTAAAAATTATGCTTGAATTATTCAAAGCAGTATCTTGACCTTGAATGGAATGCGACAGAAAGCGCCATCTAGTTGGTAACGGTAGAACTACCACGAGCTCGGAAATTGCTATCGTTTAGTTTTCACGAGGGCGTGGTGGCGGTGCTGACGAAAAAATTTGGAACTACTGTTGCTTAAACCCAAGATAGATGGCGTTGTTAGTAATACTGGCTTTTAGAAGTTCCTTGTAGATGGGGCTCTATATGTCGTTAGCGTTTAGTAGTTAAAGTTGAGCTTTGCTGCCGCAATACATTTGCCGCAGACACAATAAATCCAAGTTATTTTATTTAGGTATGTTTATCTTTTAACGCCGCAGAGAGCTACAACTTCCTTTTAAAATCGCTTTTCTTTAATATATTATGTACGTAGGTATATGTATATATGTTACGGTTTAAAGCTGAAGTGCGGCTACACCTAGTTTTAGCCGACTACAAATAGGTGCAGCCGGCCACATGCGATTAAACTTATATTATGGCCCAAGGGCCACCCCCGCTGCACCCTACCTACCGAATGCTGCCCCTTATACGTTTGATTGGCGTGCGGTTGCACCTAGTTCTAGACGCTATGATGAAGGCTAAACGTAGTTCTAACCTACGACAAGTAGGATACATTTAAGTTCAATCATATGTGGCCCGCTGCACCTAGTAGTAGCCGGCTAAATCTAGGTGTAGCCGCACTTCGGCTATTACCCGTAACATCAATATGTACACGTATATAACACAAATTTACCATATTATTGCATTTTCAATGTAGGTATTTACCCAGAACTTTTAATACCAAAGCATCGCTTAGCACTGCATTGCGCTTATCACCCCAAAACATCAGGTATTAAGACTCAAATATGCAGTAATTTCGCTGGCTGCAACGTCCCGCACTACTGCTTGGCAGCAGAATAACTGGAAAAGCGGTAGGTGTAAGTACCAACCTACCCAGATTCGCTAAAGGTGTAAAACAGGGCCCTAATTCACTGTGACAACTTGGCGATACCTTGCTTTGAAATAAGGCGATTCCTTCATTAATATATGACATCTCCATGACGCATTCAAATATTCATATAAATGACGCGTAATAGAGAATACAAATTTCGCAGATGTCGTTTATAAATGAAGGAATCGACATGACCTCGAAGCAAGGAATCGTCAAGTTGTCATAGTGAATTAGAGTCCAGGTTAGGTAGTCTAACTACAGCGCGATAATTATTGTAAACCTTACAAATGCTTCGGCAGTAACGTGTTACGTAACCGCTACGGAAATGTGTAGCTACGAGTCTACGAGGCTCTACGACTGATTATATCGATTCTTTAATTTTCGTACACCTTTAATTTGAAAAGATTATAAGTTCTTACTTTCCATTAGTTGATGATTGAAAACACCGTGGAAAGAATCTCGTTTTACTTGCCTCTCGTATGCCGTCTGGGTAGGTACCACCGCTTCGCCAGTTATTCTGCCGCCAAGTAGTAGTGTACAAGCATTACTGTATTCCAGTTTGAAGGACATTGTAGCCAGCGAAATTATGGCATACGAGACTTAATATCTGATGTCTCGAAGTAATGAGTGTAATGCAGTACATTTGACGATATTAATAGTTCTCGGTGGCACTGCAATCGTTATAGGCAGGTGTGGCGCTTACCATCAGGCAAATGACTTGCTCGTCCCAATAATCATTTCCATTAAAAAAATATCATTTTTGCCTAAACTAGTATGAAGCAAATAATGCGCTTAATCAATAAATAAATCAAACAATGAAACCCACCATAAACGTTAGCAAACAAGCGATACAGCTGTATTCGATCATCCTCAAACGTAACTCTGCGAGAGCAAGGATCGGTCATCAAGTGCGAATAGACGCCAAACTGGCGAACAGGCGCAAATTTCAGAGGCCGCGTGGCGCCCGGCGGGCATCCCTAGGGGGGTAGGGTGAGGGGAGGTAAGGCACCCCACTGCCGGGGATGATACAGCAGTGCGACGCCGCTATGCGAAGGGAATAGACGCGTGGACGCCTAAATATGCTTACGTAGCTTACGTTTCTGGGTCAATGGAATGCTCGAACGGCCTTTCGCGTCTTGACACGAATGCTAGGAAGCTGATCTGTTAAATTTTCTTAAATATTAAGTTGAATGACTGGAGGGCTTGGACGTCTGCCTCGAAATAGTAACACTTGATACACTTGAAAGAAAGACTTAATAACCAGCCCCTTCACCAAGTTATTTTTAATTGAATAACACTGTCTTATGTATATAATATATTTATCGTACGTATCTTTGAAAGAGCGAGTGTGGCTCAACGTTTGACTTACGATCCGATGCACCTAAGTTTGAATCCCGCTGCCTCGCACCACTGACTTTTTTAAGTTATTTGCGGAGTTAACGCTCGCTCTAAAAACGGTGAAGGAAAACATTGTGAGGAAACCGGCATGTCCAAGAATTAATCACAAAATTTTATTTTTTTGAACGGGCGTATTCCTTTATTATTGAAAACAAACTACACTCTACTTACTGAAACTAAAGTAACTACATACAAGGAGAAGCAATTGGACAACAATCAAAAATTATCACAAAAATTCAAGGACATGTGATATACACCAACTCACACTGAGCCAGCGTGGTGGATTATGGTTAATACTCTCTTTATGAGAGAAGGCTTGTGTCCCAGCAGTGGGAACGTGATGGGCTGATGATGATAATGATGATGATGTACTTTCATTATGTTTCATTGATACTGTTACCTAATCTATATAATATATAAGTGCCTGATATTCATAAATGTTTTCCAAAGTATTCTGTACCTACATGTAAAACTATTTCTCCAAATTGAATTATTATTGTGAAAATGAAATAGCTATACAAGTGTAGGGACTCTGCCTATTACAGTTTCCGCTATCAGGTTGACAACTTGCCAGTTTTTCGCAAAAGAATCAATAATGTTTGCGAAGTAGCTCTCTCCTGCCAATTGGTAATGGGCACTATTTCATTTTAAAACGATACAACGAACGAAATAACGTTCCTATTTTATGACCTGCTATAAAGCGTTCGCGATTTATAAAGCGTTATTTTTCTTATATCTAGGTAGGTAATTGAAGCATCAGGTTCAATGTTATAAAAATAGCTCGGTAGCCATTTAAGTTTCATTAACATATTTTGATTAATTAGTTCAAAGTTAAAGTCAAATATCATTTATTAAATAGGCACAAAAGTGCACTTTTAAAGGTCATAAACACATGTTACAAATAAAAAATGTTAAAAATTGTAACTTATGTTAACTTGAAAAAAAAGTAAGTATGTTTACCCATTTCTTTCCTACACTCAAACTGAAGTCTGAGTGCAGAAAAGAAATGCGAAAACTGACTCTAGCAGTGCTTTGGAAATACGCCCGAAACACTTCCTCTTCGACTTGCTTCTAAAATTTTTGTCTATGCGAAAACATCTCTTGAGCTTGACTTTCATAACAAAGTTATATAAATGTATGTAAACTTGACCTAAATGCAACACCCAGTAGTTTCTCTGAGATGCAACAGGATAGCATTTTGAAGAATGCCACTTAACTCGGCGCTAAAAGTCTTTTATCGTATATAAGATGGTAGATACAGTGAGTATCTGCCATGGGTACCTACAAACTTAATAGCTAACTTAAAATATATTTTTCAAGACAAGCTTTTAACTAATTCACAATCGGAACCGCGAGCAGATTAAAATGAGCCCAAACACTAGTAGTTTACGATTATCCGTCAAGGAGTTCCATCGCCCAACATCCGTCTCCATCATCAAAACAGATGGCCGTCACCATAATATTGCATTGTCATCGGATTTTGACAAGTATGCAAAATTTCAACTTCGTAGGACAAGAGGAAGTGGTTCTGATTTAACTTGCAAGATTCCACCCGGGCATTAATTCACTATGACAACTTGGCGATTCCTTGCTTCAAGGAAACGTCGATTCCTTCATTAATAAACGACATCTGCGAAATTTCCATGACGCGTCATATATATGAATATATGAATGCGTCATAGAGATGTCGTTTATTAATGAAGGAATAGACGTGATTTCGAAGCAAGGAATCGACGTGATTTCGCCAAGTTGTCATAGTGAATTGGGGCCGTGAACAAACATAGTTACATACATACATGCATACATTGCAAGTTAAATAAAAGCTTGTTAAAAGTACCAAGACCTCGGTCGTACAACACCCAGTTTTTGTTTAGATACAACTATTTACTTTCAGACATAGCTTCCCTGTATTTGGGCACAATCGCCGAAAATCAATATCAATCTCTCTATTATGCCCGCGGCGGCTTTCTCTTTCGACGAGATTGAAAGGTCGAAAAGTGCGGTTGCCACTGCCAAAGCAGAATGTACAGCCAAACACTGAGGTAATTGCACCCCCTATTCATATTTGATGGAAACGATATGGTTTTTAACCTGCAGACTGTTGTCCCAGTGGCCCAGAAGAGGACAGATTTGACTTGATTTAACATATCGTTAGGAATGTAATATGATTCCATTTTGTTATCATTGCAGAACCCGCATTGGCTTTGTCATTAGCGAGACACGACCGAACGAATGTCTCATTGTTTAGGGTAACAATAACTATCATTATTTACCACGGTAGTAATTATACCTTCCGTCCTTCCAAATTATGATAATCCTTTCTGTTCAAAGGTTGTCTGAAAGAGATCGCTTTGAACGGTAAGACCGCCTATTGTTATGCTGACAACTGTGAAATTTACTTGTTTTACATGTACCTATTTTTTAAGTTTTCAACCATAAAGTGTTTATCTATCTATTTATCTATATTCAGATAACAAATTTTAAAACCTTTTAAACTCACCATGATTTATGTCACATTCGGCTTATAAGTATGTTAAATATATTTCAATAAAATGCTTCAGAAAAGCATACAATTATTGCTTTTATTGTAATATCAAACTTGGAACACTTGAATAAAACATTCTAATTAAAAGCATATAAGCGAAGAAATTACACTTTTCAGCGATTTCTTGTTCAATACTGCATAGACCTTGTTAATCCAAAGCTTCTGCATTGCGTTTAACTTCCAACTTTCAATAAAACCAAAACTAAACCTAATAAAAAGACGAATAGCTAACTAAAAGTATACAGACGGTAAACGTTTAGTCGTGGTTTCCCACGCCTAACCCGAAACACGAAGTTAAGGGAAAGTTTAAACAGTATCAACAGAAACCACACCACATAAAAAAGAAACAACCTTTAAAAGCTAAAGAAGCGAGTAGCCCGAAATGATTAAGGGTGTCTGTAAGCAAGCCGGGCCGTCGGGTCCCAATTTTTCCGGTCCGCCGAGGTAAATAGGGCACCCCCCTATGACGTCACGGTACTGCAACACAGCGCAGCGGTTACGCTGACACCACGTTGCGACGTCGATCCGGCCGCTCGGCCGACTCCGAGGTTGAAAACAAACCGGATGAACTGAACGATAGCTCTGTTTCTTGAATAGATGTTGATACTGACTTCTCAATGTTCTTTACTAGATACATGTTGTGGAATTGGGGGTTAAAATTCAGTTGGGCTCACAGATAGGCCCATTTAACTAGTGTGGTTTAGACTTGACGTAGCGTTCGGATTTCGTATTGATTGGGTTGCGGCGAGCGACTGGCATTGTAGCGTTTACATTTGGTTCCTTATCTATACAGCTTAGTAACTATACCTACTTAGCTGTATCTAATTCATTCAGGACAGTTCTAAGTTTTGCATCGGATCGTTCCGTACGGCATTAGTAACTTCCCTAAATCCTATCGCCGCTACGACTTGAACAAGTTCTCGAGCTAAGTTTGAAGTTCAGTAATGAGCACATTTTTACGAGAATGGGCCTCGAACTTGATTGTTTAAATTTGAAACCTATCGTATATATCTCTTTTATATAGATCTCTTTTCGTTAATCACTGATTAATATCAGGACTTTTTGTTTTCATACATTGCCAAAAATATTGCTATCCATTCATCTTCATCAAAGTATTTCTAGCCCGACCTCGATTAAAAATGTTTGTCGAGGAAATTAAAGAATACATTTTAATTTAACTATGTTTTGGTGGTTTATTCGGTTGTAAAAAAAATGTTCATATAAAAAATGGTTGAATAGGTATATTTGTTTAATCATTTAGCTAAGACATTTATTTAGAAACTCAGCGTCACAGAGTATTAGCACAATCGGGAGAACCAATTCGGCTGGAAGCCATTTTTTCTTTTCAAAAACTTGCAGTACTCCTTAGCCTTCAGCGTCTCGACGCCGGGCAAAGTCCCGGGAGTTCTCCGCGCTCTTTGTTAATGTACAAGTTTTGCTTTGAAACTTTGTCTGTCATCCTTACCTCCAAGGACTATCGTGTTGAATTTTCAGGACCGTTGAGGAAATTCTGTCCTAAATAATACTGTTAATTTTTATTTGAAGTAGGTTGAGAGACAATAACTAAATCTATGTTTGCTATAGGATACATTTAGGGAAATGTGTACAGGAACTTCACGACCTGATTCCAACCTCCCCTTCCCATAACAAGACGAGCTGAAAATCAGCCAAATATCACCTTTATATAGTAGACTTTCCGCCGATTCGTACAAAGCGTTTTGGTTCCACTTTTATAGTGCATACTGCTAAGGATTGGAACTCTTTGCCGTTTTCTCTGTTTCTCGATAGCAATAATCTTCTAGAGATCTAGAAGACACCTATTCACTCTAGTCTTGACTCACACGCGTTTCATCTTCGGCCAAATCCTCGCTTAACGCCAGACGAGAGTCAAATGTAGATATGTTAAAAAAAACGTAGCGTTATTAACAAAGTATTCGTTCTTTATGTAACGAATCATTAATATGTAGATATATTAATTTAAAAACAATAAATTGCCATTGCACTGGAAAGGATGCATCGATAGCATTAGCATACTTCGATTAATAGAAATGATAAAAATAAGAATCTAATGGAATCAGACGTGACGTTGCGGAAATTCATCTCAAATCTGAAACGTAAAGAAAATGCAGAATATTTAGCGGAGTACACTAGACATTTTTATTGCGTTTCAGAATTGATTCTTACTTTTTTGTACAAAACGGCAATTTTATAGGTAATGGGAGGGCGAGTGTGGCTCAGTGCGAGCACATGCGACTTTCGATTCGACGCAACCGAGTTCGAATCCCGCTGGCCACCACTGATTTTCGTAAGTTTTGACCGGATTTAACACTCGCTCTAAAAACGGTGAAGGAAAAAAAGCATCGTGAGGAAACCGGCATGTCCAAAAAATTATCACAAAAAGTCAAGGACATGTGACATCCACCAACCCGCACAGGGCCAGCGTGGTGGATTATGGCCAATTCTCTCTCTATGAGAGAAGGCCCGTGTCCCAGCAGTAGGAACGTGATGGGCTGATGATAATGATGATAATAGGGAATGACCTAATATTTAAACCTTTAAATCAGAATTGGCTTGACCCCCGAGAGACACCACAGCTGACCCAGTTCTAGACAAGCGGACAGGTAAAGTCTGTCAGTATGTGCACAGTATGTGTGTTGTGTGCATTCGCTCGATAAAAGAGGCTCTTTCCAAGACAGCCCTCTTTGGAGTACGTAACTACCCGCTTTGTGCTGACTGAACGCCTTTGAACGACCAGATTAAACGGAGCTGGAGATATAACACTGCGGATGTTTTCAGTAACTGTATGGGTATATTTTTTATCTAATTGAGTGACGAGGCATGGGGTTGAAACTATCAAAAAAGTCTGGCTTATGAGGAAACATCCTCTAATTATTACCTAAGTAGTTATATAAAATCAGCTTTTATACTATAATATAAGTAGAATTACTTATAATTTCATAAACTTTAAGGGTGACTGGCAAGGGGTGGCCACGATGTTAACTGTCTGGCAATGAATGACGTGATTTTTAATAATATCCTGAAGGTAATACCAAAAAATCACACTTTATTATTTGACGAAAGTAGATCGGTAATTTACACACCTTAAGTACCGTTTACCTGCCAAAGTCACGGTAGCCCAATCTTCATAATGTTCCATCGTTGTTACCTGTGTTGGGAGCATGCGCTGACAAACTTTCAGCTTTTATGAAATACCGAAGGTCTGGGGTTTACGGGCTCTTGCTCTATAAGCAACACGCCTGCCCAAAACCGTTGTGGCACCACCCGGAACATTGTTTTGCAAAATCCTCAGAGACACTGCTCTGCGCTCGTCACCCTGAGACAATAAATCTTAAGTCTCATAAGTCCTGTTATTTTTGACTGCAATGTCTTTTTAAGCGTATATACATAGAACTATTGCGGTATAACTCTGTCTACGCCACGAATCCAAAGCGTAAACTCCCGGAAGAAGAACATCCTAAGTGTCCGAAACCTGGTCGGTGTTATTCCGACACAGGTTCTATTGACCACCTTCCGTCTCCATCAGATAAGCTGGCTGTCACCATAATATTGTATTCTCATCGGATTTACACAAAAACACAAAATTTTAACTCCTTAAGATAAAAGGAAGTGGTTCAGATTCAACTTGCTAGATTTGACCTAAACAAGTGAATAAACATTGCAAGTTAAATAAAAGCTTGTAATAATATTTACATTTTAGATCGTTCGACATGACTGTTGTTGTTCCACAGCTATTGTAGTACTATGGTATTAGTATAAAATAGGCTGTCCTTTGTTTCTGCTATTCCCGGTCAACAGTTGCCAGTCGCAGTGATCCCGTATCTCAATCCATTGTACGTGACTTCTTTTGTCTGCATTTTGACAAATAGTCGGGATTTCTTTTTTATCACGCATCGATCACATGCATTGATCCTGGCCCCTAACTAGAATTCCCTGTATCTAGGGAATTAGGAACTACGATGACCTTAGTCTCATATTACCCAGACATGAAACAAACGCTTGCGCTCATTTATTTTACTGTGCAAAAACATTTGTCCCATCGCGAGAATCGAACTCGCTATATCATTGGTGTAAGAAATATGAGCTAACCTGCCCAACCACTACACCACAGAGGTTGACGGCCTCAAACTCACTAACTTATTTTAGCACAAATTAGTAAGATTTAGACTAAATTCAAGTGTAGTAAAATAATAATCAATAATTAGTTTAAAAAAAAGAAAAATGTCATTAAAAATATACTTACCGGTGTATACTTAAAAGGTTTCCTAGAAGAGATCGCTTTTAGCGATAAGGCCGCCCATTGTAACACTTTCTTTAATTGTTTTTATGTAATGTCTGTAATTAAATGTTTGCAATAAAGCGTTTATCTATCTATTTTGACAGCCTCTGTGGTGTAGTGGTTGGGCAGGTTGGCTCAAATCTCCTACATCACTGAGGTTGCGGGTTTGATTCCCGCGACGGGACAAATGTTTATGCACAGAAAAAAAAGCGCAAACATTTGTTTCGAACGGCGGAGTTATCGCGGTACAAACACACAAAAAACATACAGTCTAATTGAGAACCTCCTCCTTTTTGAAGTCGGTTAAACAGAGCAAAATAAAAGCAAAGTTTATTGATTAATCAGTAAAAACATAAAACTTAGAAAAACTATATTTAAAATTAAAATTTTAATAGCTTAGCCAAAGTCAAGCTTTTAATTTAATCTGATTGTTCCCGTCGCCACTGGCTATCGCAGGTCACTCGGTGCCCTACATAAGAATTATATCTTAAAAAAAAAGAGTAGCATGTAATCTGGCGAGGACATTGCCACGGCGACGTTACCAATGTGTTTTCAAGTCTACGGGACAACTCTACGGGAGGACACTCGCTAAACGCAAGCTCCTCGCAAACAAAACCTTTATTTCAATTCCATTTTTATATGGAACTGAGTGATAAGACGAGCAAGTCTTTCGCCTGATGGTAAGCGCCACGCCTGACCATAACAATTGCAGTGCCACTCAAATCTTTTAATACCATAATAATCACTGCGTATCACCTTGCGCTCACCACCCCGAGACATCAGATATTAAGTCTCATATCTATGCCCAATAATTTCGCTGGCTATAATTCCCTTCAAACCGGAACACAGTAATCAGTGTAAAGAGTAGGTACGTTCGTCATAGTGAAATTGTCCTTTATTTTTCTTCTCTCTTACATGTATGTTATGTAGTTACCTATTCTACCCCTTTCTATCTATTTTAGTATATTATATAGTATAGTATATAGTGTAATGTAGCTTTCTCTTTTATACTTACATACCTTCACATCTAGGCATCTCTTTCACACTTTTCATAACGTTCCCTTTTATAATTGTTTTCTTTTCACTCTTTCTAACATAAGTGCAATCCATTCATTCCTTCTCTTTCACACATATTTGCGTAGCATGTACATACATAATACTAACAATGTTGCTTACATAGTTTAGAACAAAGACGAACTACTTCTTTATCTTTGGTTTAGAACGAGTAGAACAAAAAAAAGTAACTAAATCTTTGGAGTAGAATCATTGAGGAATGCCTCAATGAGTAGAATGAACTAACTAACTGTCAAACAACTGACAGTTATGTCAAACGCCACAAGGTTACATTAAAAAAGTTAATACAGTCGTTAAGTTTTCTTAATTTTTTTAATGTTGCGCGCAACTTTCTTAATTTTTCTTTCAGAAGAACCTTCTCCTGACAATAACAAACACAACAAAAAAAGACGTGTGCACTCGGAGACTGCCGCGGTAAAGCTATTGCATAGCATTCGGAGTGGGAGGTGTTAGGTTATTTTCGTTACGGAATTTCTGGATTCGGTCTCCACGCTCAAGGCCCGCGATAGAAGCTATGCAATAGCTTAAAAAGAATTAGCGAAATTAGTCTAACCGTTCACGCGTGATGCCGTGACTAAGGGAAATAGGGACTCATTTTTATACGAGTATATATGTAGATAGAATAGATATTAATATTTCCATCGAGTACAGTAAAGTTGATCCTTAGAAGAAAAGCAGAGACACGCTCTTGGTATCGCAAACATGCTTAGCTTGCACCAAAGACGGGCTTGATCGAAAAACTCAGTTGACACCAAACGGAACGGCTTTGGTTGGTATTATCCTAATCCTTACTATCATATACAATAAAGCCGATGCCGACGGTCTGTTTTGTCATAAGTTGTAAGTCTTCACCGGTTTGAAGTATTAATAGTTATATTGTGTCAAGCCTGACTTATTTTGCAGGGTGGAGGCTTACAAATCTTCTGGTTCTCGAATTTACATGCTCGTTTGCCAGTCTGTCTTAAAGATGTCAAGCTCACTTTTTTTTTAGTTTTTCCGCCGTTTCCTTGTCCTCGGACACTTCAGCCCAGAATTTCACTGATACTTTTTTATTTATTTATGATACATCTACGTTTGGCCACCATTTCACCTGATGTTAAACGAGGATAACCCTCTGATTTTTTAACATTTCTATAACTATGTATACAGTAATTGTATAAATAAAAATGATTGTTTGTATGTTTGTCCTCTATAAGTTCCTAACTAAACCTTTGATCCAATTGTGATAAAAATTTCGTTGGTTCTTCTGTGTACGCCCGCGAGGGTTCCTAGTCCAAAAAAGTTGGCATTGCAACGCATGTCGGGCACAGCTAGTATTACATAAAAACCTAAACCTAGTGTGCCGCCGGCAGCGGGGCAGGGCCTAAACTACCGGTGGTTAGGTTAGCTGCAGAGTGAGAAACCTCCTGACTATAAGTGCCGTGTCAAGGAGTAATCATTTATTATTATTATTATTTATTTTTATAATAAACTTCCAAGCAATAGCCACAATGATAACCGTGCAGTTTCACTAAAATAGTTGGTGCCAACGGCTAAGTCTACATATATACCTCGTAACCGGCAAGAACTGCAATCTCTCTAATAGGAGAAAAATGTTGCGGTTGTAATAAAGTCTTAAGCTGTAACTAAAACCCCACACGGGTGACTGTAAGCTTTATTGTGATTGGTGCTCGAGATAATTGTAAGGCCGGTGTAAAGTTGTAAGAATCAACGTATTGTGAGCATCCTGTAGATAAATGCTGCCAGAGTGTGTTTGAAGTTAGTTTAGTTTGTTAAACGCCATGCTTTGTCGTAGAAGTCTCATAAAACTTTAAATCTACATGTTTGTGCAGATATACAATACAATACTATGCAATAATACTTTATTGAACACCAAAACATGAAACAAAGGTTTATAAAAATAATGTTAGTAAATGGGCGGCCTTATTTACCTTTTATAAAAAAAACCGCGGGCCGCAGCTAGTACTTTATTTCAGTTTTATTTACTCTCTATTATTATTTCATTACCTTATGTCCCTTTTATAAGTACCACATCTGACATTTACCTATAAAAAAGGCGACGCTCTTTCTCGCGAGATAAAATTTAATTATATAAGGCGTCGCGCAAAGGTCACCATTATGTTTGCAGCTGAAAATAGACGAATAAAGCCTTTGGGGATAAAATTATTCAGAAGAGATGATTGAAAAGTAATGTTTTTTTTAGATTTTGTTAGCTGTGAAGGTGTGTGTCGCGTAAGTTGTATCTTACGATGCGATATATTTTGGTTTGAATCCCGATTTACCCCTGCACCAACGACTAGGCATGTGCGGATTTACGCGTTTACTTTAAAAAGGGTGAAGGAAAACATCATCAAAATCGGTCCAGCCGTTCTCAAGTGATGCACTTACTAACGAACAGCATTTCATTTCTATATACAGATCTATTCCTCGCTTGCCATTTCCCCAGTATTTCATCAGTTAGAGGTCAGATCAGAAATCACGAAGAGTTTTAGAACGTGGCACAGAATGATTATATTTCGCAGCTTCATTAGAAGCGATTTATAATACAATATGTAAACGAATTCGATAATAATGAAGCTGCTTATATAATTATGATCAAACTTCACGTACAGGTAAGTTCGTTTAATCATTAATTATTATTACTACGTATCTGCGAACTTAATTTGGTCTCAGTCACTTGCCCATTTTAAACATAATAGAAGTCAATTGAAATACGTTAAAAACTGTAACTTAAGATAACTCGACTTTGAAGAAAAAGGTAAGCATGTATCTCTACCCATCTCTTTCCCATACTTAAATTGAAGTCTGGGCCCAGAAAAGAAATGGAAAAACTGACTCTACCAATACATCAGAAATACGCTCCCTAGAGAAGATATAACACCAACTATGACATAGCACCGAGAAACTCTGCGGGGATGTCTCTTCTCTCGTAATTGTAAAATGTTTCCTAAAGCGAACAAAGCCACGGGTTTCAGTTAGCGAAGCTCATAAAATGATTAAAGATATTTTTAAAAATCACTGAAGGAACAGAATGGTTTTTAGAATTTTTGTAATGAATGAATATCTATATACATATAATAAAATCGTAGAACTATAAAATCTGTACATGGAAGATATTCGAAAAAAAATCAACCAGGGCGACTTAAAATGAGTAACTGAACATATTTAAACAGTTTTTAAAATTTTTGTTTGTTTGTCTGTTTGTTTGTTTGAAAGCGTTAAACTTAAAAACTACTAAACGGATTTTGATAAAACTTCCAGGAATTTGTTTAATTAAATCCTGATTCTAATATAGGCTATGGAAATTTTAAAGAATCTACTTATGGGGGGGTTAAATGGGGGGTGAAGTTAGGATGGAAAAAAGTTATTTGATTGTCCTAGAATCTTAAAACTCAGACTGAATACTTATAATTACAAATTAATAAATACGGGTTCGAGCATTTTTCAAGATTTAGCTTCTTTAAGCAATGACGACAGAAAATAGATAAAATTAGTCTGACTTTCAAACGCTGTGTAGACTACGAAAATGAATGAAATACATAGGTGTAAAATTATAATTACATAAAAAAATATCATGGTAGAAATATAATTTCAGCGTTTTCAGGAAATCTTACAAAATAACTTGGAATCTTTACACGAAAGAGACTATAATTATTTCAACACTTGAAAATTAGTTTATGCAATAGAAAGTAGATGGCGTTAAAATTATAATTACATAAAAAATATCATTGTAGAAATATAATTTCAGCGTTTTTTTTTCAACACTTGAAAATTAGTTTATGCAATAGAAAGTAGATGGCGGTAAAATTAAAACTCGCAACCATAAAATTACTTTATGGAATGCACCAGACCAGTGAATAATGTTAAAATATTTTTCTTTTCCAATTCGCTTAGGTCGACGTTGCCTGATTTATGATATGTATATTTATGATATACCTCTGAAGCGGTGCGGTGTGGCAAATTTTGGCTTAAACCGTCCGGCTCAAACCGGCTCAAACCGTCCAAAAGCCTTTTAAAACCCTCTCCAGACTGTGGTATGTGGTATGTGTGTCAGAAATGTGCTTCTGGCAGTTTTAAAGTTTTGCCAAGAGGATAATTCTGCAGAAACTTTTATGTATGACGAAATACCTTTGTTCAACGAAAAACAAATTGATCTATCTAACAGATGACGACGCGATATGGTGGGGGCACCAAGTGTCTTTAAGAAGCATGTTTTAGGCAGGACAATATACACTGTCCTGTCAATACCAGTAACAAAGCATGCTACTATTGAATGCCGTACATTCCATGCAGCCTGAGGATTAAGGCGCCTCCTGAATGACGACCATATTTGGGATGAAATTCTAGCAAATGCAGTCGTGATACTTTACGACGTATGCGCCATTTGTTTGCTGGATGTTGGTATTTTATGGGCTTTCGAGCTTCGTGCAACTGTGGGAGAAGTGTCTACACTATCTTGCCGAAGATATCCCGCCTATATGCTTTGAAGAACTTTGAACAGGACGTGGACGTGTCAGATGAGAGGGAGATAAATTGTTGTCTTACTATCCTACAAAATGTTGTCATTGCTATCGGTGGCAATTCATTAGACCGCGTGAATCCCGTAAAAATTGGCGCATCGACAACAATTGCAGGTTAAATTACGCTTCTTTAAAATTGGGCCACTCCGCAATTGTGTAACGTAACTCGGCTAAAGGAAGTGTCCCTACAAAGGAACCTGCTTGAGCGTTAAACTACAAACACGATCCTGTATGGAGTACTGTAGCCATCTATGGGGTGGGTCAGCCGAATACCAACTGGCAGCTCGGGAATCATTAGAACGTTGCCCAATTAATTTTATAAATAACAATGTGCTGGTGGAGAAGAAACTGACAAGTCTTAAACACGGACGGAAACTTGGGTGTCTGTCGCTCTTCTATGGACAGCACTTCGGTAAGAATTGCACTAACCGATCCCTTCTTCTCATTTCCACTTAAGGGACTTGCAGGCGAGGAGAGTCGTTTCCCCGGATAATGTCCCACCGATCGGTACGAAGCGTTTTGCAGAATCTGTCATCATGCGGTCTCCTTAAAGAGTAGAAAACGCTCTACCAGTTTTTTTTTCCAAATAGCTACAAAGTCTAGAGTGAATAGGCATCTCATCTCATGGGCAACCATGCTCCATCTTCGCTTTCCATCAGGCGAGATGTCATCAAAAAAGTGCCCATTTTCCAATTTTAAAAAATATGAGTAGTCGACGCGAACGAAGTAGGGACATTTCTCTCTACAAAAAAAGACTCTACATCAGCGTTAAACTATAATCCACGTGAACGAAGTCGCGGGCAACAGCTAGTTAAATAAATACATCAATAAAAAATAACGTATATAATTATACATTAACATTTATGTACATAAATCAATTAAGAAAATGTCCAAAAGTGACTTAAAACTTGTATTTAATTTAGTAAGAACTTGGACCTCCGTTCCATAGAACGCGTAGCATCGTAGACACCTCGTAGAGTCACCGTAGGGGCACAGTAGAGGCACGTAGAAGCACCGTAAAAGTACAGTAGAGGCACAGTAGAGGCACCGTAGGGGTACAGTAGAGGCACGTAGAGGCTCCGCAGGGACACAGTAGATGCACGTAGATGCACCGTAGAGGCACCGCAGACGCAGTCGTAGAGTCAATCGTAGGTGCTTGCAGATTCAGCCCTAGAGATCAATCGTAGTGTCTTTCGTATAAGCGATTCTACGCGAGACTTTACGTATTTATTATATATAGCACTGCAATTGTTATGGGCAGACGTGGCGCTTACCATCAGCTGAAAGACTTGCAAATAAAAATGTCAAATTGTCAGCCTCTGTGGTGTAGTGGCTGGGCAGATCTCACAACACTGAGGCTGCAAGTTCGATTCCTGCAATGCGCAATGGGACAAATGTTTGTGCACAGAAAAACAAGCGCAAGCATTTGTTTCGTGGCTGAGTATTGTGGGATAGTCATGGTCCTCGTAGTTCCTGGTTCCCTAGATACAGGGAATCCTAGTTAGCGGTCAGGATCTATGTATGTAACCGGTGGACGTAAAAGAAAACTTCTTTTTTGGCAACTTACATTTACTGCATAGAGTCGAAGGCTTTTGTAATTAATTTTGGAGGTCAATAGAAAGTGCCGTTCAATATTTTTTTGAAATTAATTGGCATGCCAAAAATATATGATTACTGGGCATTATGAAACGCGACAGCTAATTGTCTCAGGGTGACGAGCGCAGTGCAGCGCCACGCAGGGTTTTGAAGAACAAAGTTCTGGGTGGTGCTGTTATTGTTATGGGCTGTTTAATATTCAGTTAAATATTCACAATGTTTAAGAATTCGTTATTTACAAAATATAATATAAAATATATATATGTATATTATGGAACTTAGCAATGTGACGAGCTGGTCGTTCGCCTGATGATAAGCGCTACGTCTGGCTCATTCAGATCGCAATCTCAAGCATTTGTTCCGTGTCTGGGTGTTGTGGGACCATGTTCCTAGTTCCTTGTTGCCTAGATACAGGGAATCCTAGTTAGAGGCCAGGATCTGTGTATATGACCGTTGGGCATATTTATTTATTTAGTTTTAGCTCATTATTATTTACATGACATCTTTATTAACGATGCAGGCGACATTAATAATATGTAAATCCGAATTAAAATAAACTTTCATCATCATCATCATCAGCCGATCATGTTCCCATGTCATCAGGCCTTCTCTCATAGAGAGATAATGGGACATAATCCACCAAGCTGGCCCAGTGCGAATTGGTGGATGTCACATGCTCTTGACTTTTTGTGAAAAATTCTTGGACATGCCGGTTCCCTCGCGATGTTTTCCTTCACCGTTTTTAGAGCGAGTGTTAAATCCACATATAACTTAGAAAGTCTGTGGTGCGGGGCCAGTGGGATTCGAACTCGGGTGCGTCGGATCGAAAGTTGCAATGCTCTCACTGAGCCACACTCGCTCTCAGCAGCCAAACTTTAATTAACTTATTCCTAGAAGTAAACAATCTTATTTTATTTCTCTATCTGCGGTTGTCTGGAAGAGATTATTAACTTTGTCTTGAACTGACTTTGTCTGAATTGTGGTGTTACCAGTGAAGAGATTCATTTATTCAAATATTTTTGAGTTATAATTATTTGTTGTAGTAAAACAATATTTTTATTTAGTTGTAATATTTTATATTTAGTAAAACAACATATTATTGTAAACTAAACATATTTTAAAGGGATACTACTTTCATAGAACTTATTTTAAATAATTACACAGTACCAATTCCTAAATTAATAAAATTGTAGGAACAGAAAACTCCCAATAAAAGATACTACTTTGCTTCAACATATCATTACTATACATTAATCTAGCCTTTCCTATGAAATTGGTGCAGATAAATAAAAATATTAAATAATATAAATTGAATTAATATGTTTAAAACATACTCGTACTGTACTTCTTCATCATTAGTCAAGTCACAAATATTTTGTTTAGTGCAACATTGGTCCACCATAACTGTTTCGAACACTTCACTAATAACAAAATTCATCACAAGTTCTCTTACATTCAAATTAATAGAATAGAATGGAAAACACCTTATTGCACTTAAGAAGGAATTACATTTTGAATATACTTTCTTATGATAAGTACAATAGTCGGTCTTATCGTTAAAGAGCGATCTCTTCCAGACATCTATATAGAGCTATATAGAGCTTTATTCCAGCTATATAGAGACAATATTACTATTATTCAAATATTTTTTTCCGTTGTTTAGTTTCCGAACCGATCCACGACGTCAGCCTTATGACACAGCTAGTTTCGCCTGGAAGGTCGAGGTCATTAAAATAAGTGATCGAAGTTGGTACAAGTTGCATTCCCGTTTGATCTAGATTAGTAAGCGGGCGGCAGAGCGCGAGTGCACGCCGCATCGGCTAGCCAAGTCGCACCACCGGTACGGCACTACCGAGCGAGGCGCGCGGCGCGCGGTCGTGCCTAGCGCACGAGACTTGGCCCCTTGGCCCGTGGCCGGCCGGCAATTGCCGCTGGCACAAATATTATGTAATGCAACTGCAGATTTTTTGCCTCAACGCATAAATTACGAATTGGCAGCGCGCTTCACTGCGTTTTTTTGTGCCCGTCATCAACAGTTATGAATTACCCGCAAAATTCTGATTAGAATTCAATGCAGTAGTTTTTATGTCCCGTGGTTGTCCCATTCCGTTCAGAAGTTGCAAATTTAAATGCTTTTTGAAAAACTCTACAAAGCTTAGTGTTTGTATTTGTAGTGTTTTGTATTTAGTGAACGTATGAGAACTTATGATCATTTTCGTTATCAGTGAAGTGTTCGAAACAGTTATGGTGAACCAATGTTGAACTAAACAAAATATTAGTGACATGACTAATAATGGAAGAAGTACAGTACGAGTATGTTTTAACTATATTAATTTATTTTACATTATTTATTATTTTAAAATAAGCGCACCAATTTCATAGGAAAGAGTAGGTTAATGTATACAAGTGAATAATATGTTGAAACAAAGTAGTATTTTTTATGTTATGAGTTAACGAGAGACGTACGCCTTATGATAAGCGCCACAAACCGCGATAAAAGTTGCTGTCACGCAGAACTTTGCGAGTATAAACTCCTGCATGCGTTCATTAGATATATAAATGTCAAATAGTTATTTTTTCTCATAAACTTACTGTTCTATTTGACGGGCTACTTTTAAATATTTCTTTTAATATTTGATGGTTTTTTGATCTGATATTTCGGGGTTATGAGCGCAATGCAGTGCGACGCAGTGCTTTTTATAGTATTAAAAGTTTTGGGTGCCACTGCATTTGTTATGGGCAGACCTGGCGCTTACCATCAGGCGAAAGACTTGCTCGTCTCATCACTCAGTACGATAAAAAGCTTTCGGGGGTAACATTCCTGAAAGGAAATTAAGTTAAGAGTCGATTAAGCCCATGTTTTTTGTTTCTGAGGGACTTCATTTTTAGTCTCAATATACTTTTTTAAAGATCAATAGTGCAGTATTTGTTCTCCGGAACTCACCCGATGTTTCATAAGAACGCAATTTCCTCGCTGCAAAGGAAACAAAATCCTGAAAATCCCAAATTTTCCGCATCCTGCATAATAGAACATAGGAAAAATCCTTTCGCCAATATTGTATTGTTGGTAGTCAAGTTGAAAGTAATACCGCTGATAAAATTTACCCATGTTCATGAAGATAGTTGTCGCATTATAATAACGTTGCAAGATTCGAAGACTGTTTGTCAAACGCCAAGTAATTACGTTGTCGACGTTTTATGGAACTGACTGATAAGACTAGCAAGTCGTTCGCCTGATGGTAAACGCCACGTCTGCCCATAACAATTGCATGCCACCCAGAACTTTTGATACCATAAAAAGCACTGCGCAGAACTGCATAACGCTTATCACCCTGAGACATCTGATATTAAGTCTCATATATGCCTAGTAATTTCGTTGGCTACAATGCCCTTGAAACTGGAACAAAGTAATGCTTGGCGGTAGAGTAACTGACAAAGCTGTGGTACCTGCCCAGACGGCCCCCCCCATACCACGAGTAAAAAATAGGTCATATTTAATAGGTATATGAAAAAAAAAATTTAATAGGCTGAAAAAGCTAAAGCACACAAATACAGGGGTCTAGGCTCCGAATATGATTTTGTCCTATTCGGTGTCGAGACCCTTGGTCCATGGGGTCCTAGCGCTATAAAGCTTTTTAAAGAAATAGCAAAAAGGTTAGTCGACATCACAGGAGACCGAAGAGCTGGCAGCTACCTCGGACAAAGAATTAGTCTAGCTATTCAAAGGGGGAACGCTGCCAGTATCTTCGGAACCTTGCCTAAAGGGACTCCTTTTAATAATATATTTTAGTATTATATTTTTAAGGTTTTTAGTTTTAGTTTCATGTTATTAATTGGTATTATAATTTATCTAATAGGTATTTTAATTGGGGCGCTGATTTGATAGAAGTATACATTATGATTATTATTACAAACTGACAGCTTTAGCTCTAGAGGCCGTATTCACCAATATCCCTGTCTCAATATACTATTTTAAACGACAGATAACTGAAACTGGGATAGAAAGAAAGAGACAGAAAATCCTTATTTGTAGTAATAACAAGCCACGTCCAAAGATAACACAAAAACGCACTTTTAAACGTCATACACATATGATACAAATCAACAAGAATTACGGAGACCTTTGCCCAGCAGTGGGAGAAAAAAGGTTAAAAAAAAATAAGAATACGTTAAAAACTGTACCATAAGATATCTTGACTTTGAAAAAAAAAGTAAGCATGTTTTATCCATTTGTTTCCCATAGTCAAATTGAAGTCCGGGCCCACAAACGAAATGCGCACACTGACTCTACCAGAGCTTCGTAATAATGTAAAAAATAAAGTAAAAAATGAATAATAAAATTATCATGTCTATCGCCTTATGGTAAGCGCCACGCCTGCCCATAAGAATTGCAGTGCTAGCCCAAACTTATCATATGAATCACTGCATTGCGCTTATCACCCCGAGACATCAGATATTAAGCACATATGCCCAGTAATTTCGCAGACCTACAAAAAGATAGAGGATAGAGGAGACGCTTCTGAAGAACGGTCTTTCTTTCTCTCTTGTTTTTCTTTTTCTTCTTCTTCTTCTATCTTTTATCGAGTAAAGGTTTATCTTTAATTTTACTTTTACAATTAATCATGATTTTGTAATGCGAACATTTCATAGTATCTGTACAAATATAGTACCTCCTTATATACTTTCCTTTCCGAGCGGTATGTTAAAAACATAGGTAGTTATAGATATTGCCGAAACGGATTATATACCTGACTAATATAACTACATGTTTCTGATTGTCAATATATATAACGACTCATAAAAAAGCGTGGAGTGTTGTCTTTAATAAGCTAAGACATGACGCAGTAAAACGTTTACAATTTTCAATGGTATTAATTTCTCGCCCCTCTTAGCCCATCCTCTATAGGTATTTTAAAATATAGATAACCATTCGTGGATGATTCGTATCGTGAAAACCTAAAGTTCGATGTAAACTGTTAGAAATATCTCTTACTCTACCGTTCCGGTGTAAAATTTTTAATTTTCAGTCAAAGTGAGCTAACTGAATCCAACGAAAATACCATAAAATTAAAATAATTCCAATACATAATGAAATGAAATGAAATGAAATGAAATGAAATGAAATTTATTTATTTTATTTGCTTTGATGTGGTCATTACAAGATGGTACAGTATAAATAATTTGTCCTACACATCACCGTCATTGGCATGCAAATTTAATACTAAACCTTTTTTAACATGACAAAATTTATTCGAAATAGTACTTAAAATTATTAAGTCATTACATAATTATCATTAATATTATTAAGTTATTACATATTAAAATAAGAATGTCATAATACACACTAGTTGTGAATGAATGTCATATAATGTAGATACGTCCCCTACAAAGAAAATGCATCCATTCTTAAACGTTATCGCATCAATGGAACCGGGAAAGCATCGACGACGAGACGCGACTCCGATTCCCGGAAACTGTAATAAGGGCAAGGAAAGTGAATGTTTTCCTAGGAAGTGGGTAAAGAGTTAGGGGTTGCGTGCGAGCGGCGGGGCCGGGTGTGGGTGGCGGGGCGAGCGCGCGTTGCACGTCGCGTCACGCGGCACGGCGCGGCGCGGAGCGGCGGCGGCGGGCCCGCGGCCGCGCCTGCCCGCGATGCAGTGGTCGCGGTGTCGATACGCGTGCGGCGCGGCGAGGGGCGCTGCGGGCGGCGAGCGGGGCGCGGGCGGGACGCACGCGCGCGCCCCGCACCAGTACACCTCCGCCGCGAACGCGCGATACTCGCGTCCGCCGCCGTACGCTCGCGCGACGTCGCACACGCGGACCTCCGGGAGATCATGACTCGCAGTGCCCGGTGAGGCGCCTCAGTTTGCGCCATCCTTCCCGTTACGTAAAGGCCCGCCGCGGTGCTTGCTCGCGGACGGAACGCAGCAACCGTTACATATCAGAACTATATATCGAACTTTAAAAAAAATATTCAAAATCAGTCTCGTCCATGAGACTCTGAGAGCTACCGTCGGCGGGCGAATATTCGCTTGGAAAAGGCGCGCGAGGCGGACGTACAGTTCGGTGGTGTCGTTGCGCAGTCGGCGGGTAGTGCGCGGCCGCGGCGCTGTTCGGGCGTGCCGCAGTGGCCGCGGTGCGACCGAGCCCGCTCTGAGCCCAGTATGAGCGACGCACCCGGTCCCGGGGCCCGGCAGTAGCCGCGCGCTAGCATGGCTTGCGAGTAACGTGGCGGCCGCGCCGCGCGCCACCAGCTGCCCGGGGGGCGCCGCCGCCGAGGGTTCGGCTACACTCCGCTGCACCTGCGACGCGCCCGCTCCGACCCGATGACACATTGAACTCGAGCAGCCACCATTGCTCGTATAGAGTTGGTCGAGAAATGGGGGCTGACGCCTGTCCTCAGGCCGAGGCAGGAATGCCCCCGGGCTCAGGAGGAAGGCGGAGACCAAAGGTACGTATGGGAGTCGTGGCGCGGAGGCACAGGTTGTCCCGGTGACTGCGGATAGCGATGGCGGCGTCGTAAAGCTATCCGCGGTCAGGTTGTGTCCCGCAACCGCGTGCGTCACGATGGTCGGCGCTTGGCGTGCGGGCGGCACACGGGGCGCGAGCTGCTCTCGCTACACTCACATTTGCGCTCGCTGCAGGCCTCGTCGCCGGCGCAAAGATGGCCTTCGACATGTGTTGGTGAGTGCACCGCATGGCCGAGCGCTCTCCGTTTCCACTAACGCTCTCGTCTCTGCGTTGCGCTAACTAACCCTCCCTGTGTCTGGTGAGTATCATGTCGAGAACGCTCCTCGAGTCGCTGTCGTTTCTCTGTCTGACCTATATTCTTTCTAATTTCCTACAATGCTGTGTTAACAAAAGTCGTTCCAGAACGGGCGTACGCCTGGTTCGTGGCTGTGATATAATCGCGGCTATTGAACGTCGCGTTGGAAGCTGTCGTTCCTTTGGTAGCTTTTGTTCGCTTTCCGATTGTCCTCGATGGAGCATTATTGAATTCCTGTCGATGTTTGATGAGCATTATTCAATATGCCGCGAGACGACAACAGCTATCTCGTCGGCGCGATATCTGCGAGCTGTAAAAATATCGATGATTGACGTCGTAAACGTAACTCGTTCGAACCGTATGTTGAATCGGCCGGGCCCAGACCGACGCCGTACGTTCCGATCGCGTTTTCTATCTGATTCTAAAGAGATATTATAAAGCAAAGATGAATCACGGCATTCCGATAAACAAGTCATCGGAAGAGTACGCGGCGCACCAAGGACCGTCAATCGGTTTGTTGTGATAGTGATTCCGATCTCAAAATAAATCATTAATCTTCCGCAATGCCCCGTTACTCCGCGCCTGTCGATCCCGCAGATTTACTGCACAAAATTATGAATAGATCAATGTTGGTGGTCAGCCCAATCACCGGAAACATTATGATAAAGTCGTAAAATAAGCATTAGTTTATTATCAATTTCCAATAAAAATATGATATCTTCATGTAGCATGTGCGTAGGCACGTAATGCGCTATAAGATATCTTTACAGAGAACGTTGGCTACTGAAAACGCTAAAAGACTGATAAAACTTTAAGTAGGCAATTTGAATTCCGTCTCTTTTTGAATACTGGAATAAATCAGTGGATTAGGCCGGGGCGATTGCATCTCATAGCTGCAGCCAGAGATTACCCGGTGCGGCGTGAATGATCCTACTTAGGTACCGCATATTGCGCCCAACTTGTATCAGAGGCTCTGAGGCTCCGAGGCGGCTTTCCGAGGATTATCATAATCATTCTTACACGTATCATCAGCGTGCTCGTTTTATACCTATTCCGTTGCCGTTAACGCCCTCGCTGGCATTCTGATACCCACAATGCGGCATTCCATGCCGAGAGTATCGATTACTGCAGATTCTACATTCGATCGCCAGAGATTGTTTCATACGGAATTTTACGACGTCGAACCGTGATCTGAACATCCGAAAAATAGTAATTCGAAAGTCCGTTTATGAAACCTCGCACCTGACTCGTAAATATGAGAGACAGATTGTTTTACGACGGGACGATTTCGCTTTCTGCATTGTGTGCTGATAAAAATGTTCACGATTTACGAAAGCTTTCGGCGATTGATGATTCACTGGAAAGATATATTGAAGATCTTAATTCGCGTGCACTTAACAAAAGTGGTGATTCAGATGCACATTTTCATTGAATTTATTAATGTTCAACATACTCTCAATAATTTGACAATGAGACCTGTAAATCGTTGTACATGAAAGTGCTTCAACACTAGTAAAATCAAATGCGGTAAAGCACCTGTGCTAGTTGTTTTTGACCCCTTTCTGTTGCTCAGTAATTTTCATAAACTGCGAAGTGGTTTTACATAATTAATAATAATCAGATCAATTAGCGGTGGGGACAGATGCAAAGTGGGGCGCCAGCATTCGTGGAATTCTGTAATGAGTACTGATGGGTACAATTCGCACGTTCCAACTTAGCATCCACTTATCGTCAACCGAAGCATCGCATCGGTAATTTTGGCAATTAACTCTTTCATGGAAAGTAATTTGTATATAGTAACTTGATCGGGTTCGAATTCTGATTGCGTAAATTCGGAGGCGTTTAGTAAAATTTTTTATAAAATTGAAACCATGTACTTATCAACCCTTAGTTCCCGCGACTAAAGGGATTTTTTAAGCAAATTAATATATTAACTTTAATATATTAAAATATAATGCACATTCGTAAAAACGTCCACAAATTCAAAGTTAATAGTGATCATCATAACATAAACACTAGAAATGAGGATAGGATTATTGTACCTAGGTATAGACTGACTAAAACGAATAAGTCTTTCATGGGCTCTTTCAACTGCGTACGTTTTTATAATAAAATTCCAAAATGTAAAACGGAGCTCACAGAAAGTAAATCTAAATTACGCGTAAAGACTGTTCTAATGAAAAAAGCATACTATACTGTACGTAATTATATTGAAGACAAAGATGCTTGTAACATTCCACTTCTGCAAAGTAGCCAACTGGTACATAAGAAACATAACATTGTAGAAAACCAAAAAAATTTAACAAAATCTCTAAAAAAGACGCCCCTTAGTTTCTTGCCTTATGTTAATGAGTACTGGTTCTTTTACCGATACGGTGGTAGAGTCATTGTAATAATTGAGGTTCATAAGTGCGTTTGTGATGCCGAAATTGAGTCGTTCACCTGATGTGAGTAAGTGCCACGCCTGCCCATAACAATTACAGTACCACCCAGAACTTTTAATACCATAAAAAGCACTGCGTAGCACTGGATTGCGCTCATCACCCCGAGACATCAGATATTAAGTCTCATATGCCCATTAATTTCGCTGGCTATAATACCCTTCAAACCGGAACACAGTAATGCTTGCGCACTACTGCTTGGCGGCAGAATAATTAACAAAGCAGTGGTACCTACCCAGACAGCCTCCCGCATACGAGAGACCTACCACGAGTAACGATTGTATACCTTGGACTTGCTATATTATCTGCAATCGAACAGTATTTATGACGCATTGTAGGAAACGTCTACGTCGAGGTAGGTCAGGAACTAAATGTTCATTCGGTAGAGACTTAAGTAGAGAATAAACTAGCGTGTTCAGAAATTCAAGCACGCGGATGTTTAGAGACTGTCTTTTTTTTACGCTTAATAGATCTATGTTTGGCTACTATCTCGCCTGTTGTGAAGCGATGATGTGGCCTAAGATGAAGCACATAGATCTAGAGAGAGACAGTCAGTTGAGCGGCTGTTCAGACCCATCTCATCGATGGTTCACCGAACATCATCCCGAAACACGACTAGGTCGCTTGACGGCATAGCTTTGTTCGGTGGGTGGTATTTCAACCACGGCCAGAAAGCGCGTAAGCGGGTTTCATCACGATGTTTTCCTTCACTGTTTTAGAGCATGCAAAATCTGCACATAACTATAAGTAATTGGTGCGATTCGAACCCAGGTGCGTCGGATCGAAAGGTGCACGAGTTCTCGCTGAGCCACACTCGCTCTCAAGTAGTCCGTTAGAACTCTAGTTTTACAGCTTGTATTTCTACTATCAATATATTTGAACCTTGTCATAAGAGGTGGCGAGGCCCACTTATCGCCTAAGTACAGAAATCTGAACAACACAAACTTTTATACAGCATTAGAAAAAAAACTGACTTCAATTTTATATCTACATGTTTTGTTTTTGTTGATTATTTCAAAACAAGAGCTGAATCAATTTTTTAAGAAAAAAGCAGTCGAATTGAGAGAAGTCGGTTAAAAATATCACTCGTGGTAGGTCTTTCGTATGCACGGGGCCGTCTGGGTAGGTACCATGTGTTGCGTGTATCTGTCTTGAATAAATGTATTTTTTTTCTTTCTTGTCTGTTTTCTTACCATCGCTTTGCCAGTTATTCTGCCGCCAAACAGTAGTGCGCAATTACTGTGTTCCGGTTTGAAGGGCATTGTAGCTAGCGAAATTACTGGGCATATGAGACTTAATATCTGATGTCTCGGAGTAATGAGTGTAAATGCAGTACATTTGACGATATTAATAGTTCTCGGTGGCACTGAAATCGTTATAGGCAGGTGTGGCGCTTACCGTCAGGCAAACGACTTGCTCGTCCCAATAATCATTTCCATTAAAAAAATATCATTTTTGCCTAGTTAGTACTAACTAGTATGAAGCAAATAATGCGTTTAATCAATAAATAAATCAAACAATGAAACCCATCATAAACGTTAACAAACAAGCGATACAGCTGTATTCGATCATCCTCAATCTGATTATTTATATAATTTTGACAAATTAATTACTTTTATCTTAATTGCATTATCATTGTATAGCTAACGTATTAGAACTCTTGACATTATATTTGTGTAATGTGACATTTCATAATTGAATAGTTAATGTTAATTTTCTTTTATAAATTAATTCGATTCACTATAAATTATTGCATGCCGCTGGCTGAATATAGCGACCTAATATTGAATATGTAACACTAATGTACCACCTATATTCACAATAAATGATATTTGATTTGATTTGATGTCTCGGGGTGATGAGTAATATGCTACGTAGTACTTTTTACGATATTAAAAGTTCTCGGCGGATTTGCAATTGTTATGAGTAGGCGTGGCGATTACCCTCAGGCGGACGACTTGTTTGTGTCATTACTCAGATCCATAGAAAAATAAAAAATATAATAGTTTAATACTAAATCTCTCATTAGTATTATGCAACGCCGTCCATCGGCGTCTCCCTTTTCAAACTACTTGATATATTTCGATACGATATTAATTAATCATCATTTAGTTTTGTTTTTAAGTTAATTTAAATATAAATAATTTAAAAAATATATACTTTACAAAGCTAGGGTAGACCAGTGGCGTAGTTAAGTAACCAAAGGCCCTGGGGCAAAAAATAAAAGGGAGGGGAGTTCCCCGCAAGTTTCAAATAAAGATGTTCGAGACTTGTTGGGAATTCCCTGTACTTTTTCAAATAAGTTGCCATTATTAAAGTCCCGTTTCTGGAATCTATTTTATTTTTATTCCGAATGTGGGAGAAATTTTTACTAGTTCATTCTCAGTCCAAGCTCAGGGGGGCTCTCGGACTCTGGTCTGAGGGCCCCCATGAGCTTAGGGCCCTGGGGCACTGCCCCGTCTAGCCCTGCGGTAGCTACGCCACTAGGCAGGACGCTTTGTAAGAATAATACAACTTATAACCTGTACTAGACGGCCCACCAAAACACAGTCACAGTAACAGATTCGACTTATCCAATCCCATTTATACACTCGTCCCTTTCATTCCGCGAACTTTTTGACCTCCCTTTGTATATACGAAAGTTGGTGTGTATGGATGTTTAAAAGAAAGAAAAAAATAATATACATTTATTCAAAACATACAATGAAATACACAGAAAAATAATAATAATAGCACACATTGCATACATAAAATACAATGAAACCTCAGATATATCGACATGGCTGGTCTCGCTTCGGGGGAGAGCTGGCCAAAAATTAAGCCATTTAATACGTAGGGGCGACGCTGCCAGTATTCTGGGAACCCTGTCGCACGGTGAAAGAAAGAAAGTAAAACCATTTTTAAAGCACACAAAAACGACAAAAAAAAACTTAAATAATAAATATATATGCAGAATGGGCTCAACTCAGCATAAAATGCCGAGAGTTTTACACAACTCAGCGCTGATTTTCAGCTGATACCCGTTTTACTATAGGAACAGTGAAAAGTTGACGATTGTATGACCAATGGCGATCTACAGCCTGCCTGTGCCAGTTTGCCTTAAAGTTTTGTTATTTTTTAATTCATAAATCCTTGTACATATTTTTAGTAAGTTCATATAAATAAATGCGTAACCAGAAAAAATTAAACATTGCACGGTTGCAAGAAAAAAATATATAAAGAAGACGAAGAATATTTTAACCCGAAAATTGTCAACTCGGATGTAGCCGCAGGGCGAAGCTAGTCACACCAAAGCTCAAAAGATCTAAAACAGGCATTGCCGCTGGAACAAAAGCTTTATATCACTGAAATCTGGACCGTGAGTCCTCATTCATCTTCCACATTTGTTTGTTTTCGACGCAAATGTTGGCGCGTATATCTCTTTTCGTGCTTGACTTATTTTTCTTACATACAAGTGTTTTATGGCGGCTGATATTTGGAAATCTTTTTGTGGTTGAAACTGTAGTAAAGTTTTTGAGTTTATTTTTTATTTTGCACAAATTTTACCAGCTTTAAAAAAAATACGATACAAATACAAAATCTTTTTATTGTATACCAGTAACATAAAAAGTATCAAAGATTAACCTTATACGTTTACAATGGACGGTCTTATCGCTTAGAGTGTTACAAAAGCAACCGTTTAAAATACATAAAATAATTTCACAAGCCTTTCAATACAAGCAACATCGCTCATGCGAAAATATGGACTTGTCCATCACTTCTGTGGATTGTCTAATACAATAAGGGGTTCCATTTCTTAGCTGCTAGACTGTAAGAATCGTGAAACAGACCCTGGCAAGTTGTTTTATTCCTTAGCTGCTAGACTATAAGAATCCTGAAACAGACCCTGGCAAGGTGTTCCATTCCTTAGCTGCTAGACTATAAGAATCATGAAACAGACCCTGGCAAGGTGTTCCATTCCTTAGCTGCTAGACTATAAGAATCGTGAAACAGACCCTGGCAAGGTATTCCATTCCTTAGCTGCTAGACTATAAGAATCGTGAAACAAACCCTGGCAAGGTGTTCCATTCCTTAGCTGTTCGCATTATTTTACACTTTGTGTATAGCGCATTGTGAACGAGTAGTCTCGAGTGGCGCACAAATATAAATTTGACTGTTCTGTATAGGTAGATATATAAAGAAAGGAAGAACCAATCTTTGTTGGTTAGACTCCTCAATATGACCTTTAACGCGAAGCAATAGCAGTGATAATCGTTTGAACGACTTACAGTCTCTATGCGACTCGGCGAATGCGGGCATAAGTTAAATCGTATAAGAAACCGTGGTTGTTACAGGTCCACGGAGCGGATAACATAAATATAAATTATATAAAATACATCACTACATCACGTAAAACCTCCATTTGCAGTAACTAGGTACTCTAGAACAATGTGAGGCAGAATCCAAACATATTTCCTTAGGCCCGACTACACTCATCCATTTTTTTCCCTAAATAAATACCGCCGGGAACCGGCCCCAGTTTCCGAGGGTTGATTTTTTAACGATTCCAATCGCTTCTTCTCTCAGGAAAATCAACGATGTGAACTGGTAATTTTGATTCCATTTAAAGCTTCATTGGCGAAGCCCGTTGGGTTTCCTTGTTCCTTGTCCGTCTATTAAGTTTATTTCAAAGCTTTCACTGCAAGGAACCATTTATTTTAGTTTAGTATCGTTTGTCTTAGGACTATTTATTGCGGTGATTTTTCCTCTTTGCCGTCAAGACTCTTTTAATTGTTGATTACTATTTGTTTAATGTTCAATCTTTAACGCTTTGTAAATATTTGTATTTTCTTTATTAAAGCTCAGCAAGTTCTTGTTTATTACACTTTTAGTTTTATAGCCTCTCTCAGTAATGAACGGCTGAACTTATCAATAATTGTACTGCCGCAGGGTAATTTACTTTGACCGACACATTTGGATGACTGGTAGAAAATGCCAGCTAGCTTTAAGTCCTCAAATCAAATCAAATTCTCTTTATTCATTTTTGGCATCACGAACGCACTTATAAACGTCAAATTATTACCATGACTCCACCACCGTATCGAAAAAAGAACCACTAAACAGAAGATACGGCCAGAAACTGAGGGGCATTTTTTTTCCTTATACAAACTGTTTTGTGCTAAAGTAAATTAATTAATTAATTTCTCAAATAAGGGACTAATATGCCTGATTCAGATTTACTGATATTTAAGTGGAGACACTTATGAAAAAAATCTTGAAAAACGGAATAGCGCTGGCCTAGTTAGAACCAGCTTCTTTGTTCCCTGACAGCTACAGCGTGTGTCTATTTAAGTTTATATTGAATAGGCATATCATGGGGAAGAGTGCTCCATCTTAGGCCACATCACATTACTCGTGGTAGTTCTCTCGTATGCAGGAGACCGTCTGGGTAGGTACCATCGCTTAGCCTGTTATTCTGCTGCCTAACAGTAGTGCACAAGCATTACTGTGTTCCGGTTTGAAAGGCATTGTAGCCAGCGAAATTACTGGGCATATGAGACCGGGGTGATGACCGCAATACAGTTCTACTCAGTGCTTTTTAGTATTATAAAAGTTCTGGGTAGCACTGTAATTGTTATGGGCAGGCGTGGCGCTTACCACCAGGCAAATGACTTGCTCGTCTCATCATACAGTTCCATAAAAAAAACTTCGCTTTCCATCAGGCAAGATGTCATCAAACGCATTTACCAATAATAGGCCACATCATCGCTTCACATCAGGCGAGATAGTGGCCAAACATAGATCTATTGTGTAAAAAAGAAAAAAAATATATTAATAAAAGTTACTCTATAGGATAGTCTTCTGTCATTAAATTTTATATATGTTAGTCTCTAAGGTATTTGTGATATGGGCCTCTGAAACAAATTTTATTATTGGCTAAAATAATTAAATAAATAAATAAAAAAAAAACACAACGTACTCAAAGTAAGCTAACTTAATATTCTCTCGACTGAACCTGAGATCAACTTAAGTATTAAAATACATACCTTTTCCTGTAACGAAGTTACCTCGTCCTGTTCAATGTAGCTGCGCAATACTGTTCCAAGTTGACTCAGATATCTGGGGATACAAATCGAATAAACTAGCTCTTTGACTTTAGTGGAGTTTATTTAATCATTCAATAACGTTAGACACTACATGCACAATAATACGTAATGGCACATCCATACAAACACACACAAGGATAGCTGCCTCACAAACTAAGCGTTGCCCTAGAATAGATAAGAGAAAAGACAAGATAGAATAGATTCTGCTTTACTTCGATATTCGCCATTGACCTAGTGCCCCTTCACAAAGTGTGGTACAGGTGTGAAGTACATCTACATCACTGGTGGTAGGTTTCTCGTATGCGAGAGGCCGTCTGGGTAGGTTTGCCAGTTATTCCGCCGCCAAGCAGTAGTGCACAAGCATTACTGTGTTCCGGCTTGAAGGGCATTGTAGCCAGCAATATTACTGAGCATTATGAGACTCAACAGCTAATTGTCTCATGGTGACGAGAGCAGTGCAGCGCCGCGCAGGATTTTGCAAAACAAAGTTCTGGGTGGTGCTGTAATTGTTATGGGCTGGCGCATTGCTTACTATCAGGCAAATGACCAGCTCGTCTCGTAATTCAGTTACATAAAAAAAGTCTTTATATCTTTATATATAAAAATCCCTATTTCCCTTGGCCTCGGCGACACGCGTGAAAGGCTGGACCAATTTTGCTAATTCATTTTGGTTATGTTTGTTATTGTTAGGAGAAGGTTAAAGAAAAAAATAACAAAGTTTCGCGGAACATAAGAACATTTAAGAAAACTTACCGTCCTACCGTTTCAACCAACCTCAAAAAAGGAGGAGTTACGCGATTACTCCGCCAATTATGGATTGATTTTGATGATATTTTTTTTGTTTGGTAGGTAAAATTTCATTTACATAAAAAACGCCATGGTAGAAACAGGTGGTTTCAGCGTTTTTAGTAATTCTTAGAAAACGGCTTAGTGTAAAGCACGAAAATGGTAAAATTATTTCAACTGTTGAAAATTTGTTTGTGCGATAGAACAGGAACAAGGTGGACGTTGCCATCTCTAGTGTTACGTAACCCGAGAGTCTTTACGTGCTTGCTCCCACATTCAGACCGAGAGAAATGTACAAGGAAATTTTATAAATAACAGGTGTTGTACATTATCTACAAAAAAGTCTCTACATCAGCGTTAAACTATATTCACGCGAACGAAGTCGCGGGCAATAGCTAGTAAAATAGAAATGTATAATACACCTAAAACATTTTATAGAAATTATCTAAATAATGATGAAAACCTTTTTTTTGATTATTATGTTTTCTTGGACCTTTTAATAGTATCTAATATGCGTCAATCATTGTATCAAATTGCATGTACTTTCAAACAACATATCTGTAGTATGAGTCTGTGAAAGATAAAGGCAGGCAGATAGACAAACAGACGGACAGAACGATCTTGTAAACTTCCTTGTTCCTTATTGGACTACGGAACAATTATATGCCAATACTATGCTATACTTTAATCATATATAGGGCATTGTAGCCACCGAAGGGCATATGAGACTTAATATCTGATGTCTCTGGTGATGAGCGCAATGCAGTGCACCGCAGTGCTTTTTATCGTATTAAAAGTTCTGGGTGGCAGTGCAATTGTTATGGGCAAGCGTGGCCCTTACCATCAGTCAGACTTGGTCGTCTCATCATTCAGTACCATACAATAAATAAATATATGTATAATGTCCTACGCCCGCACTACGTCTACACCTATATTGTGAGGTTCACTGCATCGCGCTATCACTTGGCACCGAACGGTAATTTAACTTGCAATCAGGAAATACCAAATTGGGTCAGTGACGTCACAAGTGCTTAATTGGCGACGGTGGCCAGTAAACTGTTCACTTCTTTTTGGTTTTAACACAAAATTCGTCTGAAATACGAGTAGGTAAGAGAATTAGTAAAAAATGGGCATTTGGACCAATGGCTTTTGATAAGTTTTTTCGTTGAAAAATTTATTAAGAGCACAGACACTTCCTAGTTTTAAGAACCAAGTTAAAAATTACTACTTTTCCCAGAATGCTGCTGGTAATTGAATTATTAGTACTTTCCTTGAATGTATGTAGTATATATATACATATATATATTATTGTTATTATATTTGTCAAGACTAGCTTTTAACAAATTCTTAATCAGAACCGCGAGCAGATAAAATGAGCCCAAACACTAGTAGATACGAATTAACCGTCAAGGAGTTCCATTGTTCACCTTCCGTCTCCATCATCAGATCAGCTGGCTGTCACCATAATATTGCATTGTCATCAGACTTTGAAAAGTATGCAAAGTTTCAACTTCGCAGGACAAGAGGAAGTGGTTCTGATTCAGCTTGCATGATTCCACCCGACAAACATAGTTACATACATACATTGCAAGTTGAATAAAAGCTTGTGAAAAAAACAATTGAATCGTTTATCAAAATTTTTACTTTCATTTCTGCAGAAGTACGTTATATTATATTTTACCTTCCAGAACTTTTATATAATATTAGCTTTTTCTAGCGACTTCATCCGCGTGAACGCCAGAGAAAGCCCAATCTCGTATTTTTCCAAGACCATGTTCTTAAAACCTCCCCAATATATGAGAGCGCATACTACGAAGACGTCAATCTGTATCTTCGTACACTTCCAACCGGTTTTTAATGTAACGTACCCTATAATCTAAGTTGGGACTAATGCTAACAACCCTGACAACCGCTTTAAAATTTACTCGGCAGTTTCCGAGGCTATAAATAATAAACACAAAGAGACAGACAGACAAACGATCCTCAGACACAGACCCTGTAAATAGTCGATCCCAATAGGTTTTTCATAAATATCTTCAATGCACAGAATTGGCTTATTTCGATTTCTATAATAATGATAAATAATAATAAATTATATAGATAAAAGATGTCACACCCAACCCCGTGCGTGATAGCTTCCCGATTATTTTCAATACCACCCAACATCATTCCATTCAAAGATTGTCTACAAGAGATCGATTATTAGCGATGAGACCACCCATTGTGCTAATCAAATTTTTAAGTACTATTTTTATTTGTTTTTGTACACCAAAAACTGGCGTTATCAATCAATCAATAATTGCCTGTCTAGACGGAACAATATGAATGACAATCAAACTCATTCAACATGTTCCGATGTCCAATACTCGATATGTCAATCGACATATACCAATACGAAGTAAACGTGATGCATTTCAAGCTATTAGAAATACAAGCGAAGTCGAATAGCAAGATCGGGTTGCGTTTCCTGGCAAGTAGAAAACTTTGGTATTCAAACCACATGTTAATGATGAAACAGAAATGTAAATCGATTCATTGTGGTAAGTCTCTCGTATGCGGGAGGCCGTCTGGGTATGTACCACAGCTGTGCCAGTTATTCTGCTGCCAAGCAGTAGTGCGCAAGCATTGCTGTGTTCCGGTTTGAAGGGCGTTATAGCCAGCCAAATTACTGGGCATATGAGACTTAATATCTGATGTCTCGGGGTGATGAGCGCGATGCAGTGCTACGTAGTACTTTTTACAGTATTATAAGTTCTGGGTAACACTGCAATTGCGAGTTATTTTTTCACTGAATGATGCATTTAAAAGTTATGATAATAGCCTGTCCGAATAGGGAAATAAAAAAAAACGTACTTATTGCATATTTACAGTACTATTTTCAATAATTATAATTGTTCAGCTACTTAAGTCGCTAACTGTACAAAATATAATACAACACAAAAATGCTTTATTGTACACCAAACAAAAATAATCAGAAAGAACATGAAAACAACTATTCAAACACTATTAAAATATTCCCATTTAATAATTTTAACTATTTAAATATTCCCATTTATATAAAAGCAACGCAAAACTAAAATGAAGGAGAAACCACTTAGAAAAGTCTAATTACCACCCAGACAGACGTTTGAATAATGTTGCTACAGACAAACGGAAATAGAAACCCTTTACATCAAAAAATCTTACGCGAAGAAATATAAAATTGTTTGTATAAATTGAAATTGTTAATTTACAAAAAACCAACCAACAGCTTTTCATTTATAACGAACGTAATTACCTGTCGTAGCTCGAGCTCTTTTATAAAAAAGGCCTTTAAAAGCTCTTGCAAGTGGCTCTACATTTATTGCTCTACTGCGTGCAGTGGGAAATATAAACATTTCCTTGGTAGAGCACTCTAGAGCTGACGGGTTTACGCAATTTCAATTTATTTTATTCAAAAATGCAAATATATTTTATTTTATTTGCATTTATTTTATTTTTCTTGCCCAGGGACAGTGATCTAAATTCTGTGTTTTATATTTAATTTCCTTTTTTTATAATTTTGTTGTAGGTTAGTTTAGTTATTATCACTGTATATATGTGTATTTGTACATATTTCTTTCTAAATAAATCAATATGATTCAAATGAAAATGCAATAATTTTGGTTAATAATCTTAATTTTATTTAAAATTGAAGTGGCGCTGTGTGGATTGGAATTTTTATTTTAAATGAGAAACATTTTTTTATGGTACTGAGTGATGAGACAAACAAGTCCTTCGCCTGATGGTAAGCGGTACGCCTGCCCATAACAGATGCAGTGCCACCCAAAACTTTTAATACCATAAAAACAATGCGTAGCATTGCATTGCGCTCATCACCCCGGGACATAACATATAAAGTCTCATATGCTCATTAATTTCGCTGGCTACAATGCCCTTCAAACCGGAACACAGTTATGCTTGCACACTACTGCTTGGCGGCAGAATAACTAGCAAAGCTTATTTTGAAACAGCAATTTAAATTAAAATTGTCGTTTCACTGCTTCAGTAGGTTCTTTATTATAAGTAAACATAACATTTTATGACGATGCAATAGCAGTGAGAATCGTATAAACGATCCGTGGTCTCCATGCGACCCTAGTGGCACGGGTTCTGAGTTAAGTTTTCATTTATGCAATCGTAGTTGCAACTGAGCGGTTATACAATAATAATTTTCGATGCACAAATACTTGTCCCGCAGTGGAAATTGAACCCGGAACCTCCGTGGTGTATGATATTTAATCTGACGAACCAACAACTACACCACAGACGCCCCACAGCGGCAGCGGAACGTAATATATTAATTATATTAATTTACTAGTTTTAATAAGTAATATGTCACATAAAGGTGACAAATAAATAAATAAATATATTAGTAAAAAGAATGAAACAGGTAAATGTGAGATTGTTTTTTTTAAATCGAGTATCTTAAATAAGACTAAAAAGTTATTTTAATTTCATATAAGACATAAGAGTTCTTAGTGATTGAAGATGGGAAGGGCAAATTATCCGAAGAATAGAGACAAGACGAGCAAGATCACCTAATGGTAAGTGCCACGCCTGCCCACAACAATTACACTGCCACCCAGAACTTTTAATACCATAAACAGCACTGCGTAGCACTGGATTGCGCTCATCACCCCGACACATCAGATAATAAGTCTCATTAGCCCAGTAATTTCGCTGGCTAAAATGCCGTTCAAACCGTAATACAGCAATGCTTGAGCACTACTGCTTGGTTGCAGAATAACTGGCAAAGTTGTAGTACCTAACCAGACAGCCTTCCTACGAAATATCTACAATGATTAAAAGCTTCACTCATAAAACAGTTGCAGCATCACCATGAATTTAACTGGTAGTAGGTTTGTCGTCTGAGTGGGTACCACCGCTTTGCCAGCCGCCAAGTAGTAGTGCGCAAGCATTACTGTGTTCCGGTTTGAAGGGCATTGTAGCCAGCGAAATTACTGGGCATTGTAAGACTCAACAGCTAATTGTCTCAGGGTGACAAGCGCGGTGCAGCGCCGCGCAGGATTTTGCATTTTTTGCATTTTGGATTTTTCTGGGTGGTACTGTTATTGTTATGGGCTGGCGTATTGCTTACCAACAGGCAAACGACCAGCTCGTCTCGTCATTCAATTACATAAAAAAAAACTTAGATTTGGAAAATCCTGCGTGCCACTGCCACTAATATTTTGATCGCCACCAATATTAACGTAAGAAATAAAGAAGCATAGTTACAGCTAAATCGAGTGAAAGATTGACATACTCGTAGACACACCGGTTATCATTTTTTCTTTCACAACATACGACACATTTTTACAGCCCGACCACAAATGTGTGTTCCGTAATTAATAATTTTATCTCCTATAGTTCGGATGCGGTATAACGGTTTGTCGTAAAAAAATAATGTATCTCCTATAACTCAGTTACGGCCTATGAGTGTTCCGGCAATATTATCACGAGTGTCGCCCATCGGCTGTTAACATCACTGAATAGGCACCTGCTTCCGTATTATAAGTGGAGTGACAAAAACGAGCGTGATAAGGTAATAAGCGTATGTTTGATAGTTAAATATGTACTGATGTGGGGTTTTATAAGCCATTACTCCTCTCGATGCAGCTTTTCTTTTTTATGTAACTGAATGACGAGACGAGCTGGTTGTTTCCATGATGGTAAGCAATACGCCAGCCCATAACAATAACAGCACCACCCAGAACTTTATTTTGCGAAATCCTGCGCGGCGCTGTACTGCGCTCGTCACCCTGAGACAATTAGCTGTTCTCTCATATTGCCCAGTAATTTCGCTGACTACAATGCCCTTCAAGCTGGACCACAGTAATGCTTTCGGACTACTACTTGGCGGTTGAATAACTGGCAAAGCGGTGGTACCCACCCAGAGGGCTTCTTGCATACCACCAGCCACATGGTTTTTGTGATTCCGAGTACTGCGAGGTTCGTTTTTCAGTATAGAATCAGCATAGAATAGATGCTGCAGTGCGATATTTTGCATCAAAAATTCTGCAAAACTACAACTAAGCTAAAACTTTGGGGTTTTGTGAATTCTGTTATTCGATCATTCCAACTTAAATATTTTCACTTATCGTATTTTTTAATTTGGTTATACATTCACTAAGCTTTAATTATATTTTTGCTAATGAGTTAGCCAGACTTGATTATTGGATATAAAAACACAAGGACTTTAATAAACGATAACAAATAATTTAAATATTTAATTATTTTATCGGCAACAATTTCTGTGCACAAATTAATTAGAGTTGCATTATAAAAACTAGGTAGAAAATAGAGCCATTTCAGTGTAAAACCTGCCGCACAAGCGCAAACACTGCCCTACACAGTTGCAATTCTTTACAAAGCTGACCTTCGGAATATAATAAAGTCAAGCTGCGCAATAACGCAACATTTTTATACGGAGCAACCACGTTTCTAGAAAGATAAACAGATTGCAGCCCCTTAGACTGCCGGGGGAGGTATAAGGGTGCTCGTTGGCAATCGCTCCGATATCGCCCAGTTGTTAAAGTGCTGTGAGCTAGGGCGGGTAGGGCAGGACTTACAAAGCGTCTTAGATCGTGTTTTTTTTTCTTGCACAGCGTGGGAGGTTGCCGTCTGTCGCTGCCGCTCAGTCGTACTGTGGAGGCTTGTGAGCAAAGACATAAAGTTGGTTCTTGGGAAAGTTGAACTTGGATTTGAATAGCAGTGTTATCAAAGGGGTTCATATGTTGTTTAGTAATTAGTGCAATTGGTGGTAATGGGGAACCGGCAAGGGAAGTAAGTATTAAATTTCTTTTGGTGCATTAGACTTAGCTGCTATTTTTTACAAACAATTTAAATAAATTTTTAAGCTTTTTTAAAGTTTAGTTTTGACTTTAAATTTTTACGGAACCACTCTATCGGATTAATTTAAAAATATACGCGTACTTTGATCATTACTAAATTTTGCAACCAACAACAATATTATTTAAAAATAATTTATTTATTACCAATTATTTACTCATATTATTTTTTATTGAAATGATTAATGGGACAAACAAGTCGTTCGCTTTATTAAGCGCTAAGTCTGTCCATAAAAATTTCAGTGCCACCCGGAACTTAGTACCATAAAAAGCACAACGTAGCACTGCATTGTGTTCATCACCCCGAGACATCAGATATTAAGTCTCATTCGCAGTATTTTGATAAAATGTACAGCGATTTCACTTCTTTCGTTCAAATATAAAAACACTTAGCATTTATTTCAAACGTTACGAGCGAAGATATCAGCAGTAACCATATTTCACACCATGCATGTGCAAGGTGCTTATATAACGTCATGATTTCCTGCATAGAAGGAAACTAATGAAGATATATTAAGCGAGGTTTCTTTGGGTCAGCTTGAATCTAGGTAACCTATTCACCCCTCGGCACAGATAAATATAACGCTGCACCAACGACCGATATATTGGGGAGGTAAATTTTCGCAACCATCTATCGGATTTTTTTATTTATATTTGATTTATTGATTTCACATAGCAGATATGATATAATTTCACATAGCACTTATTAATACTAATTAAACTGATTATTTAATTATACATTAAAATTATAAATTAAGAACAGTAGTTATTTTTAAAATTTAATTCAATTAATAGCTGTGATCTTATTTTGCTTTCCAACATCTCATATGACGTTTTTTTATTTATACCTAATTTATTAATTTCACATAGCAGATATTCAATAACAATAATTAAAATGTTTATTGAATTAAACTATAATAATGATTTAAAAACTGTGGTTATATATAAAATGCAATTCAATTAATAGCTAGGATCTTATTTTGCTTTTAAACATCTCATAGGACTTTTTTATTTATACCTAATTTATTAATTTCACATAGCAGATTACATTCAGTAAAAACAATTAAACTGCTTATTTAATTAAACTAAAATAATGGATTAAAATCAGGTGTTATATTTAAAATTTAATTCAATCAGTATCTGTGATCTTATTTTACTTTCAAACTTCTCCTAAATATGGTTCATAGGACGATTTTATTAATTCAAGAATAATAATAAAAAGTAGTTTATCAATAACTAATAATATTATTGCTTGGAACAAAAAAGCAATATTTAATCTAAAACAAATCATATTGTCGCAAGAGATATCGGTTACCTGACATGATTGAATTAAAATTGTTTAAATTTTAATTGAAGACTAGCAGCCCGCCCCGGCGTCGCACGGGTATTTAACAAAAATTTCAAAATTAAAAATTATACACACACCTCCCCTCCTGTGCGGCCCGTACCCCAGTGACGCCTACACTGCATAAGGTGCTGCCTAGCTAGCCGAGCAGGTTGAGCGGCTACCACGCAACTTTTTTCTAACACTTACCTACATTTTTAAACTCGTGATATCTTTCGAATGGAATGTCCGAATTGAATAATTCAAAAAGTCATATAAAGATATTAAAGCTGTTTTGAATATGAAGTAATTTATTTTGATAAGGATTAATACCAAGATACAAATAAAAAGCCTTTTCTAGCGGTGGCATTTCAATTAAAATTTTAAAATAAAAGAACACTTATTGTGGCATAACTATAATAGTTAGACATATGCTGTCGCGACACTTTTTGTAAATATTGATGTGTTCTGCAAAGTCGTAGTATATTATTTTATTCTATCATCAATAGTTTTCGCAGCGCACGCGATGTAAATAATATTTTAGGTACTTTTTTTACACCTTGGGTTACATTATCGGAGTTTTAGTAAGGATCTCTAATATTTTTCATAATATAATATAGCCTATGTCACCCGGGGATAGTGTAGCTTTCTAACAGTGAAAGAATTTTTCAAATCGGTTCAGTAGTTTCAGAGCCTATTCAATGCAAACAAACAATCAAATTGTTCCTCTTTATAATATTAGTTTAGATAATTATCTTGATTAAAAAACATATTATGAAAAAAATATAGTTTCAATGCAAAAACAACAGAATTTTAAATTATATTATTTTATTTTAACTTATATATTAAGATGATTTATTTTTATGCTAACAAAATATATCAAGATATTTGTTTCACTAAAATTAAGAAAACCGTTTTTTTGGGTAGATTTTTTTGGCCTCCCTTCCCTCCTTCCATGACCCTCATCCATTGCTGTTAAGGGCCATATTTATTATTACTTTTACATATTATTTTTAAACTCTCGCGCTTCGAACACATCGCTTATAATAATACCACGGGACTTAATAAACGGGACTTGTCTTCTCGTGACCACGGCCATCGAACTTGGTCCAATCCTCGAGGTAAATGAAAAAAGTTTTTAGCGCGATTCAGTCCCGTAATATTATTATAAACTATACTACCGACTAATTCGACAAACTACGTGAGTCCTAGCCGTTTTATTAAATATTTATAAACTATACTGTTACATGTGAGATTAAAATTATTTGGAATATTGAATATTAGGTACATAATACATTAATAATTGTAATAGTTGTTGTTCTTGTAGTTGTTTAATAATTACTTTAATATTCCAATCATAATAATGTATGTGGCATAAATATTGTCATTATATTTAAAATAAGAATAATATTGTTAAATTAAAAATTATAAAAAGGAATAAATAATAAAATTCTCAATAAATTGGACGTGAAATATGGAAACGTTGTTCCTTATAAAGACACATCCTTGTGAAAGGGTTATAAAATGAGAAGTTGTTTTTGCATAACCCGTGGTAGCTCTCGTATGCGGGAAGCCGTCTGGGTAGGTACCACTGCTTTGCCAGTTGTTCTTCCGCCAAGCAGTAAGCATTACTGTGTTCCGGTTTGAAGGGCATTGTAGCCAACGAAATAACTGGGCATATGAGACTTAATGTCTGATATCCTGGGATGATGACCGCAATGCAGTGCTACGGCAAATGTTATGGGCAGGCGTGGCGCTTACCATCAGGCGAATGACTAGCTTCTCTAAATACTCAATTATAAAAAAGAAATGCTCAAAATTCGAAAGGTTTAAAACTAAACCGCTTGCTCAACCGCAGGAAGTAAAGCGTCATGATACATAAAAAAAGATTAAAGTAATTTGTTATATTTATTATAAAATAAATCGCTATAATGTCAATAAAACTATAAGTATGTTGAACAACCCTGTTGATTTGTTTATGAATTGCGTTAAGCTTATAGACTTATTTGTTTAACCACTAACCAATTGAATTTCGCAGCTCTAATAAAATTCTTGATCTATTTTTATTAGTCGGTTATCTTGTTTCGTAGATGGTTGCGAAACTTTGTTTCGTAACAGGTTGCAAAAACTTACAAAAACCTGGGGGAGACCCTTTGAAACACAAAAAGTAAACAGTTTCAAAATTTCTCGCACCCTTTCGTAAGTTCCGTAAATGTTTCGTTATCATACAGTTGTAGGTATTCTGTAGGTACCTAGCGTTGTTGCAAGACAGAAAATATTTTACTGTGTTTTCTCTGTGCACGACTTTTTTTTCTCTCTTTTTTACTCACAAAGTTCCTGGCGCTGACTAATTGAAAATTATTTTTAATTTCCCTGTATATTAGGCAGACGAACCTACAAGCACCCATAAAACCCGACACGAAATCAACTTGCACTCATTTACGTGCGCTATCTCGTTGCTGGAACTAAATTCTCGTCCTGCTTGCTTTTATATAGAGATAGCTAAACTACTACAAAGAAGCTGTATTTTTTTATGAAGTGTTTCTCTTTGAAGAAAAACAAATACATCAAGTTACGAAACCTATTTAAATGCAACACAACATACCCGGCTACGATGCTACGAAGCTACGAAGCTACGGCAAGTGAAATAAAATCCTCCTCGGCCTTACTACGAAAATATTGGTTACGCGAGCGGAACTCGCTCGCAGCGCTTGATCTGAATCAAGCGCTATTTACTTGCAGCACTTGATTCAGTATTCTTTATGCGAGTTTGATAAGCCAGTGCAATGACTGCAGTTGCGTGACTGCAAGCACAGAATACTAAATGACAGAAGCATCACTCCGCAAAATTTAAACAAATAGCGACTCTTGCTATGACTACAGAATAGGTACTAAGGGAATACTATGACGCAATAAAATCCAATTCAGCTCGCGTAGCGCTGCATACCTACCCGTCATATTAACCTACAGAGCGCCTCTCTTTCTATCGCATAGCTCTTATCTCTTCTGACGCGGCACGTGTAACGACGCGCGACCCGCCGTCGGTGTTCGACTATGTACTTGTAGCTTCGTACCTACAGCGCGAAGTGCGCATTTTTCGCTATTCCTCATAGTTTCGGATTTGCCCTCTACGCCCACTTGAAAAATTCACCCTGTATTGCGGGCCGTGGCCATGAAAGCTTAAAAACGTTATTGTTAAAACTTATAGGGTGTGGTGACAGTCTCTGTGGTGTAGTGGCTGTGCAGGTTGGCTCGAACCTCATACACCACCGGGGTTGCGGGTTCGATTACCGTGACAGGGCAACTGTTTATGCACAAGAATTATGAATTTTTAGAAAAACACAAGAACCGAATTCAAGACCAAACTTACATTTTATGATTTTGTTAATTTTTTCAAAAAGTGCTGAATCAATTTCGATAAAATTTATATGGAACCTCTGAAGTATGACCTACCAAACAAAAAAAATCATCAAATACAATTCGAAGAGAAATCGCGTAACAAACATAAAAAACATACTGTCGAATTGAGAACCTCATTTTTGAAGTTGGTTAAAGCGCAATTACTTGTTTCGTGTCTGGGTGTTGTGGGACCATAATCCTCGTAGTTCCTGGTTCCCTAGATACAGGGAATCCTAGTTAGGGCCCAGGAATTATGTACGTATTTATTGGGTGTTATTGTTATTTTATTTTTGTTCATTTTAGTTTATTTTGCATACTTCCACAGTATAATGTCATACTAATATGGCATTTTGCTGTGGGGTTCTGGTGCGGATATAGATACTATTTTTATAATACAAAAGCGTGCGGTTCGTGCGATTTACGAGTTGGTTCCACGTGACTCGTTAGGGGTTTTTTTAGCAAGTTAATATATTAACTTTACCTTCTTTATATTTTTACGAAAATATAATGCACGTTCGTAAAAACTTCCACAAATTCAAAGTAAATAGTGACCATCAAACATAAACACTAGAAATAAGGATAGGATTGTTGTACCTAGGTATAGACTGACTAAAACAAATAAGTCCTTTATGGGCAACTGCGTACGTTTTTATAATAAAATTCCAAAGTGTATAACGGAGTTCACAGAAAGTAAATTCAAATTACGCGTTAAGAATGTTCTAATGAGAAAAGCATACTACACTGTTCGTAACTACATAAAAGACAAAGATGCTTGGAACATTCCACTTCTGCAAAGTAGCCAACTGGTACATCATAAGAAACATAACATTGTCAAAACCCAGAAAAATTTAAGAAAATTTCTAAAAAAATGCCCCTCAGTTTCTTGTCGTATCTTCTGAGTAGTGGTACGGTATCTGGTGATGATCATTGTGATAATTTGGATATGATGGTCATTGTGATAATTTGACGTTCATAACTGTGTCTGTGATGCCAAAATGATTAAAGAGATTTTGATTTGATTTGATTAGAGAGTCTGTATCAGGTCAAAATCACACGCATCATAATAGTAAACAAAGCGGCCGTGAGCCGCTAATGTTTCAATCAAAGCGACCGGGGGCTAATGTTTCAATTGTACCCACTCATAACCTCTCAAATCAAATCAACAAGACAAGGCACTATAAAACAGACACTTCGAAAGTTATTTGGAAGAATCCAATAGGTACATTTACTATATATATATATATATATATTATTTTTATAGATAATGTAAATCCGTCAATGGCCTCAAATTACATACAAAAGCATCTATGATTAGAATTAAGAGCTGTGGATTTTGTTTAATAAAAAAAAAAAATACTAATCATAATTTGAGAGCGAGTGTGGCTCAATGAGATGGTACAAAAACGTCATTATCGAGGCCGTAATGAATAATTGTAGAACAAATACCGAAAATTACTACGTTCCGCTTAAGACTTAGGCCTTTCCTCATAGAGAGAGTATGGGCCATAATCCACCACGCTGGCCCAGTGCGGTTTGGTGGATGTCACATGTCCTTGAATTTTTGTGAAAAATTCTTGGACCTGTCGGTTTCCTCACGATGTTTTCCTTTACCGTTTTTATATTGAGTGTTAAATCCGCACATAACTTAAAAAAATTGTGTAAAAAGTAATGCGGGTCTAGCGGGATTCAAACTCGGGTGCGTCGGATCGAAAGACGCACGTTCTCCCACTGAGCCACATTCGCTCTCGCCCAGAAGCTCATATTTAACCGCATCAACATGCATTGCTTTTGGCCTTCCTTACTATTCTATTACGATAATCATAGTAATAGATATCGTCTCGTGTGGCCGTCTCTTAGCACCCTTCAAAAAACAAACAAACATAATGTGTATAGTTTTTCCTATAAATGCTCTTGTTACTCTCAGTTCTCGGTCTAAAAATAATTCACAACATCACGAGCTTTAGTGTTGCAGATATGTTTTAAAATTGCTTCGGACTGGCATAACTTAATGTGTCAGAGATGAAAACTATTTTCAACCAACTTAATACAGGAGGAGGTTCTCAATTCGATGGTACGTTTTTTTAGTTTGTTACGCGATTACTCCGCCAATTGTGAATTGATTTTGATGATTACTTTTTTTGTTTGGTAGGTCATACTTTAGAGGTAGTCCTATATAAATTATATCAGCCGAGCTAAATCAGAAATTAAAAAAAAAAATAACAAAGGCAAAAAAAATAAGTTTAGTCTTGAAGTCGGTTAATGTTTTTTTCTAAAATTATTTTTGTTGTTAAATTAATTATAACATCACAATACAGAAACCTACACTAGAACAATTAAATAGGTACTAAAAAACAACTTGATTAATATTTAATCAACCTATATAAATTAGTTCACTATACAAAAAAAAATAATGCAATGAAAAAAAAAATATTATATAATGAACTTTTCATAAGCTATACCTACTGTTATGGGCTGGTAGGACTTGCGTCAATCAGGGTTAAAAGAATGAATAGTAACTCTGCTCTGCAGATAATCCTCCTAGGATTAACAACTTTGTACAGTCAGCGACATAAGTAGCGAAACTTTTACAATCTTTCAATTGTCAATAACACCAAAAATATACAAATAAATGCATATTTTTGCAATTTTCCTATTCGCACAGGATATTAACAGACTTTTTTAAATGCAACATTCAGAGAAATAAGACAAATATTGAAGGTGTAGTCAATCAAAAGATTCACAAATGTTCAGCTACTTTTGTCGTTGACCGTACCTATTATATTTCTATCTAATATCTATCATATTTATATATACAAATAAATAAATATAGGTATATACACCCAACGTTCACTTACATACATCCTGGCCCCTGACCACTTCCTGTATCTAGGGAACCAGGACGAACTACGAGGCCATGGTTTAATAACACCCAGACACGAAACAAATGCTTACGCTTTCTATTTTCAATGCACAAATATTTGTCCCACCGCGGGAATCGAATCCGCAACTTCGGTGGTGTATGAGATTTGAGCCAACTTGCCCAACCATTACAACACTACTTATATTATTAGGAGCCTGTTTTGTCCCACTGCAGGGCAAAGGCATACATACTCTCTCTCCACTCCAATATTAGTAAATTTCTTGTTTGGCGACAAGTTTTAGTATAAAAGAAAGTTCATTAATATAAAAATAACCTATATAAACACTGATTATTTTTCTATGACGCGTACAACCCAATCCCACACATTTGATAAAAATAGTTTTAAGTTGGTCAATCGTCAAAGACTTATAATATCAAATTTGTTTCTATATTGGTTTTTACTTAATATAATGGAAAATCAACTTCAAGTCAATCGAACACCCACATTGGAAACCGCTACATTGTTTTAATACCTACCTACAAATCCAAACATCGGCATTACTATTATGTATTCTGTGAAATCGTCCAAAGTTCAAAATTCTGAACAATCTGCAACATTCCACAACGAACACAAAATAACATTCCGAGTTTTTTTATTACTAATAATTCATTCTATAGCAAAAAAAACTTCTATTCTGATGCATCTTCGAAGTTCAAGGTCGAATATCGATGAAATTTAAATGGGACCATCTTGTAGCTATACTGAACCCAACGCATAATTTTCCAAATCGGTTTATAAATTACGGAGATGTGAGGTAACAAACAAAAAAAAACAATCGACCCGAGAACCTCCTCCTTTTTCAAGTCGCTTAAAAACAATAAATTCTACACAAATTACTACAACAAACCACTTACAAGGAGAAGCAATTGGACAACCCATAGGCCATTAAAGGTTTAGCCCAAATGCTCCAGCTGGCTACCAGTTGGCGTACCCAAGACGCTGGCAGTAGGTATTGCCCCGTTGGATTCCAATACTGATACGTAGTGCCGAGTTTTGACGTGTCAGAGTATTGACGTCTGTATGACCGACACACGGCCAACACACGCGATTTTATCTAAAACTGTGCCCGTCAAAACAAGCTCAGCTCAGCCTCTTGCCATTTGAGCTCGCTCGGATCTCGCCCATCCAAAATACTTATTTGAAATATTATGACTGACTGTTCGTTTGAAGTTTCAAGTACGCGATGATGGAAGCTTGTATACGGCTTGTTAACAGTTGGTTATTATGTTTCAGAAATACGCGTCTCCTTTTTTATCCACTTTTAAACATTTATAATCTGGAAGCCGTATTACAACAGGCTTTTTATAAAATATTATATTAATGTTAATGCCGCTAAGCAGTAGTGCGCAAGCATTACTGTGTTCCGGTTTGTACGGCATTGTAGCCAACGAAATTACTGGGAATTATGAGTCAAAAATGTCAAAAATAGTTTATTAAATAGGCACACAAATGCACTTTGAAACTTAGAGCTAATTGTCTCAGGATGAAGAGGGCAGTGCAATGCGCACTGCATTGCATTGCTGTTATGGGCAGGCGTATTGCTTACCAACAGACGAACGACCGGTTCGTCTCGTTAATCAGTAACATTAAAAAAATGTTATAATGACATTTCAGAAAACAAGAGTCATAAAAAAAATGTTAGGACATTTTAAAACAAAAGTGTGGGGTCGAATCAGCCTTCCGGCTATTAGTCTCCTCAGAGGTAATATTATCGGACGAACCGAATTCTAACATGTGTATAGCAAATCCGGTCATGTGACCTTCGTCAAGACAACCTTGCAGGTCATCGTCAAATTAGACCAGCTTGACGGACTGGCTTACCTTGAGGTGACGGACCCCACTCGGACGAAGATCTCTGGAACTTCAATACATAACAACCTGCGCAAAAAATTTCGCTTGCGCGATGCAGGTTATTTCACTTTATATTAAGTTCGTATAGTTTGTATTCGCTGTATTATACTTTTTGCAACGGAATCTAATCATCTTGTTCATATTACAAAGTTTCAAGACTGTAGTTTATCAAATAAAGCCATATTTTAGTAAGTTTCTAAAATAAAATTTAAACGGATTTCCAACGCCATCTATGAAGAGACAACGTAAACGTTTAAAGAGTCCGTACGGTCAATGTATAAAGAAATGGATGATATTTCAAATATATTTTTAAAAAGCCATAATAATATATTAAGACCGATTCATTTACAACTGGCTTAGAACTTATTTTTCCCTTTTTGTGTTTTTCTTAAGGAACGTAATAGTCGAATGGCAGATTAACTAGTTCAATGAGTTGGAACCATTTAGCTTTATTTTTTTTTATGAAAAATGTAGGTACTTTTACTAACATATTAGAGATCGAAAAGCGACATCGGCTTATGAGATGATACTTACCTACATACCTAACGTACATAATTTAATTTAAATGATTTTGTGTTAATGTTATATTCCTTCACATTAGTATTAAATCTACTAATAGTGAATTTTGAATATTTTTCTTGTTATATGTATCAATAACAATTATTACCTACTCAGAACATTATAACATTACGAATTCCTTGTTGAGTGCTACGCAGTACTTATTACGGTATTAAATGTACTGAGTGGCACTGCAAATGTTATTAGCAGGCGTGGTGTTTACCATCAGGCGAACGCCTTACTTGTTGCACTACGCAGTTCCATAAAAAATAGGACATCTTTCTGCGGTTTCACCCGCGGGTTTCCGGGATAAAACGTATGTACATACCAATTTCATCAGAATCCGTTCAGCAGATTTCAAGCGATTAAATAACGAGTGCGGGTTTGGTGGATGTCACATATCCTTGAATTTTTGTGATAAATTCTTGGACATGCCGGTTTCTTCACGATGTTTTCCATCACCGTTTTTAGAGCAAGTTTTAAAATCCGCACATAACTGTCAAAAAGTCAGTGGGCCAGCGGGATTCGAACTCGGGTGCGTCGGATCGCAAGTCGCACGTGCTCCCACTGAGCCACAGTCACTCTATGGAAGAATATCACAATGATATTAAAAATGCTTAAGTTTCTATATAGGTATATGTGAGTAAGTGTGGTTGTTACTTTTTAACCCTGTAACAGCTCAACGGACTTGAGTGAAATTAGGTATGGAGATAGCTTTCCGAACAACCGCGGGAGAAACCGCGGGGCGCAGCAGATTGTTGAATTATAAAAAGTGACCTATATGTTTTTACTTATTTTATTAGTCTCGTGACCACGGCCAATGCAACTTGGTCGAAACGTCGAGGGAACTAAAACAAACATTTTTAGCGCGATAAGTCCCGTTTTATTATCATAAACTATATTAAGTTAATTTTTAATCATAACATTCAAAATAAACATGTTTTGGCAGTGTTAGATCTAGCTTATAGGTATACAAAAGTTACAACTGCCAGCGGGACGCAATATTCGAAGCTCCCTAAGATCAATTGTCGCGCTATCACTCACGCCGCGACGACGGCGACGCTGCGCCCACGCATGCACCGTGTCTATTTATTGCATGCGCTTCACCAAAGCGGCGCGTTAAACGCACTCAGCTATTATTAGAATAACCTTATTTTAGAGGCTGGATTACCTACTGGAGCCGCGCTCAGCTGTTCGCGGGAGTTGTCGGTGCTATTTTGCGTTGTAACAAAATTAATTCGGTCTCGATAATAATTAAATAAATGTACTATATTTCTTTTTTGTGGGACTGACTGATGAGACGTGCAAGTCGTTTGCCTGATGGTAAGCGCCACGCCCGCCCATAACAATGACAGTGCCACCCAGAATTTTGTTTACTATAAAAAGCACTGCGTAGCACTGCATTGCGCTCATCACCCCGAGACTTCAGCACGGCGATCATGTATCTTTTACTTCAATCAATTTCATCGAGAAACCAGTTACCCGACAAATTTACAAAACGAGATTGTGCTATGAATCGTTATGTATACGCCCAATCTATACAATTTTACTGTGTAATACGGCTCTTATTGAAATTGATTGAAATAAAAAATACATGATCGCCCTGCAGATATTAAGTGGCATAAGTCAGGAATCCTTGTATTTTAGCCTGTGAAATAAATGTACTGATAGGTAATAGAAGATGTGCTGACGAAACCAATACGTTACTTTACAATAATAATACAATAACACTATATTGCACACTAAATAATAGAAGATGTGCTGACGAAACCAATACGTTACTTTACAATAATAATACAATACAATAACACTATATTGCACACTAAATAAACACAACAATAATGACAGGAGTATACGGTTTATCAAACAAAAAAACCGACTTCAATGTATCTTTGAAGTCCAAGGTTAAATATCGATTAAATTTTTATGGTACCACTTCGTAGCTATACTGAACCCAACGCAAATAGAATTTTCAAATCGTTTCAAGAATAACGGAGTTCTGAGGTAACAAAAATAAAAAGGATACAATCGAATAGAGAACCTTCTCCATTCGGTTTCCTTTTAGTCTGTTAAAAATACATCAATTTGAGGTACAATGGGCGGCCTTATCTTTTATAAATATATCTCTCTCAATGCGAATTCAATCTCCTCTTATAATAATCCATAGCAATAAAAAATATTAATGGCAACCGATGATACTAGCAGCATTACGTTCCGCTTACAGCCACAAAAGTGGCGTCGAAGGCCAAATTATATTTACTACACTATGCTCAAATTCCACCACGATAATATGAATAAAGTAGGCCGCCTCTGTGGTGTAGTGGTTGGGCATGTCGGCTCAAATCACTTACACCATTGAGGTTGCGGGTTCGATTGCAGGAAATCCTAACCATACCTTAATCTGAAGGCCGATTCCGCTAAACTTAAATGAGAATTAACCGAATCGAAACCAAATTAAAGAAAAATTGGTATTCTGCTGATATTCAAATTATGATTTTCGTCCAAAGAGATCAGAAAAGTAAAGGAGTGATAAAATGCGTCTATACATTTGTGTGTTATTCGAATGTGATTCAATTGGACACTGACGTACCAAAATACTGTCTGTCTTTTTTGCATATTGTAAAAGTATATAATACGAAACTGATTTCCGGTTCAATCTTGGGCTCGTAGGCTTCTTCGGCGATTATTTGAATAATTTGTGAATATGTAAAATTTATTAGTATGTATTGTGGTTAAAGGTCAACAATGAATGAAGTGTGTAAGATTACATCAGTTGATATTGCAAGTACTAGAAGGTGGCCGGATGTTACTCCATTTTATATTATTTTGTGTGATTATTCAACACTTATTTTTTAAATGTTAGATGTCCTATAGTTCTTATAGTCAATGACTACGTCTCTCAATTTTCTCTGTCACAGATGACGTTTGACGTTAGTTTTAAAGTTAGAAGACTACGATTTGTGAAATTTATGAGAACGACACATAGATCGGAAATCGAATTTGAATAGATCTATTTAGTAGAATTAGGGTACTGAGCTCAACACGGTTGGCGCTTGAGTAACCAGTAGGTACGGGGGCTGGACTATTACTATGATCCCTAGAACATTATTAATTACAAAAACATTAGTCCCACTACACCCAGACTCGAAACAAATATATACATGCGCTATTTTATGTGCACAACATTTTGTTCCGCACTGTTTTTTAATTTTTAACGATCACATACATAGATCCTGGCTCCTAACTAGGTTTCCCTGTATCTAGGGAACCAGGCACTTCGAGGATCGTGGTGGGACCACGATCCTCGAAGTGCCTGGTCTAAAAGTACCTGGTCAAATCCCAGACACGAAACAAAAGCTTGCGCTTTATTTTTGCTTTGCAAAAACATTTATCCTGTCCCGGGAATCGAACCCGCAACCTCAGTGATGTATGAGATTTGAGCCAACCTGCCCAACCAATACACCACAGAGGCTGTACTTTCTGTTCATACTCATATTTATATTCAATTAGTAACTTTTCCCCGTGACTTCGTCCGGTTGAACGACAGGGGAAGCCCATATTCGTATTTCTTTTTCAAACCATCCTAGCAAGACCTCCCCATTCTATGGGAGCGCGTGCTACGTAGGGGTCAAGCTGTATCTTCGTAGTCACCCAACCGATTTTGGTGTAACATACCCTATAATCTAAGTTAGAAATAATGCTAACCATTACTGAAAACCACATTAATATCCTATTAGCAGTTTCCGAGTCTATAGATAATAAACACACAAACAAACAGATTTTAAAAACCGTGGGTTCATGTTCAGTACCCTCTAAATAGTCGGTACCAGTTGGTTTTTCAAAAATATCTTCAAGCGGACACAATAAATAATAATTAATTCATTAATTAATAATAATTAATTCATTAATTAATAATAATTAATTCATTCATTAATAATAATTAATTCATTCATTAACAATAATTCAATACAATAAATAATAATCATTAATTCACTAATAATAATTTGTCATTGAAAAAATTCATCTAGGCTTAAATAACATTTATTTATTAGAAAAGTTGTTGTTGAATTGTCATTGAAATGAACTGCAATGTGTTGCATTTGTATGACATAGAATATGTAACAGTTGACAGTTGATACAATCTCTGTGACGCACGCAGCTGTACCCGTAATACAATTGTAACAGTCCCTTCGCAAGCGCTTTATAACCGTGGGGTTTCAGCGCTTACTTAAAATACCCTTTGACATAATTAGGGCACCGCTGTTATTGAAAGTGTCAGTTACATATTTAATTAACAAACTTTTTTATGAAACGATAGCTGGTTCGCCTGGTGGTAAGCAACACGCCTGCCCATAACAGTAACAGCACCACCCAGAACTTTGTTTTGCAAAATCCTGCACAGCGCTGCACTGCGCTCGTCACTCTGAGACAATTAGCTGTTAAGTCTCATATGTCCAGTTATTTCGCTGGCTACAAATGCCCTTCAAACCGGAACACAGTAATGGTTGTGCACTACTGCTTGGCGGCAGAATAGCTGGAAATCTGCCATTTCTGCCGAGGCATATCTAGTGCTTTTCTCAAAAATATGCAAGGAAATAAAACTTACTTTTTATAGTATACATTTAATAATCTATTAAGTATGTAAATAACAAATCAAAACGAATTTTTCGCCAGTTTTCTATTTATCATCTGTGCCGAAAAGCAAACGCATATATGGCTATACAGCCACGTGAACGCAATTTGTACTTAGCAAAGAGACTTAACTTTGGTATGCCAAGAATGATAAAAGAGATCCAATCAAAGAGTAGGTATCTATTTAATAACCACAGCACGCCGTTACATACAACATTGCTAGAGCGTTGTAATGTTCCAACTTCAAAAAACGCTCATGCAATGGATTTGATTTTCTTTGTCCGTAAATTCGAAATTACGCGTGTTCTTTTTTCTAAAGTAATGATAATATTTCCATGCATGTTTGAGAAAAAATATATAAGTACCCACTTCTTTGTAACTAGCCAAATTAACTATTGATTTTGATAAGTGAAGGTAGTGGAGCCAGTAACTATACTCCGGTTTTAGACTTACTTTAATATATTGGCAAGCCTAGCGCACTCCGCACTGTAGGTACGAAGCTACAAGAACATATCCGGACATCGACGGCGGGTCGCGCGTCGTTACACGTGCCGCGTCAGAAAAGATAAGAGCTATGCGATATAAAGAAAGGCGCTCTGTAGGTTAATATGACTGGTAGGCATACAGCGCTACGCGAGCTGAATTGAATTTTATTACGTCATAGTAAGAGTCGCTATTTGTTTAAATTTCTTGCGGAGTGATGCTTCTGTCCCTTAGTATTCTGTGATATTGGTCCAAATTCTAAAAACGAAGCAATTGTGCGACGGAAACGTCTGTCAAATAAAAAGTTACAGTCGAAAATGTTAGTAGCTATGATCGTACGAAATATGTAGTTTTCGTTTATGTTTCAATTAGCGTTGACAGTTCATTTATCAGTTGTTTTAGTAGAAGTTAATGCTGTGTGAACATATCTCAATAATCACTGGTATGGCTTGTAGGTATCTACTGGTACTGCGCTCGTAACGTATGTAGCTTTCCTAGTCGTTCGTAACAAATCTGCTGTGTTAAGCAACGTTCGCAGCGGACACAACTTGGATGGGTGACCGTTTTTGTGGTATTTACATCTGAGCGCTACCGTGCTTCGGAAGGCACGTTAAGCCGTCGGTCCCGGTTGTTGTCTTAGGACAACAGTCGTTAAGCCATGTCGGAGGCCTTGGGGCGGTCTAAAAACTGCGACACCAGGTTTGGCCGTCTGTAACTAAACTCGAAACTAAAAGATCGTATTTTTAATTACTTTTGTTTTAGTGCTGAGATCAAAATGACATTGTAATTTTGAAGGTTGGTTCCTCTTAGTTTTTTTTACTATAATAGTGCAGTTAGGTACCATTATTGTAGCTTAATGTTAAACCTTAAGTATGTTTTATTTGTATCTACTATATAGTTAGATGTTTTGGTAGAAGTGATGTATGGTATGATGGTATGATGTTACAATATCTTTGTTAATGTAAGAAAATTATATTGTCTAAATAGGGAAAATACTAACTAGCATCGTAACACAGGTATATCCTAGTACGAATGCTGGTGATTATCTTATATATATTTTATGTGTCAGAAATATGTACGAGCTGTTTTTATACAATACTACAATTAAGATATTATGTTGTATTGCATTTTTTTTTGCTTAAATAAATTGAATTGAATAATCATAATAGTCATAATTATTTATTCATAATCATACTGTTACACTTAGAGATGCCTAGTCTACTAATTATTAAGTACATTTTACTACATACTACATTTTACCATACTAAATAGTTCAATGGCTGAAAATATATTTTTATACTAAAGTCCGATTGTTTGGTGACTAAAACTTGAGTTTGCTTTATTTAAAATCAAGCTCTTTCAAAGGTATTCAAAGGAAAATATGAGGTTTTTTTTATAAATTACTTACTAAAATCAGTGGTTAGTTAAAATGTTACATTCCTTAAATTAGATTATTTTGTACAAAAACATGCGACCAAAATTTATATTGGTATGAGTCTGCTTATAAACTTTTTATCAAAGGAATTTTATCGACTTTTTAAAAATGGATTTTTTATATCTTTCCTTCCTCTTGACTCTGCTATCACTAATTGCCATTATAATTTGAAAGCAGCCTTTCAGCTTACTCAGATCACTTATAAAGGTTTCGACGTAAAAGAGTGTGATTTTAAACATTCTTAAGAGTTGATCTTGTCACCTAATTAAGCTGATTTTAATTTACTTTAAAGTGGAACCAATGACAATGATATTTGAGAGCCTTATCAGCACTTTTTTAATTTCAAACTTGCGTTAACTTTAACCTTTACTCGTGGTAGGTCTCTCGTATGCGGGAGGCCGTCTGGGTAGGTACCACAGCTTTGCCAGTTATACTGCCGCCAAGCAGTAGTGCGCAAGCATAACTATGTTCCGGTTTGAAGGGCATTGTAGCCGGCAAAATTACTAGGCATGTGAGACTTCTTCATCTGATGTCTCGGGGTGATGAGCGCATTGCAGCGCTAAGCAGTACCTACTTTATATCGTATTAAAAGTACTCGGTGACATGAAGGTCATTGTTATGGACAGGCGTGGCTTACCATCAGGCGAATGACCTGCTCGTCTCATCACTCAGTTCCTTAAAAGAAAACCTTTTCAATCATGTCGGCGAGTCAGTTCCATCACCTCGACAAGAGCACTTGGACGCGATAAAGGTGATCTCTCGTTAAGCTCTCACGATCTATTGTGCGCGTCATCTGGAACACAAGAGGTTTCCAAACAGATTGTAAGCGATTGGGAACCGTCTATACGTTATGTTTAATGAATTCTAGCAGCATGGAACAAAAACAGTATAACTACACGTAAGCGTAAGCGTCATAAGTGCTGAGGACTGAGATACTGAACGTGAAGGCGGAACAATTTGCTTTCTAGAAACCCAATTAGAGTCATAATATGTGAGCCACGTAATGTGTTGGAAAGTTACATGTGTTGTGAATATATATATATTCACAACACATGTAACTTTCCAACTATAAATAGTCTTTCTAGTCACTGGACAAGAACGGGCCAAACAGGAGCTACAAATAAATAGGTTATTTCTCAGTCAGATACAAACTTAGCTATATTTTTCTATTGACGCATCACTGACCTAACGGAACAACCGTCTTAAACTTTCCAGCTATACCATAATCATATGAAATCGATTTAAAACCATTTACTTGGCGTAGTTCTTCCTTCCAGTCATTGGAGTCGAAAGCCGTACGGAACAATGATCGCGGGATTGGATTTCGGATTCGACTCATTGGGTACGTTTATCTGGCGTTTGAAATGTAAGGCATAAAGCGAGCTCTGAATCGCCTTATGAGTGACTGAACAACTCGCCGATAGAAATGTGCGGTTCATTAAACAACTAGCGTAGCGTTTTTAATTGTGCTGAAGTTACACAATATCGTTACGCATCTAAATTACGGTATCGCACGAGTCTCATGTTTACATTGGTACATTTATTTTGGAACATAAACAATGCGCAGTTTTTCGGCCGCATTTTTTTCGCGTCTCTCACCTACTTGGCAGCAATATGAAAGGTCTTTCACTACACTGCGGCGTGACTTAAACCCAATTTGCCCAAAATTCTACAATGTCAACGAATCGTGTTCATAAAAATAGCTTCAACAAATAATTTTCCACTGTGCTTTTGATTATTTCACAACTAGGAAACTTGCATAAAATTGCAATAGCTATCGCTCTACTACGTATATCAGTGTATATCAGTGTTGAAATAAAAGCCTACGCTTCGTACTTGAAATCCGCAAATCGATAGGGATACGCCATTCCAGCTACTGCATCTCAACTTTACTGGCATACTACTAAACAAAAGCTGGATCGACATAAAACTGATTTATTCGAGCCGCTTTGAAAGTGCCACGCCCAGATTCGTTATCTAACGGACCTCAAGGGTCGATGGGAGCCCGCTAGCTCTTCTCAACAGACTCTCGGGTCGTTCTACAACGTTTCATCTGTTTTAAACGAGCGCAGACATCTTTTGTTTATGTCCTTGAATGTAGAGCCGGGTCCACACCGGGCGATCCACGGCGCTCCAAATTGCGCGATCCAAACGAACGGTCGGTGTCGACGTTTCTCGCCCGATCAAAAAGACGAAAGAGACTTTACGGCAGTAACTAGTAATATCTGTTACTAAAGCTTACGTAATATTATTTTTATTAATATAATTAAATTATTATAACAATTATTAATTATTATACAATTATGATTATGATTAAGGAATAAGTTTTATATACGTGTATTAGCTTGTAAAATGAACTATTAAATTACTTGTCGCTTCTACTCGTACACTAGAAATGAAAATTTAATATTATATTATATTAAAAGAAAAACGGAACAGTACTTACTACTAATAATAAACTGACGACAAACCAAACGAAGTAAATGTTTGATCGTGGATCTGAACGTGGATAGGCCGGTATGGACCCGGCTAATATGCGAGTGAAGTTTGGTTTCCGTAGCGAAAATTCACGACAGTGTTCCATAATATAACATTACCAATAACATTAAAATATTCTACAGAAGTCTCAGAAGGTCTTGAACAATTTTATTGTATCCTTTTAACATTAATCACGCCAAGCAGTAGTGCGCAAGCATTACTGTGTTCCGGTTTGAAGGGCATTTTAGCCAGCATAATTACTGGGCATATAAGACTTAATATCTTATTTCTCGGGGTGATGAGCGCAATCCAGTGCTACGCAGTGTTTAAATGGTATTGAAAGTTCTGGGTGGCACTGTAATTGTCATGGGCAGGCACGGCGCTTACCAATAGGCGAACGACTTACTCATCTCACCACTCAGAACAATAAAAAACAATTAATAAACTTACATAACTACATTTTAATTAATATAATAATTAGTTGTCAGTTGCACAGGAAAATGAAAATTTACACAAAGATCGTTATATTCTATTTCTAAGGAGCATTCTCACAGATAACAGCGCCTTCAGCTCCAAGTTATGAAGTAATTCTATTCGCAATCTAAGTTATTAGAAATGCTTATTTCTCTTAGCGTGCACCATCAAGGCCTGGGCTTAATGTGGAGCAATAAGCCCTCCCGCGCTTTCTATTTGATTGTAAAATTCAATAAGATTTTCTTTTACTTTCCTATGAGATGATATTAATAACGTACTTAGAGCTGTACTTATACTTAGAAGAAAAAGTAAAATAATGAAAAGATAATAGAAAAATAAGGTAGGTACTTGAGTGTCTCCGTCGATGTTTTGCGTAATTTCTGATATTCTGGATACTGGAAATCTTAGGGGTGCTACGAAATAAAAACATAATGTTTAAAACTTGTTTATTTAGGTACTTTGAAAATGTTCATTGTCAAAATAGGAACCACTGATTCCTAGTACGAGGAGCTATTTTTTCAGAAAAATGTCTTCAAAATATAATAAGGTTTAAATATATTTGTCAACATGCATTTTCAACATTGGGTTCAACATTGAGTTAGTCTTTTAATATAACTAATTTGAACTAGAGGAACTGTCAGTAGGGTTGAAACTTGAAACTAATTATGGTAGCATGACAACAAGTCGAGCCAACGGCCGAGTGACCAATGGCGCGTGTTGAGCACGCCCGGCCACTCGCCGCCTAAGCCTGGCCACTGGAACACTCGTTGGCCACTGACATAACGATGAAATCTGGAATGTGACTTTGAATAAACTTCTTTAAATTTAGTCAAGTAAAAAAATTTAAACAAGAAAAAATACGACCGGCTGGGACTTGAACCCGCTTTTCAATCTTCTCTTAGCGCGGGAAGTACTCTGCCCATTTGAGCTACGGTGGTCACCAAGTAAAGTGTCGAATTTTCAATTTCAAGTCCCGTTCGGTGTATGTGGTTTTTCATTCCGAAAAATCTTTCTTAATGCATGATATAACTATAATAAGAATTAGTCAAGTCAATTTTTAATTAATATTTTTCATTTTTAAACTAACATGGTCACTGACACTAGAATTTCATTTAGAAACAGGACGAAAAACTTGTGAGGAAGCGGGTAGACTGATATTTCTGCCCGTTATAACATTAACAATCCACCCGCAAAAACTTTAGTATCGTCACAGAATACTAAGGGACGGAAGCATCACTCCGCAAAGAAATTTAAACAAATAGCGACTCTTGCTATGACGCAATAAAATTCAAATCAGCTCGCGTAGCGCTGCATACCTACCAGTCATATTAACCTATAGAGCGCCTCTCTTTCTATCGCATAGCTCTTATCTCTTCTGACTCGGCACGTGTAACGACGCGCGATCCGCCGTCGGTGTCCGGCTATGTACCTGAAAAAAATTGAGCCAACCTGCCCAAGCACTACACCACAGAGGCTGTCCAATTGATTTACGTACGAAATCAAATAGTTGTTTATGATGAACTCAAAAACTTAGTACCGTACAGTAATTTTGTGAGCAGTAGCATAGTTAAATAAAATTGAATATTACAAGTTCATTGAATACTAACTGAAAAACTAACATGATCCTACTTTTGTCAACAGGTCCCTCCCAAAACTATGCAGCCAAGAGGAGGAGTCAGGCAGACCACCGCAAGGAGGAGTGCTGACCTTTGAGCCTATTCATCATGACCATGATTTCTGTGAACGAGTTGTAATAAACGTGAGTACTACTTTGCTATAATACACAGAATACAGGGACAGAAGCATAAGCATAAGCTCTGCAAAGAAATTTAAACAAATAGCGACTCTTGCTATGACGCAATAAAATTCAATTCAGCTCGCGTAGTGCTGCAAACCTACCAGCCACATTAACCTACAGAGCGCCTCTCTTTCTACCGCATAGCTCTTATCTCTTCTGACGCGGCACGTATAACGATGTGCGACCCGCCATCGGTGTCCGGCTATGTACTTGTAGCTTCGTACCCACAGTGCGGAGTGCGCTAGGCCTGATAATACCAAGAGTTTTAGGTAACTTAGACAATTTACTTGATACTGCAGCTTGACTTAGAAACTTACTCGTGGTAGGTCTCGGGCGGGGGGCTTTCTGGGTAGGTACACTTTGCCAGTTATTCTGCCGCTAAGCAGTGATGCGCAATCATTACTGTGTTCCTGTTTGAAGGGCATATCTAATGTCTCGGGGTGATGAGCGCAATACAGTCCTACGCAGTGGCGCTTACCGTCAGGCGGACGACATGCTAGTCTCATGAATTATTTAAAAAAAAGCTGTTCTATTTGAGCCTTTTATCTATTACGACTAACCTTATATTCTGACATTATCTTTAAGATTGACCTTAAAGATAAACAATGTAAGTCACATTATCATGACAATGGCATAATAAATGATGACAAAAAAAAAATTTACCGGCCCGCGTGGCGCCTTCGCCCGTGGTTTCACCGTTTCCTCGTGGAAATTTCAAATAATCCTTTTTTAGTACACCTCTGCAGTCTTCACTCTATGAAAAACCCTATTTTTACGCTTAATGGATCCATTTTTGGCCACTATCTCTCCTGATGTGAAGCGATGATGTGGCCTAAGATGAAGCACATAAATCTAGAGAGAGACCGCAGTTGACATTAATATTAATTTCGGATTGTTATTGGAAAAATTTGACACTAGACTATTTTATACGTATAGAAAAAAAAGATAAGAATAAGCTTCGCTCGCACTTTCCTTCCTTACTTGTAAGATGTGGAACGACCTACCTTCGTCGTATTTCCTTTGAGCTACAACATGGAGTCCCTTAAAATGGGTTTTAAAGAGTCATTAAGGGTCTGCAATGCATCAGCAATGCCTTTGGTGCTGCAGATGTCTATAGGTGGCGGTAACCGCTTACCATCAGGCCGGCGTTTACTTGTTCGCCGACAACTAACTATTACGGTTCATGAGATATAGCCTGGTGACAGACAGACAGACAAACAGACAGACGGACAGCGGAGTCTTAGTAATAGGTTCCCGATTTACGGGTACGGAACCCTAAAAAAGAACATTTTAGATAAATTTTCTATTGCCGTATTGAATGTTATTAGCAACGTTCAAAGCCGGAGAGAGTCAGTAGTCACAGTACGTGGACCTAGTTTGCATCGTGCCAAGGACACGGTAATTAATACAGTGCAACCTTAACATAACGAACCTCAATATAACGACTTCCTCGATTTAACAAATTCTTCGTAATCCCCTTGAATTGTCCATAAGAGTCAATATAAAATATACCTTTACATTGCGAACATTCTTTGCGTACAACCTCTTTATAACGAATTTTCAACTATCAAGAAAAAGTATTCATACCTCTAATTAACGAATTTTGCCAACCCAAAACCTTTATATAAAGTTGTTAATAACCACATTGTTAATTGTTTTTGATTATTAATGTAAGAAAAAAAAATTATTATCTACCTAATTGTTTTTAAATACATAGCAAATACATATAGTAATTTGATGAAAATGTGTTATCATTTATTAGTAGAAGTTGTTCGCTATAACAAGATAAGTACGTAATATTGAGGTGAATAAAACTATTCTTTTACCTCTTTATAACGAATTTTAGACCAATCTAACCTCAACATAACAAACCTCAGTTCAACGAATTACTTGATATTACGAATATTTTCTTGTTCCCCTCCGATTTGTTATATCGAGGTTGCACTGTAGAAGTAAGAAGAAAATAAGAAAGAAAGAAAGTAAGAATGGTAGTAAGAAATAGAAGAGGAATGCGACACCCAAGACAAACCTGTTTAAGGTTTATAAGGTGTTAGATAATTATGAAAAGTTGTAAAATTTATAAAAATAACTAAAAAATAAAAATATTTACTAAGACTTCGCCTACAAACAGTTCTGTTTGAGATTTGCGTTCGCCTCGAGTATCGGTGCAAGTAACCTTATGAATAATGAAGCCTTTACAATCTCGGTGCAAAGGTCAAAGAGCGAGTGGGGAAAGTAGAGACCGCTTTGAGTCTGACCCTGGAGGAGACGTGTCTTACACCAACAAGCGCAACAGCAAGAAGGTCGCGCAATATCCCTTTGATACAGATCAAGGGCACGAGGAAGGTAAGATTTATTGAACAAATGAGCGTAGGTATTATAAAATGAATATACTAATCAGAAAGTAGTATTTTATTTGATCGGAAATGTATATAATGACGCAAACCAATCATTCAATACGTTGATAAATAAAAAGTAAGTTCCATAACTAAAACCCGACTACTGAAAAATAACGCTCTAAAAGTATGAACCAAGAAAATATTCTCATCAAAAATGGTTATGTACAAATTCATCGTCGTTTATTCAATATTTATCGTCTATTATATGATTAAGTTACCCGTATTTTTTTTACGCTTAATAGATCTATCTTTAGCCACTATCTCGCCTGATGTTAAGCGATGATGTGGCCTAAGATGGAGCACATAGATCTAGAGAGAGGCGGCAGTTGAGCGGCTGCTCAGACCCGTCTTTTTTTTACTATTTATAGGCTTGTCTCATCTCTCATCTCACGTGTTGTTAAGTGACGATGAGGTCGAAGATGTAGCACGCTCGCCTAGAAGAAACCTCTTCACTCTCGTCTTAAAGACACCTAGATTATAGCTATCCGGAAACCGATGCCGGCAGTGAGTTCCACTCCTTGGCCGTTCGCATTATGAAGGTCGAAGCAAAGCGCTTGGTGCGAGCAGGAGGGATGTCAACCATAAATTGATGACGGCTTGCCGTACGTCTGGAAGTCCGGTGATAGAATGGGGATGGCGGAATAAGTTCATGTCGTCTCCCCGATGGTTCACCGAACATCATCCCGAAACACGACTAGGTAGGATGACGGCAAGGCTTTGTATATTTTGTATTTCTTTGCATATTTAACGTATTTAATTTTAACACATATTCATACTGATGTCCAGAGGACAGCCGTGGTCATGCCACTTTGCCCTAAAGCTGATCGCATACTACTGTTAGAATGTATTGTTTTGTTAGGGTAGGTTATTTTAAACAAGCTGCGCCCCGCGGTTTCACCCGGGATAAAAAGTCTGTGTTATTTTTTTTACGGAACAGTGATGAGACAAGCAAGTCGTTCGCCTGACGGTAAATACCACGCCTGCCCATAATAATTGCAGTACCACCCACAACTTTTTATTAAAAGCCAGTGCTTATTATGGTATTTCATAAAAAGCACTGCGTAGCACTGCATTGCGCTCATCATCCCGAGACATCAGATATTAAGTTATTTTTTTATGGTATTCAGTAATGAGACGAGCAAGTCTTTCGTCTGATGGTAAGCGCCACGCCTGCCTATAATAATTGCAATGCGATCCAGACCTTTTAATTTTAAAAAGAACTGCGTAGAACTGCATTGCGCTCATCACCCCAAGACATCAGATATTAAGTCTCATATGCCCAGTAATTTCGCTGGCTACAAACCAGAACACAGTAATGCTTGCGCACTACTGCTTGGTGACAGATGTCACATGTCATTGAAATTTTGTGCTAAATTCTTGAACATGCCGGTTTCCTCACGATGTTTTCCTTCTCCATTTTTAGAGCGAGTATTAAACCCGCAATTAACATCAAAGTCAGTGGTACGGGGCCAGTGGGATTCAAACTCGGGTGCGTCGGATCGAAAGACGCATGTGCTCTCACTGAGCCACACTCGCTCTCACATCTATACATATTCATTTAATATTTGCGTAGACCTAAAATAATATACCTAGTGTTTATAATATAGACTCCGAGAAATTGACTATTTACATTATTGTATGCCAGTGTCCGGATATTAAAAATATTTATGCCGGAAATTGCATAAAACTACAACCAGCGTCGTATCACCACAGAATAGATAAGAGTACATATAAGTTAACACAACAACACAGCACACACGCCAGTATAAAGCTTGCAAATGTGTACCGCGTGTTCCACACTTTTCATCAGTTGACTGGCGTGACGTTCAAAGTTGGCAGGCGAAATGTGAGTGAAGCTTCTGTAGACTGTTTCAGAGAGCTCGTACTGTCGGCTGTATTTTCTTCCATAAAATTTAGTGACGAGATTTTACAAAACTTTATCAGCCACGCTTTTCGCGTGATAGTTGTAATGCCCCCTTAAACCAAGAATTACTTATATACTTAGCCATTTAATCCTTTATCCCTACGAACAAAGTCAAAACTCAATCAAGATACAACGTGTTTTAGGTAGCTTAACAAATGATTTAAAAGAATACCTTGATGAGGATTTCTGAAAAAATATTCCTAAAATCCCCACTAAAACTTCCTAGCGTGGCAGGTGGGAATTTCTGAAAAAAAAAAACAAGAACCCACCCAGAATCCCCAACAGTAGGGATTTCTTGGTGGGGATTTTTGGAATAAACCGGTTTCCTCACGATATTTTCCTTCACCGTTTTTAGAGCGAGTACTAATATAATAATCTGTGCATAACAAAAGAAAAGTGTCAGTGGCCAGCAGGATTCGAACGGGTGCGTTGAATCGAAAGTCGCACGTGCTCCCACTGAGCCACACTCTCTCCCTGCGCATATAAGTACGAATATTGTGAACTATTTTGTAAACCATTTATTTGTACATACATTAATTAATTAGTAATTAGCTTTTTAGTAAATAAATAAGTTAAAAAAGGTATAGTAAATCTATTAGTATTTTTCTTAAGAATAAATACAATCGAAGAATCCATTAAGTTAATAATTGAATACATTAAAGTCAGGTTTGATTTGTTACAATAAATTGATTAACTTCTGCCTTTGACGATCCGGCTACGAATTTATTCAAGTTAAGTAGGATTTCATACATATGTCGTGACCCGATCGAAGATTTAATCACGTCATGAAGTGAACAATCAGTTCATGAAATGATATGGCGAACTAGTACTGACAAGGGTCAATAAACGTTATTATTATCCTCTTCTTCTTCTTTCTGCTCATGTTCCCAGTTTATCCGGGGTCGGACCTCCTCGTAATGCGGCGCCAGGAGACTCTGTTTTGGGCTGTCACATCTTGGGTCAGGTTCTTCGCTTCCTTTTCCACAGTAGACCACCACGTAGCTAAAGGTCTACCTCGTCCCCTAGGTTTACTGGGGATGCTAATGGCTCTCTTTACGGTATGATCGTCATCCCGTTAACGTTATTATTATTATAATATTGATTAATCTTTAATATTTGTCGATTTATCCATCTACGTTTGGGCATATCACTGATGTGCCCGTAAATTATGTCATAATAAAAAATCTAAATTACAAAATAGGAACTTATTAACTGTTCATGTAATTACGAAATTCTTAATTTCGTATCCTAATCCTTAATTAGGTGATGCATATCATCACTACATAGTATAAAACAAAGTCGCTTTCTCTGTCCCTATGTCCCTATGTATGCTTAAATCATCATCATCATCATAATAAGTTTTTTTTAATAGATAGAGTGATTGAAGAGAAAGGTTTATATGTATAATAACCGTGCGAAGCCGGGGCGGGTCGCTAGTGTATTATATTATTCGAATTTAAGCAAGAGAAATTGACATTGTTTACCGCCGCCATGATGCGTCGCTTACACATCAGCGCCTCTAGCGGTGGATAATGTAACTATATTACTATATGATTTTAATTTATCCATGAAATATCCGTGCGTTTAGTTGACCATATCGACAAACGTTTTCTATTCATTGATCGGTCCAGGGTAATGTAGACAATAGACAGTGTAATATTTCATAAAATGCCAACAATTCAGAAAATGATTATGCAGTTCATACTGTGATCAAATCAGGCCATGACAAAATATATATTGTGGTTAGTACAAACACCCGTTAAAACCTATCATAAAATTATCAGTGAAATACATACCCTACTTTATAGTGCACTAGGTAATTTTTAACCCCCAACGCAAAAAGGAGGGGTGTTATAAGTTTGGCCACTATGTGTTTCTGTCTGTGTCTTTGTGGCACCGTAGATCTTAAACGGGTAAACCGACTTCGATGCGATTTTTTATTTGAAGGCAGGTTTTCTAGCGGTAGTACTTAGACATGTTTTATCAAAATCTATTCAGCCGTTATTTACTTTTTAAATTTTTGTGCTTTAGAGAATTTTAAAATTGAAGTTGAAAACTTAAAAATACTGAAATTTGCTTGTGCAAAAATTATCTCTCGACGCAATATCGCAGCCGACAGTACACATTCGTCACCTACCCATTAGCTTAATTAGCAGTTAATTAGGTAACGCTATAACTAGAACGAGTATATGCGATAACTACGATCAGCAACGGTTGTTTTATCTACATATCGTTTCCGTTATTTCGCTTTCCGTGTGTAAATAATTAGAAATGCGCCGAATATTTGTTTGGTATTCGGTATTCGGCGTATTCGGCATCTTTTCCACTATTTTTATTCGGCCAAATTATTCGATTTTGTTGCCGAATATATTCGGTTCAAGCATTTTTATTTTCTTGGCTACATGACATGGTGTAGAACTAAAAGACAAAACTTCGAAGCAAAGTGACAGCGCGGTGTGTGAGCAGGTAGCGGGCGGTGAGGTACGGCTCGCTCGTCATCTAGCCAGCACTTCGAGTAGACAGCCAAAAGCCAGCAGCGACACGTACATGTAAGAACCTGTTTACGCGGCAAAACAATGATGAAACGCGTAACCAGTAATAGTAAACCGAATAATTCGGTCGAATATTCGGTTCGGTAAAGGGTGAAACCACTATTCGGCGCATGGCATTCGAGGCATGTTCGTTGTTGTGGAGCGTAGTTATGTGTGAAACATAATATTAGTCTAGACGTAGCTTTTACGTATGATGTGCATTGAAAGTCTGAGAACTATGTCCGTGGGTCGATGGATATAAATATTTGTTGTTTAAAAAATGTTCTTTAAAATGTTTGGCAAATATTTTTTTTATGGTATTGAGTAAGGAGATGAGCAAGTTGTTCGCCTGATGGTAAGTGCCACTCCTGCCCATAACAGTTGCAGTGCGATCCAGACCTTTTAATTTTAAAAATAACTGTGTAGCACTGCATTGCGCTCATCAGATATTAAGTCTATAATGCCCAGTAATTTCGCTGGCTTCAATGCCCTTCAAACTGGAACACAGTATCGCTTGCGTACTACTGCTTGGCGGCAGAATAACTGGCAAATCAGTGGTACCTACCCAGACGGCCTCCCGCATACGAGAGGACTGGGCATATGAGACTTAATATCTGATGTCTCGGGGTGATGAGCGCGATGCAGTGCTACGCAGTATATTTTATGATGGTACAGGTTCTGGGTGGCACTTCATTTGTTATGGGCAAGCGTGGCGCTTACCAACAGGCGAACAACTTTCTCGTCTAATAACTTAGTACCATAAATAAAAGCCTATTAGCACTTTGACACATTTTACTGGCTCGAGATTGTGTGCCCTAATTTTTTGAAAATCAGAGCAATGACAGTTAAAAATACTTTTGAGTTATATTTAGAGAAGTGAACGGTGATCTTTAAGTATTTACGAATGAAATTAAATATATACGTTAATACATAAATACCCCCAAAGATCACAAACATAAATCCTGAGCCATAACTAGGATTCCCTGTATCTGGGGAACCAGGAACTACGAGCACATTGGTCCCACAACAACCAGACACGAAACATACTTGCGCTTTTTTCTGTGCACAAACATTTGTCCTATCGCGGAAATCAAACCCGCAACCTCAGTGAACTCGGACTACTAGAGGATCGGCACAACGGCACCCCTACATGTTAGAAGTTTCGCCTGTTCGTACTAAACGTTATGGGTCATCCTTTTTAGTGCGAACGTCAAAGGAGTGGAATGCCTTGCCGTCGTCTGTATTTCCACATAAACACAATTTGGGTGTGTTCAAATCTAGAGTGAACAAGTATCTACTGGGTAAGCGTGCTACATCTTCGACCGCATCGTCATTTCCCATCAGGTGAGATTGTGGTCAAACGCAGACCCAGACTGTTATAAAATATATATATCCCAACCACTACACTACAGAGGCTGAACATGGTTAATTAGTTTAAGTAGCCATAAAATAATGTAAATCTTATTTAGCTTTCTCGTGAAACTAATATATTATTAAAGTAAACAACTAAAGTAGTTGTATAGAATGCGCTCGTCCACACTTATAACCCACCAATCAGTGACATACCGTACCCGGATACGCTGCGACGTATAACACACCCTTTTGCGCAAGTCCAAAGCGAATTCCAGCACAAATATCCGCGTTTCATACAGTCGTGTATTTAAACCATAATTAAAATGAACGCTTGGCCCGAAGTGTGGCGTTCAGCTAGCGCCATCAAACACAAGTGTTTAGAGCTCACGCGTACTAACAACTATTTGCTTTAACGATCGGTGTGGAGAACTACGTAGCCGAGTGAAGAAGGCATAATTAAAAAGGCAAAACTTTTTATGGGTTTTGGATTATACGTTCACTCTTCAATATTAACTATAAATCCTGTACCTATATATTATATATGACAACATAGTATCAACTCTTTATATTCGGAAGTCTTTGAAAACTTACGACCGAAACACAGAATACTAAGAGACAGAAGCATCACTCCGCAAAGAAATTTAAACAAATAGCGACTCTTGATATGACGCAATAAAATTCAATTCAGCTCGCGTAGCGCTGCATAACTACCAGTCATATGAACCTACAGAGCGCCTTTCTTTATATCGCATAGCTCTTATCTCTTCTGACGCGGCACGTGTAACGACGCACGACCCGCTGTCGGTGTCCGGCTATGTACTTGTAGCTTCGTACCTGCAGTGCGGAGTGCGCTAGGCCTGCCGAAACACAGATTCTAATTTAAAACTATGTTTTTTTAAGCATATTTTTTATGAAAGTAATGAATGACTAGCAAGTCATTTACTTGATGGTAAGCGCCACGCTTGCCTGTAACAATTGCAGTGCTACCAAGAACTTTTAAGCTATTGCATAGCTTCTATCGCGGGCCTTGAGCGTGGAGACCGAATCCAGAAATTCCGTAACGAAAATAACCTAACACCCCCCACTCCGAATGCTATGCAATAGCTTTACCGCGGCAGTCTCCGAGTGCCACACGTCTTTTTTTTTATACCATAAAAGGCACTACATTGCGCTTATTACCCCAACACATCAGACAATAACACAGATGAAAACAGTAATACTTGCGCACTACTGCTTAGCGGCAGAATAACTGACAAAGCTGTGGTACCTACCCAGACGGCTTCATGCGTACGAGAGACCTACCACGAATAACCCTCAGCGCCCCAACACTTGCACTCTATAATACCTGTATGAAGCTACTCCTCCGGCAGCAGTAGCCGAGCATTGGGCTAAAACTATTTAAAAATTAAACATATGGACCATCGACACGAAGAAGAAGAAAACCACGAGTAAATATATATTAGGTATAAACATCACGGTAAACTTTGTCAGTACTCAGTCGCTTTTCGGATATTAGAACCACCATCTAACCAGAACTATCCAAACCGTAGCAAACATAATGAAGCCGCATTTAAAAATCGGTAATGGCTTACAACTTTTACTTCCGCTTCTGAAGCCCGGCCACTCGCCCCCGTAGCCGTATAGCATGGTGCAAAAAACCCGATCGATGCGTGGTTCGTGCATTACGTAAAAAGTTCGCGTGTCCGCCGACAGTCACTGTTCGACTGGTCGATGGTCAACGTGCTTATAATTATTATAGTTTACCTGTTGATTTATAGCGAGTTCGCGGCGCGGCTGGTTGTTGGTAAACAGTTAGAGCGGCCGTTTGAAGTCGCAGGCGGCACGTTGGTAAACATAGATCGATGGGTTAACGGCGATGACGGATCGTTGAGATTTGTACGATCGTTCAGACCGCAGCGCAGTGTAGAGTGCCAATGGGTGCAAAACGTGCCGTGAAACTTGGCGCAATGTGATAAACATCGACGGCTTTTATTTGTATTGTGATTCGGAAAATATGATGATTCTAGGCTTGAACAATCCAAAATTTGACATTACGTAAGTTCAAAATGTGATGGTAATTTATGTATCTCAATGATAATGCTAAAACTTTTCTATAATCATACATGCTTATAAAAGTAACGGATCGTTCAATAAAAAGTTTATTTAAAAAAGAATATAGACCTTCTTGAGGCGTTTTCATATATCCTTGAAATGAAATGTAATTATTACAACAAAACAACTAAAAGCCATATCAAAGTTTAGGAGCTTCACGTCTTTTGCAAACATTTCTTTCGTTCAGTAATACTTTAGTACCCGTGCGCTCATTACATTACACGGTATCTCGAAGTGGTCACGGCAAACTGCGCAGGTGTACACCACAGCTGTGGGATTTCCTATTACAGGGAATAAAATTCGTTGATCTGAAGCTTCTAAACTGTTGTATGGTTTAATAAGAAATTCACGCTTAGTAGTTTTTGTGCCGTTTTGTAGGAGGTTTATTTATTATCCAATCACATCCTTAGGTCCTGGTCCGTAATTAGGATTCCAGGAACCAGGAACTACATTACTCGTGGTAGGTTTTTCGAATACGGGAGGCTGTCTGGGTAGGTACCACAGCTTTGCCAGTTATTTTGCCGCCAAGCAGTAGTGCGCAACGATGACTGTTCTAGTTATAATAGCATTGTAGCCAGCTTCTACGCAGTGCTTTCAATGGTATTAAAAGTTCTGGGTGACACTGCAATTGTTACGGGCAGGCATAGCGCTTACAATCAGGCATACGACGTGGTCGTATCATCACTCTATTCCATAAAAGAAATTGCTAACACATCAAACAAAAACACCTTCTCATCTTAAAGCTGTATCATAAACTAGATTCCGATAGTTAATTTTTACAAAAAATCAAAAACCGACTTCAATGTATCTACGAAGTCCAAGTACAAATGTAGTTGTTTTTTTAACGATCACATACAAAGGTCCTGACCCCTAACTAGTATTCCCTGTATCTAGGGAACCAGGAAACTATGAGGACCATGGTCCCACAACACCCAGACGCGAAACAAATACTTGCGCTTTTTTTTCTGTTCACAAACATTTGTCCCGTCGCGGGAATCGAACCCGCAACCTCAGTGGTGTATGAGATTTGAGCCAACCTGCCCAACCACTACACCACAGAGGCTGTCAATGAAATTTATAAATGACTACTTGGTAGCAATACTGAACCCAACGCAATAAAGAATTTTCCAAATCGGTTCATAAATGACGGAGTTCTGCGGTAACAAACATAAAAAATGAAAAAAAATATCGAACAGAGAACCTTCTCCTTTTTTGAAGTCGGTTAAAAATAACGACGCGCCCTACGGCTGGTAGGACCACAGGGTATGACTGTATGCACGTCACCTACTTGTGCTATCTTGCTTCCTCGCTTCCTTCTTATTTGCTTCGAGCAAAAAATATGTTTCCATCCGAGGAAATATTCCGGGCTAAAGCCAATAACTCAGCTGATTTATGTCCCAAATGCTACTTATTCTGGGATTCTCTCGTAATAAGGGGCAACGTCACATATTCCGATAAGAATGATGCCGTGCGAGCTTGACCGCCACTTATTCATACCGTCCCGCTCTTGCACAGTATTCCTGTCTCCCTCTCAATCATAAATCTTGCAAGCTTCGTATGTGTTCTTTGCGGGTACCCTAATAGCACGTCATTCGTGGAGTACATCTTGTTGGTTTCCCGGTCCGAAAAGTCAAAAGCACATTGTATAAGCGATTTTTTTCTCGAAGCACTTAAAATATTAAACTGCATTTAATTCTGAACCATGAGTACGAGCTAATAATATATCATTGTAATTGAAGTGATTGCGAGAATGGCACAGCGGTAACTCTTGCGTCGTTCTATCTGACGCATCGGAGATCAAATCTTGCTTGAACTTTGATGATAATAAGAAAACATCGTGAGAAAACCCACATAAACAAAACGGATTATACGTTTATTCGTATAATGGTATTAATCTGGCGTAATGCTTACCATCAGGCTAACGACCAGCTCGTCTCGTCATACAGTTACACAAAAAAATCTATCCCTTCTTTCCTACAGGTGGCAAAATGATGTTTCTCCGTTTAATCCCACTCATACTCATAGCACTAATTCTTAGAGCTGTATTGACTACATCGTAACCTATCAAGAAAGAAAATTTTTGTCGCATCAAAAAAAAAAAAACAGCCTAATCAAGAAAATGAGTGCAACCGTTTGTACTTTTCCTTATTTCCATTTATTATAAGAAGTGCCTCAATTGGTGTCATTTTTGTACCGATCGTTGATCAAATGGACAGGAAACATCCAGAATTCAGACCTCTTTGTCTAACATAAAGACAGCGCCACGCAGTCGGCTCGGCGCCTGCTCCCGCCCTTGAGCTGCAAATGTAGGTCGTGCTCCTGCCGCATGTGGGTCAAGGCGGCGGTCCTGCGGCCTCCATGCGGTGCCGCTGCGGCTCGGCTGCGGCGCTCCCGGAGCCGAGGTCTAAGGGCAACTAGACAGGGCGGTGTAACGTAATAAACGGATTGAGTGCTGTGTATACCTATTGGTTATGAAGTTTGGTTGGCCTTTGGTCTTATTGGAGATTATTGCTTTCTTGTTAGCGGGTCTAGTTTATTCTATCTTATTATGCCTGCTTACTGAATTGAAAATTGTGTTGGGATAGTTTATTTTTATACTTTAATTTAAATTCTTTTGTTTACGTTAAACTTAGCATTGAAGTTATTTAGATTCCGAAACACAATGTTGTTATGTACGAGGTCTTCTAAGCAGTTTGTAGGTTGTTTTGATCACGAGATCTGAAGTTATAGAAACATGTACTTACTTAGGAAAGTGGCGTCAATTTGACCTCATCTGCCTACTTTGTTACTCGGGATATTGATCTTATCAACACTTCTGAGAGTGCAAGTCATTTGCGACTGAGAATGCGAGCGATGCAAACACTGGCATCCGCTAATATGCGGGGTGTCGACAGCGCGGCGCGGACGCAACGTGAGCCGGCCGCGACTCGCCCGCGATGTGCGGCGGCGCGGACGTCACGCGTCGCGGTCGTTCGGTACCGGCAACAGTTCGCGGTCAGCGTTAAACCGGAAAAAATAATTAAGCCCGATCACACACCTCACATAGCGTACGAGCGCTGCAGCGAACACGCTCGCCAACCGCCCGCCCGCCCCGCGCCGCGCCCTTGGGAAACTCACAGTAAAATGTATTTTCGGCCGCGTCCATTGCCAGCCGCGAAGTAACATCCACGCCGACGCGACGAAAGAAATATTGTGTGAAACGCATGCTCGCCGCGGAATCGTAAAATTAATGTATGCGAGTAACGCATAATCGCGACGGTAGTAAATATTGATTCAATTAATGTTTCACTACCTCGCTAGCTTTGTTTACTTTGTAATGTCGCCGGCGCGCGCGCCGCCACCCCACCCCGCTCGCCTGCGAACCCAACCCGCGGACTTTGCACGTATAATAATAAGTAGGCCAAATATCAAAAATAACTGGCTACACTAGTTTGTTTACTTTAGGAACTTACATAGAATTATTCGCTACTCACGTTTGCATCCGCTACGGAGCGTTACTTGTAATAATAGAAGCACTTCATATTGGCTCGCGTTTAAGGGTGAACGAAATGCCATAAAGCGTGTAAGTATCGTCGCCGAATGAGAGCGTTCGACAATTTCCCCACCTGTTGCTCTATCGGCTTCCGCGAGCGACGAACGGTCAAACACCTTGAAAAATACATCGCGGATAATGCTATTTATAAAGTTTCATACGCACTGCACCTGCAAGTCGAGAAGTTCGCACGTTCTGCGTCGAAAGAAAGGCGGAATCTCACGGAATGAGACTGCGAGTAGTTTTGTAATGATCATTCATATTGGCACTGGTCAGGAACAGGCGGCGTTAGTACACATTCCTCGTCGTAACGCAGATGCCAGCGGCATTAGCATCTCATTCAAGAGAATTTCGCCAGAAGCTGAAGAGTAGGTACATTGTGATTCATGTTTAGAGAACGTGACAAGCGAGAAAAATGCAAAACATCTACATTTTCTGACGGTGTGTGGATTTATTAAATTTCAGTCATTACTTGTTCATTCAATTTAACTATGATCATACTTTTTAATTTTTTAAACGGCAATAGTAAAATAATAACGAAAGTAATAGATACCTTAGAGTGTATAATTAAAGATTTTTTAACCGACTTCAAAGGAGAAGGTTCTCTATTCGATTTAGAGTTTTTTTTAAGTTTGTTACCTCAGAACTCCGTCATTCATGAACCGATTTGAAAAATTCTTGCTTTGGGTTCAGTATAGCTTCGAAGTGGTCCCATATAAATTTCATCGATATTTGAGCTTGGACTTCGAAGATATATTGAAATCGGTTTTTTGTTTAATAGAACGTATAGGTACTTGTCTTTTCGTCGCTTCCATCCGTAACTAAAATACGTCCCGATAACCTATGGGACCATGCAAATTAAATCTTACTGCCACTCGCGTAAACACTACGGTCATTAGTTCGCCGTAACACTGACAGTGACATGGTTCTAGGATAAAATTAAACTTCAACTCTGGGTTCAAGGGTAGATTTACCATCCACCCTTCACATTTTAACGGTGGAAATGCATAAAGTAGTAGGATCAATTGTTCTGCATTTGTGTAGTGTCTGGGTATTGCGGGACCATGGTCCTCATAGTTCCTGGTTTCCTAGATAAAAGGCATCTAAGTTGGGGTCCAGGAACTATTTATGTGATCGTTGGGCAAAAAAGAACTCCATTGTTGCATGTATGCAAATTATAGTGCGTTATACTGTTAGAATAAACGACTAATTGTCAGTATAGGCACATAATACAAAAGGAACAGAAGCATCACTCCGCAAAGAAATTTAAACAAATAGCGACTCTTGCTGTGACGCAATAAAATTCAATTCAGCTCGCGTAGCGCTGCATACCTACCAGTCATATTAACCTACAGACAGTGGCGTAGCTAGGTAACGAAAGGCCCTGGGGCAAAAAATAAACAAGAGCCCTAACTAAACTATTTAAAATCGTTTGTTCTACTCCAGTTCGTACTCCAGATTCATCATCAGAAACTTGCGGGGAGCTCCCCGCAAATTTCAAACAAAAATGTTCGAGATTTTTTTGGAATACCCCTGTATTTTTTTTAAATAAGTTGCCATTATTAAAGTCGCGTTCCTGGAACTTGTTTTGGTTTTATTCCGAATGTGGGAGAAACTTTCACTAGTTCAATTTATAGTTTGTAAGTCAGAGTCCTTGTGGCCCCCTGAGCTTGGGGGCACTGCCCCGTCTAGCCCTCCGGTAGCTACGCCACTGCCTACAGCGCGCACGCGGCACGTGTGCAGTTCAAGTAATGTATATCTCTACTACCTATGAGGTACTATTATTCTCATTCTACCTAGTAATTATAGTTGTAGTTAATACCAAATAATACAAGTGGTATTAGGTATTAACTACAACTATTCTACAAGTGTGCATATTTTTATTTTCTAAGTAGATAACTAGGCAAACACTATGTACACTTATATAAGTACTGTCTAAGAACTTAAATAGATCTGTTAACAAGCGACAAGAAACTAACATTGATAATGATACTAATAAATAGCACAGACTATATATAATAATACCTAATACCTACTAATAAAATTCATCATTTATATCAGAATAAAAGTTTTGAGTAGGTAGGCAATTCTTTGTTATATATACATATATATGATAGATAGAACACAGAATTTAAAAATTGATATACCTAATATAACTTTCTTAAAATGGTGTAGGTACATTTACTTGCCTTTCGATGTCCTTCGGAAGTGCAAAAAAAGCGAGATTCCGGTCCTTGTTGGTATTCAGGCAGCCAAATACGATGCAGTATTTGCTTGTTTTCAATTGTGTTAGACAGTGATACCACGTAATACTAGTCGTAAAGCGGGGCGGGCGGCGGCGGGCGCATAACGTACGTGCGTCACGTCATCATTCAGTTGTATAAAAAAATGCCCCGGCATTGGTGTCTGCGACAAAGTTTTATAACTACTACGGCCACACAGATTTATAACACTGACCCGATTGAGATATTCTCAACATAGTACATAACCTTAGATCAAACGTGTTTAAATCTTAAGTACCTACCTAGAAATTAATTAACTATTGTGGGAAGATGAATAAGTTCATTATCACTTTTTTTTTAGTCAAATGCTTATTTATTTATTTAATGCAGGTAATAATAACAGTCATAGTACTTAAAAGCAAACGCATAAGAGGCTCAGATTATAAATACCTTACAGACATACGGAGACTTTATTTATATACACAAGAAACTCAGATACTGAGAAATATCTAAATCTAAACTAAAATGGCTTAAATAACTTAAATATATATACAAAAAATGTAATAAAATTATTCTAAAAGGCCTTTGGTGGAGGGGAAAGTGCCCAGAACGCTGGCCGCATTGCCACGCTGAATGGCAATACTGATTTTTTATACCCAAATATGAGCCAGTTCTCTGATCACAGAATGATAGTCCTGGTCCTTACAGACTAACATATATAAATTATAAAATTCATATAAAAACACTATTATTGAGCACGTAACACCGTCGCGCCGCGCTGGAGACTGGTGATGTCTCGTAGCTTGCCTCTGATTTTTCTGTACAGTACACCCTTAGGCCAAAAGTCCTCCTTAGTGAAAAAGCTTAGACAAGTGTTGTTCATGTATGCAGTCACAGGCCAACTTCTTCAAAAGAACTGTATCACTTATCTACATATTCAGAGACTTTTTTATATACTGTTCTGATTAAATAACCTAGTGACATGATCCAACAGTTTACATAATATACCTTATCAAAATGTATAGCTTTCACAGGAAACTGACGAAACCCTCGAAAAATGAATAAAGAATAGCCGGCCAGCAACGTTTATGTAACAAACCGGTTATAACCAGATTGTACACTATGATATAATACGAGTGTATACAAAATAATTAAAAATTTAGCTCTAACCTCGCCGATGAAATTAGTTTTAAAGTATTTTAGTCCGAAGCTACAACTGACAGCTGCTTAAATGTCTGATAATGCACTTTAGCTGTTTGTCTACCGAAATAAAAGACCTACTTTTAGAAGTCAGGCCAGTCTAGTCCAGTTTCGTTGTTTCTATTATGAACCGCTTTGATATTCATAAGGGCAGGCTTTTTAGATCAGCAAATCAATTTTCACGACTATATTCAACTTAGCTGAATGCTGTTTACCTAAATAAGATAAATATGATATGTATACATGTAGTTGTTAATGTAAACTATTCTAACCCTAGAAATTTATAAGGATTTGGCGGGCGGCTGGTGGAATTCACACGTGACCAAAATGCTGGCGTGTATTTTGGCCAAAGAATCAGCCTCGCAATTCAGCGAGGCGACGCCGCCAGCATTTTGGGCACGTTGCCGGACGACGGGTATCGGTTGAATTATCTGTAGGCCATTCAGTTGGCTCAACCGATACCCGGCATATACATAGTATTTAATATCTTTTAGTTTAGTTTTATTTAGTTTTTAAATTATTAAGCCTTTTTATATTACAACTTTAAAATAAATATATATATAGGTATGTACCAATTACTAACTGTCAATAATATTATGCGTCCGAGAGGACAGAACTGTTGGATCATCATTTATATCATGTAATAACATCTTTGTACACAGTTTTTATGCAATAAAATTTATTCTATTCTATTCTATAAATTCTAACACCAATGTTGTTATTAAAATGCGACTTTTAGTCAAGTTGCGTAGGTTTTCCAGTTCCTGTGTAGATATGTTATCAACAAACTGCTAAGTTCATTAACGAATTCCACTGTTCGAAAAATGCTTTCCACTGTGCGAAAAGAGACCTCTAAATTAATAATACCCGCAAGTAGTTTGTTGTTAATGTTTCGCAATTTGGTGTGTAGGTGTCCTATTATATATATAACCGGGCGGGTTTAACAATTTATTTAAAAGATCTTATCACTTTCAAAAGCAATCATTCTCTGGTTTAAAATTAGAGCACGTTATTCAAACATAAGCACGAATATTGGTGTTCCCATATTTTGAAACGCGCTAAGATTAGAAATTTCTTTTCATGTCTTCTCGGACGCTGGTTTAAAAATATCTAAGGTCAAGGGGAAGCGCCTATTTCAGACGCTGTGTCCGACATTATTCTACAGCTGTTTGTTATGTAATAATATTCTAAACTTCAAGTATGCTATAGTTCAAGTCTCATATTTTATTCAAGAAAATACTGGAAATGAGCGTTTATAAAGGACTAGTTTTTTGCAGTCTTCATAATCATTTGTTTGGATTCGTTAGACATGATGTTATAGTTGCATTGGAAGCTAAGCGACGCAAAGTTGTCATGTCATAAAACCATAGCATTATCATCCATTTTCCCCTAGTGCTTACACTTCTTATCATTCAAGTATGTTTTTATTCTCCATAAGCTAATAATACTTATAAGTATCACAAACAATCTTTTGATAGTATATTAATATATTATTGACAATGATTGATATACCTACATATATTAATTTAATATAAATTATTTTTCAAAAAAAACTAAACCGACTTCAAAACCACAAATGGCACTCAAAAGTAAAAAATAAATTAATATAATTATCATAAGCGCTACCCACTCATATATTTGAAGTCGGTGCCAGCCAAGTCTAATAGGTAGTAGATAAATACTATGTATATAGTAAGTACTACTTGTAGGTAGTATTTATCTACTACCTATTAGACTTGGCTGGCACCGACTTCAAATATATGAGTGGGTAGCGCTTATGATAATTATATTAATTTATTTTTTACTTTTGAGTGCCATTTGTGGTTTTGAAGTCGGTTTAGTTTTTTTTAAAAATAATTTATTTTAACCTTTTTAGTGAAAAACAAGTTTTAATTAAATTAATTCAAAAAGTTTTTAAACACAAGCTTTTATGATCTAGAAGCCACATCATGACGAAGTTTAAAACGGGCTATCACAATTAAATGCATGTGCAAAAAAATTTCATGTCTGTCCTATTCTCTGTTGAGGAGTTCCCTCGCCGGAAGTCAATCCTGGGTGTATCTGCCATGTCATGATGGAATTTAGAACAGGCTATTATGGTTAAATCCATTTACGAAATGTTGTGTCTGTACTATTCACCGTTGAGGAGTTCCCTCACCGGAAGTCAACCCTGGGTGAAGCAGGTGAAGCAGTCGAATACAAACCTCCACCTTTAGAAAGTTGGTTACGAAAAAAACAAGAACCGACTTGAAGATTAAACTTATATTTTTTTGTTTTTGCTATTTTTTTCAAAAACTACTGAATGAATTTCGATAAAATTTATATGGGACCACCTTTGAAGTATTACCTACCAATCAAAAAAAGAATCATCGAAATCAATGCATAATTGGCGGAGTAATCGCGTAACAAACACACAAAAAAAAAATAAAAAAATAAATAAAAAAAAACATACCGTCGAATTGTAAACCTCCTCCTTTTTGAAGTCGGTTAAAAATAGAATAGACCAGAATAGAATAACTCTTTATTATAACACCATAATACAGAAATAATTAAAAACTAAAATAACAACTAACTTAATAATAGTGTCACAATGGGTCTTATCGCTTAAAGCGATATCTTCCAGACAACCCACAAGTGGGGGAATGTAGACAAAAATATATATATGAAGGGTGTTACTAAGATAATTTTGTTGGTAGGTAGATACATAGAGTACCTATCTATCCACTCTTATCTAAATAACATTATAATAAATATAATATATATAAACCAAAGTCATTACTTAAAATACATAGTATAATAATAATTACAATATGTAAAGTATCGTATACTTATTTTCAATATGTTAATATGAATTACTATTTGTCAAATGTACTGTAAGTTGTACGATTTTTAACGAATTGTATGAATTATCTTAATGTATTTAATTACCTGCCTGACATTTAACTAATCTGTTATAAACACTATGACTATGATAACGACGAGTAAGCCCGATGGACTTTTGTAAAACTGAATGACTTAAAATATTAATTTTCGAATACTGGCACACGATATTATTAGATACAATATTGTTTGAATATGTTGTACCTTCAATCTCTAAGCTACACGACATGGTTAAAAAGAAACACATCTATTAGTTTCTGATTTAGAAACGATTGGAAAAGTTATTTCTCGACTTTCAATTTATTTTGTTAGATGGCTTTTCCGGTCCGAATACAATGCCGATCGTGTTTTTATCAATAAAGTCATTTTTGTTTATAACCTGCGTTTATTTTTTTAAAATGCGTTTGCTATCAGCTTCATTTAAACAAGGGGACTATTTTATTTCTTTAGTTTCTCTTACTTGGTCGTTTAGTCGTTTGAATTCGTTTGTGCATTTTTATAATAATTATATATTTTTTACTAGCCTATACTGTCCCACTGCTGGGCAAAGGCCTTCCCCAATTCCTTCCACCTGTCTCGCTCTTGCGCCTCCTCATACCAATTTCCTTGGTGCGCGTCTAGATAGTCTCGCCATCTTTTTCTAGGTCGACCTCGGCGAATTTTTTTTACGCCTAATTGATCTATGTTTGGCCACTATCTCGCCTGATATACCTTTTTAGGGATACACTTAATAATTATATAATTGTTAAAATTATTTTTGATGATACCTTTTTAAAAGTCAAGATGTATTCGTGTAATGTATAAAACCGCTCACGTCAGTTCCACATTTTACCACTTACCATAATCAAAATTATATATTTGTTTTGTCTTGTCAACAGGTAAGCGGACTGAAATTTGAAACCCAATTGCGAACACTGAACCAATTCCCTGAAACGCTTCTGGGAGACCCAACAAGACGAATACGATACTTCGATCCACTAAGGTGAGTGACTTTGTGATAAGGGTTTAACGATGGTCAACTGGTACTGTGCGGACTGATGCAAGTTTAGACTAAAGAAGCGTAACTTCGCCTTTGTTTTTAAATTAAATGATTCTGAGAAAAGCCGTCGTCCTCATCTAGATTTTATAGACCCGCATCAGTGGATTATCATAAGCCTAGAATGACAGCTTAATAAATATAGTTAAATTTAAACCTTATAATAATCGGAAATAAAGGAGTTCTTTCTTTGTTTACCGATCATTCAGCTACTCTATAGTTACTTCTAAAATCGACGACCACGATCTGAAAGATCTTTATTATATTAATCTTTAATCGTTTAGTTATTGTCCGGGAAAGCCAGGCATTTCGAGGTACCTTAATATTTGATGATAAATTTAGCACATGATTGTGACTCTGTGACAATAACAAATTCCAACAACGCCTTGATATTTATTGAAAACCAAATTAGGCTTCATGAGTACATTACAGAAATTTGATACTCGATATTAGTATTGACGTGCATGGATGCAACGTGTTAGCACCGCTTTTATTTTTCTTCCGCTTGTCAATGGAAAAATTGATTGCCTGCGTCACGGGATGTATTTTTTCTCTCATTGAGAGAACACGTGATATATTCTTAAATATATTATTAGAAGAATAGGTTTGTTGATTTGTGACCACCCAGACGATCACAGTGCTAAGGCCAGGATGTGGAAAAATTTTGACCTCCGCACGTGCACAAAGAATGGATTAAAGGAATGGAAAAAAATACTCATTAAGCAGAATTGCGACTATCTCTAATAACAGCCGCAAACCCGTACTAAAATTGTACAAAGTATACATTTGATATAATGACAAATAATGAGCTGTATTTTCATTGTGTTAACTAAACCTAACTAAAGTTAATATTATCATATTTATTTATTAGTATTATCAAATTATCATTTACAAAACAGAAAAACAAGGCTAATGAATTATGTTACGTAACGTACATTTTAAAAGAGCGAGTGTGGTTGAGTAGTAATTGTGAGCCTTATAATCCGACGAAAATTATCATGAAAATGAAACTTCGGTTTTTATAATCAATGCGCATTCAGAAGTTTCATTTCCATTAGACGTCTTCATTTTATTACGTAGAATGGCATCAAGAATCGCGCTGAATTAGCTTCTTATACAGGAGCTAACCACAATCTCCTTGTTGCAGGAACGAGTACTTCTTTGACAGGAACCGGCCGTCATTCGACGCCATACTCTACTACTACCAGAGCGGGGGACGCCTACGTCGCCCCGTCAACGTACCACTGGACGTGTTCTCCGAGGAGATCAAATTCTACGAGCTGGGGGAGCAGGCTACCAACAAGTTCCGGTAAGGATGATTTTACTTGAAGTACATACAAGGTTCAAGATAATAAATATCATTGTCAGCATATCAGCATATCACCATCACATTTCACCGGCTCTTCATGCTCACTTTTCAGATAGTTGGACAACCCTTGTTAACTTTTTATTAGTATACAAAATATTTAGTTATATCAGTCTACTTATTTTTACACAATTTCTTTTGAATCTGTGAAATTCTGATTCACTGCTGTAGAACTTAAATATTAGATATGTTCGAAGGAACGAGACGTTTATCTGAGGTATTTGTTTCAGCGAGGACGAGGGCTTCATCAAGGAGGAAGAGAAGCCTCTGCCCTCCAACGAGCGCCAGCGTAAAATCTGGCTGTTGTTCGAGTACCCAGAGAGCTCCCAGGCTGCCCGCGTCGTCGCCATCATCTCCGTCTTCGTGATCCTGCTGTCCATTGTCATCTTCTGCCTCGAGACTCTGCCCGAATTCAAGCACTACAAGGTCTTCAACACCACCACTAACGGCACTAAGATTGAGGAAGACGAGGTCCCAGACATCACGGATCCTTTCTTCCTCATAGAGACACTCTGCATCATCTGGTTCACGTTCGAGTTGATAGTGCGGTTTTTGGCGTGTCCAAACAAGTTCAATTTCTTCAGGGACGTCATGAATATAATAGATATTATCGCTATTATCCCGTACTTCATCACGCTCGCGACCGTTGTGGCTGAAGAGGAAGACACGTTGAACTTACCGCGCGCGCCAGTATCTCCGCAAGACAAATCCACCAACCAGGCTATGAGTCTGGCCATCCTGCGAGTCATCAGGCTGGTGCGTGTGTTCCGAATCTTCAAGCTGTCTCGTCACTCAAAGGGCTTGCAGATCCTGGGGCGCACGCTCAAGGCTTCGATGCGTGAGCTCGGTCTACTCATATTTTTCCTGTTCATCGGTAAGTTCAAGTTTCAGTATTTAGTGTCTTATTCTTTTACTGCAGTGCCTGTTCCGCACCTCTCTGAAAATGCTATCTGTTGCATAAATTTATGCGAATTACACTGAGTTTGATAGGAATCGTTAAAGGTAAACGCAGACCAAGACCGCAAATGTATCGTGTAATGCATTTCTGTGTGACATATAGTATTCGGAAATGCGTTACGACATACATTTGCCTCGGTATGTGTTATGCCGTTGCGTAAAATCTAAGGCTGATATTCACAATAATTATTGTCAGATAGTATTCTCGCCCAGTTGTGAACAAGAGCTGTACGTGTTGCAAATACGTCCATGTTTGCTATAAATATTTATAGGAGTCCCCAAAACTTTGATAATGAATATACTGGTACTCCTGCGTCCGCGCCGTTGCGCGTCGCCAGAGCGGCGAGCGCCGAGGGTCGGCAGCCGGGGCCGCGCGAGTGCCCTGTTTTACCTATCTTGTGTTCGCAGGAGTGGTGGTATTCTCTTCCACCGTATATTTTGCGGAGAAAGACCAACCAAAAACCCAATTTTCATCAATACCTGACGCCTTCTGGTGGGCCGTCATTACTATGACGACCGTCGGATACGGCGACATGAGGTAATCCGCAACGCGTCCCGCGCCTGCACCGCCCTCCCGCCCCGCCGCCCCCGCCGACCTCCCCTCGCCGCGCCCCGGCCCGGCTCGCTCGCCGCGCTCCCGCTCACTATATGTTGCACTCTACCCATCTCCGTCGGTGTGTGCTTGTTCTTAAAGGTGTGGTGCTGTTTTCATCGGCGGTGTACTTCGCCGAAGCCGGAAGTGAGAACAGCTTCTTCAAATCCATACCCGATGCGTTTTGGTGGGCGGTCGTGACAATGACGACCGTAGGATACGGAGACATGACGTATGATTCAGAGACATCACCTCTAAGTTTCATCTCGCCTTCTGGTCATTTCATTTTATCCCACGATCTTACATCGGCCTCTTTAACACTTGGAGTTTTCTTTCGCACATAACTTAATACATTTGCTTTAATTTGGTTTTATCGACGGTTCGCTTAGGACTAAACCGATCACTCACGTTTTTTATTCACCTGTTACGATTCTCAACAAGCACGTTAGTCAACATTTTTTTCGGTCTTGAATTTTTTTTGTCATACGTCTTTTTGTCATACATTTCTTCCTGAACTTATCAATTTTACATGGAAGCGTGCTAAATTTGCTCAAACACGACTGAGGAACCTAGAGGCGGGAGCCGATGTATACATTCACGTCGTCGGTGTGACACCGCCCATAAAACCTTATCGCGAGAGATCTACTTTAGTTGTACACTCGTGCACGGTGTGCCGTAGCGGCGTGAAGCGTCGCGTGCAATGCGTCGCGAGCGAGTCCCGACGGCCGACGAGCCGGTCAACTGATATCGATGTGAACGCAACTCCTCGCTCCCTGTGTCGCTTCGCTACTTCGGTGTTCGTGACTGTCTCGATGTTGTGGCGATTTGACGTTAGCTTCGAATCTGGTGGTCAACAATCACTGTTCACGCGTGACATCATCATCGACGTAACTTCTTCATTAGAAGGCGTTCTCATTATTTTGCTTACACAAAATATCGACCATATTTTCATCTGTCTATCTCTTGAGTTGGAATGCTTTTCCGAATCAAGACCGAAGTCGAACACGGTGAATTTTTACACGTTACTACTATGTAAAATTGTTATTCAGAATGTTCATTGCTTGTTTATTGGCTTCTGTTCATCAGCTTCACACCATTATCGGTATTGTTATGATTGTTACATACATGTCCGTTTGTTTAGTGCATGAGATCTCGTCCCAGTAGGGGTCTCGTCCGTCCACTGTAGTGTAATGTTCTGTCTTAGTACATGTTTAGGTTCGCCCTAATTATTAGTTGTACTGTTTATAATTCTCATCATTCATTATGGTTATCTTTCATGTCCACAACAAATATAAGCTTTAACGATTGATTTATGACGATGAAATATTGATTATATATTTTGTACCCGTACAAAAAATTCGTAGGTACGAACAATTTGTAAATTAAAAACTGTTGAATGGAATCATAACTTATAATTCGTTTATTCGTTGACACATGGTAACATAGACATTGTTCATTATTATGTAAGTATGAAAACGATGTTACACATGTAAGTATGAAAACGACGTTACATTAATCTGATTTATTATTCGCACTTACTTATATAATCAAGGCTTTCCTTCACGATTGGCCATGCTGATGGCCCATCATTGCCGATCAGACGATGGGCCATCTTAACAACCCTAAATTGTAAATTACTCTGCCGCTATAGACTAATTACCTACTGACAAGTACGGCCGATTCCAATCGATTATTTTGGCCTTCTACCATGGCCTGCCGTGAAGAAGGAAGCTATATGACTCAAGTTTCATTTGATTTGGACATGAAGCTGGCGCTACCGATATGCTGTGCGATAGCTTAGACCACTGTCGCAGATCGGCTGCGACTCGCTGGCTGGCATGAAAGACGATGAATGGAATCGATTCTCTTAGGTAACACACGCCCAAGCGAATACTGTAAAAACTGATTTTTAGGTTAACTTAATTCACGTTACCTATTAGAATTCCTCTGCTAGGTTGGAAGACGGTACGTATACATTTAATGCATGTGCATCTTCATGGCGTTCATTTTCTCAATTGTTTGAGTATTTCAATTGTGTACAACGGAAGGTGGTTCGTAGAAATCATTTTACGTGGATAATCACTAAAAAGTAGCGAGTGTGTCAGTTTACAAGGTTTATAGCGTTTCTTCGAGCCGCGTTCCGTCTACCAACGCCATATGTACACACTCTTACGACCCGTTTACCATATAGGCCTGTGGGAGTGTGGGGCAAGATCGTCGGCTCTCTCTGCGCCATTGCTGGCGTGCTCACCATCGCCCTGCCCGTGCCCGTCATCGTGTCCAACTTCAACTACTTCTACCACCGAGAAACTGACCAGGAAGAGATGCAGTCGCAGAACTTCAACCACGTTACCAGCTGCCCGTACCTGCCCGGGACCATGGGCGAACCGTATCTCAGTAAGTGCTTAAAATAATCTCGAACACGTTGCACAAATTGTGAAGGACATTGTGTTTCATTCAACTTATGTAATATAGTATAATGCTACGCTCTACAGGAGTCTTACCTATTGTGCTACTCGCAGCTGCAGCTCGGGGTAGAAACGGGGTAGAAATTGTTAACACTCTTACGGCACACTTATTGTGCCGTGAAACAAAGGCTTACAATTGTCCTTGCAATTTGCTGAGTGGTAAACAAGCAGCGAAACAGATAATCGCGTATATGTAGTATAATTAGACGGGCTTTTCATCACTTTTCAGCACAAAACTGTCCACCTTTAATGTACTCGCGATTTGATAGATTTTTAGTTTAATTTACTATATCAGTGCATGCTTCCGTATTTTTTACACCATTTTGAGTTAATTTTTATTTGTTTCTTTTATGTTCGTTTTCGGTACTTTCAGGTGGGAGAGACGATGACAAGGACGAGGTCGGCAGTGACCACTGACTGTATGACAGTGTTGTTTGTTCTTTTATATACGGACTAGTTCAAAAATAATCGACAGAGACGATCATTGTGATATTAATGTGTAAGGGACGAGAATGCTTTCGTGTAAATAAATAGTTCGCTAAGTGATATAAAAATAAGCCAAATAAAATTGTTATTTATTTTCTTTCGTTATGTTTTATGTTTTTCACAAATCACTTTGTTTTGCATACGTCATTCGTAATGCATACTTCATTGTTTACATTCTATTACAATCGAATTTTAAATCATGAAATCAAATTGAATTCTTTTTACTCGTAAATCTAATCGAATCATTACTTCAAATAGTTTAAATTGGTTATTTTAATAGACATTTACCTAGAAGCCTTGCGGTAGGTCTCTGCATCCATTGATAGAAATGTTACGGGCCAACGTATCGACATTTGTAAAATTACTATACATATATTGATTTGACAGCCTCTGTGGTGTAGTGGTTGGGCAGGTTGTCTCAAATCTCATACATCACTGAGGTTGCGGGTTCGATTCCCGCGACGAGACAAATGTTTGTGCACAGAAAAAAAAGCGCAAGCATTTGTTTCGTGTCTGGGTGTTGTGGGACCGTGGTCCTCATAGTTCCTGGTTCCCTACTTACAGGGAATCCTAGTTAGGTGCCAGGATCTATGTATGTGATCGTTGGGCGTTATTATTTATTTATTATTATTGATGGCCCCATTCAGAGCTTTCAAATATGACAATGGCCGTTTAAAGACGCTTATGCGATGAATCGGCGTAGCACAAGCATCGTACAATTTCTTGTTATTTCACAATTTTAGTTCACATCTATTGCTACGCCTGTTTGTATAATGACTCGTTAATACTCGTATTCTACATTTGTAATTGTCGTTTTATGTTTGTTGTTAATTTTTAGCAAAACACCGTTAATTTATTGACATAACGTCGAATGTAAGTTTTATTTTGGTACTTTTAATTTTTGTAATTTTTTTAGTGCTAATACTATACTCAGAAAAATGGCTATTCTTCATTTCTCTGACTATGCTTTTTAAATTTTAAATACGTTTTTACCATAATAATAATTTCTATCACTCCAAATAACTCTCACTTTTATTCATAATCATAATCAATTCTTTATTTTCAAGAATACACATAGTATACAATATTTCAAATGTCATAAAGTCAATAAGTCTCGGTCTTCCAGTAGACATACTTTATCTGAGGTCTCGGTATTCAACCTGCAAGCAGTCGTGCAAATGTTAATAATAAAATTAATGAATCGAATGTCAATGTAAATCAAAATAAAAGGTTCACATATACATGCTCGTATATATGGCTTATAACTTTTTAAATGTTTAATTAATTTCTTCACTGAAAGTTCTAATGGAAACCGACCAAACAGACTTTACATAACGTTCACTGTCATACATCGACAACGCAACAAGTATCTTTATGAATCTGGAGGATGTTTGGGCAAACGGAGCCTGCAATGACGAGGTTAGCCAGGGGACACCCTTGTAGTACGTCAATTTAGTCGCGCCATCAAAGTGGCCGCATACCACCACAGTTCTGAATTTACCACGATTGAAAACAAAAGAAAAACGACATACAAAAATATCTCGACGTTCAACCGACTTTAGCATCAATCGCGTCAAGGCCAAACAAGCGAAATCACAACTATCGGAAAACTAAATATAACCAGTGCTAGTTATCGACACGATTTAATTATCGAAAAGAATTCGGTCACGGCCGATGATGTGTTCATGTCTTAATTGCAGCGTCCGAATTGATTAGTTTAAATCTGGATAATTTAACCAGTCATGTCAACTCGGATAGCTAATGCAAATAGTGCAGGTCCAGATGATAATGTAAAATTTTCTTCGCTTTCTTTTCTATGGAATTGAGTGAGAAGTCGTTAACCTGATGGTAAGCAACACGCCTGCCCTTAACAGTTGTAGCACCACCTAGAACTTTGTTTTGCAAAATCTACGGCTCAGCGTCACTGCGCTCGTCACCCTGAGAGAATAGCTGTTCAATTTTATAGCTCCCAGTAATTTCTTGTATGTGAAGGGGTCCTTATTGTAACCTACCACGAGTAGCTACCGTCTACGTCACCTTGAAGCTTTGTACATGTCACGATGTCTCCGAAACGTTGATGACGCCGGTATACTTTATATGCCATCTTAATTCATTCTGACACTTGTCGCGCTATATTTCTTATTTACAAAAAAGTACATAACACTTTATTGCACACCAGATAAAATGAAGATACAATAGAAAAAAAATAATGTTTTAAACATTGTTAACAAGCAGTTATTATTTTATTATTTAGCAGTTATTAGTTTATTTTATTTATTTATTTCAGGCAGTAATGACCTTACTGATATGTGCTTGGAAAAAGTCGCCATAATTGACAATAAAGCTTTCACCTTCACACATGGCGATAACTACCACATGTTGCATCGTTTACATATAAAACAAAATTTAATAAAACTGCAAGCATTCAATTTAATCAAGATACAATCAAATCAAGATACAATCGTATGGCAAGTACTGTTTAACCTGACTATTTAAATTATCGAAATCATAAATAACGTAAGATAATTAATTTATTTTCAACGGGCTGCATTTATTACTAAAAACAATTCTACACTCCACTTATTAAGACTAAACTAACTACTTACAAGGAGAAGCAATGTGATAACCCATTGACCATTAAAGGCCTGTAGATAGCCCAAACGCTCCAGCCCAGATAAAATTGTCGGGGAGACGGGTCTGAGCAGCCGCTCAACTTCCGTCTCCCTCTAGATCTATGTGCTCCACCTTAGGCCACATTATCGCTTCACATCAGGCGAGATAGTGGCCAAACATAGATCTATTAAATAAAATAAAACATAGATGTATTATATATAAATTAAATTAAACTTAAATATATGTAGCTTCATTGGGAGAGAGAGATCAGTGCTTCATCACATCATCATCACATCAGTCCATCACGTTCCCACTGCTGGGACACGGGCCTTCTCTCATTGAGAGAGTATGGGCCATAATCCGCCACGCTGGCCCAGTGCGGGTTGGTGGATGTCACATGTCATTGAATTTTTGTGATTAATTCTTGGACATGCCAGTTTCTTTACGATGTTTTCCTTCGCCATTTTTAGAGCGAGTGTTAAATCCGCACATAACATAAGAAAGTCACTGTAGCGAGACCAGCGGGATTCAAACTCAGGTGTGTCGGATCGATAGTCGCACATGTTCCCATCGAGCCACACTCGATCTCTGGCGAGAGAACCACGAGCGATACAATTCATCAAAAAGAAAACTATAAAAGACAAAGAGACTAAAATACATTCCTAACTTTAAAACAATTCGTAACTAACTACAATGTAAACAAAATGCAGATATTATAGCGAACAGTACATTATGCCACTATTGACAGTTTGTTATGAAAACACGCCTGAACTGCCCCTGACTGCAGCCTTCGCCTTCCCACACACTTGCGCTTTCACACAATAAAACAACAATTGGTATAAATTGCAATATTGTTTGCGGAACGTAGCTATGTCATTGTCACAGCCATCACTTTTGTGTAAATAGTATAAAATTGCATACCTCCCCAAGGACGATTTTGTTGTACGTATAATTTATAACAAGGGCAAGATAGCATATTAGCTAAAATGTCATTGATAATGACTGATTCAACCTGTACTTTAAATGTGTTTTAAATTGAAGTTATTGTTTCTGTTAGCAACGTAGAATAACTCTAACATAATGATAAGACTTTGTATTATTAGTAACGTAAGAAATAAAGTTGAATATTACTTAGGGCCTAGAATAAGAAATGTATAGTTAGGTTGTTTCACTTTTGTCCTCCACCAATAGTAGAGCCAAAACGCATGGAAAATCCCCAGTTAGAGCGAGGAACCAATAATACAAAAGAAATAGAAAGAGATAGGACATATTCGAAAAAACTTCAAGGTCAAGATAGAAAGGGATAAACTTATCGCGGCTCTACTATTGGTGGAAACTCGTGCGTCGCTCCTTATGACTGGGGGCGATTGCCAGGTATAAGTTTTGAATATAAGTAGAGCAATTGTCAACAAAAGGAGTTAGTTACGATCAGACAGTCCACTGAAAATCAAGTAAATAAAAGTACCTCGAAGCAAGAACTGGAAGCGTTTTCTTCAGCCCGAACCAAGCTGTGCCCCCTACAGTTTCTTTTTTATTTAGTTCGGCAGACGTTTCCAAGGACATTGTTGTCGAACGTATAATTTACAACAAGGGCAGATAGCTTGTTAGCACAAACTTCATTAATAAGGGCTTATGCAGCGGCCATTAAATTAAATTTCTTTTCCTTTTTTTATTTACTTATTATGCATACTTTTCCAAGGACGATGTTGTTAGACATATAATTTAAAACAAAGGCATCGTTAGCTCAAACGTCATTGATAATGACATTGCAGTTTGTACTTTGAATGTATAATTTGCTTATTTTTTCCATAAAATCTATTTATTTATTTAGAAAGAATTATGTACAAATATATACAGTTATAAAAACTAAACTAACCTACAAGAAAAAAAAAATATACCTATATAATAAATTATTACAAATTATTTAGATATTATTATAAAGGCAATAGGCAATGACCTACGGAGCCGAGACGTGGACTCACAGTGAGACTGATCCATAAGTTCAAAGTCGCTCAGCGAGCTATGGAAAGGGCTATGCTCGGAGTTTCTCTGAAAGATAAGATCCGCAATGAGGTAATCCGACAGAGAACCAAATAACCGACATAGCCCATCGAATTAGCAAGCTGGACAACGGGCTGGACACATCTCTCGAAGGACGGACAACCGTTGGAGTAGACGTGTCCTTGAATGGAAACCGCGAATCGGCAAGGGTAGTGTAGGACGCCCACCGGCCAGGTGGAGCGACGACCTGCGAAAGGCAGCCGGAAGAAACTGGATGAAAAGAGCCGAAGACCGGGCTCAGTGGCGTTCATTGGGAGAGGCCTATGTCCAGCAGTGGACGAATACAGGCTGATGATGATAAAGGCACTAAATTGATGACACTACGAGGATTGATCGAAAATGTCATAAATTATCGTTTACAAAGCTTACTAGTTTACTAGCTAGAATACATTAATTTATTTCTTTAATATAACTTAATTAGCTGATACCTACAATATTGTTGGCCTACATAAGGCCCCATTAATTCGGCCCTTTCGTAAAACTCGTCCTTAGCCGGTGTTTATACCTCATAAATACCTGAAAGACGCAAAGTAGTAAGACGCAAGGTTCCGAAATATCCGGGAATAGACAGGAGTCAGGGAGTTAGAAAAACTATTCAGACTCGCTTGGGATAAGATAAAGTTCAATCAGCTGGCTTCCAACCTTCAGTAATGGAGCGACACTTGAAGGAAACAGACACTCCATAAGAAATCTTTTTAAATATCAGCTTTGAAGTCAGTGAGTGGATAAAATTGTGTTTTTTTTTCGCTGAGTCAAATTTTTTCCAAAATCTGTGCATGCAGTTCAAAATACCTCAAAAAGTTATGGATGGTCTCGTAGGAACGTTTTCCTGTAACTATAATGGTTGAGGTACCTACCTGCCTTTACTGGCCCGTCTCAAAAACCGCCTTATATAAAAAAAAAACTTGTTTATTAGCACAGCCTTCATTGTACTAATCGCTTTGACGTCGACACGACACCTTCCTAGCTACTTCTTAAAGTAATCCGAATTAAGTAGCTGTTAAAATACAAAGCTACGGTACCGAAAGTACCTACTAAACTATTCTACCAAAAACCTGTGTTAGTATCGGGTGGTAACTAGCATATACACATACTTTCCCATTTATAATATTAGTTTTGGATAAGTGTTGTACGTATCTCATTAGGCAAGAAAAGTCATTAGTTAAAATCCTATATCTATATAACCTACTGTAAAGTATTTTGTGGTATAACCACAGGATACCAAGGGACAGAAGCATCACTCTGCAAAGAAATTTAAACAAATAGCGACTCTTGCTATGACGCAATAAAATTCAATTCAGCTCGCGTAGCGCTGCATACCTACCAGTCATATTAACCTAAAGAGCGCCTCTCTTTCTATCGCATAGCTCTTATCTCTTCTCACGCGGCACGTGTAACGACGCGCGACCCGGTGTCCGGCTATGTACTTGTAGCTTCGTTCCTACAGTGCGGAGTGCGCTAAGCCTGGTTAAGCTCCTTTAAAATACATAAAATATTCGCGATTTATTTTGTTCTCAGCTGATTTTCTATTCCTCAAAGTAATAGCGACTCAACTAGTATTTTCTATACAAAGTCACGGCTCGGCTTCTTTTGAATAATAAACGAGCCTGGACAGTGTGACTATCCATCAGGTGCATGATTAACTACTGGTCCGTAAACTTCACTTACTTTCTGTATGTTTATGTTTTGTTTCTAAGTTTGTGAGTAGTTGTAGTTTCGTTTCGATTTTTGTTCCATTAAGTTACAAGTATGTAGCAATTTTTTTTAGCAATCATTTATTACATTGAATTACTATTTGGAGAAATAAATAAACAATTATTTTTATTTCTACAATAAAGCATTTTCTCTAGTAACTTACGTTGTTAAGTAGTTGTAATTACTTATTAAGCGGTTTCTTCCCATAAATAATAATGGGCACCGTAACGATATTGACCCGATTATTACCGTACCATGTATTGTCAAGGGATACCAGAATCTATCGATATTATTATCGATTTATCAACAACCAGTGACTCATCACTTATTGGAACAACTACTCATTCAAGACACATCCATTCATCATCGATAAACTTCTTCCGTAGCTAACTCTACTATATTATTTACTAACTGACACTTAGTTTCCACTACTAAAACTTAGTTTTCATTTAGTCGAAATACTTGCCATTAATATTTCTTTCATTAAAGTCTGGTATATTAGCAATTAGCAGTAATGGCTAGCAGTAATCTAAGGATTTCCTTTCAAATAACTGATAACCAAACCCGTCGCGCAGTTTCAGGACCTATTAAGAAGAAGACCTCAGTGAGCGAGGACTCTTCATCAGATCAGATGGAGCTGGAGGAGTCAGCAATGGTGGCCGACCCGAACCTGGAGGCCAACCTGACCCGCCTCCGGGAGGAGGAGAAGATAATCCTGGACCGACAGGCCCAGATGGATGCCAGCAACAATGATGACATAGCCGCGCTCGAGCAACAAGACTTGCTGCGCCTCAATCATGTAAGTATCTTTCACCTTACCATCATCATCATCATCATCATCATCAGCCCATTACGTTCCCACTGCCGGGACACGGGCCTTCTCTCTTTGAGAGAGCATGGGCCATAATCCACTACGCTGGCCCAATGCGGGTTGGTGGATGTCACATGTCACATCGTCCTTTCACTGTTTTTAGAGCGAGTGATATATCCGCACATAACTTAAGAAGTCAATGGTGCGGTGCCAGCGGGTTCGAACTCGGGTGCGTCGGAACCAAAGTCGCACGTTCTCCCACTGAGCCACACTCGCTCTGTCAAATAGTAAACAGAAAATAAAGAAACTACTTATTTAGGCAAAATACACTCGAGAGCAATGAATCCGGGTCACTTAAAGAATCCTAAAAATCTCGGAAACTAAAAATGCTAGGTTAATGCAATAAATTGTATTTAATAGACAATGTAATACTCCTTAAATGAAGGTATTAAAACTTCTTAGTTATTGTAAAGTTATATCATAAAAAAATCAAATTTGAAAAAGGGCCACTTTCGAAGATGGAACTACGAAATTACAGCATTTGGTTTTGCTTTTGTTTGTAATCTGTCATTTATGTGGGTACATAAACCATGTTGATAGTGCTCTATATTCATTATTCAAGCTGAAATTATGTCGCTTACGCCTGAAGAATGCACCAGAATACTTACAATGCTGGAAACCGGCCGGAGTCAGCGCGATACAGCCAGGTCTGTCGGTGTGTCGCTGTCAACAGTACAAAGAGTTCTCCGACGTTACGAAGAAACTGGTTCTAACCTACGCAGACCAGGAACGGGCAGAACCAGGTGTACCACAGCACGAGAAGACCGATACTTGGTGAACACCATGCTTCGAAATCGCTTTCTCACAGGAACTGAACTCACCAATCAGTTTCGACGCCTCGGAGGAAGTAACCCAAGTGCATGGACAGTAAGACGTCGGCTTGCTGAATCTAACTTAAAACCCCTTAGACCTGCAAACGGCCCTAAACTGGAGCGTGGGCATCGTATTTCGAGACTAAGATATGCCCAGAGCCACGTAAATTGGAGTATTGAAGATTGGTCAAAAGTTATGTTCTCCGACGAATCAAAATTTATGCTCTACAAGCACGATGGAAGACACAGAGTGTATCGAAGACCAGGGGAAAGATTCAAGCAAGCATGCATCGAAGAAAAAGTAGCCTACGGTGGTGGGTCTGTACTTGTGTGGGCCGGAATTTCTTCTGAAAGTCGCACAGAGCTGGTGATCATAGAAAACGGCTCTTTAACTAGCGTAAGATATGTGGAAGAAATCCTCAATGATCACGTTGGTCCATTTATGGTCAATTTAGGTGAGGATGCTATATTTATGCATGACAATGCCCGACCTCATACAGGTAGGATTGTGAATGACTACCTTCAAGAGATGAACATTACTCGTATGGAGTGGCCAGCGCGCAGCCCGGATATCAACCCGATCGAGCATGCTTGGGACGAGCTAGGCAGATGCGTAAAACAACGAAACCCTCCCCCAATCACGCTTCGTGAGCTCAAAATTGCTCTCACAGAGGAATGGGAGAATATTCCCCAAAATCGTATAAGGAACTTGGTGTACAGCATGCCAAACCGCGTAAACGCAGTAATGGAAGCACGAGGAGGCAATACGAAGTATTAAAATTCAAGAAAATCGTAATAAAGTTCAAAAATTTCATGTTTCCTATTTTTGTTTTAAGGAGAGATCAGCAGTTTTTTTCTTTATGTAATTTTGTGTTAATAAAATGTATGGTGACTCATATTTTTTTTACTTTCATTTAAGGAGTATTACATTGTCTATTAAATACAATTTATTGCATTAACCTATCATTTTTAGTTTCCGAGATTTTTAACATTCTTTAAGTGACCCGGATTCATTGCTCTCGAGTGTATTTCGCCGCAGCCGAGGTTCGAACTCGGGGACGTTCTTATTCAGTAGGTACAGGAAATATTTCGACCACCGAGGTACCTGCCGTGGTAGCTCAGATGATTTAGAGCACCGGTACTGAAGGAGAAGGCCCGAGTTAAAACCCGGCTGCAGCGAAATATTTTGAATATACATTTAGATCATTTGTTTGTATCTATAGCCAAGCATGCGTTATTGCTTAGAAACAAAAATTCCAGCAAATAAACACCAAAATATTCACACATATAATGTACACATATATATAGTACATGTATATACATAGTACATGTAAGTACATGTATATGTATTGTAGTACATATATAGTACATCGAAATGAACCTTGAATGAACCAATTGAATTGTGGTCTTGTGGTAACCGGACACAATGATTTTTCTATTGTTCTTTTTTTTCTATTGAGCCGGCTGGCTAATGTACTAAACAAGGGATTATTGTTTGACAATGTGCTCAAAAAATTTAGCATAACAAATATACCTAAAGTGTACAACTTAGATATCTATAAGGTCATATTTATATCTTTATTATTAACAAACAAACAAACTGACAAACAAACAAAAATTTTAATAACTATTTTAATATGTTTAGTTACTCATTTTAAGTTGCCCTGGTTAATCGTTTTCGAATATCTTCCAAGTACAGATTTTTAGAGTTCTACGATTTTATTATATGTATAGATTTATTATATAACGGAGTCTGTAACAGACTATAGCAACTACAAAACTACTGTAAGCTTCTTCTTCTCTCGTGTAGGCATGTGGCCAACCCTGGTATCGGAGTTTTTAGTCCGCCTGAAGGCCTCCGTCATAGCCTAACGACTGTTGTCCAAATACAACAACCGGGGCCGAGGGCTGTTAAGCTTTAACCTTCTTATTTCATTATCTAATCTAGCTCAAGACGTTTTCCCGTCACAAGTCGTTTGCGATAGACGTTAAACGAAAGACTATGTATGTGTAACTATTGTCATGTCTACTTTCCCTCTCTTAGCTGCAACAGCGTGAGCTGAAGAAGCGGCAAGCGGCCATCACCGCGCGGCAGGCGCGTGCGCACGCGTCGCTAGTGGACGCGGGCGCCGCCGCCCTGCCGGCGCCGCGCCGCGACGGAACGCGGCGCCGCGCCTGCACCGTGCGCGTCAACAACCTGCATGCTGCCACCGCCGGCGCGGAGGCTATTGAGACTGACGTCTGACTATTTGGTAAGTTACTGTTTTCCATTCTCCAACTATTACCAGCCCCGGATCTACAATTTTTCCAAATCGGGACAGAAACTTGATAGTGGCGCCCCCTTTCCTCCAGTGTTGTCGCAATGGGCCAGCGTGGCGGATTATGGCCCATACTCTCTATATGAAAGAAGGCTCGTGTCTCAGCAGTGGGAACGTGAAGGGCTGATGATGCTGAGACAATATAAGTAACGTATGGTTGTGTGGAATAAATCGCTCTAAGCGATAAAGCCGCCCATTGTAGTTCAAATTTATGTATTTTATCATTATTAATTATTTATTTTTTTGTGTTGTGTGTTTCTTCGGTGTGCAATAAAGTGTTATTGTATTGTATGGTGAACTTTGTTCGTTGCATTCAATATGTCATTTGTAAGAACACAACTGATATTTGTAGGCCTGTGGAAACTACAAAATGATCACAAGAAAAGTTTCAATATTATTACAGAATGTAGCATAGTGCGTTTGTCTTTGAAGCGAGGCTGTACGTCAAAGGCCTGCCTCGAGAGTTTTCTAAGAGAGATGTTACATACAGTCTGTCGCTAGTTGGTTTTAGTGGTATAATATAAGTCTATAAATAGAAGGCAATATAGCTCTAGCAAATAGGTTTTTATTTTCTATACGAATCGTAGTAGCTTAGTATAATATACCTATATTATATAAATTTTGTGGCCAGCGAATTAGCTCTTAAGTAATGGTCAGTAATTTCGCTGCCTACAATGCTCTTCAAACCGGTACACAGTAATGCTTGGCACTACTGCTTGGCGGCAAAATAACTGGCAACGCGGTGGTACCCACCCAAACGGTCTCTCACATACGAGAAACCTACCAGTAACAATGGTCAGAACTAGCTGCGCATCCCATGGCATATACATATATCTCGAGTGTATAGTGCAAAACAGATCACTATTATATCGATCTACGCCATCAATCAATCAATCAAAGTTCTTTATTCAATATTGGCATCACAGACGCACTTATGAACGTCAATTATCACAATGACTCTACCACCGTATCGGAAAAAGTACCACTACTCAGAAAATACGACAAGAAACTGAGGGGCATTTTTTTAGAACTTTTGTTACAATATTGTATGTTTGTTTTTAACAATATTATGTTTCTTATGTGCCAGTTGGCTACTTGGCAGAAGCGGAATGTTCCATGCATCTTTGTCTTCTATGTAATTACTAACTGTATAGTATGCTTTTTTCATTGGAATATTTTTACACGCAATTTGAATCTACTTTCTGTGACCTCCGTTATACATTTTAGAATTTTATTGTAGAAACGTATGCAATTGCCCATGAAGGACTTATTTGTTTTACTCAGTCTAAACCTAGGTACTGCAATTCTATCCTTATTTCTAGTGTTTATGTTGTGAATTTGTGATTCTGTTTCACCTGGAATTTGTGCAGATTTTTACGAATAATAGACAAGTCAATAGACAAGTATCCATTACGGTGACGTCGGTGAGCACACTCTTGCCTTTGATCAGGTCAAGTCAGAGCCGATAGAGAGATAGGCGTATGACCTTTGCCCCGTGGATCAGAGCTTTGCAATAACAATAGGTCAGATACCACCCATATCGCTTCTCTCGTGCCGAGATCTCTCATTTCAGCATTCAGCAAAAGCGTTCAGCTGCTTCGTATGATATGAACCAATTTGTTTCATTGGTTGGAATATTTGTTTTGACTATAGTTATTAGTCACATTTTCCATTCGTCTTATACAGGTAGGAAATAGGCTTAAAAGTTGAACATTTCATTTAAATTGAATTGAATTTAAATTGACCGAGTGTTTCACAGAACAACTGCAACTTGAACAGTAACTGAGCCTGCATATTTTTTTTACAAGCTTTTATTAAACTTGCAATGTATGTATGTATGACACTATGTTTGTTCGGGTGGAATCTTGCAAGTTGAATCAGAACCACTCCCTCTTATCCTACGGAGTTGAAATTTTGCATACTTGTCAAAGTCCGATGACAACGCAATATTATAGTGACAGTTAGCTGTTAGATGAACGCTTTATTGCAAACATTAAATTACAGACATAACATAAAAACAATTAAAGAAAGTGTTACAATGGGCGGCCTTATCGCTAAAAGCGATCTCTTCCAGGCTGTTCTGATGATGGAGAAGAAAGGTGGCAATAGATCTCCTTGCCGGTTAATCGTAAACTACTAGTGCTTAGGCTTATTTTAATCTGTTTGCGCTTCCGATGGCGAATTTGTTAAAAGCTTGTCTTGAAAAAAATATTTTTTTAACATAAAACTTATTTTGTCGAAGGACTTATTATTTATATATTACATATGAACTTACTAAATATATGTACAAGGCTTTATGAATAAATATTTTATAGATACACATTTTATAAACCTATTTATATAAACCCATATATATTCTTCTTCTTCTCTCGTGTGTGTATGGCATTTTCTAATACAAGTCAACGGTCAAAAAATAAAATAATAATATAAAGAACAAACCATAACATAAATACCACACACAACAGTTAACCACCCAAGTTGTGACCGCTGCAAACGTTGCAACAGCTAGGCGAGCAACGCTACGAGCCCTACATATACATATATATACATATCTTTTTTTTACGCTAGTAGATCTATGTTTGGCCACTATCTCGCCTGATGTGAAGCGATGATGTGGCCTAAGATGGAGCAAAAAAAAAAACATAGATCTAGAGAGAGACGGCAGTTGGTAGCTGTATATCTATTAGGTATATTTACAAAGCTTTAAGTAGAACAAACTTCGTAACAGAAATATGATTGCTACGCGTCGTCGTTTCGCGGAACGTTTGCTCTGTACGGTGTGGCGTGTAATCGCGTTATTCCAAGCCGATCACGCGATATAAAAGACTTCCGGTAAACAGTTGTAGTGCTTTGGTGCCGGGCGTGCGAATGTACACACTATATTATGTGCTATATACACCGTGAGAGCGAGTGTGGCTCAGTGGGAGGACGTGCGACTTTCGATTCGACGCACTCGAGTTCGAATACCGCTCGCCACTAATATTCTTAAGTTTTGAGGCAAAACATCGTGAGGCGTGTCTACGAATGTATCACAAATGTTCAAGGAAACGTGACATCCACTAACCCGCACTGGGCCAGAGTGGTGGCCTATACTCTCTATACGAGGGAAGGCCCGAGTCCCGTAGAGTGGAACGTAATTGGCTGATGATGATGATACACCGTGTACTAATTTCTTGTACGACCTTTGAATATAAAATTGTCTTAATCCGCTTATTTACTTCTAATTTCTCTTGGTTCTATCTTAATTCTACCAAAATTCTCTACATAGTATAAAACAAAGTCGCTTCCCGCCGCCTGTACGTTTAGGTCTTTTAAACTGCAAAACGAATTTTAATGCGGTTTTCATCAATAGACAGAGTGAAAAAAGAGGAAGGTTTTATGTTTAATACATACATATAAACCTCCTTCTTCTTCCGTGCGAAGCCGGGCCGCTAGTATCTTAATAAATATTTTTTTTTTGTCTGGTTGCTGCATTTCCAAAGCAGTGGTACAGTCAGTTTTCTAATTTCTGTTCTGAGCCCGGAGTTTGGAATTAAATATACACACACTTATACATCTATACACTTGTGCACATGAAGATATCATATTTATTTTGAAGTGGTTTCTGTAATATCATATTATTAATTATTATTATATCAACCTAATGTGTCCCACTGCCGGGCAAAGGTCTCCCCATCTCCTTCCAAACATCTCTGTCTATAGTTATTTTCATCCATCCGGGTCGGTAGGTATATCGTCACGCAACCTTTTCCGAGGCCGGCCACGTCGTCTCCGCCCGTCTTGAGGCTCCTATTAAGTGACAATTCTTGCCCACTTCTCCGGATGCATGCGAATCACGTATTAATTTTTTTTAATTGTTTTCTTTGTTTGGTTTCATAACTCGCAGACCAGTGTAGTGGTTGGAACTTTTTAATAAAACAATGTAATAATTCATTTTAGGAAGAAAATAGCCTGAATAATAAAGCAAAAAACTGCATCAAACTTTAAACATAATATGAGTTGTTTGTCAAGTCAAGGCATAGTTGTAACTGCAGTACTTTTGCTGTAGTGTCTCTGCACCATTGGAGACCTCGACGGCGAATTGCATTATTGCAATGCCGGAGCCAAGTTCAGGCTGATATCTTATTCAACGCCTTTCAAGCTACGCAAATTGAATACAACCTGCAGCGGCCGACCTTTGCGACTTGGCTCCGTTTTCAGTCTTACATTTCTTCTTTTCTGCTGACCTTCAGTTGGTGTTGGGAAGTCAGAAGTGACTTATATTGCATAATATCTGTTTTAGTATTCTTCCGTCTGTGCTACTACATATCTGAATTGTATGGTAGACCGCCCATTGTGGGTACTACTCTAGTTATAAAATTTATCTGTAATAGTTTTATGTTACTGGTATATAATTTAAATAATATATATAATTTTAGTACAGAAGTTTTGTATTGTATTGTATCTGCAGTTATAAATAAAGCTTTTCTCTATAGTTTAAAACAAAATTGTTTACCGACGTCTGTCTATTCATTCGCTTAGTACTTATAAAATACGTGCCAAATTTAGATACGGATTTCGCAATTGATTAAATATTATTCGGGGAAGGTTTTTAAATGTACATTTGAGGACTAGATATAGAAGCTTGCTAAGTTTGTACAAAATTTTGATTTCAAATCATAAGTAAATGACTCTCGTCTGTATCTGTCTCGCTTACCATCAGGTGAGTTGTTGTCAAACGTGAGCCCTTTTAATCATTAAAAAAAACTCCGTAGCAGCTCGCACTCACACTAACCAATGTGGCGCCCAGCCTCACGTTCGTTCGAAACTAACCATTAGGAATAAGGATTGGTCTGTTGGCCAAATAACAATTTTGTTATCACGCTGGCTTCCCGTCGCTTAACGAGATTGCCTCGAAGCCTTGTGTAGAACAAATACTTTAACAAACACTACACCTGAAAATAAACCTAGAATTGAATTACGTCCGGCATGTCACGCTGTAAAACGAATAAGTCCTTCATGAGTAATTGCGTACGTTCTTACAATAAAATTTCGTAATTTATAAAGGAGCTCATAGAAAGTAGATTCAAATTGCGTGTGAAAAATATTCGAATAAAAAAGCATACTATATAAATATATGGCAAGTAGCCAACTGACACATAAGAAACATAATATTAACAAAAACAAACACTAAATATTATAACAAAAGTTTAAAAAAATGCCCCTCAGTGTTTTGTCATATCCTCTGAGTAGTGGTTCTTTCTCCGATACGGTGGTAGAATTATTAAAATAATTGTGTCATAAGTGCGTCTACACAAAGGCTCAGCTATAATAGAGGTACATATGATATTTAGGATTTTTATGCATTCATAATAATTCATTTTAGAACAATGGAACATTGTAAAATCGGATGCCGTATGACCTTTGATAAATGGTATGTTATTAATAGTAAATAGGGATTCATCATCTTTCGGGTTGTTTTTGGATGATCATTATCTCGTGAATCTCGTAAATATAAAAGCAGAATATTATTGTAAGCGTTACATTCAAATACCCAAACCGTATAGAAAAAATCTCTAAATGATAGAAACGCTCGCATCAAAATCCATCAAGCAATTTAAAAGTACAAGCGCATAAACAGACACGTGGATAATCGATTTATATGTATATTTAGATCTATTTACTGTATCAAACTTTGTACTACGTCGTAGAGTAGCTACTGAATATATTTCCCCTAGAACCTGCGAAAACAATTAAAACTTTACCGTATTCCCGCATATTTCATAACATCCCTCGATTTGTTTGTGAACTGTAATACAAACTGCACTGCATCTAAAGTTAAAGCTTTCCAGTGACAATGGAAGTTGAAATGAATGGAACAGTAAAGTTCAGTTGAAAGTTGAAGCCTGAATGCAACCTGATAAAACTGGACTAGAGCTAGAGCTCAAACTGAAAGCTTGTTTGAAGTTTTGTAATATAAATAGATGAATGTGAATATTGTATATGAAACTATAGTAATAATAGTATAGTATTATGATATATTTAACAATAAGTAGGATATACAAATTCAAATTCAGTCATTTATTGCATGCATTTGTCACAGATCAAATACATAGTGGGATCAAATAGATAATATTCATTGGCATTTATGACCCTGGAAGGGTCATAGGATAGCACCGTAAGTGGTGGAGCGGACCGATTTATTAGTCAGTACAATAAATAAATAATAATTAATTAATTAATAACAAAACAATTAATTCATTATTAATAATTTAATAATGTCATAACAATAATCAATCAATCAACAATAATTTACAAAGTTTTCCTTCTTCTCAAAATTTACATTTGCTGCACTCTAACAGGGTCTGTGCGTAACATTAGTTAGCTTAAATACACACGTAAGTTAGGATGGTTAGTTATATATATAGATAAGTTTAGGACTGTCTTTTTAACCATTTTTTTTTATTTTGATCCGACTCTGGTTTGTACACAGGTCTTGCCTAAAAAAACATTGAATAGGTTACAGTATGTGAGTGTACGACCTTCTTGAAGAAAACACAGCATGATTTTTAAAACCCGATGTATATTTGATTATATATGCCTAATTATTATTATTTAACTAATAAAACCAAATTAAAGCGTTAGGATAAAATTCAGGAGACATCGAAGGGTGACCCAGAAATTACGTAGCTCACCATTGTAAATTTATTATAAAATTGATGAAATTATAATTGATGGTTAAACAAACTTACCAAGTGAAGTTTGGCCGTAATTATACAAGCCGTTGCATCCGAAGAGATTTATACTAATAAATCTCGAGGATGCAACGGCGAAGTATAATTGGTTTAATATTGTTTAAATACTAATAAACAATATTGTTTCTGCCTGGTGCAACACAGCTAACGCTAAAGCACCAGGCAGAGTTTCCATTTATATTGTACCATATTTATGTAAACCAATAAAGATTTTTTTTTGTTTTAATATTGTGTATTGTTTGTAATTGTTGTATTATACTTGTATTGGCATTTGAATCAATTTAATTATTATTATTATTGACATTGTGATTGTACTCTTTGTTATTTTTCAAACTGACATTCAAAGAAACAAAAATTATTCTTATTTTTATATAAGTACTAATAGAAATTCAATTGAAAGTATAGATACTCTGTTTGATAATTTTATTATTGTGTGATTTTTGTATGCCAATCTCTTGGTGAAACATGCTGGACTAATATATATACATAAGATCAATAATGAATGACTTACCATGTTTCGTGCAAAATAAACTATTTCATTTCCATCTTACTCTGTACATCTTACGCACATGAGAAGCGACCGCACTCGCACTTCCACAACTTCGGTCATTTCGCTCTTACTACGGCACCGTTTATTTGTCACACGACGTAACTTTTTAGAGTAGGTCCCAAGTTTCGGGGATCGATAACGATACCCGCAGCGGGCCGCCCGGCGCCCCGCCCGTGACGTCGCCGCGTCGTGTCGCGCCCCTACCACGTGCAGCATCGATTTGGTGGCGCCCCTTACGCTTACGTTTTTTCTATCACCTGTCACTTTAAGTTCCCTTTATCTAGGCACTAGATGTGTTAAATTATACAATAAAATAGTACTTTATTGTACACCAAATAAACACACAACACAAAAATGAGAATATACATTAATTTGAACAATGGGCCTTATCGCTTAGAGCGATTTCTTCCAGTCAACCTTTGGATGGATAGAACCAGTATGAGAAACAATGCGGTTTGGTGGTGTATATAATAGGGATTGAATAAATAGCATATTAAATATATATATATATATATAATATATAATATAAATAAATTATTTAATTATTTTTATTTATAAACCTTTGCACGTAATAGTACTATTATTTAAAAATAATAATAAAAATAATTAAGCGTATCCGTTCCGTTCATATAATACCCAGAACTGTTCATGAATTCTGACTTCTGGCCTGTAGGTTACCGGAGATACAGAGGCGGAGCGAAATTTTTGAACCCTCTGACATAGAGTCTATGGTTTATTACATTTTATGTTATATTTTTGTATGTAAGTATATCGGCAAGGTATATATTCTATGCTCTTGTGTTAATTTGTTGTACTTTAAAATTGCCTGAATTAAAGAGTTTAATAGTAATAATATGTAGTTGATACAATGATACAATGATTTATTAGTCTGCGAATCTAGGTATATACATATGTAATTGTTATTAACGGATAGTTTCTCTAGTTCCGCCATACTGGCATACAGACATGGTCACAAGTTAATTAGTACAATAATAAAACAACAACGACATTGACTAAATTATGAATAATAATAATAAAAGGATTTATAATTGCGATGTCAATCAAAAAATAATAATACAAATGTCAAAATGAAAATAAATTATAACAAATTAAAATTGTCAAATTATCAGTATACCAATCAGACATTATATATTAGTCAAATTCTGTTTTGTCATCTATAAATTCCTGAATGGTGTAATAAGCTTTTTTTATTAGAAATATAGATAGGGTATTTTTAAAAATATTAATGTTGATAGAACAAACCATAACTTTATATGTTGAACGTAAAATTGAGGTTTATTAAGACACAATGAAATTATTACAAATGCTTCTAACAGTATTTTTTGTACTTTTCATTGTCTTCGTTGATGTATTTTTCACTCCAATAGAAAATTATCACAAGATCAAATAGGGGATCGGGCAGAAATCGAGAAAAAATCTAAAATGTAGTTAGAACGAATGTTCGTCCAACCAGAAAGATCATTCAACCAATATTTTTGTGAAATAATAATGATTTATATTTTTAAATCAATAAATAATTCTGACATTTTTGATCTGTTCTTTATCTCAAACGAAACAACAACCACAGCGCATGACGTCATTTGTAGGCAAATGCCGTGAGTCAAGCTTGTGTTTATTTTACGTTTTTGCTTTTCATAGAATGTATTTTTGCTAATTTTTTCGTTCCATTACTACAATATAGTCCCCAAACTTCACAAAACGTATTAGAATCTCTTTGCAAGTTTTATTTCGAAGAGTTTGTCGTTTTCTACCTACATATGACATCACAAGTTTTGAGGTGACCTTTTGCTCGGCAATATTTGAAACATAACATTTAAACATAGTTTTAGGTACTTTTAGATCGTTATTTAATTAAAATAGTATTTTTCATTGCTATATAATAATATATTCATTGTAGTTAATTTAGAACACTTTCTGAAACATTGTCCTATCTCCTATTATTTGGCAAGGTGCTGTGCTGTATACCCGGTTTATATATATATAGATAATTTTCAGAATACTACTTAAAGTGGGTGTTAGTCGAGTGGGGTAGGCAAATGCATATCACAGATAGTATAATTCTCGCCATCGACTGAATTACTCTCTTTACACGTTTTTCTCGAAGAGATCGGTCTAAACCATAAGACCGCTAATGGTTTTGTGTTTACTCTGTTTGTTTTTTTAATAAAGAGTAGGTATTATTATATAGGATGTATAAATCAGTACTCAATGATAGTAAACGTTAGCTATATTTAAGGGCTCTCTGCCCATGATACTATTTATATGACGGTTACAAGGTGACCAAAACTTTGCAAAAATATCATTCAGATGTAGAAGAAATAGGTACCTACAGTAACGTCTATATAACGTCTTTTTCAATCAATAAAAATAAGATCAAATAATCACAAGTTTTTTTTTATTGTAATTAATAATAAAAAACGAGCATTAGAACTTCATGGTCACCCTAATTAACTACCGCAGTTGCTAAGCAAACGAAGACCATCAAAGACGCCGACTTTAGGTACCTATCGCATACCTGCCGCCTCTCTCTAAATCTATGTGCTCCGTCTTAGGCCACAACATCGCTTTACATCAGGCGAGATAGTGGCCAAACATAGATATACAAAGTAAAAAAAAAAAATCTCAGCGCCGCGCCGTACAAGACAACTGCAACAAATAAAAATAACTCATTATTTTTTCGTCTGATTTCTGTTAGTGGATTGATAAACAAATTAACACAATAATCGTGTATGTGGAGTAAATATGGCTAATAATTTCAATAACACCCTATATATATATTTTTTACGCTTCATAGATCTATGTTTGGCCACTATCTCGCTTGATGTGAAGCGATGATGTGACCTAAGATGGAGCACATAGATCTAGAGAGAGACGGGAGTTGAGCGACTGCTCAGACCCGTCTCCCCGATATGATTCTTTATAACCATAGAACATAAACACACACGATAGTAATATAGCAACCCACAACCTCTGACCGCAACGGGCCTAAACGCTCGCACGTTTACCACTAACATTCTGCCACCATGTTATCCACAGACTACTTCGGCTGGATTACCTCGCAGCATTACTTTACGATTATCGCGATAAACTCCCTCCATTCTACTTCTACTGAGCCAGTCAATTGTTTTACAAGTTGTGTAAGCGTACCCATAATCACAGAATACTATATAAGGAGCAGAAGCATCACTCCGCAAATAAATTTAAACAAGTAGCGACTCTTGCTATGACGCAATAAAATTCAATTCAGCTCGCGTAGCGCTGCATACTTACCAGTCATATTAACCTACAGACCGCCTCTCTTTCAATCGCATAGCTCTTATCTCTTCTGACACGGCACGTGTAACGACGCGCGACCCGCCGTCGGTGTCCGGCTATGTACTTGTAGCTTCGTACCTACAGTGCGGAGTGCGCTAGGCCTGCCATAATCATTAGCTCTCCGCGTTGGATACATAGAGTTGAATATGGGATTAGAAATAAAGATTTACGATACCAGAACTTGGACACGTATGCTGCTCCAATGTATCTCTCAACCTGCTGGAACCCGCTACTATCTTGTCAATCTATTATAATATAGTCTAGGACAGTCTGGGTACCTTCTAATTAAGAAAGAAAAATAGAAAAACCATTTATTCGGCACACGACAAACAAAAAAATATATATATGAGCCGCAAATATAAATAGCAAATATATGTGTAAATATATGTGCCGAATGGGCTCAATGAAATAATGAAAAACCGTTAAAGTTTAAGTCTAAACAATAATTATCACTTAGCAAGGAAATGATCTTTGCAATAGTAGCCTAATATGACAAGATTTTCCTGCGGCTTTGCCTTTATAGCACCAGATGTGTTACCCACATCTGGCAGTGAATATTGGCAGCTATCAGAACCCTTCATTCGTACTGACATGGGCAATTATGGAGCATATTGTACCGGACTAGACATGGTACAGGTTAATGGAGCCATTACGTGTATGTCGTCTTAGTGGTTGACGTTAATTGGTGCTGTTATACTTAAATTGCATGTGGTAACCTATCTATTATTCCTGATGAGTGAACTGAAAGGAATTTAAGCCTTCGATTTTCAGTTATGGTAACCTTTGAGATCGGTTATGCCTTTCTGGGTTGATATCTGGTGTAAGAATGTGAAGGTTGTTGTTTAAAGTTGTATAGTAAGCAACAAAAGTTCAAAAAAATGCCCCTCAGTTTCTTGCCATATCTTCTGAGTTCTGAGTAATGGTTCTTTTTCGATACGATGCAGTGGTAGTCACTATAATAATTGACGTTCATAAGTGCGTCTGTCATGCAAAAACTGAATAAAGAACTTTTGAACTTGAACTTGAAGTTGAACATGTTTGTGTTGTGGTTTCAGAGTCGGCGAGCCGGCGCGACGGAGCTCAGCCCGAGTGGCGAGCGCGACCTCTCGATGCGCCCTCGTCGTCGACCAGCCCTTTCGCCACGCGGCACGCCGCTAGACCACGCAACTCACCCACCCCCGACTCAATAGAACTGATCGCGTTTGACTAAATATATACTTAAATAGAACATGTTTCAACGTACTAAAAAACCAAAAAATACAAAAAAAATCTTTTAACTATAAGCTTGTATGTGAGCGCGGCCCTCGCTCCTATTGTAAATATGGAACCAGCTTGAATACTGCTTGATACACTTTCTACATTTTCAACACGTGTAATATTAGAGACGGTTGTTTGGCCTATGGTGAGGCGGGTCGGCGCGGCCCGCGTGCGTGCGGTCGCGGCGCGGCGCGGGGGAGCCGCGGTGCGCGTGCGGCTCGCGCCTGGCAGTGGACTAGGACAATGTGCTACAGTGCCGCAGACGCAGGGCAGTCCCCACACACCACAACACTTCGAGTGAAGCTTACTCAGAGCTCTGTTTAGGTTTCCATCGGGATTCATTCCTTCAGACGGTCCGAAGTGCAGTTCTGTTTATACCAAAGACAGTGGTGACGGGAAGTGTATAAGATAGTTTTATGTTATATGTTATATTCAAATAAAAGATATTATACTGCAAGATTAAGTGGCGTGCAACAGTCTCGGCTATCTATCTGTATTGACACGATTCTAAATGTCGTAGTGGTAGTTCGTTTAATCGAATTCAGTGTTCAGATATAATATAGATATTGTTGTTTTAATTATATTGGTGTTTGTTCAGTGTAATCTTAAATTTAATCCGGAGGATTGTGGACGCGCGGCGGTTATACGCACGGCGAGCGCCTGTTACACCAGCGAAGCGCGCCTCGCTCGTCGTAGGAGCCCGCGCCGAGAATTAAAGGCACTATTTGCAGAGGATATTTTCTTGCTATTGCGGGCATACGATTATAATTAGTAGCTTATGATATTACATTTAAACATATCCAGATTAGACGTGAATATATTAAATGTTTATTTATAGGTTGTTAGCCATGCGACAGGCTTGCCATTCTCGACGGTTCATTCGGCGCGACCACGCGGACCCGTAGCTTGCGCTAGCTTTTTTCAAGCTTTTGGCAATTAAGATGCCCGCGATATTTAACGCCTCGCTCGTTACTTGCTTTGACAGATTTATTTAACTCTACTTTTCTTCTATCATTTGTTACATATCAAATTCGCTGCTGAACTAGTTATTCGACTCCCTATCATTTGAAACTGTCAATAATATCAACTCGTGTAGTCTTAATATGTTTGTTGCATTATAGTATTATTTTCCTTGTCACGTCTGTCCATGGCTATTTGTAATATAGTAATAGATTACATCCGTAATAATTTCATCATATCATTAATACACATCTTGTAGCGTTTAACATCTAGATTGAAAAGACATAATATTTACGCCATAAATATATTTGTAGCATAGTTATAGACTAGTGTAACTGGTATAGTGTAAGTGCAGCCCTTTTGGGTGTAGTTTATTTTGGACGCTGATCATCAAAGTGCTGTTCCTATGAAGACGAAAGACTTGAATTAAATGTAGATGTACAACTTTAGATGTATTTCTTGAATGACACAATTTTCCGAATCCAAATTATGAAAATACCAGCAAACGTCCTCCAAAAAAGTCGTTTGGCAGATTTGTCAGCATTCATTGTATGCTCATTTTCGTTTCAAACGTATAGTTGTAGTATAATATTTTGAAGAGGCACTTATTAAAATGCACAGTCAATATATAACTACCTATAATTCAATAGAAACTGACTTTACAAACTTTTAGGTAGGTATGCAAACATTTCGCCAAAGCCGAGGCTTAAAACCTAGGAACCTTTTCCTTCAGTACAGGAAGCGCTCTAAATTAACTGAGCATCCACGGCCAGTACCTCGATGGTCGAAATACTTGCACACCTTTTCTTTACCGTCTTAGGGTAAAAGGCGCGACATCTATAAAAAAAACATATTTATCTAACGACAGTTAATGCCGTATTGATGAAGCAAATTTGTACTTAAAGAATATAATTCTATCGAAACTGATTTAGTCTAAAGTTGTACCTCTCTTTTTCATGAAAACATTCCATCTGTATAGTGTCACTGAACGCGTTAAAAATAATTCTAGATGTCTGAAAGACAGGACAATCAAAACGATTGATATGAATTATAAAGCAAAGAGAAAATATTTGACAAAATATAACATAGATAATTTTACGATTTATAACAATCAAAGTGTTTATAAAGTATAAATTACGATTATATGGCTACATAATCCTGCGCAAGAACATTTCAATAAGGCTTCCCGCCTACGGCAGACAATCGGTCACTGTTTTTTTGTCGGTGAAAATTAAACATACGGTGTTGCATATTGCAACGCACACGTCCTACAAAAAGTCAGTCACAAAATAGGTGACATATGATGGTGAAAATATCAGACTGACTATCAGACCTACAAAAGTCTGACATCGGCGGAGGCTCTAATTCTATCGGAACAAACTTAAATAATATTTTACAACTATTTTCAAGAGGGACAAACCGCGATTTGCGTTTCAAACACTTAATCACGTATGTTAATAATACGTAATCGTAATAAATTATTTAAATGATACCAATAACTCTGTCAATTAGTACTTCGAATTATTTGGCATTTATGGTAGTCTTATATGTATCTTCGTTGAGCGCGTGTTGGAGCTGGTGCGTTTGGGGTTGATGTGATTATATGTTGGTTTCGATGATGCGTTTGGAATGTTTTGTAAACTATATTATGTTGTATGATCGCTCAACTAGGGACTATCATTAGTTATTTTGTTTGTAGATGTGAGATCTATCAGACCGCGAACTACATGTGTCCTTTCTTAGGCCGAGGCTGTTGCGACGCACTGTGTATGTGTCAACTTGATGTTATTATATGTCTGTATAATCAATTGTTGCACTTAAGTTAACCTAGATGTTTATTGAATTAAATAGCACTCGGGTCCTGTTTGTAGTCGGTGTCTACATAGATGTATAGGTGGTTCCTAAAATTATTTATACATTATTAAATGCTGCAAAACACTAAAATCTGTCGTGTATAAGTTCCAGCTTCCAAATGTTGCGTTGATAAGTCAGGTATATTTATTAAAAAAAAATATTAATCTTCATAAACAAAGTTAGAGTGGAGCTGTCGCCAGAGGAATAACTGAACATTTGAGATTTAAAAGATGTAGTCTCAGGGTGACGAGCGCCATGCATTGTTGCAGGAAATTACAAATTCAGGTTCTTGCGGTGCGCATACCATCAGGCGACCTTGCCCGTCTCAATACAAACATGCCTCATACAAAGCTATCGAAATGACGAACAACCTACCTTTTACGTGTATGGAACAAAGTAGTGAAAAAGTGAGCGGCTGATTTTGAGTGAACTCGTCACGTTCTTTGCGCTACTGCTAGTAAGGGCGCGAAGCACAAGGCATTTTCATCGATGTTCTCATCGATTAAATCTATTGTAAGACGACTACAAAAAAAGGAGGAGGTTCTCAATTCGATTGTTTTTATGTATGTTACCTTAGAACTCCGACATTTATAAACCGATTCGGAAAATTCTTTTTGCGCTGGATTCAACTGAATCCACTGAGACCACTTCGTAGCTATACTGGTATAGCTACGAAGTGGTCCCATATAAATAAATGTCATTGATATTTGACCTCGGACTTCGAAGATACATTGAAGTCGGTTTTTATTTGATAAAATATACCTATACTTGTTAAATTTAAAGTACTTTTTTGAGTCGTATTGGAATTGGCAACTCAATTTACATTGCAATATTTAATTTATTATTACCATATTGTTGTAAGAAAATAATCTTAAGAACCATCTTGTGAAATAATAATAAAATATGACTTGTATTCCTTCAATACCAATAAACGCAGCACTAGTCAAATACGTTAACAACCGGCCGATTGAAATACCAAAAATGTGCCCAATTTTACATATCGAGGAGCAGACGAGTAACTAGCCGGAATTGTATTTATGTGCCGTAGCGAATCTGGCTACGACACAAGCCTAATAGATGTGGCGTGGCGGAGTTAAATGCTACGCCGTTATGGCACGAGGCGACGCGCACAATTCTATCAACCTACATGATACAAAACATAAATGTAGAATGAATCCATTTTATCGCATACGACACGCCACACAAATATGATTTCTACTAACGTAAGGCGAAAACGATGGATTTATTAGTAGCACTGTGCTGCACGAAAAAACACCTGGTATATTGTCGTTACGTTGCCCACTCTAGAGTTGGTCTTTATTGTTATCGATGTAAAATAATGTCTATTTAGTCCTTTGTTACGTATATATGAATCTGGGTGATGTGTTGCGTTGATTTGTACTTCGTTTAAAACTTTGTGTATACTGTATCTCTCTGGTAGTCTTAACTTTCGATGTGTGTTTTAAGTGAATAATTGTGAACTTTTTCGATTTTGTACTAATTAACCATACCGGGAATTGATCAGAAAGATGCCTTTTGTAGAACAGAAATTCATGAGAACTAACCTGCAACTTAAAAGAATGGTGTTTCTTATTAAACTATAATATTACGCTCTACAGATTCACCGACAAACTGAATCAACAGATTGGGTATTTTACAAACCGATCGATGTCGATGCCCCAACAATTTTACAGAGGTTGTTTTACATTTACCAAATAGAAAAACTTACGATATGTTGCTGTGATAATTACTAAGTTGGGCACTTGTTCGCGCACACCAAACACACAGCACACAAACACAAACACAAATATTTATATATAAAAAGCAAGTGCCAATCGCATGGTGTTCATGGTCTGATGGGCAATATAACCCGTCTGTAGAGCTTGATGACAAAAGTCTACTTGTTGAAAACAAAATGGTTATATAGTTAAAGATCACATGCAAATCAAAAAGGTTTACAAATATTACGTTGGGTACAATGGACAGATAACTTAAAAAGCGATGATCAGCGCGCGCCCAGCGTCCTCTGCAAACGCTGGGCGCCGCTCAGACACCAAGCTACTTGTGAATTACTCGCGATGGCCAAAATTGTAGTAACGCTACAGGCGTATTATAATTTTCGCTCAGTATTATTAGTTATATGTGTACGTAGTGTAAATGTACCCACAGAGGCGGAAATAACACGGGCCCGGTGCAACAGAGAGGTTTCATTTCGATACACTTCGTACAACAATGTAAACCGTAATAAAACCACATTGATTTCGCTGGAGAAATCACGATTTTCTAATTACTCGAGTACCTAATGTCGACCTTGTAGGTAGGGACGAAAGTGTTAATGAAAAAAAATAAATTTATTAAGAAGTCTGAAAATGTCCGACAGACTATATGAAATATAGTCTTTAGAGAAAAACAACTTCGGTAAAAAAATATCTGTAAATTAAATTTGATTTGTTTTAAGATTTATAGTTAGGTGATATCTGCAAACCTTTTAGCAGTGTGAGGTATATCTATTTTTTTAGATATACGAAATATATTTTGCTTGGTTTTTTTCGGCTGGAGGATGCGCGGCCGCTTCGTTGGCGTGAATTCCGACACTCGCGATGAGACCCGCGTATTCTTTGCGTGGTTTATATAAACGAGCCAGTTTACTTGATAGAGCTACCTTAACGCGTTATTGCGCTTACCATTTAAAGACTTTGCGCTAAGTTCACCTTTTAGGACGGATGATACACACTAATGAACAGGGGTGTTCGTTCTTGATCACTGACAATCCGATCTCGTGTAGGTACATATTAATTGGGAAAACATAAAAATTGACACAAAAATCTAGACCGTCGTAGCTGGGACATGGGTTATTTTGCTCTAATCTAATACAATAAAAAGTAAATGAATAGCTTCAACGTGTTTAAACAAGCAAGATTTTACGAATATTCAATTGTTAATAATGAAAATTTAGGGACAAAGAAAAAAATCGTGCTGAACTAGTTCTATTTTGCATCATTAAGGAACAACCGAACGAACAAGGAATGAGTGAGTGTGGCTCAGTGGGAGCACGTGTGACTTTCCGACGTACGCGAGTTCGAATCCCGCTGGCTCCGCACCACTGACTTTCTCAAGTTATGTATTAACACTCGTTCTAAAAACTGTAAAGGAAAATGTGAAGAAACCGTTAGTTCAAGAATTTATCAGAAAAAATCCAGGACTTGTGACATCCACCAACCCGCACTGTGCCAGCGTGGTGGATTATGGCGCATACTCTCTACGAGAGAAGGCCCGAGCCCCATGAGCTGATGATGATGAAGGAACAACCCTGTTCAATGCTCGATCGGCAAAAGAAAACCTTAACAGTGAAATAGTACTGTACTGATTAAAGTAGCACGAGTTGCGAGTGGATGAGACTAAATGAGAGTGAATGATATCTAGTCATACAATTACGTCATTATTGTCAGAGAGTCGATTAATTTATTCACACGCCCCTCTCCGTCCAGATCGAACCGTGTTCATAATTATCAAATATATTCATGTTTTTAATTGAGTATCATATAAATACTAGCTTTGGTAACACCTACATTTCTATTATTTATATAATTTTTATTCTTATATAATAATATTCATAATCGTATTGATAACGAGGTGAAGAGTCCAACCTATTGACTGCTAGCTTCGAACGCGTTGTGAAACAATTTCTTTTGTTGTTATTTTGATGATAAAGTTTTACAAACAGATGCTAGCTATGAGCTTAAATTTATAATTTAAATTTGAAATTTAATACTTCTTGTATTTTACTCAATCACCTAATGTAAGTTAACGAGAAATGAACACTAGGTACATAATTACACTATCCTCTAACAATATCTTTAAGGATTTATTAATGTTAAGAGCTTTTCGACTAGTAAGTATACTTACAAAAAATATGATGAGATCTTATGAAATATTCTGAATTTTCGCGATAATTTATTGTATTTAATGTCCATCCAGTATTATTAGATAAATAGGTATTATGGTGTAATAGCCATTTCTAGCTCCTATAGTGTGTTAAAGTAAAATAGGTTCATAAAATTGGCCAACCGATATTATAATTAATAATTAAGATATATTTAAAGTTTTGTTTGTTTTTATAATCATATCGGTCTCATCGCTCGTGAATGTAAGTTGACGATATTGTAAAACATAGGACCATTAAATAAAAAGAATAAAACCATATCTACAACAACTAAATTATTGTATCTAATATCGCGTCCTGGTCACCGACTACGTTAATGAAAATAATAAGCTTTTTTATACATAAAATTTAAAATCAAACATCGAGTCTAATAAAATAAAATTATATTAAGCCTAATTTTGCAATTAAAATGTCTGACTTGATTTTTGTCTGTGAAATTTTAAAATCTTTAAGGGTCGATTTTTTAAATGGAAATGAAGAAGTGATTATGCGGCCTCTCCCTTGTTGTAATGTTTACAACTAGGAGTAGATGAATTTTCGAGCGCCCAAGTATTTGAAATTTGTAATGAACGTGAAGGCTGGTGCCAAAATTGAAGATTTATGGACGAATGATATTATTTACTCAATTGACCAACGATAAATGTACAGTATAAATACTTATATAAATATCTTAATTCACGAAAGGTATCGGAATTCATCAAAACGAACGGCGTTAAATAAATGACATATTATTATATACATTGTGTATATGGGACGATTCCATTCGCAGTTCCGCGTAAGTCAAACTTATTAGTTTTTAAATCTCGAAAAAATAATCTTTTATTATTTTAGATGTGGCGTCGATGGAGCTCGGGTTTTGTTGGTTTCGGGGATGTTTGGGGAGGTTCCTGCTGTTGTCAATGCTTTTGTAAAGAGACTTCAATGAAAGTACTACGAAAATATTATATGACGACAAGCACACGACAACGTACAAAAATTTAATATCTTATTTTAGCTTCATAGATTGTGTTGAACACAAATTGTTATATAGGTAACTTCTAAAATATATATTTATAACAAATATAAGGTCGTCTTATAGTATATTCGTGGAATTTATCATTTCAATGTAACAATGACCGACCAAAACATGTTTGCTTCACTATGCCTAAGAAACTTACCTACTTAAGTACATTATTTCTAGTCGTTAATTAAACCTTAAGCTGTCACATGTTCCTTGTAAATTTTCTGTAATTATATAACTTATACTAAATCCTAATTAGAAAATACAAGAAATCAACATTATCTAGGTACTCTGGTCATGTTTACGAAGACATCGACAGCGGCAGTAAAACACGATTGAACCAACAAACAAAACTCGGAATAGACTGTGGATAATTATTCACAATCGAATAAACGAATGTCAAAATCAAAGTAAGTTAAATATAGGTTAATAACGATACTATGTGGTGCACATTTTCTTATGAGAAGTTATAGTTGGCTGATTTAGACATTCGGAGCCGCTCGATCTAGTTGGCGAACTGCGAAACTGTACGAACCCCGACACTCGGCGTTTTACAATTTTGAAACACTGTATAATATAGGACACTGTTTATTTTAATTTGTACGTCGGCCATATTTTGCCGCTAAGTGTAAATAAATGTCAAGGCTCTGCCGATAATATTATTTTTGAAAGAAATTTAACAATGTGGTCGATAACCGCGTCAGGCAAGCGAATGAGACAAAAAATGGCTGACAATATTTTTTAAAACTAAGCCGTAAGGAAACGCGCTTCACTGCAGAGTCGATATTGCCAATTTTGTAAACAAGAAATCGTTTGAAAATGCCATGTTTTGTCTCGCTCTGTCGACGCAGATAGGATGAGACGTAATATGGAATTAAGATTAAAAAAGCTCATTTCAAAATCTACCTAATTGTAGGAAAATCTTTTTAAATTTTATCTGGGTAATACTAGTTTGGACCTTAGATTTTGGACAACCTAAAATACAACAATCTAAACGTAAAAAATCAAAGAGTCAAGTACATTGTATCTGCCTAAACTAAAACCAGAAACATTATCCTAAAACATGGTCATTTAGCATCGCTGTCTGCTGTAGCCATCGCGTAAGCATAAGATTAGGCGGAATTTATAATTTGAACAATACTTGCCCACAGCATTGAGCACCAAATCTGAGAAGTTTAATAAGGTAGGTATAATGTATTAAACATCTCATAGCTAAGAGACCATGACAACAAAAATCATATAAGGTTCCTTCGCAAGGAGACCTAAGCTTGACAATGCATAAAGATCATCAAGTATTAGCGTATTGCATAACATATCCTGCTACTTACATAATAAGGACTGAAATCGTCTGAAGATTGTTAGCAGACGGCTCAAAAAAAGTAGCTACCTTTGGCTTACACTTGTACACCTACAACTTTATATGCGACTGCATTCAGTTTGTAGAAAGATAGCTGACATTCTGTTTTTAGCGAAACCTTATCTAAAAGCGAGAACTTTAATGCACTTGAAATATCGAACTACCGATGTAATTACTATGGTTCTCAATGGGATGTTACCGGGATGCAAGGATTTTGTTCTAGTGAGTGACTACCTCCACTCATTAATTTGATACTGGAATATGAAAAATAGTGTGAAGAAGTAAATTATATTAGGTACCTAACATCTTGCGTCTGTACAAAATCCACAATTAAAAAACCGCACAAATAAATTTACGTTCATAAATATAAAAATAAAAATAAAAATGTGTCGAATGTAATGGGTCCGATTCTTCACAGATAAAAACGAATGTAGCTCATCAGGTAAATTGTTTAAGCTTTTGTCTCCTACGAAATTTTCGTCGTAGTTATCCAGTGTTTTAAAGACAGTCATAGAGGCCTTGCATAGACTCAACAAAAACGTAAAAATGTGGCGCACCGAAACATAATCTCTAGTGTCATTTTTGAGACTCTTTTGGCTGTCATTAAATAGCGGATAAGACATTTATCAGCCATGTCAAGACGATATTGACATTATGTCGAGATACTGTTAGCGTCTTGAAAAAACGGCTGATATTTCTTGGCTATCCAATAAATACCCGTTATTGAAAGTACAGTCTCAGACGCGAAATCTGAAGTCCAAACGGTCATTACCTCAACGAAAACATTGCTTAACTCCCCTTTCTATAATTCCATGGTATGTCAGAGCTTTTCCAATTTTTATACTTGAGTTGAGACAGTGCTACGCTGTGCTGTTATGAATGATTTCTTCTTACCAATAAGTTGTGAATCAGATATTGTATAAATGATTCAATAAAGTATATTGCTGTTTTATTTCTGTACCTCATATGCTAGTAAGCGAGTTTTGATCAAACGTTTAGTGCAATAATACGTTAAACTTTTAGAAAAATGACCCTTTTTATCGTATCGTATGTACGTACAAATGATAACGTAAATTGTAATTTATGGAAAAACTAAGCAGTGTGTCCGCTAAAATAACAGGGTGCCATTCATGCTGAATTTGTCTACTAAATTACACTAATTTGCCCAAAACATTTGATTTGATTTTCACTTGTTTTCAGATTTTAAGATCTTGTTATTTGAGAAATTATGACGTCCATTGGTCCAGAATTACGTTACACTACTTAAAGGCCTGCGCAGACGACGAACTTTTAACCGCGTACTTTTTTGTCCTTCAAAATAGATCCCCTACGACTGTATTAGGTAAATAAAACACAATGGATTAAAAGTAACGCGTACGAAAAGTCCCCCGAACCACCGAGGCCATCGAAAGACTGGACTAGACAAAAGTATGGGACAGTCTCCGAAAAAAATAGAACTAACGTGACTAGGCGCAGCAAAGCAGGCAGCGAACTTTAGCCCGCGTATATCCAATCATTAATAAAGCCGAAATTAAGGGATGGACCCAATATTCACTTTTAAAACGTCTTCTCTTTTCCTTAAACTTCATGTACCTAAGATTTTGAATAATTAGGAAGAAAAATTATATTGCACGGGCAGGGATCGAGGCTGCGTCTTTGGAATACCGTCCCGACGCCCAGTGGGGCCACCGAGCCAAGCTCGAGCACCCAAATTTCTTCTATATTTCTTTTATCGTCTTACGGGGACGATTCTACGTCATCTGTTTCTATTTATTGTTTCTTTTTTCTTCTTCCTAATTATTTAAAATCTTATGATTTTTGCCATGCGCTAATGCATTTAATATCAAAATTGTAGTACTTAAATAACAACACAAAACGTAATCTGAGAATATTTGTTTCCATAGCTTGCCCTTCACTAAATTTCCGAGCAACAAATGATCGCAAACCGTGTGCGTTAAGTCCGTGGCAAGTACTCGGCGGACAAAACTGCCTCGTCTGCGCAGGCCTTAAAAGAAACATAACTGCTTGTTTTCTTGTAAAAGACATGCGCATGGTGCTATAATATGAATAGTTGATTGAACTACTTATACAATGGGTACCTACACTTAATATGTTCACTACCTAGTAGGTATATTCACTACCTAACTATGTCTTTAAAAAACTACTTATTATTTCAGCAAATAAGAAGGAATCACCGGCCTAGAGGCCAGGAACAATCCGCCTCGGGGGCCCGATTTGCCCAGGTTTCTCTCTTTGTGTCATAAACACCTATTATTCAATTTATGGGTGTACGTAAAAGGTGGATGCCTATGCCTACCCCTAAAAATGAAAATAGCTTATTAATAATTACATCCATTTTCTTTTATTTAGCACAATTTTTTTTTTGTACCTACAGAAATATGTCGGTATTTATACTTCGATATTTTCAGCTGATACTTGATATCGTTCTGCTAGTCAAATGACAAACTGTGATGATACCCAAATAATTTTCAATTTAGAACAATATGTAATTTAAAAGATTAATGCAAAAGATGTTGATATAATGTTTAATTATTAATTTAGTAGAATGTTTATTTGGTAATGAGAAATTTAATAATCCTGCTTACTAGCAACCATAAAATTTTTGCTAGCAACTTTGAGTGACAGTTCACGTTTGATGTCATAAAAAAATGGTAGTTGAATTTAAATTTTAGATAGTTCTATTTGGAATACGATCGAATCACTGCGAAGAAATATTGTTTGTCAAGGAATCACTATCACTACATAGTATAAAGCAAAGTCGCTTTCTCCGTCCCTATATCCCTATGTATGCTTAAATCTTTAAATCTACGCAACGGATTTTGATGCGGTTTTTTTTAATCGTAGGAGTGATTGAAGGTGAAGGTTTATATGTATAATAACCGTGCGAAGCCGGGGCGGGTCGCTAGTTATATATAAATTAATAAAACAAACTAAATTGAGACTCAACGAGGTTTTTTGTGGTATCCTAAACCGTTTATTACACTATACATAAGAGACAAGATAATTAGGGGGCGCGCCGTGCTATATCAATAGTACATAGAAGAAAAGTTATAGAAACCTTTTTTTCAAATTTATGATTTTATGGGTTACTTTAGGTGAACCATTCCTGGTGGGAAATAGGCTCGATTAAGACCCATGTCATTGTTTTTTAGAAATGACTCATCCTGGCTGTACATATTTTGAAAAAATCAGACAAATTTCTTTAAAAAAAAAGCACACGGTGTTTCCTAAAAATGTAACATCCTCACTGCAAAGGAAACGATACCTTACCTGAAGGTCCAACATTTTGCCCACACCTGGGTATATATCAGACGAGCAACATATACCTTAAGTATGTCTATTGTTAGATAATGCAATCAAAATAATCATTAAATTTAATTTTAAACACTTTCTCTATAAGTGTAACGATAACTAAAAAAAATGTTGTTTCATCCAATAATGGCTGATACCCAACAATTGGCAAGGAAAAATGTATTAATTTTCTAGGCTGCCGAACAACAGGCGCATGCATGGTAAGAAAGTGAATGTCTTCAGTATTATTATTCTGTGGTGAAGGTCTGGAGCCGGTGTAACTGTGTTAGTTTATAAAGCGAGGAGCACGCCATCTCTGTAAAAGTTAGGAAACTACACAGTTATCCACTCGGTTAAGGAATCAAGGTTTTACCTATCGGATATTATTTAGAGCAATTGCGGCGGTAAGCCAGTAGAGGGCGCTGTTAACAAAAGTTTAGTCTACTAGAATTTGTCGTATAATTTACGTGTATGTTAACCAGCCTAATTTGCAAGGCTTCACCAATTTAAGAGGTAAACACGACCTACCTACGATCGGCCCTTGTGAACGCAAACGTGTACTATAAATGACAAATGTTTACTATGGATAACCAAATGATAATGACTAGTGATAAGTAACTAGCTCCACTCAGAACTTGTGCAGCGCCCTTACAGTGCACCTGTATCTATTCTATATGACATTTCTAACACGTGTCTGGTTCATTACATGTATGTGCATGAATAATTGAATATGAACATCTGTGCAGGTCAACAAAACTCACCTAGTGTCAGGGCCCGACGAACAAATCTCACAAGGGCTGCCTGAAAACGATGTTCTAAAAGCTCGTTGGGACAAGCCGGTGTGAAGACGAGACGGCTATGGTCATCCAGTCTCCTCGGTGACTGCTTCCACTTGTTGACCCTTACCGACCCGACTGCTCCCGAATACTTGGAAATTGACCTATGCATATGACGTAATTAAAAATGCACATCGTCTAACTTCTATGTAGGTGGTAGGTATAGCGTAAAGGCCCTTTTCGCATGTTGTAAGCCACTTCCAAGGACAGTGTAGTGAGAATAAAAACTAGTATAGGTGGATACGTAATATACGACGTGTCGATCTGACTTTACAGACATTCCCTCGGGCGTCCCGCAGGGATCGATACTCTCTCCTCTACTCTATGCTGTGTATCTATATGACGTTGGAAGATGTTTTCAATTCGCTAACTATCTTATGTATGCAGATGATACAAAAATCTACTATAATGTGAAAAATCACCTGGACTGCATAAAATTCCAACAAGATTTAAATAAGTTAGCACAATACTATTCAGATAATAAAATTGCTATTATTATTAATAAATTTATGTTTATGACGTTTACTAGAAAGAAAAATCCAATTTAATTTGCATACACAATTAGTAATACCATAATTAAGATCACACAGTTAGTTAGAGATTTAGGAATTCTCCTGGATCACAAATTGTCTTTCAACGACCACATCTCTGACATTGTAAGCAGATCATACAAGAGCTTGGGTTTCATTTTGCGCGTCAGTAAGCCCTTTTCTGATATAAAATGTCTTAAAGTACTATATTTTGCTTACGTCAGAAGCATTCTAGAATATTACAGCAATGTCTGGAGCCCACAGTATATATCCTACAAACAAGACATTGAAAAAATTCAAATGAAATTCTTAAAACACTTAAACTACCGCTCACAACATAAGTATATCAACTATGAAGAATCCTGTACATTTCACAATTGTTTATCACTCGAGGATAGGCGAAAACTTCTTGACATATTATTTCTTCATAACGTCGGCCATGGTGCCATCGACCGCATCAACCTCACTGAATTATTCCTGCAGCTGCGAGTCCCCACTGTCCGTACAAGACATACGCCTTTGTTCTCCCTCCCACGCATTCATACCAATTATTTCCAAAATTCAATAATTTGTCGAACGCAAAATAATTTCAACAAGTACTTCAGCTCGGTTGATCTTTTTAACTGTAAAAAACATAATTTTAAGAGTTCTGTGATAAACGTTATAAAGAACAAATAATTAAAAAAAACTACCTAGGATGTAACACAACTCAACATCACATACCACACTCACGTAACTTAATTTTACACAACTAATTAAATATCCGACGCACCTGGGTTCGAATCCCGACTCGGGCCTGCACCAATGACTTATAGTTAAGCGCAGATTTTGCACGCTCGCTCTAAAACGGTGAAGGAAAACATCGTGATGAAACCCGCTTACGCGCTTTGGAGTGGTAGGTTCTGGCCGTGGTTGTAATACCACCCACTGAACAAAGCCATGCCGTCAAGCGACCTAGTCGTGTTTCGGGATGATGTTCGGTGAACCATCGGGGAGACGGGTCTGAGCAGCCGCTCAACTGCCGTCTCTCTCTAGATCTATGTGCTCCATCTTAGGCCACATCATCGCTTCACATCAGGCGAGATAGTGGCCAAACATAGATCTATTAGGCGTAAAAAAACTAATTAAATACGCTCAGAGTTAACCTCACTTCACACACATACACACCCTCTTAGACACACACACCCTATCACACCTGTCGCACATGTAGTTGTTGGTAGGTACAGGTAATATGTCAGTACCTTTTGATTATAAAATATATTTACGTTTCTTTTAATTACATACGAATTTGATGGTAGGTACTTGTATTTTTGTTCATCATGTTTGTTGCATATAATGTATTCTCTCTGCTCTCTAAACAAGTTAGCTTATAAAAAGTAAATCCGTGATTAGATGTAAGACTTAGCAATTACTGTTATTATACTAATTAAGATCTGTGGATTTGGTCAATAAATAAAATAAAATAAAAAATAAAATACCTACCTAAGCAGGATGGACGCCGTGACATCGTCATGTATGTCATCATCTAATAATATACCTGTGCTCATTGATTAGTGTCATTCCTCAATGCCTGTGCTCATACTTATACCACAGAATATATCATAGTACTACTTGTTACGGCACGGTTTTATTTGGGCTGTATATTTTTTTTTATTACTTATAGGCAAGCATTTGACCGCATTCTCACCTAATAGAAAGTGACGACGCGGTCGAAGATGGATCATGCTTGCCTAGATACCGATTTACTCGAGACTTGAAGACACCCAGATTATAAGAATCGGGAAACAAAGACGCCGGTAAGGTGTTCAATTCCTTATTTATAATTATATATTATTTAGGGCAGTTATCTAGAAATAAAACAAACAATCAAATTAATAAGATTTAATGAATAATTTGGCATTATAACAGTTACATACTAAAGATACAATTATTAATATTACATTGAAACAATTTTGGTATTTTTGTTGTACACTGCATCCGATCCGAATCTGCGTAAACACGGTCCGGAGTAACTGTCTTTTAGATCTAAATTCGGGCCTTCATTTCTGGGATGAAATGGTCTCGGTGCGATCGACGCGGGAAGAGCGGAGCGAAACAATTCCAATTACATTTTTAGTCCTACACACAATTATACCCGAACGTTAAAATTTACACGGTCCTTACATTGGCAAGCGATATCCGAAATCGGTCTGAGTTTTGGGGTCCGTATTTATTCTGATTCGGTTTGGAACAGTGCACAACCATTCTACGGCGAAGTTCCCAGTCAGTCAGCTCTCAAAGGTAAGTCAGACGGCTACATCGATGTAAATAGATATGTTCTAGTATGTTCCATAATAGGTTTTAGTTGCAATTAATAAATGGTTGGGTTAAATATAGTATATTATGGTAGTTAAACAATGATATTGATAGAAATTAGTTCCAATGTTGGCCGCGTTCATTTAAATTCTTGTCTTCTTGGCGAATTATGGGAAAGGATAAGAACTAAATTTCTCTCAGCCTCGATAAAAGCCTCGATTAAGATTGAAAAGGGTCTCAATACAATTTTATTGCAAAAAAAACGATTCTGCTGGATCTTCGAAGTTCAAGGTCGAATATCGATGAAATGTATACGGGACTACCTTGTAGCTATACTGAACCCAACGCAAAAAGAATTTTCCACTTTGTAAATGACGGAGATGAGGTAAAGAAATTAAACAAAATACAATCGATTGGGAACCTCCCTCTTTTTTAACCGACTTCAAAAAGGAGGAGGTTTACAATTCGACGGTATGTTTTTTTTTTTTATTTTTTTTTTTGTTTGTTTGTTACGCGATTACTCCGCCAATTATGCATTGATTTCGATGATTCTTTTTTTGATTGGTAGGTAATACTTCAAAGGTGGTCCCATATAAATTTTATCGAAATTCATTCAGTAGTTTTTGAAAAAAATAGCAAAAACAATAAAATATAAGTTTAATTTTCAAGTCGGTTCTTTTTTTTTTTCGTAACCAACTTTCTAAAGGTGGAGGTTTGTATTCGACTGCTTCGCCTGCTTCACCCAGGGTTGACTTCCGGTGAGGGAACTCCTCAACGGTGAATAGTACAGACACAACATTTCGTAAATGGATTTAACCATAATAGCCTGTTCTAAATTCCATCATGACATGGCAGATACACCCAGGATTGACTTCCGGCGAGGGAACTCCTCAACAGAGAATAGGACAGACATGAATTTTTTTTGCACATGCATTTAATTGTGATAGCCCGTTTTAAACTTCGTCATGATGTGGCTTCTAGATCATAAAAGCTTGTCTTTAAAAACTTTTTGAATTAATTTAATTAAAACTTGTTTTTCACTAAAAAGGTTAAAATAAATTATTTTTCAAAAAAAACTAAACCGACTTCAAAACTACAAATGGCACTCAAAAGTAAAAAATAAATTAATATAATTATCATAAGCGCTACCCACTCATATATTTGAAGTCGGTGCCAGCCAAATCTAATAGGTAGTAGATAAATACTATGTATATAGTAAGTACTACTTGTAGGTAGTATTTATCTACTATCTTTAGGGTAGCGCTTATGATAATTATATTAATTTATTTTTTACTTTTGAGTGCCATTTGTGGTTTTGAAGTCGGTTTAGTTTTTTTTGAAAAATAATTTATTATGTCGGTAAAAACTTGAGGACTATGTTCAAACATAATGTATATAAACGTTAATAAACGGTATAAAACAAGTAATAAAAAAATAATTTAAAATCGTGTATTTTTTACACAATTTCGTGTCTTAATTATTATTTATGGACGCGTCTATACCAGTTGGCTTGGGCCATAATATATAATGTACCTATCACTCTATCGGAAGATAACATACATTACATCAAAGATCAGTGCGATTTCTGTATTGTGAAGTAAAAAGGATTCATATTTAATGTATTTTTCGTTTATTTACTAGGTTTCATATATTTTTTTCAAAAGAATTCATAATTCGTACTCATTCCATTGTAAAACTGAAAAAAATCAATGATCTAGCTAAATACCTTTACCCCACGTGTAAGCTAAATAAATTTGTGAACACTTTCTTCGCTGTTTATTAAAATTTCATTGGACAATTTAATGTTTACTTTTTGGTTCACTAATATAAACATTTTACTAATTAATTAAATATTTGACCATTTATTTATGTTGCTGGTATTACACCAAAGTTACAACCGCCACGATCACGCTCTCTCTTTATAGTATAAAACAAAGTCACTTCCCGCCATCTGTACGTTTAGATCTTTTAAACTACGCAACGGATTTTAACGCGGTTTTCATCAATAGACAGTGATTCAAGAGGAAGGTTATATGTATGATTCCTCTTCCGTGCGAAGCGGGGGCGGGTCGCTAGTCAGTGAAATAATTATATCAATCATTGAACGCTTAAAAATATTACTTATGTTTTACCAAATTCAGTGTTAATAACCACAACATTTAGAGATTACTTGAATTAGCTTTTAAAATATACAACTCGTATTCGAGATCCCGATATTATCTTGAGAAAAAGAATATCATCATGGCTTTTAAAACTTATATATTTTAATATATATACAGAGGCAAATAGTGTAACAGTTTAAAAACACGTAGATATTAAATGGAATTAGGATTTAAAACGGTATAAATTTAATTCAATGTATTTAATTTGAGATCGATATTTCATCAAAGTTCCCTTCAAAACCCTATCATTTATAATCTATTTGTATTTATTGTTAACAATCTGAAACGACGCTTACACCAAGCTCTTTCTATTGGCTTCAGATCGTGTGCAAGAACTTTGTTTCTATCCGTTAATCGAAGTTTGCATGTAGGACGTTTAAGACCTACCCGTTTCGTATCAATTTATCGTGACTACTATTGCAGACGAAGATGCAAATAGATCTTTTGAGTTCTTCCCAATTATTTGCAGCAATAACAAATAAGGTATAGCTTATGAATTATACTGTGGTACAGCGGACACTGTCATTTAAACTGATTCAGCGAAAATGGCTACTCATTTTTACAGCTCATTTTGTATTATGATTCTAGATCTCTAGCCGTAGGTAGTTATCATATTAATGGACCGAAATATTAAGAGATAGATTATATTATTGTCACGAAGATGTGTTCAAGTTATTTGTAAAAGTTGTATATAAACGTTTGTAAACGTGAGTGTTTGATTTACGAAAATATTCAAAAAGTGATTCTCCACTTTAAAGTGGCCCCGAGAAAGCACTTAAGAGCTTTTTACCAACCTATTTAAAACTTTTGATATTAAATGCATTAGCGCATGCTGGACGAAAATCTTAAGATTTTTATAATCTTAGTTAATTAGGAAGTAAAATGATATTTCTCGGGCAGGGATCGAACCTGCGTCTTCGAAATACCGTCCCGATGCCTTATCCACTAGGCCACAGAGCTAGCTGCTCGCAACCAAATTTCCTCTATCATAATTATATCGTATTACAAGGATGATTCTACGTCATCTGTCGTTAATGTTCATTGATATATTAGTAACTGTTCATAAACCTTACGTGATCTATAAACTGTTTAATAGGTAACATTGATTTGCTGTTGATCACCGATCATTGATATTTACTGACTGGTTGAACAAAGATACATTTATAGATATTTTATGATTGAACGATTTAATATAAATATTGATGATCTTACTAATATAAGATATGCGAAAGTGTGTATTTGTGTGAGAGGGGTATGTGCGATTGTGTTTTAGGTGACGATGTGTGTGTGAGGGAGTGCGTGTGTTTTTTACCACTTATCTCCATAACTACTAAATGGATTTAGAATGAAGTTAGGATAAATCACAATTTTAAAAAGAAAATGTAGTTTTCTTATAATTATTTATAGCTTAAGTGATCAATAGTTTATTGATAGGTTGGTGCAACAGTCCCTAAGAGTCAACCCGCGCCGAACGACGATCATCCCAATGAATCGACATCGCAAGGTAAGCACCAGTTTAACTTTAATGAACTTATGAACGACGTACCTACCACGTACCCGGCAAATTAGTCAATTCCTCTCACGTAAAACCTATCTATTATCTAGAAGTATATACATATTAATAAAAAAAACGAAATATACATAAATTGACTGTAATACAAACAAAAACAAATTCACCGATATTCATCATTTGATACTCTACCGATAAGCGGTCAGATGTTATCTAGCCGAATAATTCACTCTGGCCTATGTAAGTGAGATGCACTGAGCAAAATTCAACATGAAAGAAAAGGATAAAATATGTCTGCTCTATCTGATGATTGTGAAGTCATTGTTAACAAGTAAATTAATTCACATACCTAGATATAAAAAAGCAAATAGTAAAGCATGTGATGGGAATTTTGCTGTTTTGGAGACAATGTTTTAATAGCGGCACTATAAAGTGACTTGACACTAAAACTTAACAACTAACATCTTAATAATGTAAATTCATTTTTAGAACCATTTCGCATGATTAGAGTCGAATAAATAAAGATTTTATTATAAGAAAAAATCAACTTAAAGCTAAGTTCGTGTATATTACTATAAAATGTTACGTAAAAACCATAAGCCAAACTCTTCACCAGTGATTTGGACTAATTTAGCACAAAAAAATTGTATAATCGAGGTGATGATGTTTCACATAGAGTTTAGCGCGCCAAGTTGAAATAACAACACCCGTATGTGCGTAACGCGCTTGCCAGGTTAAATCTATGTTTACAACATGTGAAGGTAGATCAATACAGTCACTGATTGACATTTCTCAAATCCTTCTGTTAAGTGATAGTGAACTTTCATTCAACATTCTAACGCTAGAGATTTTTAGAAAAACTTTTAACAAGAACACCGATTCTTACCAATAAAACAATTATGTAAATATTCCAATGGACAAATACGTGAAGTTTAAATCCTAACGAGAGAAACAACATCATAGCAAAATTTCTATGAAACACCGACTCGGAAATTGATCAACATTGAAAAATTGCATGCAACTATGATGTGCCGAGAATACTTACTCATAAATATTACAAATTCTGTCGATAAGTCCACAAACTTGGCGTAGAGCCAAACAAAGTGAGTGAGACAACGGTATGTGTGTATCACATGTAAGAGGGGGAACGCGAAATAGCCTTTGAAATTATTACGCGTAGAGAAAATGATAAGTTTTGTATTACTTCGAGTCCCGTATTGAGCACTTATAACTCGTCAAACGTTTCTAAGTTTTTGGTTCGTCTACACGCCAGTTTATGTATAATAAATCTATTTAATTGCATAGATTAGTCTCAATATTAAAGCTGCATAGTATTTCTAGTTTGCCTCAGTGGCGACGAGTAGGTATTGCATTACATAATGTTCTGCAAACATAGTATAAAATAACATATTTAGTTGTATACTTTGTAGTCACGAAAGGGGTTCTGATCAAGTCTTACGTGTACACTAAATATCTAAAGTTCCGACAGTTCAAATTTGCACACTTTAAATCTAATAATATATATATATATATATATATATATATATATATATATATATATATATATATATATATATATATACATATATATGTTATATATAACATTTTAATATATTTGATTATTTTGTAACTAACATTACTAAAATTCATGCTCACTTTCAGTTTTATTTTTGTGCGTTGGACAGTCTGATTTTACACATATTCATCGATCAGAAACACTTCTAATATTTCGTTAACTAATTTAATAGGCCTCAAATTTCTTCATAAACCCTTTCTTTTAATTTCTTTGTCATTCTTCTTAAAGAAAGTCAGTAAGGCAACATCAGTGTACATTATAGATTTTTTTACTATAGACACCGTGATATAAAAATACATACTTATATAGTCATGCATACATGTAGTGTCCAGTCTAACCGTGACGGCATACATCCATGGAGGTCCTTCAGTTTGTGATTACTTCTTCCCGTTGGACCCAGTTTTGCCATCGCGACTGGTTTGGGTTGGAATCTGAAAATAAGAAGATGACGTCAAAACGGAACAAAGGATCCACGTGGTTTTTTTGCACATAGATAGAGGGCTGTGCCTTTGGTGTATTCGCTATATATAAAAAAGGATTTGACTCTTTTATAACAAGTGTTTTAGAATGTTTATAATGTATTAATAATTCACTGATATTTTTATTTCCATTCAATAAAACCGGTTGAATGGTATAAACAGTTAAAAAAATCAATATTTTCAATTGTTATAAAACGCTGATTACGCAAGTCTTGTAGTCAAGGAACATAATACTCAAGAGGACTTGGCTACGTACCGTAGACATATAGACAGGTAAGTTTGTTTCAGATGATTACTACAATAGTGACGTCACGAAGATAAAAAACCGATATAACATAAAATACATAACATTAAATATATTTTTATGTACAAAAGTAAAAAAGTGCTCTGTATTTTTTTTGGCCTTGGAATAATTATACAGACACACAACAGTTACACTAGCAGTTGTTGAACCTCAGATGCCTAAGCTAGGCGTATGCATGTAATATAATAATTGAAGTAAATAATTATTTAATCATTATCTTAAAAAGAGTAACACTACCCAAACACTAGTAGTTTACGATTATCCGTCAAGGAGTTCCATTGCCCACCTTCAGTCTCCATAATCAGATCAGCTGGTTGTCTCCATAATATTGCATGTCATCTGATTTTAAGTTTGCAAAATTTCAACTCCGTATGACAAGAGAAACTGGTTCTGATTCAACTTGCAAGGTTTGACCCTAAAAATTAACATTGCAAGTTAAATAAAAGCTTGTAAAAATCGTTATCTCTTACCGTAGCCCTTTGATCTTCCATACGGCCCGCTTGTGCGCGCATAAGATGTTCAAAGAAGTCGTCATCGGGGACGGTCTTAGCGCGCTCCGCTTCTGGCTTAGGACGCGGCATTTCTGTGCGTTGGTCCTCGAGGCGAGATCCCTGGAAGGTTATCAGGACATCATCAGGTTACTTTAAGAAAACCTCGATATCTGTTTCTGTAGATTCAGGGTATTTTAGTGGGCTAGGATCTATGTGCGAACAGGTTTCTTCTGGGCGAGCGTGCTACATCTTCGACCGCATCGTCACTTAACAACAGGTGGCATGGCGGTCAAACGCAAGCCTATAAACAATAAAAAAAAATGTGATTGACAAATTACACAGAACCCATCATCATCATTTGCTCTTCCACCGCCCCCGTGGGGGGTGGTAAGGTTTCTTGGGGTGGTTCCCAATGTCCAGGCGGAAAAGCACGGGGCATCTACCCCCGGGGAACTGGCAGTCCGCTGGTGACTGCTCCGATAGCCGGGGCGCCTCTCAGTGGCTCTGTGTTGGTTATGCTCCTAGCAGAACCCTTTCTTAGAGCTTCAGTAAGTGTTGAATATTTTGCACAAGGGTCACATGGACTTTTTGAGAGAATATGAAAAGCATTGTCACGCTAATTTGTTGGATTAGCACGACTTTTTAAATGCTATCTCGCGATGTATTAAGCATCGTTATCATACATCACATGCTATCTAGCGAGCGTATTTCTGAAGCACTGGTAGTCAGTTTTCATATTCTTTTTCTGGGCCCGGACTTTAATTTGGGTATGGGAGGGAAATGGGTAGAATGCTTACCTTTATTTTTTCAAAGTCGTGATATTTTAGGTTGAAATTTTTAACGTATTTTAAGAGGGAACGGCACGCTGAAATTTTCATACAAAAAGAGAAAACGTTTTTCTACCCCTAAACATTAACCAACTATTATATATATAATTCTCCTAATGTTGCTCCTAATCGCAATGAATCTCTTGCGTCAGTAACTTTTTTAAACAGACGTATTAAATAACGGCTCGCACTTCGTTTTTCTCCATTTTCGAGAACACATTTTTTTTTTTTTTTTTTAAGTTTGCCCGTTAGGGCAGGCTAAAGTGTCTAGGACCATACCGCCATGTCTTACGTAGTTTTTATTTGATAGTTTAATATTCAATTTTATTATACTTTTGTTGAGAATGAGGGTCAACAGCAACAAGCTGGACCCTCTCCTAGTGCTTCAATAAAGTGGTGGAACTTTATTCAAGCTTTCCATGGACTTTTTGTGAGAACATAAAAAGCAATGTTTTCCCTATTTTGTTTCATTTGCCTACACTAGTGCACGTTAACGAACACATAATGGTTAATATTCCACCGATATTTTCGAGAACACGTTCTGACACGAAGCAAACAAATGACTACATTCAGAAAAAAACAAAAGAAACACTTACAAAACTTTTTTCTTTGTTAATATTACAAATATGTATCTGAGCTATGCCTGTCAGTATATATTTTTTTTTCTTACGAAGGAGTATGTCGTTCTCACTACTTTTTGATCCCTCCTCGTAAGAGGTGTTATCATTATTGAGGTTTGTAGTGTTTTATTTTTTCGATAATTCCTATAGAATTTGAATGAATGGACCCAAAAAACTCGATATTAACTCGAAAATTTTGAGTTTGTTAACTTTAAAAATAGACATAAACTTAGTAAATGGAAAACCTACAATCCTAGTTTATTCTCCATTTAAGAAATTGAGACCAAAATTACCAAATTTGGTTGAGATTTAGTGTGGTAGAAACTTTTTCTCCCGAAACGCTAATTTTAACAAAAATCTGAAGCATGATACGAATTTAGTTAAATTATTATTATTTAGTTAATTTATTTAATTTAATTTAAGCATTTTCTGCGAGACCGTAAACCATTATTCAAATAGCTAGTGCTCGCTGGCCGCGGCTGTGCCATATCCTCTTAATTGATTTGTTTTAGGTGTATATGACATTTTAAAGTGCATTTTTGTGCCTATTTAATAAATACCTTTTGACTTTTTTTTACACATCAACCAATTATGTAAACAAGTATAGATTTTATAACAAAAAATTCCGATTTTGAATTCTGATATATCTTTGAAGTCCAAGATCGAATATCGATAAAATTTATATGAGACCACTTTGCTTTACTGAAGCCAACGCAAAAATATTTTTCTAATCCGATTATAAACGACGGAGTTCAGAGGTAACAAAAAGAAATGCAATCGAACCACCATACTTCTAGCTAATAACTCCTAAGCAAAAATAGCTTGAGTTTTACGAGTAAAGAGTTCAATACTGCTGCGCAATAGCGAGTAAAGTTTTGTTTTCGTATGCGAGCAACTCTGCGCCGCGTAATCAGCTGACACAGGGCAATGCTCCCGAGCTCGGCGTTGACATTGAAAGACAGGGATAGATTGTGTTTACCGATAAAGTGCAACGACTGCATGTACAGTACACTTCTAGTGTACCAGTTTTCGTTGTCGTGTCGTGTCGTCAATTCTGTTAGTAACTAAAAACTAATGAATGCCTTTAAATTTTTTTTCATATATTTGCGCGATGTGTGCGTTTAGGGTGTGTATATAATTAGGTAGTGAAGTAATATAATAACAAGTTTTAAATATGCTGCCGCTGTGGTGTAGTGGTTGGTATCTCTCGGAAGTCGCCGGTTCTGTTCCCGATACGGAGAAAAATATTTGTGCACAGAAAAAAGTGCAAGTAATGTTGCAATTTTTTAATAAAAAATAACGTAGATTGGACACATTATTAGAAATAATTTAGTTTAAGTTGGAGTAGTCCGAGTATAGTTTTAACCACATCAGGTGGTCTTTTTCAAGGCGAGTGCGGAAAGCTTGCGTACGCGTCGCGCGTCTCACCCGTTAATTAGGTGAGTGTCACCCGTAAATTATTATGAATAATATTTGTTTCGCATCTGGATGCCGCCGCCGTTATATCTAGTTTTTGTATAATATATTCATACACCGTTTGAGTTTCAACCTAAGCAGACGTGTTGTCTTTATGCACAAAATTATAATAAAATAACTTCACGGTATTGTCACCTTTACGTACATTAAGACAGAAAGCAAGTTCCTGTGACGCCGCAAACGCAACGACTACCGCAAGGCGACTGAAGAGCTCTCTTCACCCCCGCGATAGTAAAAGACAGCACCACATTTTCTATCCCTGTCGTCTACTTCGGCTGGGATCGGACGTCCCCGCTGCATAAAATAGCCGCTGGATTTTACTAACGCTCAATACAAACAATTTTGAAAGGTACCCTTTTCTTTTTTCTCGTATAACTATATAAAAGGAAAATTGTCATATTCTCCGCGATGGATAACTGTTACGCGTGCAACGAACAATTAAAATCGTCACAAAAAATCTTGTGCTCACGGAAATTATGTGCAAAGCCGTATCATGTATTGTGTGTGAATTTAGGTGCAGAGTCCAAGAAGCAGTCATCTTCTTGGATCTGTCCTTCCTGCACGTCTAAGAAACCTAAGACTGACAACAGCAATACACCAGTTAAAAGAACTGATGACGGCTGCAGTGATATTCAAATATGTGACACTATACATGATTACGTCACGCAGAGAAAAGGCACACCAAAATCATCAAACCAGTCAGCTGATCAAATGAGTGACCTTCGTGCAGATGTACTCGCGGTGAAAGAGGATGTTCCCAAGGTCATACGAGATCTGCTGGCCGCCGAGCATGCTTTTAATAAGGAGCACTACTCGACAATGGAGACCTCCATGAAATTTATGAGCCAACAGTATGAGGACTTAATGAAATTATTTAAAGTCAACGCTGCCGAAACGAAAGCTTTGAAGGAAGAAAACACTATACTACGTGAAGAGGTCAAAAACTGTGAGTTACGAGTGAAACATCTTGAAATGGAAAATGCTCGTCAGCAGCAGTGGGTCAGAATGCAAAACATTGAGATTGTGGGCGTGCCAGAGAAGGTCAAAGAAGTGACCACTGACGTAGTTCTGCAAGTTGCCCAGCACATTGGAGTGCCCCTTAATGCTTCGGACTTGGAGTTTGCGCACCGAATCCAGCCCCAGCGGTCCAACAGCGCAGTTTCTTCTAGGCCTATCATCGCTCGTCTTCGGCTTAGGTCCACCAAGGATAACATTGTGGCCTCATCGCGAAAACGTCGCGGTCTCACAGCCAAAGATATAGGAATGGGAAGTGAAATTCAAAAGGTTTTTATTAATGAGCATCTAACAAAAGAAAACAAGACACTACTTAAAGCGTGTAAGTCCAAAGCTGCAGAAGCAAACTATAAATTTACTTGGACAAAAAACTGTACAATTTTTGTCAGGAAAAACGAAACTTCTCCTCCCATCCCAATATTAACATCCCACGATCTTTCAAAAATAGCGTAGCATTAAGTAATATAGGATATTTATATGTTAATATTTTTAGATTGATATATTGTTATCTTATTACGGATATGGTTGTCAATTTCCTTTTTCCCTCACAAAATACTTTCTCATTCTCACTCTCACACTCACATATACAATTACACAGATTACACTATACACCTATCATATTTTACACATTAACACAACTCAAAACTAAGGGTAAATGTAATATAATTATTATAATATTTTTCCTGAACATATTCATACATATTATCCGTTACCAAACATATCATAAAATAATATGTTCATCGGATATACAGGTATGTATTAAAAGTGTATCAAACGTCACTTTATATTGTACAAAAGGAAACTATCACTTACCATCGACAGGAATTATAGAAATAACACTCATTCATAATAATATTACAAATAAACAAAAGCTACTTCCTTCGTTAATCCGACCGAGTTCAATGTCAAGGGCAACTGATAAGAAAATAATAAAGTGTTATCTTGGTCCTTTTCTTTTGCTGTCTTTGATTGTAATATATGTGGAATTTATGTCGTTTTTAACTTATAATTGCATCATACCTCCGACATCAAAACCTACCTCGCTTTCGTATAGGTACACCTATGCATTAAAGTATTATAACTCACAGAATCTCTTATACACTGACGTATTTTTTAATGATGGCTAATTTTAAATCTTTAAAGTTCCTATACCAAAACACAAGAGGCTTAAGGACCAAGACGAACACTTTCTACAATAACATGCTTCTCTCTGAGTTTGACATAGCTTTTATCACTGAGACTTGGCTTTGTGATGGCATATTAAACTCTGAGCTCTGCACAGAGCGATTTGAGATATTTCGCCGAGATCGTGGCTCGCTCGGTGGCGGAGTTATGTTGTTGTCAGCAACAAGGCTAGAGGCGTATGCGCGCAGTGAGTGGGACTCCGACGAGCTTGAATGTGTGTGGGTGACCGTACCGGCACGCACACTTGGCGCCGCTTGCGATCTACATCTAGCTGTACTTTATCTGCCGCCGAATAAGTTCTTACCGTATAAACTAGAACTCTTTATTAAGACATTGGCCCAAGTCTTTGAATCTCACCCAGATGATCATGTCATGATTGCCGGCGATTTTAATCTGCCGTGTTTGGACTGGCAGTTAGGTATGCCCAGAGTATTGAAGAAGGGTTCTATTGAAATACAAAATTCTGCTACTAATCTAATCAATCAGGCGTCATTTCATGGTCTAACACAGTTCAATAATCTATGTAACTCACATGGCCACACTTTAGACCTAATTTTCTCTAATATAAACATACATCTATCACAATGTAACTTTCCACTTGTACCTGAAGATGGTTTTCATCCTTCTTTGACGCTCATAGCCCCAGACATAGCAACACCACCTCTCAGAAGCGCTTCACGCTTAAAATATAGGTTCAGAAAGGGTGATTATGATCAAATTAATAGTCTTTTTATGAATACTGACTGGTCTTTTATACAACAGGTAAAAGATACTGAATCAATGATTACACAATTTTATTCTCACTTAAATTCAGCTCGAGATCAATTCATACCCCACTCATTTTGTTCAGGAACGCATAATTATCCTGTGTGGTACAGTCGTGCACTAATTAAAATAATAAAAGAAAAATATAAGTATCATAGGAGGTGGAAGAAATTCGGTAATAAAAATGATTATGAGTCCTTTTCGGTACTACGCAAGCGAGAAAAACTGTTACAAGAGGAAAATTATAAAAAATATACTGAATTTGCTCAAAATAATATAAGAAGCTCTCCAAAGTTTTTCTGGTCATATATAAAGTCAAAACGTAAATTAAGCTCAAATTATCCTAAATGTATGTTTTATAAAAACCTAAAATTAAATAAAGAAATAGATATCTGTACGGCGTTCAATAATTTCTTTTGTCAAAATTTTGCTACTCCAGCTGCTCAGTACAGCGCTTCCGCGTATGACTATAACATCTGTGCTGATACAATTCAAAACGTAAATATTGAACAAGATGATATACTAAAAATCTTACGCAACCTGGATGTCAATAAGGGACCAGGGTGTGACTCGTTTCCCCCTTTTTTCTTTGTTAACTGCGCTAAATCTCTGGCAAAACCTATACAACTTATATTCAATCGCCTGTTCCGAGAGGGTTGGTTTCCGTCAATTTGGAAAACTGCGCACATAGTCCCAGTGCATAAGAAAGGCGCTAAGACACAGATAGATAATTATAGGCCAATATCAATTTTAAATGTTATTAGTAAAGTTATGGAAAAGGTTGCTCACTCTTTCATTTACCCTTACGTTATTAGATTTATTCCTCATCAGCAGCATGGTTTCATCAGGGGTCGTTCAACCACAACAAATTTGTCTGTCTTTACCAACAATGTTTTACGGGCCATGGACGGCGGATGTCAGGTTGATGTTGTATACACTGATTTCGAAAAAGCGTTTGATCGTGTGGACCACTTCATCCTATTACAAAAGCTACAGGACATAGGTATCTGTGGTGACCTTCTCAGATGGATGGATTCTTATCTCCGCAACAGGAGCCAAGCTGTTGTTGTGGGCGGACATCGATCAGATTTCGTCATAATTACTTCAGGGGTCCCCCAAGGCTCCATACTAGGACCATTACCTTATGCAGTTTATTTATATGATATTACAAAATGTTTTAGATATAGTAAATTTTTAATGTATGCTGACGATACTAAGATTTATATGCCAATAAAAAACCTAGATGACTGTCGTAAATTACAAGACGATCTTTTACGCCTTCAGGAATATTATATTAACAATAGAATTAATGTTAATGTTAGTAAATGTCTCTTTATCTCATATACGCGAAAAAAGAAAACTATAAAATTCGACTATCTACTGAATGGGACACCTATCAAATCAGTTACAGTTGTTAAAGACCTCGGAATAATGCTAGACGCTAAATTAAGTTTTTCGGAACATATTACATATATTGTTAGTAAAGCGTATAAAAACTTAGGTTTTGTATTACGAGTAACTAAGCCCTTTTCAGACTTAGCATGTATTAAGCTGTTATATTATGCATATATTAGAAGCATTCTAGAGTACTGTAGCAGTATATGGAATCCTAACTACATAATGTACAATCAGAGCATTGAGCTAATCCAATCGAAATTTCTGAAACACTTGGACTATCGGACACGGCACATTAGAACTGATTATAAGGAGTCCTGTGATTATCATCATATGATGAGCCTAGAGAACAGGCGAAAGCTCCTAGACATGCTACTCCTCTTCAATGTTATAACAGGCCATTTCGACAGTTTAGAATTATCCTCCATATTTCTACAGTTTTATGTCCCCAAAACAAGAACAAGACACGCAAAATTGTTTAATGTTTTGAGCTCGCGTACTAACTACGGCCAGAATTCTGTAGGAAACAGAATACTTACATCATACAACAAAAACTTTCAGTCTGCAGATTTATTCCATCTCAGTAAAGAAACTTTTAGGAACACAATAATAAAAATCATAAACGGTGACAGCGAAATATGAAAAAAATAAAAAATAATAATAATAATAATCTTATACTATGACATACACACACAGCCTCACACAGATACCAACATACCCACTCGCACACTTATTACTTTATTAAAAACCAAGACAACCACATCCCGTCTCCTTAGTTATGACTAGCTCATACATTTTTTGTGTATAAATTGTTAAGTGAAACATCATAAAAATTGTAAATCCGTAATTGGCTTTAAGCATTATGTTACAACACGTCTCATTGTAAAATAGATTAAGAGCTGTGGATTTTGTAATAATAAATAAATAAAAAAAATAAAAAAAATAAAAATAAATATTAATACTAGCTGACCCGGCAAACGTTGTTTTGCCATTAAAAAAAATGTTAAGGGTGAACAACCCTTATCACTTAGGGGTATGAAAAATAGTAGCCGATTCTCAGACCTACTGAATATGCATATAAAATTTGGTAAAAATCAGTAAAGCCGTTTCGGATGAGTAAGGTAACTAACATTGTGACACGAGAATTTTATATATATGATGAATTGTGAATTGTCGGTACGGTTGTCTGGAAGAGATCCCTGTTTAAGAAATAAGAAAATATATTCAAAACGTAATTCCTTCTTAAGTGTAATAAAGTGTTTTCTATTCTAAAATATTCTAATTGTCACAGAAAATTAACCTGAAAGAATTTAAAACAGGATTTCGTATTAGTTTTTATTTTTGAAGTTATTAATATTTTTTTTATTTGTGTAAATTAATGTCTTGACGCAACTTATATTAATAAAACATACTCAAATTAATTACTAATAAAATGACTGAGTACCTACAGACTACAATGATAATGTTACTAGATAAACGCTCACTGTCGTGCAGGGGATCGGACAACTTTTCAGAAAGTGTTTTAAATTAACTACAATGAATATACATAGCCATAAAAAATACTATTTTAATTAAATAACACTCATAAAGTTCCTAATACTATGTTTAAATATTATGTTTCAAATATTGCCGCGCAAAAGGTCACCTCAAAACTTGTGATGTCATATGTAGGTAGAAAACGACAAACTCTTCGAAATAAAACTTGCAAAGAGATTCTAATACGTTTTGTGAAGTTTGGGGACTATATTGTAGTAATGAAACGACAAAATTAGCAAAAATACATTTTATGAAAAGCAAAAACGTAAAATAAACACAAGCTTGACTCACGGCATTTGCCTACAAATGACGTCATGAGCTGTGATTGTTGTTTCGTTTGAGATGAAGAACAGATTGAAGAACAGACTAGCAACCTGGTTTCGTCAATGGGCTTGCACTTAATTTGAATAAGACCCACTTTGTCTACTTCAACCTATCTGGTCGTAAGCCTAGACCTCTAAAAGTACTTGTTAATAACATAGCATTGGAACAAACGGAGACTACTACCTTTCTCGGCTTTGATGTGGATAGCAGCCTGAAATGGGAAAATCACATCCACAAGCTATGTGGCAAAATTGGTAGTGCGTGCCATGCGCTGCGACGAGTGGTGCGGGTAGTATCTGTGCAAGTAGCTCTAACATGCTACTTCTCAACAGTGCACTCGCTATTGCAATACGGAGCTGAGCTATGGGGGCGCGCGGCAGACTGGCTGCGTGCCTTCAGGATGCAAAAGCGAGCTATTCGATCAATAGTAGGTATACCAAGCGACGAAACTGCCCGACCGCACTTTAAGAAGCTAGGAATTCTTACCCTGCCTTGTATAGTAATATACCAGGTTGCGGTATACGTGAGAACCAATTTAAATTCCTACGTAAGGCACTGTGACGGACATTCTTACTGTACACGCAATGCAGGTAAACTCGTAGGAATCGATCGAAAACTGACGAAGTCTTCCAAACTCACGCATATCATGGGACCGACTGTATACAACAAATTGCCAGATAGTGTCGTCGCCGCCACAAGTTTGCCCTGCTTTAAGTCCCGTCTGAAACGCTGGCTTGTCCACCAGACGTTCTACAGTTACGAAGACTTCTTAATGTATAAGAGTTAATGCATACTATAATTGTATTTATTTTTATTTTACAATTTATACATGTGACATCTTATTATTTACTTTTTAATTAATGTGTAGATATTATAATTAATAATCTAAATATTGACATGTAAATTGGCCTTATGAAATAAAATTATGATTATGATTAAAATTGTTAGATTTTATTTATTGATTTAAAAATATAAATGATTATTATTTCACAAAAAATATTGATTGACTGATCTTTCTGGTTCGACGAACATTCGTTCTAACTACATTTTAGATTTTTTCTCGATTACTGTCCGATCCCCTATTGCAAACACCTTTACAGGGTCAATGTAAGTACACAGTTCTCTGCTTCAATTTAAATGTTATAAATGAACAATCAATGCAATAAAAATAAATTATTATGAAAAGGCATTTTGATTTTGTTCAAGCTAGAAATGTTCTAAATTAGATAATCACCTGAACTCTAGCGATCATGTCGAGAAAGTCGTCCTCCGGCTTCGCCGAGAGGGTTTGCTGGTGGCGCAGGCCCGGCAGCGAAGCACCTTTGGCTTCCTTGAGCGGGGGCTTCGGCGCCGTCAACGGGCGAAGTTCCGCGCGCTGCGAATCCATTCGCGACGATTGCAGGTCCGAAATCATGTCCAGCATCGCTTCGTTCGATCTGAAACCAGGACCGGCATGATAAATATCTATATTATAAATATAAATTATATATATACAGGGTATACAGGGTGGATATTTGAGACGGGACAGTTAAGGCACAAGTTACAGGAAAACGTTCTAAAGAGACCATCCATCACTTTTTGACATATTCAGAACGGCATTCACAGATTTTGAAAAAATTTACAGTCGGCGAAAAAATGCTAAAATGCGAAAAATCTTTTTTATGGCAAATATCCTGCTTCAATCAAAAGACTCTATGGGACCATTTAAGATATGACTACTAGAAATGACAGAAATCTCCAAAAACTTTCCCCATTTGTAGGTACCTACGGAAAAACGATTAATCAACTCGAAATATTTCTTGTTGCCAATCGATCCTATTTCTTACTGTGATCAAAAGACTTTGGGGCCAACTGAAGTTTGAGTACTTATCTTACCTTATCTTACACGCCAGCACCATATGCAGTATGGGCATAAGATTATTTTCAGTTTTTGTAAAGCAGAACCCCCCAATCCCCGACACAAAGACCTATAAAAGTAAACAACGGCTATACCGATTTTAATAATACATGTTAAGATCCACCGCTAGAAAACCTGCATTCAAATTAAAAAAACCCGCATCCAAATCGGTTCACCCGTTTAAGAGCTACGGTGCCACAGACACACACATAGTGGTCAAACTTATAACACCCCTCTTTTTTACGTCGGGGGTTAAAAACTATGTAATTTTGATAAATGTAACTTGGAAATTTCAAACAACGTAACGTTTTTCAACGTAACAATGACGAACGGTAAGCACACATTTCGTTGGAATATTAAGGTCGCCAGCCAAAAACAACTCTTAAAATAATTACTTTAAGACATTAAATTGAATATTTAAAGAATGAGGTATTCAATTCAAAAGTTCTTTATTTCAATTTTGTCGTCACAGACGCACTTATGAACGTCAATTATTACAATGACTCTACCACTGTATCGGAAAAAGATCCACTACTCAGAAGATACGGCAAGAAACTGAGGGGCATATTTTTAGAACTTTTGTTACAATATTTTATGTTTGTTTTTGACAATATTTTTCTTCTTATGTGCCAGTTGGCTACTTGGCAGAAGCGGAATGTTCCATGCATATTTGTCTGCTATGTAATTACTAACTGTATAGTATGCTTTTTTTATTAGAATATTTTTCACCCTAAATTTGAATCTACTTACTGTGAGCTCCGTTATACATTTTGGAATTTTATTGTAAAAACGTACACAATTGCCCATGAAGGACTTATTCGTTTTATTCAGTCTAAACCTAGGTACTGCAATTCTATCCTTATTTCTAGTGTTTATGTTGTGGTGGTCACCTTCACCTTGAATTTGTGAAGATTTTTACGAACATACATTATATTTTCATAAATATACAGAGAAGGTAAAGTTAATACATTAATTTGTTTAAAGACTTCCCTTAATGATTCGCGAGGACCCAACTCATAAATAGCGCGAACGGCCCGCTTTTGTAAAATAAAAATGGCTTGTATATCCGCGGCAGACCCCCACATATACTTAATAATTAATTTAATAATTAACAATTTCAATATTTCTTGTAACAATAACCAAAACTCGTGTATATATAGGTACCAGTAACATTTTTTACATTAGACAAACACGATCTCACCAGATGGGATGCGATGATGTGGTCGAAGATGAAGCCCGCTTGCCTAGTAAGTATCTATTCACTCTTGATTTAAACATATCCAGATTGTATTTAATAGGAAACACAAATGATGGCAAAGCATTCCACTGCTTAACATAAAAACAAATCACAAATAAACTTTATAACTGGAGTAGTACAATGGACGGTCTTATCGCTTAGAGCGATCTTTCTACAAAATTATTGCTACACGCACTTAACCACTATATTGATTATAATATAGCGCTCATAGCTTTTCATAGCTCATAGTTTCTCATAGAGTTCGTAACAAATGCAAAGTTCACAGCGATCACAATTTGGATGGGTGACCGTAAGTGTGGTATTTAGGTACATCAGAGCCCCAATTCACTATGACAACTTGGCGATTCCTTGCTTCGAAATCATTTCGATTCCTTCAACAATAAACGACATCTCTATGACGCATTCATATATTCATATCATATGATTCTCAATGACGCGTCATAGAGAATACAAACTTCGCAGATGTCGTCCAAGTTGTCATAGTGAATTAGGGCCCTGAACGCTACCGTGTTTCGGATCACGTTAAGCCCAGTCGCTATGCCATGACGGAGGCTTTCAGGCGGTCTAAAAAATCCGACACCAGGGTTGGACACGCACCCACACGAGAGAAGTAAAGGATTGTTTAATATTGCAAAAAATAATTTACCAAATTCCCCCAGCAGTTTATAGTACATTCTGGTATGCCAAACTTCCAGATTGATCAAAATGCTTGAATGAAATAGACAAAATAATCCAGTGCCTTTTGCCTGTTCAATGTCGAAATTAAGATGTGTAATCCAAAAACAATCATAAATAGGACATACCCAAAATTTTCATCATCATGAGCCTTCATTGTAGTTATCAGTTATCACAAACGGGAGAAAAGCAAATAAACGTATCGCGGTAGCGCGCGGGCGAAATTATGTTCAAGGCGAAATAGTGAGAAATCGTTGTTTTCAGGTGACAATAGGCCGTGTGACACCTGTGTGCCATGCAGTGTCAGATTCTTAAGTGTAAGGATAAAGCGTGCGGGAGATAGTTGGAAAACGGCAGCATTGACAGCGTCTGCGCAGAAAGATGGTGACGCGATAAGAGTTGAGTGGCCGTTGATAACGTACTCCGACATCTTGTGTTGGTAATATGGAAAGTTCCGTACATTTGTTACCTTCTCGTTTTAATTATTCCGCTCGATTTAATAATTGCGCAAATGTCGAGACGGGTCAAATAAACTGTCTGCAGGCGAGACGTGTTTAACAAGTATGGTATGAACTGAATTAATTTTGAACTATCATTTGTACTGTGTACTGTCAGTCTTGTCTACTAACACAGTTATATAATATTTTATGTTTAATAACAATAATATGGATCAATGATCTGAAATCATTTTGAAATAAATTGATTAAATTAAATTAAATTGATTTTGTGCAATATACATAAATAAATAAATAACGCCCAACGATCACATACATAGGTCCTGACCCCTAACTAGGATTCCCTGTATCTAGGGAACCAGGAACTATGAAGACCATGGTCCCACAACACCCAGACACAAAACAAATGCTTGCGCTTTTTTTTCTGTGCACAAAAATTTGTCCCGTCGCGGGAATCGAACCTCCGTGGTATATGAGATTTGAGCCCATCTGCCCAACCATTACACCAAAGAGGCTGTCAAAAATGCAGATTGTGTAGGTGTTCCGATATTAAGCAATGAACTCTCGTCTTGTTTACGAGTATCGCTCCGTGTGGAATTGGAACGTAACAAAAATAGATATTATACTTCGCCGTTGCATCCTCGAGATTTATATAATTCACAAGGTAGTTCCACTCCATGAGCTGGGCATCAAGCACAATTTTAGAGCTGTCAAAAATAAAAAGCACAAAATGACTTATTTACAACTCCCGCCCTAGAGGGCGCCACTAAGCTCTGTCACCTCATTTCACTTTTTGTGTGCGGGCATCGTAGCATCGAAATTCTTTAATATTTTTTCTTAATCAAGTAATTAGTGTTTTTATCGTCTATTTAACAGTTAATTTCAGTTTAAGTGCTATGTGAATAAGAAATCGTAGGAGTCTTGATCTGAAGACCATAACAAAGGTATGAAAGACACGAAATAAAACTCGTGAAACATTTATAACGGCATGAAAGTTCCGATAGCAACTATCAGGGTGAGAACTTACCTATCTTTCCGTCTTGACTTCCAATCTGCATGTTTAATGTTAATCAAGAAACAGTATTTACTACAATGTAGGTTATGTTACCTACTTAACGATGCAGTTGTTTATTTGTTGAATCTGTATTTCTATTTTCGTTACGAAAGATACTGTGTAGTACTCTGGAAGGATTCATTATTGAATCATCATCAGCTCATTACGTTCCCACTGCTGGGACTCAGGCCTTCCCTCGTAGAGAGAGTGAATTATTGAATAAGGTCATAATAAAAAAAAAAAAAATATACCTTATGCCTTAATTTCCCTTAATTTATAAAAATAAGTTAAAAAAAAAAAATAACTTGTTTTAATATCATAACATCTTTAAATAATACGTATGACAAAATACTGACTAAATAATAAATTTACTGGGCTTAGTAACCAGACAGAATAATTTCACAACTACCCTCAGTTATAAATTTTTATGCGACTAAATATGCAACTTCAGTACTTAAAAAATTGATATTATGCTAAGACAATATCATGAATGCATCACATTGTAATGCTTTTATTAAGTCCTATACAAAAATTAAGTGCCTTGGAACTATGACGCGATCACAGTCGTGCACAATCTTTTTTAGCGCCACGACTTGTTCGTAGTGAAGGAGTTAAGAGTCAGAACACGGTCATAACATTTGCGTTGCCTTTCTTACGTGCAACGACCACATTTGAACTATTTTTTATTGCCTAATGCAACAAATTGAGTGCCTTAGAACTATGATGCGGTCATAGTCGTACACAATCTTTTTTAATGCCGCGACTTGGTCTAGTCAAGTCAAATAGTTAAGAGTCATAATACGGCCATAACATTTTCGCCGCCTTTCTTTTTGCAACGGCCACATTTGATCTATTTTTATAGCCAAATGCAATAAATTTAGTGCCTTGGAACTATGATGCGGTCATAGTCTTACACAGTCATTTTAAGGGCCACGATTTGGTCGTAGTCATGGAGTCATAACATATTCATTTTTTAGACTTTGGCGTTGCCTTTCCTTCATGTCACGCCTATATTTGATAAATTGTTATAGCCTAATGCAAAAATTGAGTGCCTTGGAATTATGACGCTATCATAGTCGTTCATAGATCAAATTGTCAATAAAAGCGATAATAGACGTGCACAACATATAATTAAGTGCCTTGAAACAATGACGCGATCATAATCGCGCATATTTTAAGAGTTACGACTTCGTCGTAGTCAAGTAATTAAGAGTTATAACACAGTCATGTTTTCTGCGTTACCTTCTTTTCACCCAACCCAACATTTGATATATATTTTTAGCCTAATGCAACAAATCCAGTGTCTTGGAACTATGATGCGATCATAGTCACACACATCATTGAGTGCCTTGGAACTATGACGCGATCATAGACGTGCACAACGACAAATTGAGTGCCTTGGAACTATGATGCGATCATAGTCATGCATATTTTTAATTTTAACTATAATTCAATTTAGTCATCTTTTGATATTTTGCATTGTTCTTATGTATATTTTAGCGTTACGACTTCGTCGTAGTCAAAGAGTTAAGGTTAAGAGTCATAACACTATCATGACTTTGGGGTTGCCTTATCTTCATGCGACGCCCACATTTGATGTATTTCTTATAACCTAATACCTAAAACAAATTGTGTGCCTTTGAACTATAATGCGATCATAGTGGTGCATTTTTAACGGTACGATTTGGTCGTAGTCATGCAGTTAGGAGTCATAACACGATTATGACTTTTCTTCCTTAATGATACGCCCACAGTGGCAGAGGCCCAGTATACACCCACTATGGAAAACTGTCTAGCCGTAAAAATAGCAGATTTTAACGTATGCATATAATGTTCGCTCAACTGATCTTACAACAAGTTAATATTCACAATGAATAGATTCCAGTGGCATACTACTTACTTATGGTGACGTCACCGCGTTTTGCGGTGGCTTCTTCTTGATCTAGACTTTAACTAGTAGAACACGAACGTTCTTGATGCAAATTATACTAAGCTTTATGCAGCCTACTGTTGTGTGATGAAAGGTAAACAAGAAGTTTTTTGGATCGGAGATTGAAAAGGAAATCTCTAAACGTTGGGGGCGTATCTATCGTATATAGTGACATCAGACCTGAAAAAGGCTTTCACTGAAAATGTTCTTGTATAAATTTTCAGTTAATGGGTATAAAACCATCTAAGTTGACTCTTCAACTAAAAACCAGCGCGAGTTAAAGAATACATAAATCTATCTGTCAGATCTCGTCGGTCATCCTATCTTATTGGAAAGGATATGGAAAAGCTTAAAAATTCGATCAAATTATTATATTAGGATTACGCCTTACAAACACAATAAAGCAAAGCAACCTGATTTAACGTATATTACGCTAGATAAATTCTTTCCTCTTCGGAAAAATCCTTGTAGTTATAATACTGAGGCAAATGAATCTGTTTAGAAATCTGGCTTTCAGGTTAAGAAGGCTGAATGATGAATGCTTTGATGTCGAAGTTTACTTCGACATCAAAGCATTATAGACATTATAGCATTATAGTTACATTAGTTACATTAGTTGTGCATTATAGTTAGTCAGCCAGAAAACCGAACAGGCAAAGTAGCCAAAGGTATCGGGATATACCGGGGTATCGTATCACGACGTGGACTGCACCGGCGTCGTTACCAGGATCCATGGAAGTCACAGTCAGAAGTCACAATACAAAACTCGTTAGAGGTTTTTTTTTTTCCAAACATGGAAATTAATTTCGAAAGACCCCTTTATTTATCAGCACAGTTGAACTGTGGTATAAAATGCTTATAAAATATCATTACTGAAACCATTATTTCTTTTTTTTTTTCTCACGGTATAATATACGATATAATAATACCCAACAATACTTGAACTTATCTAATTCAAAACTAATAAATATAAATTTAGGAATAGAACCAATCAAACCGTCCAATATCTTTAGCTGTTGTGATAAGTACCATTCAATGATTTACCTTTAGGTAATATTTTTTTTTTTTATATAAATTCCAAACTCGTCTTGGTGATCACTGTAGATCAATTGGCCAGAACCCTTCCCTTCTAATTAATGTTGAGATGCGGGTTCAAGTCTCAGTAGCCATGGGTTGTTTAAAAAAAAAAAAAAAAAAAACTTTCTTTGAGCATTTTGTGAATCATGCGTTAATGCCTAATAAAAATATGGCGGCCAAGAATCAGTGATTAAAATTTGAGGATCAGATATTCGAAGGTCAATGTCAAATGGACTGCTCGGCCGACAGTGCCAATCATCTTTCCTAAGCTCTTCAAACCTGTAGTATCCTTACTCGGAATCACCTATACCAGCTTTTTCCAAATCACATTCTTGATTTGGGCTAAATTCAATCAAGTCCATAGACGGTTACCCACATTAAAATTAGACAATGTAAAATGTCTATTATATTTTCGGATTACAATTCATAAATGAATAACCAAAAAGGAATAATGATAATATTAATATACATTACAAAGAAAAAAAAAACAGTTAGAGAATCCAAACATAAATTATAACCGCAAAATGGTGATAATTTTCTTATTGAAAATACGTTATTTGGTAATAACAACATTTTACTGTGTCATATATAATTAGTAACGGACGTTACTCGTATGTGCTGGAGATTTACCCTGACACTTCTTTTAACTGGGTGGAGTATCATGTGTGATAATACGATAAACAAGAGCCAGTAATTATTTTTCCCATTTTAAACATTGACGAACAATATTAACAATGGGCAACTGGCGTCATGGTCATTCTTTACTAGAACAGTCAACCATAGTATCCTTTGTTCCAATCTCTGGCATGTTAAGAACCAATACTATTTTATACATATCATGTCAGGAAACAAGTTAGCCTTTGCACTTCAACCAGAAACAGACAAAATTATTCTAAATTTTGTTTCAAATATATTCCCAACGATGACTATTCCAAATTACAACAAAATAAATGGCAGTTTCACTAGCATTGTCAACAGGACGATGTGTTCAATCACCATCCTTTATATAGAATGTATGAAATCGTAACCAATTGCGCAGTAATTTCTAATAGATTATACATTTGCCGGGAACAGTAACTTTTGTCATACAAGCATATAAGTTGTAAGGCGTTTGTTGCCTTTACTTTCGATCAGAAGCAAAGTTTGAACTTTTTTGTCATGAAAAGAAAACCTTGTACATAATAAGAGCATCTCGTTAGAAGGTAGATAGATCAAAAGGATTATATGTGACAGTTGAATAGACACTGCGATTTTCTCTGCATACTTGTGATGCATAAACCTTAGCAGCTTACTTACGGAGTCTTCTATTGACCTTATCAAATAAGCTGCCGGATAATATGAGTACTATTTTACTAAAGCGGTGTAGGATTCTAACTAAATTATGTTAAATCATAATTTATATTATACAATTGTTATTAAAATATTACATATATGTGTTGCCCATATAAATATTTTTACTCTGAGGAACATGAAAATTTCGCAAAAGCTCTAAACATCTACCTTGTGAATTATATAAATCTCGAGGATGCAACGGCGAAGTATAATTGATGGTTAAACAAACTTACCAAGTGAAGTTTGACCGTAATTATACAAGCCGTTGCATCCGAAGAGATTTATACTAATAACCCACCCGTGCCCTAATTTGTTGTCACAAACCCTTACAAATATTAAGTACCTACTAGTAGTTTTATTTTTCCTGTTTTGTGGCCTTAAGATTTTGCGAAATGTTGTTGTCTCTAAATCAAATGAGGTGACAGAGCTTAGTGGCGCCCTCTAGGGCGGGAGTTGTAAATAAGTCATTTTGTGCTTTTTATTTTTGACAGCTCTAAAATTGTGCTTGATGCCCAGCTCATGGAGTGGAACTACCTTGTGAATTATATAAATCTCTTCGGATGCAACGGCTTGTATAATTACGGTCAAACTTCACTTGGTAAGTTTGTTTAACCATCAATTATTCTAAGGCTGCGGCTAGCAGATAGAAAGGAATCCATACCATATAATAAGATGTCAATGTTGAAAAGACAAAGTGTGTTGGCCGTTTGTTTAAACGCAATACAATTATTTTACTTTCGAGAAGCTGTACTTACATATGGAGAGCTATTTCAAATTATAATACCACGTGGCATAATGCCCTGCGCCATCTTGGAGCCCGCTTTATATTATGAGGTAGATAATTGTGCAACAATCTCACACCACGGTACAATAATCAATAGTACATTATGGTACTAGTGTGTAATGTTGGTGATTACCGCTGATGCGCCATTGAGACCGGAGCCGTTAGGTGAGGGTCTTAAGAGAGCCGAGGACGGTAATAATCAATACACACGTGTATCATACGATGTTTTTCAACACACTTGTGAATAAAATAACAATAAAAACTCATTTTCAACAGTGAAAACGAGTAGTGAAAAATGATTCGCTATGGCGGGAAAAATTAATCAGTTTTCCTAAGCGCGCGCATTGCGATCAGCCACAGACTAAAGGGATGAGGTTTTTTTTTATTTTCCGCGCATATGGTTTGCGCCTATTCTGCCACGTACAAAATGGGGAATTTAAAGTTTTCTTTTATTACAGAGAAAACACTATTTATATTTGAGTGAAAGTTTTATTTCTTTAACACGTACGAGTTAAAATTATCTATTTAAATAAGAAGTTGCATGAAATGAGCAAGCAATAGGAACATTAATTTATTTGTTATATTAAACACGATCTTTTCTTGAATAAAAACTTTTTTTAAGAACTAAGCACCTCAACCAATAAAATTAAAAAAAAAAACTATAACTCACTAGTGAGTTATAGCAATGAAAAAGTCACAGTTTGATTATGGGTGTCATTCTGTGCATAATTGCGGTGACCATAGAGCTACTTTATGAGCAAGTGTGTTGAAAAAAATATATAATTATAATAAAGGTTGGTATAAATATAGAATATATAATTTTAATAAATATATATAATTAAATAATAAATATATAAAATATATAATTAAATATTTGAGCGAAATTTTACCGTCACGTTATTATTTACTAAAAGAATCTAAAAATGTTCCAGAACTTTATTTGGCACTATTTATGCAGCTGTGAAGTTGCGGTTCCTTGGCGCCGGTATTACAAATGCCACTAGGCCAATCACGCAACGTTTACGAGACGTATGTAGTAGGTACTATTATGTAACTGTAACTGAGTCATGTGTGTACTCAGACCGATTGTTTAAAGATCACTGAACCCAAAAATGTAGTGTCAATAATCTTTGTGCTTTTTGTTTGTTTGTCGCTTTAAAACTCAAAATCTACTGGACGGATTTCAATAGGGTTAACGTATGAGGTATCGCTTGACCTTTCCGTAGTACGCGCTCTCACAAATCTCATACCTACTAGAGATCTAGCTAAAATGGTCGTGGAAACAAACGACTACCTACGTGCATTTTTGTTGAGCACGCGGATAATATCGCAGGAAAACCTAGTTATGAAATAATATTATATGGACACAGAAAACTATTTGAGTGGATTATGGCCCATACGAGAGCGAGAGTGGCTCAGTGGGAGCACGTGCGACTTTCGACCCGATGCACCCGAGTTCGAATCCCGCTGGCCCCGAACCACTGACTTTCTTAAGTTATGTGCGGATTTAACACTCGCTTTAAAAACGGTGAAGGAAAAGTCCAAGAATTTTTCACAAAAGTCAAGGACATGTGACATCCACCAACCCGCACTGGGCCAGTTCTCATTCTCTCTCTAAGATAAGGCCCGTGTCCCAGCAGTGGGAACGTGATGGGCTGATGATAATGATGATGATGATGGTCCATACTCTCTCTATGAGAGAAGGCCCATGTCCCAGGAGTGGGAACGTGATGGGCTGATGATGATCATGAACAGAAAATTAAGAAAACAGGTAACTTTTATAAACGAGGTCTGTTCGATATTATGCGTGCATACCTACTCGAATGAATGAGATCAAAGGCACACATAGATTAACAACATTCTGTTTATAAGAATTGAAAGTGGGTTGCGTCAATCAATCAATCAATTAATCGGTAGGACGAGAGGTAGGGTGAAGGGTAGGGTGAGAGGTAGGACGAGAGTGAGAGTTGAGTCGTTGAAATAGGTAATGAACGACATAGCTAATATGAAGGAAGATATAATGAAGGCTTATATGATAAAAATTGTAAAAATCGTTCCAGTGCATAATTTAATTTCAAAACGAATTTAAATGACAATGAACATATTTACCTTTGAACTTCAAGACCCCAGCCTGCTGATCATTGATACATTTAATTTTTTTTTCTACTTGTGGTGTAGCAAGGAGGCAAAAGCCGACGCAATTGGAACTACAGCTTCGGTTTGTTGACTTTCTTACCTTGCAGGGAAAATATAGTAACATCGAAGCTTTTCCTGCAGGATCCAGCTATAATTTATACCTATAGTTTCATTTGCGATTATCAGGACTTACCGGCAGTGGTTATGGCACTAAGTAATACGTCAGCAATTATCCATTGAATTGTAATTTCGGGAGTTTTATTGGCAGTCTAAAAGATGTGATACATAATTTATTAATTTATAACCTCCTTTTTATACACCCGAAAAATAAAGTAATATTTACTCATTGCTTATTATAGTACATACAATATATAATATTATATACAGGATGGGAGAACATTTTGGAACCTTCCGGGTAAGTACCTTTTCCTTTACAGTTTACAGTACAGGAAACATCGAATGAATTTTGGGGAAGCAAAAACAGCATCATTTTATTTTTGAAAAATGGTACAGTCGTCTGACTGTATCTTTAGTTTTCAGTAATGTGATTTCGATAAAAACAACATGTCATAGACATGTTCATTGGTCTAATTTGCTATCAGGAAAATTTTGAGAAATAAACATTTTTTTCAAAAGCATTGTATTTTAAAATAAAACGTGGTAAACTAAAAAATAATACTTGTGTGCATATATATATAAATAATTGAAAAAAAAACACTTCCTGTTTTGGAATCACAATATACTATAGGACCAAATCCGTCGGCGGCGCCGTTATGCGTTGCCACTTCAGCCTGCGCGGTGACAGCGGCGTCGCGGACGAGTGGGCAATGCGGCCTGAAAACATTGCCAAGCTTAACATGGCCCAAAATATCGACTATTCTAGAAGCATAAGACCAATTCAAATAATTTTAAAATGGGACAATATTATTTAATCCTCTAAAATCTAATTGATCTATTAAAAATAATATTTGATCCTCTTTGCCTTAGTTCGACAGAAAATACTTCGACACCTCGACATACACAATACGGCCTCGACGTGGTTAGGTTATGTTAGAGCAGTGACCCACATCGCGGGAGCCGAGCGAGCGAAGCGAGCGTGCCGCCGTAGCGGCCGGCAAAGCGCCAGAAAGAAAATTGAGAATATCGATTGATTTGATTTAATTTATATATTGTTATATTGTATAGTTTTTTTTGCTTGCTGTTTTTGCAAAAAATAAAACGATCATTTAATAACTTGCTGACCGACGTACTACGTAGCTGCGCAGAATTCAGTTTTGTATCAATTTTTGCTACTGCGCAGGTTAGTCCGCCGCCGCCGCCGCCGGGCAGCAGTCACAAAGCTTGGCGCGAGTTTAAAAGTTAATTCATCTAGCGATATTTGCGTAGATAGTATCGAATATATAAAGATATATCTAAATAGGACACAACTAAGTCGCGCGTCGGCGTCAGCCTGTGTAATTATGTACCTATGTAGTTCTTATAAACTCGATGGAATTATGGAGGGTATAGGATAGGTAGTTATAGGTAGGTACCCGCTGTAGAAGCGCCTCCATTTAATAAGCAAGATCTTCCGACCGACCCAGGTCTAGTTGGCTGTTCAACAGAACCTACTCAGAACTTGTTTGTGTATTTAAGTTCCTATTCTTACTCGTGGAACTTCTAATAATTGTCTTGGCATTTTTTCAAACACAACTTTCCGCGAAAAAGTACTTTAAATTCTTTAAAATTGACTAAATCAGATTTCTGAATGAGCGTAAGCTAGAACTGAAAGCCTTTTTATATGGAAAAACCATTGAACTGTTTTATATTCTTATTCTATATTTTTAAATTTAAATAAAGAATCTAAAAAGAAGAAGAAATTATAATATAATCTAACGCAACAAAAAGATTTAGATTTTTCAAAGTGATTACAAACTTTCTTTGTGTGTGTATGTCGTGCGACCTTCGTTTGCGCGATGCAGGATTTGTATAGAAATAGCGACTTAGTATGAGCGTTTATGCTACTTTGTGTCAGCGCCATCTGTGAGCTCTCTTGCGTAGTCGTTGATATTTGTGCCGGCTGAGATCGCCAGATTCTATTGCGGTTTAAATTTGCATTTCAAGTTCTTGAGGATGTGTATAATACATTTATAGCAATGTAAATCGCAGACGTGCTTTGGAACTATGTTATGGACACAGAAGTAATAATGTAAAATTTCTTACCGTTAGAATTATACTGCATAGTCCGGATATAACACTTTTACATCACTACACTTCATCACTTCACCATTTCAAAACTGACACTGCTGAAATATTAAGAATGACATTTGTTTAACTTCATTTAAGTTCATATTTAATATTGGTAGTGTTGTTGGTAAATGAAAAATGAAACAGTTGAACACGTGTTACTAAACTGTGCGGCCGCGGAAGACATTCAAATAAAAGCAACTAAGCCACTAGACGGTACGGCAGAAACCGGACGTATATCATCACCACCATCATTTTCCTTACAATTAGCTTTAAGGCAGAAACCGGACGTATATCATCACCACCATCATTTTCCTTACAATTAGCTTTAACACTGAAGCAGCTATGCCAGCGCCTCAAAGCTGCACTCTGTTTCTTTAAGGAGTCGGGATTGCTTGGGTAGATGCTGGCGGGGGAAATGCACAATACACCTCATGCCGGTCGTACAGGACTTATCGCCCCCTAATAGAATAAGAATAAAAATTGGTAGTGGTCTCAAGTCATCCACACCATTTTTTTTTATATAGCTACATTTGACCACCATCTCGAAAGTCTGAATGTCTACTATATAAGAATAATATTTGGCCGACTTTCTGTTCGTCCTGTGTTGGAAGGGGGAGGGTGGAATTAGGTCGTGAAGTTCCTGTGCATATTTGTTGTTGTAGGGATATTTTATCGATGTGATGCTAAAGGATCACAGATAACAAACAGTAGTATATGCCATAGTAAGTAGTATACTCGTATGGCAGTTTCAAACATTGAACAAATTCTGACATTATAGACAAATAATGCAACATAGCTGATGGGAGTAAAGATGTGTTAAGTAATAAACAGACTGATCTGTTTCAAAGTTTCATCATTAAATAAAAAATTAGAACTACACATGCGATAGATCTTATTTTAATAGATTTTCTAGTTTGTCTGTCTGTCGTTCTGGGTGGAATCTTGCAACTTAAATTTCGAGCACTTTCCGGTTAGTTATTCGGCTGAAGCTGTCAGGGTAGCTCACAACTCGATGACAATGCGTTCTTAATCCATAAAAACATGGATTTTAGTTATTTTTACATACATACCAAAGTGACTTACCTTTTATAGTGAATGACTTCGTTCAGCTTGAAGATGCTTTTCTGATTGCTGATGATCCATCAGAAGTTTAAGTAAAACCAAAGAAATCGAAGTAATACACGTAAATAATGTATAGATCGTGTTTCGAAATGGTTCGCTGTGGACAATGTGTTACTCAACGCGAATAAGCAAAATGTTTGAAGTTCTACTTGCCTATGGTTACGGTTGGTTGGTTAGCTATACATGTTGAGTCAAACCGAGTTCATCTATAGCGTTATATCTAATCTGTAGCGTTGAATTAAATCTATGAAGTTTAAATAAATGACCAAAAAAGAATTGACAATTAGCTGAAATGTCTATTTCACTAAAAAGGTTACGGGTGCCTTGCACCCGCGCCCCACCGGGTCGCCATCACCGAATTCAATTCCAACCTGTATCATCATCATCAGCCCATTAGGTTCCCAGTGCTGGGGCTCGGGCCTTCCCTCGTAGTGAAATTATGTATAAATCCACCACGCTGGCCCAGTGAGGGTTGGTGGATGTCAGATGTACTTGAAGTTTTGTGATAAATTCTTGAACATGCTGGTTTCCTCACGATGTTTTCCTTTACCCTTTTTTTAACCCCCGACCAAAAAGGAAGGGTGTTATATGTTTGACCACTATGTGTGTCAGTCTGTGGCACCGTAGCTCTTAAACGGGTGAACCGATTTGGATGCGGTTCTTTTTATTTGATAGCAGGTTTTTAGCGATGGTAGACATGTTTTATCAAAATTGGTTTAGCCGTTTATAACTTTTTATAGGATTTTTTGGTCCGGGGGTTTTTCAATTTAAGTTTACTGAAATTCGCTCGAGAGCGAGTGTTAAATCTGCACATAACTTAAGTCAATGGTGCGGTGTCAGCGGAATTCGAAGTCGGGTGCGTCGGATCGAAAATCGCACGCGCTCCCACTGCACTCTCTTTTACACCCACCGTGTATAATGTGTACAAATACATACCCTGCGTGTTTGTTGCCGCTACTTGCAGACCGCTGAAGCTTGGGCGTTTTGCTCTTAGGGCGGTTTTCTTTATTGGCGGCGACGTTGGCCGTTACATTGGCCACGGCGAGTGTGGCGCGTTGGTCTTCATATCGATCCGATTGACAGCGGCTGAGTAGATCGAAGAACGACTCAATTGGATTCTCTTCTGACTCGGTTCGGACCATGGCGCTCTTTTTGTTCTCTTCATCTTCCTTTTTCTTCGCGTCTGGCGTGATCTAGAGAAGAGCTCAATTTAGTTTCTAGGTATATCTATATTTCTATATATCTATGTATCTTTATATATATATATATATATATATATGAAGGAAAAGAAGAAAAATGGAAAAGAAGAAAAATGGTGAAGGTAATTATGCATAATAATCCTTGCGCACTACTGCTTAGCGGCTGAATAACTGGCGAAGCGGTGGCACCTACCCAGACGGCCTCCCGCATACGAGACACCTACCACGAGTAAATCTATCACAAGTATATAAATAAACTAACTAGGATTCCCTGTGTCTACCAGGAATTACGAGGACCATGGTCCCACAATACCCAGACACGAAACAAATGTTTTAGCTTTTTTTTCTATTCACAAACATTTTTCCCGTCGCGGGAATCGAACCCGCAAACTCAGTGACGTGTGACCTCACCTGAATAAGGGATAGTTGCTCCATGCTCTGACGCCTAACCCTGAGAGCGTTGAAAGGCGTACGCGGCGCCGAGTCGGAATCGGCGAGTGAATCCACTGGGGCTGGAGCCTCCTCTGCAGGCAAGCCCAGCACCTTCCGAAGGTCACTGATGTTCATCTGAGCTGTTGCCATTCCTAGCACATCGCCTAGCTAAAAACAAGACAAACATTATTAATTAAGTATATCTTTTACGAACACTACAGCTCAAATTAGTACAATGTAGGTAAAAATGTTTCGACAGATTGCAAAAAATTAGAGGGGAGAGGAGGGGTATGTTCCCTAAAGCTTATAACTAGGGTTGTACAATGGGCGGTCTTATCGCTTAGAGCGATCTCTTCCGGACAACCTTTAGATCTACAGTATCGGAAGAAAAGGAGCAGACGGTGGTGTACAATAATTCGTAAACGTAAGATAACTGACCTCTTTGGAGATAGAGAAATGTTCGTTAGCATAATACAGCGCTTTTTCGTGGTTTCCCAGCGCTGCATGAGCGTTGCCTAGCGACCAGCAAGCGCGGCCTTCACCAACGCGGTCGCGGAGCCGCCTCGCCGCCGCTAGATGACGCGCGTGGTATTGTTCTGCCGCGCGATACTCTCGCAGAAGAGTGTAAGTATTGCCGAGAGAGTAGCACGCTTGTGCTTCTACGGCAGCATCGCCCAACTCCTCAGCAAGGGCCAACGTGCGTCTGTAAGGCAAAACGTGCTTTAAACATACAAAGATAGAAAATTCTTTATTGTTTACTGTTTATAGGCTTGCGTTTGACCACTATCTCACCTGATGGTAAGCGACGATGTGGTCTAAGATGTAACACGCTTACCTAGAAGATACCTGTTCACTCTCGATTTGAAGACTCCCAGGTTGTAGTTGTCAGGAAACAGACGTTGGCAATGCGTTCCACTCCTTGGCTGTTCGTAAGATGAACGTGGCACCAAAACACTTTCTTCGTACAGGAGGGATGTCTACCATATACATAGGCGAACTTAATGCTAGTAAGCATTATCTTTCAGTTAATGTCAGTGTAATTTTTACCCAATGCTTATAATGATGTAATTTATTTATTTCAGGCAGTATGAAGGTCAACAAAGTTAAATTAACAGAGGCCCGTAGAATATATACCTTAGACTAACATACTCGTATATACAAAAATATGACACAGCTAGCTAAGCTAAGTATTTTATTACGCTACTGCACAACACATAAGAAATTATCGTGGATTAATTTTGTGGATCACAGAGATAACTTATATTAGAACGAAATACCACTGATTGACGGCATTCACTAATCACAAAATATTTAAATCTAAAAGGGTCAGTACAAGACGTCGCCGGATTATGGCCCTTATGACATTTTTTGATCACTTGTTTTTTTTACATAAAATAGTATATATCATAACATAATCTATGTTTGACCACCATCTCGCCTGATGTTAAGCGACGATGAGGCTGATGATGGAGCAAGTAGATCTAGAAGATACCTATTCACTCTGGCCTTGAATATACCTAGATTTTTAACTTATATTTGGTCTGTCAAAAAAACATACTATACCGTTAGTAATTACATAGAAGACAAAGATGCATGAAACATTCTGCTTCTGCCGAGTACTGGCACAAGCAAACATATGTAACAAATGTTCTAAATAGAAATGACCCTTAGTTTCTTGCCGTTTGTTCAGGGTAGTAGTTCTTTATCCGCTGTCCCCGCACCACTGACTTTCTTAAGTTATGTGCGGATTTAACACTCCCTCTAAAACGGTGCAGGAAAATATCGCGAGGAAACCGGCATGTCCAAGAATTAATCAAAATATTCAAGGACATGTGACATCCACTAACCCGCACTGGGCCAGCGTGGTGGATACTCTCTTTATAAGAGAACGCCAGCAGTGGGAATGCAATAAGCTGATGATGAAGTTGGGATTAAAACCATAGCTCGAGAGTCTATCATTATAAAGACTTCTGGATCAAGAAAGGCGTTTTCCTTAACACCATGTTGTTTAAAAATCTGGTTGATATACTCAACCAAGTTTATTTTTCTAAAATTATTAAATATATAAAAAAATATTAATATTAATATATAAATATAAATATATTAATTAATAATTAATTAATATATTAACTAATTGTTAATAAATAATATTAATATAAATATTAATTCATTAGCCTATATTGTGATTACTTAAGATTGTAACTACATCTCTTGTATAAGCTGTTGATCATCTAATAATGAATAAATAAAATATATAAAAATCTAAAAAAAAAATGTCACTATGACTAAGATTGTCTAAGCATCTTGTATTATTTTATATTGTACATTTTCTGGTGTTTTACTTACAAAAAATTAAAAACAATCAAAATTAACGTCTGTATTATGCAAATATATATAAATATGCACTTTTACAGGTCAGATGCATAACGTGACGGCACGCTGGGGAATTGGTGTACTATTCGCACAATCGCAATGCAGCAAATAAATTATAGTCATACAACAAGATTTTTGTTCCATAATATATATTTTCAAGACAAGTTTTTAACAAATTTGCAATCGCAACCGCGAGCAGATTAAAATGATCCCAAACACTAGTCGTTTACGATGATACGTCAAGGAGTTTCATTGTCCTCCTTCTGTCTTTATTACTTGTTTGATAGCCTCTGTGGTGTAGTGGTTGGGCAGGTTGGCTTATCTCATACAACACCGAGGTTGCGGGTTTGATTCCCGTGATGAGACAAATGTTTGTGCAAAGAAAAGCTCAAGCATTTGTTTCGTGTCTGGGTGTTGTGGGATCATGGTCTTCATAGTTCCTGGTTCCCTAAATACAGGGAACCCTAGTTAGGGGCCTGGATCTATGTACGTGATCGATGGGCGTAAAAAAAATTGTCAGATCAGCTGTCACCATAATATCGCATTGTCATCGGACTTTGACAAGTATGCAAAATTTCAACTCCGTAGCATAAGACGAAGTGGTTCTGATTCAACTTACAACATTTGACCCAAGCAAACAGACATTGCGAGTTGTAAATATAAATAGAAACCTGACGGTTCCTATTGTATAGGGCCACAGGTATCGCAAGCTAATCAGTTTTAAGTTAAAGTTTTATCGTCAGCCATTTGGCGTTATGGTGTCATCTCATATTGTAGACAAGCTTTTTCCCGCGACTTCGCAGTATATAAGACTACGCGCGTACTACGAAGAAGTCAAGCTGTATCTTCGCAGTCATTCAAATTACGCGTTAAGAATGTTCTAATGAGAAAAGCATACTACACTGTTCGTAATTACATAGAAGACAAAGATGCTTGGAACATTCCACTTCTGCAAAGTAACCAACTGGTACATAAGAAACATAACATTGTAAAATCCCAAAAAATTGTAACAAAATCTCTAAAAAAAAATGCCCGTCAGTTTCTTGCCGTATCTTCTGAGTAGTGTTTCTTTTTCAGATACGGTGGTAGAGTCATTGTGATAATTTGACGTTCATAAGTGCGTCTGTGATGCCAAAATGATTTAAGAGATTTTGATTTTTTTGATTTTTTTTGACTCAACCGATTTTGAAGTTACATATCCTATCAGTAATCTAAGGCTCGGCCTAGCGCACTCCGTAATGTAGGTACGAAGCTCTAAGTACATAGTCGAACACCGACGGCGGGTCGCGCGTCGCTACACGTGCCGCGTCAGAAGAGATAAGAGCTATGCCATAGAAAGAGAGGCGCACTGTAGGCTAATATGACTGGTAGGTATGCAGCGCTACGCGAGCTGAATTGAATTTTATTGCGTCGTATCAAGAGTCGCTATTTGTTTAAATTTCTTTGCGGAGTGATGCTTATGTCCCTTAGTATTTTGTGGTTCAAGATAGTGCTACCAAACCCTAAAAATCAAATCAAAATCCGTTCAGCAGTTTCCGAATCTACACTCAAACAAACAGAGTAGTAGTACATTCTAAAAACTGTGCTTTCGTGTTCAGTGCTCTCTAAGTAGTCGATGTTAGTTGGGTTTTCAAAAATATCTCTATGAACCGTTGGTTCCGTTCCACATTTTTATATTAGTGTAGATGAAGAATCCTTTGAAATAGATTATAATAGACGTATATTATTGCACAATGGTTTAATGTTATCTTGCGCTCAGCATTGAATACTATTATTATAATAATGCATTATTGTCTCCAATGTAATGTAATGCCTTGAAAAATTAACAATATGTAATGTTTAACAGCTCAGTCCACATAGAATTAGGATTATAGCACAGAATACTTAATAGTACTAAAGTAGCGATTCTCTAAGGAACTGCTAGTTTTTCAGGGATATGAGTTCCTAATTAATTCCTATCATCATCATTATCATCATCAGCCCATCACGTTCCCACTGCTGGGATACGGGCCTTCTCTCATAGAAAGAGTATAGACCATAATCCACTTCGCTGGCCCAGTGGGGGTTGGTGGATGTCATATGTCCTTGAAATTTTGTGATAAATTTCTTCACGATATTTTCCTTCACCGTTTTTAGAGCGAGTGTTAAATCCGCACATAACTTAAGAAAGTCAGTGGTGCGGGGCCAGCAGGATTCGAACTCGGGTGCGTCGGATCGAAAGTCGCACGTTCTCCCACTGAGCCACACTCGCTCTGAGCGAGTCTAGAGCGAGTGTGGCTCAGTGGAACGTGCGACTTTCGATCCGACTAATTCCTATAGTGCTACTCTATCCTTGTACCAAATTTATACAAATCAGATTAGTAGTTTCTTCTTCTTTCTTTTCTTCTTTCATGATTAAAACAAATCATTTAAGCATCTAAACATTCAACATACAAATGACATCACATCGCCGCTCATCATCAAGCCAGACAGCGACCAAACAAAGCCATATAAGAAAAAAACATTTGCTGTTATCAACTAGCATTAGAATTATAATACTGATAATGAAGAGGTACTTTGCTTACTGCAGTTCATGAATATTCATATTTTGTAGGATTGAATTTAAGTTAACCATACTTTGATGGTTTCTTAACGTGTTGTACATTAAATAAGGAAGTAGATAAATAAGAAATATTACTATATCAATGGTCGACAATAGATCAAAATTAATACCAATATCTTCATACTTGTATTATGAACCTCATGTAATCCCCGGATATTTCAAAAATATTTTCTATAAATATAATTTTATATATATTTTAAAATATTTTTCTTATATATGTTGAAAGGATTAAGCCAACAGGCAATTATAGATGTTAGTCCAAAATAATTTTCTATTGAATTTTATTTATTACAGTTCTAAATATATGTAATGAGTTAGCCAGTCAGTGGTATTTCACGTTTTAGTCTTTTAGTTAGTGTAGATTCCCGTTTTTCCAAGAGGACAACTGTGGGTCAAGCACTAATGTTCACAATGCAAATAGCTAAATAACATTTCAGATAGGTTTGCATTCTTAGTACTTGCTAAAATCAACTCTCCAGCTCTCTACAAGTGCAAACGCTTAGCTCCGGATACTCACTTATAATGTTCAGCTGCATTTTCGAACTGTCCGAGGAATATGTGTGAGTTTCCGAGGTTGCTATTGGCTCGTCGCTCGGCCGGCTTATCTCCGAATTCTTGTGCTATGGTCAGCCGTTCGGTGTGGTAGCGGATGGCGCGTGCAAAGTCGCCCAGCAAGTAGCAGGTATTGCCGAGGTTCCCGCAAGCGCGTCCCATCGCTTGTCGATCTTCTAGGCTGCGCATTAGTTCGAGATTTTCTCTGTAATTGAGACATTAGAGATTACTTCAGGCAATTTGTATTAGTGAGATATTGCTAAATCTTTTCCCTATTATCACATGCGAAAGTTTGTGAAGATGTTTGTTACTCAATCAGGCAATAACTACTGAAAGTATTTTGATGGAATTTTGTAAGTACTTTTACTTAGATACTAGATTAAAAGGATATGGTGAAACTGCGGAGCGCCGCTAAGTTACACTATAACTAATGCACGGAACGTGGGGCCCCATAAACTAGTGTATTTATACACAAATAGACAAAAAAATATGCAATAGAGAATAATACAGCCATGTCCTGACTTTTGTATCAAGTAAGAGTATTAAAAGTACACAACACTTACTCATAATAAGCTACGGCTTGCAACAGACAGTCTCGCACCTCCTGTGGAAAATGTCCCGGATCATTTTGTCCCACTCGACCCAGCTGTTTACCCTGAGCATGATACACATTGCCCAGGTTATACAGAGCACGACCTTCACTCAGGCGGTCACCCAAGGCCCGGGATATCTCCAGGTGTCGTTTGCAACACTGTATGGCTTCCGCAAACTTGCCCATCACTTTCAAAGTGTTGCCAAGGTTGCCAGAGGCTTTAGCTTCACCCAGCTTATCGTTCATTGTCCTGTAATATACAAAATATTGTTGTTCATTTTGTGCTGTTCATAATTCGTAGGCTAAACTTCTTAGTAATGTTGTTGTTAATGTTGTAGTTTTGTAGCTCCTGTCCAACTTTTAACACACATCTGCCACAGGCTTCGGCATCTTACCCAAGCTTCTTTTTTTTCTCCCAATACTAAAGTCAAACATACCTGGCTAGCGTGAGATCATGTTTATGATACTGCATGGCCTTGTTGTAATCCCCCAGGTAGAAGTAAGCATTGCCGAGCTGACTGTAAATGGCGCTGAGAGTGCGCAGATCATCAGTGCCGGCTTGGATGGCAGCCTGGAAGAAAGCCACTCCGGCCCGGCAGTCCCCAGCTTTGCACAGCCGCTCGCCTTCCAGTGCCAGTTCCAAACACATGGAGCCTCCATCACAACTCTGAAGAAAAAATAAAATATTGTAAACATAAGTGGCATATTGTCATTGTTGCGTGTTGTATACTAAAGGCATTTTCGTGGATTTTTGTAAATTAACAACCAATATTGAATAAATAAAGTCATTCATTTCAGAGAATAGCACAATTTTGCATAATGTTCACAAGATTTCAATGCAAATTGACTAGAAGAGCATTGTAGGGAAATGATTTTAACAAAACTTTAGAAAATATTTATTTTTGTTTGACATTAAATTAATAAACTTTTATTTAAATTACATGTATTGATGTATGCTAGGAATAGGTTTGATCCCTGCCTGAGCAATATAATATTTCTTCTTCCTAGTTATTTAAAATCTTAATAAATTATTTACAATTAATATGATTATTAGTAGTTATCTAATTTCAGAGTTATTTCTCATTTGAAAACTGATATATGTTGATATGATTTTTATTCAAGCTAATAGTGTTACAGAATGGAACATAGTCCATGACTAATAGCTTATTGTGACAAAACCATTATTGTTTTCCAATAAAGCAACAGATTTAGTTAGGACAAGGAAAACAAGAACCTTGATACTTAACGAGTGACCTAATCAGTATGTAACATTATTTATGAGCTAAGTTGTTATTTAAATATACACACTAACCATATTCTTGTAAAACTTGTTAAATGCTTACAATAAGCGAGTTTGAGTATCATAACTTGTTACAGGCCACTGAATGTGCTGCAATAGCTACTTATGCCACTCTGATTTATATAACACTAAGGTTCAATTCACTACATTGACTCGCAGTGGTGAGTAATATCAATGATTAATAATAAACTCTTCTTTAAATGAGTTTTCATTTATTATATTATAATTATTATTGACTTGATAAATAATACCTATAGATTGTTTTCGATTATCCCAATTTTATTTTTATATGTGCAAATTCGAAATACATTGAAGAGAAGCAGGTCAACATGTTATCACAGAATAATGATAAAGTTTACCAACATTTTCAATTTTTTTTTTTATTAATACTGCCAATGTATTAATATTATTGTTAATTCCATTCTTACTTAACACTGTCTCTAATAGACCAGGGTCGATAATTTTTAAAACCATAAAAAATAATAGTAGGAATTTACCTAGGAATTTAACCCATTAGAAAAGGAGGGGAATATTATAAAAATGAAAGGAAAAATAATTTACGGGCAATCTGAGGTCGGAAGGGGCCGTCCCCTACAGGTGAATTTTCAATTGAAAATTAGGGTGCCTTTTCGTTATTAATTCAAAATAAGGTGAAAAAATAAATATTTCAAATCAAATAAATTACAGCGTATTTGGGACATAAAAAGGTAAGTTTTCACCAAATTTCGTGAAAAATAACGAATTTTTGTAAAAGATAAAAATAAAAAACCAAAAACTTGGTTTTTTGAATTTTTCACATAAATTTTGAAGTTATGTGAAAACAGTGTTGATACAAAAGTTTTAGATCTTTTTATTACCTACAACTTTGTCATTTGACTTTTTTCCATAGGACTTTTAGTTTTGCCGGAAATCGAGAAAACCGTCTTATTATTTTTTTCACTTTTTATTATTTTTAAGGGCTTCTACCCTGGTCTATAAAGAAAGTACCTTATTCTTTGATTATGTATGAAATTATGATTGCTAAAATGTATCCTTCATAAAGATATTCAATTTAATTTATAGTCCAAACAAACTGTTTTTAGTACATACTAAACTAAGCTGAAAGAAGAGCAATGAAAGTTTACGATTTCGGGCTGCAGGTGCCCTGTATTAGCGCCTTCTTAAGAACCATAAGATAATAGTTAATCAGTAGTTCATTAGCCGCCGCGGGTGTCGCGCCAGTAACTACGGCTATGCGGATGTGCGCTGCTGGGTCGCGGTTTCCGTATTAGGGCCCCATACAAATGACTCACTAAACATGGGGAAACTGCCCGTTTACTGCTACACACGCCTGCAATTACGCAGTGTAACTATAGATTACGTACATATTAACTTAATTTATAAGGTAAACAAATTTAATGTAACTTTTAATTAGGTGGCTCACCTGTGCCTCGGTAGAAAGGTTCTCTGCACTCGCGCTAACCGACATTCTGATTGAGGCTGCTCTCTCACTTGCCTACAGCACAAAGAAACTAAAAAATTATATTCGCACCGATCGATATGCTATCATAATTAATGTTTTTCAATATTTTAATTCTGGGCGTGTACCATTTACAAACAAGCGTTCAAAATTCACACAATAGCAGCACAAAAGTCACAAAACGGTTTTTTTTTTCACTCAACAACTGACTGAATGTCCTGACTGACTGAGACTGACTCTGACAATTGACATGAATCTAACCACAGAATATAAATATTTTTTTAGTGTTACTGGTTTTTAACTTACTTTTCCCCGTTATCTTAAAAGCGGACTTTCTAACACCTCATATATCTTCTATCTATTCTATACTATTTATAACACTAACTGAGAATTTTTGAAGACCAACTAGGGTCGGACTCTTTAGAGGGTACTGAACAGGACTTTTTGGCGGGAAGTGAAAACTGATACAGTTCGATTTGATTATATTTTCCAAAAACAAGTGTTATTTCGAGTGATCATGTGTAATGTCAGTGGAATATTAACCATTATGTATTCGTAAACGTGCACGAGCGTAGGCAAATGAAACAAAATACAGAAAACAATGCTATTTATTTTCTCCCAAGAAGTCTATGGAAAGCTTGAATAATGTTCCACCAATTTATTGAATCTCTAGGAGAGGGTCCGGCTTGTTGCTGTTGGCCCTTATTCTCAACAAACGTATAATAAATGGAAAGAATATAAGAAATAAACTATCAAATTAAAACAACGTTAGATGGCGGTATGGTCCTAGAGACATTAGCCTGCCTGAACGGGCGAAATAAAAAAAAAGGTACTGAACATGAATACGGTTTTTAGAATGTTCGTCTATCTATTGACTCGAAAACTAGTGAACGGATTTTAATGTTGTTTCAGGGCTTGGTATCTTTAGTTCCAACTTAAATAAAATTATAGGGTTTAATTAGTTACATTAAAATCGGTTGGATGACTAAGTAGATACAGATTGACCTCTTCGTAATACGCGCTCTCACATATCGGTGAGGTCTCCTTTGAATGGTGTTGGACCAAATACGACTATGGGCTTCCTGATCCTGATTATTTTAGTAATAGACAATTTCTCACCATAAACAATTGAAATTAGTAGCTGTGCGGTTTTAGCCACGGTTTCCCTGGATGAAGTACCTACTTAGCCTATATGTCAATGCTCAATATGTTGAGCCGTTACTGTGAAAAGAAGTAACAAACACACCTATACTCTGAATTTTTGCCAAGGCCAAAAAGGTAAACAAAGAAATGTCACTGTCAAAGTGACAGGCCAGTGAAGCAAAACCTGTTTTTCTCTGTATCAATTATACTAATACGCCGCTCGTGACTTCACTTATGAGGATTATTTATTTCACTACTGCTAGAGTGCTACTACGCTACGCTTCGTTTGTCCTTTTTAAGAACCTACCTTCCTAAAAAGGCGGCGGTAAGACCGTAGACATGGGATGTGTTGAATAAAATACCTTATAAACATTTATATATTCATGTTTTTTGTCAATTTTAACAGGTATGAAAATAGTTACAAAGCATTCCACAATCCACAGCAACTAGAAAAAGCTATAAAATATGATGGTCAATGATAAGTCAACTGTTCAGATATGTATGTCTGAAATCTGAAAGTTGTCATCTAATAAATGTTCAAGTTTCAGACATATCTAAAGCGCTGCTTTTGGATTCGGAATCTGATTGATTAAATATTTATAACGAATCTATCTGTAATGTTATCTATAATGTGGTTGAGTGGTTCTGTTGCATTCATAGACTTTTTAGGCCGTGTTTTGGGCGGCGGCGGCGACAGGTGGCCTGCTACCTTAGGCCCTGAGGCCGATGAACCTGCCACTGGCAGAGGTTCTATTGAAGCAACGAACCAACAAAAACAAAACGGTAACAGCACAAACAATATCAAAACAAAAAACTTAATAAATAATACCTAACTAGTAACAGCTTACAACCAACGAACAAATTGCACACGCACAGCGAGAGGAGAGACATTCAAATCCGGCAATAGACGAAAAACGAATGTACGGCCTTTACGGCTTTTAAAATTGCGAGTGACCAGTGTCATAAAATATTTTATACCACAGAATATTTACATTTTAATAACTTTGTACCAAGTAAAAGTTTAATAAAATTACTACCTCAAAATCATTACTATTAAATAACCCTATAGATTTTAACAAGAATAAATGACTTGTGTGCTTTTGACAAAATTTAGTAAACTGTTACTTATAAGGTATTTTTTTGTATGGGTGTCCCCTTTGTTTACATTTTTGACCTAGGCAAAAAAATCAGAGTATAGATATAAACTTTCGCAATAATTATAAAATAAGTGTGATGTGATGTGATAAATTTATTTATCACATCACATCACTCACAAAGGAAATAAATAAGCAAATAAGGTATGGTCAGTATAAAACGTAAAAAATATAATTATAATAGTTCACGAAATCGTTTAATTAATTTAATATTAAAGTTTAAAATATCAGTTTTTACCTGTAAATTACATTAGTACGTGACCTATAATGCTGACCACCAAATGTGACGTGACGTCGCTATTGTAGACAGAGACAGAGACTTTTCTTGGTCTACAAGAGTAGTCAAGTCCTCTGAGTATTATGTTCCTTGTCTACAAGAGTGACGTCACAATATTGATGGTTTGCGCTGTCAATATAAAAAAAAACTTATGTTTGTAACCACTTTAAGCTATTTAGTGGATTTATTTTATGGAAATAAAAATATTAGTGCATCATTTCATTAAATAAAAACAATTAAGAGTCATAATAGCATTTTATGATTATTCACAGCCTTTAAAAATAAATATGCTGTCACAATTCTAATATGAACGGCTATTCATTTTTCCCATACATTCAGGGAAATTATATGAGTGTGGCAACTTCATGAAAAATAATGTTGCCAGTATATATCAAAGTTACTATATTGGCAGCTTTTAATCGATTTATTTTCTCGAGCTGTAACAGTGTAAAACCTATTTTATAGCACGCCGCCAATCATTAGTAATGCTATATAATATATATATATATATATATATATATGTATATATATATATGGCGAATCTTTTTGGCTGGAAGTGAAAAGTGATACAGTTCGATTTTGTTTTATTTTCCAAACAAGTGTTATTTCGAGTGATCATGTGTAATATCGGTGGAATATTAACCATTATGTGTTCGTTAATGTGCACGAGTGTAGGCAAATGAAACAAAATAGGGAAAACATTGCTTTTTATGTTCTCACAAAAGTCCTTGAATAAAGTTCCACCACTTTATTGAAGCACTAAGAGAGGGTCCGGCTTGTTGCTGTTGACCCTAATTCTCAACAAAAGTATAATAAAATGGAATATTAAACTATCAAATAAAAACTACGTAAGACATGGCGGTATGGTTCTAGAGACTTTAGCTTGCCCTAAAACTTAAAAATATATATATGATATATATATATATATATATATATATATATATATATATATATAAATAACCGTGAGAAGCCATATATATATATATATATATATATATATATATGTGGTTTGTAAAATTCTAAAAACCGAAGATTCGTGTTCAGTAGGTAGGTACCTAGGCGCCATCTAAATAATCGATTCTAGTTAGCTTTACGGAGTTGCTACCTAGTCATTTTAAAAATGCGAGCTAAGTAGTAGGTATACACTGAAAATAACAAACCAATAATTAATTTGCGAGAGCGAGTGTGGCTCAATGGGAGAACGTGCGACTTTCGATCCGACGCACCCGAGTTCGAATGTCGTTGGTCCCGCACCACTGTTTTTCTTAAGTTATATGCGGATTTAACACTCGCTCTAAAAACGGCGAAGGAAAACTTCGTGAGGAAAACCGGTATGTCCAATAATTTATCACCAAAATTCAAGGATATGTGACATCTACCAACCCGCACTGGACCAGCGTGGCGGATTATGGCCCATACTCTCTCGAGGCCCGTGATGGGCTGATGATGATGATAATGTCATTTGCTGTGGAAGGTCGTAGGTGGAAGGATTTTTATATTTACCTACTTACCGTAGTTTCACCTACGCGTAGTTATACCTATAGGTATTATCATGGACCAAATATACAAACCATGGTATTATATACCCATCGACATCGGTCTACATCAAACCTATTCTAAGCGGGTAGCTATAAAGCCTTGTTTGAGGATAGCAGTCACCCCGGGATGCAGCGGGTGTAAGGGGGGGGGGGGGGGGGGGGGACGTGGAGCGCTCGTTAGCTATGCAAATACAGCGGGAGGGGACTATCACCACGCCCGTCTTTACGCAATAGACGGCTGAATTTCTACATCAGCAGTTTTTGCTGACCGGCGATCAAAGATTTAAACGTCAGCAGCTTTGCATTTCAGAGACTTTGCTCGCGCTTTACTCTTTTTACAAGATAAAAAATAAGTAGGTGCTGGCCTTATTGCTTCTTTAAAACTCCACAAATTTGCCTGTTACTCTGCCGCCAAGCAGTAGTGCGCAAGCATTACTGTGTTTCGGTTTGAAGGGCATTGTAGCCAGCGAACTGGGCATAGGTATATGAGACTTAATATCTGATGTCTCGGGGTGATAAGCGCAATGCAGCCCTACGCTTTTTATGGTATTAAAAGTTCTGGGTGGCTCTCGACTTGTTATGGGCAGGCGTAGCGCTTACCATCAGGCTAACGACAAGCTCCTCTCATCGCTTAGTTGCAAAAAACACAATAATAAATTCAGCCGTTACGAGATTACCAAATAGCAAACGACCATAGACCCTTGTCTTAATTTTAATATTAAGTCTTCTGTGGTGTTACCTACAAGATACACAACGCATCTTTAAAGACGTCATGTCCACGTCATAAAATGCTGGCAGACTTAGTATGTACTCGATGCTAGCAGGCTAGGTACAAAGATACCACAAACAGAAACACAAAAAGACCATGAAATAAAACTTTTTCCAAGTGCGTGTGAGTGATGGTCGCCAGTAATGGCGATGTTCGCCTTTGGCCCGCAGCGCATAGCGCACCACAATCGGCGTCAATCAATTCCGAGACCCAAGCCAAGGCAAATGGCTCGAGAGGGCTTGATTGATATCTAGCAATCCTACTTCCCTTCACAAGGTCACCCGCGTAGAATACAATTGCGCAAGAAACGTGTGAGGTAGATACATACGTATAGGTATACATTTTACGAAGTACCTATGGATAGATTTGTTCTGCGCAGGCCTTCAGTCAGTGCAAGTAAGTATGAGAGCTTTTTAACCGACTTTAAAAAGGAGGAGGTTCTCAATTCGACGGTATATATTTTTTTTGTATGTATGTTACGCGAATTCTCCGTCAATTATGAATTGATTTTGATGATTCTTTTTTTGTTTAGTAGGTACAAAGTTCAAAGGTCAAAGGTCAGGCTGGCACCGACTTCAAATATATGAGTGGATAGTGCTTATAATAATTATATTAGTTTATTTTTCACTTTTGAGTGCCTATTTGTGGTTATGAAGTCAGTTTATTTTTAATCTTTTTTAATTTAATAATAAATCATTTATATAGTAAATATCTACATAGACAGATTCTATTTACAAGCACTCTATGTATAATCTGAATAGTATGAAAACACAGTGCATTGAATGTGGGTAATCATACCGATAGGTAGATAGCATATATCTGCAATAGCACAGATAGGTAAGCGATAGGTCGAATAGAATCGCAGTATTGTTAGTTAAAAGGAAGCACAATACAATTTTATAGATAAGTTCTTTGGTACCTACATATAAAAAATTTCAATAACTTGTACTACTTTATTATGGGATCATCATCATCATCATCAGCCCAATACGTTCCCACTGCTGGAAATCGGGCCATTCCTCGTAGAGAGAGTACCTATAGCTGAAATAATCGCTGGCCCAGTGCGTGTTGATGGATGTCAAATATCCTTGATATTTTGTTATAAATTCTTGGACATGCCGGTTTCCTCCCGACGTTTCCCTTTACCATTTTTAGAGCTAGTGTTAAATCTGCATATAACATAAGAAAGTCAGTGGGATTCAAACTCCGGTGCGTCGGATCGAAAGGGTGCTCCCACTGACCAAACTTGCTGTATTGTAAGATGTAAAATGTAAAAGTATTGGTTATTTGATATCTAGAGACAGATAATCCAAACAGCCGAGTAGGCAAGACGCAATACATCCACAAAAACATTTACTTGTACACAAAATACCTACCACGGACCGAGTCGATCATGCTTGATTCTCCTCTCAAAGCTCGATTACCGAAATCAAAATCGACAGCTATCGATACGCGGCTTCGACGAAAACGTAGTACAACACCCTTAAACGAGAAAACTAACTTTAATTACTTGTGTTAAGGTCTAAGTTGGGTTAGAATGCAGGGCAAGCTGGAGTGACTTGCAGAGGCGCGGTGGTCCTCACAACCTATACCGAACACTAGCTATGATTTCATTTATAGAGCACCATGTATTTAGAGACAAACGTTTTTTACCTTTTCATTTTAAATAGTAAGTAGGTAAATAAACTATCAAAGATAAACCAGGGAATCGGACAAATTTTCAGAAAGTGTTTATAATTAACCATAATGTATATATATATAGCCATAAAAATATTAGATATTTAATTAAATAAATTCCTAAAAGTACCGAAAACGATGTTTAAATGTTATGTTTAAAATATTGCCGCGCAAAAGGTCACTCCCGAACGTATGACGTCTTATCAAGGCAAACAAAACGACAAGATCTACGAGTACGAAAGCAAACTTGCAAAGTGATTTATAAGTTTTTGTGAAGTTTAAAGACTTTAGGGTCGTCATTATCGTTTGATTTAGATAAAAAGCAAAAATATAAGCTAAGCACAAGCTTCGCACACAGTATTTACTTTGAAATGACGTCATGCACTGTGATTGGTGTTTCGTTTTGAGATAAAGAAGAGCCGTGCCCGTGGTTGTAATACCACCCACCGAACAAAGCCATGCCGTCGAGCGACCTAATCGTGTTTCGGGATGATGATCGGTGAACCATCGGGGAGACGGGTCTGAGCAGCCGCTCAACTGCCGTCTCTCTCTAGATCTATGTGCTCCATCTTAGGCCACATCATCGCTTCACATCAGGCGAGATAGTGGCCAAACATAGATCTATTAAGTGTAAAAAAAAATAAAGAATTAAAAATGTATTTATGGATGATTTTATTTATGGATTTAATAATATAAATCATATCTATTTTCGACAATCGACAAACATTCGTTCTTACTACATTTTACAAAGTCGTTATCGTTATCTAATTTTTCTAACCTAATCTAATATAATAAACCACTACCAGTGGGCAACGTTCCCAAATGCTGGCAGCATTGCCACATTGAATAGCAATGCTTATCCTTTGCCCAAAATATAGGCCAGCATTTTGGTCAATTTTATCTGTTTTTTGACACGTAAGTATACTTATTGGAACTTAATGTAGGTAATTATATCTCCATAATGGCTGAGCATCCACGAAACCCTGGCTCCGTGTAAAGTACGTATAAAACATTTCAAAAACATTTGCTTTGAACAAGCGAATTAAATAAACAAGAAATTTGAAACACCCTCGAGACAAAAAAACCTATAAAAAGTAAAGCTGAACCGATTTTGATAAAACATGCCCTGACGAGACGAGCTGGTCGTTTGCCTGATGGTAAGCAAAACGCCAGCCCATAACAATAGCAGCACCACCCAGAAATTTTAAACCTGCTTTCAAATAAAAAAAATGCATCCAAAACGGTGTCACAGACAGACACACATGTGTGTGTGGACAAACATATAATAACACTCATCCTTTTTGCGTCGGGGGTTAAACAACAGCCACGTTTAAGTAGTGCACATAAGCCTAACATAATAAAAGTCCATTGAAAAATCTTATCTCATTAATGCAAATAAATGCGAAAGTTTATGAGGATGGATGGATGTTTGTTACTTAAACACGCAAAAACTACTAAACGGATTTCGAAGAAATTTGTTACGTACATACCTAGAGTCCTGGAAAAGAACACAGGATACTTTTAATCCCGGAAAATCGCGGAGGTAGCCGCGGCAAGCAACTGTAGTTAAATATCTACCAGTCAACTTGTTCCTGCGGTCTCTGCCCCTACACTCTCTACAGGCTGGCGACATGAAAGCCTTCGCCGGGAATGATATATGGTGAGGAGTGACGCCGCGATGATGCCTGTCAATATCGGTTACCTCTCGACTGGACAGCAGAGCAACAATTCGTTGGGTGTTGGATGAGACCACACTATTGTATGCCCGTTTACCCAACAGTTGGATAAAAAAAAGATTTATACCGCTAGGTACTTGAAGTACCAAACGGTATAAATCTTCTCTCTAATCGGAAGAAATCGGTAAATAATAACTGTGTCTAAGTATCTATACAATTTATTTGCAGATCGTTATAGGGCTTTTCCAAGCAAAATAATGTAAGATCGTGTGGCAGTCACATCAATATGAAAAAAAATGTGAGGCCATACGAGTTTGTCAGTCGTGTTTAATTTCAGCTTATTTGCTATTTGCAATAATCAATGATGAATTATCAGCCTGGATATGCAAAATACCTACTGATTGGAAGGGTTTCCCACATTGTTTTATACAACCAAAATTATAAGAGTCAAATGTAAAAAAAATATTTATTAATTATGCACACAAAATGCACTTTTAAACATCATATACACATAATACAAATCAATTAAAATACGATAAAAATTGTAACTTAAAATATCATGACACTGAAAAAAAAAAGTAAGCAATGAGAAAACGGACTCTACCAGTGCTTCGGAAATACGCCCGCTAGAGAAGATAGCACCAAGAAACTCTGCGGAGATCTCTCATTTTTAAATCTTATAAATTTCTAAATATATAACACTAAATAATGAGGTGTAAATTACGATTAACATAACACAATGTCAAACTAGAAGATTCTTTTTTATGTAACTGAGTGACGAGACGAGCTGGTCGTTTGCCTGATGGTAAGCAATACGCCAGCCCATAACAATAATAGCACCACCCAGAACTTTGTTTTGCAAAATCCTGCGCGGCGCTGCACTGCGCTCGTCACCCTGAGACAATTAACTGTTGAGTCTCATAATGCCCAGTAATTTCGCTGGCTACCATGCCCTTCAAACCGGAACACAGTAATGCTTGCGCACTACTGTACGAGTGAGATGTCCCATAGTCATAGTATTAACATTTAGGCATGTAGGTATCTGAACTCTCTCGTATAATGGTAGAGTTGGCCTCCTCCATCATTTACTACGGCATTGTGCCGCACTGCTGTTGCCAGGGCGAAGGTCAAAATTCCTCGCGCCGCACTGCGCCTGTAGTCTCTGTGGACCACAATAGGCCACAAAACGAGTGTCTACTCGAAGTACTTGAACTATTGGACTCTATTGTTTGAAATAAACGAACCGCAATCAAAATCCGAAAACTTTTGAAGGTCACGTTTAACTTTAGGTACCTATTGACGTATTTGAAATATGTGCTTAAAATTCCAATCCATTCTAAGTCATTCAAATGACAGAATGGATTGGAAAAGCACATTCATAACTTTGGGTTAATTCTTATCATATTTAATTTTATACGAAGCATTAACGGAAGCCAAGCGAAAAACACAAACACAAAAGGAAGAAAAAATCGACACTCGACTTGATGACCGCCGTAGCTCAATTATATAGGCAGAGCCTTTTCCTGGTGTAAGTTCAGTCGTATTTTTTTTTCCGATAGACCTTGTTGGACCTTTGGGTTACTTGAGTAAAATTGTTTTCCTATAAGTTTTATAAAACGTATAGATAAGAGTTATTTTGGAGAAGTTTAGCTGGCTGAAAAACAACGTTCTACCGCAGTGTCAGTTATTATTGTAAAGTACCTACAGAGGATCAGTCAGTGGACGATATGAAGAAGGCCCTATTGTTATTATTGTGACTTTATAATCAGGAACGGCGAACGCTGCGACGATAAGTAGGTTTGTAAACTATCATAGTCACTAATACTGCCGCAATGCAGCAGCGTAGAACTTTGAAAATGATGTACGGGGTGCCACCATCAGGCCAGCACCACCATCTTGCTCCCTTGTACCGTATCGTATTATATAAACTTCTATATTTTTGTATTTAGGTAAGCAATTGCTTTATAAAATGTTTACCTATATTAGGGAAAAATCTACAAAACATACTATTTTCATTGTAGGAATAGGCAACTATTGAAAAACTATTCTTTATTCTCATTTATTCAGTTTTTTGTCTTTATTCACCTTATTTTGTATCAATACGAATTCATTGTCAATTTAAACAGAGCTTAATGTTCGATGATCATGACTTTTATGAAAAAGCGTAAGCTGATTAGTGATTAGGTCCCTATCAATGGAGTGGACACATTGTGGGAGCGTGGCCGGCGCGTGCCTCTCGCAAGCTCATTGCCGACACGCGACGTGACGTCACGAGGCGCGTCGTCGTGACAATCGCGTCGCGCCAATCCGCGTGCACACCACAATGCCGATAGCTTCCTTCCTATATTTATCGAATTATATCCATGCCTCGACGGGTCGGGAGAGGCTGTTGGCGCAATTTGGGGCGTTTTGTTATCCTTTCATCAATGGCTTTATATTATTTCGTACACGTCCACAGATATAATATCTACTACGATACTTGTAAATAGGTTTGGTATCTCACCCACACACTCTAGCAGATAAATAAGTAAGAATATTAATTTCACTATCATACAAGCCAATTGCAAATGGGCCTGGCAATTTGAAATGGGAAAGGCTGCGGAGCCGCGGCGGAGGCTGCCGAAGACGCCAAACGGCGGAAATATGCTTCTCTCTGCAGTGACTACATTTTTGCGCCGATTACCGATACGTCGAAACCTTTGGTCCATGGGGTCCGGGCACCAAAGAATTGTAGTTATTTCTTAGAATTAATATAGATGGCTTAGTCTCGTTATTAACTTATTTAAATTTGAAATTTAGAATGACAAAATATGCTGACCCATACTTTGTCTATTTTGTTATGGCGTATTTTAATAGTGGGTATTCCGAAATATTCGTAACTATTGCTTACATAAAATATGTAATAATTATAATTATTGCTAAACATAAATACACACCAATAAAATTGCGACACCAGCACAAAGAATTTATATATAACAAAGCAGAAGGTAATGTAATATTTCTTGTAGTTCCTTAGTTACCTGCTTATTCAAAAGATTTAAAGATTCTAAACGAAATCCCCATTAGGGCAAATAGGGATTTGATTTTTTGTTCGGCGCGCCCGCATGGCGCTGTTTGCAGTTCCAAAATACTGTTACATGGCAGGGGATCGGGGGTGGCTCAACCCCTCACCCCTGTCGAGGGATTACCACTAATGAAGACTTTACAAGACGACAATTAGGTATAGGGACGTGGCACTTGTCGTCTTTTTGGTCGTCATATTTATAAAGTCATGAATTGACCAATTAGAGACTTTGTTTGTTATCGATAATTAGGGCTTCTATTTTACGTTGTAGGTATAATGATTTCTAGTTTGTCGGTATTTTTTATTAATTATATTTATTTAATGCAAGTTGCAAGTAGATGACTATTCTTTTGTCAACGTACCAATAACAATAATTAAGCAACCAGTTAGATATGATAAAATTTAGTCATCATTAATTTCAGGTTACAAACTATTCGCAATATTTACGAAGAAAAAAGTTAAAAAGGGGTTTGTTAACCTCTTCGCAGCGACTCACCCAACACTGTCTTCGAAAGCAACGTGGAGATCATTAGGAAATTTTTTTCTTGCCCCAGGATAAGGGCCAGTTTGATGTACCTAAGATTTATAACCTGGACTACTAGCCGGATAATCATTAGTACCTTCAGTCTGACAAGCAACAATGGATCCTTGCCACCTGGATCACCTGGTGGCCTGCGGTACCTAGGAGAGTGTGATATTTCTGGAACCTGGGCAGTACGCGACGTATGACCTAGGCACCTACCCGACGGCCTACTTGACTTAGAAATGAAATCATATACTTAATTCTTACTTAATTTGCCGCATTTATTATTTGACTCCCTCAAATATAAATGCGACAAAGGCAATTGGGTGTTGTTGGACCATGGTTCTCATAGTTCTTGATTCCCTAGATACAGGGAATCCTAGTTAGGGGCCAAGATCTATGTAAAAGAGAGATGCGCAAATAAAAAAGAAATAAAAAAATTATAGATATACATACATTCATTTTTCAATATCAAGGACCATAGATAATCAAAGACCAAGACATTTGAGAGAGTAATATGTCTAACAAGTAATTTTGACATATCAATAAAAAGTGTACCACAAAAGCTGAGAGAAGTGCACCTATCATTGATGCTGACCGTAGTGTAGTGACGCGTGGCACTACGCGTCACTGCACTCTATTATGCATATCCCCGGATACTGATTAGGGAGATTTAATAATAAATTTGCCTTGTATTAAGGTGAAATTCGGAAACTACCAAACGAAACGAATTACTTAGATTTGAAGACTTATAGGTAATAGTTAGTTTTCTTTGCTTATAGGTTCAAGATAGTAGAAATACTATTCAATAATACTGTTACTGCTACTTTAAATAGGAACTACTGTATTCTATTTCTTGGAAAAATCTATCAACAAAAAATCTTTATGGTGTATAAAGAGATAGTATTGCAGGGTATTGGTAGTTCTTTAATTTCGCCATTCACCACTGTTAACGACAAAATCGATGTCCTGTGAAGAACAATTTAACTCAACTTACCAGTATTGCAATCCAACGGGGCAATACTGCCAGCATTTTGGGTACGCTGCCAACTGGTAGTGGGCTGGAGCATTTGGGCTATCTATAGCTCTGTGGAATAGATCTGTGGGTTGTTCAATTGCTTCTCCTTGTAAGTAGGTAGTTTCGTTTTAATAGCAAGTAGAGTGTTGTAATTGAAATGTATATAGTACATGTTGTAATCGAAATTTATATTTATCATTCATATACATGAATAAACCCTTGGCATAAGTAATAATCATTTGCTGTAACAGTTCAACCTCCTTGCGCTCAAAACTATAAAACTGTCAAAGACAATTATTTAATGTTGTTTCCATACAAAAAGAAAATCTCTAAATTGTTTAAGTATCCTGAGTACACATTAATCAATAACCACTTGCGTCCCATGCCCAATGAATAGCCCTCGCGATGCAGCCGCCTCGCCTCGCATCGCATCGCATCGCAACGCCCGCTGCTGCCCACGTCTCACTTAATTGCGTGTTTGTGTCCTATGCGTCTGTTCGCCACCATCGGGACACTCGTGACACTGCCTGCAACTTTGTCGCGACACTTGACCTTGTGTGGGCAAGCAAGACGTGAAGAATGTGCTATTGCTAACGTAACTAAGCTTTATTTCAATGATTTCAGTCCAACACGGATATTTATGAACACCAGCTTTGAAACTAATTATTTTCAGCCGTATCAATGGTCAAGACAAGTTTTGGCGTTCAGAAGCCGCCTACAAACGTCATCCATGTTCAGACTTCTTGTGTCACTATAGTGTTTTATCATGTTTACCACGATAGGAATCTATAAGTTATTCTGTGTTGTAAGAACTGAGAGAGTAATTATTTTGCAGACGCTCATCTCGCTGAAAGTACCTACCCTTTTTCGAATAAATCTACTGTAAAATCATAATGGTAGTAATACTTAATTACTTACCTAATTTTATTGGTTTAGTTTAATTGTAAATATATAACGGAGCTCACAGAAAGTAAACTCAAATTACGCGTGAAGAATGGGAAAAGCATACTAGTTCGTAATTATATAGAAGACAAAGATGTTTGGACATTTCTCTTCTGCAAAGTTTATATAGCCAAACAGGTACTTAAGAAAAATAACATTGTAAAAAACCAAAAAACTGTCATAAAATTAAAAAAAAACCTTTCTTTTTTTGCCGTATTTTTTGAGTAGTGTTTTTTTTTTCGATGTGATGTGATGGTGATAATTTGACGTACATAAGTGCGTCTGTGATGACAAAACTGGAAAAAGATTTGATTTGATTTAATATACTCTATCTCTACATAGTACAAAACAAATCGCCAAGTGTCTGTTAATTCGCTTATTTCTTAGCTGATGAGCATGATGGACTTCATGCGGTTTTTACTTTCATTTAAGTTCTTGAGTAAGGTCTCAGTATACGCATAGAATAGATAATGGTAGTTTAGACCAAATTCAATTTGTTTTTGCGTTAATATAGGGAAAGAAAACTAACTACTACTTTGTTGTTGAAATGTTTTTTTTAATTATTAAATTCATGTTATAACAGCAGAGTCCATCAAAGTAAACGCATCAGAGGCCCATATCAAAAATACCTTAGAGACTAACATATATAGCTAGTGGTAGTTCCGAAATTGATAGCCACAGAATAAATACTATCTCTTTTTTCTTGAGGCTATTTTGAATCGACGGCTAATTTCAATACAAATTTCTTTGGTGAAAATCATTGGCCACAACACAAACAATGTGTATTGTACTTCTTTTTTTAGATATTTTTCTTTCACTCTTTTTTTTGCAGCAATGGACGTCTCGCAAAAAGTTTTTGGTGCTGTGATTTTTTTATGATTATAAACGAGAGTTAACCTTCAAGAAATCTCACGAAAATTTACAAGCTGCAGTCAGGGAGTCTGCGTTAACAACAGTCACAATTATTAATTTCGTGAATTTAAACGTGGTCGAGAGAACTTAAACGATGACTGCCTCGGAACGGAACTGCTTCAAAAGCTTTAAGTTCAACTTTAAATGTTAATGTAAGTAGCTTATGATTCCGAGGTTGTGGCGAGAATTGTTGACCATTATGTCCAAGGATAAAGGGCCTGTTGATGGTAGTAGAGTTTATAAGCTTGGCCAGCGTTGATACTGCCTATATATAGTAAACTTGTAATAGCATAAAACAGCTTCCAGCCAAGGATTTACGCACTAGTTGACCTTTGTACACTTAGTTTGACAAATAAATGAATATGAATATATAATAGAATTGCAACTAGGTACTAGGTACACTAATAGTTATTTTTATAGCGGCATGGAACTTTGAATTGCAGTGTTGTGTGGTGGCCTTGCGTTTGTCACACTAAAACTTCCAGTTTTTACCTATCTAAGTACTGAGCATTGTAATGTAGGTACAGTAATTTTATTTTGAGGGCCTACAATTCATGTTAAATTCTACACGGATGTTTGTGAGTGGGTGTCGGCATGCGACGCTTTACTTTTTGCATCGTCCCGCGGCCGGACAGCCGACAGCTGACAGTCGACCGGCCGGCGCGGCGCACGCGCCGCTACGCTTCTTTATAAGTATGATTTAGGTGATTCAAGCCCAACTTATTTTCAATTTGATCGCGATCTGACGCGATTTATACGTTTATCGCCTCGACTCGCATCTAATAATATAGGATTTACTGCTAAACTGATATGCACTGATATTAAGGCCTTATAGGATAAACTGTGAGGCTCTCAAATATCGACCCTTTGAGGTCATATATAAAGCGCGTAAAGTGAAAATTCTAGCGTGTAATGTTGACGTGTCAAGGTTAATCCAATACGTTAATTATAATTATCTTTTATCAGAATCTTTTGCAGCATATCGATTGCACGACGTCGTTTTTAATTATTGTACATTGTGACGATATGCCGGCAGGACCCGCCCCCGTTTCGAACCAAAACGATTTTAATAACTCGAACGGCAGTAAATCAAATTTTGATTTTAAGAATATAAAACAGGTCCGTCGCACCACAACCGAGTCGGCATATAAAGCGGGAACATAAAATGTAGTATCCCGACATTCTGCTGATGAAAAACTGGGCTTCTTCGCGGACCCGATAATTTATCCGCAAACTACTAAATACCTTAGTATTACAATGAAGTGGTTTAATGCAAGCGGCTGACGCGCTGCGAGAAAAAAGCAAACTCATTCAGAAACTGTGGGCGTAGGCCCTTATAGCGTCAGAAAAAAGGTGCAGAAAGATCGTTATATGAATTACAATTCTATTTCGACTTTTAATAATTCCGTTATGTTATATGGTTTTTGTAACTCAAAACTGTCTAGCGTTACGTCCTCCGTGTACAAACTGTTTTGTGTAAATAAAATAAATAAAACTACACAAGTCATAGAAAAATAAAATTAATATATCCATAGGTATTAAATAAAGAAAAATCGAACCATGCCACTTACAAGTATTATCTTCGATCATATTATGATCGATGAGTATTAGTCTAAATTCGGGCACAGAGGACAGAGTTAACAGTCAAGAAAAACCCTACACTTGTCTTATTAGTTTATCCTCCTACGTTTAAAAATTTGAAATCTACGTAAAATCCAACACTGATCTTAAAATTCAATCCTCCACTTGGTCCGAACTGGTCAGTTGGCTCTCCTGACCGTACTCCGCAAACAAATAGCCATAAATATGAGGTTCCATATATCTGTCGGCGCGGGCGCAGTTATTTACGAGGGCCGGATAAATCGCGCGAAGTGTAAACACCCGCCCCCGCGTCCCGCGCCTTTCCTTGCCTCTAGGCTGAATGGCTTCTGCTTGATTGCAGCTCAGACATAAACTCGATAAACTGTTCTAGTGTCGCTATAACTACGAGTATACCTAGTTATAGGTAGATAGATAGATAACGCTTTATTGTCACACAACAACAAGAAATAATTACAAAACAACACTTAAAGCTAAGGTGTTACAATGGGCGGTCTTATCACTTATAGCAATCTCTTCCAGAAAACCATTGAACTTTTTTCAAAGTTATGGCATATACAATAAAACAAACCCTTTTCAATCCGTCAAGGGCTAATCTTTGTTAGATAATAAATAACCTTTTTTTTAATCTAAGATGTAAAATAAAAATTATTTATTAGATTTCAAATTCTAAAAAGAAATATCTAAATGGTTTTTAAGAATATATAAAAAGAAGACCCTATACTACATATTAGATCAATCCCTAGTTTCAAAGATTACCTGATATAACCATACAAACAGACAAATAACTTTATGTCAGATCTTTTAATAACATTCAATAGGAGATCGGAAAGTAATCGAAAAAAAGATTAAAATGTAGTAAGAACAAATGTTTGTCGAATCCGAAAGATCATTCAATCAATAGGTTAGTAAAATAATAATGTTTTTTTTTTAAATAAATAAATTCTAATAATTCTGTATTTTTTTCTCTGTTCTTAATCTCAAACGAAACACCAACACAGTACATGACTTCATATGAAAGTAAAAACCGTGTGCGAAACTTGTGTTTATTTTATATTTTTGCTTTTAACTTAAATCAAAACGATATGTTTTTTCATTCCATTACGTCCTTAAACTTCACAAAAACGTATAAATCACATTGCATGTTGGCTTTCGTAGAACTTGTCGTTTTTTTTGCCTTCATATGCCATCACACGGGCTGAGGTGACATTTTGCGCGGCAATATTTGAAACATAACTACAAACATAGTTTTACGTACTTTTAGGACTTTATTTAATTAATATATCATTTTCATGGCTAAATATATATATTATGGTTAATTTTAAACACTTTCTAAAAAGTTGTCCGATCCCCCATTACATAAGTAACATTAACTTATTATTATTATTAAAATTTAGTATCATAGTTCCTGGTTCCCTTGTTACAGAGAATCCTAGTTAGGGGTCAGGATCTATGTATGTGATCTTTGGGCGTTATTTATTATTTATTTATTTTATATAAGTACCTACTGCGTAGCACTGCATTGCGCTCATAAGCTAATTTCGCTGGCTACAATGCACTTCAAACCGGAACACAATAGGTAATGCTTCCGCACTTCTGCTAATTATAATAATTAGTATAGAATTATATATTGTATTGATCTAACAGTGCAGTACATACGACGAAACCTTAAAAGTTTGGTACGTGGACTTATTCCCAAAACGTTCGTTTACTGTACATGCAGTTAAGCTTTGGAATTCTCTGCCCGATACTATTCGCGCTAGTCCCCTTTGATATCTTTAAAACATGAGTTAAAAACATTATCTTGCCTTATAGCTTCGTTTTATAAGTACTTATGTATGTACTTTATTTTTTAATTTTTTTTATGTAGCTGAATGACGAGACGAGCTGGTCGTTTGCCTGATGGTAAGGAATACGCCAGCCCATAACAATAACAGCACCACCCATCACTTTGTTTTGCAAAATCCTGCGCGGCGCTGTACTGCGCTCGTCACCCTGAGACAATTAGCTGTGGAGTCTCAAAATGCCCAGTAATTTCGCTGGCTACAATGCTCTTCAAGCCGGAACACAATAATGCTAGCGCATTATTGCTTGGCGGCTGAATAACTGGCAAAGCGGTGGTACCCACCCAGACGGCCTCTCGCATGCGAGAAACCCACCACCAGTAAAACTACTCCTTATAGTTATTTATGGTATAGAAATATTTATTTTTGTATTTATTATATTTAGTTATTGATATTTATTTTGAAGTAGGTATATATTTTATTTATGATTATAGTTACTGATTTTTTTATTCAAACCGTAACCGTAGAGAGAAACCAATTCGCTCAAGTGGCAGTTCTCTTTCCTCAAGGATTTGCTGGAAAAAAACTCTTTTTATTGTTAAGCTTGCCTTGTAAATGAAGTTTATGACGAATTAAATGTTCTGACAGTGTAGGTACAATAAAGAATATAAGAATATTGACAATATTCTCAGACTCAGGATGTTTGACAACAGATTTCACTGGGATCACAATATCCGAACCGCTGTGCTGAAAGCATGAGGCCATTCATACAACCTCAAAATATTTCTGAAACAAAACGTAAACCTTATTATTTTTCTAAAAGACTGACTGTTATATCATAAAACGTATGTGTCTTTCCTTATAGTTTGGTGACCGAAACAGCTATTTATTAGGCTTAGCGAGAAATGTATTTAACCTTCTACCTTTGTAAAGTTGTTGTAGCAACGATTCGGAAAATAATCACGTTCCCAATTACCGGCATCGACCCGAGTAGAATTTCAAAGCGAAATTATTCAAAAGGCTGGCGGATTGGCTCGCAGCTCGGTGAATGACAATTGTTTAGGTGGCGCGGGTTCGATTCCCGCTCATCAGCGTGCCGGCGGCGGCGCCTCATTACGCTCAGAGTTATTTAAATTTATTCACTTTCACCACATCATATTTATGTAACAGTAACAAAGGTAGTGTAGTTTTTGAACTTCGTTATCCTCTGGTAGCCGGTTTTCTAAATACAGATAACTAATTTTTTGGACGGTAAAGGACAAGATAAAGTAAATGGGTGGATGTATGTATATATATATATGTATCAGAGTATGCAAGGTAAATCAATGTAACACAATTTATTAGTTGGAGCAAAGTTTTACAGGTTCATGTTATAATTACATTCATTCTCTGCCTTCATTTTTTCTGCCTTCGAATATGTATGATTCATATCCGTACCTACGTCTTAACTTAGAACAAATGCTCTAAGTGATGGTGAAACTAACATCAAAATGCAGCTTGTAGTTTATAAATATTAAAAAATAAACAGTGAAAGATCAATTTTGTTTTATATTATAAAAGGAAGTTTTTATTCACAAACTTTCACTTTTATAATATTAAAAGGATTATCGTCATATACGTGCACAATTGAAAGCTCTGGATTATATTATGAAATAGAACTACCTACTTGACAAACACACAAACAGACAAGTGAAGATAATTTTTTTACAAACAAGACAAGTTTTCACTTGCTTTTTTATGTAAATTGATAAACACGTCACTTTCAAACAGCAGTGAGAGCAAATATGAACAAGAGGGTCGGCGAAAAGAAAAAGGAAGAATCGTTGATTACGTTTTCCACGAGGGTAGGCGGGTGCCAAAACATTTAATTTAATTTTCCCGTCTCGTTAGGAGCCATGCAGGTGCTTGGATACTCCGGATTTGGGCCAATTTAACAGGAATAGGGATCATCATGAACTTTCTATGGAAGTTAGGTATAAAAACAGTCAAGTATCTTAAAATACTCGACTGTTTTTTTAGTTATTTCTTTTATGAGAACATCACAAAACAATCACGTTTGTTTGTCTATTGTATAAAGTTTTGATTAGACAAAATGCAAAATCTTAGTGGTAGCCGTGTTAGAAAGTTGTCAAGTAACCAAACATCGGAGACGAAAATATGAGCGTGTATTACTAGTTATAGGTATTCTAAGCTATAAGACATCTCTGTAGAGAGGTAGATAGCTGGCCCGCTACACGCTTTGGTTGTAGTACTGTAAGTGTAACGGGCACTTGCATTGAAATAATAAATAAACAATTTCTGTTGCTTCAGTTTATATTTAGCTCAGTTCAACCAATTGCTAAACATTTCTTCTAATAAAATAAGAGGTAGTATCTAATAAGAAATGTGTCGGGTACACAGCCAAGTTTAGCAGTGAGTTCGTTAGGGGCGGCGTAACGAAGTGTTTGCAGCCCACGGGGGCAGGTAATCCAATCCGCTGCCCCTGCCCCCTCTCCCCCTGGCGTAGCTGTAGCGATTTTACCAATGTTTATTTCAGTATCGTATGTACGTGACGTGAATTCAAATGCCTGGGTCGGATACTGTTAGGTATTAGAATAATTGAGCAACGGAGATTGTTTGCAGTGCTATATTAAATGTACATTTAAAAAAAATCCATCGCATTTTATTTGTTTAATAGTCCAGTTGGGTTTCAAAGGGATTCTTACTAGACCATAAACATTTTTTATACTCTACCTAATATTTGGTCATAATAGAACGAACACATTATCCTTTCGTTCTAAGAGCCACGTGAGAAATTAGCGCAGATAGTACACCAATATTTACTGTTCAACATGGGATTAGTCGTGCACCTCCTATCAATTTCGGAACTATTAACCTTTCTGCACTAAACACAAGGTTTATTTTTGACCGTCTACGTTTGCCTTCAGTTCAAAGAACAGTAAGTGTCATCGTGTCGATTGAGTCTCTCACGCAAGTCATTCATTCCGTCCCTCACGCCTGCAACGACTGCACAATGCAGAAAGCAGTCCGTAATGCGCAAATTACCGCCGCCCGCCGCCCGCCGGCCGCCTGCCGCCCGCCGCCGCCACTGCATGCTACTATCCTTGTTTGCTGGCTTGGAATCATGTTTTGTTACTTTTAAGCGGTGTGAGTAGCCGCAAATTATTGTAGACCGCGATATTGAAAGATATAATATTTTTAACAAGGTTTTTGTTGAAAAATATATTTTTCAAGACAAGCTTTTAACAATGTCGTAATAGGCACCGCGAAAAAACAAAATGAGCCCAACTAGCTGTTTACGATTATACGTCAAGGAGACCCATTGCCCACCTTCCGTCTTCATCATCAGATCAGCTGGCTGTCACCATAATATTGCATTGTCATCGAACTTTGACAAGTATACAAAATTTCAACTCCGTAGGATAAGAGGAAGTGGTTCTGATTCGAACTTGCAAACTTGGACGTAAACAAATAAATAAACATTGCAAGTTAAATAAAAGCTTGTAAAAATACTCAACGATGCACTTCACTTGTTTTATAATAGAAAAGACATCAACGCGCGCCGCGTAGCTTCACCCGTAGCGGCGTAGCTTTGACCTAGGAGGTACGTCTCGAGGGATGCTATATTATAAACACAATAACTACCAGTTACACACTAACAAGTCCCCGGAGACAACAGTCTATAGTCCGTAATGATACTTTGCGCCAGGGAATATTGGTTAAACATTGCCTGTTGCATTAAATTCTGCGTCGTATTCCGAAGACATAAAGTCTTAAATAGATTGGGATCGTACGTGATCAAATGCGGGCTTGGTTTTGATTGCCTAAAATGTCGCACTTTAAAAGGTGTAAAAACAAATGCGAGAGCTGATCGTATATGCGAAGAATTAGCAAGTAGTTAAGGAATTTTAAAATCAAATTTAAATAAACATAAACACCCATCCAAAATTATTTTACCACTCCATCATAAAAAAAATAAAAAAACATTGTTACCCATAGATAAAGTAATCACCTTTTAGAAATGGCAGTATACTTTATTACAAGCTTTTTATTTTACTCGTATATAATCGTGTTTGTTGGTTGTATTCTTCTTTATTTGTATTCCATGTTTTTTTATTCCTAGTACGATTTTGCAAAAAGACATTTTAGCGCTACACAATCGTCAAAATCCAATTACAGATCAAAAAATAGGGGTTGGTTGCTCGGGTCAGCATGATTTCCTCGCGGGTAAGGGGTGCCCGGGGTGCGGGAGTGCGGGGGTGAGGGGGTGTAATAGCATCGCGCGGTCGGGTGCGCGCGCGCCTGCCGTGTAATCCCGTTGTGCTAATAGCCTTAGCCGCACAAAAGGCTGATCAAACGTAGCAATTTGACGCGCCAAATGTCGACGCTGTAATTTTGTAGGCGATGGATGTAATCTCGTGGTAGGGACGTGTAATTGTATTAAAAGTTGAAGAAATATTACAGACTCAAAAATGTTTCGGTAACGGTCTTCTATTGGTTGGGCTGCTGGTCTCGTAATTTGGGGGTTACAGGTTTGATTCCCACTATGAGATAAAAATATTATGTGCACAAAAACAATTGTATTTACGCGACTACGGCGAAGCATAAGGAGAGTTATTGGTTCAATTCAACTACTACACCAATTCTGAATTTTCAAAACAGTTACTAAACAGTAGCAAATGCACCTACATAATCCCTCAATGCGGATAGCGATAGATACAAAACAAACAACTTGAACTCTGCTGTCGCCCGCGGCTCCGCCTGCCTGTCTCGTCTCTGCAGTAATCAGCGTGACAAACACCCCGACACCCCGACATCGCTGCATATTTGTTTATCAACGTTTATTTGCTCCTCGCGCTTGCGTTGCTCCATTCTGTTTGTTGCCTCTCTAGCAGCTTTTGTAAACAGAAGCTGCAAGCAAATACTTTCGTAAAAGGGAAAATAAATCGTGACATAGAATATAATATGTTTGAAAGAACATGATATCTACTCTGTGATGGTGTATAGAAGCATAGTCGTGTAATTCGACGTATATCAAACTGGGCCGAACTCATCGTAATATCAGTTTTCACGCGACTACGACGAAACAAGTGATTTGTTTTATTTTATTTATTTTTATTTTTGTTTATTTAAGGTTAATTATTACATCAATACATGCTTAAATAAATATTCGATAAATATAATTGCTAAACGCATAATCTCTTACAGGTAAACACCGCATGCAAAAGTAAACTTAATTTATAAATTGTAAAACATAAAAAGTACTTATAAAGGTAATGTTTGATTTTATGTATGTAGATTAGGAAAGAGTTCTCGTCACTACACTCACGAGATATTGGAACTATTAAAAAAATCTAATGCTTTTTTACGAAACCCTCGCAATGAGTCCGCAAATATACGTCAACTACAGTTCTAGTATCGTTGAGAAGTCTGCTGAGCCTCGGGACCACATAAAGTTTTGTAATTTGCATGATTGGAACTCAGTAACTACATATTTTTAGAAATATCATTATAAACCGTGGGTTTTAGTTTTTACTACCATAAACTTTCACGTACCAAATGAGTGTAGACAACGAATCGGAAACGAGAAGTCTTAGTTCTGAAGTGCAGTGGGGCACCACAATCACGCTGCAATCGAATTACTCAACTCGACGAGTAAGAAAAGTGCTTCGCAGAAAAATCCTTAATAAAATAAAGTCCCGAGGGACTCTAAACGCTGGTAATGGGCGGACAATGGAGTGACGGCCATCGCTAAATGTGACACTTTGTTAAATACCACTTATTTGGATGCAGTTTATTGCTAGTGGCATTGTTAAAGCGATGTGCAGGCGACCAATTTGATATAAATGATATTTTGAGTGAAATACTTTACCTTGCAATATAATAGTATAATACAATATAATATAGATATCAAGATAGAATACTGAAGAAAATATATAAATCAATAGTTATTATATGATATAAAAGTAATACATATTAGACCTTATCTGCTAAGAATATAATATTATTATAGAATTGTGAAATATTAAAAGAAGGGTGAAAAGGGTCCTTAAAGGTAGGCAACGCACTAGTAATGCCCCGAGTGTTGCAGGTGTCCATAGGCGACGGTAACCGCTTAACATCCAGGCGGGCCGTCTGCTTGTTTGACTACTAAGTCATATAAAAAAATAAAATAATATTAAATTGTAAAATATATAATATAACATACAACCTAGCTTAAGCTGTTTTTCATCAGGAAATAAAAAGGCTTTTAATTTTATTAGATTTTGATTATAACTTTATTTCTTCTACAAATTAACATTGTGCCGAAGTTGTGCGCTAATGTTGCGCAAACTTGACAAACTATCATGCATACTTCTTTATGTAGAGCTCACAGAGTCATTATACCTTTCATTTTACCAATACCATAACGTCAATTCGACTACGTCCGAGAGATAACCGAGAGATGTTCAATTTTATTCGAAAATATAAATGCAGTTCAAAATAAAAATATGAAACCGCCGCACCATCCTTCCAAGTAAAATTAATGGTTTCAGTCTAAATATTGTCTGGAACAGAATACATTGAGCGATAAGACCGCTTTCTATTTAACTATTTACTTTAAAATGTAGGTACTTATTTTTTTATGTACTAAAGTACATATAAAAACGTCTCATTAACGACGACAAGTTGGTGGAATCCAAACTCCAATGCCGGGCTCATCGACGTGAAGTCGCTAACTTATCGGTATTCTACAGAATATACTACGGAGAGTGTGCTCAAGAAATGCACAATCTGATCCCCCCATCACCTTTTTACCATCGGACAACCAGACGATCGGCACAACGTCACCCCTACATGGTGGACGTTCCGCTTATCCGTACTAAACGTTTCGAAACATACTTTTTGGTGCGAACGTCGAAGGAAGGAACGCCTTGCCGTCGTCTGTGTTTCCACATAAATACAATCTGGGTGTGTTAAAATCAAGAGTGAACAAGTACTTACTGGGTAAGCGTGCTACATCTTCGACGACATCATCGTTTCCCATAAGGTGAGATCGTGATCAAACGCTGACCCATTCTGATGTAAAAAAAAGTAACTTAATACGCTGAACCCCGTTTCTTTGCTAAACGTTATTGTGGCAGCCACATAAGTGTTCTAATTATGAGTAACATACTCTTTCTGTAAATAGTACTTAGTTTGGAATCACATAGGTATAGTTTCATATGAGTGCCTTTTTCACATCTATATCTGCTGATGAGACATTCCCGTCACGAAACTTCTCCTCCCCCGGGAGCCAAGCGATACCCCTGGCGCTGATGGAACACTACATCCAATACAGTATGAGCATTAAACACAATGGTGACTTAAGTCGGCTGCAAACGCTATGCATATACAACTGTGTTCGTGACGAAAACTCGACGAGTTGGTTTTAAGTTAGTTATGTGCATTTAACTATTTTATTTTGTGGCTGTGTCCGATGTTTTCGGTTACATTGAATAACTCTTTATTGTTACACCACCTGAAATATAACAACAATAGGAAAAAATACCTTAAAATAATGGGCGGTCTTATTTCTCAAAACTATCGTTCCAGTAGATTTACTATCAATAAAGTGGCCTTTCGCACTACAAACGACTACCTGTAAAGGCGCAAGACCGAGGCACAGATTGTCACGTGTATGTGTATTCCCTACCTCCTAACTACCCTGTGTATTTGGGAGTTTAAGTGAGAAGGCAGAGTTCGTGCAACAAATTTATTAAGGCGGTAAGCTCGGCCAGAGGGGTCACAAGAGTGGGTTTCGAGCGACATACATTAGGTACGCTGATTCTATTTTCCTTCACTGGTCCAGTACTATCCTGAAGGCGGCCGCAGATGTAGGTGGGCGCTCGTCGTGAAGACCAGGATCAGGGTTGCAGCTTCTGCTTGCTGTACAGTCCAGTCGGAAGCGAAGCAGGATGGTGATGGTGGGTTCGGTTATATTGTAACCCAAATTTCGGAGTCCGATCTTTGAACCCTGGAACGCGCCATTAAAAAAACGTTAAGGCCTGTCCCAGTACTTCTGTGAGCGCCCACGGCAACCGCAGTTGGAAAGCACTAGGAAAGTAGTGGTGTTGCCGTGGATGTTCACAATCAGAAACGGAGATTACAATAATGATTGTGAGATAAAAACAAAAGGAAATACTACATTAAATTATTTTGTGAAAATGCGAGGGTGGAAATAAAATGAAGTGAAAAGAAATGAAGAGAGTGAATAAGCCACTTGCATAGAAAACCATTATCTACTGTAGCAATAATATGTAAATGATGGATTTAAATGGTTACTACGAAATGGTTATTACTTTATAAAGAATTGCTAAAAAATCCCAAGCAAAGAAAAGAAACTACGTTAAGTCACACAATCTACCTATCATTTAGAAAAATGTGCACCACTTACCCAATCTGGGGTTGAAAATCACACCTACCACATATATTTAGGTTTCGAGGAACGTTAAGTGACGACAACTAATAAATTTCGGTTACGAACACAATAAAAAAGGGTATTGCGAACGTATTAGAGACCGAGCATCAAAGTGACGTGCGTTCGAAATGAAAGATATCGGGCGTCTGTGGGCCGGGCGGCGACCAATGCGGCGCCGGCGCACGGCCGGTGTGCCTGCGCAGCGTACTATACATTAAACTGTGACTCCACCGATGACGCAAGATCGCGCGATGCGGAGAACAATAGATTCGTCCATTGGACGTTTTAAAATGCTACTTTCAATATATAACGTGTTGATGATGTATTAAATTATTATTTAGTAAGTAGTTTTTAAGTTTAATTGTAAATATTTAGTTAAATGTAAATAATTTCGTAGGTATTTAAGCTTCTAATTTAAGATTAATATACCTTACGATGACTTAGAAATATGCATGTACGTATAAAACGTTACATTACCCCCCTCGTCACGAAAAGGGTTTTATTCTTAAATAAAACCCGTCTAAAAACTTTTGACAGCAATTAACATTACACATTCATATTATCACCTAACATTCAACCTTTCAAAATTCACCTAATAATCATACAAGCAACGAGATCATAACAATATGATGATCTCGACGCATTCTTTCGTAGACAGGGCACCTGTGATATATTGCACAGTTGACCAATATTAATTGCAAGATGGTAAAAAAAACTAGTGGGATATTGACATTCTATCTACGTACATGAAACAAAACAATGAAAACAATATCTATCGAAAATTATTATTATTGACAAGTTTTAAGTCATAATAATAATTTAATGTCGTCATAATAATAATTTAGTTTTAATGTCGTAATATACACCTCTAATCCGAACTTCATATTCCAATTCCGATTTTTGAAGAGACAGATACCTAATAGATAACATGGTGACCTTTGAGAATAAACCAGTTGGACAAGTGGTGACAAGTAAAAGTTAAAAAACACACGTTCTCCGCTCTGTTACAAATTTAATTACTGAACGTATGGTTTTTTTTTAATATTAGTAAAATCAGCAAAAATGAAGACAAGTTAGTAACAAAAGATGAAAAACAATTGCTACTAATGTGTACAGCTTCGGTATAACAAGAACAAAAAAAATTAAAATTGAAATTTAAAAAAAAAATTACTAAAATTTTTCAAGCGCCATTTTAGGCACCAAAAATAAAAATTATAAAATTCTGCGATTAAGTGATAACAATAAGTAATAGGACTGATAACGATTATGAATTACAAAATATATTAATTTTTAGACTTACGTACACTTTAGTAACTGTAAAACCAAAAAAATAAAAATTACGTTTTACAAAAAAAACCACAAACACACACTAACTACAACCAAGAAGAAAGATAGAATCAGGTATGTATGTTTACCACGTATAGGGGCGCCAGTGTCACGTGTATGTGTATTCCCTACCTCCTAACTACCCTGTGTATTTGGGAGTTTAAGTGAGAAGGCAGAGTTCGTGCAACAAATTTATTAAGGCGGTAAGCTCGGCCAGAGGGGTCACAAGAGTGGGTTTCGAGCGACATACATTAGGTACGCTGATTCTATTTTCCTTCACTGGTCCAGTACTATCCTGAAGGCGGCCGCAGATGTAGGTGGGCGCTCGTCGTGAAGACCAGGATCAGGGTTGCAGCTTCTGCTTGCTGTACAGTCCAGTCGGAAGCGAAGCAGGATGGTGATGGTGGGTTCGGTTATATTGTAACCCAAATTTCGGAGTCCGATCTTTGAACCCTGGAACGCGCCATTAAAAAAACGTTAAGGCCTGTCCCAGTACTTCTGTGAGCGCCCACGGCAACCGCAGTTGGAAAGCACTAGGAAAGTAGTGGTGTTGCCGTGGATGTTCACAATCAGAAACGGAGATTACAATAATGATTGTGAGATAAAAACAAAAGGAAATACTACATTAAATTATTTTGTGAAAATGCGAGGGTGGAAATAAAATGAAGTGAAAAGAAATGAAGAGAGTGAATAAGCCACTTGCATAGAAAACCATTATCTACTGTAGCAATAATATGTAAATGATGGATTTAAATGGTTACTACGAAATGGTTATTACTTTATAAAGAATTGCTAAAAAATCCCAAGCAAAGAAAAGAAACTACGTTAAGTCACACAATCTACCTATCATTTAGAAAAATGTGCACCACTTACCCAATCTGGGGTTGAAAATCACACCTACCACATATATTTAGGTTTCGAGGAACGTTAAGTGACGACAACTAATAAATTTCGGTTACGAACACAATAAAAAAGGGTATTGCGAACGTATTAGAGACCGAGCATCAAAGTGACGTGCGTTCGAAATGAAAGATATCGGGCGTCTGTGGGCCGGGCGGCGACCAATGCGGCGCCGGCGCACGGCCGGTGTGCCTGCGCAGCGTACTATACATTAAACTGTGACTCCACCGATGACGCAAGATCGCGCGATGCGGAGAACAATAGATTCGTCCATTGGACGTTTTAAAATGCTACTTTCAATATATAACGTGTTGATGATGTATTAAATTATTATTTAGTAAGTAGTTTTTAAGTTTAATTGTAAATATTTAGTTAAATGTAAATAATTTCGTAGGTATTTAAGCTTCTAATTTAAGATTAATATACCTTACGATGACTTAGAAATATGCATGTACGTATAAAACGTTACAAGATCTACACCGCAAATATATCAAGCAATGCATTTTCTAACAAAAAAATGCATTATGTTACGTGTACCATGTATCGTCGCCACGAAACATCTTGTCACTTAATACATATTAATAATTTACAGTTTCGTTAAATACTCATTTTTTGAGCATATGTTCGTCGAACACGTACACCGAACAATTAAAATTGTTAGGCTTTTTCCTTACTGTAGCTATTGCAGCGTCGACAAGCAATAGGTTTATCCCTCGCGAACAGCGAACAACTGCTAATTGAATTTGTCCAGTGTTTGGACAAACGTTGAATGTATGTATGACCGTACTGGGATTTATCGAGCTTGTCGGTAATAAAGCGATGATGAGTTACTCTTACAAGTAAGGGTAAACTTGCGCAGTCAAAACAGAGCTTCAGACAGAGAAGCAGGCACATACCTCCCTTCCCTCGAATATGGTTGAGAGGGGTGAGGGCTGGTTTACAAGTCATACTCTTGTGTGCTGCTTGTGGGGACTGGTCTGGTCTGGTCACTCTAATTGCTACTGTATTATATTTACCTATTTATATATTACTCATATTTTTACGTTACTGGTACTATGACTATGGGACATCTCACTCGCACTTCAAGTATGACATTTTGTTTGTTAATTATATTTAATACTTCATTTGTTTATTGAAACACACAGATAATTAAAAAACACAAACAAAACAAATTAAAAATACTAATAACTAATCTAATCTAATAAACCACTACCAGTGGGCAACGTTCCCAAAATGCTGGCAGCATTGCCACGTTGAATGGCAATGCTTATCCTTTGGCCAAAATATAGGTCAGCATTTTGGTCACGCGTTGCTTCGACAAGAAGTTTTGATATATCTTTGAAAACTGTATGCGCCCCCGGTCCCCGCGGTCCTAGTGCGACCCCAAAAGGTTCAAATATGTAGCCACTATCTAGGCTACTATACTTGCGCCTTTTGGCGAGGTTCTCCGCTCCTTCAGCGGCTGCGCCAGCCTTGTTTTGGGTCACGGGAAGATGAGACGGCGCTAGGGTATCTACACAAGTTGCGTCCCATACCAAAGGCCGTCCCATCTTCCAAGGAATAAGTGTCATTCCGTCGGGTCTTTTACCATCGTCGCGTACGAGGCCTTGCGGTTCTAGAACAGATATTCTATACTTCATTGTTCATTGTTATATTTTTAGAAATTAAAAAAAAGAGAGATACCCGCAGTTTTTCTTGGTGCTACGTAAGATATAGTTAGTATTTTTGGTTCTATCTTCTCTAGGGTGTATTTCTGAAGCACTGGTAGAGTCATTTTTCATATTTATTTTCTGGGCCTTGACTTCAATTTGAGAATAGGAAAGAAATGGGTAGAGAGAATGGGAAAGAGATGCTTATTTTTTTAAGTTTATCGTTAGTTAAATTTTTTAACTTATTTGAATTGATTTGTATTTAGTGTATATGACGTTTAAAAGTGCAGTTTTTGTGCCTATTTAATAAATATATTTTGACTTTTGAGTTAGTAATGTAGGTGTTAAGTTGGTCACACTACGTATGATCAATCGCAAACGAATAAAAAAATGAACTACACGACTGATGTATTTTTAATAAAGCGTATGCCACATGCCTCGTTATAACGATGCCTTATTATAATTAAAAGTTATAATCATTATAGAAACATGTTACGACGCACCTCATAAACTAAATGAGTTGGTGTGGAACATGCCCTTATCTTCGTACTCAAACATTTGCATATTTAAACTGGTCCATATAATAAAAGACAATACTAAATATATCTTAAATTTGACGTACTATGTGAGGTCTAATCGCGTAGAGCAATTTCTTTTAGACAACCTTATTTAACCTTTTGAAGTTAAAATTATAATGTTTAATGTTTTGTTGTAATATGAAAATAATATGTGTTTTTTAACATCAAAAGTATTCTATTAATATAAAAATGGTAATAAATCCAAGGATAATCGAGGCATCATCGTCACAAATAATAATCTACAAATAGATACAATTTGATAAAAAGCGGTTCATTTACCCTTTTCGAGGGTAGATCTCGTGATAGTCGTCCCTGGTTGTTTTGTGATGCGGTGACGTCACAGACACAGGTGAACCGCAATTACGCTAGGAGCCATTCAATGGCTTCTGTCAAGCGAAATCAATTTAATGAATCGCAGATAAGATAAATAAATACACGGTAACAAACTTAGCCATCCGAACACCAGTAATTGCGATCGCGGGGACTGAATTAATTTACTATAATCAAAACATTCGAAAATATTGACTTAATTCGCGAGAGGTAGAAACGTTGCTCCAATTTGAAATTAGAATTGCAAATGTGAGTGAAGCCGGCGCGGGCGGTGCGGAGCGATGGACCGAACCGATCCTTCCGGTGGCGTTTCCGTTCATATCGGAATTTGAAAAAAAAAGCCTTTTGAAGTACGGCATTTGTGCGGCGCCGGAAGCTTTTGGATATGAGAGAGCACTGAGCGCCAGTAATTGCGGACTGCAGAGACAGAGAGCTTACAATTTAAAAGGTAGACTTTTTCAAATTATAATAACATTTCAGACACTGTTCGCAGAAATGCTGATGCTGTATTAGTATAGAGGTTGCTTTAGAATAGCCTGTTTGGTCGGAGGTTATAAAAAGAGAGTTGTGACGTTTCGACAGCTTGCGAAAATATAAAATGTAAAATTATAAAACTTTGTTTTAATAATACATGGCGCAGCCGGTAGAGGAAGCATCAGACACCATGGGTTCAGGGAGTGTAGAGTTTCGAATGCCAGCACCCATGAAGCTGGACTCTGGGACAGATTTGTTGCCTGAATGGTTGAAATTCAAACAACAGTTCAAAATTTTCCTGACAGCTGCTGGATTTGAGAAAATTTCTGAGGTTCGGAAAGCGGCTATTTTCTTAAATAGTGCTGGGCATGAGGCACAAGAATTATATTTCAACGTCCTGAAAACCGAAGACAGCACAAAATATGAACAAATAGTGACTCTTTTCGATGAATATTTTGCTCCCAAGCAGAATGAGGTGATTAATGCGTATAATTTCAATCAAAGGAAGCAGGAAGAAAGCGAGAATTTTGATTCATTTTACACAGACTTAAGGAAATTAGTGAAAAATTGCAATTATGATAAACAGGAAGACAGGATGTTAAGAGACCGAATTGTACTTGGAGTAGAAGACAAGAAACTGCAGCGGAAACTTCTGGAAATAAATGACTTGACATTACAAAAGGCAGTGGACATGAGTAGGGCCTCTGAGTTATCAAAAAATCAATGCAGAGCAATGCAGCAACAGACTACGGCAGTGGATCTGGTCCGGAATACAACTGCATTAAACAACATACAACGACAACATGGCATGGATCAACAGATAAGAGCTAAGTATTTCTCAAGTAGTAGGGAATATTACAACTGTAAAAAATGTGATACAATGCATGGGCCAAGGAATTGTCCAGCATTTGGTAAGCAGTGTTATAATTGTAACAAGCTGAACCATTTTAAAAAGGGATGTAAGCTTTTAAAGGAAGTTCATTCAGTTAACAAGGAGAATGCTTCCTATGACAATGACAACCAAGTTCATGACATGTGACTAGTACAAGTGTGTCATAGCATAAATAATATAAAGGTTGATAACAATGAGTGGATATTAACATTACAAACTGAAAATAAAAAGGTGGATTTTAAATGTGATACAGGTGCTCAAGTAAATGTTATATCATTAAAAGATCTTAAAAAAATTGTCTGTAATAATATGCCTAAATGGCTTAAGACTAACGTAGTTTTAGAGGCTTTTGGGGGAACACATATTTTTCCCTTAGGAAAAGTCAATTTAAGAATAATTATTAATGATGAAAGATGTTACACAGAGTTCATAATAATAAGAGAACATGTAAGACCTATCCTGGGCTTAAAGTCGCTAAGAGATTTAAGAATATTAAAAAATGTTGACAACATTGAGAATAAAAGTAAAGACATGATTATTAATAAATATTCTGAACTTTTTCAGGGTGTTGGACAGTTTGACATGCCGTTGGAGCTACACACTCAGCCTGAAGCTAAACCAGTAGTGAGACCTCCTCGCAGGGTTCCACATGCGTTGATGGAAAGGCTGGCAAAAAAATTAAATCAGTTAGTTGAACAGCAAATTATTGAGAAAGTCGACCATCCGGAAAGTTTTGTAAGTAATCTAGTAATTATTGAAAAAGCTGACAAAAGCTTAAGAGTATGTCTTGATCCAAAGGAACTTAATAATGTTCTAGTAAGAGAGTATCATTTGATTCCCACATTGGAGGAGATTGTAGCAAAAATATGCAATAAGTCGGTATTTTCTGTGTTAGATTTTTCAGATGGATTTTATAATATAAGATTAACGGAAAATTCAACAAAATTATGTGCATTTAGTACACCTTTTGGCTGTTATAAATTTTTAAGATTACCCTTTGGGTTATCAGTAGCACCAGAAATTTTTCAAAAATATAGTGAAAAAACCTTTGGGGATATTCCAGGAGTCGTAATATATTGCGATGATCTTTTAATTTGTGCTGAAAATGAAAAAGAACATGATAAAATATTAACACAAGTATTGGAGCGTGCTAAAAAATGTAATATTAGATTTAATAAGAGAAAATTTCAATATAAATTAGAAGAAGTAAAATATTTTGGTCATGTGTTTTCAAAGGAAGGCATGAAGATAGATTCAGATAGAATTAAAGCAATTGTTGAATTAAAAAGTCCGAAGAATAAAAAAGAATTACAAATTGTACTAGGAATGATAAATTATTTACGGAGGTTTGTAGCAGGACTAGCTGACATGGCAGCACCTTTACAAATGCTATTGAAAAAAGATGTTAAATGGATATGGACTGTAGTACATGAAAATGCTTTTGTTAATATTAAGAAATGTATTAGTCAAGCTCCGGTATTACAAAATTTTAATAGTAAATTACCAGTAACAATTCAGTGTGATGCTTCTAAGGATGGTTTAGGATGTTGTTTGATGCAAGATGGTAAACCAGTAAGTTATGCGTCAAGAAGTTTGACTTCAGCAGAGAAAAACTTTGCACAAATTGAAAAAGAATTATTGAGTGTTGTTTGGGCTACTAAGAAATTTCACTATTATATTTATGGAAAAAAATGTACAATTTTAAATGATCATAAACCTTTAGAAACGTTATTAAAAAAAGGCATTCATGAAATTCCATCTACCCGGTTACAAAGATTAAAATTAAAGTTATTAAAATATAATATTGAATTTAAATATCTTAAAGGTAAGTTAATGCATGTGGCAGATTTTTTATCTCGTTCTTTTCTCGATGAAACAGACAATGATGACAAATATATGTATGAAGTAGTTCATTGTGTAGGTTTATCATCTTATTTGCAATGTTCTGATAAACTGAAACAAGAATTAATAACAGAAACTTCAAAAGATGAAGAATTGTTATATTTATTAGAATATTGTAAAAATGGTTGGCCGGAAAAGATTAATAATGTACCTGATAATATTAAATATTATTTTAAGTTTAGACATGATATTACAGCAGATAATAATCTTATATTTATGAATGATAGATTAATCATTCCTAAAACTTTGAGATTGTCAATAATTAAAAAAATTCATGAGGGGCATTTAGGTATTACCAAAATGAAACAAAAAGCGAGACAGTTGTATTATTGGCCAAAAATTGATATACATATAGAAGATTATGTAAGAAAATGTTTTGTTTGTCAAACTTATCAGAATAATAATATCAAAGAACCATTATTGTCTCATGAAGTACCAGAGTTGCCATTCTGTAAGCTAGGAGTAGATATAATGGATTTTAAAAGGAAAAGTTATCTAGTTGTTTATGATTATACAACAAAATGGTTAGACATAAGGTTATTACACAATAAATCAGCTAATAGTGTTATAGATAGTTTAATAGATATATTTTCACAACTGGGTGTGCCATCAGAAATTGTATCAGATCATGTACCTTTTGACTCGAAACAATGTAAGAATTTTGCAGAAGAATGGGGTTTTAAATTCATCTATTCAAGTCCTAGATATCCTCAATCTAATGGGATGGCGGAACGGGGTGTACAGATAGCAAAGAAAATGTTAACTAAATGTAGTGAAGATAGAATAGATTTCAGAATAGCATTACTACAATATAGTTCATGCCCAGTGTCAGGAACAAACTTTTCACCTGCACAGTTGATGATGAATAGAAATTTAAGAACTAAGATACCGGTAACATATGAATATTTAAAGCCAAAATTAAATGTAAATGTTCACACAGAATTTAATAAAGTTAAAAGCAGAAATGAGAAGAAATATAACCAAATTGTAAGATGTAAACAAAACTTTAGGGTTGGACAAAACATATGGTTCAAAAAAGATCCTAACATTAATAAATGGTTAAAAGGAAAAATTGTAGCTAACAATAATTTTAGATCTTATGATATTTTAGATAATAATGAAGAATGTGTTTATACAAGGACTTCATACCATATTAGACCTCAATAATTTGTTGTTCTGAGATACAAGAACAAGGCTGAGTGTGGGGTTCAGTTTGTGTATATACCTAAATGTATTAAATAGACTTATGTATATGTACTATATAGAAGTTATATAGTATTATATACTATTATATAGAAGTTCAAGTGTTATGTTTTTGTTAAGTTATGCTAGGACTGCATTATCATTGTTTAAGTTATTAAATATTTATTATGGTTGGTTTATATATTTTAAAAGAAGTTTTTTTTTTTTTTTTTATATATAAAAGGAGAAAGATGTATTAGTATAGAGGTTGCTTTAGAATAGCCTGTTTGGTCGGAGGTTATAAAAAGAGAGTTGTGACGTTTCGACAGCTTGCGAAAATATAAAATGTAAAATTATAAAACTTTGTTTTAATAATACAGATGCTGTCCCTCTCCACAATTTTCTTCTGCCGTAGTTCGTTTAATTTGAACTAGAACCGGATATTATGTAAACTGTCATACATTCCACATATATAATATTCAGGTAAAACATTTCGTGCTGGTCGCCACAGGACATCGTCGGACAAAGAGGATCGATGGGCGGGCGTAATGATTGAATCGTCCAGCGGGCGGTGAACGCCGACCGGACACACGGACTCCGACGTCAATTATTCCACCCTCAACGAGGGAATGAAAGGGGGGACTGCCTCATTCGGGGTCGTATTACGGGTTTCACCATCCTGATATTGAAAATTACGATACATTCTTATAAAACCTATTCCCACTAATAAATTGTGTGTTGAACTGTTACATAGCAAAGAGCTGAAGACACAAGTTGGTTGTCAATAGGTGTCTATATTAAAAAAATTGAGGAAGACACTGCTTGATGCAACACAGTTAACGCTAAAGGATCAGGCAGTTTCCATTTACCTATATTGTACATGTAACTTAAATCAATAAAGAATTTGTATCATCGCTAAGCATAGATCGCTTCTTATTAAGAGAAAATGTCCGAAATATTTTTATTATGATTCTTTGGATTGTCTGTTGGTTTGTCCAATACCTGCCTTGGTACATTCTGCCCACCCTGACCTGATATGAACACTTATCTGACACACAGTGCTGTCAAAAGTCATCGAGTAGCAATCCCGGCTAATCCGCCCTCGACCGCGCATTACGCACTCGACAACTAGTCGCCGCCGCTTGCGCTGCTCGCGAGTACCATTGAAGACAATTGCGATGATTGCGACTGTCATTATGTGCTTCACCGACTTGTAAGAACCGCACATGTCACTAGGACGACCGTTTTGTTTTACTTGGCTGTTATATGTCTTGATTTTTTGTTATGTGTGAATTAACCAAAATAAATTAGATATTAGGCATGGGTCGAAATGAAATTACAAATATGTTATAAAAAGGGTGTGGCAAAATTTTGGGACCTCCAAAGTAATTACTTTTTTCCTTGGAATGAGAAGTTTTATGAAGTAGAAGTTGAAGTTGAAGTTTTAAGGAAACATTGGTAAAAAGTTGCAGAAAATAAAAACTGCAAATTGGATTTTTAACAAATGTACAGCATCGTCAATAAATAAAAAAAAAACAACTGTACAGACAGCTCAAAAATTTAATTTTCAAAAAGTCAATCTAAGCTCAATCGACTCTATTTCTCATCAGGAATGTTTCCCTTAAAGTAAACCATCAAACAAATCGTATGTTTTTGAGAAATTTCAAAAAATCTTTTCTCATAAATTAATTTTTTTATCTTTTTTTAATATTTGTAAATAATTGTACATAGGTACTTATTGTGAAATAAAGTTTCCTATGGGCAATACGGTCAATTAACACAATTTTGTTTTTTTTTTGAGAAATAACGTTAGTTTACCTGATTTTACATTCTTTCAATAATCCTTAAATATAACAAAGTTTTTTTTTCACAAAATGTTATCGACTTTTCTTAAGAACAAACCTTCCTTACTGCATAAGAAATGGTACCTACCCTGAGAGTCAGAAGGTTTTGCCAGACCATGTACCACCACTCAGCATTCATAATAAGGACAGATGCGCAGAATCTGTTTGATCTTAGAATATATATTTCTAAAATTAGATTAATTAGTAGTACTTTTATTGATTGTTGAAGATTTTCTAATTATATTATGATTTTAGCTGTGTATGTACCTGCATACTACCTAATACAGATACTAATACCTACTCACCTAATTGTTTTTTTCTCAACTAGAATTTTAATTTGCGCCTGAAAATAAAATTTACATCTCTTTCCTTTTCCCTGGGAATTTAACTCTAGAATCCTGGTGAACCGTCTGTGTGATAAGATTATAAATTGAGACTAACCATAGCTCATTTTCCAAAAGTTCGCTAGGCAGGGTACATTAGTAGACATGGCGTGGCACGCGGCGAGGGTCGGCGCGTTGCGACGCGTACGGTCTATATATTGTTATTTGAACCTACGAATCAATCGTGAAATTAAACCAATGAATTCGTAATCTAAACGTAGTAAGATACCTATCTACTACAATTTGTCTAAAATCAAATATTTTATGGTTCAATTTACCGATATAGAGATCGTAAAGTTATATTACGATGATTGAATAAAGTTATTAAAATCAATTTTCGACTCAAGGACTTCACATGCCCACCAATCTAGACAATTAACTGAATTCCATGCGATTTACCTGTATGTGTATGCGCAGGTATTGGGCCTTAAACGTATTCGTAAAGCTTTAAACACCGGCAGCGTCGGTGGTCATAGTTTTCAATCAGCAATTCATATGTAATCGAAATCCAATACGTCACGCGAAAAGCCGGTTTGAAGTTGTTGTTAAAAGCACACGTAGTAATAATTCAGTCGTGATGGTGGTTTTTTGCCGAATTGAAACATCTTTACATAGTGCAAGCGAGTCCTACTGCACGGTGGTGGTCGGGGCTCGTGAGGCTCCGCCCCGGCGCGACGACCGACGCCCAATAAGAGCGGAGCCCGGACGAGGGCCCCGGGCCGGGCGCCGCCCTTCTCGCTGTAAAAACTTAGTTGAAAGCCAACACCCGAGAAGTGCGGTCGCGCGCGGAGCCGCCGCCTGCACCAGGCAGCACAGTGCCCCACCAGCCCTCGCGCTGTGTCCCCGCGTGGGTGACAAATGACAACCCTCGTTTGAATGCAGTTTTCAGATACTGTTCATGTTCTGTTTGTTTGGTTCAGTGACATTCTAAAACAAAAGCTGTCAAAGTGTTGGGCGTAAAGCTGGAGATGAAGGTGAGTCCGTTTTAGCTTTCGTCTTAATCTTAATCAAGCTTCGTACTTCTATAAGTGCTTAATCAAAAGGAACTTGAATACATCAACCAATCACTCTACAATTACAGAAGCAGCCTATTTTAATTTTGAAAGTATTAAGCATAAAACATAATTAATTCGTCAACTGAAAATCAATAAACATATAAAAAATATGTTCGTATTCGTTCCCAAATTGGACGTAATAAGTAAGAAAATTTAGGCATAATAGTATTAGAATTACTTGAAAAGAAAAAAGATCCAGACTACATATTTTAACTTTTTAAAGCCCTCACAGACGTGGCTTGGTAAAATTCAGCTTACCTACAAGTTGAACAAAACTGATGATTTTTTTTTTATAAAATTCGTTTCTTTTAATTAGTTTTATGTTTATTGTAATAACGGGTATTTACTATTTATCTTTAAAGACTTGATATTTTATGCGGTCCTTCACAAAAGCAACTGATAATGATTATCCAAATCTTTGCAGTTCAAACTCAGTTGAATAACACTACCTACTTTTTTACTGAATGTTACCAGCGCAAATACCTATGTATGTAATTATATATACTTAATTGGGATACTTAAATAAATTTTGAATGGGAGATCTCGTAATGAGTGAAGTATTAATTAACTTTTGACTCCTAATAACTATTTATCATGATAAAAATATCCGTGTAACGTTTCGGGATTTAAGGTGCGATGGGGTGGAATTGGCGATTTGTACTAAATGTAAAATTATATCATTATATAATGACTTTACCGCCGCGTCGTTGTTTGCAACTGAACATAGAGAATACCTTCTTGTCAGTGCCAAATAAACACATACCTATATCATATGCACATATAGTACCTATACCAGAACTAATACCAAAAACGAAATAGTTTTCTGGGCCAACTACCAAAACCACTTGAGTTAGTGTAGAGTCTAGTGATAGTGAATTAGTGTAATGTAGTACGAGTGCTACCCATACAGAACACAAGAAAAAAGTGTCTTCGCCTTAATAGAGACAATAAGGAAAGTGTTAATGGATACATTCTTAATATTAGTTTATCGATCAGTTTAAGTTAAATGTAAATTACTTATTAGCCTAATCAATTGGCTAGATTCTAATAATTATGGGGATCATAATGAATATGAAACCATACTAAGAAAAAAAATATATTTTATTTGTATATAATTAATGCTGATTATTATTGAAATTTTTAGGCGTAAATAGACGTGTCGCACAGCAGTTTTACTCAATGCTGCTGGAATACATAATTGTAAATACAAAGTAAGTAGAAATTGTAATTAGGTAAAGCAATTATTTTGAATACGGTCAAGTGCGTGCAAATATTAGTTTCAGGTAACTTTCAGCCGTTAGACATGAGAAAGACAAAACGTTTTTTGGCATAAAATGTAGGTTTACCTACCTGGAAAGAAAAGAGAGTTTTTAATCTGAATTTTAAAAGTACAATTGACCTTCATAATTGTGTTTAAAGTAAAATGTGTACCTATGTAAAATAATGTCAAATCATTCAAGGTCCATCAGCTAACTCAATTTTCATCTTTCATTTAAGATATTATATTATACCATTTAGTATAAATAGGTATACAAAAATTTAATTTATAATTAAAGAACCTCCCGGCTCTTTTCATACATCAAAAACCGCATCCAATTCGGTTCATCCGTTTATGAGCTACGGTGCCACAGACAAACACACATATAGTGGTCAAACATATAACACCCCTCACTCCTGCGTCGGGGGCTAAAAATAATAGTACCATTTTAATATTAACTTATAATATTTACGTTAATTTTTACGTTAAATACACAATACAATATATATCTTTTAGAAGTTTATTGTGACTGAATTTCATCGAATTCATACAAAAGACTTAACGGCCTCCACAGCGCACTTTAAAATAATTGTTGTACAGTGTTTTTAGGTATGATATTTTTTTATTTCTAGTGCATAGTAAAACGTAGAATTCTAGATGTAGAAATCCATTACTATCGGCCATTTTGCTGATATTTATAGCCTCCAATAACGTATCATAGGCACAATTTACAACTAAAGTTTACAATATTTATACGACATACAGTATAAAGTTTCCTACAGTATTTATTTCGGCCGCATCGTATCTTCATGGTTATAAAATATTCTTTCCGCAATCCGTTATTTCGTTGCGTGGATGGAAATTGCAAATACCTATTAACAACCAACTAAGTGCGAGTTTCACGCATTCAATTAGTAATTCAGGGTTCTGCTAAATATTCCTGTGGAATCGCAGATATTTGGGTTTGCGCTATTCATATTCAGGGCCCCAATTCACTATGACAATTTGGCGATTCCTTGCTTCGTAATCACGTTGATCCTTTCATTAATAAACGACATCTCTATGATACATTCATATATTCATATATATGACGCGTCATAGAGAATACAAATTTCGCAGATGTTGTTTATTCATGAAAGAATCGACGTTTCCTCGAAGCAAGGAATCGCCAAGTTGCCATAATGAATTAGGGCCCTGTTTGATGGAAGGCCCCAGTTCTGGAAAATTATTGCCAAAACCATACTGAGATACTCCTGCAATTCAACTGTTAATAGTGTCAAAATTGGTAGTTTGCTAAGCACGTACGTCCGCGCAAAGAAAACTAAATATTACCTATAGGTACGAAGCTAAACCGACGGCGGGTCGCGCGTCGTTACACGTGCACGCAGCACGATGACGCAGCAGAAGAGATAAGAGCTATGCGATAGAAAGAGAGGCGCTCTGTAGGTTAATATGACTGGTAGGTATGCAGCGCTACGCGAGCTAAATTGAATTTTATAGCGTCATAGCAAGAGTCGCTTTTTGTTTAAATTTCTTTGCGGAGTGATGTTTCTGTCTGTACCTATACCTATTCTCTGATGATACGCTTTACATAATTTTTCAGATTTTGCTTCAATTTCAAATTTTGGCTTTTCAAAGCAATCAAGACCTACTATGGTTTTCTATCATATGATTGTCCCACGCTTCAAGATAATATCGATTTTTAGCAAAAAGATTACTGCATGGACTCATTGTACCACTTTTCATCTTGGCAATATAATCGCTTCGAGGAAGGGATCTATATCTAGTAGAATATTAGGAATGTTCTGCTCTTACTGCTAGAAGTATAATGACTAACATGTTCTCATCCTCATAGCGCTCCTATATGCCATACCTAAGTACTTATACAGTTATTATCATATTATATGCTTTAGTTACTACTTTACTGGTGGTAGGTTTCCCGTACACGAGAGGCCGTCTGGGTGGATTCCACCGCTTCGTCAGTTATTCAGCCACCAAGCAGTAGTGCGCAAGCATTACTGTGTTCCGGTTTGAAGGGCATTGTAGCCAGTGAAATTACTGGGCATTATGAGACTCAACCGCTAATTATCTCAGGGTGAAGAGCGCAGTGTAGCGCCGCGCAGGATTTTGCAAAATAAAGTTCTGGGTGGTGCTGTTATTGATATGGGCTGGCGTATTGCTTACCATCAGGCTAACGACCACCTCGTCTCGTCATTCAGTAACATAAAAAAAAAATTGTTACTTGGAAAATGTATGAATAAAATCTGCGACTGAACAAACAGCGCATATTCGAATGAGACTACCGATATATGGATATATAGATGAACGCTTTCTTACAAATATTAAATTAAAGTCATTACATAAAAACAATTAAAGAAAGTGTTACAATGGGCGGCCTTATCGCTAAAAGCGATCTCATCCAGGAAACCTTCAGATGGAGAGGAATTATGAAAATGTTAAAGACGGAAGTGTACAATAATAATAAAATAATAAACAATGTCAATCAGAATAACTACAATACTAAAATAATAGATACAAAATACTATAGATACATTATGAATGCCTAGACAAACATACATATACTAGGAACCTACACATTATTAAATATTAGCGATGTGTTATGCGGGGGCCTTCGAGTAGACACTTTATCTGAGGCGGGGGCTTATTGTGTACAAAATCTCTATAAATCTTTAAACCTTTATTGTTCAAACGTAATAGTAGCTTTAGCGTTCATTTTAACTTTTAAATACACATACTTTCATCATCATCATCAGTCCATCACGTTCCCACTGCTGGGACACGAGCCTTCTCTCATAGAGAATACTGGCTATAATCCACCATGCCGGCAAAGTGCTGGTTGGTGGATGTCACATATCCTTGAATTTTTGTGATTAATTCTTGGACATGGCGGTTTCTTCATGATGTTTTCCTTCGCCGTTTTAAGAGTGAGTGTTAAATTCTCACATAACCTAAGAAAGTCAGTGGTGCGGGGCCAGCGGGATTCGAACTCGGGTGCGTCGGATCGAAAGTCCCACTGAGCCACACTCGCTCTACACATACTTTAATAATTTTCAAAAATAAAGAGTGGTTATTCCACCTTAGAGCTAAATAATAACATATCCAAATAGGCACTGGGTTTCACAACACAAATTACTTACATCCATGATGTAAATGTGGTCTGTCTGTAAAAAGCATCATGTAGGTATGATTAACGCCAGCAAACCGTGGGCATTAGATTGTGTTTTAAAGGCAACAAAGATCTTCGACAGAAAGTAAAAACAAAGAAAACTAAATATTACTACGTAGTAAAAAGGTGAGTTCTATTTATGTTTATTTGCCAAATCGAGCGTAATATTGTAGAATCTTTTGACCGCCGCCATACTCGATATAAGCTGGCTAAAAGGTAGATTTAGAAGTTTTGTAGCAAGTTTTGGAGGGCACGGTACTGTTTCTATGGCGTGGCGCTCAAAAATTTAAGAAAGTTCACCAGTTATCTGTAGGTACTATTAAAAAAATGAAACTGAGCCAATTCTGTACATTGAACATATTTTTGATAAACCAACTGGATTCGACTATTTACATAGAGGGTATACTGAACACGAATCAACGGTTTTTAGAATTTTTGTATGTCTTTGTTTGTATGTTTGTTAACTATATACTCGGAAACTGCTGAACGGGTTTTAATGTCGTTTTCAGGGTTTGGCATTATTACTTAGATTAAAGCGTATGTTACATCAAAATCAGTTGGGTGCTTACGAACATACAGCTTGACCTCTTCGTAGTACGCGCTCACATATACCGAATATGGGCTTTCTCTGTCGTTCCCGCGAAGACGCGGGGAAAAGCTAGCATATACTCACTATTTCTGTAGAGAAACAATGATTATACTGTTTTTTATTTTCAACATGTTCACCGATGTGGGATTTGATTTGTGGGATCCGTTGGGAGCTACTCGTCAAACTTCTTGTAACGGCCCTGACACATGACACATGACAGTTTACATCTATGTGACGCCGCCGCCGCCGGTTTGTTTTGTTTTAAGTACTACATTGTTTAATGAATTTCCAATATTTGATAGATTCTTGACAAGTAGTTTAAGCACCGAGTAGTAATGTGCAAATTTTACTATGTTCCGGTTTTTTGCGGAGCTATTGTCACAGAATCATGAGCGCTGCCGGTACTGCGCAAGCTTTTGTAAGACAAAGTTCTGGGTGGACCTACACATTATGAACCGCCGACGTTTTGTTCACTGTTAGGTGAACGCTGTGCTCGTCTCTCAGTATTATAAAAAAGTAAGGTTAGAGTATAATAAGCAGACGCGCGCACTGATGATTTCTTTGAGATCATGCGAAAGAAACCTGCATCCTTGATAAGCTGCTTGCGCGGGAGCACCAACTGCCTCTTACCTTGTTGCTTGAACCGAAGTTGCTATATTAATCAACTCACCATTATGACACACTAGCTAGCTGTGTAGCAAAGTCTGTGGCTAAGCTAGTCTTAATGACTTCATGATGTGACTTTTCTATTTTTGTGTTTCTGATTTTGTGAACTAAAATGGTTTTTAAAATTGTATGCTGTGTCAACTAACATTTTTATGGATCCATTTATGGTCTGAAATAAAGAATTCAATAATAACAATTATTTCATCACACGGATCAGCTGACACAAAAGTAAAGCTTCAGCAAGTATGTTCATACTTAGTTTAGATAATTGCTTTGGAAATGCATCCGCTATTTTGATGTGCAAGGTTTGAGCGTCAAACTGTGTAACTATTAAAAGAAGTTAAACGAGTTCTAGATACCTCAACCAAACGGCTCAACTTAGTATACGTTTTCCTTAATCGAGTCGTGAAATGTATTACTGAACTGGTCGCCATGCATCATTCGGTAACACAAAACAGAGGCGCTGCAGTAATCCGGCGCGGTCGGGCGCGGTCGCGGTCGGTGATGCGGGTGCGTTACATCAAATCGGATTACCGGCCGGCGACGTCGGGTGCTCGCGATAAATCCCGGCTGTCGTCGGCGACGATTCGTTACGTCCAGATTTACCGGAGTTATACCGCGCGCGGAGAAATATGACGGCGGCCGCTTTGGTACTAATGTGTTATTTAAGCGAGTGCGGAGCCCCGCCGTGCTGCCACCGGCTCAATGCCGATATTAATGATCAGAATGTATCAGCGCCCTTCAGGACACTGCGAATGTCTCCTTCGTGCCGTATCGATCATGCGAGGGTTAGCACGCATATGTTTTCTCATTACTCTACGGACTTACCTATGGTGCGAAGATAAAGAAAGATTTTGCTTGCGTTTAATAAATTTATTACAATAACAAATAGGTATACTTTTTTCAAAAAAAAATAGGATACCGATTTCAATGTATCTTCGAAGTCCAAGGTCAACTATCGGTGAAATTTATATGGGACCACTTCGTAGCTATACTGAACCCAAAGCAAAAATAATTTTACAAGTCGGTTTATAAATGACGGACGTCTGAGGTAATAAATATATAAAAAAATAATCGAACAGAGTACTTCGTCTTTTTTTTGAAGACGGCTTTTTAGCCGACTTCCGATTTGACATACTGGTTATTGTCAATCATCAAGCCTTGTCGGAGGTAGTATTACCATATCCAGTGTGTCAAATATCGGAACGAAAAATTAAAATAATCGGGATTTGGTTTTTAAATCGGGACAACTACAATACCTACAAAAGAAAACAGTTTATGTGTTTTTGTAAATCAACGTCTATATTTTAATCAGATAGGTACTCAGTTTTTTTTACATGGTAGTACAAGAAATAAAAGGCTATAAAATATAACAAAATTCAAAAGAAACCATTTCGACTAATCGTAATCATTAAGTTCTTTTATCAAAATTATCGAATAAAGTACAGACTAAAGAGGTTAGTGAAAAATCGGAACGTCCCGCGCAAATCGGGACACCTGGCAACACTAGTGGGAAGCCTTCATGCAGTCTATAACACCATCAGCATCAGGATCGGTCACACACTCACACGAGAAAGAAGTCTTCTCCTAGGTCCAACTCGCTCTTACTTCATTGCTTTAAAAAGCGAGTAGCCAAAAGTTCACAAAGGAGGTCCGTAGCACAGTCAATTAGGTGAAGCAAAATGTAGTGGCGACGAGCTGGACTCCTGGTGAGGAATAAATATTCATAAAATAAAATAAAATAGCCATTAATTTCTACTACAGTAAAATTTGTTCCGTAGCCATTTAAAAAAACCATTGCAATTTGGAATAAGATTCATTCTGAATAAATATAATATATAAATCATAATATATAATATAAATCAGCGTTAAAATATATTTTATATATATATAAATAATAGATAAGTGTTTTGCATAATTTGTAACAGAAATGTCTGCAGCATTGTGTTTGTCAAGGAACGTGGGAACCTGGTTTCAGGCACGCCTCGCCGTGTACGAGAATTACGAAACATTCAAATCAATTTAGTCACTAGATTCGCCAAATTATAAGAAAATGATTGATACACCATGAAAATTCAGAAATAAACGACTCAAAAGAGCTTTTGATTCGTCAACGTGTCTCTTACTGTCAATAACGCAGTCCTTTGGTGAGATATAAAAAGGGATTTCGATGCGTATCTGTAGATAGAAGGTAGCTACCGTCGCGTCGTCGCCGCAAGCGCGCTGCGCCCGCCGCGCCGTCGCCGCGCCGTCGCCGCACCGTCGCCGGCCGGGAAGGGTGTCGGCTAGCGATAGCTGGACAGGCGTAAGTGACGTGAGGTGAGAGGGCCTCGGCTGCGGAGGCGGGCGGGGCGGAGCTGTGTTTGTTGAACAAACAGCGAGCGAGAGCGGACCAGTCTCAGCTTTTGTGCCGTGATGACGCGCGATTCTACGCAATTGGGATCCGTATCGAATCTGGAAAACGATAGATATTGGAAGTGCGTATATGTATGAAACCTTAGAAATCATAGTCGTAGTCTGTGAACAACAGTTCTGAAAGACATTATATAAAAACGTGCCGTAATAAAAAAATACTATTTACATCGATAATCACAATTGCCATATCATAGTTCCTGGCCCCTGACTCTGTATTCAGAAATTAAGAGGTCCATGGTCTCACGACACGAAAAAAAATACGTGCTATTTTACAGGACAAACATTAGTCCCGTAGCGGCAATAAAATCTGCAACCTCTACCAGATATGCCTAGCCACTACACCACAGTGACTGTCTTATAAATTGCAACTACCTGAAGCTAGTAGCGGACACAGCTCGTAATGTACTCGTAAAAGATTAATTGCCCTGTTTCAATAATTGCATTTTGGTGTAAACTTAGAGCAAGATGCCTAAATTATGCCGAAGTATAGTCATTACTTGCGCTCTCCAATGCATAGTCTGGAAATAAGGATGATCAAGTGGCTGTGGACGCAATTTCTCGGACTTTTCACGACGAGGCGGGCGGAGTAGGTTTGAGTTTGTCAGAAACTATTAATTAACTTTTACCACTCATTAAAACGAGCGAGAGCACGTGTGGCTCAGTAGACGAACGTGCGTCTTTCAATCCTACGCACTCTAGTTTGAATCACGCTGGCCCCGCACCACTAACTTTCTTAAGTTATGTGGGGATTTAACACTCGCTTTAAAAACGGTGAAGTGAACATCGTGAGGAAACCGGCATGTCCAGGAATTAAACACAAAAATTCAAGGATATGTGACATTCACCAACCGGCACTAGCGTGGTGGATTACGGCCTATACTCTTTCTATAAGTGAAGGCCTGTGTCCCAGCAGTGGGAACGTGATCGGCTGATGAAGATGATGATGATGACTTATTAAAATAATGATCATGTACTCATGACAAACATGAGTAAAATGAATAGTAAGTTTATAGAGAACCCATGCGCCACGCATCACCGCCGACACGAAAGGTTTAATAAGCCCGCCTGTCTCTCTCGAGCGTTGATACGAACCTCACTAATCAATTGTCCTCTCAGAGGTCGTCAAAGAATATCACAATAAAAAATACACAATTTTATTGTAACAGCGAAACCCGTCCGAGATTCGTTTGAAAATTTAATATTTTTTTGTGGAATGTCCTTTAGAGAGCCCGTTGATGTCTTTTGTACGGATGAAATTTTAAGGAACCGATTGGTCATCGTGAATGTAATTAATTTGAATCTCTACTTTTGTTTTTGATTGGAAACGTTTAAAATTCCTCCGATTAGAATGTGAATATGCAATTTGACTCGAGTAAAGGTCATGTTTAGTGCATAATATAGAGAGGCAGTTCACGCTTAATTCACATAATTATCTTATAGAAATACCTTTGTTTGTTCATGGTTGCTTCTGGTATTTTATATACTTACCTACAACTTCATAATTAGCAAATTCACAAAATAAGTATTTGATAAAATAATAATTATTCATTATTAACGTACCTTTTGGAATTATAATTTCTACAAAAATGTAATAATGACATGAAAACAATTTATTCCTAAAAAACCTTGAAGATTACCTACGAAAGTTGTGTAGTGTATGCATTCGGACTTGCACCGTTACATCCTTCTATTAACAGCAACATACATAGGTTTACCGACTTAGTTAATAAAAGGATTCATCATGTAGACGCTTAACAATAAACATGCGTCCTTTAACCCCCTCTTTCATTGGTTTACGATTTATCACCATCCTCCACATGACAAGACCAACAATCTGCCCCTTCACATGGCGACCCTGCCAGCAGACCTACATCGGCTTCGTCACATGGCAACCCTGCCAGAATACTGCATCTGCCTCATCACTATCACACATTTTTCAGTTAATAAGTAATTTAAATTTTAACTTAAACTGCTAAGTAGAGTTTTGGTTGTCCAAAGAATACTGGCTATGTAAAACTAAGAATATGTTCATAAACACTTTTCTTATTGCATCTGTTAAGGCGATATATTAAGGCACTTGAATTTGATTAGATTGTTGAGTTTGAATTGAAATGAAAAAGTATATACTTGTATTAACAGTTGGTAGTTTGGAAATGAGTTTGAGACGAAACAATGATTCAACTGCGTACCTATTCGTAGCAGATAACATCTTCAAAGCGGCGCTGCTCGGCAGTGGGCGACGCCGACGCTGGCCCACCGACGCGGACGTGACGGCATCCGCCCAGGCGATATCCATGCATCTACTTGCGATTATTAACTCTTATATAGTGGAACATTACGAATCATTCTATTCATACACTCACAAATAGATTGTGAAACCATATTATCAAATAAATTTACACAGCACAGCATTAGCACAGCGTACTTAATAGACTTCTTTCTTCTTTCTGTCGGAGTTATTATAGACCACACGAAATCCTCTGACTTGGTCTGATGACTGTTTTCCTAAGACAATAATGCCCTCCGAAGCACAGAAGTGCTTAGATGTAATTTTTATATCACACAAACGGTCACCCATCCTTGTGGTGACCACGGCAATTGTTGCTTAGCTGAGCACACCTATTGCGAACGGCTAGGCAAGCTACTCTACAAGCGATTTAATAAGCTATTACTAAATAGTACAACTGAAGATATTATAAGCAATTTATCTTGGTTGGATTAAAAAAACATAGTACATATCATTTTGTTGAATGTGAAATGTTTTTCTATCGAATGGTGCGCAGGTTTATTGATCGTTCAACTTTGTATAAGTGTAGAAAGTATAGTTATTATCACAGAAAACTAAGGGACAGAAGCATCACTCCACAAAGAAATTTAAACAAATAGCGACTCTTGCCATGACGCAATAAAATTCAATTCAGCTCGCGTAGCGCTGCATACCTACCAGTCATATTAACCTACAGAGCGCCTCTCTTTCAATCGCATAGCTCTTATCTCTTCTGACGCGGTACGTGTACCGACACGCGACCCGCCGTTGGTGTCCGGCTATGTACTTGTAGCTTCGTACCTACAGTGCGGAGTGCGCTAGGCCTGTTATTATTTAAATAATATTCTGTACTTATAGGATTGTGTACGTATGTAGACTACATTGAAAGTTATAGTTAGACGAGCGATCTAACAGTTGTACACACAGAGCCTCGATTTGATATCTCTATAACCACGGCCCTGAAAAAATACCTAAGTAGCGCGTCGGTGTCGTAGAATGAACGCAAACAAAAACGCACGCTTTGTTTAGTGTCAGTGAGCGCTGTTTGGACAGTGACAGATAGCGGCACCTCTAGCCTTGTAAACATTTAACACCTCGAGTAATAATCACAGTCGGGCGAAGCATTACTCACTGCGCCGCCACAGCGCTCAATACAACAATACTCTGGCGTGATTAATAGAGCCCAGGGTCTGCGTGCTCTATGGACCTCTCCGAGTGCCCAGCTCGGCCGTCGCCGCCGCCGCCGGCCGGACAACAGGCCCGGGCGCGCGCCCACCACTCGAGGAATCCAACCCTATTAATATTTCTTCAAACAGATGTACGTGTTGTAGTATATTAATGCGCTCTCCATCTGTATCGGGGTCGGACTCGTCGCCATACAAAAAAAAAGGTGTTTAGATTGTTGTGGTTTAGGTTTAAAATATAATATTTCATCTTATGACGGACGCAACCCGATTGATCATTTACTTTTGTATCGTTCGAATCACATTAAGCACAGGCCCATTTTTTTAAATGGTATTCAATATATTTTTTTCTTGTAATTTGAAATGAGACCTAGTTGCAGCTGTAACATTGGCTATCCGTGAAGATCCCAGCTGCTAGCTACAGGCGCACGCTTGCGGCGAACAGGCACAGTGCGCTGGAGTCGATTAACGCGTTCGTTCCATAGAGTACATGAATCATCTATACAAATATGTCGATGACTTTTATAGTGAGCCTTCTATATGAGAACAAAATTGTAAAGGCACCTCTTGACGCCGAGACGCGATACTTTTTCCGTACAAATAAATAAATGTAATCGTCTCGATGCTCGCATGTGAGTTTATAAAAAGCGAACGGGTCCGACTCGGGGATTATTTCCAGTTAACGCGTTCGGAGGAGTTTTATACGCTATGATAAATACGGCCAAGTTCCCAGTATTTAAGCAACAATAACGCGAGGGCCTTTTGTGTGGGATGATTTAGCGCCCATCGACTCGGCGGACGGGTCCTTAAAATCGAGCACGCGCCCGCGCCCGCGCCCGCTCCGCGTTTGTGTGAAATCTGACCGATTTTTTGTAAGGCTTTTAACACTCTCGACCACGTACGGATATGCTGATATCGATTGCATTCCGTCTCTTATTTCGGCGTTGGACACATCGCTACGGTGTACCTACAAGCTGGCAACTGAGCACCGATGTAACGGCGGCAGCGGGGCGGTGCGGCGTGGCGCAGCGACGCAGACGGCGACGGCGCATCATCCCGCGGCTAACGTGGGATTTCACGGGCCATCATCGGTTGCGTATCATTCGATAATTGTGGCGCTTGTTTTTTTTACAAAAAGCAGTAATAGAGACGGCGGAGCCGGTCGCCGGCCGGCGCAGAGCCGCGGTGCGAGCGTTCAGCGTTTGCTTACAAATCAATAATAAACTTCAGCCGCGGTTTTATTACACTACCAATATGCATAATTTGTATTTGGTGGGTATAAAACCGAGGTCTATGGCCGATCGATTATTTGAACTCTTCGATTGAGTGCCTTATTTATGGCGACCGAGCTTGTTTTAAATGATTAAAAATTTTACGATGTTCTCATGGTTGTCGAGGACGGTGAAATATAGAGAAAGCGGACAAAATACTTTATGAGTTTCGATCGGTGAACGGCCATTATAATGTTAGACGGATCTCTTCTTATGAGTGCTAAAAGTTAATTTGATTTTTATTTCTGGTTAAATAAAATAGGCTTATTCTTATAGGTATGTAATTTAAAACAAATAAACGGTGATATAAATGTATACTGTAGCTTGCGAACGCCTAGAGCGCGTCCAAGCTGTCGCGGTCCGTCGTCGTGCTGGCAAGACGCACCGTCCACAGTCTTCACCGCGCGCCGCAGTCGTGATAAAACTTGGTTATGCGAGTCGAGTCGGTTCAACGTGGAGGACAATTAAAGCAATCGTTACTTTTATTGATGACGACACGCGAATAACCTGGTGCAATTATCGCAGATATAAAAGTAAGCAACACCATTTGAGTTCAAAGGACCGACACTTTAAATTATCATTGGAGAATAATAAATACCTACTTCAAAATATGAATCGGTGGAAAATAAAAGAATGCGAGTAAAACACATAAACCTCAATAGGTTTAACCTCAAGAAAGTATTAGGCATGTTACTCTACCTACCATCATTTTTCATTATATTCCAATGTCGCATTAATAACCATATCAACAAAATAACGATATTTTTCATTATAAAAGTCGTTATTACATGAAACTCGTATATTTGGGGTCGGTTACTAATGCCTCCGGGCGGTGCGCACAATGAGGTCCATAGATCATGCGCTCGGCGGCTGCGGCATGGCCGCCCTGGCTCGAGACCATGCCTCAGACTATATAAACCTTTAACATAACGATATAAGGTTGAAAAGTATTAGTACAATGTGTGACTGAAGTAAAGGCATTGGCGAGGTGGTAAATGCCATTGGCGGAGTGGCAGCGAGGTGTAATCCCGTGGTAAGACCTCATTCCGGGAGGATTACAAGCTGCCCGACGGTAATTTATCAATTTGTGACCGTTGCATGCACTGCTGACTACTTTACGGCCTTTTGGGGTTTTACACGAACAATTTTGTTCACATTTATCTGGATGATTACCCATATATAAGTTAAAGAAAGAAAGAAAATAAGTTTATTATGAGACCATCTTATACTAAAAACACAGGTAAAAGGTACAGTTAAACTAGATTAGATGGTCATAAAAGGACACAACTCAGCATAAAGCGCCACGACAGCGCGCTGATTTCTGTTCCAACTCAAAAAAAAGTATTAAATTGTTGAAATCGCCAAGTACTGATATTTTAATCTGTTGATTAGAACTGTTTATCTTATAATCTATTGATACAGTCATTTATTGGCATAAAAAAGTGTTAAATTCATGAACCAGTGATATAGCAAGCTGTTGATTTAGTGGTGTCGATATTATGATTGTTAATATTGTGAATTGTTGATCTGTCGTATCAGTCCCGTTTTAAACACAAGCAGCACCCACCGTGCCGGTGCTTTGATTGGTTTATCCTTGATTAGGCAAAAAACAGGAACGTTTAAAATTGATGCGTTTTTAAGTAGAATTCAAACAACGTATATGGTTGCCTTTTATGTTTGATAATGACCACATGCCAGATTACGGAGTGAGCTACAATATATTTATATATATATATATACGTTTTCTATTTTTATGAAATCTATCGACATTATAAAGTCGACGGTAAAAAATATGCGAAGAGCGGTCGTTTTACTGCTCTTCGATTTATTGCTAATGCTGAGTTTTATGCTTTTTGTAAACGAATCTACTCTTCGGTGAGCGGGTATTTACGATGTAACAGCTCGCCGAGAACGGACTTTGTCATTTTCTATTGATTTATTCAATTATTCGGCGTAGAGAAAGAGATATTGTCCAATTTATTGTCCGAAATCGATGTATTAGAGTTGTAAATGAGCATGCTCGTAACTTCGGACGACTCTATTCCAGTTTTCTATTTCATAAACAAATTGGCACCATTAAATTTAATAGATTCCGGTGACATATTGACACCTGCTGCCGACAACATACTTACGAGATATTATTTAAATAGTTAGCCGGTATGTAATAACGGTGAAGGAAAATATCGTGAGGAAACCGGCATGTCCAAGAATTATAACAAAAATTCAAGGACATGTGACATCCACCAACTCGCACTGGGCTAGCGTGGTGGATTATGGCCCATACTCTCTCTACGAGGGAAGGCCCAAGTCCCAGCAGTGGGAACGTATTCGGCTGATGATAATGATGATGATCGAGTTAGCCGGTATGGGCACAACATGAGCTCGTCTAGCTGTATTAATTCTATTGCATGACATGTTATCTCTAATAGGCAATCAGATTTCTGAATTGTTTCTTCCTTACACCTTACTCCAGTTAATTATCAGAATGTCTGAATTATTTAAAACTAGCTTTTGCCCGCGACTTCGTTCGCGTGTATCATTCGAAATCAGCTAACAGGTTATCAAAGACTGAAAACCGCATTAATCCGTTCGACAGCTTTCAAGTCTAGAGACAACAAACACACAAACAAACAAACAAACAGACAAAAATTCTGAAAATCATAATTTCGTGTTTAGTCGATCACAGTTCGTTTTTCAAAAATATCTTCATTATACAGAATTGGCTCAGTTCCATTTTTATAATATCTATATAAATTTTTATAAGATCCCCTAAACACTATAAAATATTAATACCAGCCGTAGTGCCTAAGTAGGAATGTAGGTCGTCACTGAACATGACTAAAGCAAATAATAATATGACTGAAGCGCGTGTGAAACGCAAACTTATTTCTTTATCGAGCCGTCACTACGTTGACGTCTATATTACCGTTTGTCGCAGCAGTACCTACCATTCGAATAGCGACTCTAATCACTACACAATAAGAGTGGTGTCGGCGGCGTGCGCCAGCGCAGCATTTGTTTGCCCACTTGTGTAAATTGTTTCAGGCGCGGTTGGAAGGTGCCCCGTACTGTCGGTTGAATGGCGGCTATGCCTTGATCAAACAGAGTAAACAAATAAAGAGCTATTCGGTAAAGTTGCGTGTTTTATATCGGTGTCTTTCAAACTTAACTCGAAGACAATTATTTAATAGTTTTGTTCGCTGGTGTAGAGTCGATTTAATTCATAATTAATTTATTGCATTCATTACATTTAAGTTAAATTAAAGCAGAGGTCTTCACATATGCTATTTTAGTAGGTATGTACATTGACCTGTAAGGGTGTTTGGAACGTAGTGCGCGTCAGTGGGCCATTATTTACATACTTATATTGATTCTACATTATATTAGGACCCAGTCAATTCATTGAAATATTGCTATATTAATATAATTATGGTTAATTGTTCTTATTATTATGTGATAGTATTAGTATACTTACACATAATGTCCACACATTTATACCTACATTATACTAACTTTAGCTGTAGTTTTCCTAAAAGAGTAAATAAATAAATAATAATAAGAACTATTAATAATATTAATATAGCAATATCCTAACCTATCTATACTATAATTAATCTATTTTTTATTTAAATATAATATTTAATATCCACCACATTTACCAAGCGATGTCGTGATGACGTGTTATTTTGCTCATAAAATTATACAGCTGAATGCATTTGTATATAATATACCAAGCATTTAATCTAACAATAATGCCATGTTATAATAAGTGCTATAAATTTTTTGTTCATTTGATGTATTGTATTTATCTCCTATGATAAAAAAACTATATAATAAGCAAACAGAATGTTTATTGAGGTGCAGAGAATAGAAAAGAAAAAATGTTCGCGAGTGTTTCTTTGTGCATAACAATGATGATAGACAATGCAGTCCCGTAGGTAGGTCTAGTCAACATACGTTACCAGTTTACAACCTTACCACGATAGAATATGTCACTCTTCCGTGTGAGTTCCGTATGAGTTGTGAAGAAAATATTTTACATGTTATTCTGATAAGGTTCCTAGTTGTAAGGCTGTGGTCTTGGTGGGCAGGTGTGCGGGCTCGCACGAGCGACAAGGAAGGCGGTCGACGTCCTGCTGCGACCGATGTCGGACCGTCGACGGACGCAGTAGTGCCGAGTAGTCGATAAAATCGTCGACAGATGCAGTATTATGGACTTTATTTCGAAACAGGCGGCGAAGTTTATTTAGAAGTTGACTGAAGCTGTATTCATATTTTTTTTTTTTATAAAATTATTTGTTATTTTCTAAATGGAAGTTTACAATTGTAAAAAAAGAAACTATTAATAAGATACTAAACTATGTGCAACTAGAAATTTATGTACAATTTGTGACCATACGGCAAGGTGCCAAGAACGCTGGCTGCATTCCCGCGTTGAATGGCTAAAGCTAATCTTTGAGTCAGGAACGAGCCAGCCCTTTTGTCAACTGCAGCTTCGACAAGACGTGGGCAAATTTTTTTATATAGATGTTTTGTGCTTGGACCCCATGGACCAAAGGTTTCGACACCAAGCGGCGCAAAAATGTAATCACTGCAGAGTGAAGCGATTAAAATTAATTGGTTTTATGATATAATGTCAATATTGAGACAATTATTGTCCCATATTGTCAAGATGCACAACATGCGTCGTAAGCGCCAAGTCATACTTGTTTACTGTACATATACAAAATGCAATGAACTCATTTATTATTCAGCTATTCACAAAGTGTGTGATGTTGAAACATGGCAGGTACATTTATTGTCTATAGAGCTTCATCGATAAAAGAGAGGTGGAACGCATACACATCACTAGCCAAGCGTGGCACCTGCCGAGTCGCCTGCGTCCTAGACGATCTTGTGATGACTTTCTCGATGGACTTTAGGTACATGTTCTAAAAAAGTGCCTAACGAAAACATTTCTTAAAAAGCAATTAAATTACGTACCTACCTACTAGATTAAATAATACAATTTTATAATGTTGCGCACCCAGAATAGGGTTGATTGTACAGGGACTAATTTATAAATCTGTAACACCCATAAGACCTACAATCAAACACAATGAATGAAAAAATGCCCCTGTTTCTTGCCGTATCTTCTAAGTAGTAGTTCTTTTTCCAATACGGTGGTAGTCATTGTGATAATTTGACGTTCATAAGTGCGTCTGTGATGCCAAAATGAATTAAGAGATTTTGACTTTGACTTTGAAATCTAGTAACAATAAACATTTCATTTTTACTACGCAGCTAATTTGTTAATTTATCGTTGGTTATCAATCAGATCCTTGCCAAGAGAATTATTTAATCCGCTAGCTCTATTTTTTCGAAAGGGTGTTGATTTTGATACATATGCTGTTATATAGTACACATAAGTCCTGTAAGTAATGCTCTAGGTATGTAAAACATGTGTCTAACAATGCCTTCAAGAACATATAAATTAATGGAATGGGGTTATTTATTAGTTTTTACTGATAGAGCACCCAAGTTCGAATCCCGACTCAATTCCGCAACAACGACATATAGTGAAGTGCGGATTTTGCACGCTCGCTCTAAAGACGGTGATGGAAAACATGGTGAGGAATAGGAAGGATTAAGATTTTTAAATAATTAGGAAGAAGAAAAATGATATTGCTCGGGCAGGGATCGAACCTGCGTCTTCGGAATACCGTCCCGATGCCTTAACCACTGGGCCATCTAGCCAATTGCTCGAGCAACCAAATTTCTTCTACCCTTCTTATATAGTATTGTCGCTTACCATCAGGTGAGATAGTGGTCAAACGCAGGCCTATAACCAGTAAAAAAAAAATCTTACGGGGACGGTTCTACGATAGAAGAAATTTGGTTGCTCGAGCAGTTGGCTCGGTGGCCCAGTGGTGAAGGCGTCGGGACGGTATTCCGAAGTCGCAGGTTCAATCCCTGCCCGAGCAATATCATTTTTCTTCTTCCTGATTAATTAAAACTCTTAAGATTTTCGCCTAGCATGCGCTAATGCATTCAATATCAAAACTGGAAGGATTGGTTGGCTCCAGCCCGATAGTAATGCCTACCACACACCGAACAAAGCCATGCCGTTAAGCGGTTCAGTCGTGTATTTACACTACTGAACAGTCGCTCAACTGCCATCTTCCTCTAGCTTCTATTTATGTGTCATCTTCGGCCACATCGTGAATCGATCGAGCGATTACAATATAGTTAGTTACACTATGTGTATCACCGCATTATCGCAGAATCGAACTTCATTTGTTATTCTTTATCGTGACTGCGGCAGCGCAGCGAATTTGAATTTCGATCTTTATAACCCAATGTTCAGAGGTAGAAGTTGTTGGAGAACAGAGAAATGGAGAATATCCAACAGTTGGAGATGGACTGGCTCACTCGATCACATTGTTTAGCGCAATCCCTATCAAGAACCGTTATCTCCACGGCATGTGGTCTCATCCACCCGTGGAAACTAAAAGAAGTGACGTCACCTACAATAATAACAACATCATACTCATTTAAATAAGTGACCTAGAAACAATTTGATCCTAGCAATGGCTGGTTATGTACACAAGGTGTTGCCGGTGCTTGGTGGAGACGGTGGAGACCCGTTTCCTGTCGCGCACAACAAACGCAAACAGATCGGCGCCTGCGCCGCCTCGGGCGCTTTATCATATCATAACCGAAGAATTATTGAAACAACTTTTAATTAGTTTAAAATTTTGTTTGATAACGCTATGAATATTTAAAAGGGTCTCGCCGACCGTTTAATTTACAGCTTTCCATGCGTGAACCTCGCCGAGCGCCGAGCGGGAATCGAATCGCCGCGCGCGGTAATTAAACCCGAAAACTGAACTAGCATGGCATTATTAATATAGAGGAACAACTGGCGCCTTCGGCCGTTTCGGCCACTAAAAAAAGCTCGGAATTTATTCGTCAATAAGAGTTTGTTGGGTATCGGGCATTATCGTAAAATGTGAATAGTATTTAATAGTTGGCACAAGGAGAGCCGCTCCTATTAACGCGTGAGTTATATGACAGTTGTGTCGGGCGGCGCTCTCGCCTCGCACGGCCCGGCCGGCGCGCGGCGCGGCCCGGCAGGCCGCCGGCGGCCGCCTAGCGCCACTGCCGCCGCCGCCGCGCCCGTGCTCACGGCCTCCACCTACCACTGAAATTACTAAATTCATATAAAATGCCTAAATATGTATATTAGGACGGAGGCCACTTAATAATCCGGAGTGGCCCGGTGATCGCTCACTAGCTTATTTAATTAGCATTAGGCGCAAACGCGGCGCGGTATTGATGTGGAAATGCTCCACACATTAGTTGCCTCGAACGAGTCGGCCGTGGAAAGAAGGCCCGAGATAACTGTTATACTGCAATAATTTACCAATCTGTTGCGTTGAACTTTCTTATACTTAATTGTTTTAATTGGCTGAGAATTTTGATGTTTTTGGCTGTTAAGTGGAATAATTTTTATAAATGTTTTACTTTGAAGTTTGAGAGACGGAGTGTTTATCATTCTTACAATTTGAAATGGTAGGTACCTATTGTGTTATTAATATAGATACCTATTCTATTATTTATTTAATTTTAGGATATATGATGAAGCGATCTCATCAGCAGCTGTCTTGGTTTACGATTTATAATATTTATGTGAATTATAAGCAATAACGATGGCGGATGAATTAGCTTTAGTTTGATTCGGACAGAACCGACCATATTATAATGTAACAGTTTCGTTCAATATCCATTCCTAATTTCAAAAACACCTCATCAAATCATCTTTGGCTTGATCCCAAACGAGGCTCGAAAATTGAGTCAGAGTCTAAAAACTATAAAAGCCGTTTCGGAGAGATGTTTTTGTTTCCAATATGCAATAAATAGGTTATTAACGAGAGACGACCGGTGCGGGTGAGGCGCGGGAGGGTGGCTGCGGCGGCGGCGGGGGGCAACATGGCGGCTAATTGTTTGTAATTAGCGCTCGCCCGCGGCTCCGCTCCGTGTTTATAGACTGTTTATTACTTAATATGTTGTGATAGGCCGCTCTATTGAGATTGAGAGCTCTCCAAATAATAAGCCGCCATAGATTGCGCAACTTGATTGAGGATTGTGGGAATCTTCCAAATCATTTCGTTACATATCGATTTGAGCCCGACGCCGCGTTGTTGGCGCGGCGCGGCGCCGCCTGCGCTGCACTGTCGGTCACCGACTCTCATGTCAACCATGTCCGTGCCCATTTTATGTTATTTAATTAAATGTAATGTAGCATTGCCAGATGATATGCGACGTATCCTACGAACGGAAAACCTACCTAAAAAGGTACGAAGAGCTCTAAAAGGTACGACGCTGATGCGCCGCTGACTTACGTAATGGTTCCATGAGGGATATGCAACTAGCATAACTCTCAGGTAATCTTGACAGAACGTCACTATATATCGAGAATGGTTAGAAAAGCTATTGAGAATTGAGATATCAAAGTACAGCAATTTCAGCCCGGAAAACGGGTTTCAACTATTAAAGCCTGGAATCCAGCGGTCAAGCTACTTTTTATCCCGGGATACCGCGTGTGAAACCGCTTGGCGTAGCTAGTCCGTTATAAAGGGTAATAGAAAGATAGATAACACTTTATTGCACTTAAAAAAGAAAAACAGAATTACAGTTGATAATACATAATTTCTTATAAGTACAATATCTAATATCCTATTTGCCCTATTATATTGTACTTCTTATAAATACAATATAATAGCGGTCTTATCACTAAGCAGCGACGTCTTCCAGACAACCATAGGGTAAGGAAAACCACATTATAAAGAGTGCTACGTGAGTGTGCAGTAGGTAATAAGCAGGATGAATGTAAATTATTTTACACTTAAATGATGCGATGATTAACAGAATTTCAAATTTCAAGCCGGTATAGCTGAAGGCCAATTGCGCTAAATTTAAATGAGAGTTGGCCGAATCGAAATTATATTGTGAAAAAAAAGAAAATTGGTATTCTGCTAATATTTAAATTATAATTTCCAATTTGAATTTGATAACATGCGTCTATAAATTTGTGTGTTATACAAATGTGATGCAATTGGGCACTGAAGTACCAAAATACTGTCTGTCTTTTTTGCACATTGGTAAAAGTATATCGTACGGCACCGCGTTGAGTTCAATTTGCTCGTAGTATGCTTCACTATCGATTATTTTGTGAATATTTAATGTTTATATGTATTGTGATTAAAGGTCAACAATAAATGAAGTGTGTAAGATTTCATCAGTTGATATTGTAAGTACTAGAAGGTGGCCGGATGTTACTCCATTTTGTATTATTTTGTGTGATTATTCATCGCTTATTTTTTAAATGTTAGATGTCCTATAGTTATTATAGTCAATGACTACGTCTCTCAATTTTCTCGTGAGATGACGTCGTTCAAGACGTTTGACGTTATTTTTAAAGTTAAATTTATTAAGACTACGATTTGTGACATTTATGAGATCGACACTAGATCAGCACCCGTACCCATATCTCCCTAAGTGACAATAGTATGTATGTTGAGCTCAGATTAGGGTGTAAAATCACTGCGACAATGTCTTATGATGCCATATATTGTCCCATTAAGTTTATCTCAACTTGTAGCTATCGTATTTTGGTGTAAATTAATGAGATTAATTCGATTTCTTGCCTAAATTGACAATATTTAGACCGCATCTTATTAGTTGCAGTGAAGCTATACCTTAATTTGAGCTCAACACGATATACGATTGGCGCTTGAGGGACATATGGGTTGGGGGGCTGAATTGGAATTTGAATAGATTTATTTAGTATAATTGGGGTGGATATAGTTTTGATAGATAACGCTATTTAATTTAATTTCTGTTTATTTAGGTGTATAATGTATTTTTTTATTTATAATTTGATTTAAATTTTTTCTCGATTTGTAGTTATGTATTAAATAATTTGTGAATATCGGGGTGGATAATCAGCTTTGGAATACGTTAACAAACGTACAACATAGAACAGGTATCCATTTTGAAGTTATATTAAAAGGTACCTAATACGTACGAAGATTATCTATAGATACGTTTTTAGATAGTTATATCAACGCATATTATCGTTGGGCTATAATATTTTGTGATTCTTTAAGATTTGGAGGTTATGTCTTTTTATTGAATAGAATATACCTACTTTATTGTACACTGTGTACAAAAATTATCTTATATGTAATGTAAAAATGAGTAACAACATGTCTGTTCTCTTCGAAAATACATTTATTTCATAATTAAACTTAAAATTAAGCCTAGCCCTAAAACACAAAAAATAAAAAAACTAATTCATTTGGTTAAAAAAAGCTACCTAGGTTATAATGAGCCTTTTCTAATAACCATATTTTTAAGGTACTTAAATTTGTTGCCACCTAAAACCTTTCATTCTACTAGCAAATGGTTGTAGACTTTACCTAATGGCATTTATGAAAGAACTTTAACTAAAAATACTACATGGTATTATTTAACCGAGAAATGCACATAATTCAATCTATATAATATGCTACGCAAGTTACTAGCACGACTAGACTGTTCGTTGAAATAACATTCTTCATTGAGAAATTTGTAGCGTGATTAAAAAATATTTATAATGATTACATAATATACTTGGTTCTAGGCTTAGGGTATACATAACTAGTTATATACACTCTAAGGTTCTAGGCATTCAACTTAGAAGATTTTTTTCTTCTCCCCACTTGTGGGATTTGGCTACTTAGAAGAATTGTTAAAGATCTAAAACTAGAAGAAAATTAGTGCCCCCGCCGACGTCAAACTTTTTGTAGGTTTTTTTTAACTGGCATTTGTCACCTATTTAGTGACGGACTTTTTGTAGGACGTGTGTGTTGCAATGTGAAACTCAGTATGATGTATTTTCACCGACAAAATATCGGTGACCGATTGTCTGACGTGGGGGGGCAGCCTAAACATCTCATTCATCTCGGGGTGATGAGCACAACCCAGTGCTCTGCAGTACTTTTAAATGTATTAAAAGTTCTGGGCGGGACAGCAATTGTTATGTGCAGGCGTGATGCTTACGATTTGCTCGTCTCTCAGTTCCATAAAAAAAATGAAATTCGGCACAGTCGTAGATTGTGGTCAGACTTAGAACACGGGATATGAAATCGAACACATTCGTAAAATACATAAATAATTATGTTGGCCAATGAAATTCATAAGTTGAATTGGTAATTACCTTTTACAAATGATTTTAACATCTTTTAATACATCTTTTATTTGTTTATTGTCATACTTTTAAAATAAAATCCAGAGGAAATATTTATATTTAAGGGGTAAGTTACTTGAACCCTCCGTAAGAACTTTCTACCAACCCTATACCAGGCCTAGCGCACTCCGCACTGTAGGTACGAAGCTACAAGTACATAGCCGGACACCGACGGCGGGTCGCGCGTCGTTACACGTGCCGCGTCAGAAGAGATAAGAGCTATGCGATACAAAGAGAGGGGCTCTGTAGGTTAATATGACAGGTAGGTATGCAGCGCTACGCGAGCTGAATTGAATTTTATTGCGTCAAGAGTCGCTATTTGTAAAAATTTCTTTGCGGAGTGATGCTTCTGTCCCTTAGTATTCTGTGCCTATACATACCTTTATCTATTATCTTTATGGTATATTGAGTTGACAACAAAAATATATAATAAAAACACAGTTCTTTAGGGAATAAGACGTAATTTCTTAAGCGTAAAAAAATATTTTTCAACGTGGAGTTAATCCTACTAATATTATAAAGGCGAAAGTTTAAAAGGATGTATGGATGTATGTTTGTTACTCATTCACGCAAAAACTACCGAACCGATTTTGATGAAATTTGGTATGTAGGTACTTTAGGACTTGGAATAGCACATAGGCTACTTTTTATCCCGGGAAACCGCGGGTGGAACCACAGGGCGCAGCTAGTTATGTATAAAAAGAACCTCTACTCCTACCTTGCTGTGTTAATTTTATTAATTCTGCTCTCTTCCGTATCGCTTGTATTTCCGAAGCACACCCACCTACACTGGTGATCGGCTGCTGAGCCTATCCTTTATCTATTAGTCTGGATATAAAATATAGGTCTAAAAGACTAGTTGGTATGCGGGTCTAAATCATCGATACTGATGAAGTCACAGTCAGCATCGGCAGAAAACACGTAAATTGCGTACTCACACTCGCGCGCCGATGACGTCACGCCGCGTAAAGCCGCGCCGCGCTCGCCACGCCCAGTCCCGCCCCGCTGTCGGTAAACGCTACCACCGCACAATGCTGCAGACCTATTATCAACTCTATTACGAACTAGTAGAACTCTTTTGCCCGCGTCACGCCGATGGCAGCATCTGCCATGTCTGATGTGCCAGTATTTGCGTTCGAGATTCCAACCGTTTTGTTGGATTAGTGGGGTCATACGTTCAAGAATTGTTGAGGGTTACAAAATAGCAAGCTTTAACAATGAAGCACATGTCATTCGGATTTCCAAAATAAAAAGCCTAGTCTTGACGTCAGGCAATTTACGAGGTATCTTCGTAAAGTGTACTTTTTAGACCTCTGATATAGAATTAAATTACAAGTAGCAAGTGTAGTTAGGTAAATAAGTACCTACATATTTCTGGCATTTTTTTGATGTGGCGTGAATAATTCCGAATTCACGATTGTGAAATTTGTATGGAGTAAGACCCTTGAGACTTTGAGACTATGAGAGAATGAAATCGTTAGCAGGATATTTATCAACATATTTAGGTGCTTGAAAAATTCCCGGAATCGCCACTATTATGAGATAGTGGCAGAGATTAGGATGCATTTACATTTGCATGCGTATAGGTTGCGGTGGCTGGGCCCGCCGCGCGCCGCGCGCCGCGGCCGACGGGTCGGGGTGTCATGACGGATGGTGCGCGACCCGCGTCATGCGCGTCAATAGCGTGAATGCTGCGGCGGCCCCCGCTGCGCCATTCTCCGATGCATTGTGCTCTCCACGCAGCCACCACGCAGCCACCTCGCGGCTCGCACCTCGCTCACATCGCGCTAAGCGTCGTTGACGTACACACATCATTTATTTCAGTTTTTTTGTCAGCCACTTGGTTTTGAGCCTTTGAATCTTGATCGACAAACAAAAAAAATATCGAGACCCTTCACAAATAAACAGGATATCGAATTCGGAAAAAAATACGAATATCAAAGCTCACGACGCCCTGCGATGGTTCCGAATTATTCTCAAAGAGTTGTTGGGACAAATATTTTGAATAAATCTCGCCCAATTTCCGCATGATTTCTTCCGGCCCCAAAATTGTTTCGTTGAATACAAAACGAGGCGCTGCTGAAAGAAGTTGCTATTTGCAAACACGGAAAATATTGCGTCAGGCGATGGTGCTTACCTTTCAATATACTTCTATGTCATTTGCAAACTATTGTGTTGTACCTACATTTATTACTTAGTTGCGTAGGTCACTAACATACTAGAATAAGGTTTTTCAAAGAAATATAATATATACACATACCTACACAAATGCAGAAAAACATGACGTATATAATAGCTTTCGATCAAGTACTCCGAATAACATTGGTAAATATCCCGGTCTTAAACCTAATAATGTAGTAGGTGCTCATATATCTGTATCCAAATGAATACTGAGCACTCAGGTGTCGTCATCAACGTACTCCGACACATATTCATTATCTAGAGCCGCACGTGGAGCATCGATGGCGAGCTCCAAACATCATTCTTTAAAGGCTTTGAATAGCTGAGCGCGCATCGGGCATGTTGCGCGCACCCACCCACAAAACTTAATCTCCCAAATACATTTATCATGTTCGGTCGATAAAAATGCCATTGAGATCAGCCGTACACAATGAGATACAAGCGCTCGGTACCTGATACGAGGCCGAAAGTCAATTATATTCAAATATAAATCGGATTTGCAAACGTAAGTCCGTGACAATGGCGTAGGTAGGCGCCTGAAGCTGGGCCTCGGGTCGGTCCTGGATAATAGTCGGAAGCCGGGACAATGCGACGGTTTGGCGACACAAAGCTGTGTCCACGATCACGCCCGTCACGCCACGCCATGCCACGCCACGCCACCAGCCGCTGCTGACAGCCTGCCTTATGCGAACAGTATGATTTATTTTGTGGATTATAGAGTCAATTTTGTAGTAATATTTCACATTTTGCTTGGGGATGTATAATAGAGCCGGTTGTATTGTTCAAGAGAACTTCCATTTATAATATAGGTACTTAACCTACCTATTAAAACAGAAATATATAGGTACCCTTCAGCCATATAATATATTCAATATATCTATATAATAATCCATAGACGGATATATTCAAATTTCTATCGTTTACATAAAGTTGTTGTTATTTAAGTTTTATTAGATTAGATTAGATAACTGTTGTTTCACCACCAGAAAACATATTAACAAAAAGACGACGACGACGTATTGTGACGTTTTAAAACATTTATCAAGTAGATATTGAAGTTGTACCCATATAAAACAGAGAAAACATCCTGTTCTCCAGTTCATCAATCTGATACACCGCTGCGCAGGTCGTCGAATACAACACGTCCCCGTGAGAGCCCGTCACGCCGTCACGTCACGCAGTCACGCCCGCCAAATCAGCGCACAATGTGCATTTGGCGACGCTTCTCATGTGGTCACATGCTACTATTCACGCTCCATTCAACCGCTGTCCTTTTGTACTTTTATTGGATATCGATGACTTTCGAATGGAGCATTAAACGCGCATCATAAAGTCGTAGAATTTTAATAAAACCCAACGATCGCCAAAATCATAAATGTCCCCATACGGGACCTCACATTTGCATAATTCCAACCGAAGAAGCAGAACAAACAAACCCTTCTAAATGACGCGTTAAATGTAATCAAACAACATCATTTTCCTCGAGTAGCTCGCTCTGGGTTCGCCACAAAAAGTGTCATAAAAACGGGTATCAGTCAGAAGAAGTCGACAATGAGGCCACCGGGGATCTATTATATGCCGTTGTCAATGGTCCCCTTAAGAAATTTGTTACGAAGACTTTGATAGACGTCCGGCATTGTTCCGGGAGACGGGCTGGTAGCGGGGAGACTGCATATGTGCGGTGCGCTGCGGTTACGTGGCGGCTCGACGGCGAAAGGCGCCCCGGTCTAGGCCGGGACGGGTGCTGCAACATATTTATTGCTATGAATTTGTTTTGGGGTGGCGAACCGTTGCTAAACGTTAATGTTGTCTACATTGTTTGTTATTATTTGATCGTCGGGCTGGGCCCGGTGCGTGGAGTCAATAATGGCAGTTTCATGTCTATCACAACTACAGGGGTGTGGAAACTGAGGGTTTGAATTATGAACTCAAGAGCCATTGACTCGAGGCTCGAGGCTGGTGTTGCCGTATGATAATTGGCCGTTAACTTCGAATTTTATATAGATAACAACTCGATGAAGACACGTGTATTTTGAACAACAAGCACACACACACAATGACTTCTATGAAAAGTTGATCACCATCATCATCATCATCGGCCCATTACGTTCCCACTGCTGGGACTCGGGCCTTCCCTTGTACCTACAGAGAGTATGGGTCATAATCCACAATGCTGGCCCAGCGCAGATTGGTAGATGTCACATGTCCTTGATTTTTGTGATGAATTCCTAAACATGCCGGTTTCCTCTCGATGGTTTCCTTCACCGCTTTTAAAGCGAGTGCTAATTCCGCACATAACTTAAGGAAGTCAGTGGTGCGGGGCCAGCGGGATTCGAACTCAGATGCGTCGGATCGAACATCGCACATGTAAGCCACGCTCGCTTTATAGCCACACTTGCTCTATAAGTTCTTACTGACGAGATTCACCAGAGAAAAGATAAAACCATACAAAAGTTGAGCAATCAAAGCCCAGCATTGTGCTCGTGTTCCGCGGAAGGGCCTGTAATTTGCAACACACGTGTAATTTAGTCCATCCCCCGCTGCAATTACAGTGGCGTATTGAATTAGAATGCGCTGGGCTGTGATTACGGCGTGTGGCGTGAATGGGCGGGCGGCGCGGCGGCGGCGTCGTGTCGCGCCGCTAGTGTCGTCGATTGCCGACGCGTGCCGGATGCGTAATTAGATCCGATACGATGCGACACGACATTCATTGTAGTAGGAGCATGATTTTCAGGATTTTGTATTTCACACGCCTTTGTATCGCGATCCAGCCTTAACTTGTTGGGGCCTTTCGTCGTTGACGGTGACCCGGTTGTTGTTGTAGTAGGTTGTTATAATAAAAGAACACACCAAACTGCACTGTTAAAATGTTGTATTGTTTAAGTTAAAAGTCTACGCCTAATTTGGTGTCTGAGCTGCACTAAGTTAGGTACGTTGACACATTAGCGCGTGACAGTTGTTAAGTGACTGATCGATTTATTTACTTATTTATTTAGAAGACCAACAGCGTTATGATAAAATAAATAACTAATATAAATACAAAAGTCATTTCCTACATACAACTTTGTTGACATAGCTAATGATTAAGTATATAGTGAGACAGAAAAGAACAATATACGATAATAATACGGGTAGGTATAGTGTTTATGTGTGTATGTTAGTGTAATGACTGGAATGTGAAGTATGGATGGGGGTGTGTGTGTAGGTGTATGTATGGTGTTTTATATAAAATATTAATAAATGTATAATAATTAATTAATATTATTATACATGTTTAATTATAAATTTATTAATATTTTATATAAAACAATAATTTAATATTAAATTTTTGTTTTATATAAAACAAAAATTCAATAGTAATAATTATTGTTTACCTACGCGGTATTGGAAAATTGCTGTACGAGCTTATATTGGCTCGTACAACCTAATGTAATGTAGCATGAGATATTGAAAACCACCGTCCATTATTTTTGCGTCATTCCTGACCGCCAACACTTTTGTTAAGTTGCTTTACGTAAGACATGGCGGTATGGTCCTAGAGACATTAGCTTGCCCTAATAAGCGTTTTAAAAAAAAAAGGTACACGGTGACATCCTGATAGGATGAAAACCCGATACGAGAAACATTTCAATAAAATAAAATAAATAACGCGACGATCACATACATAGATTCTGACCTCTAACTAGGGTTCCCTGTATCTAGGGAACCATGAGGACCATGGTCCCACAACACCCAGACACGAAACAAATGCCTGTGTTTTTTTTTCTGTGCACAAACATTTGTCCCGTCGCGGGAATCGACCCCGCAACCTCAGTGGTGTGGTGCTCAATCTTTAACTAGTCACTAAATACTTAGTACGAAGTTTAATTACTAGGAAATCAATTGCAATTCGGATGTATAGCAAGGACCTATACCTTCTTGTCAAACTAAATACCATTAAAGTATTTAGTTTGACAAGAATAAATAATTTTCTTTATTTCTTTACTTATTTTGTACGTTGGTGTTGTGTTATTTGTTGAACCCCGATTTCGTAACACGAAAGTATCCCATATTACTTGTACTTTTATCCCCAATAGGGGTAGGTGCGTATTCCCGTCACGATCGGAACGTTTTGCCCGCGACTGTCCGCCTGATTACGGGGAATCAAAGTAAAGGCAAGGGCGCTATATTTACGCAACATTTCTATTAGATTACCACCCCCGCCCCCTGCGACAATCGAATCACCACCCCCGCCCGCGTCTTTGTACGTTGCACATGTTGCGACATCGAATAAATACAATTTGCGATTTGTTTTGTGTGTTCAACAATTATTTTACTTTAAATTCTATAATAAGATTAAGCGCGACAGAATTGAGGGGAAGGTTATATGTTTATTTTTGTTTTATGCAATAACAGCTTACTGAACAAAAACTGAACAGTAGCTATGCAGTATTACCGCTGCTACCTGCATGAGCTGGTGAGACATCAGGTCTGAAATGCTTAGTTACTTTGCTGGCACTTCAACTTAGACGTCAGAATAAGACTCTGGGTTGATTTTTACGTTCAAGACTCTGAAGATGATAGACTCGTCCCACTTCTCTCCGTTTTGCTTACAATTTGGTTGCAGGGTGATAATAGAAATGTGGACCATCATCATCATCATCGGCCCATTACATTCCCACTGCTAGGACTCGGGCGTTCCCTCGTACCTACAGAGAGTAAGGGCTATAATCCACCATGCTGACCCAGTGCGGGTCGGTGGATGTCAAATGTCCTTGAATTTTTGTGATTCCTTATTATTATTTTAGGAGTATTGTTTAGTTGGATTTAGTTAAGTTGCCTTTACTTTTTCTCCGTATAAACAGTCATATGTAACGCTGAATTCTGTGATATTGCAGACGGAGCACCGCACTTGCTGCGCGTGCGGGGAGGCCATCGCGGACCGGTTCCTACTGGAGGTGGGTGGCGGCGCGTGGCACACCACCTGCCTGCGCTGCTGCGTATGCGCCGTGCAGCTCGACCGTCACCCTTCCTGCTTCCTGCGCGACCGCCAGGTCTACTGCAAACAGGACTATGCCAAGTGAGTACCGTTGACACACCACCCGCCTCGCTGCTGCGTGTGCGCCGTGCAGCTCGACCGTCACCCCTCCTGCGCCACTGCCAGGTCAACTGCATTTGTGATCACAGCACCGGTGACCTGCTGCTGCATGTGACCATCAGGTTTACTACAGTCAGAACCAAGTGAGTACCTACCTCCGACATATTTGTGGCTATTGTCGTCGACATAAAGCATATTAGATGAGTGCAATAATCAGGCAAAACAATGTCATGTCGTGTCTCTGATTTTTTATTTTTTTAATTACTTCCAAACTGCTACTTTGAAAATCATCCTGTAATAAAACAATAAAACTTGATTGATATCGCGATATGTAAATGTAAAATTTCTGCCCAAAAAATTGGAAAACTTTCCATAGGTCCGTCCGACGGGTAGACAAGCAAGTGGAAATTTAGAAAAGTCATACGAAACAAAGGAATACCCGTGTGCACACATGCGTCCAACGGACCGCGAGTTAATTCTACTTTTACAATACACTGCCTACGTCCAATTAACCTTCGACGTATTAAAAATGTCCATAGTCATCATTATCGGAGTCATCCGCAAAGGAAAATACGCGGCCAAATGAAAGAGCATATCAGGATAAAGGTAATGTCGTGGTTTTGGAGGCTTTTGTTGCCAGGCGGGGAGCGTACGGCATGTGCTTGGAATGCCGCGCGGGAGGCGGTCCGCAGCGACCTGTGACCCGCGCGCTGTGTGGCACCGCATTCGCCCAGCCGGCCGCGCCGCGCGCCGCTCGCGAGGTGATGCTGCACTCTGCAACGCACGGCGGCGGCGGCGGCCGACGGCGCGCCGCGGCCTCTCTGACCGACCCGCCCGCGCCCGCGCCCTTCGCTATCGATACACGACACAAACCTTTTGTTTCTGCTCCTTTGTAATTGATGCCGAAAAAATACATTGTTATCGTGGTGATTTATTGTTTATCGTGAACTACGGATGAGTAATTTGAAAATTATTGAGTAATATAAAAACAAATTATGGTGTTGTATCTTCTGACAGATCAAAATCAAAAACAAAAACAGAACAGGAAAGGCCTACGAAGATAGTTCGCAATTACTTGTACAATTACTTGTACAGTAGCGCCCATATCTTGAAGGCTCGTAACAGTGCGGAAGGCAGTCGTTTTTAAAATGTACATGACTTTTAAACTATTTGATAAGCTTATCTATTAATTCAAAATCCAAGATAAAGAGAAGAGAAGCCTCTGGAGCCGAGAGCCTGCAAGCTTTGCAAGACAATGTCGGTGCTCTAGTAAAAAGCCATTACATTACCATAATACAAGGCAAGGCAGCTAAAGGAAAAGGTGCCGCAACAGGTGCGTGAGAACTTACTCCCATGACTTAAATAGAAAAAAGAAGGCAATGTCCCTACGAGTGGTTTTATTGAAAATCTGTCGGTCGAGTGTGGCCCAACAAAGCGGCGCAGGGAATGTTGCCAGAGAAAAAATACACTGGCCGGCCGTGACTTGCAACACTGGGATTTCATTTGTCATTTATTTTGATTGTGATAACTGGATGCGACGTGGAACCATATATTTTAATCGGCGGTCTGTGAGTCTCCGAGACGTGACGACTGCGATGTGGGCATCCGAGAGGCTCGTGCATGGGCCGTACCGGGGTGGTCCGCTCGCGATGACGGGATGGCCTAGATCATAGCGATGACTGTCCAAAATGATTAAGAACATTTTAAAGAAATAATAATACTAAAACAAAATATAATACATATATAGCTAATGGATTGATTAACGGATCCCACACTTGCAAGAGTTGCCATTTGTTATCTATTTAATATGGCATTGTCAGTTCCAGATTAATCTGAGGTTGTAGATACCTGTACTCTACTGGTATCAGTGACCAGGAGGGAAATCGTGTAACGCCAACACTGATCCCGATCGCTTTCAATTTCATATTAGCAAGGCGTTAACATCTTTCAAACTTCAATATCGATCATTTATAGTAATAGTAATTAGGATTGGGATTGGGACGCGGACTTTGAGTAAAAAGTGCGACAATTCCACAAACAAATACCGATCACAAGACATGTTTGGAAACGATCGGGATCGGTGTTCGAGTTCGAAGATTCTCCTGCACCAATAAAGTAAGATATAATTACCTTTTTTTATATAACTGTATGAAGAGACGAGCTGGTCGTTTGCCTGATGGTAAGTAATACGCCAGCCCATAACAATAACATCACCATCCAGAACTTTGTTTTGCAAAATCATGCGCGGCGCTGCACTGCGCTCGTCACCCTGAGACAATTAGCTGTTGAGTCTATGTTGCCCAGAAGTTTCGCTGGCTACAATGCGTTCCAAACCGGAACACAGTAATGCTTGCGCACTACGGCTCTGAGAAACCTACCACCAGTGGACTACTACCTACCTGTGCACGGAATTACGGTCACGATTATCAGAGAATCGTGAAGTTGAAGAAGGCGCGACATATTGATGACATAGAAGTTTAAAAATCATAAGTATAAAACTTACTAGTATTAATTTACTATAATATTTACTAGTTCTGGGTGGCACTACATTGTTATGGGCAGGCGTGGCGCTTACTATCAGGCGAACGACTTGTTCGTCTCATCACTCAGTTACATAAAAAAAAACTACGCATTATTAAAAATGGATACAAATCTGCATACTGCACAGGTAACGTGATGAGCCGGTCACCATACAAAGTTAAGCGCAGTGTATCAAAATATTTGTTATCACCAAAAAAATTAAATAGAATATACCTACTTATGCATCATATTTTCAAACTATTGATAGATTCAACAGCAAGATGCTATCTAAAAAGATAACTTACCGCACCAGTTACACATACCTAATCATAAAATTGACAGCATCGAATGCAAACAAACCAACGGACCAATTCCGTTTTCCATTAGCGGCCGGTGTCCAAGTCACTAAATAAAAGTAAAAGGGCCAGCGCTGAAGGGCTCGTTAAATTGTGAGCGTGTCACAGATATAATATTTGTGTTTGGGCGTACCTATAACGAGCGGCTGTTCTGTGGCTGGCCTTAAATCGGCACTGGCCGGGGGCTACTCGAATAATTGCTTTCTTGATGTATCTCGCGGCTATTGTTTATTTAACGCGTTTGTATCGCGCCATCCCGCCGCGCATTGCAGCCTCCCGCCGGCGCCGCGCCGCCGCGCCGCCGGTAGCCGCTGCCTCGAACACCGCCTCTTGTTTGACAGGATGTTGACGCCTGTCGGAAGTAGGCACAAGTGTTTCTGAGCGTTCAAGCTTCGAAGAAATAGCTGGACACAGGAAGTAACTTGAAGGCTTCCCTTAATGAAACTTGATTAGAAACGTTTCGATTATGTTTGTGTTATCTACGATGATATTGGTACATTTTATCTACATTAGTGCCTTCGCTGACTTCAGACTTTTTGTAGGTCCAATAGTTGGTCCGGTTTATTCACCGATATTTGTCACCTATTTTGTGACCGAATTGTTGTAGGACGTGCACATTGTTGTTGTACATTATGAAACAGCTATTGAAAAAGCAATTTACATAATATTTGTATAAACTAGCCACAGCGGTATTCAACACGACTTCGTATTTTAAATGATAAGTGTAGTCCTTACCCAACTGGGCTCACAACAGGAGGAGCGGAGACCAATACGTAAACAACATTTGTTTTTATGTCAAAAAAATATTTGTCTTGTGTCTTGCGAATCGAACTCGTATCTTCCATGTAATAGCATAAAATACTTATAGCAAAAATATAAAGAAACATTATAGTGAAATCGCGAGAGATCGACTATTTCACTATTAATATAGGAGGTATGATAAATAAATCACAATACCTATTGAACATTTTATTTTGATTAATGAATAGCCTTACGACATTGTGGACATGTTGCTGCGGCCCTAGATCGATTGCTACAGTATAGATCTAAGAGTCGCCTTAGATAAATTTCAAAGTTTCTACTGAAAACCGCATCGAAATCAGTTCAACCATTTCAAAGACACATAAACATCAAAAAAATGTGCATGAATACACAAACTACCTCTTACCCCAAACGTATATGCTTTCTCCGTTCCGTGGTAGGTAAAAAATAATCTAAAAACAGACAGAAACTGTGCAGTTCGGTTACAATGATGCAATGTTCCTACCTAATAAATCGTCGTAAAAAGGCGTAAGTCATCCTTTAAACCACGGTTCATTTATATTTTTACCTGTAACTTTTAATACAGATTACAGATTTATTAGGTACTGTCTGTTACCCACCCACCTACCATCTAGCACTAAGTGGCAGCAATCATCAATTAACTGATATGAGGTGCAAATGCGTAAACAGTGTAGCGCCTGCGCTCTATGTTTTCTTAATTGAATGCTCTTTCGTTCGTTATCTATTCCCGATTCACATAATGATCTCAAACTCATATCCGAAAGTCGCAAATCATGGATCTGTGGACGGCGGCAGCCGTCCGCGGCGGCGCGGCGGTCGGAGGCGCGCGCTCGCACGCGATCGCGCCCACGTCGCCCGCCGCAAATGCGCACACCATGTCGTATGTAAATGCACCATGTCCACTCTCGGTTTAATTAATCTCTAGCCGCATAAATAAACCTAAGATCGATCCATTTGGAATAATCAACAATAGCCACTCAGCCTAGCGAGTGAAGCGTCGTCACTAGACAGGCCTAGGAGGTACTATCTCCTCACTTCACCTTTATCCAGTCCACGAACCCCCGATTACAAGTTATTTGACCTCAAAGTCTTCTGGACCTCCAGAAGCGGCGTTTTTGCATTTAAAAGTGGTCGATTGTACGGACTCGTAATTAGAAATTCTCTGTAAGTTGTACGGAGCACAGAGAACCACTCGCGGTAAACAATGTTTGCATATTGAAATGCAGCGCTCGAGAGAACCTTTCTAACAAAAACATGAATCGAAACAAAGCCCAATGCTGTAAGTTGGAGGGGCAAGAGTAATTCAAATTGTATATGTGCTTAATCAGTCATCGATATTCATAAGAATTACTTTATTAGTGTGGCATTGTGTCGGCGCGTCGCGTCGGCGTCCGTTGACTGCGGCGCGATGATGGCCCCAGGCCTCGCGCCGTCCGCGCCCTCGCGTCGTCGCGTCGTTAAGCAAACTCTCGTTACTGTTCGAAGGCTCCGTGTTGTATCTAAAACAAATAACTTAAATCATGTCATCGAGCGGTGGAAACAGGAATTAAAATGTGGGGGTGTGTGGGGTGGCGGGGCCGCGGAAAGCAATCAACGCGCGAGGATTTATGTCGCGCCTCAGGCCGGAGTGCAGTGTTGCGTTCGCCGCTCCGTCCGCGGCCCATGGTCGCGCCGCGTCGCCAGCGTATCCTCTCTCGGCCCCTCGGACTCGGCGACATCACAAGCCCTCGAACACAGAGATGCAGAGAAAGCACACCCGCTGCGAAGGTCAGCGGCAGACCACCCGACCCGGTCGGCCACGTACGCGACATCTTCATTACCGCCGAGTGTTAAAACTTGTTAAACTGTCACTCGGTTAATTATTATGCGAGAGCCGCAGTTAATTGATTCCGCTGGCGACAAAATGTTAATAAGCCGTGATAACGCAGGGCTCTACGCCCGCGCCGGCCCAGAATGCAAATTATGCCTTTGGAATATTGTGTGGAGTCGATAAGAGATGAGAGCCGCCTGAATTAATATTCGTGTAACACGCGAGTTTGCACTTTGACTACAGCGGCGCTATCGCAGCACTACGGAGTGCCTATACCAGTGGCGAGAACACCGCATATTGATCGGCTTCATCGGAAAATTCTTTCTTGAGAGAACGTCCTGATACGAGCAGACAGAAGTCTACTTGGCAAGGAGCGATGTGTAATGACGTCACTATTTAAGAATACGTAGACACAGGAAGAAAATGAAATGTAGAGTTACATGTATTAAAAAATTGCCCGAGCAATATTATACGTCTGTCTTATTTAGTGTAAAATGTATTTGCAAGTGACTCTACACTAACACCACAACGCTGTCGTATTCTGGGACTGAGAACAAAGATTTGCATTTTTTACACAATATTGAATACATTGATGGTACGAAGTATCACTTCGCCAAACCCCGAAAGGATTTAAAGGAATGGTAAGTGACATGATACGTTAAACTGGGCGCGGCATGACGTCTTTTATTTAATTAAATGGGGGCTCCGGTTGCAGAATGGTAATGAGACGGTCAACACTCACCACACCACCACTCGCCTCGCATCTCACAGATACTCGCACCTCGGGCCACACGTCTTGCAGCTTTGCAACAACGCCGAACAAAATATAGTGCTACAAAATAAATACTATGAATATGTTTTGAAAGAAAGAAAGAAAGAAAATCATTTATTCTAGCCAAATAGTACACAACAACACACAAGTACACGGGCCCTTCAATAAATAACAAAGTAAACAATAAAACCTACCTACTATAATACTGCGTCCGTGTACGTATAGGTATAGTTAGCTGCGGAGGACAGTAACAGCTGAGTTCAGAACGCTGGTTTTCAGTTCCGACTTTTGGTGAACAATCGGCATACTCGCAATTGTTAAACAAAACATGTGTTTTTAAACAACCACTTTTTTTGGCTCTAGAATAAGAACTGGAATCCATTTGATAGAAACAGCATAAAATAGACTTACTATAACTATATTGACTTGTGAAAAAATAAAGATGAAGAAATAAGAAACCGCACGAATGGAATAATAACCAGACAATGTAAGATTTTTAAAGAAAAATCGATATTAATAATAATCCAAATAAAAATTAGTAGAGACATAATTCATTTAGCTACATGGCTTAGGTAGGTAACATGGGATTTTCTGAAGATATTACCTAAAATAGAACAACGCACATAAATTATTTAAAAAGATACAATATACCCATCTCCCTACCTACTACTAGGTAACTGGGTATACAGAAAAACCTGTATTATACCTATTTACTACTCACATGTTTTTCTGAAGATATTACATAAAACAAACATCATTATAACACGTAAAACATAAATTATTTAATAATAAGATACACAGGGGTCGCCAAATGGATGATGCGCCGACCCATTTTGTGCGAACCGCGAGAACACAGCAACTTACACAAACATGCGGAAGTTTCCTGTGAAGAGTTCTGGATAAAATTTGTGTGTGGGAATGAATATCCAGAACTACAATAATTAATTTTTAGAAAAAAACAAAACCCGACTTCAATGTATCTTCGAAGTCCAAGGTCACATATCGATAAAATTGATATGGGACCACTTCGTAGCTAGACTGAACCCAACGCAAAAATAATTTTCCAAATCGGTTCATAAATGACGGAATTCTGAGGTAACAAACATAAAAAAAATACAATCGAACAGAGAACCTCCTCCTTTTTTGAGGTCGGTTAAAAAATAACTTTAAAACTTCTTACTTTGTTTGGGTCAATATATATTTGTGAAGCAGCATTTTTTAAGATAACCTTAATTAAGAATCAATTTCGATCTCGACTTACTGATGAACATCTCCAGGATTTAATGTCAATAGCTTGCACAAATTTTACTTTAAACTTCAGACAAATAGTCCGCAACAAAAGATGACATTTTTCTCATTGATATGTAAAAAGAACACCTTTGCTATTTCCTTAATTACATTTGTTTCATAAATATTTTTTCTATAAAATGTGCGGACCGCGATGGTCATTTCATTTCTTAAAATGGACCTCGAGGAAAACTAATTGGTGACCCCTGAGATACAGTATACCTACCTACCTACCTACCTACCTAGTAGAATAGGCAAAGAATACTAACTAATAGGTATCTACATTGCCCGGTCCCGTTTACCCTAATATCTGAAAAGTAAACCTATGTTAACTAAAAGAGCCTCAAAAAGTAAGTACTTGGTTGGTTCTTCAGAAATAAAACAGTATTTTCCACCTCAATTAATGAATCTAGTTTCGCTTATATATTCCTATTAGCTCACATTATTTAATGCATTAATTTTTCCACCTGTATGAAGTTCTATTTAAGTATCAATTCTTTGTCTCTTTGTCCTCGTCAATTATTCCGTAAGAGTGGAGCGACACTTGAAGCCAATAAGAAATTGTCAAGAGATTAAAATAAAAATAATGAAGCAAGACAAGCGAGCAATTATCCAGAACGTGTATTGCTCATTTGGAAGTTTGTGATCGTTTAAACGCAATGATATTTGCAACTAACTGTCTGCAATTATGCGGAGTACCGACAACGCGGCGTGTGCGGCCGAGCCGACCCGGTCGTTCGGCCGCGCAGAGCAGCGCCTGCGCTACTGCTTACACACATTCATGTACATGTTTCATTTTATTCTTATTACAAAAGCCAAGCGAAAACATTAATTTGCTTCGCGAACGTAGACTCCTGTATGTTGCATGTTTTTTTTACATATGTTGCTGCTGCGAAATTGACTTACTTATCGCTTTTATGTTTTTGTGACCATAACTTTTGATTCCTTCAAGGCTCCGAACCTACTACCCTACATTTATGTATGAGTGAAAAGGTCTGTGAAGTGGACTGACCGCATGTGTTAGGTATTAGATAATATCGCAATTAATTTTACACAGTATTTCAGTTACACCTAGAGTTTAGTGAATTTAATACTTTTGTGACCTTTGCTAATACAAAATTGAAGTCTAGTCACGAAACCGTCACCACTCCTCACTATGGTAATACATGATTTATTTTTGTGAGATACACTCAATTCATTAATCATAGTGTCATTTAAATTCAGTGGACGCATATGTAATTCATTCAGTAAATGAATGCTTACCTTACCGCACCGTTGCCTTACAGCCGTCGTCCACACTTACTAACCGGTGGTGTGATGGCTCGGTTCACAGAAGCTTCGGGGCGAAATGTTCGAAGTGCTGCCGCGGCATCTCGTCTTCCGACTGGGTGCGGAAGGCGCGCGAGCAGGTCTATCACCTGGCGTGCTTCGCGTGCGATGCGTGCGGCCGCCAGCTGTCCACAGGCGAGCAGTTCGCGCTGCATGAAGACAGGGTGCTCTGCAAGCCGCACTACCTCGAGACCCTCGACGGAGGCTCCATCTCATCTGATGGTATATATTGATTCTATTCATTGTCAACAACAATCATGTTTAAATTGGAAATGAACATCATATTGAACTAAGTTTATAGTGCGCAACGCACTGATAGCAAAGACAAATGTCCATAATACCTTTACTATCTATGTAGCATGTAGGTAAAAGTATAAAAGTTATACATACCTAAGCATTTTTCTGTGACGTCCAAATATTTGATTAACATGCTCTAGTCGATCTTGATAGCCGAATAAGTAGCTATCTTCACAAAGTTGTACAATGTGAACTCTAGACGGCTGCGACTCCGAAGGCTACCACAAGAGCAAGGCGAAGCGGGTGCGCACCACCTTCACCGAGGAACAGCTGCAAGTGCTGCAAGCCAACTTCCAGCTGGACTCCAACCCCGATGGGCAAGACCTGGAGCGCATCGCTCAGGTCACCGGGCTCAGCAAGCGCGTCACCCAGGTCTGGTTCCAGAACAGCCGCGCCAGGCAGAAGAAGCACCAGCACACGGGAAAAGGGAAGCAGAATCAATGTTAGTATCCGATCTGTTCATGTTGTTGAACTTTTACTGCTGGTATTTTTTCCGCCTGCAAACTTTTATCACTTCTTCTCAGGAGTGTTTTGCCGCCGTTTTGTTAAACTACTATTTCCGTTAGGTATACGCTTACGGCCGAGCGAATGTTCACATGCTTTGCGATTTTTTCCACTCTTTTCTTTCACAGCTTGCGACTTTGTGGTGACTTGCTGAGTGTGCCTTGAAGTGTTTCTGTCTGTTGTCTACAGTGATGTCCCGGGACGCGGATCCGGTGGGGTTCGGCCGCCCTATTAACCTTCACCTCACCTACTCCTTCCAGAACAAGCCGCCATTTGTGCCCATAGGTAAGCCTCTCAGACTTGCGGGTTGGGACGGATTTCAACTGGTAAAATGTCAGGTGATGTGTGAGCAACCAGTTTGCTTGGGAAGCAGTAGTAATGAACTCAGCCGACACAATTATTTCATATTATCAAAGCGAAAAAGTAGTTTTTTCGGCCAGCGAACTATACATATGGATACTAGAAATCATCATCATCAAGAACTGTACATGCCTATACGTTAAAAGTAACTCCAAAATATATGATAATAAGATCTAAGATGGTTTTTCTGTATCTCCGAAGGCTCAAGTAGCCACATTTCATTTCGCATCTCAAATTTCCAATCTGTAGGTACATATAATTATTATATGTCTAAAATTAGTCTAAATGACTATCTAAAACCATACCCTAAAATTGATTTATTAATTCTTATAAACTATTATAATATTTATTTACTTATCCATTATCGTCATCATTTGAAATAGCTTATCATTATGTTCCAGATGGCACCTCCTTCACGGATTCCTCTATGGATGAGCTGTCGGAGGACTCATCCATTCACTGCATGCAGAGCGAGGTGTGAACGTTCAAGAACATATCACTGCTGTTCATTGTATGGTACCACATGGGTATATTTATGTATTTACATCATAGTCTGCCGTTTCCGGCTTAGTCTTGTCGATTTACACCTACCTATGTGCATAATCATAGATATTAATTTTATTCGAATAAGACTAAACTGCACGTACGTACAACTCCATGTTATAATTATTTCGATTAGTGTTGGTGTTGTGTAATAAAATGTGTATGTAATTTATTATAAATCATTAGCTTTAGTAAGTGCTAAGCTAGTTTAAAATTCCATTGTAATATCAAATTAATATTTATTGTAAAAAGATTTATTTATTTATTTATGATAGTTCTGTGATACGTTTGCTATCTGGCTCAGAGTTTGTTCTGTATTCTGAGCTATCTGGTTGACATTGTTTTATTCGAAGGGTTTAATTTATTTAACTGGCCAATAGGTAGTAACAATAAGTTTCTTATTCATTTGTGAAGAACTTTGAAAGATCATAAAGCTTTCTAAGATATTAAGAGCTCCCTACACCTTCCGATAAATAATCGGACATCCTAAATCAGATGTTGTCATACGGTTTCTAATGTTACTTACTATTATAACGATAATTAAGGATGATTATCCGACCAAGGGAAGGGGTCGATTATCAGTTTATTTAAGTTTTATATTAACCTCCATGTTTCAGAAATGTTCACAAAAGCTATAATTTAATCATAAAATCTTAGTTATGCCTAATACTTCACATATTTATATAGAATACGTGTAATGAAATATATTCCAAGCAAGCGTGTAAGGCTGTATACAAAATAATACATAATCTTTGAGATTTTCTTTATAACACTTGACGCAACCATATAAATCCATTGACGCAACCATAATGACATGATAAAAAGAAAAAGAGCAAATTAGCAATACTCTCGATAAATGTAACTTTTATTTTTTTAATGTAATTTTTAATTTTAATTTTTATGATTTGGCATTTTTAGTATTATTACTTATGGACATCTATACATATAATAAAATCGTAGTACCCAAATCTGTACTTGGAAGATATTCGAAAAAAAATCAACCAGGGCGACTTAAAATGAGTAACTAAACATAACAAAAAAAATTTTAAAATTTTTGTTTGTTTCTTTCTTTGTTTCTTTGTTTGTCAGTTTGTTTGTTTGTTTGTTTGGACTTCTATAACCTAAGAACCACTTATGGGATTTTGATGATATTTCCACGAATATGTTTAACTGAACCCTGATTCTAATATAGGCTAACCAAATTTTGAAAAATCTGCTTATGAAGGGGTTAAATTGGGGATGAAGTTTGTATGGAAAAAAGTTATTAGATTGTCTTAGAACCTTGAAACTCAGAATTAATACTTATAATTACAAATTATTAAATACGGGTTCGAGCACTTTTCAATATTCAGCTTTTTTAAGCGATAACAACAGAAAATAGATAAAATTTGTCTAACTTTGAAACGCTGTGTAGACTATGAAAATGAATGAAATACATAGGTGTAAAACTTATTTAAATTAAAAAATATCATGATAGAAATATAATTTCAGCGTTTTAAGTAACTCTTAGAAAACAACTTGCAAACTTTACATGAAAAGACCTATAATTATTTCAACTCTGGAAAATTCTGTTATGCAATTGAAACTAGAAGGCGCTTGGAGTAAAATTAAAACACGCAAACTAAATTTTTATGGAGTGCACCTGACACGGTGAATAAATAGATAAACGCTTTTCTTCTAACTGTTTGGTTTGACGTTACCTGTTTTTTTATGGTACTGAGTGGTGAGACGAGCAAGTTGTTCGCCTGATGGTAAGCGCTATGCCTGCCCATAACAATAGCAGTGCCACCCAGATCTGAGTCATTGTCTTGACATCAGATATTCAGTCTCATATGCCCAGTAATTTCGTTGGCTACAATCCCCTTCAAAAAGAAACATAGTAATACACTCGAGAGCAATGAATCCGGGTCACTTAAAGAATCCTAAAAATCTCGGAAACTAAAAATGCTAGGTTAATGCAATAAATTGTATTTAATAGACAATGTAATACTCCTTAAATGAAGGTATTAAAACTTCTTAGTTATTGTAAAGTTATATCATAAAAAAATCAAATTTGAAAAAGGGCCACTTTCGAAGATGGAACTACGAAATTACAGCATTTGGTTTTGCTTTTGTTTGTAATCTGTCATTTATGTGGGTACATAAACCATGTTGATAGTGCTCTATATTCATTATTCAAGCTGAAATTATGTCGCTTACGCCTGAAGAATGCACCAGAATACTTACAATGCTGGAAACCGGCCGGAGTCAGCGCGATACAGCCAGGACTGTCGGTGTGTCGCTGTCAACAGTACAAAGAGTTCTCCGACGTTACGAAGAAACTGGTTCTAACCTACGCAGACCAGGAACGGGCAGAACCAGGTGTACCACAGCACGAGAAGACCGATACTTGGTGAACACCATGCTTCGAAATCGCTTTCTCACAGGAACTGAACTCACCAATCAGTTTCGACGCCTCGGAGGAAGTAACCCAAGTGCATGGACAGTAAGACGTCGGCTTGCTGAATCTAACTTAAAACCCCTTAGACCTGCAAACGGCCCTAAACTGGAGCGTGGGCATCGTATTTCGAGACTAAGATATGCCCAGAGCCACGTAAATTGGAGTATTGAAGATTGGTCAAAAGTTATGTTCTCCGACGAATCAAAATGTATGCTCTACAAGCACGATGGAAGACACAGAGTGTATCGAAGACCAGGGGAAAGATTCAAGCAAGCATGCATCGAAGAAAAAGTAGCCTACGGTGGTGGGTCTGTACTTGTGTGGGCCGGAATTTCTTCTGAAAGTCGCACAGAGCTGGTGATCATAGAAAACGGCTCTTTAACTAGCGTAAGATATGTGGAAGAAATCCTCAATGATCACGTTGGTCCATTTATGGTCAATTTAGGTGAGGATGCTATATTTATGCATGACAATGCCCGACCTCATACAGGTAGGATTGTGAATGACTACCTTCAAGAGATGAACATTACTCGTATGGAGTGGCCAGCGCGCAGCCCGGATATCAACCCGATCGAGCATGCTTGGGACGAGCTAGGCAGATGCGTAAAACAACGAAACCCTCCCCCAATCACGCTTCGTGAGCTCAAAATTGCTCTCACAGAGGAATGGGAGAATATTCCCCAAAATCGTATAAGGAACTTGGTGTACAGCATGCCAAACCGCGTAAACGCAGTAATGGAAGCACGAGGAGGCAATACGAAGTATTAAAATTCAAGAAAATCGTAATAAAGTTCAAAAATTTCATGTTTCCTATTTTTGTTTTAAGGAGAGATCAGCAGTTTTTTTCTTTATGTAATTTTGTGTTAATAAAATGTATGGTGACTCATATTTTTTTTACTTTCATTTAAGGAGTATTACATTGTCTATTAATACAATTTATTGCATTAACCTATCATTTTTAGTTTCCGAGATTTTTAACATTCTTTAAGTGACCCGGATTCATTGCTCTCGAGTGTATTTGCGCTCTACTGCTTGAGGCAATAACTGGCAAAACGGTGGTACCTACCCAGACGGCCTCCCCCATACGAGATACCTATCACGAGTACTTACTTACGTATATATATAGGTTGAAACGGCTTTCTCTATTCACGAAAGTTACGCCACCGTCCTTTATTCATCCTTTATTCAAACATAGTCGTTCACCTCCAAAATGATCGAAATTTTTTTTCGACTCGGAATCCGTCAGATAGCCCCCGCCAGACACATTTCTGGCGATTTTTAGGTTTTCCTTGAGGGTGATTTTGCCAAAACTTTAATGTATGACGAAGTGCCAAACAACGACTTCAACGACAAACAAACTGGTCCAGTTAACAAACGACGACTTGGTGGGGGCATCGGGTGTCTATCAGGAGCATGCTTTTGGCAGTATGTAGGTGCTCCCTCCATGCCAGTATCAATGTATGCTATTATTTACGGTTGCTGATACACACTGTCTGTTCGCGGCGTTACATCATTTGCGTTCTTCAGAACAGTCAATGGTGTTAAACACCCTACTTTCTACGCAGCCTGCAGAGCAAGGCGCCTTCTGGTTGACAACCAAAATTGGGACGAAACTAGCAAAAGCAGTCGTAAGTGATGGCTCACGACGTATGCGACATTTGCTTGCTTTAATTTTGGTGTTTTGTGGGCTCTCGAGCCCAGTGCAACTGTGAGAGAAGTATTTACCCCATCTTGCTGAAGATATTCCGCCTATGTTTTGAGGGACATTGAACAGGACGTTGATGTATTGGACGACGGCGAGGATAGTGGCAATTTACTACCGTACCCCGTAGAATATTTGAAATCCTTGAGTGCATCCGAGCTTTCAGCACATTAGATAAAAAATTTGGAATTCAAAAATATGCTTTTTCGAAATTAGACCCCGCCGAAGTTGTTAACTTCGGGGAGGTTAGTTGTGTAATGGAACTCGGCTGAAGATAGTGTCGCTAGAGACCAACCTCACTGAGGCACTGAACTCAGTTTTCGTGTACCTATTAGTATTCATCTCTCTCATCTCGAACAACTTTCCGTTCCAAATCAAACGCGTGCAGTTTTGTGTGAGCGTTAGCTTTGCAATGACGATCAACACGTCGTAAGACCAGACGCTCCAGGTTATGGCCGTTGATCTGATGACAGGATGTTTCTCACAGAGACAGCTGTACGAAACCGTCTCACGGGTGACGTGATCCCAAAGTCTTTACGTGTTTGCTAGGTATACTAGGTATTTTTTAAATAACATGTATTGTACACAATCTACAAAAAACGTCTCTACATCAGCGTAAAACTGTAGTCCACGCGAACGAAGTCGCGGGCAACAGCTAGTATAATATATATTTATAATTTACATGTATAACAAAATTATGGAAAATCTATTATGAAAGATTTTCATTTACCTGCAACGGTTCTGGTTGTCAAAGTTCATCTTCTAATAACCGAATAATAAACGAATGTGCAAGCAAAAACACTCAATCTGACACTTTCTCTTTAAGTGTACATAGACATAATGTAATGAAGTCTTCTTCTAAAATAGCGTTATCAAGTAATCAGTAATTTAGGGATGTTTATTAAATGTAAGTAAATTCATCGACGCCATCATCATTGTGATTAGAACTGCCCTAATAGGCGGGTCCACTCCGAGCGATCCTCGTGCTGATCCATGATCGGAAATTTGGTTAGTCATCACAGATTACTTACTAGTTACTACGTAAGGTCTCGTTGTTTTTAAAAGCTTTTATTTAACTTGCAATATTTTTTTATTTGTTTGTTTCAACTCTTGCAAGTTGAATCAGAACCACTTCCTCTTATCCTACGGAGTTGAAATTTTGCATACTTGTCAAAGTCGATGATAATACAATATTATGTTGACAGACAGCTGATCTGATGGAGTCGGAAGGTTGGCAATGGAACTCCTTGACGGATAATCGTAAACTACTAGTGTGTGGGCTCATTTTAATCTGCTCGCGGTGCCGATTACGAAATTGTTAAAAGCTTGTTTTGAAAAATATATTTTTCAACGAAAATCTTGTTTTGTTTAGTTCGGGCGAGACCCACGCCGACAGCGCGTTTGGATCGAGGTTTTGTCGTGCGCGTCTGACCGAACATCGATCAGCTAGTGTGGACCCGCTAATGCAGCCACACACAAACAAGTTTTTCGTCAGACCCTCGACCCACGTCTACACACATGACCAAGTTTTTCGTCAGACCAAGTCTACTCTGCATACAACGTACTTACGTCAAATTCCGAATAGATATCGCGGCGCCCGAATCTTTTATTATCCATGAAATAAATGCGCTCCTTAGATAGAAGATATTCTATCGATCGGTCATTTCAAAAATCTAATATACATTTGATGGTGTGTAGCTGCAATAAGTTTCGAATTATAATAATACATAGTATGTGCACGAATAGTCAAAATGTTAATATAAGAATTAAAAACCTTTAAAGCAATATAAAACTTAAAGTTCATTCTAAGATTATTATTAATTCAAGATATAGTGTCAATTAGTTACGTTAACTGTCACTTACTTAATGCAAAATATTGTCGCATAAGTAGATATCGTTGTAAATAAAACGTTCTATTGAACTTAATTACTTAATGTAAATTCATAGTTATTCTATTTATGACTTAGTTAAGGTGTTTTATAGTTAATCTCGTCACTTTAACCTATAATATTGTATGTTCGAGTACTAGGTACTTGCTTAAATTATATCTGTACAAATTTTTAAATACATTATGTTGGTTACATTATTGTTTTATTGTGTCCTAACACGAAAATGTAAAGGAAACCCCACCTCGCAGTAAATAAAGTATTTATTAACAATAAATACATGAACTTAGTTTCATACGTATGCGATGAATAACATATTTAGGTACATTTTTAAAACTACTTCTTAACATTAAAAGCAACCTTAAATATATAACAATTATAATTAAGTTAAAAACTAGGTACTTAAATTCGTATTACAAATATTTAAAAATGAATACTAAGTAGAATCTACATTCTATGTCGAAATCATACCATAAAGGACTAAATATATTTTCAACCTATTATTTGGCAAATAATACCTATTAATAAATTATGTAGGTGAGAAAAGATAAAACCAAGCAAACACCTTACAATACAATCGTAGCCGCGTGGTATCATAACAACTTACAACCGTAGCATATTAATAAGACTATAGTACTATACACGTTTATTTATAAAGTAGGTAGGTATATAGCCGCGTTTTGTTCCCGTATGATTCTGGTGCCCTTAGACATCAAAACGGGAACATAATTATAACATCTGAAAGTTTGGGGTAAGCCCCATGTTAATTATAAAAAGGTACTAAAAGGTACTAAAGGTATAAAGGTAAAAGGTAACTTTACAATGGCAATTTAACATCAGTAGTTTGTATAACTTATGTAAAAATTAAAAGATCAAACTTAAAAGTTTTAGTATCAAACAAAGTGTTTTACAGTGAAGTGAGACGAACTTAAAAATGTTTTCGTTGGTAGTAATTTTCGACTTTTCGTAAGGTGTAAAAAGTACTAATGTCACGTTTTTTAGGTCAGCACGTGGCGGCCGCGTTACGTTTATTATGTAAAGTTAGCTCTCAATTACCGATTTCCTGTCAACTCACCGATATTATGACAAATCTCATTTTTCGTTGGTTGACAGCCTCTTCGCCTATCTCATCTCACGTAATCTACTATCAATTATCTATATTCTGTATATTAAGCGTACAAAAATATGTAATTAATAAATAACAACAATAGCAAGCAATGCAATTTCTTTGTGACAGGTAGACAAACACATTTCAGTGATTCGATCTCTTGCACATATGTTAGGTTCTACGTCCTTTTATTTTGCTGAACAATTACTGATTTGAATATTCTTAACGGTCTAGTTATTTGACCATAGAATCTTACAAACTGGAATACTATATCTCATTTTTATCGGATCCATCAATGAGCTCCGTCCTTAGTTTAACTTACTATACGGTTTTGTTTAAATAACTGTCTAGGGTGAGTCTGACACTTTGTATGTAAAATATATATCTGCTATTATTTAACTATGTTTTGAGTACCGAGTTCACAACTTAAGGAAGGAACTTAACGTTAACTCTTTCTGAAACCTCAAATAACTATCTTTGAACTGAAATCGTAACTGCTTTGTGGCAGAAAAACTGGCAAAGCTGTGATACCTGCCGAGATGGCCTCTCTCTTGTACCAGAGACCTACCACCTAGTAAAAATCTGAGCTAAATAGTAACTAACTGTTTCAAATTCTTAAAGCGGAACTTTTTATTACAGAGCTTCCAACTCATCTGTGCAGTGGCAATATTTGGAACTACGAAAAATCCATACGCTTTGACCCTGATTGGTTTTCTTTGCCAGCAGCGCCTGACTTCACTGACTTCACAGATAATTTGGTAGTACCGTATGTATAGCAATTTACCTAAACATACATGGTAGTACTGGACATCAAAGTGTCAGAAGCTCTCTATACCGCTACTATTAATATCAGTAAGTAACTGGGTGCCTACAGTGCTACAAGGATAAGAACATGAAATTTGAACTAACGCTCTCTCTAGTTGGTATCTTGTTATGATAACCATATGGTTAAGAAATACTGTGACAATATTGTCACAGCAGCTCCATGTTCATACCCTTGTGGCACCTGTAACATAATAAACAGTATGCCATAAAAGCCTGTCGAACCCCCGAAGAGTGTGTAATTTTTTAAACATCTGAATACATGCCAGTGTCGTATTCTCTTTGCACATGCCGACAAACATGTTAATTAACCAATTTGATAATTAGTAAAATCAAAACTAGTAAATACCAAAGATTTACTAATCCATCCTTTACCTCTTTAACTAATTCGACTGGGTTTTTGTTACATATAGTATATAGTACATGTTTGTTTTATAGTTTGTCCATAGCCCCGATGAGCAGCTCCATTTCCTGGTGCACGCCTCGCAGGAGGTCGCGCATCTGCCGGGGGGAGTCTAGGATGTCGATGCTTTGAGTGTAGGGGTTGTAGCGCACTGCAAAGTCACGGGGGATGGTCTGCGCGAATTTACTGGAAAGAGAAGAAAGGTATACAATACAGTTTTAGAAAATAGGTGAATGAGAAGGCAGATGCGTGTCTTAATGTCGTAATAAGTGATAATATATAATGTGGCATAAAAGCTATAAATTTCAAAGTATTCCTTTGTAGTATTTCTAACTACTAGGTACGAGTATATCTTCTAAAAAATACTTTTAGGATCTCTCTGGTCCTTCGTCGTGATCCTCAAAGGCATGTACTTAAAGCACGCCATTGTGCCACTGAGATAACTTTATGTTTTGTTGTGCATTATAAGAGTAATGTATGTATGTATGTATGTAAATGTTGGTACCCACATCATCTTCTCCTTAGCATCTTCAAAGCTGGTGGCCACGAAGTAGACGGGCTGGTAGGTGGTGATGGGGTACTTAGTGTCGCCGGTAAGCTCCGGCTCGAAGTCGCGCAGTTCGGGGCCATCAGTGAGGCAATACTGAAGCTCGCCGAACGATGACAGCAGGCCGGCGCCGAACGCCTTCAGTTTACCCTCTTGTCGGCACAAACCGAACTCCACGGTGAACCAGAAGCACTGCAATGTAGACGGGTTTTATTAAGTTCAAAAGTTCTTTATTTAGTTATCGCCTCCAGTGTTCATATTTATACCAAGCATTCTAGAATTGGTCATACGTATATAGAGATTTCTATACACTATATGAATTGGTAGATATTTAAAAATGGTAAACCATTGATTGTATCTTTGCACAATCTAATTAAGTAATGTCCTACCGTAGCAAGTTTCTCGATATAGTCATCGGGCGCTCCCAGCGAGGCGAGTCCGATCTCCTGCGAGAACTGCGCGAAGGCGGGGTCTGCAAATAGCGGTGCGTGGCCCAGCAGCTCGTGGCACACGTCGGGCTCCGGCGTGTACAGGGGCTTCGAGTGGTGCCGGATGTACTGCGTGCTGTGGAACACGCGGAATGCCAGACCCGCGAGGAAGTCGCGGGACGAGAGGAGGCCGGCGACCGGCCGCAGCGTGAAACCGGTACAGTCTAAAAAAAATAAATCACTGTCTTAATCCTATCTATACATCCAGTTCGCATCAACAGCTTGTTTAAATTATTACAGAAAAAATCAAACTTAAATGATCTTTCTCTTATCGTTACTATTTGGTAAAGTAACTTACCCTTGAGGAAGTTGGAGACATCTTCCAGCTGAGGGATATTGTCCTCCCTGTAACCGCAGTTCTCGATCAACAACGGGAATACGTGGTTGTGTTCCTTGCAGGCGTGAGTGGGGTAAAGCTCCGTCAGCTTCCTGAAGACCACGCCCCACGTGGCTACCTCCTCCGGCGTATAGTCCACGTGCGGCAGCGGCTCGCCGTGCTTGTAGTTGAAAGCGATGTCGGCGAAGTACTTGCGGCGAGCGCGGTACACGGGGTCGGTGAACCCGGGGTGGTCGGAGTCTAGTTCGGCGCCGTATGAGAGGATCTGGTTGGCGAAGCGGTCTAGGTCGCGGATACGACGGGGGAACCATGGAACGGCAGCTGCAGAAAAATAAAGGATTCGTTAATTGACTTTCAAATTCAGGATGTATCTGTTTATCTAAAAAGAAAAGTGAAAGCTGTTAGACACTTACATCTGTTATCTTTGTAGTTTCTGGAGATTATGTTCAAATATACAACGCTTTTTTTCAATTTTGCGAGGGCTTTACCGAAATCTCCCGTCCCGTGCTCGCATTCTACCATGAACTCGTATCCTGGTCTTCTTGCAGAGGATCTGGACTCGATGTGGCTGAGGTTCACCCCATGTGAAGAGAAAATGCTCAGGAACCGCGCTAGGGCCCCGGCCTGGTCGGGGGTCTCCGGAGAGAAGAGAAGCCATGTGGACTTGTTGGAGTCGCGGCCTTCTTTAATGTAGTTGCCGTCCATCAACTTGGGCTAGAATAGAAAAAAATTACACGTTTTAATAAAGCTTGATGATAAACTCCTTCGGATCTAGCGAAACCCAGTTAAGGAGGTCACCAGTATCTGCAAGAGTTATCAGCCATATTGGCATCGTCATCAGGTCACTGCTATCTGTCTTGCGGCTACAGATCACGTCTTGCATCACGAGGCAGATAACGCTGCGACTGGTACGGCCAGATATTCAGGTTAGAGGGAAAATTAGAGATAACCTCCCGAGCCCAGCGTTGGAGTCGACGCCCGCACGTATTGTTCTTCCAAATCATTATTTTGATAACAGCATGTCAATCATATTTTGTAGCAGCTTATAATACGAGGATACATAATAGTATGTAATATATAATATATTTACGAAGAAAAAGGTGGTGATAATACTTGTGCATAAATTCCAGATCCAGATCATAAAGGTTCGTGTTGGTATCGTTCGTTTGGGATTAGTAGCAGGCCTAACGCACTCCGCACTGTAGGTACGAAGCTACAAGTACATAGTCGGACACCGACGGCGGGTCGCGCGTCGTTACACGTGTCGCGTCAGAAGAGATATGAGCTATGCGATAGAACGAGAGGCGCTCTGAACGTTAATATGATTGGTAGATATGCAGCGCGACGCGCTACGCGAGCTGAATTGAATTTTATTTCGTCATAATAAGAGTCGCTTATTGTTTAAATTTCTTTGCGGAGTGATGCTTCTGTCCCTTAGTATTCTTACTCTCTTAATTACTTGTGGTCTGATAATTGTGTTAGTAGCGAAAATAATCAAGAATAACTTTGAACTTTTGATAACATTTCAAATAATACGACACGTACTTTGATATGAAATGAAGAATTTTATTTTATCAGTGTATGTTTAATTATTTTTTTTCGTACGAAAGTCTCGTGGATAATGTGCATTAACACGTGTCTCGTATAATACAAACATCGATAACCATTTGTAAAGCTTACTAATTAAAAACGTGTATGATTTGAATATCTGTAAAGCAGTCACCATAGTGTGCTATGAAGTTTTTATCCAAAATCCAAATATAAATTATCAGAACATTTTAAATACTTTTTAATTAAATTCATCTCCTAAACGTAACTTCATTTTAGAGCAACCCAAAGAACACATAAAACAAAACTAAGCAATAAAAACATGATTATGAACAATGTACCGAGGTTTGTTTTTTCCTTTCCTGATGCTTGTCGAGAATAACAGTTGTAGTTACAATAACAAGTCTTTCATCATGTTTTGCAAAGTGCGGGTATTTTGTTAACGTTTTAGTATTTTGTTAATTGATAACGAATCGCGTAAAGATGACATAATTTATTTCCATAGATAAACATGATTTACTAGAGTGAATCAAATAGGGAAAGTCACTGCCTGTTTTAATTAGAAACTTGCACGACACGTTTAGAGTCTACTGGTTAGAAGGAAGTACTTATAAGTACGTTTCTAAGTAGTACGTATGAACATATAACATATTATTGGACCTGGTTAAATGGGACTGTTGATCTCCAATATGTAGGAAGCACGACATTTTAATATCTGCATTACCTGGTCAATATGTTTTCAATGAGGTTCATAAAGGTCTTATAGGTTAAAGCGATCTCATCCAGACAACCTTTATATGAAGAGGAATAACGAAACATAAACGGACGGCGATAATAGAAAATATACTATATAAGGGTTAAATTATAATAGATATACTAAATGATCAAAAACTGCTATTTCGCTTTTTTATAATGGCGGCAAGGAACGGCTACGGTAGTTGCCAGAAAGTATCTAGATAGCCTATCCAATTTCCCAAGGTAAAAAGTACTTGAGTACATATAAATACAATAAAATAGACTAAGCATGCAGTTACGGCTTGATAACATCCAGACATACAATCCTTCGCATTTACTCTGAATAAACAGGGCGTGATAAGTGAAACATATATTTAGGTAGCCGGTTGTGTGAAGTAGCAGAGCTAAGTGATCTGTTCTTATCAATTACCTACATCCTGTTTATCTAGTTATATTTTCTTGACAAGCGATGGTAATTGCATATACATAATTAATGCCTTTTTTGTAGTGTCGCCATGATTAAGGCCATTTTTATATTTATGTTTCTACTTAAACAGGAAAATGGTTTACTGACGTACATTTTTTGTGTAACTTTATTGCTCTAATAAATATGTTGTATGTCCTTCTAGTAACAAGTTATATTGTGCAAAAAATGCTCAACTATTTCGTTAGATTTTTACTTCCTGCATATTTGTATTGGTTTTATGCGATATCAATACCTACTATAATATATATAGTATGGATAATAAAATTATTGTAATCAATAAAAGCCGATTAGGTACTGATAGGTGTGACTGAGTGAAAATATTGCATTTTTACTAAACACTATACACTATGTAGCGATAAGACCTTCCATAGTTACATTGTAAACGTTAAACTTGTGTAATATTTTATGTTCATTTTTCTATATATCTTTACATCACCGAATTCTCTCACTCCGTTAGTTCACTCCATTCAAAGGATGGCTGTGTGACATAGCTTTTAACCATAAGTCCGCTTATTGTACTTTGGTTTATAAAATATTTTCCTGTACCATTAAAATTGTTGATGTATAATAAAGCATTTTGTAACGTACATATATAGTAGATGTACAAAAACACACCAATAAGTACCTAATTACAAGTAACTAACGCAATCCAACTGGCCAGGGATCGCTCATTAATCACGTGAGGTTCGAAAAAAAGGGAGGGGGGTAATGAGATATCACGTGTATTTATTTTGTCGTTGAACGCGCAATTTGTAAAATGGTTTTTTTATACTTTGTACCAATAAAATACACGTGATTTTAGGGGAGTGGAGTCTAAAACCTCATCACGTGTCACCAGGGGGAGGAGGGGTTATAAAGTTGTTGAAAAACATCACGTGATTAATGGCCAACCCCCAACGAGCTTAAAACAACTTCGCAGATATAGGCTTAAGAGGGTAAACATGCAATGGCACAGCTATTTAATTAGAGATAAGTCTACATTACAAGTTAAAATTACAGACAACTACATAAACGCATTTCAGGATTGTTTAAACATTTTGGAGAAAATGCTCGAAACAATGCATTTATCGATACAATTATCGTGTAGTCGAACGTACGAATCGCTTTTTTAAAAATAAAATCACATTTAGTATAATAGTCAAAGTTTTTCGTATCCTCAAAAGCCTTAACACAATAAAAAACGTTTGAAAGTCAAAACAAATTTTTTAAGAAGCTACTGAATATCTTGTAATAAAACTTTTCAGATACCGATCTTCTAAAATTTTGCCCTATTACTAACCTTGTCGGGAGGTGAGGAGGAAAGGACTGATGTCTGCTGCGAGGAGTCCATCTTCTTGCAGTCTTCTGGTATAATAGTAGTGCAAGTAGAACAAGCGAGTGGCGTCTGTGCTGGCGTACGAGCCAGGCGTGTAAACAAACGCGGCCGGCGCGCGCGCAGCTTTTATGCGGCGCTTGCGATGACGATAGGCGCCCGCCGTAAGCCACGCACCACGGCGGGAGCGCTGACGTACATGGATGCGGTATTTAATATTTTTTAGTTAATAGATACATTTACATTTCATATACGTATAGTCAATTATAACTGCAAATATTTTCAATTTCATTTTATTTATTGACCACATTATAACACACACCATATTTTTTCATTTTATGTATATAAAAACTACAAAACAACCGCCCGAGACTTCGTTCGCGTCAACATAATAGATTATAACCTATGTTACTCAGGGATACTAAAGCGTTCTAATGGCGAAAAAATTTTTGAAATTAGTCCAGTAGTTTTTGAGTTTATTCGTTACGAACATTCCAAAATAGAAACATTTCCTCTATATAATATTAGTGTAGATATTATTATATTGGTAATAGATTTTTTCTGTTTTTCCTGACTGGTTATGAAAAATCATGAGCTCAGTTAGATTATCACATTCATGTGGATGTTTACAACAACAAACCGTATGCAATGTGGTGGTAAAGTTGCGTTTGATGGTGTTCGCCGTGGAGGCACAAAAAGCTGCAACTACGCACTTGTGTTTGTTGTTTGTGTTGGCTATTTATGTTTATATTCGCCCCAATGCGCCTATCCTACTAATAGTCTTAGAACAAGAATAACGGTGAATAATGTAGGAACATATACTTTGCACCTAGGATCTATACTATATGCGATAAGACCGCCCAATGTACGTATTCTACGCCAAATGTACATCTGCAAAACCGCCCTTTGTCAAAAAACTGTAATGTTATGACTATTAAAATATTTAACAGAATTCCTAAAAGTATAGAAGAACTGCCTCCAAACTTCTTTAAAAATAAATTACATGGCTTGTCAATCACTGTTTTTATAATCTTAATGCATTTTTTAATTGCAAAAAGAAGTGACATTACCGACATATTTTATATATATATATATATATATATATATTGTCTTTGACATATTGTGCGTGTGCATAATTAATGAATTTGATGTTTGATGGTTATGTATTATTTTTTAATTAATCTTTGACATTTACTGTATCTACTAATTATATGCATGGGACATTTTATTTAAATTTAATTAATGTAATATTAATATGGAAATTAATGGTGAGACACGCAGAACTCTAAAAGATATGTAAACTTTATTATGACCGTGTTTCCTACAAATAAATATCATTTCATTTCCATTGTAATACTTTAGCTTTAAGTATAGTTTTGTAACTATTTATTGTTGTTGTGTAACAATAAAGAGTTATCTAATCCAGCGGCTCCCAATTTTTTTTAGTTATGGAACCCTAAATTATCTACCTAATTTGGCGGAACTCCAACTCTTATTTTAACCGACTTCAAAGGAGGATGTTCTCAATTCGTCTGTATGTTTTTTTTATGTTTGTTACGCGATTACTCCGCCAATTATGAATTTATTTGACGATTCTTTTTTTGTTTGGTAGGTCATACTTCAGAGGTGGTCCAACATAGATTTTATCGAAATTGATTCAGCACTTTTGCGCGGGTCAGTATATCGATAAAAATGCCGGTCAGCGACGGCAATTCTCGGAACTTTAGTGACCCGTTCGCGGAACCCTAGGGTTCCGCGGAACACCTTTTAGGAACCGCTGATCTAATCGAATCTAATCTAAGCTCAATCCTAATTTGCTTGATTGATAAGTCATAGCAAAATTCGGTGATGATAAGTTTGCTCGATGATGATGATGTCAAAAAAATTGGTTAAAGTTACCGATTACTATTTTATTTTATTAGGGATAACAAACAGCAGAACACTTACATAGTAACTAAGACTAATTTACATAAGAAGTATATATTAGTGAACCACCAACTACGCTATCCACGAGTTACAAATGGTTAACTAGATCAAGTTTTCAAGTACTTGTGCCTCTAATTTTGGGTTAAAAATTATCTTACTGATTTCTTAAACTTATTGGCGGACAGTGCAAAGATATCAATTTGCTCAAAATGAGCAGTGTGAGCATTAACAAGTTGATATATGGGGGCGCGCTTACCAGCGCTGGTTCGACACGAAGGCGTGGCGAACAAGCGGCGGTCGCACCACGCGTCTGTGCACTGTTCGCGGGACACTGTAACAAAGCTTGCTAGAAAGTTCTGTAAAGTCATATTTACTATGACATATATTATAACGAGTTACTGCTCCCAAAAGCAAGCGTCGCTGCTGCAGATTAAGAATGTTGTATTTGTTAAGAAGTTGTAGATAGGGAAGAAAACTATGACAACATCTAAAGTGCATGGCTCAAAGAAACTTGCGCTGCACTTTCTCTATTTGATCAATGTTTTGATTCCAAATCGAAGTTGCGTATTCTACTTTTGGTCTGATAATTGTATTAAATAAATAAAGATAAGTTTTGGTTCGTTTGAAGTGTTTACTGGATCTCATAACAAAACCATACATTTGATATGCTTTGTTTATAACCTTCTGGAAATGGTATCTAGATGAAGTTTCGAATCCAGTTCTATTCCTAAATCCCGCAGGGAGTCCACTTTTCTTAAGGGAATATTGCATAATTCATAGTTGAACTTAATAATGTTTTTATTTTTGGTGAAAATTATGTAATATAAACACACATTACACCACTTTAGTGCGTAAAATTACTTTCTTGTGCGTAATTAGTCGGAACTTACATGTATAACATTAGTTGATTATCATCAGATGAACGACCTGCTCGTCTCATCTCTCAATTACATAAAGACTACTTTGTTTGACTCTTTTACATTTGACCAAATCTGATTATGAGACCGTGTTAGAGACAAAAATAAGAGAGAAAAGACACACGCAACATTACATTAAACTACACTCGAGAGCAATGAATCCGGGTCACTTAAAGAATCCTAAAAATCTCGAAACTAAAAATGCTAGGTTAATGCAATAAATTGTATTTAATAGACAATGTAATACTCCTTAAATGAAGGTATTAAAACTTCTTAGTTATTGTAAAGTTATATCATAAAAAAATCAAATTTGAAAAAGGGCCACTTTCGAAGATGGAACTACGAAATTACAGCATTTGGTTTTGCTTTTGTTTGTAATCTGTCATTTATGTGGGTACATAAACCATGTTGATAGTGCTCTATATTCATTATTCAAGCTGAAATTATGTCGCTTACGCCTGAAGAATGCACCAGAATACTTACAATGCTGGAAACCGGCCGGAGTCAGCGCGATACAGCCAGGACTGTCGGTGTGTCGCTGTCAACAGTACAAAGAGTTCTCCGACGTTACGAAGAAACTGGTTCTAACCTACGCAGACCAGGAACGGGCAGAACCAGGTGTACCACAGCACGAGAAGACCGATACTTGGTGAACACCATGCTTCGAAATCGCTTTCTCACAGGAACTGAACTCACCAATCAGTTTCGACGCCTCGGAGGAAGTAACCCAAGTGCATGGACAGTAAGACGTCGGCTTGCTGAATCTAACTTAAAACCCCTTAGACCTGCAAACGGCCCTAAACTGGAGCGTGGGCATCGTATTTCGAGACTAAGATATGCCCAGAGCCACGTAAATTGGAGTATTGAAGATTGGTCAAAAGTTATGTTCTCCGACGAATCAAAATTTATGCTCTACAAGCACGATGGAAGACACAGAGTGTATCGAAGACCAGGGGAAAGATTCAAGCAAGCATGCATCGAAGAAAAAGTAGCCTACGGTGGTGGGTCTGTACTTGTGTGGGCCGGAATTTCTTCTGAAAGTCGCACAGAGCTGGTGATCATAGAAAACGGCTCTTTAACTAGCGTAAGATATGTGGAAGAAATCCTCAATGATCACGTTGGTCCATTTATGGTCAATTTAGGTGAGGATGCTATATTTATGCATGACAATGCCCGACCTCATACAGGTAGGATTGTGAATGACTACCTTCAAGAGATGAACATTACTCGTATGGAGTGGCCAGCGCGCAGCCCGGATATCAACCCGATCGAGCATGCTTGGGACGAGCTAGGCAGATGCGTAAAACAACGAAACCCTCCCCCAATCACGCTTCGTGAGCTCAAAATTGCTCTCACAGAGGAATGGGAGAATATTCCTCAAAATCGTATAAGGAACTTGGTGTACAGCATGCCAAACCGCGTAAACGCAGTAATGGAAGCACGAGGAGGCAATACGAAGTATTAAAATTCAAGAAAATCGTAATAAAGTTCAAAAATTTCATGTTTCCTATTTTTGTTTTAAGGAGAGATCAGCAGTTTTTTTCTTTATGTAATTTTGTGTTAATAAAATGTATGGTGACTCATATTTTTTTTACTTTCATTTAAGGAGTATTACATTGTCTATTAAATACAATTTATTGCATTAACCTATCATTTTTAGTTTCCGAGATTTTTAACATTCTTTAAGTGACCCGGATTCATTGCTCTCGAGTGTATAACACTACTATACGTAACAAATAACAGAAAAAGATAATATACCTAATACTACACTTAATAGTGTTAGTGCGCACTACGTTTGGACTACGACATTTGACTAGTGTTTGGGCGTCGTCTTAGCGTCGCGGAGGTCGGACCAGTTTTTACAGGCTGCTAAGCAGTAAACAATTTTAATATTTTGAATAATTAGAAAGAAAAAAAATTACATTGCTCGGGCAGGGATCGAACCTGCGTCTTTGAAATCCCGACGCCTTAACCACTGGTCCACATAGCCAGCTGCTCGAGCAACCAAATTTCTTCTATCCTTCTTATATCGTCTTACGGGTACGATTCTACGTCGTCTGTCGTCAATGTTTACATTGATCAACCGAACAAGTCTAATATTACAATTAGCAACATGTTCTAATGATAACGCACGCCTTATCAAATTTCTATAAAATATGTTTTCTTTCTATAAAAACCGTCTAAAAAAATTAAATTTACTATGTGCAGATCGTTTTTTGCCTCGTACAAAGCGAGCTACACGTGACCAAGAAACGAGACCAGTGACAAAGGCAGGTAGGTACTTTGCTCAATTTACGATAGTTTTACAATAAGATAAAGTATGTTATTGATCACTGACGATATTCCGGGATAAAAGTGTAATATGTCCTTTTTGAGGACCTATATAAAGCATCTACATACCAAATTTCGGATTGTATAACAAACATCCACCCATCCACACAAACTTTCGTGTTTATAATAATTATTATACTCGTAGTACGAGTAGAAAGTAAGTGAAGTTTTTTTTCAGTTCTATGACATCGAGGCAAATCGGATCGAGCCATATTACCTATATACAACCTATTTCGCACTCATTTTGTTCCCCTCGCTCAACTCGTGTCAGAAAGGGCAAGGTGTAGCGTTGCCTCCATTGAGGTCATTCCTCAATGGTTGCCTCCATTGAGGTCTCACACTAGTATCATTCCTCAATGTTAAAATGTCAAGGCCATGTCAAAAATATTGCAGAAAATCGGTAAAAGTAAAGGTTCCACTTCAACTAATTCATAGGATTAAATTTAAACTATGGTGCAGTTAAAACAGGTTTCGATGCGACTGAAGTCGATCACGAATATTCAAAAAATCACCAAGACCATGAAGATGGTCTCCGCAAGCAAGTAAAATTTTTGAGTACACTACCTACAAAATTTTATGTGTATAAAAAAAATTATCACTGAAAGGCCACTCAAGGCCAAATCAAGAGATGACGTTGAAGAGGTTATCAAAAGTTATCTCTATATATAATTAGCAAAGAGCTTGGAAACCCTTAGCCCAGTAGATCTGTCCGCAGGTCTCGTTCGCTGGCTAGCTGTTGTCTTAGGGCCTTTTCACACGAGGGCAGAGCAGCGAGGCAGAATAGTGAGCAAAACAGTTACTAACCACTAACAGTACTTGTGTCGCTTGCGTTCAAAAACTAACAGCACTATTCTGGTCACTACTCTGCCTCGCTACCTTACCTCGTCTGAAACAGCCGCTCAACTTCCATCTCTCTCGAGATCTATGTGCTCCATCTTAGGCCACATCATCGCTTCACATCAGGCGAGATAGTGGCCAAACATAGATCTATTAAGTGTAAAAAAAAAAACTATTCTGTAGCGTACTCTGCCTCGCTGGTCTGCCCTTGTGTGAAACGTAGACTGTCCACAGTTCTAAAGCTTCTCTACTGTCGTGGCTTGGATATACAAACTGATTCTCTTACATGAAAACGCTCTTTGTTTTCCGTTAACGTTTTAATGAGTTTTCATTTCGAGTCTCATACCATAGATTCACTAGAGCCGAGCGAGAGCTGCAAGCTGCGCGTCCATTTGGCTACGGGCCGCGCAAGTTTTACGAGTCGTCAAAGCTGGTGGAAGGCCCCGTCGATGTCCCCAAAGACGCTGAGAAGTCTAAACAAGCTCCGCATCATGAACCGGTAGCACCGGCAACGCCAACCCCTGAGGAAAAGGAAGCGGCTAAAGCCATCAAGAGAGTCTATATCGCAGTCACTTCTGATAGAGGTGACTAATTTATTTATTCTGATAGAGGTGTAATTAAGTAGTTTTAGATTATTTTAAAGTGTTTATCATCTATTTCAACACTAAATATCCATGCTATCCATCTGATTAATAAGAAACCTACAGATCTGGGTTCTCACCGTATAATTTTCCTCCGATTTTATCTAAGGTAGTTAAAGGACCGTCTTTACCTCGGGTGCAAGGGGTGCGAGTGCTTGGGCTCCAGATACTGGGCGCCGCAGGGCCCGCAGGACGGTACGCACGAGCGGCGCAGCCTTCCTAATTTGTCGCGGCTACCAGAGGAAATAATCAACATTAGCGTTGCGGAATTAATCTCAGCAAAGTGTGGTATCTTCACTGAAACTTTTATTTTAATGTGAATTGTATTAGTGCGATGTGTTACGCTAGTGCTTGCACCCGCGCGTTACATGGGCTAGAGACTACCCGGATAGGTAGACATATTCCACCGATAAGCGTACAGCAAGCGGTTTTTCACCAAATACGGCTTCATGAGTTCTCTCAAAGTGTTGACTTGTTTTGGATGGCCTTGCCGCAGTACTTTATTACATTGACTAAAGAACTACGGAGTAACTGAAACGTAGCTAGGCGAATCAAAAGCTCGCGATAAAAGGTGACGCTACGTGAGCAGCGGCAGCCGCGCCGCCCGGCGCCCACCCGAGACGAGATCACAGTTCGCGGATAGCGCGTGGTACAGGTTATCGTGGCCCACGAGACGTCACCTTCACTACTCTGCGTGTACTTATATAATCATGCCACTTTTTGAGAAGAATCCGCATTGCTATCGCCGATATAGTTATATCTACAAAACTACTATAACTGGTTCCTATAACCAAACTGAGACCTGAGTAAAATGTGAAGTTTTGTTACAGGACTTTTGATCAGTGGTTACAGGTACTTTTAGATTCTTTATATATACTCAGTTGAAGCAATAAAGAAATATTCTAATTATGATTCGGGATGATGTTCGGTGAACCATCGGGGAGACGGGTCTGAGGAGCCGCTCAACTGCCGTCTCTGTCTAGATCTATGTGCTCCATCTTAGGCCACATCATCGTTTCACATCAGGCGAGATAGTGGCCAAACATAGATCTATAAAGCGTAAAAAAAAAAACCATTTATTTTTTATGGCAAACATGTAGACTGCCTAGATCCGCCTCATGCATTTGTATCACATAATAACAAAAGTTTTCTTACTGACTATAGGTAATCCTTTCACCAAGATGACTTAGCCTACTGTGCTACTACTATATCTAGGCAGGTATAGGTATACCTCCTCTGCTTCTTGAGGAGCTAAAATAATAGTCAGGAGCAGGACCAAAACTCTTATTCTATGACTATATAGACAATACAATACAAAATTCTATAGTGTACACCAAAACCGTGTTCTGACGCTGAATTCTGAAACAACAAGCTACGAAAGACTATCTAGGTAGGTATATGACAATTCAAATAATAAAATTAAAAACATTTGCTATCATAAAATATATCTAATAGGCTTACTATTGTGAAATGCTTAAAGTTTTAGTCGCTGATGTCAGTAGAGTACAAAAATAAGACTCTGGATTCAAGAACAAGTTAAGCGTATAATACGATTATTGTTTTTAATTATAATCAAACAATAAGTAATATAGTGCGTAGCGTACGAATGCGTACCGCGGGGATGCCATCATAAATTCACGCATAATCAAAACCGTACTCGTAATCACGGTCCTTGTTTTCGTGACTCTTGACATTGTACTTATTGTAATGGCCTGATAGCTTGTTATCTTATGCTTTTTATAAATCGGGCCGACACAAAAGCTCTTGTAAAAAAACCTACGCTCTTGACACAGAATCAGATGGACATTGAGATGGATTGGATCGTCAGCTAAGAATAAAAATACATTATACAAAATAATAATAAATTAATAATCGTACTTACAGTGCCTTGCAGTGGAAAAATTAAAATCTCTGGTCACATGTACGAAAAGTGTAAATAAATATTTATTAAATAAGCAATGCTTTTAAACGTCTTATACACATAATACAAAACAATTAAAAATGTTAAAATTTATCATGACTGGAAAAAAGGTATGCATGTCTACCCCTTTCTTTCCCATTCTCAAATTAAAGTCCGGGCTTAGAAAAACTGACACACTCAAAAACTGACTCTACCAGAGCTTCGGAAATACACCGGCTATAAGATGGCACCAAGAAACTCTGCGGGAATGTCTCTTTTTTCAAATCTTTACTGTCAGTCTGGATAGTGCTATTATTTATCTATTTTTTTTGCTACAGCTTTTTTTTAATAAGCACGCATTAGCAGGCATTTTTATTGTTTTCTGGTTATCATCAACATTCTGAGACAACGTAGACAAAAAAGTACCTCTTAAAACATATTGATTTCGAGATGTTTACTTGCAATCTGCAGAAATGGAAATCACAAGGAAGCTTCTTTGTTTTACATACCTAAAGTGCTAAGGCGTGTGTTGATTACACATGCCTACTAGGATGTACTTGTTTATTGGCTAAGTTTTATTGCGCTAGTTTCCTCAATGGTGCAATAGATGTCAGGTTTTCGTCAGCTGCCATTGTAAAGTTGAGACCCAAACACTGGGTAGGTAATTGCGCATTTGGAATTTTACGCACATTCTTACAAAATACATGACTCGTAGTTTCTTAGTAATTAGTTTCCTTGTCTTAAAAAGTTTTGCAATTGTTCGGTATTCTCCTAAACTTATTCCTGTGACAATTCTGCAGAAGTAATGTATTTAAAATTAAGAATGTTTTTAAGTAACGTAGGCACAATTTTACCCACAGAGCAGAAACAGGTTTATTTGGTACCTGTACCTAAATAAGCATTACTATACCTACCTCTCAGTGGTTATTTGATATAATAGCTATGATATAGTTATCAAGTTACAATAAATAGGACATAGCACATCATAGCAATATAAATTGTATGTTAGTTCTAAGGTATATTTAGGTATAAGGCCGTATAATAATATGTATTTATGTGTACCTAATATATATGTATGTTTATATGTAGGCATTTAGAATGTTGCTATTGTATTGTAGTTTATTTTATTGACATTTTATGTTGTTATTATTATTGTAGACCTTACATCCCCGTCTTTAACATTTTGATAATTCCTCTCCATCCAAAGGTTGCCTGGAAGAGATCGCTTTTAGCGATAAGGCCGCCCATTGTAACACTTTCTTTAATTGTTTTTATGTAATGTCTTTAATTTAATGTTTGCAATAAAGCGTTTATCTATCTATCTATCTATCTAATAAGTAAATTTAATCTGTAACTTTTTTTATGTAACTGTATGACGAGACGAGCTGGTCGTTTGCCTGATGGTAAGCAATACGCCAGCCCATAACAATAGCAGCACCACCCAGTACTTTGTTTTGCAAAATCCTAAGCGACGCTGCACTGCTCTCGTCACCCTGAGACATTTAGCTGTTGAGTCTCATAATGCCCAGTAAGTAATTAACTTATCTAATGTTGCCTCAAATAAAGAAAAATAAATAAATAACTGAAGTGGCAGTTATTTAAATAATTTAACCGCTGGGATATAGTGGTGTTCTAGAGTGGAGACCGAGAATCGGCAAACGTAGGGTAGGACGCCCTGCGACTAAATGGCGCGACGATAAAAAAACGACTAGAGAACCCGAGGATCGGACTCAGTGGCGTACTATGGGAGAGGCCTATGTCCAGCAGTGAAATAGAATTATAGACTGATGGTGTATAGGTATATAGGACTTTATAGGACTGACATACTGAATTCTGTTATAATGTTATTTAAACTTTGAATTTTATTGCCAGATCTAAAATATCAGTAATGCTTGACACATTACAAAAATAAATTTTGTATCATCAAAATCCATTTCAATAAGTGGTCTCAATAAGTAATTATTAATATTGATCAACGACTGCCACGCCCTGGTGACGTGCCTAGCCAAACCAATAAATTATAATAAACGACATTTGTAATTTAGTAGATACCTACCACAGAGGCAAAGGTCGCGCCTCCGACCAAACCTTGTCCGGTTGGATCTAGCTTCAGAAAGATCACGTTGAAATTACTCAGCTTGTAATTATGACGTAGTTTCACTCGAGATAAGTGTGATTAATCTTAATTTAGTTTGTTATTGAATACGGGTATTTTACCCCTTGCTGATAACTTGTCAACGTGCCTAACGCACGAGGCATGGAGCCTGATGTTCGACAACTGCAAAGAATGACATTGTCACTCGGGAGTGCGTTACATGGTACTGAATTTGAAATTATTGATTCGCTGCTGTAATATTGCCGTGATATGTTATTCGAATTTTCAAATCTCGGTACCAGAAAAAAATAATGGTAACTCGGTTATCGGTTTTTTACGTTTTTGAGTTATCGTCAAATCGTCTGCCCTGCAAGCAACATAAGAATGAATGGTGCTAGACGAACTTCCCGATGAGCTTGACAGTAGAAAAAATAATATTAAATATTTTGTTTTGCAATCTGTTGTATTTAATTTGGTCCGTAGCTATTATAATAAAGTGTTATTTTATCTATTTAGTTGTACTAGTATGTCTGTTAAATTGAAGCCTTTAGAAGGCGTCTTGCCAGACGAGGGGATAATTAAAGTCGTTTATAAATATATAATCAGTATCACACGGAAGTTTAGACCTCCTCTTGTTGACTGAATTTTTCAAAGATTTTTTAGAAACTTTGATGCGCTTGCTCAACTTCAGAATAATGACTTACAATGTTATTCCTTGCTGAGTGTCGAATCGTGCATATCTATCATGAACTCAATCACTCGGCACAAATATAAACATAATATAGAAATTAAATTAGTATTCCTGGGTTTTCCTCTGTGACAGCAGCTGCTGATACGTTTTCCTTCAGGGAAAGAAAAGTTGATATAAATGGTGATACCTACAATGGCTCTACAACTATAATAGACGCCACACCAGTTGTTTCCAAACCTTGCATTAAATAAGGGATTGTATACCAACCTATATAAATGATGTTATTGAACGCGTGGAACCGCGTAAACCAAATGTGCTTACAGGTGCAGATATAATAAGATGTATGAGTGCCATGCATTTGTTGTCTTTTTTATTTTTTTTTATTTATCTTTTACAATACGATGTAGAAAAACGTTATTATAATTTAAATGACTTTTTTAATAAAAATAAAAATAAAATGGTAAGTAACTGAAAAAGACATTATGTAATAAATCTGTCCGCTCCCATTATAATTGATAATTTGCTATAGGTACCCTAGCAGGGTCATATGTAATCTCCCCACTATACCTAATAATAAGGACATCTCGCCTGATGGAATGCGGAGATGCGTGAATGTCTTTAACTGATTGAAAAAATAAATGAAATGTTGTCTCTGCGTCCAGGCTTGTGCGGTGGTGTGCACAGCGGCGTGGCGCGGCGCATCAGGCGCGAATTCGCCGCGCGTAATGCTGACGGGCCCACGCACAAACTCGTGTGCATTGGTGACAAGTCACGCACCATGATGCGCCGACAGTATTCTGCCAACATGCTCGTCAGCGTCAAGGATGTAAGACATAACTTAAAAAGCTAGCAACCTTCTTTTTTATGCCCAACGATCACATACATAGATCCTAGCCCCTAACGAGGATTCCCTGTATCTAGGGAGCCAGAAACTACGAAGACTATGGTCTTACAACACCCAGACACGAAACAAATGCTTGCGCTTTTTTTTCTGTGCACAAACATTTATACCGTCGCGGGAATCGAACCGGCAACCTTAGTGGTGCTTGAGATTTGAGCCAACCTGCCCACCAACTACACCACAGAGGCTGACTACACAATAGAACCTACAACAATAGTCTTTAATATGTGTTTCGTATTAAAAACAACGATATTTATAATATTGTTATATCAGGAACACAGATTATAATCGCATGCTTAATGGAATACTGACTTAACTCAAAAAAGACGTTAACGCAAAAGAAGATCTTGCAATGACGATTGCAACGAAAATAAAAAGTTCAAAGATAATACGACCAAATAACATATTTTTGCATAAGCCGATTAGCACCAACGTTTTGTACTGTAAATACGAAGAAACTGGCGCCATTTCTGTAACCGACGCCACTTTACTAAAGTCCATTGTTATAGAATAAATCATCCATTCTATTGTCTTTTGAATAGGTCAAGTCATGATAGTTTCCTAAAATTCCGCTAGATGGCATTAATCATTTTCCACCGATTTGAATGCGAGTTACGCGACAACGGCAACGAAAAGAGCTTTTTTCTAACAACACGCTTTTGATCTTTTCTACAAAAGCCTGCTTAATTCTAGAGCTTTTGTTATAACGCCCACCACTAATTAGAACGTTGCCCAATTAATTTTATAAATAACTAGCTGACCCGGCAAACGTTGTTTTGCCATATAAATAAAAAAAAAATTTAGGGGTGGACTACCCCTAACATTTAGGGGGATGAAAAATAGATGTTGGCCGATTCTCATAGATACCGAATACACGAAGCACAAAAATTTCATCAAAATCGGTCAAGCCGTTTCGGAGGAGTATGGCAACGAAAACTGTGACACGAGAATTTTATATATTAGATAATGTGCTGGTGGAGAAGAAACTGACAAGTTAAACACGGATATAAACTTAGGTGTCTGTCGCTCTTCTATCGACAGCACTTCGGTAAGAATTGCACTAACCGATCCCTTCTTCTCATTTCCACTTAATGGACTTGCAGGCGAGAGTCGCTTCCCCGAACGTTCTTAATGTCCCACCGATCGGTACGAAGCGTTTTGCAGATTCTTTCATCATGCGGACTCCTTAAAGAGTAGAGCGCTCTACCAGCTTTTTTTTTCCAAATAGCTACAAAGTCTAGAGTGAATAGGCATCTCATCTCATGGGCAACCATGCTCCATCTTCGCTTTCCATCAGGCGAGATGTCATCAAACAAGTGCCCATTTACCAATTTTAAAAAATCTAAGTAGTCGACGCGAACGAAGTAGGGACATTTCTCTCTACAAAAAAAGACTCTACATCAGCGTTAAACTATAATCCACGTGAACGAAGTCGCGGGCAACAGCTAGTCGTAAGTAGGGCTAAACCTCTATTTGAGCTCAACACGATTTAAGCAGGTAAGATACAGTGCGATCATATTTAAGAGCCCGAAATACCTCTTCGGGCTCATAAAGGCAACGAAACGAAAACGATGAAACCAATCATTACTCCGTATTAGATTATTTATCAAAAGCTCTCAGCAATAGTCGTTTTTCGTTGCGTTGAGATTCATATCAGGCGCTTTTAAAAGTGCGTTGCCTGATGACCACCACAAATTATGTACTAACGCACAGCTGCTCCTGCTCATTTCTCTTTTAAATTGAGGGCAAATTATCCGTAACTAGATATGTCCCTCCATCAGATCGGTCGCATTGCGCCCGTGTTCGCGGACGCGTCTGTTATGGCAGCCGCTATCACCGATTCGGGGTACACCTATGATATCGGGGAGATCTACTACAACAAGTTCTACTCGGCTGTAAAGTACGAGCTGTCTGTCGTGCCCTTCTTCAACAAGATACGGATCGAGGTAAATGTAATAAATGTAATCTACGACAAGCATAATTTTTACGCGTCATTTCAACTTTGGGTTGTATTTTCTATGTACCTACCTACCTTCCTACTTCACATACTTAATCACCAGATTAAACTGATGACTTAGTAACCGATATAAGTAGATCTCATTCAAAAGGAGTCAAACTCATCAGTACAAAATTACGATTTTAGGGTAAACAATACTTTAGGTACTTAGTTACTTACCTAAAAGGTTAGTTATAAAAACAACACTAGTAGTTTGGGACATCACTATTAGCATTATGTTTATAAAGCAATGGCGCCATGTACCTACTAGTAAAGATTATAAATAAAACAAGAAAGAAAAGCAGACAGTTTATTATTTCAAACTAGAAGAACTAGGTACAACATTATATGTACTTACTAGTAGCTTTAACACAGGGTAGCTATCCTAGTAGAGTTACTAATATTAACACTACTACAGGCCTAGCGCACTCCGCACTGTAGATACGAAGCTACAAATACATAGCCGGGCACCGACCGACGGCGGGTCGCGCTATGCGATAGAAAGAGAAGCGCTCTGTAGGTTAATATGACTGGTAGGTATGCAGTGCTACGCGAGCTGAATTGAATTTTATTGCTTCATAGCAAGAATCGCTACTTGTTTAAATTTCTTTGCGGAGTGATGCTTCTGTCCCTTAGTATTCTGTGACTACTATTTATTTATTCGTGTAAATAAATAATAGGTAAAAAAAACTAATGAAAAACTGCTTTGCTCTGGGAAACAAAGGGAGTGAAACACTCGCTAGCTTTAAAAATGTACAAAGTCAAAAGCTTTAACTTTTCTTAAGTTATCCAAAATGTGTCCACCAGGCAGCGCCCAACATGAGCGCGTTCGACGACGTCGACGAGGACATGCTGGAGTCCTACTCCGAGTGGACCCTGGCGGCGCTTCTGTACTACGCGCTCAAGGAGGGCGCGGCGTCTGAGCAGTCGGCGCGCATGGCCGCCATGGACAACGCCACCAAAAACGCCGCAGAGATGATCCGCAAGCTCACGCTGCTGTTCAACCGCACACGCCAGTCCGTCATCACCAGGGAGCTCATCGAGATTATATCGGGCGCTGCGGCGCTTAATTAGCACTAAAAACGCGAGTGTTACAGGGTTCGGCCACGTTTGCCTATCCAGTTTTACAATCAGTTGAAGGTATTGGAAATCGGCGGAATAAAGAAACTAAGTTTTATTTTTCAATGAGCGGTCGTAGGTTTTGGTTGAGGGTTTATTTTTGATCGGCAAGTTTTGATACATATAAGAATCTATTGGATAAAAATTGATGGATTAATTTTAACATGTTAGAGCTGTTTATCAGTGTATTAGATCTAAGTCATGCGGTGGAACTACAGAATTGCCTATATGCCTACCTACCTTCAGTTTTTGATGGAAAGCATAACACCTTTAGGTATTTAACGTAACTACTTGCATACAAAGAACATATTATATATAATACACACGACTATACCTACTTATCTATATAAGTTCTACCAACTTACCCTCCGTATAGTATAGGTAGGTACTCGATCAAAAAATGAATAAGTAATCCAATGAATTTGTAGTCATATTTTACTTTACTAAATACAGTTTTTACTGCAAACGCATTTTGAAAATAACAAGTCTGGTTTTATTTGGATTTGAACATAAGTAATTATAGGTAAGTACATACATAAGTAGTAAAATAAGTATTAATTTAGGTGCTTATATAAATGAACCTTGCATAGATACATTATTTATTACATTCCCGTGTTCTTCTTAAAAAATATACTTATAGGTAATATATTATGCTTGCAAGAAAAAAAATCTTACCTACAGCAGCTTAGTTATCTATATGTCGCAGTAAGATAGATGAAGCCGTAATATAGTTATATCCCTAGGGATATAATTATATACCGTAGCATAGCTATACGAAAGCGATTCATTACTATCTCACTAGGAATATAGTTATAAAACCGTCCAAGTTTAGTGATATAATTATATTACTAGATTAAGTTCAGTGTTATAAATATATTACTTGATTAAGCTTAGTGAAATAGAAATCTACCATATATAATTAAATAAAACAATATTATATTGGTTTTATCTTTATTAAAAATCAACTTTATATATCAAATCAAATCAAATCAAATCAATCGTTTATTTGCAAGAATACATACAATAAAGGTCTTAAAACTAATTACAACAGTCCAGTATTCAGCCTGCAAGCAAGCGTGCAAATATTATGTCAAGTCTCTAATTACTATAAAATGTATTTAAAACAATAATTGTATTTAATTTAATTACATTCTCGATTAAAATATTCTATCATGCTATAAAAACAATTGTCCATTAAATAATTATTAAGTTCAGTTTTGAATGCATTGCCCTGCAATGATATCCTGCAGTTAGTTACAATACATTAAAGAATTTCATAATGAATACCTATTTTATGAATATTACATATTCGCGGCATTGGGGTGGCCCAAGGGCCACCCCCGCCGCACCCTAACCTACCGAGGGCTACCCCTTATACGTTTGAGTGTTAAAAAAAGACTGCGCCGCACACTCCGAAAGCTATTTCACTAAACTTAATCTAGTAATATAAGTATGTCACTAAACTTGGACGGTTTTATAACTATATTCCTAGTGAGATAGTAATGAATCGCTTTCGTATAACCATGTTACGGTATATAATTATATCCCTAGGGATATAACTATATTACGTCTTCATCTATCTTACTACGACATATACATACCTATAATAAAATCGTCGAACCCAAAAAATCTATACATGGAAGATATTCGAAAAAAAAATCAAGTCGTGAGTAACTAAACATATTAAAACAGTTTTAAAAATTTAGTGTGTTCGTTTGTTTGGACTTCTATAACTTAAGAACCGATTATGGGATTTTGATGGTGTTTCCACGAATATGCTTAACTGAACCCTGATTCTAATATAGGCCAGGCCAAAATATTGAAAAATCTACTTATGGGGGGAATTAATTGGGGGTGAAGTTTGTATGGAAAAAAGTTATTACATTGTCTTAGACCCTTGAAACTCAGATTGAATACTTATAATTACAATATAATTAATATGGGTTCGAGCATTTTGACGACAGAAAATAGATAAAATTAGTCTTTGAAACACTGTGTAGAACATTGAGGAATGACACTATAGAGTCCTCGACAGCGTAACACTTTTGGAAAGCAATAGTTTTTTGACAGTAATTTTGGAGTGTTTACCATACCTATGAAAAATTCTCCCATTCGCTTGAATGAAAATATAACGTGTTCTGCGTTGCATTGCAGCCACTATAACTTCAGAAGTTCGTGGTTGGTCTGTAAAAGGTAGGACATCTGTACTATTCTGTACCCCAGAGTGAAGAATAGGGAAATAGGGAATATGCATATGTTGTCGAAAAATCTAGAAATTACTTTTTATGATAGACTCCTGTAAACAGATCAAAAGGTGAAGGTCTCTTTTAGGTGGCCGAGTAATGAATACATTCTAGCGTGGCCACAGAGTAATAGTATAGATTTCCTACCTTTTACAGACCAACTACCTACGACTTTCTGAAGCTATAGTGGCGGCGATACAACTCAGAGCTCGAATGACATTGCGGTAACTACATTTCCTTACGGTATGCTTCTTATGCAATCATTAATATTTTGTTGTTAACCAGGTTTTATCTAGGATTAAACCAGTCAGGTAAATAAAATAATCAAATAAAATATATGACACATTTATACAATATACATACATTAATTATTTCCATACAGGTAAAATTTACAATAGAAGAACTAGTATTTTGACATAATTTACAAGACTGCAGCACAACTGATACTTAGGATATAGGTAGATAGATAAACACAATGTTAAAAAAAAACACTTGAAGTATTCTAAATAGCATAGTGTCTCAGTTAAATGTCATACTGTCGGAGTAGATCACAGACGTACTTATGAAAGTCAATTATTACATTGACCATACCACCGTATTGGATAGCACTAACTATACATAACTGTCAATTCACTACACTAACCCGAAACGGTTTGTCCTTTTGTGTCCTGAACAGCCTTGACGTTCACATGATGATGAAGTCTACGTTCATGAACTCGTTCTCACTATGTGGCGTTAATTAGGATTAGAAATCCGAGATTCGTTGCTTACATTTTTATTGTAGGATTGTGATCCATCAATGGAATTGGATGATTGGCCATAGTAATCGACAGCAAGGACCTGTAAGATAAATTTATTACACAAAATAAGAACTTATTTACAACATATGTTCTTACATAAGAGGCGAATGCCTTTACTATTAAAACAATTCTACTCTCTTCTTACTAAACTTTAACTTTTTAATTTCAAATTAAATAAAAACTATAATCATTAACTACTTTTATTACCTATATCTTAATTAAATGGTTTAAGAATGCACAATTTTAATACATTTAACATTTTACACAAATATGCAATTTGTTACCCGACGTAATGGGAACTGAAATGTTTATACGATGGCCACACTGACACACGAAACTGGTCAATGTTGTTTTAACAAAATAACACCGAAAACTGAATATATCAAGCCAAATGCAGGTTCTAATTGTCGAACCCGATGTATAGTTACATCCACATAAATTATAGTTACCGAAAAACATCAATAAACACAAGAAAAACACAAACGTTTGAAAACTTAATCTTTCAGTACAATTTTCACTTCACCATGAATGGAACACCCGAATATTTTTTCACATTTAATTCTAAATTGTTTCTAGTACACATTCACAAAGATTCACTTAAAAATAATAAAAAATACCACAACACAAATTAAAAAACCACAAGCCGACCCTGCCGGGCCACTATTTTGACTTAACATGTCATGGCCAATGTTAAGAAAATGGGTTACGCGATAGAGACAATATGATAATAGTTCTACCTCGTTCTTTATAAGAGCCTGTTGTATAGCGCTATCCTTTTTTAGGTCGGAAAACTTCGTAATTATCCCTCTATAGTGTAAGACCTCAATGGTGTAGAATACGAAAATGAATGAAATACGTAGGTATAAAATTTTAATTACATAAAAAAGTATAATGATAGAAATATAATTTCAGCGTTTTAGGAAATCTTACAAAATATCTTGGAATCTTTACACGAAAGAAACTATAATTATTTCAACACTTGAAAATTAGTTTCTGCAATAGAAAGTAGATGGCGTTAAATTTATAATTACATGAAAAAATATCATGGTAGAAATATAATTTCAGCGTTTTTTTTCAACACTTGAGAATTAGTTTATGCAATAGAAAGTAGATGGCGTTAAATTTATAATTACATGAAAAAATATGGTAGAAATATAATTTCAGCGTTTTTATTCAACACTTGAGAATTAGTTTATGCAATAGAAAGTAGATGGCGGTAAAATTAAAACTCGCAAACAGTAATTTTATGAAATGCACCAGATCAGTGAATAATGTTAAAATATTTTTCTTTTCCAATTCGCTTAGGTCGACGTTATCTGATTTATGCTTGGTATATCAGTAGGTACCTCTGAAGCGTTGTGGCGAATTTTGGCTTCAACCGTCCGGCTCAAACCGTCCAAAAGCCATTTAAAACCCTCTCCAGACTGTGGTCTGTGGTATGTTTGTCAGAAATGTGCTTCTGGCGTTTTTAAGGTTTTGCCAAAAGGATAATTCTGCAGAAACTTTAATGTACGACAAAGTACCTTTGTTCAACGACAATCAAATTGATCTATCTAATAGATGACGACGCGATATGGTGGGGGCACCAAGTGTCTTTATGAAGCATGCTTTAGGCAGGACAATATACACTGTCCTGTCAATACCAGTAACAAAGCTACTATTTACAGCTGCTAATACACGATTTCTGTCAGCGGCGCCACCTCATTTGCGTTCCTCAGAACAGTAGATAGTGTTAAACGCCGTACGTTCCATGCAGCCTGCAGATTAAGGCGCCTCCTGACGACCAAATTTGGGATGAAATTCTAGCGAATACAGCCGTGATAGTTCACGGAGTATGCGCCATTTGTTTGCTGGGTGTTGGTATTTTATATGCTTTGAGCTTCGTGCAACTGTGAGGGAAGTGTCTACACCATCTTGCCGAAGATGTCCCGCCTATATGCTCTGAAGAACTTTGAACAGGACGTGGACGTATCAGACGAGAGGGAGATAAATTGTTGTCTTACTATGCTACAAAATATTGTCATTGCTATCAATTCAATTCAATTCAAAAGTTCTATATTTCAATTTTGTCGTCACAGACGCAGATATTATATATATTTTTAAATTCTTTTAAGTGCAATAACACACACACAACACAAACACAGACTATATAATAATACCTAATATCTATTAGATATATATATTGTTTATTATATTTATATTATGTTATATTTATACCTATATATATATATATATATATATATATATATATATAGATATAAATATAACAAAGAATTAGGTATACATATATATATTGCCGAGGCACGGGTTCCTGATTTCTTTGCTATTATAAGAGCCCGCATAGCATCCTTTTGGAAAGGGATTCGGAGCTCAAATAATAGCATTTTAAAAAACTTGTCCGAAAGTTTGTGCTGTCCCATATTTAGGTTTTGGGTTTCTGTGCACCAGAGCAAAAATCGCAAATAAACTAGTTTTATTTAATTTTAACGTACATTTTATACAACAGGTAATATGTTTTATTTTATTTTATTTTTACTTAGTTTAAGTACTTTATACTTATAGTGTAACTACTTTAAATTGTAATTATGGGTTTTGGATTGCCTGCAATAAAGACATTTATTATTATTATTATTATTATTATATACATATATAAAACAAAGAATTAGGTAGGTACCCACTTTTTTATTACCTACTCATAACTTTTATTCTGATTACTGATAGATATAAATGATGAATTTTATTGGTAGATATTAGGTATTATTATATAGTCTGTGCTTTTTATTATCATTATCGTCTCTCGTATCGTATTTGCCTGAGTAGATAATGACAACATCTGTTTAAACAAGTGACGATATGGTTTACTAGGTCAGGTATAGCTTTGTTATGTGTTTATTATCTAAATATGTATACTTGAGACCTAACAGGTAGTCACTATTTTTATTTGCCAACTACTATTATAATACTAGGTAGGTATACTGCTTGAAAAGTTATTATTATATATTGTATAATTATTATATAGTTATTGTTTTCAATAATAGTAATAGATAGTAGAGAGATACATTACTTGAACTAAATACCTATTCAGATTCATATTTAATCACAACACAAGTATCAACCCTAACGTTACACGTGCCGCGTCAGAAGAGATAAGAGCTATGCGATAGAAAGAGAGGCACTCTGTAGGCAGTGGCGTAGCTACCGGAGGGCTAGACGGGGCAGTGCCCCGGGGCCCCCAAGCTCAGGGGGCCCCTCGGACTCTGACTTACAAACTATGAATTGAACTAGTGAAAGTTTCTCCCACATTCGGAATATAAATAAACCAGATTCCAGAAACGCGACTTTAATAATGGCAACTTATTTGAAAAAATACAGGGTATTTCAAACAAGTCTCGAACATTTTTGTTAGAAATTTGCGCGGAGTTCCCCGCAAGTTTCTGATGACGAATCTGGAATACGAACTGGAGTAGAACAAACGATTTTAAATAGTTTAGTTAGGGCCCTTGTTTATTTTTGCCCCAGGGCCTTTGGTTACCTAGCTACGCCACTGTCTGTAGGTTAATATGATTAAAGCGGACGAGTCTAAGTGACTCGTCCGCTTTAGATGCATTTCCAGGATACCGCCGCAGCTCGCGGACCTCGTGGTCGTACATTAGTGAAGTAACCATTTCTCGTCGCTATCGATAATAATCCTGATTCTAACTAGTTACGGAGTTTCTATATAATTAATGATAAATAATAATGTATATAAGAAAACTTAAATAATGAATTAATTTAGTAAATAATAAATCATGTTATATAAAGAAAGTCCTAACAACAACTCTTCTTGACAAGGAGGGTTGTTGTTAGGACCCCATACATATTATATTATTCTAACAACAACCTACATAATATTCAGCGGGATTACACTACATATTTTCATTGCGTTTCAGTTTTGAGATGAATTTTCGCAACGTCACGCCTGATTCCATAGCATTCATACTTAAGCTATTCGACACCAGCCGATCCGTTTTTATGCACGCACACGTCGCACATACGGGTATTTGATACAAAAAACTGGCCAAAAGTCATTTTTACAATAGTAACCGCGCAGCTATCCTTTGTTATGTTTTAACAATGGGACACTCTATTCATTAAGAAACCGGTACCCAGAAGGGGCTAGAGCGCTCCATGCGCCCTCAACGTCAGTCGGAACTCATCTGTTGTGCTAGTGACACGTTTGTTTTCTCGGCGCTCGCAAATTTCAATTGCTGTTTAAGACTAATCATACTGTTGTGTTTAGTGCAAACCCCAAAAACCACCATGGAATCTTCAGGCACAGGTATGTACTTTATTTTGAATCTATTGTGCTACTGTTAGGATCACTTTTTCATTCTTTAATTGTACCATAAAGTCATGAGTATTTTTATGCAAAAAAAAACACGTAAAATAGGTTTCCTTCGTCAAATTAAGTATCAGATAAACATAGTTAAGCTAAAGTTTATACATAATCGTGTTCTTTGAACCTTCTAGATTTCATATCAAGAGAAAAACCTTCCGCCTCTTTCCGCCCCTATGAATTATAGCCTCTGAACAAAAATAGGTTTTTTTCGAAAAAAAAACAACACTTTGTGTTTCTTTGATTTTAACATAGATTTTTTCTTGTTGGCAGGTCCTTATGATGAGTCATCGATGACAATAACAAGAGAGGATATGTTTAACGTAATAAAACAGTGCGACTACAAAAATTTAGATAAAAAACTGGACTTTCTTGAGCATAAACTAATTGAAATGACCAAATGCCCCGAGGACAAAACTAAAGTACTCCGCCATTGCTTAAAATCATTTAAACATCATTACAAGCTAAAATGGACCTCAGCAAGCTACAAAGAATGTCGTTTCCGAAAAACGAATGAACAATGGCTTAAAGAAAAAATTTCTCTACCTGTTTGGCGACACAATAAACCCGGCCGACCTCTTAAGGAATTCCAAGAATGTAGTGAAAGAAGCAAAAGGCGCAAAACAGAGAAAGTGAGATCAGAAATATCGCATGAAGAGTTGACGTATGCTGCCGTGATGAGTGAACGAGCCGCAGGCAACAATGATTTGTCTCAAATAATAAAACAGGCTTCAGCGACTCCGAGACGAGCCACTAGATTCCGCAAAATCATAAGTTCAGCCGACAAAAGTTCAAAAAGCGGCAAGTTAACGATAACACAAGCACTGATTAAATACGTGGAAGCCGACCTAACGCGCAAACAATATAATGTGATAAGAGATGGGCAGGAGGATATATACCCCTGTTATTCTCTCCTACAGAGAGCGAAAACGGAGTGCTATCCTAAATCTATTGTCTCCGAATCGATAGCAGAAATTACTTTACAAGATCTTCTTGACCACACCACTCAACGCCTTTGCCTGTACCTCCAGAAAGTGTTAATGACAGCAACAGAAATTGAAGGGCAGAATATGGAACTCATTTGCAAATGGGGATGTGATGGCTCGAAAGCACAAGAATTTAAACAAAAATTCCAAGATGAGTCAGGCTCCGATGCCCATGTTTTTATAAGCTCATTAGTACCCCTACGACTGACAAGTAATGTGAATGGCCAACTGAAGATTTGGTGGCAGAATCCAGCTCCTTCATCTTGCCGATTTTGCCGTCCTATAAGGATTCAGTTTGTGCATGAAAATAATGAAGTGACTCGATCCGAAATAGCACACATTGAAAACCAGGCACAAAACATAAACCCCACTGAAGTTGAGGCTGACAATAAAGTCATAAAGGTGTCGCACACACTTGTGCTTACAATGGTAGATGGTAAAGTGTGCAATGCCGCAACTAATACCACGTCAACAATGAAGTGCTACATATGCAAGCAGACCAGCAAAGATTTCAACAATCTTAAAACCGACGAAAGTTTGATAGATTCGAACTCGCTCAAATTTGGACTATCAATATTGCACGCTCGGATTAGATTTCTCGAAACATGTCTCCATATAGCCTACAAACTACCTATCAAAAAATGGAGGCTTAACAAGGAGGAAAAGCAGCTTTCGGCAGATAAAAAGAAAGAGATTCAAGAGGCCTTTCGAGAGCAAATGGGCTTGCTTGTAGACGTGCCGAAAGCTGGCTTTGGAAATACTAACGATGGAAATACTTCTAGGAGATTCTTTGCCGATCCTGTAACAACTGCCTCAATAACAGGGATTGATATAAACTTCCTTAAGAACCTCAAGTTGATTCTAGAAGTTATTTCGAGTGGGTTCTCTATTGACACGGAAAAATTTTCGGTGTTTCTGAAGTCAACAGCCGAACTATATGTGCAGTTATACAACTGGCACCCCATGACGCCAACTTTGCATAAAGTTTTGTGTCATGGGGCTTTGGTAATCAAACATGCTCTTTTGCCGATTGGACAATTATCAGAGGAGGCAGCTGAGTCGCGGAATAAACATTTCCGCCTATACAGGCAAAACTTTGCAAGAAAGTTTTCGCGAAAGAATTGCCTCCAAGATGTCATGAACCGCCTTCTTCTGACCTCTGATGTCTTTCTTAGTAGCAGCAGCAGAATGCAATTCAAAAGGAACAGGAAACCACTATCGCAAGAAATTCTACAATTTCTTAAAGTTGAATACGAGTGTCCCGCGGACACTGACACTGATAATGCTGACCCGGGCACTAGTACTGATCAAGCAGATAGCGATAGCGAGTCTGACGAATATTAGCTGTATAAGTTTCTCTGTAAATATTACAAGAAAATGTATATTTAACTTTTATTTCGATGTAAATTACAGTTTGTACATAGCTTTTCATTTATGTATTTTGTAAGGTTATGTAAAAAGTAAGCGTTATTTTTAAATCATTGTGTATTTTTAAATGCTTTTTTTATTAATTATTGTACAAATAAATCACCATAATGCTTGAAATAGAAAATAATGTTTTATTTTATTTCGATTTTATTTCACACGTAAGTCCCTTTGGAGAAAAGGGTATAGAAATGATTGGGTTATACTAAAATTAATATGAAAAATAATTAGGAGGCACAATTGACCCAAAATTACCAAAAAAAGGTTTTGGCCAGTTTTTTGTATCAAATACCCGTATGTGCGTCGTACGAGACCGCACAGTCTCGTCCGACGCGTGATACACCTTAGTGTATCACGTAGAGGTGTATCAGGCAAGACGCGTCCACACCGACTACGACTGCGTTTGGATGGCGATATTCATGATTCTACCGCGCGAGTTCCAGAGGCCTTGTTGCGGCAGGTGTGGACCCGGCTATTGACTTATCAAACTACTAAAACGGAATAAATGATCAAAGCACACACTTTTAGAACAAGGTGAATTGATTTATTATTAATTTACGATATTATTGATTATTGATTTATGACATTATGAATCTATTTATATACACAAATATAAAAGTAACCGTACTGTTCACAAAATAATTATAATTATGCGAAGATTTTATGCAATATGATATTTTTTTTTATTTATTTGTATAAATTTTACAACTTTTCTTATAAATCTAACACCTTATAAACCTTAAACAGGTTTGTCTTGGGTGTCGCATTCCTCTTCTATTACTTACTTCTAAAATAGTAACATTTTTAGTATATACTCTGATATTTTTGCCTAGGTCAAAAATGTAAACAAAGGGGATACCCATACAAAAAAATACCTTATAAGTTATAAGTAACAGTTTATTAAATTTTTGCCAAAAGCACACGACAAGTTATTTATTCTTGTTAAAATCTATAGGTTATTTAATAGGAATGATTTTGAGGTAGTAATTTATACAAGCAAATACAGGAGGTATTTGCTTGTATTTCGATGGTTCGTTTTACCTCTCTGAAACAACTGGTAGGTTAAAAAACGACAATTTAATGTTGAATATAAAACAACAACCAACAGCAAAAACAACCGTGCACTGAACAGTTATAATAACTATTTTTCTGTTGCTCCATTTTTACACAAAAAAGTTCACAGACGCGTGTCTCAAGCGGATGGCACTCGCGCTCTCACTGATCCCAACTGTTCCGAGATATCGTGTCCATGAGTGGTGTCTATGTGTGCGTTGCTCAAGCGCACTTTGTATGTAGATTGACTTCTGTACTTATCTATTTTGTGATAGGGGTATGAAACATTTCGGCATTTTTTTAACAATGAAAGACTAGAAAATAATATTAAACAAGATTTCGCCATTTTAAAAGCCGTAAAGGCCGTACATTCGTTTTTCGTCTAATGTCGGATTTGAATAACTTTCCTCTCGCTGCGCGTGTGCAATTTGTTCGTTGGTTGTTAGTTGTTACTAGTTAGGTATTATGTATTAAGTTTTTGTTTTGTTATTGTGTGTACTGTTACCGTTTCGTTTTTGTTTTTGTTGGTTCGTTGCTTCAATAGAACCTCTGCCGGTGGCAGGTTCATCGGCCTCAGGGCCTATGGCAGCAGGCCACCTGTCGCCGCCGCCGCCCAAAACACGGCCTAAAAAGTCTATGACTGCAACAGAAAAAGTCAACCACTCAACCACATTATAGATAACATAACAGATAGATTCGTCATAAATATTAATCAATCAGATTCCGAATCTGAAAGCAGCTCTTTAGATATGTCCGAAACTTGAACAGTTATTAGATGAAAACTTTCAGATTTCAGACAGACATATCTGAACAGTTGACTTATCATTGACTATCATATAGCTTTTTCTAGTTGGATTGCTTTATAACTATTTTCATACCTGCTAAAATTGTCAAAAAACGTAAATGTTTTATTCAACACATCCACCCATGTCTGCGGTCTTGCCGCCGCCTTTTTAGGAAGGTAGGTTCTTATAAAGGACAAACGAAGCGTAGCGTAGTAGCACTTAAGCAGTAGTGAAATAAATAATCCGCATAAGTGAAGTCACAGGCGGCGTATTAGTATAATTGATACAGAGAAAAACAGGTTTTGCTTCCTTGGCCTGTCACTTTGACAGTGACATTTCTTTGTTTACCTTTTTAACCAAGGCAAAACAATCAGAGTATAGGTGGTTTTCTTTTAACTCTCAGACTTCGGTTTAAGTTACCTCAATGTGTCAAATACTTCATGAAAACAAAGGTGTCAAGCAAATGTTAATTTTTATATCAGTGAAATGGGCTAACTTTTCTTACAATTTATGTATATTTTACTGTACCTATGGACATTTGACAGACAACACATTTTTATTTTGGGACAACCTGCATACAAGCCATATACAAATCTAACCGGTGCTGGAGCACTACTATCAGTAACAATTATAATATATAGTAATATATTGTTATTTTCTGCAAACAAAAGAATATACCTACTTATAACTTCGAGTAGACAGCCAAACGGAGTCGACACGACAGGCCTACTAGACATGTGTAAGTAATGCGATTGATGCATTACGCGTAATATTACCCGATCGAGTACTGTAGCATTACATATTACTCGACTAAATTAAGCATTACACGTCATACCTAGCATTACACCATAGCATCACACAGTGCACTGTTCTGTTCGTTGCATTATTTCCATTGAGGAATGGTGAGACCTCAATGATTATGTCCATTGAGGAATAGTGTAAGACCTCAATGATTATGTCCATTGAGGAATAGTGTAAGACCTCAATGATTATGTCTATCGAGTCTATGCCTCACTGTCACTATTCGCGCGCGCGTCTAAGAGAGAGGAAGCGAGCTTCATCGCACGTGCGCCCTGCCTGCCACTTGATTGAACTTCCATTTAGAACCGTATTACTAGAAAATTAAGGCGACAATAGGTTATTTTGGCACCGCCCCCGCCCGTAATTTTTGAATGTTTTGAACCTCTCGCTCAAAACAATATTGTTATTTTGATTTGATGTACTCGCTCCAGTCACAAACAAATAAGTAACTCGCTATCTCATGTATATACCCTATAACTATCACTTGCTATTGCATTCGAGCATTCCATTACAATATCACACAAGTGATAGTTATAGTGCGTCCGACGCGATCATCTCAGGTGATGTTTGGGGTGATGAAATAATGAAATATTACTCGGTACGAAATGTGGTGCCATATCACATTACTTTTCAATGCACTATTTTGCGCATGTCTAAGGCCTACCCCTCTCGCCAGTTTTGCCAAACGTCAAGGACAAAAATATCCACGACGTAAATTTTCATCTGTATGTATTTTTATATCTAATAATGCACTAAATTAGCGAAAATTTTAAAATTATTGTCAGTCACATAAACTCACATAGTGTTGCAACTAAATCGAAAAAGTTATATTTCGGATAAAATTTTTAGCTTATTTTCATGTATCTAGGCGGCCAAAGCTCTGTTTTCCTGCACATAATAAGAAAGTCAAATGAAACTGAAACTATTAATAAAGATTGAGAAAAAAACTGCAGAATGGATTTTAATTTGGTTTTCAGCGTTTAGTATTATACGTTCCAGCTCTGATTATAGGGTATACAGGTGTGGCAAAAATTTAGGACCTCCAGGGTAGGTACCTTTTCTCTTGCATTGAGAAAGTTTTGTCCTTAGAGTGGAGAAAATATAAACAGCATTTTTGGTATTTAAAATTTTTGCTGCACTTGTATACATCGAAACCGGTTGGGTTGGTGGTTGGCGCTCTCAAATGGGAGGTCTTGCGAAAATGGTCTTTGAAAAAAGATGACTATATTGTCTGTCGTCTACGCAGGCGAAGTTGCGGAAAAAATTTACTATAATGAGTAACTAATGAGAATGACCTAATCGAAAATAGGCACTTATATTATTTGAACGTTAGCAACACAATCAAAAAACCGGAGTGAAATTAGTGCTGGGACTGAACCAATTTAGATATCGATAAAAACAATAAGTTTAAAAATATGTCGATAAAAATACAATTGTTGTATTACACTTTTATGACGTTTATAAGTGCATCGTGCCTGTTTAAATGATATTTGACTTTGACTTCTATTACAGTTCAAAATATACATATTTTTTAAATTTCAGGAATTATTTTTGTATCTATATATCTCTATTTATTTACATTATCATAATTAAGGCCTTACAATAACATTAAATAAATTGCCGGATCAGCCCAGCCGTTCTCAAGTGATGCGTTTACCAAAGAACGGCATTAAATTTTTATTTATATAGATTACTAGAATTTCAAATCGCAAGCGCAGATAATATGCCAGTGTAAACTATTGCTCGCCATCCTCATAACAAACATCATTATCGAATAGGCCGAAAGAGTCACATCCCTATTTGAGTCGGCAATCGAAGCGGGGTTGCGGGGCAGTGCGGGCGGTATGTCCCCCGCGTCCCACGTCTTGTTCACCCCCGCGGAACGAAACGAACTTTGAACTTAAAAGTATTAAAAATTGACTTACCGGTGAAATGTGATGTTAGAATTCTATTTATTGTGTTTCCGAGTATCGTTTTTATTGCACATTTAACCATTTTCTTAAGACAAATAGAGAAATATCTGCTAAGAACTTGCAACGGGCGCTCACACTGTTAGTACTCGTAAGACTACTAGTGCTTGTATATTCTTGCGATGCTATGTTCTCACCCGTGCATGCTGTTTCCACTTAGGAACACGCGCTCTATACTTTGTTATTTATACTCTAAGATTTTAACATTAACATTCACTGGGAGTCTTCTGAACGCCCCCTTAAAAGATAAAATAAAAATGGACTTTTTGGCGGGAAGTGAAAAGTGATACAGTTCGATTTTGTTTTATTTTCCAAACAAGTGTTATTTTGAGTGATCATGTGTAATATCGGTGGAATATTAACCATTATGTGTTCGTTAACGTACACGAGTGTAGGCAAATGAAACAAAATAGGGAAAACGTTGCTTTTTATGTTCTCACAAAAAGTCCATGGAAAGCTTGAATAAAGTTCCACCACTTGTTTGAAGCACTAGGAGAGGGTCCGGCTTGTTGCTGTTGACCCTCATTCTCAACAAAAGTATAATAAAATGGAATAATAAACTATCAAATAAAAACTACGTAAGACATGGCGGCCAGGTCCTAGAGACTTTAGCCTGACCTAACGGGCAAACTTAAAAAAAAAATTTAATTTATTGTCATTGTCAAAATGACGAAGCTGAAGTTGACTTTTCTTTTGACGCCGGCCCGCCGGCGGCAAATCTACGCAAAAAAAGCAATCGACGTCCATCAAAAATAAACAAACGACGAAAAACAAAGAGCTGGAGGCAAGGTATCTGAAAGAAAACTGTAATTTTATTATGATAAGAAATATAAACTCTCTACCGAGAGCTTAAAACGATTTTAGGTGTGAAATTATTTTAAATTTCAGCAAGCAATAAATGTGGTGTATTTATTACTAAAACTCCGACAACCGCTCCGATGCCGGCCTCAGGTTTCGTTTCGATATTGGCTAGTTCTGCTATTGACGAATCTGCCATAAAAAACGTCTGGAATCACAATTTACATGAAGAGTTCCGTGCCCTCAGACAAGTAAGTAATTTTATTTTCTTGTGATACCTAGCATAAGGCTCATTAAAAAAATTAAGCTCTCTCTGAAACAATTCTATTCAAGAAACCAATTAACAGTATGCAAGGAAAGGTTTGTTTTTGTTGAAGATAATCCAGAGTCAAATGCTTCACAGAAAGTGTGCTAGAATGTCATGAAATATGGTTTATATACTATATGGTTTATAGATTACGGTCCATGTGGTTGTAACTCAAAATGCTATCTATCAATTACTCTAATAAATAGAAAATTAATCATTTAAATAGGTTAGACCTTAAAAAGTTTTAGTTTATTTTATATTTTAGAATCATAAGTAACATTAATGTTGTATCTTATAGGTTGTTCAGAAATATCACTGGGTTGCTATGGACACAGAATTCCCAGGAGTGGTGGCTAGACCAATTGGCGAGTTCAGATCGACTGCTGACTACCAATACCAACTGCTGAAGTGAGTTTTATTAAAAAATTTAAACTATTACTCATAATGCAGAGCGTTGATACAAGACATGCTGGGCCACATGAGACAAACTATTCTAAAAAAAAGTCAATCTTACAAGATTTCTGTCAGTGCAACTTAGATGATCTGATTTTCGATTGTAAAAAAACTGTTCAGAAGAGTATTAGCTTCATTCTTCCTATTTGTAACTGTGCCACTGAGATGTCCCGTGAACTATCAACCGATTTAGTTATATAACTTCCTTTTTTGAAAAGTACAATAATTTCAGATGTAATGTAGACCTTCTGAGGATCATTCAGCTGGGAATAACATTTATGGATGAGAATGGAAAGACACCACCAGGATGCACCACATGGCAGTTCAATTTTAAATTCAATTTGCAGTGAGTCAAAAATCAAAAGCACCTAAAACCCACCCAAAAAAATAGCAGACAAATAATCTCAATGACAATTGTTACAGGGAAGACATGTACGCCCAGGATTCCATTGATTTGCTGCAGAATTCTGGATTGCAGTTCAGAGAGCATGAGGAGCATGGTATTGAACCCTTGGAATTTGCCGAGCTTCTTATGACTTCAGGTATTTACTCTCAGCCTAGCATACCTATATCAAAGAAAACTATTACTTACGTAAAGAAGCGATACTCCCCCCCCCCCCACCCCCAATTTGTCGTCACTCGTAACGTATGGGTAAAATTCTGGGTAATGCCATGCTTGCGTCATTTGGTTGTCATCGCTGCGAATGACTAATGAGTGAGATTCAAATGTTTATTTTATATGTACGATCATTGAGGAATGACACTATAGAGTCCTCGACAGCGTAACACTTTTGGAAAGCAATAGTTTTTTGACAGTAATTTTGGAGTGTTTACCATACCTATGAAAAATTCTCCCATTCGCTTGAATGAAAATATAACGTGTTCTGCGTTGCATTGCAGCCACTATAACTTCAGAAGTTCGTGGTTGGTCTGTAAAAGGTAGGACATCTGTACTATTCTGTACCCCAGAGTGAAGAATAGGGAAATAGGGAATATGCATATGTTGTCGAAAAATCTAGAAATTACTTTTTATGATAGACTCCTGTAAACAGATCAAAAGGTGAAGGTCTCTTTTAGGTGGCCGAGTAATGAATACATTCTAGCGTGGCCACAGAATAATAGTATAGATTTCCTACCTTTTACAGACCAACTACCTACGACTTTCTGAAGCTATAGTGGCGGCGATACAACTCAGAGCTCGAATGACATTGCGGTAACTACATTTCCTTACGGTATGCTTCTTATGCAATCATTAATATTTTGTTGTTAACCAGGTTTTATCTAGGATTAAACCAGTCAGGTAAATAAAATAATCAAATAAAATATATGACACATTTATACAATATACATACATTCATTATTTCCATACAGGTAAAATTTACAATAGAAGAACTAGTATTTTGACATAATTTACAAGACTGCAGCACAACTGATACTTAGGATATAGGTAGATAGGTAAACACAATGTTAAAAAAAACACTTAAAGTATTCTAAATAGCAGTGTCTCAGTTAAATTTCATACTGTCGGAGTAGATCACAGACGTACTTATGAAAGTCAATTATTACATTGACCATACCACCGTATTGGATAGCACTAACTATACATAACTGTCAATTCACTACACTAACCCGAAACGGTTTGTCCTTTTGTGTCCTGAACAGCCTTGACGTTCACATGATGATGAAGTCTACGTTCATGAACTCGTTCTCACTATGTGGCGTTAATTAGGATTAGAAATCCGAGATTCGTTGCTTACATTTTTATTGTAGGATTGTGATCCATCAATGGAATTGGATGATTGGCCATAGTAATCGACAGCAAGGACCTGTAAGATAAATTTATTACACAAAATAAGAACTTATTTACAACATATGTTCTTACATAAGAGGCGAATGCCTTTACTATTAAAACAATTCTACTCTCTTCTTACTAAACTTTAACTTTTTAATTTCAAATTAAATAAAAACTATAATCATTAACTACTTTTATTACCTATATCTTAATTAAATGGTTTGAGAATGCACAATTTTAATACATTTAACATTTTACACAAATATGCAATTTGTTACCCGACGTAATGGGAACTGAAATGTTTATACGATGGCCACACTGACACACGAAACTGGTCAATGTTGTTTTAACAAAATAACACCGAAAACTGAATATATCAAGCCAAATGCAGGTTCTAATTGTCGAACCCGATGTATAGTTACATCCACATAAATTATAGTTACCGAAAAACATCAATAAACACAAGAAAAACACAAACGTTTGAAAACTTAATCTTTCAGTACAATTTTCACTTCACCATGAATGGAACACCCGAATATTTTTTCACATTTAATTCTAAATTGTTTCTAGTACACATTCACAAAGATTCACTTAAAAATAATAAAAAATACCACAACACAAATTAAAAAACCACAAGCCGACCCTGCCGGGCCACTATTTTGACTTAACATGTCATGGCCAATGTTAAGAAAATGGGTTACGCGATAGAGACAATATGATAATAGTTCTACCTCGTTCTTTATAAGAGCCTGTTGTATAGCGCTATCCTTTTTTAGGTCGGAAAACTTCGTAATTATCCCTCTATAGTGTAAGACCTCAATGTGTACGATCAATTGATGTTATTTGTTTGTTATGACCTTTTTGGATGACTATGACGACCTGCTTTACAGAGGTAGAGCAGGCCGGCTGACTATTTGACTTTGACATATGAACGAAACATATTGAGAAAAAAAGGACCGCGAAGAATGGCTGAAGACAGTGGAGCTGACCAGGACCTGACCTGACTGACGGAGGTTTGCCTCTCTCTTTTTTCATTAAAATGTAATATATTGACTTTGATACAATAATAATATACCTAAAACAAAATGGTTCGTTATTGTTCTGTGTATGGATGCAAAGAAACCACTTACACAAATAAGAATCGGAGATTTTTTGGTTTTTCGCGTCTCCCAGCCAAGCGATACTAGGTGTGAAAGAGAAACACTTAGGTTGCTTACATATAGCGTTGTCCTTGTCGCGCTCGATTCGTATTAGCAAATCCCTACAATAATTACGCACACACACAGAACGTGTGCGGACAGGCCATTTGTGGGTTTGAAGTCGGTTTAGTTTTTTTTGAAAAATAATTTATTTTACCCTTTTTAGTGAAAAACAAGTTTAAATTAAATTGATTCAAAAATTTAAACACATGCTTTTATGATCTAGAAGCCACATCATGACGAAGTTTAAAACGGGCTATCACAATTAAATGCACGTACAAAAAGATTTCATGTCTGTCCTATATCTCTGTTGAGGAGTTCCCTCGCCGGAAGTCAATCCTGGGTGTATCTGCGATGTCATGATGGAATTTAGAACAGGCTATTATGGTTAAATCCATTTACGAAATGTTTTGTCTGTACTATTCACCGTTGAGGAGTTCCCTCACCGGAAGTCAACCCTGGGTGAAGCAGGTGAAGCAGTCGAATACAAACCTCTGCCTTTAGAAAGTTGGTTACGAAAAAAAAACAAGAACCGACTTGAAGATTAAACTTATATTTTTTGTTTTTGCTATTTTTTTCAAAAACTACTGAATGAATTTCGATAAAATTTATATGGGACCACCTTAGAAGTATTACCTACCAATCAAAAAAAGAATCATCGAAATCAATGCATAATTGGCGGAGTAATCGCGTAACAAACACACAAAAAAAAAAAACATACCGTCGAATTGTAAACCTCCTCCTTTTTGAAGTCGGTTAAAAATAGTTAAAGTTGCTACAACTTGATAAAAATCGATATTTTGATTTTAGGTTTAAGTTTTCTGTGCTTTTAAAAATGTATCAAAAATCACATTTCCGCTTATAGATTGCTTCTGTTTCAGGAATTGTCCTTATGGACAACATCAACTGGTTGAGCTTCCACTCTGGTTATGACTTTGGATATATGCTTAAACTTCTTACTGACAAAAGCCTACCACAGGAAGAAAACGATTTCTTTGAAAGTCTACGACTGTATTTCCATACAGTGTATGATGTTAAAGTAAGTATATTACTACAACACATTATATGACCTGTGTTGAGTGAAAATAACTGATGTACCACCCAGGGTTCCACAGGCTTCTGCAGTTTGTTTTTACCATTCTTGTGCCAAGCATATCTTTTCAACCATGGAAGCAATGCCCAACAAAATTCATCTTTCATTACTATTATGTGTCAATAACACCGTTGTGTGGGTAATGAGGCCAACCTCATAACATAAGTCACATTATTTCCATCCTCCTGTTTTCAGTACTTGATGAAACTGTGCAAGAACCTGAAGGGAGGGCTGCAGGAGGTGGCGGACCAGCTGGAGCTGCGGCGGGTGGGGCCGCAGCACCAGGCAGGGTCCGACTCGCTGCTCACCGGGATGGCGTTCTTCAAGATTAAAGAGGTACCGCGACCAGCTGGAGCTGCGGCTCCACAATAAAACGTTTTTACTTCAAAATATTTTTACCTATTTTATATTAACTGCATACGAATACAATACAAGACACCGGCTTTTCTAAAATGTTTTTGCAAATTTAGTTTTACAATCTTAGAAAATATGTTCACCTAACTTAACATTGCTATGTTACTTCACAGCTTCACATACAGTGCAAACGAACAACTCCATCTCTGTTTCAGATATTCTTCGATGGGAACATAGAGAGCACGAGCGGGCATCTGTACGGGCTGGGCGCTCCGTTCCCGGCCGCGGCCGCCGCCGAGGGCGAAGCCGCGGGTTCATCCTGAGCGGGGGCTGCGCACTCCGGCCTTATCTTGCAGCCACCCGCAGGACGAACTGTATATAGTATACAGACTGACTGCTAACTGTAGGTCTAATAACTCCTTTGCTGCGCGGTGCGGGATCCACAAAACGCCATAGAAACGGACTCCCGCCCTAAGTCTCGAGGCAACCATTTTGAACCTTATGGTTATGTAGCGTTATAGAACTACTCCCGCACCGTGCAGCTACCCCTGCACTGCCCGAGACAAACTAGAGCTGTGACTGCAGTTAGGTACCTACATAGGTACGGTGAGACGAGCGCGAACCATTTGCGAGAATGTAATAATAATAATATAATTTATTTGCCAAAAATTTCAAATAACATTTTTAAACAACATACTGGCCTCAATAATTATACAAACACAACAGTTACACTAGCAGTTTACGTAATTCATATGTACTCGATAGCAATTTTTATAAGAGAATTAAATAATCACGAAGTTCTAGGATAAGGCATTCCTCTCGTTTACTTGGTATAAAATGTGGTGACAAAGGAGTACCATATATTAAAACGCCTCGATTATTGAACTTTGTGTCGTATATGCATCAAGTAATCTTGATACGTTTACGTTACGCACTGTCGCAATGTTCGTGCTCATCCCACCGGTTATTTTATTAACTTGGCTCGCTTTTGAAATACCTATTGATTAGATTGTTGGAAACCAGATACAGTCTGTATATGTACGAATTGACATTTAAATTTTTTCACTTAATTTTTTTTATTTCGAAACTTGATTAACGAATAGGAAACATATTTTTTTTTATCACCACATTATTTATCACATTTTGATTTTATTACAAAGCCATTAAAATTAATTTTGAATGTGACCAAATCCGCTAATCCCGAGTCAGGCAAAATAATGTGGTATGTCGCTTCGCTGCCCATTATTTTTAACTGTTGGTTCACACCCAGTTGCAGAAACTATCTTTAAATTTTAAAGACGACTTTAATTACTAATTTGTCATTAAATGTTGTTAAACATCAAATTTTCTAAAATCCATGTTGACATATATATTGAGATTCTATCAGACTCTATACACATTCTAGTTTTCCTTTTTTCAACATATCTCCGAAACATTTTCTTTTAATTAGCATGCGGAAACCATTTAGTCACGGTGCCATATGACAAATTTAAATGTTGATTGTCTCTTATTCAGAGTAATTATTAAGTTGATTAGAATTTATTTTAAATCTTCGTTAACTCATTGTAACCAAAGAAAATTAATTCAGTTCATATTGTGATATGGAAACTTGTATTGTTGTATGATTATAAACGAAATGTAAATATTAGGATATCTAGTTTGATAGTCGTACGAATCATTAACCTTTTGATTTTAGGATAAACCCAAAAAAAATTGGATTCATCATATCCGACGAACGGCATGAACATATTAAAGTCTGATTAATGATTCTTCATACGAATATCGTCTTTAGTACTTTAAAATGTCACAAATAATACAAAATAAATTCTCTTATACAAAATAAATTCTCTTATTTTATTATTATATTTACTTAATTCTTTTTATATTATTTAATTTTGTGACAAATGAAATGTTTATTAAGATTTTAAATATTCGAAAGAAGAAAAATTACATTGCTCATTCATGCAGGATTCGAATCTGTATCTTCGGAATACGGTCCTGACGCTTTACCAGCTTGACCACCGAAACATCTGCTCCAGTAACCAAAGGGTCATGAACCTTTTGTGGCATATTGACCCGTCGCCATATTGAATTACATTTAAATGTAAAAAAAGAGATCTATGGTAACATTCATCCGAGAATTTATATTCCAAGCTTTTCATTTTTAACTACATAATAATTATCATTAGCATTTAAGTATGATTTTGTCTGAATTAAAATAAATTAACCATCAATATAAATATAGTATATAGTTACATAGTTGATTCTTGTTACTTTTATCATAACTCATTATATGTATCAAAATAAAAATACTTAAAACGAAGTGCTTGAAGTTTAACCAATCCCATTTTTATTAAACTATTTCAGATTACACAAAATGGTAAACAATTTTTATTTCACTTATATCAAAAAGCAATGTTTTCTCTATTTTGTTTCATTTGCCTACACTCGTGCAGGTTTACGAACACATAATGGTTAATATTCCACCGATATTACACATGATCATTCGAAATAACACTTGTTTGGAAAATAAAACAAAATCGAACTGTATCACTCATTGAGGAAACCTCAATGGTATCACTTTTTACATCCCGCCAAAAAAGGCAGCATGAAATGAATTAAACAGTGACATTTGACAAATAGATAGAACATACATTAGAAGTAGTAAACTCCAAGGAGTTTTGCAATGTTACCACATTCTTCCAGGCTGAAAAGGCAAGCCGTTCAGTATAAAACATAATCCTCAAATCGGGACGGTAGTCTATGTTCCCTCGTTGGCCTTGCCTCTTGTTCATTTATGGGCTGTTCTGCGACTGGGCCTGTCTCAATAGTCTGTCTGTCAGTTTGTCCTTGAGCTTCGAGTAGACAGCCAAAGGCTGGATACTTTATCTGAGTCCTTGAGTATCGTTCGAATCTCGCGTCTCATTTAATATCTCAGGTGTTTCCTGAATTATGTGGCTATCTTGTCCTAATGGCGCTAAGTGGCAGTTCGAGACAGTGGATTCTCGTCCATCTGCAAGGCGAACATAGGAATAGTCTGGGTTTACATGAAGTAAAGTTACTTCTTCGACGATTAGTTGATATTTGTTCATGCCGTGAAATTTTCGCTGGGATTGTAAGGACCGTCCTACTTGAGGCGATTCCCCGTGAATTTAAGTAATTTTTTATTTTAGCCGTCATGAATGATGTTCCCCTATCTGATGAAGATAAGATGGAAAACCGAATAGCATGAATATTTCAAATGTTTGATGACTGTTGTATAGCTCATGTCAGCACATGGAAACGCAAATGGGAAACGTGTGTACTCATCAATTAAAGTTAACCTTTAACTAAGTTAAATTAGTTAGTTTTACCTATTCCTTGTGTTGGAAGGTACAGGTGGTTTTTGACAGCTGACACTTTACAGGAACAAAAACATTATTGTTTTATGAAGCTCATGGTACGCATCCGAGTAATAAGATTGTAAGCTTAAAATAAAACGTCCCTATAGCATGATTGTCTTGTAAAAGTTGGTGGTAAGCCCCCAGATAGTGCGGTATTGGTATTCGAGTTACACGATTCCCCTGCTGTTCTGCTGTGATTAGGTATATATTACTAACATTAGTTTTATTCAACTTTATTTTCTTCATCTCGCTTATTATTTCGTTTTATTAAAAAGCTTGAGCAAGTTTCACCGTTAAAATGCATGTCCTAAAGTAAATTAAGTTATAATATCAAGTCTCAGATAAAGTATACTCGAAGTATTAAGTACGTAGAACTAAAAAATAACGAACATTTCGTACCTATACAATTTTTACAAATTCTACGTAATTCTCTAGTCTAAACTACGTCTTTTCCAAAATCCGAGCTGGCAACACAGAATGAAGTGAACGCAGCCTTACTTTGACTCGGTAGCGAAACCAAATCGAAACGTTGGTTACCTACATTTTTGTAGAATTTTCTTTTATTCTTTGCTTTTGCTTGAAAATCTATAACATTGGTAAATTCTAGTGTAGTGAATTTTAGAACTAATAGGTATATTGGGCATTGTTCTGTTCTTCCTCAGCCACCGAAAGGGAATAATGTATTCTACATAATACGGCGGGAAACCAACTAAGCCTTAGGTACCTTTAAATGGTTTAACAATCTTACTATATCACACTGCTGAGCTTTGAACTGCCTTCGTTAGGACAAAACAAATCGAGCTATAAGTACGACGTCGAAACAAACTCAACTATCAAATCGATGTAAGTACATCTTATCTTGCATATTATAAATCTAGAAAGTACCTATACTTGCTTGCTCAAAGCAATCCGTACAATGTAAAGTAACACATGCTTATAACCCACTCCTCAAAGTCCCTTTACGTCCTTGTCTCTTGGTGTACCTACCTATAAATGTGTACAAAGACAAATCAAAACATGTTGCTATCGCGGGAGTGTGAATGATATAGATATAGATTAAGGATCAATCAGGAGAAGGAGAAGTAACAGTTGCAGCTCTACCTAGAACATTGTTCTGCAAAGTCCTGCATGGCACTCCACTGCGCTCGTCACCCTAAGACAATTAGCTCTTATGTCTCATATTGCCCAGTAATTTTGTTGGTGCAATGCTCTTCAAACTGGAACACAATAATGCTTGTGCTCTACTTGGTTGCAAAATAACTGGCAAAAAGGTGGTGTTCACCTAAGCAACCTCTCGCATATGAAAAACCTGCCACTGGTTATCTCATATAATAATCAAATAAAATACTGTCACATCTCTTATCACATTCCCGATTCATGCATATTAAGAAAATATATATAATTCTATTACAATGAAATAACTTTCATTTACTTTGAGATGCTTACTGGGTATACTATGTTCATACTCCAAACCCTTGTCCTAGGTCTTCTTATCCTTGAAACTCTGGTAAGACCATGAGTAGTCGCACTCTGCTGAATAGAAGCTCTGACTCAGTCTGCCTTCTCATCATTCATAAGGAACATGCACATGTTGAAAACCACTGGATCAAACTGTGAAGGCACAAGATAAAAATAACTAACCATGAACAAAGTAGGATCAAAATGCTAATTAATGCTTTTGTTCTCGTGATCTGAATGTACAATATATTTATGCTTTATACTGGTCATTATCATGGATGAAATATCAGTGTATCTATGTCAGCTTAATGTAAATGTTAATTTGTTTGAAGTTCGGCATTGTACTTAGTTCAGAATGTGTTGTGGGTATCTCGTATGAGAAGTTACACTTTTGATTTTGTATTTAGTTGATTAATTGTCTCGTTTTAGTCTGTGTATGTGTTGTGCTAGTTGTACCATGTGCAGTTTCTGCAGAGTAGTATTTTCTTCCTATGTTTTCTAATGCAGATACCAACAGTGAGCTACTTTGGTACAATGCCGCCACTGCCTGGGTCAGGAGAGAGTGGTATAAAAGATGTATGGAATCACAACCTGCATGAAGAATTTCATGTCATAAGACAGGTATATTGGATTAACTTTTTAATAAATACAAAATTTTTAATGCTTAAGATCGACAAACAAGCATTATTATGGCTTATAATATCTGGCCTGATGGAAAGTGGTAGTTAAAAGAAATAAATTAAAGATTAGAATAAGTTATTCAATTACTCTATTTTATAAGTTACTCAATTACTATATTTATGATTTTTGTCATGAATAATTATATCCAGGTGGTCCAGATATACCACTGGATAGCTATGGACACAGAGTTTCCAGGAGTTGTCGCTCGACCCCTTGGGGAATTCAGATCTACAGCAGATTATCAGTATCAATTGTTGAGGTATATTTTTCATTATTTACCTATAGAATGTAATTCATTCAATTCATTCCTTCTGAGATTAAGTTCTTTTTGCAATTTAATATATTATAATTGAGATTACTTTTGTTATGTTCAGAATTTGTACTTTTTTTTTTAATCTTTTAATTTAAGGTTTTTGAGTCGTTCAACGACTATGTCAGTCCCATATTGAACTCGATTTATACTTAGGTACTGTTTTTAACCAGCCTGTATGTGGACTGATAGATCATTCTAGCCGCATCCGAAGTTGGTGCAGATAGAATGCCCTGGAATAGACCCACATCAGACTGGCAAATTAGAAAGAAAGAAAGAAAGAAAGAAAATACATAGATTCCGGACATCACACAACATTATACTGAATATATACATACTAAAATAAAGACAAAACAAAAACAATACAGTGAAATGTTGCGCGATGTCAGGAAAAGGTTCCGACTCAGCATACGCTAAGGTATCTTAAGTAGGTACCTTAGCACTGATTTTCAGTCGGAACCCTTCCCATGACATCATGAACAATCAGACGAAGATAAAAAACAAACATTAAAAACAAACATAAAACAAAACAAAAGTATATATATATATATATATATATATACAGTTATAAAGAAGAAATAATAATATGCTATGGCAACTCCACAAATGCCATCCAAACCAAAAAACAAGAAGTGAAACGAAACTGTAAATTAATGTATACAAATTATCTCTAACAGACATACTCCGAACACACTCTAGCAAAAAATGATATACATCTTCCATAACGCCACACAGGTCACAATTAAGGCTCTCCACTTTTTTCATTAAGTATTTCAATTTATTGAGGGGCATGTGTCCGGAGCGCAGTCTATGGGCAATTACAATAAGTTGTCGACTTATTTTAATATTGGCATACCATGGTATGTGAGGGGGCTCGCTTTGCATAGTTCTGTACCATATGCCTTTTTCCAGAGAAGTAATATTAAAGTATTCTTTCCATTCTGTTATTATTCTGTTTTTATATTTTATGAGCATTTCTGAATATTCTGTCTTTAAGTAAACTTCTGTACCACTTGATATTGCTTCTCTGGCTAGTTTATCTGCTTCCTCATTACCAAGTACGCCAATATGTGATGGAATCCATTGCATACCCAGAGCCGTTCCCCCAGATACCAATGCTAGGATTTTATTTAAAATGGTGTAAGCTATCGATGCACTTCTGAGGAGCATTGAGCTACATGTTGCAAGGCACTTTTGCTGTCTGACAAAATAACTACCTTTTTGAGTCCTGCACTGATAACATGTGACAGCGCCTCCGATATTGCAAAAAGCCCCAAATACATAATAGAGTATTTTGAATTTTGACATATTTACACATTTGAAACCTTCCCTCACATTGAGACTGGGATCATAATATGCTGCACCACGATCATATTCTTTGTTTTTTTTTTGAGATCCATCTGTATTAATTTTATGCCAACCATTATATTTATTATTTAACATATTTTATGAAGTGTATTATATTTTAGAATTCTGTTATATCTATTATTCGGTTCAAGCATATTATCAATTTTAATTTGAATGAAGTCCATATTAATGTTTGATACCAAGTCTCTAACGTAAACATATTGGGTGGGTTGCTAATGTTAATATTTTCAATCTTTGTGTCACTAGATACTGTGGCTAATAATGTTTTTTTTATTCTGATAAGATATGTAGATTGATTTAAATTTGACAGTATTTGTAGTGAATCTAAATTACTTGCCCACGATCGAGACTTATAGACCAGCTGGCCGATTCAGAAGCTCACGACAACTCATTTGTCGATCGATTCGGTTTGATATCGTACGATTCAAAATATTTTAAATTCACAATAGTCGAATCGACGTTCAAATTGTCGTAGTCGATAACCAATCGTAACCGTACGATAAACGCGTATTTATCGACCGAGAACGTTATTCACAATGCAGATATCGAAGCAAACTTATCGAACGTCCGATTAATTTCCACGACAACTTATCGAGTGCAACATATCACTCAATACCGAGTATATTCCGTGTGTTGTTAAATAAACTACATTTTCTACTACAAATAAAACAAAACTCACAGTAAGATTCAACATAAACTAATTCTATGTAATAAAGTACCTACCAAGTCTAGTATTTATTTGTAGGTTAAGTTCGCTTTGATTGTTTTAGGACTATTTACTTACTACTATAAGACTACTTAATAAGATGCATAAATCTACCGAGATAAAATCACTGTACCTATATAATTATTATAAAGTACTCTGTGATACTATGTAATAGTAATTTTGGTATTTACTTAACATTTCTAACGAATCTTGATGAGGCTCGTCTTCTCGCTCGATCTTCTTTTAATAATTTCAAAACATGATAAAGAAAACAATTTGCGATAGACATTTAAATTTGGCGGTTTGTCAATGTCAAAAGCATAGATTAAACATTAATGTTAAGTGGATATCAGCAGGTGGGTGTTTACGAAGCTCTTGTTTTTTTATATTTCTACCAATATCTGGCGCTTATAATTGTTGATTATAATTTAATTCGTGATAAACGTTGTTATAATAAATTTTGATAACTTGAAAACATTTTTATATCGTCTTGATAATAATACAATTTTCTGCGAGTATTGCACACTAAACGAACTCCGTAAATGCAACACGTTGTCGTATCGATTTCGATATCGTAACCGAAACCGTGTCGAATCCTCGGGGCGGATGTTCTGAATAGCTCGAAAAGAAACCTACGACACGAGATCGTTATCCAATCGAATCGATTCGGTATGTTGTCGTGGGGTTCTGAATCGGCCAGCAGGGTCGATAATTTTTAAAATAAAAAAAAAAAAGATCCCCACGACAACATACCGAATCGATTCGATTGGATAACGATCTCGTGTCGTAGGTTTCTTTTCGAGCTATTCAGAACCTCCGCCCCGAGGATTCGACACGGTTTCGGTTACGATATCGAAATCGATACGACAACGTGTTGCATTTACGGAGTTCGTTTTGTGTGCAATACTCGCAGAAAATTGTATTATTATCTAGACGACATAAAAATGTTTTCAATTTATCAAAATTTATTATAACAACGTTTATCACGAATTAAAATATAATCAACAATTATAAGCGCCAGATATTGGTAGAAATATAAAAAAAACAAGAGCTTCGTAAACACCCACCTGCTGATATCCACTTGACATTAATGTTTAATCTATGCTTTAGACATTGACAAACCGCCAAATTTAAATGTCTATCGCAAATTGTTTTCTTTATCATGTTTTGAAATTATTAAAAGAAGATCGAACGAGAAGACGAGCCTCATCAAGATTCGTTAGAAATGTTAAGTAAATACCAAAATTACAATTACATAGTATCACAGAGTACTTTATAATAATTATATAGGTACAGTGATTTTATTTCGGTAGATTTATGCATCTTATGAAGTAATCTTATAGTAGTAGGTAAATAGTTCTAAAACAATTAAAGCGAACTTAACCTATAAATAAATACTAGACTTGGTAGGTACTTTATTACATAGAATTAGTTTATGTTGAATCTTACTGTGAGTTTTATTTTATTTGTAGTAGAAAATGTAGTTTATTTAACAACACACGGAATATACTCGGTATTGACGGTCAAATCTAATGCTTTCGAGTGATATGTTGCACTCGATAAGTTGTCGTGGAAATTAATCGGACGTTCGAAAACTTTGCTTCGATATCTGCATTGTGAATAACGTTCTCGGTCGATAAATACGCGTTTATCGTACGGTTACGATTGGTTATCGACTACGACAATTTGAACGTCGATTCGACTATTGTGAATTTAAAATATTTTGAATCGTACGATATCAAACCGAATCGATCGACAAATGAGTTGTCGTGAGGTTCTGAATCGGCCAGCTGCTGGCCAATTCAGAACCCCACGACAACATACCGAATCGATTCGATTGGATAACGATCTCGTGTCGTAGGTTTCTTTTCGAGCTATTCAGAACATCCGCCCCGAGGATTCGACACGGTTTCGGTTACGATATCGAAATCGATACGACAACGTGTTGCATTTACGGAGATCGTTTTGTGTGCAATACTCGCAGAAAATTGTATTATTATCTAGACGATATAAAAATGTTTTCAAGTTATCAAAATTTATTATTACAACGTTTATCACGAATTAAATTATAATCAACAATTATAAGCGCCAGATATTGGTAGAAATATAAAAAAACAAGAGCTTCGTAAACACCCACCTGCTGATATCCACTTAACATTAATGTTTAATCTATGCTTTTGACATTGACAAACCGCCAAATTTAAATGTCTATCGCAAATTGTTTTCTTTATCATGTTTTGAAATTATTAAAAGAAGATCGAGCGAGAAGACGAGCCTCATCAAGATTCGTTAGAAATGTTAAGCAAATACCAAAATTACTATTACATAGTATCACAGAGTACTTTATAATACACTCGAGAGCAATGAATCCGGGTCACTTAAAGAATGTTAAAAATCTCGGAAACTAAAAATGATAGGTTAATGCAATAAATTGTATTTAATAGACAATGTAATACTCCTTAAATGAAAGTAAAAAAATATGAGTCACCATACATTTTATTAACACAAAATTACATAAAGAAAAAAACTGCTGATCTCTCCTTAAAACAAAAATAGGAAACATGAAATGTTTGAACTTTATTACGATTTTCTTGAATTTTAATACTTCGTATTGCCTCCTCGTGCTTCCATTACTGCGTTTACGCGGTTTGGCATGCTGTACACCAAGTTCCTTATACGATTTTGGGGAATATTCTCCCATTCCTCTGTGAGAGCAATTTTGAGCTCACGAAGCGTGATTGGGGGAGGGTTTCGTTGTTTTACGCATCTGCTTAGCTCGTCCCAAGCATGCTCGATCGGGTTGATATCCGGGCTGCGCGCTGGCCACTCCATACGAGTAATGTTCATCTCTTGAAGGTAGTCATTCACAATCCTACCTGTATGAGGTCGGGCATTGTCATGCATAAATATAGCATCCTCACCTAAATTGACCATAAATGGACCAACGTGATCATTGAGGATTTCTTCCACATATCTTACGCTAGTTAATAATAATAATAATAATAATTAATAATAATTTGTTTATTCATTTAGAAATGTTGGTACAAAAAAACTTAATATAAGTATACTCGGAAACTTATTCTAAGGTTTACAAATAGGGTAGGAATAATAATTAAGTTATTTAAAGTCCACTAGTTCCCACACTAGGATTCCCTGTGTCGTGGGACACTAGTCTCCTCCGTAAAATGCTTTAAATATAGTTAGTATATAGGGATCCATATTCACAGTTAGGAACATAACTAAATAAACGTGAGCTAAACAATAGGTAGGATCAGATATGTCTTTTAACTTAGAAGTAGCCATTTAAGCTTTTTGGTTGTCCTGGTCCCTAGAACTATTTATTCTAGGTGCGTACAATAGTTCGAGTATCATAACTACCTTGTTTCATGCGTCCAAACTCGAAATCAAAAACAAAAATAATAAGCTCGGCAAACATCCCGACACGTACAACAGCAGTGGAAGGTAGGTATTTAAAATAGACAAGGCAGGTTTAAACTTAGTAAATAAGCGACAAAGCATGAATTGCTACTTATGCTTCTATATTTTATCCTTCTCACTTGTAGGTACACAGACGGTTCCACTGCTGTTACACTTTAACAACAGACACATAGATTTGTGTTGTCCCACCTCACCTCACCTCACAGTTAAAGAGCCGTTTTCTATGATCACCAGCTCTGTGCGACTTTCAGAAGAAATTCCGGCCCACACAAGTACAGACCCACCACCGTAGGCTACTTTTTCTTCGATGCATGCTTGCTTGAATCTTTCCCCTGGTCTTCGATACACTCTGTGTCTTCCATCGTGCTTGTAGAGCATAAATTTTGATTCGTCGGAGAACATAACTTTTGACCAATCTTCAATACTCCAATTTACGTGGCTCTGGGCATATCTTACGTCTCGAAATACGATGCCCACGCTCCAGTTTAGGGCCGTTAGCAGGTCTAAGGGGTTTTAAGTTAGATTCAGCAAGCCGACGTCTTACTGTCCATGCACTTGGGTTACTTCCTCCGAGGCGTCGAAACTGATTGGTGAGTTCAGTTCCTGTGAGAAAGCGATTTCGAAGCATGGTGTTCACCAAGTATCGGTCTTCTCGTGCTGTGGTACACCTGGTTCTGCCCGTTCCTGGTCTGCGTAGGTTAGAACCAGTTTCTTCGTAACGTCGGAGAACTCTTTGTACTGTTGACAGCGACACACCGACAGTCCTGGCTGTATCGCGCTGACTCCGGCCGGTTTCCAGCATTGTAAGTATTCTGGTGCATTCTTCAGGCGTAAGCGACATAATTTCAGCTTGAATAATGAATATAGAGCACTATCAACATGGTTTATGTACCCACATAAATGACAGATTACAAACAAAAGCAAAACCAAATGCTGTAATTTCGTAGTTCCATCTTCGAAAGTGGCCCTTTTTCAAATTTGATTTTTTTATGATATAACTTTACAATAACTAAGAAGTTTTAATACCTTCATTTAAGGAGTATTACATTGTCTATTAAATACAATTTATTGCATTAACCTAGCATTTTTAGTTTCCGAGATTTTTAGGATTCTTTAAGTGACCCGGATTCATTGCTCTCGAGTGTAATTATATAGGTACAGTGATTTTATCTCGGTAGATTTATGCATCTTATTAAGTAATCTTATAGTAGTAAGTAAATAGTCCTAAAACAATCAAAGCGAACTTAACCTACAAATAAATACTAGACTTGGTAGGTACTTTATTACATAGAGTTAGTTTATGTTGAATCTTACTGTGAGTTTTATTTTATTTGTAGTAGAAAATGTAGTTTATTTAACAACACACGGAATATACTCGGTATTGACGGTCAAATCTAATGCTTTCGAGTGATATGTTGCACTCGATAAGTTGTCGTGGAAATTAATCGGACGTTCGAAAACTTTGCTTCGATATCTGCATTGTGAATAACGTTCTCGGTCGATAAATACGCGTTTATCGTACGGTTACGATTGGTTATCGACTACGACAATTTGAACGTCGATTCGACTATTGTGAATTTAAAATATTTTGAATCGTACGATATCAAACCGAATCGATCGACAAATGAGTTGTCGTGAGCTTCTGAATCGGCCAGCTGCTGGCCGATTCAGAACCCCACGACAACATACCGAATCGATTCGATTGGATAACGATCTCGTGTCGTAGGTTTCTTTTCGAGCTATTCAGAACATCCGCCCCGAGGATTCGACACGGCTTCGGTTACGATATCGAAATCGATACGACAACGTGTTGCATTTACGGAGTTCGTTTTGTGTGCAATACTCGCAGAAAATTGTATTATTATCTAGACGATATAAAAATGTTTTCAAGTTATCAAAATTTATTATAACAACGTTTATCGAGAATTAAAATATAATCAACAATTATAAGCGCCAGATATTGGTAGAAATATAAAAAAACAAGAGCTTCGTAAACACCCACCTGCTGATATCCACTTGACATTAATGTTTAATCTATGCTTTAGACATTGACAAACCGCCAAATTTAAATGTCTATCGCAAATTGTTTTCTTTATCATGTTTTGAAATTATTAAAAGAAGATCGAGCGAGAAGACGAGCCTCATCAAGATTCGTTAGAAATGTTAAGTAAATACCAAAATTACAATTACATAGTATCACAGAGTACTTTATAATAATTATATAGGTACAGTGATTTTATTTTGGTAGATTTATGCATCTCATTAAATAATCTTATAGTAGTAGGTAAAAAGTTCTAAAACGAGCGAGATTCTAAAGCGAACTTAACCTATAAATAAAAACTAGACTTGGTAGGTACTTTATTACATAGAATTAGTTTATGTTGAATCTTACTGTGAGTTTTCTTTATTTGTAGTAGAAAATGTAGTTTATTTAACAACACACGGAATATACTCGGTATTGACGGTCAAATCTAATGCTTTCGAGTGATATGTTGCACTCGATAAGTTGTCGTGGAAATTAATCGGACGTTCGAAAACTTTGCTTCGATATCTGCATTGTGAATAACGTTCTCGGTCGATAAATACGCGTTTATCGTACGGTTACGATTGGTTATCGACTACGACAATTTGAACGTCGATTCGACTATTGTGAATTTAAAATATTTTGAATCGTACGATATCAAACCGAATCGATCGACAAATGAGTTGTCGTGAGGTTCTGAATCGGCCAGCTGATCCGACTGAAATAGGCCGACAAATGGCCTAGTTGCGGAAAAGGTCCACTCTACAAATACAATACTGTCTTAATAGACCAGCTGGCCGATTCAGAAGCTCACGACAACTCATTTGTCGATCGATTCGGTTTGATATCGTACGATTCAAAATATTTTAAATTCACAATAGTCGAATCGACGTTCAAATTGTCGTAGTCGATAACCAATCGTAACCGTACGATAAACGCGTATTTATCGACCGAGAACGTTATTCACAATGCAGATATCGAAGCAAAGTTTTCGAACGTCCGATTAATTTCCACGACAACTTATCGAGTGCAACATATCACTCGAAAGCATTAGATTTGACCGTCAATACCGAGTATATTCCGTGTGTTGTTAAATAAACTACATTTTCTACTACAAATAAAGAAAACTCACAGTAAGATTCAACATAAACTAATTCTATGTAATAAAGTACCTACCAAGTCTAGTTTTTATTTATAGGTTAAGTTCGCTTTAGAATCTCGCTCGTTTTAGAACTTTTTACCTACTACTATAAGATTATTTAATGAGATGCATAAATCTACCAAAATAAAATCACTGTACCTATATAATTATTATAAAGTACTCTGTGATACTATGTAATTGTAATTTTGGTATTTACTTAACATTTCTAACGAATCTTGATGAGGCTCGTCTTCTCGCTCGATCTTCTTTTAATAATTTCAAAACATGATAAAGAAAACAATTTGCGATAGACATTTAAATTTGGCGGTTTGTCAATGTCTAAAGCATAGATTAAACATTAATGTCAAGTGGATATCAGCAGGTGGGTGTTTACGAAGCTCTTGTTTTTTTATATTTCTACCAATATCTGGCGCTTATAATTGTTGATTATATTTTAATTCTCGATAAACGTTGTTATAATAAATTTTGATAACTTGAAAACATTTTTATATCGTCTAGATAATAATACAATTTTCTGCGAGTATTGCACACAAAACGAACTCCGTAAATGCAACACGTTGTCGTATCGATTTCGATATCGTAACCGAAGCCGTGTCGAATCCTCGGGGCGGATGTTCTGAATAGCTCGAAAAGAAACCTACGACACGAGATCGTTATCCAATCGAATCGATTCGGTATGTTGTCGTGGGGTTCTGAATCGGCCAGCAGCTGGCCGATTCAGAAGCTCACGACAACTCATTTGTCGATCGATTCGGTTTGATATCGTACGATTCAAAATATTTTAAATTCACAATAGTCGAATCGACGTTCAAATTGTCGTAGTCGATAACCAATCGTAACCGTACGATAAACGCGTATTTATCGACCGAGAACGTTATTCACAATGCAGATATCGAAGCAAAGTTTTCGAACGTCCGATTAATTTCCACGACAACTTATCGAGTGCAACATATCACTCGAAAGCATTAGATTTGACCGTCAATACCGAGTATATTCCGTGTGTTGTTAAATAAACTACATTTTCTACTACAAATAAAATAAAACTCACAGTAAGATTCAACATAAACTAACTCTATGTAATAAAGTACCTACCAAGTCTAGTATTTATTTGTAGGTTAAGTTCGCTTTGATTGTTTTAGGACTATTTACTTACTACTATAAGATTACTTAATAAGATGCATAAATCTACCGAGATAAAATCACTGTACCTATATAATTACACTCGAGAGCAATGAATCCGGGTCACTTAAAGAATCCTAAAAATCTCGGAAACTAAAAATGCTAGGTTAATGCAATAAATTGTATTTAATAGACAATGTAATACTCCTTAAATGAAGGTATTAAAACTTCTTAGTTATTGTAAAGTTATATCATAAAAAAATCAAATTTGAAAAAGGGCCACTTTCGAAGATGGAACTACGAAATTACAGCATTTGGTTTTGCTTTTGTTTGTAATCTGTCATTTATGTGGGTACATAAACCATGTTGATAGTGCTCTATATTCATTATTCAAGCTGAAATTATGTCGCTTACGCCTGAAGAATGCACCAGAATACTTACAATGCTGGAAACCGGCCGGAGTCAGCGCGATACAGCCAGGACTGTCGGTGTGTCGCTGTCAACAGTACAAAGAGTTCTCCGACGTTACGAAGAAACTGGTTCTAACCTACGCAGACCAGGAACGGGCAGAACCAGGTGTACCACAGCACGAGAAGACCGATACTTGGTGAACACCATGCTTCGAAATCGCTTTCTCACAGGAACTGAACTCACCAATCAGTTTCGACGCCTCGGAGGAAGTAACCCAAGTGCATGGACAGTAAGACGTCGGCTTGCTGAATCTAACTTAAAACCCCTTAGACCTGCTAACGGCCCTAAACTGGAGCGTGGGCATCGTATTTCGAGACGTAAGATATGCCCAGAGCCACGTAAATTGGAGTATTGAAGATTGGTCAAAAGTTATGTTCTCCGACGAATCAAAATTTATGCTCTACAAGCACGATGGAAGACACAGAGTGTATCGAAGACCAGGGGAAAGATTCAAGCAAGCATGCATCGAAGAAAAAGTAGCCTACGGTGGTGGGTCTGTACTTGTGTGGGCCGGAATTTCTTCTGAAAGTCGCACAGAGCTGGTGATCATAGAAAACGGCTCTTTAACTGTGAGGTGAGGTGAGGTGGGACAACACAAATCTATGTGTCTGTTGTTAAAGTGTAACAGCAGTGGAACCGTCTGTGTACCTACAAGTGAGAAGGATAAAATATAGAAGCATAAGTAGCAATTCATGCTTTGTCGCTTATTTACTAAGTTTAAACCTGCCTTGTCTATTTTAAATACCTACCTTCCACTGCTGTTGTACGTGTCGGGATGTTTGCCGAGCTTATTATTTTTGTTTTTGATTTCGAGTTTGGACGCATGAAACAAGGTAGTTATGATACTCGAACTATTGTACGCACCTAGAATAAATAGTTCTAGGGACCAGGACAACCAAAAAGCTTAAATGGCTACTTCTAAGTTAAAAGACATATCTGATCCTACCTATTGTTTAGCTCACGTTTATTTAGTTATGTTCCTAACTGTGAATATGGATCCCTATATACTAACTATATTTAAAGCATTTTACGGAGGAGACTAGTGTCCCACGACACAGGGAATCCTAGTGTGGGAACTAGTGGACTTTAAATAACTTAATTATTATTCCTACCCTATTTGTAAACCTTAGAATAAGTTTCCGAGTATACTTATATTAAGTTTTTTTGTACCAACATTTCTAAATGAATAAACAAATTATTATTAATTATTATTATTATTATTATTAACTAGCGTAAGATATGTGGAAGAAATCCTCAATGATCACGTTGGTCCATTTATGGTCAATTTAGGTGAGGATGCTATATTTATGCATGACAATGCCCGACCTCATACAGGTAGGATTGTGAATGACTACCTTCAAGAGATGAACATTACTCGTATGGAGTGGCCAGCGCGCAGCCCGGATATCAACCCGATCGAGCATGCTTGGGACGAGCTAAGCAGATGCGTAAAACAACGAAACCCTCCCCCAATCACGCTTCGTGAGCTCAAAATTGCTCTCACAGAGGAATGGGAGAATATTCCCCAAAATCGTATAAGGAACTTGGTGTACAGCATGCCAAACCGCGTAAACGCAGTAATGGAAGCACGAGGAGGCAATACGAAGTATTAAAATTCAAGAAAATCGTAATAAAGTTCAAACATTTCATGTTTCCTATTTTTGTTTTAAGGAGAGATCAGCAGTTTTTTTCTTTATGTAATTTTGTGTTAATAAAATGTATGGTGACTCATATTTTTTTACTTTCATTTAAGGAGTATTACATTGTCTATTAAATACAATTTATTGCATTAACCTATCATTTTTAGTTTCCGAGATTTTTAACATTCTTTAAGTGACCCGGATTCATTGCTCTCGAGTGTATTATAAAGTACTCTGTGATACTATGTAATAGTAATTTTGGTATTTGCTTAACATTTCTAACGAATCTTGATGAGGCTCGTCTTCTCGCTCGATCTTCTTTTAATAATTTCAAAACATGATAAAGAAAACAATTTGCGATAGACATTTAAATTTGGCGGTTTGTCAATGTCAAAAGCATAGATTAAACATTAATGTTAAGTGGATATCAGCAGGTGGGTGTTTACGAAGCTCTTGTTTTTTTATATTTCTACCAATATCTGGCGCTTATAATTGTTGATTATAATTTAATTCGTGATAAACGTTGTTATAATAAATTTTGATAACTTGAAAACATTTTTATATCGTCTTGATAATAATACAATTTTCTGCGAGTATTGCACACTAAACGAACTCCGTAAATGCAACACGTTGTCGTATCGATTTCGATATCGTAACCGAAACCGTGTCGAATCCTCGGGGCGGATGTTCTGAATAGCTCGAAAAGAAACCTACGACACGAGATCGTTATCCAATCGAATCGATTCGGTATGTTGTCGTGGGGTTCTGAATTGGCCAGCAGCTGGCCGATTCAGAACCTCACGACAACTCATTTGTCGATCGATTCGGTTTGATATCGTACGATTCAAAATATTTTAAATTCACAATAGTCGAATCGACGTTCAAATTGTCGTAGTCGATAACCAATCGTAACCGTACGATAAACGCGTATTTATCGACCGAGAACGTTATTCACAATGCAGATATCAAAGCAAAGTTTTCGAACGTCCGATTAATTTCCACGACAACTTATCGAGTGCAACATATCACTCGAAAGCATTATATTTGACCGTTAATACCGAGTATATTCCGTTTGTTGTTAAATAAACTACATTTTCTACTACAAATAAAATAAAACTCACAGTAAGATTCAACATAAACTAATTCTATGTAATAAAGTACCTACCAAGTCTAGTATTTATTTGTAGGTTAAGTTCGCTTTGATTGTTTTAGAACTATTTACTTACTACTATAAGATTACTTAATAAGATGCATAATTCTACCGAAATAAAATCACTGTACCTATATAATTATTATAAAGTACTCTGTGATACTATGTAATAGTAATTTTGGTATTTACTTAACATTTCTAACGAATCTTGATGAGGCTCATCTTCTCGCTCGATCTTCTTTTAATAATTTCAAAACAACATTTAAATTTGGCGGTTTGTCAATGTCAAAAGCATAGATTAAACATTAATGTCAAGTGGATATCAGCAGGTGGGTGTTTACGAAGCTCTTGTTTTTTTTATATTTCTACCAATATCTGGCGCTTATAATTGTTGATTATAATTTAATTCGTGATAAACGTTGTTATAATAAATTTTGATAACTTGAAAACATTTTTATATCGTCTAGATAATAATACAATTTTCTGCGAGTATTGCACACAAAACGAACTCCGTAAATGCAACACGTTGTCGTATCGATTTCGATATCGTAACCGAAACCGTGTCGAATCCTCGGGGCGGATGTTCTGAATAGCTCGAAAAGAAACCTACGACACGAGATCGTTATCCAATCGAATCGATTCGGTATGTTGTCGTGGGGTTCTGAATTGGCCAGCTGAATCGGCCAGTTACCTTTCTTTAGAGGACTGACCACAGCTTGGAAGGTACCTAAACTTTCCGCCTGGAAGATGGGGTTGTGTGCACTCAGTCCTGTTGCAATGTGTATGTTGAGATCCACCGAGAATGTACAGTAGAAATCCGGATCGCGTATTCATATCTGTGCTATCAGTGTATCTCTCACTTCGTGAATCCCCGAGCTACCACTGAGCTTCTCATGTGGTTGGATATTGTTGTTTTTATCAAAGAGATATCTTCAGTATCCTGTCTTTAGACAGATGTGATCATTGGATGGATGATACAAGTATCATCCATCCAATGATCACATTATAAGGCAAGCCTTATTCACTTCTTCTGACTGTATTACTTGTGTCCCTGTGAGCGATGAAGAGTGTCGGAGCTGGTCTACACCTGTTGAGTTTTTCTTACTTCTACAACAGTAAGTGTGCGGGGGACGACGTCTCCCGATTAAATGAAACGAACTCGTTGTTAAAACGTTAAAGAGTTTATTATGCTCCACCACACAGGAAACACTAATTACATTAAGATTCAGAGGCCAGCTAGTATTCGTTACGTTGTAAAATTACAAGACGTGAAAAGCTAAGGGCGGTAATCTGTTCTGACGTTTTGTGCTAGTAACTAGTGATGTCACACCATTTTAGTGATATGACATTTACAACAAATTAGACGAATTAGGGTGGACGGATAGATCGCCACAAGTGTTAGTCGCTTTGTATTAAAATATCGTCTATAAAAATTAAATTTACTCTTTCAGGTGTAATGTGGATCTTCTGAGGATAATACAGTTGGGGTTAACTTTTATGGATGAAACTGGCAAAACACCACCGGGTGTCACAACTTGGCAGTTTAACTTCAAGTTCAATTTACAGTAAGCAGTCTTCTACGTTCTTGCACAGAAAGAGAGTCGCAAGAGGCTTTTACCCAGCCGTGGGTACAGGTTGAAATATGTTTTATCTACAATAATGGTGGACCCAGAGCAAAGCTGTAACGATTATGACTCAACTGCAAGTTATGATTTAATTCCATGACTATTCTTGTCATAGCAGTTGAAAAGGTTTGCTCAGCTATTATCTTATTAAAGTAGACGTGGAGGGGTGCGTTTTCGATTTTAGAAATTGCTTTGTTGTTACTACTATTAACTAAAAGTACTTGTTGCATATCATATAAAGACTTCGAACTTCTCCAGCATTCATATGCATATTATGACTTTTAGGAAAGATATGTATGCTCAAGATTCAATCGATTTGCTGCAGAACTCAGGACTGCAATTCAGGAAACATGAAGAAGATGGCATTGATCCTCTTGAGTTCGCCGAACTGCTTATGTCATCAGGTAAATAATTAATTATTCAGTGAATCTAGACCATAAATGTTATGTCCTAAAAAATTAAGCCAGCTCATTTTTTTTTTCATTTCAGGTCTCGTTCTCATGGATAATATAAAATGGTTGAGTTTTCACTCAGGATATGACTTTGGATATCTATTAAAACTATTAACAGATCAAAATCTACCTCCAAATGAAAATGATTTCTTCGACACTCTGAGGCTATACTTTCAAACTGTTTATGATGTAAAGGTAAAGTATATTATGACCACAATCTTGTAAGCTCGAGACAAGACATCGAAATTTGAACTGGTAAAACAATAAGCCCATAAAATAAACAAATCTTTACACAAACTTGTTCTGTGTTGTGCCTCATGAACAGAAACATGTTTAGGTAGTGTCAAAGAATCTATTGAATTGCAGTACTTGATGAAACTGTGCAAGAACCTGAAGGGAGGGCTGCAGGAGGTGGCGGACCAGCTGGATCTGCGGCGCGTGGGGCCGCAGCACCAGGCAGGGTCCGACTCGCTGCTCACCGGGATGGCGTTCTTCAAGATTAAAGAGGTACCGCGACCTGTTGTATCCAGCACTCGATGGAACTGTGCGACAACCTGAAGGAATTAATATTCTTACTACTATCATCCTCATCATCATACTGCTGAAAATCCCGAGGACTTTTTGGCGGGAAGTGAAAAGTGATACAGTTCGATTTTGTTTTATTTCCAAACAAGTGTTATTTGAGTTATTTCGAGTGATCATGTGTAATATCGGTGCAATATTAACCAATATGTTTTCGTAAACGTGCACGAGCGTAAGCAAATGAAACAAAATAGAGAAAACATTGCTTTTTATGTTCTCCCTAGTCCATGGAAAGCTTGAATGAAGTTCCATCCACTTTATTGAAGCACTAGGAGAGGGTCCGGCTTGTTGCTGATGACCCTCATTCTCAACAAAAGTATAATAAATGAAATATTAAACTATCAAATAAAAACTACGTAAGACATAGCGGTATGGTCCTAGAGACTTTAGCATGCCCAAACGGGCGAAATAAAAAAAAAAGAGAAAATCCACCACGAAAAAATAATATTTTATTGAAATATGTCCTTTACGATTGATGAGCACGTTTTGAATAAAATTTGTATATTTGTACCAGTAGAGTTTCAATTGTCAACTTTATCTGTAGTTATTGGTTAAAGGTTGTATCATAATTTTCAGATATTCTTCGACGACAACATAAAGAGCGCAAGCGGTCACCTCTATGGTCTTGGGGCGCCGTTCTCCACCAACGCTCAGAGCTTTACTTATACCGGTGAAAAAGTCACTTCGTCCTGATAAGGCGTCGCTCATGCCCCAGCCTCTCTACACCACAAACGAATAAACCAAAGGACTCAAAATAATTAATGCATTTATATTTATTGTCTACATAGTCAGTGAGATCTAAATAATATTACACTCAAATTTATAATAAAGGAATGCTTTGTGGTCAAAAAGTTGAAATGGCGAAGATTGGGCTCCCCTAAATATATTTTTTGATTGAGCTGATTGATTGATTGATTGAGATTGATTCATAAAAATATGTATTGTTTTCGAATACTTTGTTACATTTTCAGTGTTGTTCCTTGACTTACGGCGTCAATTTGCGGCAATTTCTCAAAAGATATTGATTCGAATAAGTCAATTATTGGTATTTAATCATATAAGTGGGTACCGAAACACTGATACCCGTTGATTATCCTATACCGATACCCCTCTCTAACACCATAATTCCGCGAAATTTTAGACCACCCGACGCAGGCACATTCAAAATTCATTCATCGTTTTTTGAAATATTGGTGTTTGTTGTCCATTAAATAGCTCTATACTTATATCAAGTCCGTGCAATAGAAAATAATGTTACAGACTTATGTATTGTATGTGTTTTCAGCCATGTAATTACAATAAAACTTCTAGATTTAAGTATTATTTTTAAGAATTTATCTCCATATATTTTGTATGATGTATGAGCAAAATAATTAAGAATCTTTGTTGCTTTACTATTCGTGATTTCTAGTACATAAAGTTCTATAAAACTGTTAATTTTGTTTCTATATACAAACCCCACACATACATAGGCTGGTTCTGGCTGTAACTGGCAGTGCAAGCTGTGCCAAGTCGTAATTTACAAAAAAGTTGGAAGTAAGCATAGAGCATCTTACACTTAGACAAGTAAACCTTGAGGGATCCTTAATATTATCTCGTAGATACGAGTATGTACTGTTACGGGGTGGGTCTAGAAGTACTTTTTAAAAATGAAATTATAAAACTGAAATAATAAGAATTTTATGGATAAGTACAGTCAATTTTTCACTGTTTCTATAGCAAAGCGGGTATCAGCTGAAAATCAGAGCCGAGTTGTGTAAATCTCTCGGCATATTATGCTGAGCTGAGCCCATTCGGCACATATATTTATTATTTAAGTTTAATTTTTTGTTATTCGTGTTTGTGTGCCGTATAAAAGGTTTTTCTTTCTCCTTTCAAATATTTATTTAAAAATCAATAAAATTACAATAATAGAAACCTAGCGCCCTCAACGAAACCGGAAATAAGTGTGATGTCATATAATAAAGTATCGATTAGCATAAGTTGCGTCGCTTGCGTCAATGCAACCGATGCAGTTTTATTTTATACTAGCTTTTGACCGCGACTTCGTTCGCGTGGACCACAGCAAATGGTTTATGCCGTTCATTTTTACCATTTTCCGGGATAAAATGTTAACTATAAAAGTTTCAGGTAGTTGATGAATTCCTATTTAGCTTATTTCGGAGTAAGTCACCTCTAGCCATTATTTATATATTTAATTGATCGTCAACATAATGTACACTCTTACCGTACGTTATAATTATTATAAATTTAGATTGATAACTGGTATTTTCACATTCTTAGAATAAATCATGCGAATATAAAATACTTTTGTATAAATCTTACGGACATAAAACATTTATTTATGTTAAGGTATTACTTTTGCAGAATTTGATATGAGTAACTTGTAAAAAACATAATAATGTAGATACTTAATTTTTTGTATGTTTTGTTGCTTATTTATACAATCTATAGACATTATTGTACAAAATAGTCTTACACTCGGACAAAGATAAAATATAGTAGTAATTTTTCTTTGCACTCGGAACACATAGCGCCATCTATTGACAGGGTGACAGAGTGGTCGTATCACTGGTTACTATTGCCATAGACCAAATATATTAAGTCCATGCTATTGCTTAGCCTGCCTACTACTTTTTTATTTTAAGCAGCTTTTTCTTTCTTGTTGTTATCGAATACTTAATAGTACGAAGAATGTTTTATGCATACATCTACTCAGGTACTTAAAATAAAAATATGTTCATATATTTACTATTTAGGTACCATCAATCCATCAATCATTAGTGATTCTGCCGCCAAACAGTAGTGTCAAGCATTACTATGTTCCGGTTTGAAGGGCATTGTAGCCAGCGAAATTACTGCGGGATGATGAGCGCCAGTATTGAAAGTTCTGGGTGGCACTGCAATTGTTTTAGACAGGCGTGGCGCTTACCATCAGACGAACGACTTGCTCGTCTCATCACTCAATTCCAATAAAAAAAAGAAATCTAAGGCTTATATAATATTAAAGTGCCTAGGATAGTATTTCGATTTATGTAGGTAAAAATAATGAAAAAACCATAAAAGGATCAAAAGTAATTTATTTAAAATGTCACAAATTAAACTAGTTAGGTATAAATTTTATGAATAACTGATGTAGAATATAATAAAAATACAAAAATAACAAAATGCTAAAAAATCTATTAATTCTAAGTAGAGGAAGGCCGGGCAAAACGGGGTACCCACATTTTCTCGCAAACGAATAAACCAATATTAATCGTTGTAGCACGTAACGATGTGCTGCCATCATGCTATTCAGTCTACATAGTGAACGAGTAATAAAAGCTAACCATTTAATTTATTTCTTTAAAAAACTTGTTGCAAATTTCCTTATGATTTTTGTACGTATCATAATTTCTTCTGCCTCATGGACCAAGCCTGGATGTTCTACATGGCCAGAAAACATGGAAATAGACTTAATTTTACATGTTTTATTGTTAAATCTTCACATGTCATTAAAAAATTTCCAAACTAACCATTTTTTAAATGAATTAACTTTTAAAATACTTTTATATTCATTAGGTGTTAGTGTGGTGGCGTCCCGCGCTTGTAGTGAATTTGCCTGCAGTAGTTACAAGTCTTGTCAATGATGTTAACACCATCCTTAATCGTGATTTTTAGGCCCCTGGTCTGTCATGCAAATCAGTTTAATTGCGTTCTGTGTATGAAACCCTCTCCCGTTTTCTTGGCTGGAACTGGCTGTTTGCGGCTGTTGTTCCTTGTTAGCCTGCATGGCTTATAGTTCGCAACGGCACCCTTGTGTATACTTATTTCCAACAGTACTGGCTGTTTGCGGCTGTTGTTCCTTGTTAGCCTGGCTCATAGTTCGCTTAAGAGCATCCACTCCATTCATTCCACATCCACTCCACAGTTATCAACATTTTCTGTACAGTAATTTTCAAACAAACAATTTTGTTTAATAATTATTATTATTCATTTGATGTTAGTGTGGTGGCGTCCCGCGCTGGTAGTGGATTTGCCAACAGTAGTTACAAGTCTCGTCACTGATGCTACCACCATCCTTAATCATGACTTTTAGGCCCCTGGTCTGTCATGCAAATCAGTTTAATTGCGTTCTTTATATGAAACCCTCTCCCGTTTTCTTGGCTGGAACTGACTGTTGGCTGTTGTTTCTTGTTAGCCTGGCTTTTAGATTGCAACGGCAGTCTTATGTAAGCTTTTTCTCCAACAGTACTGGCTGTTTTCTTGTTATCTTACCCGACCCTGCGGGCAAGATGGGATACTTGACATGTTTCCCCTTTGATTCTTTCATTAGTTTTAGTTTTAATTAGTTGATTAGTTGTAACAATTGTTCCTTTTATTACCTTTTACAATATAAGACTGATTACCTAAGTACAAAGTGTAATAAAAACATATTGAGAAATTATAGTAGTTTTTATTTTATTTCACTTCAAACCTTAATTGCCCGGCCCTCCCTTAACATTATGTACGAATGTTTTGGACCATTGTTCGATTACTTACGTCATTATTATGGTAGCCATATTTTGGAATCGGAGGTAGACTTTTAACTTAGTCAAAATAACCCAATAACTTTTATAGGTACTCAACAGCGATGGCATGTTTATCGGTATTTAGCATCTGTACCTACTTTCCTCTACCTTTATTCTGCAGTGGATTATTAGGTACAAACTGATGATTGTACCTAGGCATAGGACGATGCAGAAACGCCAGATGCTTATGATTATGTCGGCACAATAATCATGTTCCTTCAACTATGACAACCTGATATTTTAATAGGTACGTAAAGAAAACTATGCAGAAAATACCGACGCAGAGATATCTACTTACAAATGAAAGCGTTTTTGCGCTGAAAAGATGAATTTTGCCAAACTCTTATCAAGCCATCATTTCAAACGTAACATTCACATTCTTCGATCTTCTGCCATAATGATTATTTTGACTAAACTATTCATAGATAATTGTGATTGTTTGAAAATACTACTTTCTAAATTATAATTACATTATAATAACCTACCCTTCATAGTTCAATTGAATGGCACGAGTAGGGTTTACTGAAATGGCAAGATTTGCGTTCATATGGTAAAAAACAACTAAGTCCTACTACTAAACATATTATTTATGTTTTAATTTATTTAGCGCTGTTATATGTGCTTGCGATCTGTAACAGCGAGACTTGTACTGCACCTCACTCTCACTACCCTCACGGATGCGTGCTAACTGCATTGGTTTTGCGTAAGTTACTGGATTTAGCCTCCTATAAAGATAGCTGGTCGAAGAGCTAAGCCTCAAAAGCGGAAGGCTCTTTGATAATGTAAATTGTAATGGGGAATGGGAATGCGTGAAAACAGATGGGGGAGACCTTTGCCCAACAGTGAGACAGTATAGCTTAGTAAAAACAAAAAAAATGTTATTGTAAGAATGGATTTTGTAATAGTAATGTTTAGAAATTTACTTAGTATTATTAATAATATTTTAATTTATGTGTAAGCTGTAGATCATCTAATAAATAAATAATTATTTTTGATCACTGCTGTAGAAAATGATATTTTACCACGAATTTATTAAGTTCTTGTTTGTCTCTCTGTCTGTCGTTTCAAATGAAACCTTGCAACTCAAATTTCGAGCATTTCCCGAGTAGCTATTCGGCTGAAATTTTCAGGGTAGCTCACAAGTCGATGGCAATGCATTTTAATATAAGCATTTAAATCCATTTATTGGCATGCAATGCGACCTAACCTCAAAAGGCACATAAAATGTTTTTTCTTTTTAATCTGTCACTTTATTGTTTATTATATTTTCTACACTAATATTATTAAGAGGAAAGATTTGTATTTTAGTAAGTATGTTTGTAACGAATAAACTCAAAAACTACTGGACTACATTTTTTTAACTTATAGAATGCAGCGCTATTCCTGAGTGACAGCTATATTTATTATGTCGATGCGAATGAAGTCGCGAGCGGTTGCTAGTAAGAAAATGACATATAATTTCGTTATGAGCAAAACTATGATAATAGGCTTGCAATCCTCGGGGTCTCCATACGAGAGAAAGTGCGTATAGGTAGGTAGGTAGGTACAGAACAAGTGCGTGAGTGGAGTAGGTAGGAGTGGGTCTTATCGCAGGTAGCAGGGCGTGGCCTGCGCAGTGCTGAAGATGGCGCTGACGGCGGCGTAGGTGGCGGCCACGGCGCCCACCGAGCCCAGCGCGATCACCTCCCAGCACACCATCTTCATCCACCCGGGGGTCTCGCTGGAACAATACAAACAAACTAAACTACCTATCTATTCAATAGGGAATATGCATGTGTCATTTAAAAAAACCGGAATATAATTTTTAAGTTAGATTACTAATAAATGCGTAGATTTTTTGTGTTAATTATTTTTACTAATTGCGTAGTTTTTCGTATTTCAATGCTTTCATATTTTTGGACAAACGTCGTCGTAAAACGCTGGAGTACGTGCTACAACATGGTGACGTCACGCGGCTCGCTGCTTTATAGTAATTTTTTTGACGTAGAGCCCGCCCTGTTGGTAGATTATTGACACACGCACACATGTACAGCATACAAAGAAAAATGAGGAGATCCTAGGTCCCCACATTTTGACGTAACAGGCAAATGGCGCGTGTACGTTGATTAAAATTTTTATTTAACTATTTTATTGATAAATCATGCCGTAAAATTTTGAAACATTTTTTATATTAATAGTAAGTATGTAATAAAAAATCGATTCCTGCATTAATAGTAGATTCACACTACTTTTCATCACCCACTATGAGAAAATAAAAGCGCCTCATATTTTATTGTAATATTATTATTTAATAAAACATAGAGTAACAACTAAATTGAAATTAAATAGTATCCTTTATTAAAACAACTAAAAACTTATATTTACATTTGAGACATTTTCGCAATTATGAAAATTTTTTTTTTTCATTCATCCGGCGGCGTGACTATGGGCCGTCGTACCAGCCAGTCTTTATTCAAACAATATTTGCGTTCGATTTCTTTGGTGCTGAACACTAAGATGTTCCAAATTCAAAAAGTGCGCGGCAAAGATAATTGCGGCGCACTTATAAAGAGGATTAAAAACTCATTACTGCCCGCTAAAAGTTTCTTATAGAAAACACCACCTTTGGGTGCACATAAAGGCGAACCAAGTCGTCCTTTTCGAATAGATGGGATGAAAAAAAATACATGCATATTAGGTCCCTAACCTACAGACTTGTGGGTACCAGTTTGTTGTGAAAGGGTATTTTTGCGTCTATACGTAGGTACTTAATAATACAACTTACCTAGAATTAACTATGTACCTATCAATATAAATAACATTCTGTTTTTTTATTATGTAAATTGAAATTGAAATTGACTATAGTGACTAAGCACAGACTACTTATGACATTAAATTAAATTAATAATGTAGATAGGTACTTATAATTAATTAGAATCTGAATGTTGAATAATATTGAACTGTAATAGAACTGCACTCATTATGCAACACCCTTACAGGGTACATACTTATAGCATACTTTGTGACACTATTTTAACACCTGTCTGTAATAATATATGTATGAGCATGAATAAATTAATATAAATATGAATAATGACGCACATGATGCACCACGTACGCCAATAGATATTGAATGCACAAAAAATTGTATAGATAGGTACTTAGTGTACTTACATGGGGGTTTGCCCCTCCCGAGGCGTTTGGCTGATGAGGCTGAGGTAGCAGTACGAAGGCAGGATGTACGTCAGCAGGGCCACGCTCGTGCCTCCAATCAGAGCCAGGATGGTGTAGAAGCGAGGAACACTCTCTCCTAAGAACAAGATGCCAGCCATGATGGATAGGCGGACCACCATGCGCCAGCCCACGGAATCTGGACAAGAAAATGGGAGTATTAAGAATATGATATCTACCACCAGTATATGATATATGTATACTGGTGGTAGGTTTCTCGTATGCGAGAGGCCGTCTGGGTGGGTACCACCGCTTTGCCAGTTATTCAGCCGCCAAGCGGTAGTGCGCAAGCATTACTGTGTTCCGGCTTGAAGGGCATTGTAGCCAGCGAAATTACTGGGCATTATGAGACTCAACAGCTAATTGTCTCAGAGTGACGAGCGCAGTACAGCGCCGCGCAGGATTTTGCAAAACAAAGTTATGGGTGGTGCTGTTTTTGTTATGGGCTGGCGTATTGCTTACCATCAGGCAAACGACCAGCTCGTCTCGTCATTAAGTCACATAAAAAAAAAAAAATGATCGAGCAAAATAGGTAGGTAATATGGTAACTTGATTTATTTGCAGAATTGAAGACTTACTTGTAGCGTTTTTTATGGAACTGCGAGAACTGATGAGACGAGCAAGTCGTTCGCCTGATGGTAAGCGCCACGCCTGCCTCATAATTGCAGTGTCACCCAGAACTTTTAATACCAAAAAAGCAATGCGTAGCATTGTATTGCGCTCATCACCCCGAGACATCAGATATTAAGATAATATTAGGTACACATAGATACATATATTAAGGTATATAAGGTAAACCTACAGAAGAGGAGCCTCCCGAGTGTGATTTCTGATCCCTCCCACAGCGTGTTCCAGACAGTGTCCCATCTTAAATTATACTGACCATTATTACTTGGACTCGTATGAAGAAGACTAGACTACAATGGCGGTCAATCGTGAAATGTGGAAAAATGGAAGGGAGGCCTTTGCCCTGCTGTGGGACGAGTCAGGCTCCATATAATAATAATTATTATTATTACCAACCCCTTTTTTTTCCATGCGTGGCCAAACCTGGTATCGGGAATTACAGATCGGCCGAGCGGCTCCGACATGGCCTATGCACTGTAATGTTATCCTAAGACAATCAACCGGGACCATCCGAACGTCCGAAGCACGGTAGCGCTCAGATGTAAATACTGCACAAACTGCCATTCATCCAAGTGGTGACCGCAGATAATGTTGCTTAACCTGTCTGTTACTAACAGCACAGAATACTAAGGCACAGAAGCATCACTCCGCAAAGAAATTTAAACAAATAGCGACTCTTGCTATGACGCAATAAAATTCAAATTACCTCACGTAGCGCTGCATACTTACCAGTCATATTAACCTACAGAGCGCCTCTCTTTCTATCGCATAGGTCTTATCTCTTCTGACGCGGCACGTGTAACGACGCGCGCCGTCGGTGTCTGGCTATGTACTTGTAGCTTCGTACCTATAGTGTGGAGTGCGCTAGGCCTGCTAACAGCTAGGTTACCTACGCTACCATTACACGGTTTGATATACAGGCTGATAATGAAACTACCTACTTATTATAAACGCCTTACGTTAGGCGCCGTGGTGAGTATGACATACCGCGCGGCACGTTGTAGAGCTCCTCCATCTCCTGGCAGACGGGGTTGATGAGGATGATGAACGCGAAGACCAGGTGGATGGCCATCAGCACGTTGGCGACGAGCGTGAGCGGCGTCGCGGCCAGCGAGGCGGCCACGTTGGGCGCCACGGCGTCGCCGTACACTGCGTACCCGCCAATTGCGATGGGAAGGTACAGAAGCAGGATGGCTGGGAATTATCACAACGTCTCAATAATCATAATGATAATCATTTTATTTCCAAAAATAATATAAATATATTAGTTTATTCTAAGGTGAGTTACACATAAACAAATAAAATAGTGTGAAATATATGTAGGTACCTACACTTAGAAATGTCGTTAGTAGCCGTACTAGGATACCCTGTGTTACAGCTACTACGATTCCTTCCTATGGACATGGACTAAATATTTTAGTCCATGCTATGGACTATTAGTACAGGCATTTGGTTCGAAACATAGTGGTTACCTGGAAAGTTTTCCGGGTGTTTTGAAAATTGGTAATTTTATAGGTTTTCATGTGCTGTTTCCGAATTTCAACTTTGCCGCCTCGTATTTATGCCGCTCGCGCCGCCATATTGGAAAAATGGCGCCTAAAAGCAGTTTTATGACAATACCTCCTTTCCGACTTATTATTGAATTGGTATTGTCAAAAACTCACCAATGAAGCTGTAGTGAATGCTCTGGCTGAACTTGGTCTTGTCGGCCATGTCGTTCTGGATGGTGGGGAAGGTGGAGGCGCCGCCGAATGCGAACATTATAGTGCCCAGCGCCAGGAAGAAGTCCTGGAATCAGTGAATTATAAATAACACCCAACGACCACACACATAGATCTTGTAAACCCGATTTGAGTGAATATATCTATCTAACATCAAGTGTCTTTGATGGAATTTGTAACTAAAGAGAGCAAGCTTTATTCCTCAATGCAGCTCTTCTATAGTAGGAGTCCCGTACAATTGCCCTTGAGGTCGATACAATTGTACAGAGAAAGGACGGTTCATCGAACGCTACAAAGAATAAGTTGGCTGGTACCACGGCTACCATACCGGCCAGGTATGGTAGTTTACCGAAAGAACAACAGCATTACCTGGAATCCTTGCACGCCCCAGCGGAACACGAAGGGGCGCACGTCGTTCATCATCTCGATGAAATAGAGGATGCACGCGACCAGCGTCGAGCCGAACGCAATGATGCCGGTGTACCTGAGCAACAAGTCCGTCATCATCATTTTACTCGTGTTAGGTCTCTCTTATGCGGGAGGCCTCCTCCTCCTCCCTGTTAAGTTAGACTTAGGCAAAATAACTGTTTACCATGATTTTTCCTGTTACTATTACTATTTCAACATATTATTTCTCTCCATCTACGGTTTGTCTGAAAGAAATCACTTTAAGCGATAAGACCGCACATTGTGACACTTACCTATATTATTAAGTTTGCTTAAGGTTTTTTCTATAGTTTGATGTTACTAATAAAGAGTTATTAATTCATTACAATAGGTACTTATATATCAAAGATTAACATTGTTTATCTTTAGCATCAGCATCTGAATTGTTATACCGTATGCTTACTTTCATTCTGTAGATACACTACTCACTGGAAGTCCTTAGGTGTGCCGAAAAACATAAGCGGCGTCATGGCTCCAGCCACCACCAGGTACCAGGTGCAGATGGTGAGCGTGGGCACCAGCGCCAGGAACACCTGGCCGATGATCTGCGCCGCCAGGAGAAGGTACACCACGGACGCGCCGAACAGCGTCACGATTATGGCCATCGATACCACCACGCTGGCAACAGAATCCAGGTAAAAATGGACTCTTTATTTAGTATGTTTTTATAGAAATACATTTTCATAAATAAAGTAAAGCGATAAGTCCACCCAATGTACTATGGCCTGTAAGAGTATTTCGTGTACCTTGTTAATTTCTTGTTTGATGTACAATAAAGCATTAATAATAATTATTATTAAATATTATTTTCTATAAATATAAACGCGTATGGTCGAGTGAGTGTGGCTCTGTGGGAGAACGTGCGACTTTCGATCCGATGCACCCGAGTTCGAAGTCCGCTGGCGCTGACTTTCTCAAGTTATGTGCGGATTTAACACTCGCCTTTAAAAACGGTGAAGAATAACATCATGCAGAAACCGGCATGTCCAAAATTTATCACAAAAATTCAAGGACATGTGATATCCACCAACCCGCACTGGGCCAGTGTCGGATTATGGTCCATACTCTCCTACGAGAGAAGGCCCGTGTCCCAGCAGTGGAAACGCGATGGGCTGAAGAGATCTTTAATTCTGCTCCGGCCACGTGGTTAAGTATAAGGATGTAATATTCCGGCTATCAAAAGTACCAACCTCCAAGTCTTGCCCAGCGTCTGGTCAGCGATGATAGCGTAAGGATTGCGCTTGCGGCTGCGCATCTCAGGGTCGCGGTCTTCGAGGATGGACCAGCAGTCGCCCAGCCGTTTTCCACTGAACGCAGCCACCGCGCACATCAGCACGATCACCGGCACCCCGATCCATCCTAGAAGAGAATGACGACCACATACATATATATAGGTTTACTTACTTATACATATTTATATTATCGTTATTTTCGTGTCGAATCACTTTTCGATTTGGTCGTGAAAAGGGTCGTCTAGGACAACAAGCTGAGTAATCGAGGTTGAACGACGAATGTGTTGTATTTGCATCCCTTAGAGTAATACCTTGTAATGCCCAGCATTCACGCGTACATAGCGCCAGCACATGCACTTACACTAGACCATCCATTCGCAAGCCTTTGCGTTGCCATAGTTTGTTATAGGTAGGTAATTAGGTATACATATAAGTAGGTATAAAACAAAAATTAGGAAACAATCGAAGCTTGAAGGTGTTTATAGCGGTACCCAAGTGTAAAGTGATCAATGTAATTAAGTTATTATTTAGTTGCTTTGTTTTATTTTCGAAAACTTGCTATTGGCACAGAATACTTATATTAATTAAAAAAAAATATTTAGAAAATTATATATATATACAACGTGTAACATAAATGTGTAGTAATAATTAAACCACGCATATAGAAGCTTATTAATAATTCAAGTCCAAGTGCAAATCACCAGAAACTTTTTAAAATCACAAGATATGATAATTTAAACATTTCTGGTAATCAAGTTCATTTCAACCCTAACAATCAGCTGATAAAGAGCAATGAACTTGTGACAAAGAATATTAGTGCGCCGCGTGTACAGATCTGACAAACAAATTTTATCTTCAGTTAGCAAAGCCAGCTGTCCTACCAACCTTACTTTACAACTAACTTTCAAGCAAACTGCTTTTTACGCGACTCCCCAAAAAAGGAATATAATGTTTTCGGGGTTAATGTATGTGCGTTTTTTTATTACAAAATGCCTCAACAGATTTGGATGTATGGGGTATCCTCGGAATCCTTAAATCATCCCAAGTGATAATGTTTTTGGCAGGGTATTTTTTTATTTTTATTAATGCTTACTTATTAATTACAGCATTAAACATCATCGCTCCAATTAACATTCAGGAATAAGGATCTAATCAGTGTAAACGCCTAATAAGAGCGAGCATGGCTGATGTTCTTAAAAAATACGTGAGGTCACCAACCACCGTAGGAATAGGATGTAAAAAACATCATGCATGAATTTCAACAGTAGGAATGTAATAGGCTGATAATGATGATTAAGACATTTCCAACATTTGATTTCATTGCATAGTAAAAGAGTGTTCGTAAGTCAGTAATCAATAAAGCGTCTTTACTTAGTCAGTTTTCAGAAATAAACCTGTTTAATCTTTGACAAAACGCGGCAAACACTAAAGCTATCAAACATTCGCCGCCGCTTCATGATTCGCTAGCCTTGTTTCGTATTGCACCAATCATAAAGATGTAATCCTAATAAATAATAGCCGCTGCTCCTCATTGGTCGAGCGGCACAAACAAAGTTACCTTCTAACGCCGCCCCATAAAACTCCACCGAAAAGGACCGTTTTCGTTTCGGAAATTCTTTTTAGGTTATTTCTGAATATGAATTCTAAGACGTCAAGTTGGATAAAAATTTGAAACTAATCAAGGCAAGGCTAAGTCGGGTACGTTCGCGGAGATTTTTTTGTATACCGGTTCCGGAACATGCAAAAAAACTATGGTAAAAAAAACTTAAACCTATGTTTTTATTATGGTTTTAATGCATTCAAATCTGTCCAGGCAATAAGAAGTAATGGTGGAATAAATAAATACATACATACGTAAACCCTGAAATACTCCTTTTTGGGCAGTCGTGTAAAAATGTGGAAATACCCTTTTTTACGAGTGGGTTCCGGAACGGAAACGACCGAGTCCGAAGATCCGTTCAGTATGAAATTCCGGTATTTGAGACTCGAAATCAAGCCCTTGTAAAATGTTCGGCGTTTTCAAAGACAGAGCGCCTAGGCCACAAAACAGATAAATACAGAAGTTAATCTCATGTATGTACTTTTCATACATTTCATACCGGACGGCGCAGGAAGTTTTTGGGAGGAAAATTGATTGATTTAAAAATATAACTGTACACGATATCGACATAATTTTTTCGCAGTTACTATTATAACTGAATAAAGTTTTTTTGAAGACAAAACAAATGCGATTAGTTTACATTAACATCTTCCTCATTAGATTATTGAACACAAGGCTAACACAGCTTATACTACAATAAATATCTAATTTTAAATTGTAAAAATATGACAAGGCTACAAACTTATGTTCGCTTGTTCGGCGCAGGGCCGGGGGCTGGGGCGCTTACCTACCTACCTAACTATTTTGTGCTACGTGAAAACAAACCATCAAAATACAAGCAAATACCTACTTACCTCTCTGAAACAACTGGTAGCTTAAAAAACGACAATTCACCGTTTAATGTTGAATTTAAACAACCGTCCACCAAACAGTTATAATAACCTATTTTTCGTTGCTCCATTTTTGCACAAAAACGTTCACAGACGCGTGTCTCAAGCGGATGGCACTCGTATCCCAACTGTGCCCAGATATCGTGTCTGTGAGCGGTGTCTATGTGTGCGTTGCTCGAGCGCACTTTGTATGTATGTAGATTTCTGTACTAATCTGTTTTGTGCCTAGGCACAAAGTAGCTCGGTCAATGACCCGTACTACCGCGACTAGGCCACAGCTTGTTATAATTGTCCAAAATAATTCAAATAAATAATTTTTAAACTTTGTATGGAAAATATAATAGTGTTTTTTTGGTTGTATATTCTGCCCAATGATTCATGACTAGATACCCATACACACCTTTCAGTATTACTACACATTAATGTTATTCCCTGTATATATATATGTATATCGGTAGTATGTATATATGTATATATAATATATATATATATATATATATATATATAATATATATATATATATATACTACCTACATTTGAAGGTTGGATGAGAATATATGATGTATCTATCTAAGCCTAAGGTATAGTTCACGCAAAAAGTCTGTATAGTGAAGCCAACATTGCCTACAAGCATCACCTGATGACCACATTGCATTTCTTGTGATATCACCACAAAAAACTTCCGATTTCTATGCCCGCTACCATCGCATATCATAGCTTTAGGTACATGACCCTACCTATTGAAGCTAATGGGACGTTTCAGACTGCTTTTGACATAGTTGGCTCAAGTTGTTTTATTATAAGGCAACGTCACTACGACATAAAAATATATTAAAGTATTTCGAAATGAATGGAAAAATCAAACAGGTTACCAAAACTAGTTAAGTCATTTTAATATACACTTATCTGTCGCACGGCCGCCGCGCGCCGTCACGATTCACAAAAACATATTTTAATTATGTACCTACATAAGACACATAATATAAGATATGAAAACCCAAGGATAGAATTAACTTGTGGCCATTGAAGTTGCATAACATTTTGTAATTTTATTAGCTTTCGCACCAACGCGTATTTTTAACCAGGCCTAGCGCACTCCGCACTGTAGTTACGAAGCTACAAGTACATAGCCGGACACCGACGGCGGGTCGCGCGTTACACGTGCCGCGTCAGAAGAGATAAGAGCTATGCGATAGAAAGAGAGGCGCTCTGTAGGTTAATATAACTGGTAGGTATGCAGCGCTACGCGAGCTGAATTCAATTTTATTGCGTCATAGCAAGAGTCGCTATTTGTTTAAATTTCTTTGCGGAGTGTTGCTTCTGTCCCTTAGTATAGCCTATCGACCTTAAAAGTCAAAATATATTTATTAAATAGGCCCAAAAATGCACTTTTCAACATCATAGACCGTGAAAGTGTGAGCACAACTCTATTTGGGTTGTGGGCATGCCCATCATGCCCACAACGGTGGATCCGCAGACTCCACAGGTGCTCTTAGGTTCTCCGAACATATTTAGTTAATATTATTATTGTGCGTCCTGTGGAGAAACTGTTATTACTTTTACAATTTCTAGCACCTTTAATGTAGGTACCTATAAAGTATTAAACAATAAATTTTATTCTATTCTAAAAAAAATTATTACATGATCTTGTAATATCCTACAAAATTGTATGATTAACAGAGCCTAATATTATTAACAGTAACTTTAATATTTATTAACAGTTCGCTAGTTATTTATTGTGTAACAGACGTACAAATATACAAACATAAAAACGCCGATGTGTGCTAGTAGATTCGGAAAATTCGCTTCGCTCGATGAATAATATCATCCGAAGGTTGTCTGGAAGAGATCGCATTGAATGATAGGAAATTGGAACACGTTTTTTTTAATTTTTGGTATGAATGCATTAGCGCATGTTAGGCGAAAATCGAAAGATTTTAAATAATTAGGAAGAAGAAAAAATATTTTGCCCGGGCAGGGATTCAATATGCGGTTCGGAATATCGTCCCGACGCTTTAACCACTGGGCCACGTTTTTTTTAACTTTTGTTATTATAATATTCAACTAATATAATAATTATGTTGGTAAACATAGACATCGATTTACGAAAATAATGAGGAATCCTAGTAAATATTATAAATGCGAAATTTGTTATGTTAGTGTGTAAGTGTGTTTGAAATGAAATGAAATGAAATATTTATTGTTACCAGATTGTAGGTTTGGTGGGTGTTACATACATATAAATTAGTTCCTATACAATCTACCCTATTTGGGTGTGCAACATTATTCATTTTATTATTATAGATTATAATATAACATGCAATCAACAATTTAATTACCTATTTATAAATCAATGAGTCATCATAATCTAAATGTCAAGTTTATAAAAAATATGAAATAAAAATCTTTCATTTTAATTTTGTTTGTTACCTCTTCACGCCTCGAAAGCTAAACTACTAAGTATATCTAGATGAAATTAGGAATGGAAATACTTAGCTTGTATCCTGGATTAACACATAGGCTACTTTTTATGGCGGGACACTGCAGGTCGCAGCTAGTGTGTCTATATTTTAAAAAATACAGTGATTTAGCACGTCTGTTAGACAATCGCAGAGCATTCCATAGTCGTAACATAATAAAGTCACGGACTCTGCGGAAGTCTGACATGTTAACAATCTAATTGAAACCCAAACTCAACGAGCTGCAGACCGCAGAGACTCGATAACTCGATATACGTGTGTGTGTACTATGCTAGAGAATGCGACGTCGCACATTGGGTCGAAACTGAGAAAATAGGGACTTACGATTTTTTGTCTTAATTTGGTATTTTTTTTAATGCCAATCGATAGAGCGTATTAATCTAAAGCTAAACTTCGACTCGTCTTTCGAAAGTCGAAGTGGGCTAAAAGTTCCCAGAAACGAAGCATAATAGGTGTCACTCCATACAACATTTTTACACTTTGATTATTTTCTCGCTAAATATTCATTTTAAGTAAAAATGTTATAGGACCGTTTCGTTTTAGATTACTACGCTCTATCGATTAGCATTAAAATAAAATACTAAATTAAGACAAAAAAATCGTAAGTCCCTATTTTCTCAGTTTCGACCCACTGTGCGACGGACGCGAAGCTTAGCGCCTGCCGGCCTACCCACTGGTCCCTCAACCGCCAATCGTACTTATATCATGTTGAGATTGTTGAGCTCAGACTAAGGTGGAGATTCACTGCGAAAATGCCTTGTGATACCTTATTGTCCCATGAAAGTTGTACTCGGAACTTTAGTTTCGTATTTTTTACCCCCGACGCAAAAAGGAGGGGTGTTATAAGTTAGACCTCTATGTTTGTCTGTCTATGGCACCGTAGCTCTTAAACGGGTGAACCGATTTGGATGTGTTTTTTTATATTTGAAAGTAGGTTTTCTTGCGGTGGTTCCTAGACATGTTATATATACATGATATTGGCACTTGAGGGAACAGTGGGTACGCCGGCTGTATCTGTAGACACCCACTATGCTAGAGCTGTCTGACTGGTTTCGTGTCCGAAATAGTAGCCGCTTCATATAATTATATTCGTAGTTCTATGTATTCTTACTCCAATTGGTTCACAACAAAAATTTGACTAATATGACCTTATTGTAATAAGGCTTAATTTAATAATTATATGAGTGTAATACATAGTGTATATTAACTTGAAAAGGAAAATGTTTGAACGAGGTTCTACCAAAATATTGATAGATACATAGATAAAGAAATATCATCACTACATAGTATAAAACAAAGTCGCTTTCTCTGTCCCTATATCTCTTACCCTATATCTCTATGTAGGCTTAAATCTTTAAAACTACGCAACGGATTTTGATGCGGTGTTTTTTTAATAGATAGAGTGATTGAAGAGGAAGGTTTATATGTATAATAACCGTGCGAAGCCGGGGCGGGTCGCTAGTTTGTAAATAAAGATATTGTTCAATAATGAAAACATGTTGTTTTTTTTTCCTCTTTCCGAGTAATTCGGCCTCGCACATTGTGCATTTGCCAGGGTCTAACATGTTATTGTATCGTGTAACGTTCCATTTTTACTAACCCTAAACTCTCAGCTGTCAAATTGTTTTTTTTCGAGGTTGCTAACAATTTTCTGCACAAATGGCGGCAAATTCAAATATTGCGTTTTTTTCTTTTTTTGTACCTACTATTAAGCCCTCTGTGATTATGGTTTATATACCTACTTATTAAGTAAGTAATATTAGACTTGTAAACTTGAAAAATTATACGGGTGTATTATATTATGAAGAACATTGTCAAATATGAGACTTTGAACAATTTCGCCTACAAACTGCATTATTTCAATACCTTAGTAAAGTGGACAACCTACCTATTACTTATCTTTAAGTTAGGCGACGCACTTACGTAGAATATATCATATTATATACCTATTATAATATGTGGCTACGAAGGACGCTACTTTAACTTTGATACACCGTGTGTCTCATATCTTTTAATTAAAGCAAGTATTGCGCTACGTACCTACCTGCCTAACCAGTGTCGACATTCGGTGGTCAACAGCTAAAAAGTCAGATTAATATAATATTCCAAGATAATTCGATTTGGTTAAAAGATTAGATCTCACTTCTGCACTCAAGAGACAAGCTTGAAAGGTCGAGCGATATTTCTATTAAAAGATGAAACTTGTAGGCATTGGCCCCTTAGATGAAAATAGTCAAATATCAAGTTATGTTAATCCACATTAAACAAGCACAGTATTACAGATTGTAACGATTTAGTGGTTGGGCAGGTAGGCTCAAATCTCATACACCACTGAGTTGCGGGTTCGATTCCCGCGACTGGGTAAATGTTTATGCATAGAAAAAAAGCGCAAGCATTTATTTCGTGTTGTGGGACTACGGTCCTCGTAGTTCCTGGTTCCGGGATAGGTACAGGGAATTATAGTTAGCGGCCAGGATTTATGTAGGTATGTGATCGTTGCGTTGAGTGTATTTATTATTTATCTATTTAGATTTTAGATCCTTATCCCAAGAGACGAACAAAATGATTTCGGTTCCACCGTTGTTGGTAACTAGATAAATATCTACCAACGTCACCAAAGTGTAACGTTTCCGAGGACTTGTTACGAAATTATTGACCTCTGGGATAACTCCGCAGGCTATGAAAATCTTTGGGCATTTATCCTGTTGTCCTTTAGACGTCAGAGGTCTGCAATTGCAGCTCGGCTGTCAGAACTGGGTCAACGTTTACGCACTCGTTTGGCATAATAGCAGGACCTCGGCACCTTACTGGTCGCTGGCGGGCTCTTTGAAGTTCCATTGCTGGGAGTGGCTGCATCCTGTGACTACAGGTCAGCTGTTGATTGAGAGGTGAAGGTCGCGAAACTAACCATATTTGATTGTTTCTGACATCAGAACATGATACGCAGGATGACCTTGCGACCAGTATTCTATACCTCAACACGGTTCGAAGATTCCTATATGATTTGAAGTGTTATGAGAGACACAAATAGAGAACACAATATATCTAATTATGTAAAAACTGAATACAGTGTTTGAGAAATATACAGAAAGGCAAAAAATATCAACAAAATGAGTTGAGTATTTAAAGTTACGGCTTGGGCTGTCGGTGCATACTGCACGGTCTGCGTGCGCACCGGCGGGCGGCGGCGGAGCTGCGAGCAGGCGCCGCGCTTGCGGCCGCCGCGACCGGTCCGGAGCCACTAGGCCCACTAGTGACAAGCGGGACAGAGCGGTGGGGTTATCTATGTGATTATTTAAGAGCAGGTAAATATGCAGTATTATTGCACATTAACGCCTGGATCTCAATGTGGTTACACCTACCATGCCAGATACAAATAGGGAGGGATAAAGTTATGGATAATATCCATACAGCTTTTTATAAAGAAAGCGACAGAATTTCTTCTGTACCTTTTTAATCATGACATTATATTTGTCTTCGTGAGGATCCCAGATTAACGCATTATATTCTAACTTACTTCTGACATATGCGTAATAAAGAGAAACAATGGGCATTGTTCATATTTTTTTAAATGTTGTAATTGAAAAACCATTTCGAGGAATAGCGTTACCGATAATTACGGACTAATTAATCATGAAAAATATTCATATTTTATTGATATTTTTGATAAAATAGGATTGACCTTCTTTGCCCTTCAAATTACGTCAGCTTTGGCATTATAGTTTTGTATCGTTACCTCAGAAAATAAAAAGTAAGTGGCTACAATCTGTCGACTGTCAAATTATAACATATTTAAATGTCAAAAATATAAACATTGCGACTTGCCTCATTTTATCATTTTTTGTTTTCGTTTAGATCTCATTACTTACATTATTTCAACACTCGACAATATTTAATATATTGGAAGAGTTATGGAATACAGGGAGTGCTTTGTTCCAACTTGCAGCAATAATAGTAATAATAGTCCAAACAAAATGTTTGTTTGTATTAGAGAAGATTTGCGAGAAAAGTGGTGTCGTGATGTAGGCGTTATTATTCTATTTGACGTTTATTAACACTGACAGACGTGAGCTGGACGTCGTTGTGTTGACAGATTTAAATTTTTAATTATGTACCAGTGAGGCTATGGTACTTAATCTTATAGAGCCAATGATGACGTCACTTACCTTTAAAATTTAAAATATTTAATATTTATTTTTTTAAATAAGTAGTTAACCAATCATCAAAATATTCAAATTAGTTTCTCAAAATGCTCTAAATTTTCAAAAAATAAAATAAAATCTAATGGTTAGAAATTTTGGACAATCCCCATTGTGCTTCTGTCACGAAATCGTGCAGACTGTCTCATAACGAATCCAAGGGATTTGTATGCGCGGCCACACAGCACGATGATATGCGGATTAAATGTCAGCTCTCTATCTAGAGTAACTCCTACGTCACGAATCTGATCGACACGTTCCAGAGGGACTCCTCGTATGCAGTAGGAGTTTAAGATGGGCGCACGCGAGCGAGTAGGTAAAAGTAATGGTTTTGCATTTAGATGCATTAATGTATCGCCCTAATTTAAAAAGGTTCTCAGTGACTTGGTTAGAAACTGACTAAGGAAACCTGGTAAGGCTAGAAATTACTTTTTCTAGTTTCCACAAGTACTCATTCATAGGTAGGTACCTCGGAAAAATCACGCTCAACTCAACGCTATTTGTGATTATTTTATTAAAATAATACCAATCCTAATACAAACATATAACTTGTGTTATGATATAAAACATAAGCGCAATAAGGAAGTCGCCAATTAAGATAAATCACAGTAAATCGCAAAGCATCTTTAGGCAATGTTTTTTCCGAATTATAAAATCAGTTTGTATAATAAACGTAACAGAATCACCAGGTGAACTCATTACAATCTCAGATGCCTCTATCTTATTTACGCACAGCCGTTACTATAGGATATCTAGGACACAAAAATAAATAATTTTAAGATAACAAGCTCAAGTCACACACGTGTTTTAGCCGTGAAAAACTACGGTTAATTAGCTATGTGTAGATACGATCATCAATGTTGTACTGTATGGATTTATTCTACGGCTGACGAATCGTCAAGAAACCATGCCGCGGAATAGAGGCTAGTCTTCAATATGCTATTGTCCATCTTAACTGCTGGAAAATAAAAGAAATAAAATGATCGAGGTGATCATTAATTTGAGAGTGCGAGTGTGGCTCAATGGGAGCATGTGTGCACGTGGGAGCTTTCGATCCGACGCACCTAAGTTCGAATCCCGCTGGCCCCGCACCACTGACTTTCTTAAGTTATGTGTGGATTTAACAATCGCTCTAAAACGGTGAAGGAAAACATCGTGAGGAATCCAAGAATTAATCACAAAAAAATTCAAGGACATGTGACTTCCACCAACCCGCACTGGGCCAGCATGGTGGATTATGGCTCATACTCTCTCTATGAGAGAAGACCCGTGTCCCAGCAGTGGGAACGTGATGGGCTGATGATGATGATGATCATTAATTTTATTATTATATAAGTAATATAATACGCCTATATTAACGATCCTTGAAGATACCACGCTTACCAGTCTTGACGAGAGCTCTAGGCAGCGCCAGCACTCCGCTTCCGGCCATCTCCCCGGCGACCAGCAGGGCTGCGGCCTTGGCAGACAGCCCTCCATTCTCACTGCCGATCTTTTCACCACCCTTTAGAAACAGAAGAGCCGTTTACTTAGCTATTCATTATTCTCTCAACTCTAAATAATCAGAAACCAAGTCGAAAACCTTACATGGCTTACAACAAGGATATATAGTAGTAGCACAGTGTTACAATCGTTAATAATTTTATTAGGTATTCTGTGATACTATGGTAGTACGTATAGTATAGTAGTACCAAGGTAGTAGTAGTAGTAGTATAATGAATACTAGTAAAGTACTTAGGTACACACAGAATAAACATTTTACATTAATGGGAGCTATTGGCATGTGATTTCCAATAGTGTTTTCAGTTTTCAGTGCCTACTCGTATTACTAAAAAGTACGAATAAAATTCACCTTGAATATCTACTTAGGTACTATTTTTAACCGTCTTCAAAAAAAAGGATGAGTTTTTTTTTAATGTTTGTTAGGTACCTTAGAACTCCGTCGTTTGTAAACCGATTTGGAAAATTATTTTTGCGTTGGGTTCAGGATAGTTACATTTCATCGATATTCGACCTTGAACTTCAAAGATGCATGAGAATTGAAGTCAGTTCTTATTTATTATAAAATGATTTATTACTTGGCACTTATTTCGAGGTTGGTAGTTTTGGTATAGTAAATAAATAAATAACAAATTTGGTAAGTAATTGTACCTGCGCTACGCGTTTAATAAATATCATACTTGATATATCCCTGGATAACCAATCACTAGAATTTTTATATTTTCTCTATATTAAAATTATTTTAAAAATATAAACAGACTGCCGTGAGATCGATGTCTGCTGATATGAAGGTGATGTTATTTTATCATACCACAGAAATCTAAATAATATCGTACATAATAATATATATTTAGAAGCTAAAGTTTACATCATTATACCTACTATATTATTTAATAAGAATAAGAATGTTGTTTCGGTTACAACATCATCTCCTATAATATTCCAACTAGTTTATAATTGATAAACAATTTTATATTTAAAATGTTTTATCAAAAATATGACTAGACGTTCTTAATTGTTCCACAAAATACTGCATTTGGAAGCATTGCGTCTTAGATATAATATACCTACTTACTTACCCCGTAACGAAGCATTGTTTACAGGTGGTGGACAAAACTTAAAAAGAAACCTAACTTACACTTCTCCTTTTAAACTTTTTTTTTTTGTACGTTACTTGAGTCTTCATCACTGTATATATTTGTAAATAATTGTTTCTACGTTAATAAAATAAATAAACTTATTAAAAAATATATTATTATTTTGTTTGCTGTAAAACTTTAGAAAATATATAATTGCAAATAATTTGTTGTAATAATTTGTTTATTGCATATTTGTGTGTATAAATAACCTATTAAGATTTCATTAGATAGGTACTGCTTATATACTTAGGTACATGAAAATGTATTTTATGTCATTAGAATATAAGCTACTCGGGATGTTTATACTCAGGATGAACTGTAGGTCTGTTTGTGGGTGGAGGTAGATAGATACCTACTATAATGTGGTATACCCACAGATATTGAAAGGAAGGAGATTTGGCAACGAACTTTAATCTGATCTCTATGGGGATACACAACATATTACCTGCCTACTTAGGTATACAGTCGTTTAAATTTTATTATATTCAGACTATTCTCGGAGAGTTCGATTTTTTTATTTCATTTACATGCAACAGCAATTAGCATACAAATCTAGATGACAAACGAGTATTTTCATAGACATGATGATGACATTGGGAACATTTTTTGTAGATTATTTTAAGAATAAGTTACAATTTTTATTAGGGTGAACAGCTAATAAATGTATATATTTATCATTGGTTCCACTGATTCGAATGACGGTCAACAGTCTACAATATGCGATGTGTACCTATATTATTTTTAATATAGGTGCACATCGCATATTGTAGATATCATCTGATCTCAGATTGCATATATAATTATATAATATCTGATTTCTTATGGGGATAAGCGCAATATGCGCAATATGCTACGCATTGCTTTAATGTTCTGGGTAGTACTGCAATTGTTATAGACAGGCGTGGCGCTTACCATCAAGTAAACGACCTGCTCGTCTCGTCACTCAATCACATAAAAAAGTATGTAGTGCTTAGTATGTAGTGCTTAGTACGTACTTCGGTTGTGGATACATTACAAGTATACCTTCATTATAAAAAGTCTAAAGAACTTACATTTTTGTCCACGAGTGGGGTGGTCTCAGTTGCGGTTGCAGAGGCCGAACCTCCGGACTTCGGCTCCGAGCTCTTCTGAGACATTTTACTCCTAGAATGTTTAAAACTATTTAGAATTTAAATAAAAGTCTAGAACTGTACTCGTACGTAGGTAGCTCTTCAAACTGGCACTTTAGTTACCCTTTCGCTTCGGAACTATAATAAAAGTGTTAGGTATTTGAAAGTTACTGGCTAATGGAAAGCTAGGTAGGTAGATAGAAGATAATTTAATAAATAATAATAAATAACGCCCAACGATCACATACATAGATCCTGACCTCTAACTAGGATTCCCTGTATCTAGGAACCAGGAACTATGAGGACCATGGTCCCACAACACCCAGACACGAAACAAATGCTTGCGCTTTTTTTTCTGTGCACAAACATTTGTCCCGTCGCGGGAATCGAACCGGCAACCTCAGTGATGTATGAGATTTGAGCCAACCTGCCCAACCACTACACCACAGACGATGTCATTCAATCACTTAACTAAATAAATAACTGATGAGCCTCCGACGCACCAACACCTACGAATATTCTACAAAAAGTTACTAGTCGGTAACAAATAGAGACAAAAAACCGGAATCGTTAGAACTGGTTTTATTTTAGGGTCTATTGCAAGGTCTGTGCTGTGAGTTTGTTACTATCAGAATGTGAGTTAGCCCTAAAAGGTCGGCCGGTCGTTAGTTGAATCAAATTTCCTGCCGGTCAATGGACTAAATTGGTAACATATGGCTTCGGCTTACCGATTGCAATACGGCGGCGGCGATGCGTAGAGAACTAATGTTGCACGACCTCTCACGGCGGGCTCCGAAGCAGAACTGGCGCAACTTGATCAGGTAGGTTCTGGCGAAGACAGCCGACAGCGGGCTGGTGCCGGTGCAGAGGAATGCGAAGAATGCGACCTATCCATTGCCCACCGCAGAACGACTCTACTGTTGAATGGAACACAGGGCGAGCAGTGAATGACGAACTTGTTGTATGCCATTACTTAATGCTTCTAATGTGTCATTGGCTTATTGCACGCTCTTATGATTATTGCCTAATAATGATATTTATACGAAATAAATCATGTGGATATAACTATTTTCTCAAGTGACAGTTCTCTTTCTTCAAGAGTTTGCTGAAAGGAAACACTTCTTAGCGTTAAGCTCGCTTTTGTACATTGCAGGTATTTTATAATCCACGATGTAAATGTTCTGACAGTGTAAAATAAAGAATATAAGAAGAACTTTGATTGGCTTTTCAGCCTGAAGCTCCGTTTATTCCCGTTTTTTCGATCCCGCACTTCAATTTGCGTATGGGAAAGAAATGGATAGATATATAGGGTATAGATATGCTTACCTTTTTTATTCAAGGTCACGATATCTTAATTTGCATTTCTTATTGTATTTAATTGACTTCTATTGTGTTTATGATGTTTAAAAGTGGATTTCTGTGCCTATTTAATAAATTATGTTTTACTTTTGTCTTTGACTTTGAAAGGCCTTATAGCATGAGCCATATAGTTGGGGCAGCGCTCCAGCCGCGTTTGTAACCGAACAAAGCCATATGCCTTCAAACGACCTAGTCATATTTCGGGAGGATGTTAGGTGAACCATCAGAAATACGGAGGAGCACTCTGAGCAGTCACTCAGCAGTCTACCTTCTCTAGATCTGTGTGCTCCATCTTCGGTAACATGGCATCAAGCGATATATAGAGGCCAAACATGAATCCACAAACGATCAAAACTGTCTCCGTATTTGAGCCGTTAGTGATGAAAAAGTTTCAATCAAAGGGCCCGTGAGGACCGCGAGCTTATAAGTCCAAAACAGGATCGAGCTGCACCATAAAAAGAAAACGTAAGAATGGCCCATTTTCGTGCCACCTGCTGTAAATAAGTATGCAGTATCATCATCATCAGCCCATTACGTTCCCACGCTGGGACTCAGGCTTTACCTCGTAGAAAAAGTAAGGGCCTGAATCCACCACGCTGGCCTAGTGCGGTTTGTTGGAGTCACTTGTCCTTGAATATTTGTGATACATTGTTCGTCATACTGGTTACCTCATGATGTTTTCCTTCACCATTTTTAGAGCGAGTGTTAAATCCTCACATAATTTAAGAAAGTCAGTGGTCGACGCCAGCAGGATTCGAACTAGGGTGCGTCGACTCGGAAGTCGCACGTGCTCCCACTAAGCCACACTATCGACCTATAATTACCTATAATACCAAGATCTCAAAAGCGCAGCGTGGGATCGCAAGAAATAAGGCCTACTGACCTCCAAACTTCAATAAGAAGATGGCACTCGATAATGATGACTGTCTCTCTCATAATATTTTAACGTAATTTATTCCTTAACCCCGTTAGTTTTTTGTTAATCTCATAGATAAAATTATTACTCTCGTTGTACTTAGTGGACGTGGACAGTTGGTGTATCTGGACTCCAATCAGATGTTAATACCTAAAATCTAAATGCGGACTCATTTAATGTTAGTACCTGTCGTATATACAGAACCCTGAACGTAAGTTCAGGATAATTCCTCAATCTTGACGACCAATAAATCCAACAATGCTAAAAGACTTATGTGACAATTATGAGTCTAATGTTTTGTTAACTTATGTTATAGGTATATTGGAAGAGCGTAACAGACATTCAGCGTGTATATTGCTAGTCTTATTGGAGTAGGCGCTAGACTGAGCTCATCCCATCCGATATAGGCGCCAGTGGGTACTGGGTAGACCTAGGCCGGCAGTAGTTCTGATCTAGGTTATGCTTTACTTCCGGTAAAAATAATGGACCTCTCCGGGATATGGAACTCGCTAAACCCTTTTCGCAGAACCTCCGTGGTGCGCAATCTTTTTATGATGTTACTACTTCTCGTCACTAGGTGACGCTTTTCTGTCGGTGTGGAAACTTTTAAACTACTACTGAACGCTAGGTAGCACTTTTCTTAATATGAATCTACATTTTTAAAAGCGCCACCTAGCTGAATTATATCTATATACCCGTAAGAAAAACGCTGCTGGATGTCCAGTTGCTGTTTAGCAAAGAAAAAATATTATTTTATCTTTGCTGTTTAGCTCAGAGGAGCTGTTTAGTCTCTAAAAAGTTTCTACTTTGTCTACTCTGTCTGAAGTAAAAACATTTTTCCGCAAAGACAAAGTATTAAAATCATTAAGATCTCACACTATAGAGGGATAATAACGAAGTTTTCCGACCTAAAAAAGGATAGCGCTATACAACAGGCTCTTATAAAGAACGAGGCACAACTATTATCATATTGTCTCTATCGCGTAACCCATTTTCTCATTGAGGTAGTGTCATTCCTCAATGATTAAAATTGTATCTATGTTTTACTGGAAGAAAAGTGCCACCTACACTATATCATGAAAATAGGCTTTATGCTATGACAACTATACCTAGCTCCATCGAGTAGGCTGGATATTTTATCTGAGCATAGCTCAGATAAGATATCCAGGCTGGATTAGTGAAGCGCACTCATATGGCTGCCTACTCGAAGATATCTATAAGTATATATATATAGTAATGGAAATCATATATTGCCAAACAGAGATGTCATAACTAATAAAAATTCCTAATTCTAATGTAAAATAGCTTAAATATATATACAAAATAACTGAAATATATACCTATACAAAATAACTTAAATATATATACAAAATATAATAAAATTATTCTAAAAGGTCTATGGTGGAGGGGAATGTGCTACATTGCCACGCTGAATGGCAATGTTGATTTTTTGATCCAAATATGAGCCAGCATTTATCTAGTAATGATATCCAATGATCACAATTTATTTTTTCACAAAAATGTTTAATATCTTTGGTTGTACGGTCATTTGAGAGTACGGTAATGTAAAGTAAAGCAATAATTAGCAAAGCGAAATCAAATACTACGTAAGCTGCATTATGAATCTAAAAGCTGTGTTACAAGAACCACTTTACGAGCAAGTGTCTTGAAGAAGAGCTTATGAGAGTTATTGAGTTAGTTTATTGAGTTTAAGAGTTTAGGCACGATGGAGTAGTGCACTAGCAATTTATTATTTCGATAAACAAAACATAGTCCCGTAAAATTAAGGATTTATATCTCAGAGGAATATTATTCCTTTTATTTATATATTATTTTCTTACGTCATTGCGTAAAGTATATGGCCATAACAAAAATTAAAAGTTTTTTTTAAACCTTATTTAATGTTTAACATTTTGTCTCTTTCTAACATATTCCATTTCAAAGAAAGTTGTGCAGTTTACCGTTTATTAATAAGGCCCTATATGTTATATTTAAACTTCTTCATGATATTAATAACAATAAAACTATGTAATCTTGATGATATTAAAACAAAACACATTTGTATCTGCGTAGAACGGAACGACAAAACTTTATGTATCACAAATAGAGAAAAAAGGCGGGAACCGCAGAAGTGGAAAGGCGCGTTTTTTGAACATAAATTTTGATAAAATCTAATTTTTGAGGAAAGTGCTCGAGGATGGGGAAAAAAAGGCGAAGGAAGGAGGATTCGCCTCCCTTGGACCCGGAGCCGTCTTCGAAATCGCTCCCCGAGTCTTCGGATTCGGATTCGGTGAAGTCGGTAGTAATGGAATCGCCCAAATCTAAAAAAGCTGATAAGTATGATATATATAAGGTTCCAGGCTATTCTCGTCAATACCCTGAAGACTTGAAAAAAAGCGACTTTATTGTCTTCTTGAGCCACTCAGCCGATAATACTGTATTCAACGATAGGGATCGCATGGCCCTCTCCAAAGGTTTGCGAGACCATGGAGTCTCAGGCGTCATGCACTTGAAGTCTATCAACAAATATAAAGTGGGCATAACATTTGATCTTCCCAATAACGCAAACATGTTCTTGAAAAATAAAAAACTACTGGACCAACTCTCCCTTAAGGCAACCATACCGGCTGGCGACACCGAAGTGACTGGGGTGCTCACCTCGGTTCCGGTGGACATGTCCAACAAGCAAATATTTTCTTTGATCGGTTCTTCAAAAAATGTCATTCAAGTCAGGCGCTTTATGCGTAAAGTAAGAGGCGACGGAGGCGCAGCCTTTGTACCCACACAGGCGGTCGCTGTGACCTTCGCATCTACCATCCTCCCTGAGTATGTATATCTAGATTCATGGCGGCATGAGGTGAGTATGTACGTACCGCCAGTGAAGCAATGCCTCAAATGCATGCGGTACGGGCATATTGCCAAGTTCTGCCGTAATGCTGAGGTATGCTCCATATGCACGGAAAACCATAATTTTAAGAACTGTCAAGTTGATCCTAATAATGCCAAATGCGCTAATTGTAAGGGCAGTCATATAGCCATCTCCTCATCATGCCCATTAAAAAAAGAAAAGATAGAAGAAAACAAAATTAAATCTCGAACGGCCACCTTTTCAGAGCTGTTCAACACAAAATCTTTTCCAGCATTAACAGCACGTACACTGGATGTACAAGTAAACAACCTAATGAAGTCAGAGATTTTTATTAATCTTTTAATAGAAACAATAACCAAAATTATCAGTAACAAAGATGTAGTACCTATCAACTCAGGGTCTATTCGAGAGACTCTAAAAAAAACTCTCAGCAACAAATTACCTCCTACCTCATAATGGATTCATTAAATATAATACAATGGAACGCACAAAGTCTTAACAGTAATAAGCATATATTTATTGACTATCTATATAGACATAACATTCATATTGCAATTATATCAGAAACATGGCTAAGAGCCACTCAAAATTTTAAAATTAGGAATTATAATATTGAACGCAATGATTGTGGCAATAATCATAATGGCGTAGCTATTATAATTCACAAAAATGTCAATTATTCTAAAATAAATACTTATTTTGATAATTCTTTACAAAACATTTGTGTCAAAATTACAGTAAATAAAAAAGATCTGTGTATTGTCAGCTTTTATAGTCCTACAAATTGTAATCCTACTTTCAACAAAATTAAATTTGATTCATTAGTAAAGTCGGTTCCTGGTCCATTCATATTTGCAGGTGATTTTAACGCCCACCATACTTCCTGGGGTTGTGGCACTGATTCTCCTCGAGGTAGGGAAGTTTTGGAAGTCATCGACGACAATAATTTGGTTCTTCTTAATAACGGACAAGCAACTACAATTGGTTCATTAACATGGCGTCCAAACGCACTAGATTTATCATTTGTTTCCCCATCATTGGCACTTCAATGTGAATGGTCTGTTCTCGATAGTCCTCTTGGGTCTAGTTATCATCTTCCTGTAATTATTAAAGTATCAGTTAGTAATAATAGTGAAAATTCAGATGAATATTGTAATGGTAAACATTTGCCCATCTACCCTAACTATAAACGGTTGGATTGGAAAATGTTCAGTAGTTGTGTAGATATATTGCTAGACGAAGTTGAATTAAATCTTTTAAATCCTCAAAACGCATATTCGATCTTTTGTAAAATTTTGCTTACAGCTGCTGCCAAATCTGTTACTAATAATAAAGGTTCAAGTCATTTCATTCACGCTTCACAGTCATGTCACAGAAACTTTGATAAAAATCCTCACATTCCATGGTGGAATCAGAAATGCTCAGAGGCTGTTTTGAATTTCAAAGAAGCATATTTGAAGTTTAAACATAACCCAACAGAAGAAAGCTATTTGGAATTCAAAAAACTTCGAGCTCTTAAAAAACTCACATTAAAAATTGAAAGACAAAATAGCTGGAAATCTCTTTGCGAAACTTTTAATCGTTGTACTCCAATATCTATTATATGGAACTATATGCGTAGATTCAATAAAACAAACATCCCTAATAATAATAACAATGACTCGTGGATTTTAGATTTCCTAATGAAATTTACTCCTGATTTTGTGCCTAATAGTACCAGGAAACTTAATGCTACTAATTTAAGCTCCACTATCAGTTTTCTTCTTGATTCATTCTCAACTAATGAATTAACATCAGCTATTTCCTCTAGAAGAGATACTGTTTTTGGTCTTGATGGATTACCATACATTATATTCAAGAAACTAAGTAAAAAGAGTCTGGAATTTTTCTTAAAATTGTTGAATTTACTCTGGGAAAATAATGTTATACCCCAAGATTGGAAAATTGATTGTCTGGTACCCATTTTAAAACCTAATAAACCTAAGTTATGTCCTGACTCGTATCGTCCTATAGCACTCACTTCATGTGTGGGTAAGATATTTGAACAATTGTTGAAACAACGTTTGGAGTTTTATGTGGAACAAAATAACATCTTACCTTCTAATCAATATGGTTTCCGTAGAAATCGTTCAGCTAGGGAGAGTATTTGTCAGTTGCAACTTGATATCCATAACAGTTTAGTTGCAAATAATCACATGGTTGCTGTTTTCTTTGACATTGCAGGTGCATTTAACAGTGTAAATATTGATATTCTTTGTCATGAACTGTTACTAACAGGAATTCCTGAAAAGATTATAAACTGGATTAAAAACTTTTTAAGCAGCAGAGAAGTCTTCGTTAAATATAACAGGCATCTCTATGGTCCTAGAGTTTCTTCAAAAGGAGTTTGTCAAGGTGGTATTCTGTCACCTTTACTTTTTATTCTCTATATACGTCGCTTAAATTTAATATTAGGTTCAAATGTTAAAAATCTACAATTTGCAGATGATTTAGTTGTTTATGCATCAGGAAGCAATTTGCCTCAAGTAGTCGAAATTGTTAATGATGCATTAACAAAGCTTAATGAATATTTTTCTTACCTTGACCTTGATGTCAATCCTGCAAAGTCCAAGGTTGTTATATTTGGGAAACGATATTCTTATAAGCCTGCTGTATATTATAATAATTCTGCTTTAACCATAGAGCTTGATGTAAAATTTTTGGGTGTATTATTCTCCCGTAACTTATCCTGGAATAATTATATAAAACATATAATTAATAAAGCTAACAGAGCCTTTAATGTATTGAAATCCCTGTCTGGGTCATACTGGGGTGCAGACCCCAAAATCTTGTTAATATTGTACAAATCATTAGTTCGTAGTCACTTTGAATATGGTTTTTTTTGTTTTGCTGCAGAAGAAAAATTTGTAAATACTTTAGATACTTTTCAAAATAAATGTTTGCGTCTAATTACTGGGGCATTCAGAAGTACTCCTATAAATGCAATGCAGATTGAGTGTAGCCTTCCACCAATTGGCATTCGTTTTAAGTATTTAAAAGAAAGATTTCTCCTAAAACTTTATAGTGTTTCTAACAATAACCTTATAGCCAATTTGTCCAGCACACACACTCAATCAACACTTAAACCATTTTACATGCTACAAGGATTTCAAAGTTTTTTGGAGTTTCTTAAAAATCTAAACATTTATCAATCAAATCATATTTTACCCTGTTACGAAGGGTCATTCATTAGCAAATTCCCAGCAATGAATATAGTCATAAACAGTAATTTGTCCATTAAAGAAGAGGTATATTCAATGTTGGCTGAGTGGATAAATCACAAATTTGTTTACACAGATGGATCCAAGAACGACAGTGCTGTGTCTTATGCTATATTTGAACCATCTTTGAACATAGGCATTGGTCATAAGATTGATAAACACGCCAGTGTTTTTACTGCTGAAGCTGTTGCTATCTTGAGTGCTCTTAAACACATTAAGAATAATAATCTAGGGCACACTAAATGGGTTGTGGTAAGTGATAGCATGAGTGTATTGAAAAACTTGGCAAACAACAAATTACATGCTAACACTAACTACTTAATTTATTTTATAAAACATTTATGGGTAGAATTAACAAGATTAAACATAGATGTAAGTTTTACATGGGTGCCTTCACACATTGGCGTTGAAGGAAATGAAAAAGCAGACTATCTAGCCAATGCTATAATTAAATTTGCAGATATTATTTCGAACAACACCAGTGGGAATGATGCAAATGTCTTATTACCATACACAGATGTTGTAAGTATTTTAAAACAACGAATGTGTCATTCTTGGGGAAGACATTCGTATCATTGTACACAGGTGGAAAACAAAGGATCCTGGTATGCTAACTTAGATGTACAGATTAATTCCATACCATGGTTCTGTAAGAGTAAATCTTTCTTGAATAGAAAGTTTTACTCGACTATCTGTCGTATGCGTTTTGGTCATTGTCGGTTGAATTATCATCTCCATCGTCTTAGAATGGTCAGTTCGTCAGACTGTTATTATTGCCAGTCACAAATGGTCCAATCATTAGATCATATTTTCTTTGAGTGCCCGTCTTTTAACATTCAGCGCCTTGTGTTGATAGATGAGCTTTTTCAAGTCTATGATGAACCTGAATTGGTCCCGCGTTGCATTCAGGAGTTACTTATGAATGCCTCCACATTTATTTACTTGTATAAATTTATAATAAGTACGGTAAAAGAAATTTAGTTTAGTTTTGTAAAATGTAAATAATTAAAATAACAATGTGTATATTATTATAATAACAACATATTTGATCTCAGTATTTGATGAATTCTCAGAGTAATTAATGACTTATTCATGTCATTGTCATCACGACAATGACAACAACGAAAGAAATGACTGTACTTTTCCAAACTATCAATAAAAAACTACGTAAGACAAGGCGGTATGGTCCTAGAGACTTTAGCCTGCCTAAACGGGCGAATTAAAAAAAAAAAAAAAAAAAAAATGTATCACAAATACAATGATGACAAATTAAAATGACCTAAAATAAAAAGAAGCGCCCTGGAAATGGCTATACATTCGATTTTGCTGAACAGCACATTAGTAATGTAAAATGTCAAAAAGTAATTTGTTATAAGTTTGCATGTTGATAGAAAATTATTTGGATATTGTTTTTGTCTGAGTTTATTTTCTACGTCCAGTTTTAGTTGCTTCAAAAATATGAGTTTTGTTGAACGTTTGTGTCGTAATTTATAGAGTTGGACGACGGTAAAGGCGTAAAGGTAAAATTGATTGCATGTACCGTTCGTTCTTGGTGGTTACTCAGCTGAGAACAGTGGCTGAGAAATTATCACGAAACATATATCTTTCTGTAGAATTGAAACTTGGGACAGTTACGAACGGATGTCGTTGATACTCTTAAACTTATTAACTTGCTTGTCACCTGCAATTTAATACATTTTCATTTGTAACTTGGTTATAAATTTGTTTTAAAATAGGTATTTGTATGATTGCTTTTTTGATGTATTGTTTATCTTAAATTGTTTATTTTAATTTTTGAGCGCACAATATCGATAATTTTCTCATCTCCTAATTCTTTCATATATTTTTAAATGGTTTATCACACATGAGCTCTGTTCTATATGGAATAGTAATGATGGAATTCACATTATTATAATTGTTTAATAACCATTTGCATGTAAGAGCCTGATGTGTCCTCAGCCCCTTGTTATCTCCTTGCGTGTAAAGGGCTCAATGTACAACTGACATATCAGTCCTAAGTTAGGTTGTAAGTTACACATATATTATAGTGAAGTGTGACAATTATAATATTTGTGTTAAAAATATAAGTGTGTTCAATGGGTAATTTTGTTTGAATTCCATTAGTGTAATAGTTCAATCAATATTTTATGTGAACTTATTGCAATGTTGTGTGAAGAGACCCAACTGCTTTTCATATATGAGAATTGTTATTTTCCCAATAGTTAGTGCTTTTTTACAGTTATCTTACTAGATCTACATTTATTTATTTATAATGTGTTTTTATAAACACATAATAAATAAATGTATTTTTATTTTGTCATATTTTAAACAGTTCGATAAATACCTATCACCTATAAGTTTCAGTGGCTTTGGGTTTAGATTTCCATGATGGTAAGCATTTGAGTCTGACATTGGCTTCTGTGCATTATTGTTTACTACAGGGTGAGGTAGCAATGTTTAATTCTCAGGAAAAAAAAATAGAGAGTATCAATAATCAAATCAAATCAATCAAAACTATGACAACTAACTACATAAACAAGCATTCTGCATGCTACATCATCAACCGCATCGACACTTACCATCAGGTGAGATAGTGCTCAAACACAAGCTAAACTACTACAAAGAAATACAATTGCATTAGGTTTGGGCTATATTTATTTCATGAGTTTCTTAACTTTATACCTACAGTGTGGTACATCTTGGTTTCATAATTCATAAATTAAAATTAAAAAAACAAAATAAAAGTTATCATGGTTCATTACAATATAAAAATACTGTAATGAATCGTGCTTCTATCAGGTGGTCCATGAGTACTTTATCAGTGATACATATTGAATCAAACCAAAACTACAGTTTTCTGTACACTATTTTGTCTAAATATAAATATTCCCGATTTTATGAATGCATCTATTATATTGTTCTAATGTTGTGTTAATAAATTGTTAATAATGATAAATGCAGAACTGATCCTGATGGTAAGCATTTAGAGCTTTGAATTACAAATACCTGCACACCACTGTGCTGCGCTCATAACCATGAAATATTGAAGTTTCAAATAGCCTATAATTCTGCTAGCGATAATACCGACCACAGGAAAAGTATCTATGCACTAGAACAAACACTTCATTAAGAAAAATAAATGGGCCTACCTATCGCATTTCCATCAACTTGTTTCATTGTAAAGAGTACTTAAATAAAAAACTGCAATGGAAGAGTTAGCAGATACCTACAACACAAGTAAAGTCTTAGTGTAGGTTCTGCATACCAATTAATGTAATACACCACAAGCCCAACTTAGTTAAGATTGTTTGCGTCAAATTGTATTACCTAAAGGAACGTCTGCTTTTATGAAAATAAATATTTGGATATTTGACCTGTCATTTACATGTTACAGATATGTATGTGGAGGTTTTAATATTCTAAGTTTCTGTAGAATATGTTTGTTTATATAGGCTATGTTGCATGCATTGCGATTTCACACTTTTGTTGCTATTTAAGAGTCAATGGCACATTATTTTTCTGTTTCCAATTATAATTTATGATGCTGATTTTGATGTCTCATGCGAAATGCACACATGAAGTTGTCTAGCTCATTAAGGAAGCGCTAACTATATAAATATATCTAGGTATAAGAATTTGCAGTGTTCTGTTTTAGGAAACTGTGACAATGGCCTGTTCTTCAATAATCTAACCAAAGGTAATTGGACAGTCTACAATATATAACATTTCATTTGATTTTAATCTTATTGATAACTATTTAATCACTTTCTCGTAATGGTGGTAGGTTTCTCGTACTAGAGGCCGTCTGGGTGGGTACTACCGCTTTGCCAGTTGTTCCGGTTTGACCCTTCAAACAATGCCCTCATTGTAGCCAGCGAAATTACTGGGCATTATGAGACTCAACAGCTAAATGTCTCAGGGTGACGAACGCAGTGAAGCGCGTCGCAAGATTTTGCAAAACAAAGTTCTGGGTGGTGCTGTTATTGTTATGGGCTGGCGTATTGCTTACCATCAGGGAAACGACCAGCAAATCTCGTCATTCAGTTACATTAAAAAAAACCTTTAAATTCACCAAATATTTATTACTCTTCATATATGTACTTCACAAAGACATTAAGTAAATGCTTTTATGCTACTGATGACATTTAAATTGAGACTGATTTTTGCCTACTAATACAATTTGAATTAATCAGTGTGTTGTTTGTCTACAGTGACTTATGCAGTGTTTAATACGAGACTAACAAAATGATAAACTCTGAGGAGTCAGATTCTCTGAGCACTGTACCCTCGGATGGACACCCTGAGGATGTATCTGGTATGTACAATACCTTGTAATGTAACATACCAAGTACATAAATATACATATTATTTAGAAAGCTATGGGATTGTAAATAAGATCCTTATCGTATTTGTTCCATCACCAGGAACTGAAGAGGCTCCATCGTCTATGGTATCAAGTGAGGCGGAGTCAGAAGGCAGCATTCTCTCCGAGGCGCCTCGCCACGACGCCGCCGCCCTCGCCGGCGACGCCCATGCCGTGTTCAGCAACGAACCGGGCGCAGATTTCTCTCATATTCTACAGGAGAAGCCTCTTACACCTATCCTGAACGACTGGAGAACTACAGGGAGCAGCATGTCTTCGTATATATCCACAAGAGGTACGTACGCGCGCGACTATACTGCTATATGAATCACTAGCTGCGCCCCGCGGTTCCACCCGCGGTTTCCCGGGATAAAAAGCGGCCTATGCGCTATTCCAAGTCCTAAAGTACCTACATACAATCTACCTAAATTTCATCAAAGTCAGTTCGGTAGTTTTTTGCGTAAAAGAATAACAAACATCCATACATACAAACTTTCGCGTTTATAATATTAGTTAGTAAGGATTTAAATAGATTTTCGATGTTTCCTCCTGTGAATCTTTAATTCTTTGAGTTCATTTTTATAGTGTCGCCTAAGACAGGTGTAAGCCAGCTTAGCGAAGCCTCTTAGTTCGATTATAAGTAGGATCAAAATTCGCTTGTTACACCGCATACACGAAATCCTTTTAGTAATCCTTCTGCTGTTTACGCAGCTATACACTTAGCTGTGTTATAGTGCCTGCGTGACATTCAGCTAGGCTGTTGCGATGAGTTAGAGGACTATTAGAGTATTTCTAGTATATTATAGGTTAATATAATAGAACTGAAGAAGTAAATTATAGTACGCAAGGCCGCGGGAAATGGCTAGACTTTGTCAAATTACAAAGAAATATTTACATAGCCTACTTGCGAGACGCAAACGTTATTGACAGTTACCTAAATGACATGTATCTGGTGTAACGACAGTATGTAATGAGTATGTCTGAACTTGTTTTCCTTATACATGAATAATATAGTTAATAATCTAGAAGTAACAGGATCAAAAGTTTCCTTATTATGTTTTTAATCATATTTTAAAATTTGTTTGGTATAGAAATCGCTGCAAATATAGTTAGATTCATAATCTGATTGTATTGTGTTAAGTAGCACAAGTTTTGTATTTCTAATGGTTTTGGGGGTCCCATTACTTAGGTGCGTTAGGTACACTATTATAATATATAAAGTGAATATGTTTTGAAGTGGAGCAAGCAGACTTAACAGTCCATGTAGTACATGTACAACGATTTTGTGAGTGTGTAGTCAAGTGCAGCGTGTGTACAGGTTCAATGTTGCCATGGGGCCCGCACAAGGGGCCGGCGGCGCCCCCGGCGGACTGCGACCTGCGCCCCGGGGAGTACGTGATGCGCCTGCTGTTCACTGAGTTCACAGTGCAGGCCGAGCGCAAAATGGAAGCTGTCATGGCTGAACCACAGGTAAGAGTTGATCGAGATATATTTTTCAAAGGTCTCCAATAAGAAACAAAGGTTACTTAATAAGCATTCGTATTAGGTGTTCGAGGTACTTTTTTTAACTTATAATTGTCAAATAGGACATAAGACGTATTTTGATGATGATCATCTGGCTGCAAGTGCCCTTCCAATGGCTGTTTTCCTGTTGCGTAATATTGTTGGCTAAGTTTCAGTTTATAAAAACAATAGGTCGTGTGTTAAATTTCTGGTCAATGGAGAGTCGACGGCAAATGTGTGCGAGCGCGGTCAATGATGCGCAGGACTTTGCAGTTCAGAGCAACTGTTTTGGGCAGGCATGGGGCGTACCATCAGGTCTTTCGGGGGTTTAGTTTCCATATAAATATAAATAAAATATTGTAGGCCTAAGAAAAAAACAGTAAAATATAACTATATAAAAGTAAAAATAACTGTTTGAAATACACAATTTCTTCTAGCACATTCTATACTTGCCTTTCAGGAAAAGCCATTGAACAAAACACTCCAGCGGGGCGAAGACCCTCAGCTAGACCAGATTTTGTCGGCTTTCGGCACCGTCGCGGAGCACTGCTTGCCGTCGCTCCTGCGGGCCTTGTTCGGGTGGCTGGAGCGGCAGATGGCAGACTCGCCGCAACTCAGCGAGCAGGCCAAGAAACCGCACCAGGACTTGAGGAACAAAAGGTCAGTACACTAATTTGGCTTAGGATCATCATTTCAGCCCGCGGCCACTGCTGTGGGTTGTGTGGACTTCTCCTCCTTCACGCTATTTGTTCCGCTACTCAATCAATCAATCAAAAGTTCTTTATTCAATATTGGCATCACAGACGCACTTATGAACGTCAATTATTACAATGACTCTACCACCGTATCGGAAAAAGAACCACTACTCAGAAGATTCTTTTACATGCCGGTTCTCACGATGTTTTCCTGCACCGTTTTTAGAGCGAGTGCATGCGCACAACTTAAGAAAGTCAGTGGTGCGGGGCCAACGGGATTCGAACTCGGATGCGTCGGATCGAAAGCTGCACTTGCTTCCACTGAGCCACACTCGCTCACTCTTTACTCGACTAGCTAATTTAAAATAAATACGCCCAACGATCATATACATAGATCCTGGCTCCTATCTACAGAGCCAGGAAATACAAGTACCATGATCACACAATACTACAATGTATAAATTAAAACTAAACGTGTTATTGTTTCCAGTATAATCTACATAGTATCCGGTTCCGGCGCCGGCCCGGAGACGGTAGAGCGCAGTTGCGAGGAGCTGCAAGCGGAGCGACGCGACCTGGCCGTGGAATTCTTATTCTGCTTGGCTCTTATCGAGGTACGTTATACTAGCTGCTGTCTGCGACTTAATGCGCATGGGGTTTGTTTATGTCGCGATCCATCGGAAGCCACGTGTTAAATTGGAATTTAAATTATCTTATGTCCTTCTCTGGGTTACATCTATATGGGCTATATTCCAAAGTTCATAAAAATTGGTTCAGATGTTTAGTCGTGAAAGTAATAAACAGAGTTACTTTCGCTTTTATAATATTCGTGTGGATTAGTGCGGATTCAATTGGGCATTTCAGCGAAATGGCGTGGTCTTCGAGTATCAAACATTACACGTCTTGTATCACAATGAGCTATTATATCCTGTCACTATTCTTTAATAAAATCATGCTACCGGCGGCGGCGTTTGGAAAACAGGAACTAAAAAACTCGGCTAGTAACATTTATATTTTCGTATCTACAAGCATCTTGTATTTTTTTAAATCTCGTCTCTTGTGTTGGTTTAACAGTAGTTTGTTGTCTGCGTGCCAGGCACGCTTCTTGGTCTTCTATATCCTTTCTAACATAATGCAATTTGTAGGTGCTGAAACAGCTACCCTTCCATCCGGGACACGAAGATCTTGTGCAGTATATTGAGAACGTGGCCTTCAAGCGGTTCAATTATAAAGAAGGGTAAGGATCAAAACTTGTCAGTTTAAGTAACAGAAAGTGACTGTGACATTCTGTTTAACAGATTTGGTTCATTATAGATATAAACGGCTACGCCCACATTATGATTGTGTTGGAAAACTCCAACCAGGTTTGGGACAGTTAGGATGTCTTTCTTCCGGGAGTTTACGCTTTGGATGTCTGCGACGCGAATCCAAAGTAGCCCTTTATATTTATAATGAATATTTCAACTCACGATAGTTTAAAAACCTTGGGTTTCGTTCAGCTTTAATTACACATTTATGATCACCGAATCTAAAAGAGTAGTTATTTATGTAGTATTATTTTGTATATATTAGGTAACCTGTTAAAATTTTTATCTTCACGCTACTTCATAATTAAAAACATATTTGCCTCGTACGTTTATAAATTATGTGAAGATTACATAATTCTCTTCGAAGATAAACATTAGCAAAATTTGTTTTGTTTTTAATATATTAATAGTTTGAGAATACATATTTTAAGAACATCTGTTTGTTTCAGCTTGCAATCAAACCCGAACGCAGCCAACGTGCACATCATAGCTGATCTGTACGCGGAAGTAATCGGGGTGCTGGCACAGTCTAGATTCGCATCCGTCAGGAAACGGTTCACCGCTGAACTCAAAGTAAGGAAGCATCATAAGTGAACGGATTATAATGGAATTTTTGTAGGTTCTTTAGGTCCTGGTACATAATACTATTATAATTGGACATAACACCACTTAACAAACAGTTAATATAGCCCTAATTCTACACGGACGAAGTCTAAAAATATATCTCTTCTTCGATAAATTTTTATCAAAAATGGTGAGCAAAATATTTAGTCATGCAACTAATAGCATTATCCCGGCCAGGAACTGAAGAGCCGCGAGCCGTCCCCGCACACGACGCAAAGCATCATTTCCCTCCTCATGGGCATGAAGTTTTTCCGGGTGAAGATGGTGCCGATCGAGGAGTTCGAAGCCTCCTTCCAGTTCCTCCAGGAGTGCGCGCAGTACTTCCTCGAGGCTAAGGACAAAGACATCAGGCACGCCCTCGCGGGGCTCTTTGTCGAGATACTGGTGCCGGTCGCAGCGGTTAGTTACTCCTTTTTTATTTTTTATGTAACTGAACTGTTATGATCACCATTTTAATTACAATCTAGCCAATTGATTAGGCTAATAAGTAATTTATATTTAACTTAAACTGATCGATAAACTAATATTAAGAATGTGTCCATTAACACTTTACTTATTGACTGAGCTGTGATACAAGCAAGCAACAAACCTGCCTATAACAGTTTTAGCACCACCCAGAAGTTCTTGGCCAGAAATTTGTATTGAAAAATTTTTGACACCTAATACCATTAAATATCCAATAACTAGTATTACTAAAAAGTTCTAACTTCTGTAAGTGGTGGAGTGTAGCTGTTGAGACCAAATACTAGGATTTTATTTAGTATTAAAATTAACTTGCTAATAAAAGGTCCTGTATAATGTCATAGATAAAAATAAAAAATAAATCGAACCAAACAACAGTATGGAAGTAAGAAATTGTTTATGACCCGCGACACGCATAAGCAGTCTTTAGAATAACCATAGACAATTCATATGGTCCATTTCCCTCCAACTTTCTTATCCCTCCACAGACGGTAAAGAACGAAGTGAACGTCCCGTGCCTAAAGAACTTCGTAGAGATGCTGTACAGCCACACCCTGGACGCCAGCACCAAGTCCAAGCACCGGCTGGCGCTGTTCCCGCTGGTGACCTGCCTGCTCTGCGTGTCGCAGAAGCAGTTCTTCCTGGCCAACTGGCACTGCTTCCTGGCCATGTGCCTCTCGCACCTCAAGAACAGGGATCCGAAGATGTGTCGGGTCGCTTTGGGTAAGAGATCTTGAGATTATTTGGTACACCCCTAGGAAGGTTTTTATCCACATAAAAGAGTAGAAGAGTCCTATGTCGGTCTGTCTATCATCACAGTTCATCAGCGCATCAATATATGCTTACAATATGAACTCTTTTACAGATTATTTAATTGATTTCCCCAAGAGAGATTTATAAAGTTTTCGAAAACTGTACGAAACTCTATGTGCTTGAGGACCTAAGTGAGAACTAAGATAAAAGGTTTCTATACATCGATGTCTAATCCATTTAATTTTCTTTCCCACAGAATCACTCTATCGTCTCCTCTGGGTGTACATGATCAGAATCAAATGCGAAAGCAATTCCGCCACACAGTCCCGGCTTCAAAGCATCGTCAACTCTCTCTTTCCCAAGGGATCTAAAGGCGTCGTACCGCGAGACACCCCTCTCAATATATTCGTAAAGATCATTCAGTTCATAGCTCAAGAGAGACTGGACTTTGCCATGAGGGAAATAGTTTTCGACCTCCTCATGGTTGGCAGAACGATCAAAATTATTTTAACTCCAGAGAGGATGTCGATCGGCCTTCGGGCGTTTCTAGTAGTTGCCGATAGCTTACAACAGAAAGAGGGGGAGCCTCCCATGCCAAGGACATCAGGAACTCTGCCTTCAGGGAACACACTGCGCGTTAAGAAGACCTTCTTGAACAAAGTGTTGACAGATGAAACTGCGAGGTCTATAGGGATGAGTGCTTACTTCCCCTTCGTGCGTAGAGTGCTCGTCGAGATTCTCAGGGCTTTGGACGCCCACTACGGCAGACCGCTGATGCTGACCAATACGCAGAACGTGACCAAAGAACAGGAGATCAATACGGGAGAGCGGAAACCAAGGATCGACCTGTTTAGGACGTGTATTGCAGCTATTCCCAGGTCAGAAATGATTGGGTTTTTTGTTTTATCTCTGGAAATAGTTGACTTCACATAGTGATGTGTGAATACATTGTATGATAATACGGTTACACAATCAGAACCTCTGTGGTGTAGTGGTTAACCGAGTCAGCTCATATATTATACACCTCCGATGAGGTTCTATTCCCGAGATGTTAATGCATAGAAAAAAAAACGCAAGTATTTGTTTCGTATCTTGGTCTTGTAGGACCATAGTCCTCGTAAATCCTGGTTCCCCTGGTTACAGGGAATCCTAGTTAAGAGCCGGGATTGTATGTGATCGTTGGGCATATACCTAAAAAAATAAAATATATTCCAGAAAATATGAGTAATCCATCTCGTACCAAAATCTGTTTTGATATGGGAAATCGTTCTAAGCGATAAAGCCTACACCCATTGTACCTCAAATTAATGTATTTTTAACCGACTTCAATAAAGGAGAAGGTTCTCTGTGCGATTGTATTTTTTTTAATCATTTTTTTGTTTGTTACCTCAGAACTCCGTCATTTATGAACCGATTTGGAAAATTATTTTTGCGTTGGGTTCAGTACGAACTACGAAGTGGTCCCATATAAATTTCATCGATATATAACCTTGGACTTCGAAGATACATTGAAGTCGGTTTTTTTAAAATTATGTCTTTAATATTTATTTATTTTGTATTGTGTTTATTTGGTGTGTAATAAAGAGTTATTGTATTGTATTAAATAATAAATAAATATCGCCCAACGTTTACACATACACAAATCCTGGACCCTAACTAGGATTCCCTGTATTTAGGGAACCAGGAACTATGAGGACAATTGTTATAGGCTGGCGTGGCGCTTAGTGTCAGGCGAACGACTTTCTGTGCCTATTTAATAAATGTCTTTCGACTTTTGACTTGCTCGTGACACACAGTGCTATAAAAAAATATTATGTTGTCTTGTAAATCGAACCCGCAACCTCAATGGTGTATGATATTTGAACCAACCTGCCCACTACACCACAGGCTGTCAAATTAGTATTGTTATCTCTAGGCTGATCCCAGAAGGCATGAGCTCCGGGGAGTTAGTGGACCTCCTGTGCCGGCTGACGGTGCATATGGACGAGGAGCTGCGCGGGCTCTCCTTCCAGAGCCTGCAGACCCTCATCGTGGACTTCCCCGAGTGGCGCCAGGATGTGCTGGCCGGCTTCACCCAATTCCTGGCTAAGGAAGTACAGGTATGTTATTTTATTAACCCCCGACGCAAAAAAGGCGAGGTGCTATTATAAGTTTGACCACTATGTGTGTCAGTCTGTGGCACCGTAGCTCTTAAACGGGTGAACCGATTTGGATGCGGTTATTTTTATTTGAAAGCGCGTTTTCTAGCTGTGGTTTTTCGACATGTGTTTTCAAAATCGGTTCAGCCATTTTTAAATTTTTATAGGTTTTTGTGTCGGGAGTTTTTTAAATGTCACGTAACACTACACATAAATACACAGTCAGGTCATAAGTATTGTCACACAGTAAAAACTTTTCTTTTAGAATACTGGCCACAAAGAAGTTTATTGAATTCGAATTTCGAATTGTTCATGAAAATAAAAATGTATACTTTTTAGAATTTTACTCATTTTTAAATATGGAGTGGACGCTTAAAGAAGACCGTGTTGCAGTTATTGCGTTGCATCGTTGCGGTTACGCGCCAATTCAAATTTTTGACATACTGAAAAATTTGAATATAACCAAAAGATTCGTTTATCATAAGAATAAGAATAAGAATTATTTATTTGCTAGATTACATATTGGAAGGTACATATTATTCTTAGAAATGGTGTTACAGAGTACATAAGTCATACCATCAACATCATACCATCAAACGATACAATGAAGACTCTAGTGTAGATGACAGGTCAAGAAGTGGTCGCCCTCGGTCTGTTAGGACTCCAGCAGTGATAAAAGCTGTGAAGGCGCGAATTCAAAGAAATCCCAAACGTAAGCAGAAACTGTTGGCCCTTCAGATGGGGTTAAGCAGAACCACGGGGAAAAGGGTGTTAAATGAAGACTTAGGGCTTCAGGCATATCGAAGAAAAACAGAACATCGTTTAAATACTCGTCTAATGGACCCGAGACTGAAGAGATGCCGCGCTTTGTTGAAGCGGTACGCGGGAAAAAAATATCGGGAAATTCTTTTTTCGGATGAAAAATTTTTTACCGTAGAAGAGAGCTACAACAAACAAAATGATAAGGTGTACGCACACAGTAGTGAAGAAGCGAGCAACCGTATTCTGCGTGTCCAACGAGGTCATTTTCCATCCTCGCTCATGGTATGGTTGGGAGTTTCTTATAGGGGCTTAACAGAGGTACATTTTTGTGAGAAAGGTGTAAAAACGAATGAAGTTGTGTATCAAAATACAGTCCTGACGAACCTTGTGGAACCTGTTTCTCATACCATGTTCAGTAACAGGCACTGGGTATTCCAACAAGATTCGGCGCCAGCTCATAGAGCGAAGAGCACACAAGACTGGCTGGCGGCGCGTGAAATTGACTTCATCCGGCACGAAGACTGGCCCTCCTCCAGTCCAGATTTGAGTCCGTTAGATTACAAGATATGGCAACACTTGGAGGAAAAGGCGTGCTCAAAGCCTGATCCCAAGTTGGAGTCACTCAAGACATCCTTGATTAAGGCAGCCGCCGATATTGACATGGACCTCGTTCGTGCTGCGATAGACGACTGGCCGAGCAGATTGAAGGCCTGTATTCAAAATCATGGAGGTCATTTTGAATAAACTTTATTGTCATAAGAATCTATGTTTTGTTAAGTTCATCGTCGTTTTGGTATATAAATGGTTACATAATGAATAAACTTGTTTCAATTATTTTATATTAAACATGTGACAGAATTTATGACCTGACTAGGTAAGTATAACTTCTGAACTTCATTTTAGACTTTTTAATTTTAAACAGGGCTGTCTTTGGCATTATAAATTAAAAGCCTAGCAACACACAGATCCAGAACGAAACGTGCAAGGATAAAAACGTTGAAATAGAAACAGAAATATTGAAATAAGTTTATTGAGGCAACAAATTAAGAAAGGAACATAAATATAATTATACGCTAAATTACAATTACTGTAAGTCTAAACTTTGCGCTAAACTACAAAATTATTAAATTTGGAGGCCGTATTGTGGCAATACTTGAAACTAATTTCTAGTTTCACGTATACGGCCTCCACTCAGGAAAATGCTGGTTGTAACAACCAGAGCTGATCTTCCGTAGAAGCCGCCCGTTGATATCACAAAAAAATAGAGAAGACCAAGTAGAGAATAAAATTAACAATTAAAATTAAAAATTAATTAATAATTAATAATTTTAAAATTGACTTTGCAATGAAAGACACTAAACTGCCATGCTGCGACCCGACCTTCGACAACACCAAAGATACTCAATCTGTTTTCCCAGGACACATCCCCGCAGCTAGTAGAAAACGGTCTACGCATGCTGCTGCAGTTGCTAACGAGTTGGAAGAACGGCGAGCCAGCCGTCACCGCTACCCCGGCCAAGGGCGAACCGGTCGCGGCCGTGATACGTGGTGCGGAGGCGTTGGGTCTGGTGATGCTATGCCAGTGTAAAGCTTATCCGAGGAGGCTGGCAGTGCACGTCTTGAGGTAAGGGAGTGTGGACTTTGTAGTGTTGCTGATAAGGTCCTATTTTGAATTCACGTAAATAGGTCTTTATTTATTGACTTGCGTTTGATCGCTGTCTCACCTGATGGTAAGTGACGATGCGGTCGACGATGTAGCACGTTCGCCAAGACAGTACTTATTCATTCGTGACTTGAATTCTCCCAAATTGTATCTATCGATCCGCACTCATTATTTATTCAATTGAGATTAGGAGTGCATAGTGAGCGTCATGAATCACGATGGAAAGAAACATGAAAATATTTTTAGGGTCCCACAGCTTGAGGAAATATGTCATATATACGTTGGACGGCAATTTAAACCCAAGCTGTCAGAAGATAGGGTTGACATTTGACTGTGCGCCCTGAATCGCAATAAATTGTTAGCTAATCACGTTTTTTGATATGTGTGTTTGTATGCAATCTTGTGTCAATATGATAAGTTTTTCTCGTAAAAAGGTTTCTATTTTTTTTTGTTCACTGTTGTATAGAGAATCAAAGCTGCTCCTGGAGAAGTTAAACCTGACGCGCGAGGAGCCGGCGCTGATCGACGCCGCGGACGCGCACGTGCCGCACTTCGCTGAGCGCTGCCTGCCGCTGCTGCCGCCGGCCGAGAAGCAGGCCGTGCTGGCCGCCGGCTCGCCCGACCTCGTCTGGATCGCCGAGCGCACGCACGCCGTCTGGACCGCAGGTGAGCGCATGCGCACACCGCCCCACCAATCACCGCCCACCCCGCCAGCGGCAGTACGACAGCTGCTGCCACGGCAGCAATCAGTCAATCAGCAGCCGCGACGCAAATCTGAATGAACGTGGATAGCAATCGTCCTTTTACAAGTTTTTAGTTAACTTGCGATGTTTGTTTGTTAGAGTCAAATCTTGCAAGTTGAATCAGAACCACTTCCTCTTATCCTACGGAGTTGAAATTTTCCATACTTGTCATAGAACTCATTGACGGATAATCGTAAACTAGTGTTTTGGCTCGTTTTAATCGGCCCGCGGTTCCGATTACGAATTTGTTAAAAGCTTGTCCTGAAAAATATATTATTCAACAAAAATCTTGTTAAATTTTCTTGATTCGAAAACGTCTCTACATAGTATTAAACAAAGTCGCTACCCGATGTCTGTACGCTTAGATATTTTAAACTACGCAACGGATTTTAATGCGATTTTCATCAATAGACAGAGTGATTCAAGAGGAAGGTTTATATGTACATGCATATAAACCTTCCTTTTCTCCCGAGCGAAGCCTAGGCGAGTCGGTAGTTTATGAAAATAAATATGTTTTTAGAGCGATTAAGTCCATTACTGCGTTCCGTTTTTTTTTAAATTATTTATTGGCTTGCGTTTGACCGCTATCTCACCTGTTGTTAAGTGACGATGCGGTCGATGATGTAGTACGCTCGCCTAGAAGAAACCTGTTCACTCTTGTCTTAAAGTCACCCAGATTATAGCTATCCGGAAAGCAGATGCCGGCAGAGAGTTCCACTCCTTGGTCGTTCGCATTATGAAGGTCGAAGCAAAGCGCTTGGTGCGAGCAGGAGGGATGTCAACCATAAATTGATGACGGCTTGCCGTACGCCTGGTCGTCCGGTGATAGAATAGGGATGGCGGAATAAGTTCATGTAATTCCCTCGCACACTCTCCGAAATGTATCCGGTAAAACCGATAAACTGGCAACTTTGCGCCGATGTTCAAGACTTGAAGGCCATTATAGCCAGCGAAATTACTGGGCATTATGAGACTTAAAAGCTAAGTGTTTTAGGGAAACGAGCGCAACACACTGCCGCGGGATTTTGCAAAACAAAGTTCTAGGTGATACTGATTCAGTTATGGGCAGGCGTTTTGTTTACCATCAGGTAAACGACCCGCTCCATCAATAAAATATCTACAAGTACTTCAATTTACCTCTCATTAAAAAATATCTGATATTGCCGGTAGTAGGATACTACTTACCAAAATTAGAATGGCGGGTTAATTTTGGAATTATATATCTTGTTTCATTGACGATATCACTTAAATGGTTGTTAGGAGCTTTCTAAAATTTGCCATATAGATAGTTAATAACAATAGAATTTTTCAGTTTGAAAACGAGATAAATCGGTCGTGAGTTGAAGAGAAAATGTTGAAATCGCTTAGTTTGGACCGAGCTATGCGACTACCTAGACCACTAGTTCTAATTGTCGTTAAATTAATAAAACAACCATGTACATTCCAGGTGTTCAACTTGACGAGGCTTCCACCAAAAACAGTTGGAGCGGCAGTGCTTCTAACGGCGCCGACCCTTGGGAGGTAAGAATATGACTGTGTAGATGAATATGTAGATGGTTTAACATGAATATATGAATATGTAGATGGTTTAACATTGGAGTAAGACGACCCATTTAATATTTTTATGTGTATTTAAGTAACGAAACGAGAAGGTCATTCACTTGACGGTAAGCAACATGCCTGCCGCACCTTCTAGGACACTTTGTACGCATGCGTGCAAAGTAGCTTGATTGATTGCTGTACCTTACTTAGCCAAGTGTTTTTTTAAATAAATACATTTAAATAACGCTCAACAATCACATACATTGATCCTGGCTAACTAGGATTCCCTGTATCTAGGAAACCAGGAACTATGAGGACCATGGTCCCACTACACCCAGACACGAAACAAATGCTTGCGCTTTTTTCTGTGAACAAACATTTGTCCCGTCGTGAGAATCGAATCCGCAACCGCAGTGGTGTATGAGATTTGAGCCAACCTGCCCAGCCACTACATCACAGAGGCTGTCTTTTTTTCGACAAGTGTTGTTAATAAACACAAAGAAATATTAAGAAATATTTCTCTGAAATATACAGGTGGTGCTATTCGGCCTTCTGGAGAGAAGCCGCGTGCCGGCGCGATGCCCCGCGACCATACTGCAGGCGTGGCCCATTCTGCACGCGAGGATTCACGCGCTGTTCACCATCATAGAACCAGCGTGAGTACTAGTTTTTTTTCTATCCTATGATCTCCTACTTCTAGGCAAAGGTCTACCCAATAGGGGATCGGACAGTAATCGAGAAAAAAACTAAAATGTAGTTAGAACGAATGTTCGTCGAACCAGGAAGATCAGTCAATCAATATTTTTGAGAAGTAATAATGATTTATATTTTTAAATCAATAAATAAAATCTAATAATTCTGATATTTTTATATCTGTTCTTCATCACACGTCACCAATTTTGAGATGACCTTTTGCGCGGCAATATTTGAAAGATAATATTAAAACATAGTTTTACGTACTTTTAAAGCGTTATTTAATTAAAATAGTATTTTTCATGGCTATATACATATTAATTGTACTTATATATATATATAAAACACTTTCTGAAAAGTTGTCCGATCCCCTATTTCTTCGCTCTTGCGCCACCTCATACCAATTTTCTTGTTATGCGTCTAAATTATCTCGCCATCTTTTTCTGCGTCGGACGACGTTGTGCCCTTTCAGGGATCCCTTGTGTGTGAGTACTGAGAATATGTACTTTTATATTTATTGTCTAACTAGCGTGTACTGTGTGACTCCGTCCACGTAGAATTGGGTTTATAGTTGTTCCCTAAGGAAGTGTTCGTTTTTCCGGAACTAAAAGTATCATTATCATCATCATCAGCACATTACGTTCCCACTGCTGGGACTCAGGCCTTCCCTCGTAGAGAGAGTATGGACCATAATCCACCACGCTGGCCCAGTGCGGGTTGGTGGATGTCACATGTCTTTGAATTTTTGTGATAAATTCTTGGATATGCCGGTTTCCTCACGATGTTTTCCTTCACCGTTGTTCGAGTGTTAAATCCGCACATAACTTAAGAAAGTCAGTTGTGCTGGGCCAGTGAGATTCAAACTCGGGTGCGTCGGATCGAAAGTCGCACGTACTCCCACTGAGCCACACTCGCTCACAACAAAAAGGAGGTCTATGTCTTATTCCTCCAAATAAAGTAATTCGCAAATTTCAACAAAAATTTCAAATACATTGCCTGTGTTGTGGATTGTGACACTCTTTGAGACCAAATAGCTGTTTTATCAGATTTGCAACGTACTGGGCCACTAACGCCAAATTAATTTACAGGCCAGTGAATGACAACCGCGCGTCCCTTCTGTCGCGCAGTCCGGCGCTGCCGAGGAAACCGGAGAAAGAAAGAGACGGCTACATGCAAGTGAGTTCAACTTTCCATTAGCGGAATATCCGTTTTGTTAAGTTTTTGACTACAACCCTTGTATTTTATTAACCTAACTTCAAAATGGAGGAGGCTCACAATTCAATGTTTTTTTTAACATTGAATGCTGTTTAAAAACCACTGAAGCTATTTGAGTTATTCCTTTACTGGTAGAAAGAGTATACCCGCTGTGTGGTCTCATTACTCGGTTACTATCTTATGATGCGCTTAAGAAATATACACACAAACTTTTGCTAGTTTCCCATTATAAATTAATCAATCAATCAATAATTTTATTGCAAATACAAATCGTGTAAATAGTACAATCAATTCTTTGAGCTCTGAATCCCAACTAGGATAACTCCTGTGTCGTAGGATTCAGTCTCTTTCATTCGGCATAGCTGTTTACAAAGCGAAACAAATATAAGTTTATTAATCAGTGTACTGAATGTGATAAGTGGTAGCAATATAAGTTATTATAAATTAATGTTTAAATTGAAAGAATAAACTTGGAATTTGAGATCAATTCCTTTTTAATTACATCTGATGGTTTGCTTCGATATTTTATAGTCATTGTCATCATCATCTGCCTATATCAGTCCACTACTGAACAATACTACTCAACCAACAAAATTCCTCTCCACCCAAAGGTTGCCTGGAAGAGATCGCTTTTAGCGATAAGGCCGCCCACTGTAAAACTCATTTAAATTGTTTTTATGTAATGTCTTTAATTTAATGTTTGCAATAATGATTTCAATAACAATTAATTTGAAAAATTTACTATGTTGTTATTAAGATACAATACCAATGTACTTAATAGGCAGTAAGATTATTTTACAGCTGTATAATTGTACCTACCTTCCTACTATGTATTTATTTACAGTAAAATAAATAATAAAAAGCTTTCATCTATCTATCTATCTATGCAAGCCACTGAGCCCGATCTTCGGCTTTCCTTCTCCAGTCACTACTAGCTACCCAGCGTATATGGTCGCTCCGTCTAGTCGTAGGTTCATAGTAGCCCGCTGCATTCCAGGTGTGGAAGTACTACATGATGATGGCGTACCTCGTGGTCCCGGCGGTGCCGAGCCCGGTCATCCGCTGCGCCAGCCCCGACCTCAGCCTCAGGTAAACATACACACTTGACACACCCGCGGACTTTTCTAGCTGCAACACCGCGGAGATTCTACGGGCCAATATTGATTTTCGTCCGGCGCTGAATTTTTAAGAGAGAATCTTGTTTGTCTAATTTCGTATAGAAGAAAATATTTTTCGTAACTCGTAATTTTAGCAAGCTTTGCTATGGGCATGAAATGGTGTACGATCATGTAAATAAAATGATTTCCCCTTTAATAATCTGATAGTAGTGTACATACATAGATTTTATTATTAATACAATAGAACCCAACCTAATGTAGACTACCTAGATATCTAGCAAACATATAATATTGGTTCGTTTAATCTCCGCGGCTGTCTGCCATCTTTTATCCACAAGTAATCCACAAGTACCTTCAAGTCCCTTAAAATAAAGCGTAGTGAGTTGGCTTGATATCAAGTATATAATTATATTCCAAATTTGTTTTCATATGTTTTTGATTGGCAGTAAATTTCGATATCTATGTAAACTATTAAATATTATATTGTATGCGCTGTCTTGCTGACACGAATAGCAACTTTGTTCAGCTAAATGTCCGAACATCTTGTGTTTATAAACGTTATTGAAGGAAGTACATGGCATTTCAATATATTATAAGATATTGTTTGAGTCTTTCTTTTAGAAAATGGTTAACTGCAAAAGAATTCAATGGATAATAAAAAATGACAGAACCAACAGGAAAGATCTGTCTGGAGACTGCGGTGGAATTATTTGGAATCAAATATCGTTGACGACAGGTAACATTTATAAACACAAGCCATATAATGTGTGGAACTATTTTAATTTGGTCTGATTTGCGTGTTTACCGCGATAGCCCATACTTACTGAGGCTCCTTGAACACTAGTCCTTTGTTCTGGCGGTTTCTTCGAATTCACGTTGTTCTTTCAAGCAAGTTCAAGGAGCTGTCAGTACGATCGCTCCTCTACGTAAAGATATATCGGTTTGTCCTAAATCGGCATGCGTTTCATCATATTTATCCGACTTTACAGATTATAACACCAACTATTTTCGAGCCACACGTATTTATAACATATATAACAAGTGTTAGTTAAATATTTATTAATTTGATTTTTATTCGTTATTTGTAATACACGGCTTTTGATGAAGAGGCGTTATTTACAAGCACCTTGTTTTCTATAATGAGTGGTTGTGAGGGTCGGCTTAAAGCACAAGGGACGCCACACGTGACAGGACAATCATTTGTGTACAAAAATAAGGTTCCTACTTGTACGGTGTCTGGTTGTTGCGGCTACGAATATCATAGTTCCTGGCGCGCTAGATATAAGGAGATGCGGGTCAGGATCTAAGGTCATCATTGTTTGGCGTCTTTTATTTATGTTCATGATATTGATCTTTATACATACTTTTTGTTTTTCAGTGTTATTTACCGTATTATATATGTACGTATAGTTATTAAAATAATTTATATTTGGTCATAGTACAGGAAGTATTTTTGAAATGTATAGCTAAATTCACTGTCATAAGAACGTCAGCAATCGAGTGTGGATGTTGCGGGTCCGGCAACAGAGCAAAAAAGAAGTGACACTGAAGAAAGTTCGATCGATCGCGACGCGACGAACCGCATCTATGTCGAGAATCGAGATGTTGTCGTGGGCAAGTCGCGCTAGGATTGATAGACTGGTGGGTGTGGTGTGGTGAAGGTGAAGGTGAATAGCGGGTGAACGCAGTGCATCTGTCCCGTAGCGCGGAGACGGAGGGCTGGGCGGGGCTGGCGGCGGCGGCGGCGGCGCTGAGCTCCTCCTCCGAGAGCCTCAACGCGCCCTCCGGCGGCTTCTTCACCCTGCCGCTGAGCTATGCGCGCGCGCACAGGCACCACAAGCGGACGAGGTGGCCATCCGACGCTCGCATCGTGCACGTGCATCAGTCATGTCCGCCATCTCACGACACATCCCGCTCTCGCGCCGAGCCCGGCTCCCGCGCGAGCGCCGGCTCCCGCGCGAGCCCCGGCGCCCCCCTCACGTAGCTCGCTCATGTCACCTCACGCTAGGCCGCCGCCGCCGCACCGCTACCGCATCCGATCCGCGCGCACGCCGCGCGCACGCCGCGCCGCGCCGCGCCACGCTCTAACCTCTGGTGACATGCCACACGAGGCATCCGAACACACTCATACACATCTCGACCATACATATCGTCAATACATACATAGTTTGTGTATTGTACTTAACATAGTCGCTTTACGTTTTATATTTGTGTTTTTGTTTGTATTATACAAAACATACTTATCAAATACACACTCGATCTCTTCATATCTGCGTATCTATAAAATGCATGTTGTGAATTCGAATTACATATTTAGAAGTCTTTAACATTGTTAGTAGTCATCATGATATCATATTATGCTTTATAAATTAAAACTGCTTTATAGATACGTAGGTTTCAGTTGCTCCATAGTCACGTGGGTTCCTCTAGGGCGGCTCTCTGCAGGGCTTAGTTATGTAGTGATATGTTAATCTTTAGCTTGTTAAACTTTAGTTTACCTAACCTAATCCTCCCGAACATTCAAAATAGAATTCGACTGCGAAATGGTATTTTATCTCTGTAGATCTGTAAGCCCTTGTAAATTACCTCCTAGTATACATGACTGTTGCTACCTCTACTACCATAGCATTTAAAGCATACTCTCGCCTAAGTTTGTTGTATTTAAGACAGTAATATTTTGAAAGCGCCAGGCACTGTTTTTATCGAGCTTTGTTAATTACTACAACAAAGTAAGATATATATTTAGGTTATATTCATTTAGAAATGCGTGAACTGAAATTCTAAAATATCCTTTATTGCACCATTCGATGACTGCCACCAGAATTCGTTATCAATTAAGCATTCATAATGCCAAACTACACAGAATACATAATACACGAGCTCAATAATGTCGGTGCTTGGCTTATTGAATGTCCTCTACGTACCAGCACAGACGTACTGGTATATATTTGTATATGGTGTTTTGTTTGCCCGGACAGTGCACTCTTCCTTTCTGCGTGTCCGGAGCCTCTGTGGGGGTAAAGCCTTAGATCTCCGTGTATGTGTTAACTATGTGTTTGTTTTCTCATGCGGCGTCCGGTCACGGTAGCGGTAGCCCACTCATTTGTGATTCGCCATGGAGGGTCAAACCCATTTAGCCTGCTGTGCCTGGACTGAAAATACTGATATAAGTAACTTATCTCAGAGGGCCTCCACAGATTTAGTAATTGAAACCGTTGGTGTCAGTTGAAGCGCAGATGACAAATTACCAATACATCTCAGCTTAGACTATTCCGGAGATCTCTAATACAATAAAAGTGTGATAAGTATTTTTAAAGTGTTTTACTCGTCTACGCTTTAAAAATACCTGCTCTTATGTCGGGGGTACAGCGGCTATCTTAGTTTGAACCCATTATAAAATGTCATGATTTTGTGATTGTATTCGACTTTATACAACGTGACAACTTAAAACATTTGCCTTTTTATCTTATTCCCTATGACTGTTTCGATTAGCCTGTATAGTCTAGTTTTTCAATACCAAATCACAATGTCCAATTCGGAGCTGTAGAATTTTAAGCATGTGTAGCGTTCTAGAGTTTTGTTACTTTATTATTATTACACAGTGTTATTTTAGCCACTCATTGCGGCGGCAGTTCTCATGGCATTCATGTGGAAATGGGTTCATTGGTTAATGACATTTACTGCATAATTAAGTCAAGAATCATCAAGTTTCATTACGTTCGCGACTCCCTGACTGGCTGAAGTAATAAGTCATTATTATTTTACGTTTTAAAGCTATAGCAATGAGTCAGAAATAAGTTTTAAAGTAAGTTGTAATAAGCTAATAAGTTTTAATGAAGGAAAAATAAGTTTGCACTTTGTATATGCAGAATGAATATTTGAGATGAGTAAGATGGCCTATCACGAAACAATGAGAAGTAGATAATAATGATCTAAAAGGTGTTCTCCATTTTGTAGAAACACACTCGCAATACAGTCCATGAAAACGATTGTAAATGCATCTTGATTAAAGGCTGGAGCACACCAAATCCGGTTGTAGTCCGGTCCGGTGCAGTGCAGTCCATTTGCAGTGCGGGTGTAGACAATAAGGTGTCACACAGGACTAGACAAGTTCTGCACCGCACTGCTCGTCTCCGCGTGCTTCCGGTGTGACATCCAATAAGGAAGCCCGTTGAATACGACGTCACTTGCGCTGTAACTGCACTACACACGCCCGTCCCGCACCTGCGTGCGTGCGTGCGATTAGTAAGTCGTCTCTTACGCGTAGTCCGTGCATCGCGCAGCTACTATAACGTATTGCAAATAGACTGCATCCGGTGTGACGTCTTTCATAGAATTTCATTCTTTACTGGTCCTTACAAACTGCGTCTGCACCGGCCCGGACTGTAACCGCATTTGGAGTGCTCCAACCTTAAAGATAATTGCGATTGGGATGTTTCTTTGTTTTTCCACATGTTGTTTCATCGCAGGAATATTGTTATCGGCGCACTATTTCACGGTGCAGTTAATTTTCTGCATAAGTTTCGGATTAGGCCGTGCAAACTTATCTCATTTATCCTCCTGTGTCCTTTGTCATTACTGTGAGCTATAATAAATCATACAAAATCACAATCATATTTTTAATCATTTTGGTGACTAAAATTGTGACGCACATACATACATCCCAAGATGTGTTCAAAGCTTTTTATTATGTTTTTGGTTGAATGGTTTCCGGTAGTTAAGTTTTATGTTAGTAGTAAGATTGCAATTGCCACAATGTAATGTCAAACAAAGTCCATGTCCTTTTAATTTCGCTTGAACGAATTTATTCGATTATGTGTCCACCTCAATACGTGGCTATTTAATTTGTAAATATGCAACTCCTAATCTTTCTGTCTGAAAGAATTGCTTCTGAAAATTTGCTGAATGAATAGCGTAATCTAGCTACAATCGTTTTATAATGAACAATTGAGCAAGGTCGTGCTTTCGATGGTAAGCGCTTGCCATAACAAAGTTCTACTCAGAGGTTTGAACTGCGAAGCTTGCACGGCGCCGCGTCGCCGCGTCGCCCATCTCTTAAGTATCAAACGCCCAATAGTCGCTGGCTTGGTGCATAGGAATAAATACTTAACACGAGTGTAGAATAGAAAATCTTTGCCCGGACCCCTAATGCCGCTTTATAAATACTTACTTCCCCTTTTAGCCCGTCAACTTCTCTCTGTCGTCCACATTTGTTGCAAGGAATGTCAGCTGCTAAATTTTAATTTTATGCTTAGGTAGATACCTACCTCTCTATGAGGAAGGCCCGTGTCCCAGCAGTGGGAACGTGATGGGATGATGATGAGATACCTACCTACTACCTACCTACTTTACATATTAGCTCGCACCAAATAAAAAGATTTAAGTATAGTATCACTAGATTTCCTTTATGATTATCTTTATGTTAATCTAATGTTTGGTCCCATGATGACGGCATACGCAAACGCGCCTGAGACGACGCAAGCCCCGACTGGTCGTACACAAAGTGCGCCAGATGGTGGACTACTATCTTGGGGGATGAAGTGGAGACTTTACCAGGATACCCTGAGGGATCCTGGTGAACTCATTCGACTTGAAAGTGTGTGGAGCGAGAGCGTTGATTGTACACTCGTGTTATTATTGATTTCTATGCTTGTTGGTAGCTCGTAGTCGATGTGAGCGTTGCTTGTAGTGACACATCTACCCTTGGCACGCGATTCCCCCTGGCTGGATGGCTGTGTGGGCGGTCGGTCGTTGCGAGCGTGTTAGTGAGTGTGTGTTGCGTGTGCGCAGCTCGTCGCCGGACTCGCTGAGCGAGCGCAGCGGCGGGGAGGCGCGCGGCGCGCAGGCGTCGCCGGCCGCGCTGCACAAGCTGGCGGTGCCGCTGGCGCGGTGCGAGGTGCCCGAGGTGCGCGACGCCGCGGTCGCCGCAGCGGGGAACATCAACCCGGACGCCTTGAAGTAAGATTTTATGAAGAGAAAGGAGGACGTTCTCAATACAATTGTATTTTTTTATTTTATCTTTGTTGCCTCAGAACTCCATAATTTTAAAATCGATTTGAAAAATTCTTGCTTTTGGTTCAGTATAGCTACAATGTGGTCCCATATAAATTTCATCGATATTCGACCTTGGACTTCGATGATACATCAGAATTGAAGTCTTATTTTTGTTATAAAATGATTTTTTTAAATACCAATGAGACAAGCTAGTCTTTCGCCTCTCAGAACTTAAATACCGTGAAAAATACTGCGTAGCACTCCACTCAACATCAAATATTAATTATTCTCATATTCCCAGTAATTTTACTTTCTGCAATGCACTTCAACAATATTTTTTACGCACTACTCTTTGGCGGCACATTTAGGCAAAGCAGTGGTACCAACCTAGATGGCCTCTTGCATACGAAATACCTTCCGCCTTGTAAATAACTATAGACGAGAATCTATAATTGGATAATTGTTTTCGTATATACCATTCCTTAACTTTTCGGTCTTGTGCTTTCTCATCCACGTGTTTTCAGCATCACTGTTTTTCTTTACATCTCAGTAACTTCCAGATTTTGTTTTGCTTTCCAAGACTTTCATAACACCCGATTTTCAGGTGTTCTTACTAATATGGTAAATCCTCAGAGACCTGATGGAGGAGTTAGTGCCTCTGCTCCGCGAGGCGGTGGATCGGAAGCAAGAGAACATGCGCAGACGGCGGCGACGGGACGCGCTAAGGCTCAACCTCAACAAGTTGCTGCTCCTCATCGCACAGAAGAAAACATTTGCTAACAGGTACCATAACATTTTTTATTGTTGATTGTTTTGCGTTTGAGTACTACCTCACGTGATGGTAAGTGACGATGCGCTCGACGATAGATCACGCTTGCCAAGGTATTATAAGTAACATAAGCAAATTTTAAACTACAGACATAAAATGCATTCTTACTTTTGATCTGACTGTGCCACATGAATTAACAATACAAATAATAAGAGTTTATTTGCATTGAAAGGCTTACAAAAACTTTTTTAATTCATAGGTCCCCGAACTAGATTAAACTGTGTTTGGAGTGCCAGTGGCTTCTCCCATCTAGATATACAATACAATACAATAACACTATTGCACACCAAATAACATATAAACAATTATGAAAAATAAAATAAGTCACAAAATACATTGTAGTATATTTAATTGAATATGCATTTCAGGAACAAAAGACTTTTTTACTAAGTAAGATATCAAAAGGTATTTAGGAACATTTGTACCCAGATCGAAAACGATTTATGCTAGAGATATCGTGTTAGAACCGTGCGGTGTCCGTGCCTGTGCCGTTATGTTTGAAATCCGGGCACGTCCGCGCCTCATGCGGTGCACAACTCGGGCACGGCTCGCCCGCGGCGTGTCTATCATAAATAATCCAAACTGGGCTCCAATTCACTATTAAAACTTGGCGATTCCTAGCTTCGAAATCCCGTCTATTCCTTAATTAATAAACGACGAATCTGCGAAATTTGTATTCTCTATGACGCGTCATAAAGAATACATTCGTCGTTTATTAATTAAGGAATCAACGTGATTTCGGAGCAATGAATCGCTTAGTGGTCATAGTGAATTAGGGTCCTGGTCGACAGATTTATAGTTCAGTCAGAAACCGGCAGTAATCCCTTGTGTCCTTCGAATCCAGTCAGTTCGCGCTGGAAGGCGGCAGCCTGCACCCGACGCTCGCGGAGTACCTGGACGGCGCGCGGCAGTGCCTCGAGGTGGAGGCTGAAAAGGACGCGCCGGCCGCGCGAGAGCAGCGCCTCACCTTCGCAGACTTCGTCACGGAGCTTATCAAGAGCTTCCCCTGTGAGTTCCGCAATCATACCACCACAGTTGGTTACTCAACAACTCAATCAAATCAAATACTCAACATTGTGTGCAACTTACTGTGGTGGTATACAGTCCGGTCAACGTAACTTGGCGAGTCTGAACATCGCGCAGAAGGCTGCGCAGTAACACATTTTAGGTACCAAATGGTGGCAAGAAGTGAAGTGCGCGGGGAGGTGGTCTAGGCTAGATATGTAACTTACGTAAACACAATCAATCCTTTAATCGATCAATTGTCGCAATCGATTACTTTAATTTAGAAATCATGAATTTCGTTTTTTATAATATATTAAACGAAATAGATTTATTAATATAGTGTATTTTGTTGTTAATAATAAAGATTGTTTTTGATAAAAGGAAACTGATTCTAATAAAATTACATTTTCTCTGTTGAAATAAATTATTTACTTAAACAACAGTTGTCTATTAACGATAACTTGATGAAGAACTGTTTGAAACCTTAGTAATACAATTAAATAGAAATATATTTATGTTACTTGATTTCCATGGATTTTAATAAAAATCGATTAACATCACTCAAACGCACGCATATTGGACACCCCTTTTTGTTTACTTCGTAAAGCTTCGTGTTTTTTCGGCAATGCTCGGTACGAGGTAATGTATCTCAGTCACACGTTAGTATTGATGTAGTGTATGTTTCGCTACAGTCGGCTACAAAAGTTTTCGGAGTGTTTTTCTCGGAGTTGTTTTTATTATGTATTGATTGTTATTGATAATATTGTTGTTTTTATTGGTGTTAAGTTTTTTGTTTAGTGTTAAGCGTTAAGTCAGTTTTATTTGTGTTATTTGCAAGTGTAATTTGGAACTTATTTCGGCAAATCATCCAAATATGCCACAAAATCATAATTGTGTTTTAAATCGTCAGCATAACAGTTTTCTTCTACACTGTGCATGCGCTAAAGTTCGCAGAGCCTTTGTTCAGACTCGCCAAGTTACGTCGGCCGTATTGTACTCAGCTATTGATATGATATACTCAGCTATTTATATCACATCTATTTAATAATATTATGGAACGCAATAAATGATTGAAATTGGAATAAAGATCCATTATTATAGAAAATGCTTTATCATGACTAAAATAAAATATTGTGTAATTGACAATAATCAAATAAATCCGCTTTTAATCGATATGGGTTTCTTCTACATCGAATCTACAATACTATGGTTTTATGATCTACGTCTATACATTATCTGATAGTCATTACACTACGGCTAACATTGAACATCTTTGCCCACAGTGGAGATGTATGGTTCGCTGATGAAGAAGGAGCTGCTGCGCTCTCTGTTCAGCCTATTTGGGGCGTGGTGCGGAGCCCTGGGGCGCCAGCTCGGGCCCATGGTGCAGCCGCCGCAGCCCGACACCGACGAGAGGCTCCACCTGGCAGCGCTCAGGGTAAACACTACCTGTTTATAGAACTCACTAACCGATACAAGCGACACCGTGTGCGTAGAATTCGGTTTATAGATGTTATTCAGGGAAATGTGTTTTTTGGGATTAACGATTGAACAAAATGTCTACAGGTGCTAAATAACCATTTTCTAATAAAAAAAAACTAAAGAGCGGAGTCTATTGTTCCCCGTAGACTGTGAGTTTACGTGATGATGAGCGCAATCCAGTGCTATATGCAGTGCTTTTTATGGTATTAAAAGTTCTGAGTGGTACTGCAACTATTTTGGGCAGGCTGGCGCTTTTGAACGACTTGCTCGTCTCATCAATCAGTACAATAAATAAAAATTAATGACGTCGAAAACCATTTCTCTGGTTGATTGATATGTTTTTTTTGTCAAATACCCTATCATGGAACTAATGCACGTACTAAGTAAAACATTAGTGTTAAGTAGTGTAATGTAAGGCGATGTTTCCGGCAGGCTATGAGCGCGCTGGTGTGCTGCGGGCCGTGCTTCGCGCCGCTCGCGCTGGCCGAGGACGGCGCGTTCTACCCGTGGCTCAGCGAGATGCTCTCCTCGAGCAACGATAAGGTAACTAGTGCACTCAAACAAACAAAGACTAGCGTGCTAGATCGTCGACCGCATCGTCGCTTACATCTGGTGACATAGTGGTCAAATGCCAACCAATTCGCAATAAAATAATACATTTATTTGAAAACCACTCAATTATAGAACAAACATTGTAAAGATAAATATATAAATTAAAATTTTAATAACCTCAGACGCAAAACATGTCTAAGAACCACCGCTAGAAAACCAGCTTTCAAATAAAAAACCGCACCCAAATCAGCTCACTCGTTTAAGAGCTACGGTGCATATTATATTAAAAACAAAAACAAAGTTGAAATAGTGGTGCCGAGTGGTGGTTTGGTTCAGCACAAATATCATCTAGTGATATTCGTTGACACTAGACGCTGGTTTTCAGCAAAACCCCAAGGCGTACGAACAAACGGCATATGGCTTCATATTAAAATAGAATAAACATATACTAATAATATTTAAATACATATATATAGTTACACATTTACATAAAATATAAAGATTACACATAACAAACACCCTACGATCACACACATACATCTTGGCCCCTAACTAGTATTCCCTGTATCTAGTGGACCAGGAACTATGAGGACCATAGTCCCAAAACACTCAAACACTTCTAAGCACAAACATTTGACCTGTCGCGACCGAACCCGCTACCTCAGTAGGTGTATGACATTTGAGCCAACATGCCCGTCCACTACTCCACAAAGGCTACTTGTGGTTGATGGTTGTTGTAAATGAAGCTTCCTTCCCTCCTTAGATATACGAGCTGGCGCGGGAGACGATCGTGCTCCTGTTGGATTGCAACCCAGACATCGGCCCACTGTTGGACTGGACCGTGGACAAGTGCTTCACCGGCGCTCCGCGCGTCGCTGACGGCTGTTTCATGGCACTCGCCGCTATATTCAGCGCCAGGTAAGTTATTATAACCAGCAAATAACTACCGTCATAAACTTTTAAGGCTGGAGCACACCAAATCCAGTTGCGGTCCAGTCCGGTGCAATGCAGTTCATTTGCAGTGCGGGTGTAGTCCGGAAGGTGTCATATAGGACTGGACAAGTGCCGCGCCGCACGCTCGCTATTGAATACTACGTTACTTGCGCTGTAACTGCACTACACACGCCCGTCCCGCACCTGCGTGCGTGCGTGCGATTAGTAAGTCGTCTCTTACGCGTAGTCCGTGCGTCGCGCAGCTACTGTAACGTACTGCATCCAGTGTGACGTCATTCATAGAATTTCATTCATTACTGGTCCTCACGAACTGCGTCTGCACCGGACCGGACTGCAACCGGATTTGGTATGCTCCAGCCTCGGAACTATCATGTGTCAGTGGCAGGTGGTTCCTGCATCCATATATCATTTTTAAGGAATTTTATCGTAATTAAAAGACCACACAGAATTAATCATTGCTGACTTTTTTTATAGAAATAGATTTTCTATTGGCATTTCATTGCTAATTCTTTATTACTTATTTATTTTATCTATTATGATATACAAAACAGATTACAGTCCATTTAAAAATCAGGTTAATTATATCTGAATTTTATTATACTTTATTATGTAATTGAGAGACGCGACGAGCAGTTTGTTCACGTGATGGTAACAACACGCCCGCCCTTAACAATTTGTGTTTACAAAGAAAGGCTATAGTGGTTAACAAATCGATACTAATATTATAAAAAGGTAAAAAGAAAATACGACCTAAAAACACTTCAACGTTCGAAGGCTACACGCGACGCGAACGAAGTCGCGGGCGGTTGCTAGTCAAATAATAATAGGGATATTTGTACAGTGTTTCATATTGTAAAATAGTGTGGCGCGCCATCTATCAATAGCCGTAGGAACTACTTCGGTTTCGCAAGGGGAACAGGTTCATCGCGCCCACCTGACTTGTTGTTTGCCTTTACTGGTACATAAACTAACATAGATGGCTCTCATAGTACGCTTGTGAATAATACCTCTTTATGAGTCTTCCTTCGGAAAGTTTTTTATTTATTATTTATTTATTTATTGTGACAAAAACGATTTAAAACCAATTATATTTATCACACAAAATAATTAATACATGCAATTACAAAATAGATTTAATGTAATAAAAATGTCAATAGTATATACAATAATATGAATGTCAGCAATATTTATAATGTCATGGTGGTTACAGTATTTACTGTTCCCGTTTTATCAGCGTTTTCAGAGTTCTTTGTATAACGTTAATTTTAGGAGTTAGCAAACGATTTATTGTGTGTGCTAAAATAAAAATGACCAGTCAGTCTCGAACGGAGATAAAGACCTGACTCTAATAGTAGAGGAGCCCATGATGCTAAATAGTAATTTACTCGAGAGTCGTGGGGCCTATTGGATGTTCAAGACGGTATAAAGAAAGAAAGGTTATATGATGTTTATTTCAACCCCCTTGAAGGTGGGGGAGCGTCGTAAGATTTTTAAAAATGTTGAATGATATAATGTATATGCCCAACGTGTTTCTGATAACAGAGCTATGTTAATCTGACGGTTTGTAGGTGAGGTGGCTGTATGGAAGGGTAGAAAATGATAATGAAAATGGAAAAAACATTATTTGTGTCCGTTAGATATTCAGAGGGGATGTTAAGTGAACCCGGAAGAAGCTCCCATTCAAAAGACTGACGTAACGCCAGCTCTCGGTGGCTCTTTGAAAATGCAAAAACACGTCATTTAAAAATACTTGAGCGAAATTTTAATGAATCACAGAACCTCACAGCTATGAAATCGTCATTACAATCGAAAGTATACGACTGGACTAGAATTAACAAACTATTGGGTTATGTGGTCACACACTGTATAACGGAAAATGTATAACAGAGCTCACAGAAAGTAAATTCAAATTACGCGTTAAGAATGTTCTAATGAGAAAAGCATACTATACTATTCGTAATTACATAGAAGACAAAGATGCTTGGAACATTCCACTTCTGCAAAGTAGCCAACTGGTACATAAGAAACATAACATGGTAGAAACCCAAAAAGTTGTAACAAAATCTCTTTAAAAATTCCCCTTTGTTTCTTGCTGTATCTTCTGAGTAGTGGTTCTTTTTCCGATACGGTGGTAGAGTCATTGTTTTTTTTTTTATGTAACTGAATGACGAGACGAGCTGGTCGTTTGACTGATGGTAAGCAATACGCCAGCCCATAACAATAACAGCACCAACCAGAACTTTGTTTTGCAAAAACCTGCGCGGCACTGCACTGCGCTCGTCACCCTGAAACAATTAGCTGTTGAGTCGCATAATGCCCAGTAATTTCGCTGGCTACAATGCCCTTCAAACCGGAACACAATATGCTTGCGCACTACTGCTTGGCGGTTGAATAACTGGCAAAGCGGTGGTACCCACTCAGACAGCCTCTCGCACATGAGAAACCTACCATCAGTATTGTGATAATTTGACGTTCATAATTACGTCTGTGATGCCAAAATGATTAAAGAGATTTTGATTTTGATTGACACTTTGTTCAAGTAGAATATCCTATTCTGTAATTGTAAAAGTAGAAAAAGTGTTTTAGTATCCTATTCTGTACTTAGCCGATACTTACTCTGATTCTCATTCCGTCTTCCAAAAAAGTAAACTCAAGTATTTTTTGTCAACATTACGTCGACTTCATAAAATGTAAAATTTTGGTATCGCTAACAATCTATCGCACTTCTTCTTCCACCGGAAAGTGATGACCATTTTGAGTTATAAACTTATGAGAAAAACAAGCATAGCTCGAAACCTATTCAAATACGGTCTGGAAAAGTGCTTCCGACATTCGGTTTTTTGGAAATTTGGTAAATTTTTGACCATTTTATATAACGCCGTCGTTTTCAAATGTTCAGATTTTTACTTTCCTCGGATTTGATTTTCATACATTCTACTAATATTATAAACGCGAACGTTTGTAAGAATGGATGTACCTATGTTACTCTTTTACGTAAAAACTACTGAATGGATTTTGATGAAATTTGGTATGGAGATAGCTTATACCCTGGATTAGCACATAGGCTACTTTTTATCCCGGGAAACCGCGGGTGAAACCGGGCGTAGCTAGTCGTAGTTGTAGGGCGTAGGGCGTATTATAAAAATGGAAAAAAGCCAATTCTGTACATTGAAGATATTTTTGCAAAACCAACTGGGATCGACTATTTAGAGAGTACTAAATACAAATATATGGATTTTAGAATTTTTGTCTGTTTGTTTGTGTATTTGTTACCTATAGACTCGAAAACTACCGAACGGATTTTAATGCAGTTTTCAGTGTTTGATAGCATACATCTTAACTTAAAATATAGGCTATTAAAATTTTGAAAAATCTGCTTATGGGGGGGATTAAATGGGGGAGAAGTTTGTATGGAAAAAAGTTATTAGATTGTCCTAGAATCTTGAAACTCAAAATTTACACTTATAATTAAAAATTAACGAATACGGGTTCAATTTTTTTTATATTAAGCTTCTTCAAGCGATGAGGACAGGAAATAGGTAAAATGAGTCTGAATTTGAAACGCTGTCTAAAGTATGAAAACGTATGAAATACATACATGTAAAATTTTATTTACATAAAAAAATACCATGTCAGAAACTAAATTTCAACGGTTTCAGTAAGTCTTAAAAACAACTCGGAAACTTTACTTGAAAAGAGCTATAATTATGACAGAAAAACAAATCTCCACATTTTTAGCTTCTATAGACTCAAAAACTACCGAACGGATTTTAATGCGGTTTTTATTGTTTGATAGCCCATATCTTAACTTAAAATCTGGTGTATGTTTCATAGCGCTGCACTGTGATACCGCAATGCTGAGATATCTTAACATAAGCGTTCGAAGTCATGCAGGAAAAGCGATAACCCACATTTTTTGCTTCCGTAACTGTTAGCTGATTTTGTTATCCATAACATTTAATACCATAAAAGTACTACGTAGCACTACATTGTGCTCATCACCCCGAGACATCAGATATTATTTCTTATTACCAGTATACAGCCGTATACTGTATATGAAGTCTTATAAACCCAGTAATTTTGCTGGCTACAATGTCCTTCAAACTGGAACACAGTAACGCTTGCGTACTACTGCTTGGCGGCAGAATAACTGGCAAAGCGGTGGTACCTACCCAGATGGTCCCCCGCATACGAGAGACGTACCACGAGTGAATATAATATTCATCATTATCAGCCCATCACGCGTTCCCTTTGCTGGGACTCGGGCCTATGAGAGATCTTAGAGATAGTATGGACCATAATCTACCACGTTAGCCCAGTGCGGGTTGGTGAATGTCTCATGTCTGTCATGAATTTTTGAATTTTTGTGTTGAATACTTGGACATGCCGTATTTCTCAAAATGTGTTCCTTCACTGTTTTTAGAGCGAGCGTTAAATCCACACATTACTTAAGATAGTCAGTGGTGCGGGGCCAGCGGGATACGAACTCGGGTGCGTCGAATCGAAAGACGCACGGTCTCCCACTGAGCCACACTCGCTCTCAAAATATAATATTACCATTGATCTATATCTTTACTCACTTGAAGTCAGGATAACATTTAATTATTTCGAGTGCTTCCATGAGTGATATAAAGTATTTTTTGTGGAACTGATTAATTAAACGAGCATGTCATTCCCCTGATGGTAAGCGCCACGCTTGCTTATAACAAGAAAGAAGAAACCGCTTAAAATAAATAGTAGGCAGGCTAAGCAATAAGTACCCTGTGATGCGATCACTCTGTCAACAGTTGTTTTTCCGTTGAGGTATTTCAACATGCCTTCAAAAAGATTTAGCTTTATTTTATGTCTTATATGCTAGGCCAGCGTTTGACCGCGATATCAACTGCTGGGAAGTGATGATGCAGTCAAGATGTATCATGCTTGCGAAGTAAGTACCTATCTATTCAGTCTTGATTTGAACATACCCTGGTAACATATAACAAGAAATACAGTAATTCGCTGTATGGTATTAAGAAAAATGCGCCAAAATACTTCTTACGATTATTTACGATTTTATACAATTTTATTACTATTTATTACGATTATTACGATTAGATCCAGACGCGTAACAAAGGCACTTCATACAAGAACGGACCTGTGCTTGGACAATGTTGAAAAGTTGAACCGGAGTGTAGTACCGCCTGACCTTGGACAAAATACCAATTTTTTGCAGCATCTATGGCTTTGGATTCCATTTAGGTGGGTTCCTAGAAGGTCAAAATGGTCATCTATCGGTATTGATACACTAAGAAAAGAAGGAAGCAACTGAAATGGGCCCTTTTTTGTGGAGAACACTCTTCGTTGTCATTTCACCTGAAGAGAATGTGCCTTCGTCGTTTAAATGAAAGTCAATCTCATGAAGACAAGCGCTTAAATTCTTCTAAACATAATTTAGCTGCCGCTAGAAACTCGGACAACATGAAATCCGTATTTCTGAACAGCTTTGCCAGTTATTCGGCCGCCAAGCATTACTGTGTTACGGTTATAGAATATATAAATATAACAGCTACAGTGGAAAAGTGATTTATCAAGTCAGCTTGTCAAGTCAAGTCAAAATCTCTTTATTCATGTTTGGCATCACAGACGCACTTATGAACGTCAAATTATCACAAGACTCCACCACCGTATCGGAATAAGAACCACTACTCAGAACATACGACAAGAAACTGAGGGGCAATTTTTTTAGAGATTTTGTTACAATTTGTTGTGTTTCTACAATTTTATTTTTCTTATGTACCAGTTGGCTGCTTTGCAGAAGTGGAATGTTCCAAGCATCTTTGTCTTCTATGTAATTACGAACAGTATAGTATGCCTTTCTCATTAGAACAGTCTTAACGCGTAATTTGAATTTACTTGTTTTTGTTACTTTCTGTGAGCTCCTTTATACATTTTGGAATTTTATTTTAATAAAAATATATATATCTAAAATAAAATATATATATCTAAATAAAAAAATCTAAATAATGGTAAAGTAACTACATACGCAGATGATACCGTGCTCTTGTTCCATGGCAATACGTGGAATGCCGTGCAAATAGTTGCTAACAGTGGATTGCAAACTGTATCAGAGTGGCTGAGAGTCAATTTGCTTACCATAAACATATCTAAGACTAAATATGTATCGTTCACAATAAATAGCGCAACCCAGCCCAAACAACCTCTAGAGCTCAAAATCCATAAATCTACGTGCAACAGTACAACGTTATGCCAATGTATAAATCTGAGCTCAACTACGGATATCAAATATTTAGGGATTATATTGGACAGTAATTTATCATGGATTAAGCATGTTAGGGGACTTTCAGGACGGGTCAGAAAACTAATATGTGTGTTTAAACAACTTAGGCATGTTTTAGAATATAAATCTCTAGTACAAGTGTACTATGCCCTAGCACAGTCTATTCTGACTTATTGCATCCCAGCCTGGGGATCTGCAGCACAGACCCACCTGATACAACTAGAACGGTCTCAAAGGGCATTGCTTAAAGTGATGACGTTTAAGCCCAGATATCATTCTACAACCGAATTGTATAAACAATGCGCAGTACTCACGGTCCGACAACTGTTTATAAAAGCAGTGGTGAGTAAACAACATTTGCTGGTTGATGGAAATGTATTGGCTGATTTGGAAAACAAGCGCAGAAAAGATAAAATCTTTAAAACCGTTAAATCACGCACGAAATTTGGAATGACTATGCTAAATAATCTAGGCCCTAGACTATATAACCGCTTAAGTAAGAATATTGATGTTGTGAAAGCAACACGGTATAAATGTCAAAGAATTACTACAGATTATTTATTATCTCTATCTTATATAGAAACTGAGAAATTAATAGCAACAATTGAATAGAATAAAATAGAAAGTAAGTATGCTAGGAACATGCAACACATATACCATAACATTCACACACACACGAAAAACTCACTCACATCATTCATACACCCCGTCACACAAATACTATAACAATAATATTACAACAAAACAGTATACATATAGTGGGCGTCTCCTGTGCCCCAGACTCTTATGAGACTGGTGTCATTAAGAGATGCCCACAAATAATAAATAAATAAAAAAATACATACGCATACATTTATATATACATACATACATATATATATATATGTACATATATTATAATACTTAAATAAAAATATCTATATAAGCATAAATAAACACTTTTATATAATGCCTACGCATACCTATCACTGGAGCAATGTAAGTAATTATTATTATATTTATACTGAATAGAATTAGGTTTAGTTAATATACACAGCATGTAGGTACTTAAATATATAAATAATGTATTGTAGATGGAGTGACCTGAGAGGGTCGCTGTGATCCTGCTATACAGGCTCTTATGAGACCTAGTGCAGGGAACAGGGATTCACAAAAGGGTACTGTAACACCTGATAATATATGCACCTTACCACTAATGTAGCTATTTAATCTAAGTACTTGAACTGTAGATGTTGTATAAATAAAGAATTTTTGAATTTTAAAAACGTACGCAGTTGCCCATAAAGGACTTATTCGTTTTATTCATCAGTCTATACCTAGGTACAACAATCCTATCCTTGTGGATGCGGAGGTTGTGGTGGGAACAAATAAAAAGTATATATGTGTCGACACATTTCAAAGTGCCCCAAGTCCAAAAAGTATAAATGGTGGCAAATCGTTTTTTTTAGTTCTAAGTTAATACTATTTTGCAACTGGGTTAACAAGTGTCTAGTAAAATATATATGATCTTGGAGAATATAATTCCCTAACAATGTAATGGTATAAATACAGCAAATCAAGACGAAATTGCAATTTTCAAATGTACTTGGCTAACATCTATCAAATTGCCCTAAGTCCACTGGACTTAGTTTAGTTTGCTTAAATTTTAATCTGGACTTGGTGCGTTTTGTTTAACTGCAGCCAAGTTGGGTATTAAAGGAACGTATTCAGGGAAAATAAAAACAAACAATTTAAAAATCAAATCACGTTTCATATATTGAAATTTGTAATAGCATCTCTTAATGTCTAATCAGAATTAACATCATTAATTAAACATACATATTTTCAAGAATCTAAACTAAACAAAAAATATAGATTTCACATTGTCTTTGACAATAATTAGAACTATGTTATTATCACATCACCAGACTCTAATGTGAAAGGTGAATAGGTACTTTATTTCAATAACAATAATAATATTGGTGACTATATCAGTCAAATTTGTAAATGTGTACCGTACAGGTAGGTAGCCTACAAAGTACGGCCCTGGATAACCTCAACTAGAAACCAAACACTTGCTGCAAACATGTCAAGAAACATACCGTTTTTCTTTTAATTTCTTCAGTTTCTCCTTAGATTTTAATAACAACCTTTTCTTAGCTTTATCTGGATGCACTATTGGTATATTTGGCATGGTTTACGTTGTTAATTACTACAAAAAACTATGTTTTACGGAGCAACGACACGATTTTTCGGAGGCAACTGACGGCCATCTTGAAACAATACTGTGGTGTGATTGGTCCTAAAGGACATGGGTTGTTTTGATTTATCGAGGCACGTGGACTTGGTTCATTTTGAATAAAACTACCACTTTTCGACGCGTTTTATATGAAGATCGGATGGACTTGAGTTTGTTTGGTAAATGACATCGGATAGAAAATTTAAAGACCTTTAAGAAAATAATAAAACCTTATGAACCGCCAAAAGTGGACTTGGTGCATTTTGAAATGCGTTGACACATATTTGCATCGATATAATGCCCCTGCTTCTTCTTCCTGATCTTGGTATGCGACTTTTCACCTCTATTCGAGTGGTGCGAAGTAATAAGTCTTCTGCAAGAGTCCACCTCGGAAGTATCTTTGCCAAATATTTAACCGCAGAGCAGTAGTGTGCAAATATTGCTGTTTCAAGCCAAATTACTGCGCATAATGAGACTTAGGAGAGTTAGGAGCTGTTGTTTTGGGGTGTCGCGCGTAGTGCAATGCCGAACAAGATATTGCAATACATAGTTCTGTGTGGCGCTGCAACCATTATGGGCAGACGTGTGACTAGAGCCTGTCTTTCACCTGATTACCATCAGGTGAAAGACAGGCTCTAGTCAGTTGGATAGAAAACTTCGATTGATATGAAAAACTTCATCGAGCTAGTTTGTCGTCAGTTGAGTGGCTATCGTAAGAAGTAAAGAAAAAAATCCAGCCAATTTTCACATCGGAAAAAAGTATAAGAACTTTTAATGACTTCTGAGAAGTATTCGTAACAACGATTTAAGTTAAAAGTTTTCGAGCTGGTTCTACTTTGTGATATGTCAATAGTATTGAAAACTTTATATACTTTAGATTTAATTTAGGCACTCTTATATCGAGTTTTAGGTGTTGCATAGTCTGTAAAAATAATATTATAACGTAGGTCTGCTTAACATTATGTTAAGTATTAATGCTTCACATCAGTTAAATGTAATTAAAAAAAAAAAATATTTTCAAAAAAAACTAAACCTACTTCAAAACCACAAATGGCACTCAAAAGTAAAAAATAAATTAATATAATTATCATACGCGCTACCCACTCATATATTTGAAGTCGGTGCCAGCCAAGTCTAATAGGTAGCAGATAAATACTATGTATATAGTAAGTACTACTTGTAGATAGTATCTATCCTACTACCTTTTAGACTTGGCTGGCACCGACTTCAAATATATGAGTGGGTAGCGCTTATGATAATTATATTAATTTATTTTTTACTTTTGAGTGCCATTTGTGGTTTTGAAGTCGGTTTAGTTTTTTTTGAAAAATAATTTATTTTACCCTTTTTAGTAAAAAACAAGTTTTAATTAAATTAATTCAAAAAGTTTTTAAAGACAAGCTCTTTTGATCTAGAAGCCACATCATGACGAAGTTTAAAACGGGCTATCACAATTAAATGCATGTACAAAAAAATTTCATGTCTGTCCTATATCTCTGTTGAGGAGTTCCCTCGCCGGAAGTCAATCCTGGATGTATCTGCCATGTCATGATGGAATTTAGAACAGGCTATTATGGTTAAATCCATTTACGAAATGTTGTGTCTGTACTATTCACCGTTGAGGAGTTCCCTCACCAGAAGTCAACCCTGGGTGAAGCAGGTGAAGCAGTCGAATACAAACCTCCACCTTTAGAAAGTTGGTTACGAACAAAATAAGAATCGACTTGAAGATTAAACTTATATTTTTTGTTTTTGCTATGTTTTTTGCATTTTATGCAAAAACTACTGAATGAATTTCGATAAAATTTATATGGGACCACCTTTGAAGTATTACCTACCAATCAAAAAAAGAATCATCGAAATCAATTCATAATTGGCGGAGTAATCGCGTAACAAACACACAAAAAAAAAAACACCGTCGAATTGTAAACCTCCTCCTTCTTGAAGTCGGTTAATAAAAGTAAAATAAGCCTTTATTGCTGTTTGTTTGACTATTATTACTATTTAGTCAAGATATATATCTAAAAACAGTTATCTTCTGTAACAGCTTTTCTTTCGCCAAAGGCCTCCTCTAAAGATATCCATTTTGTTACCGCTATTTTTATAGTCATCTTTTTTTTTGTTCTGTCTTCTTCTATTGCCGTATCATATTTTGTTATTACTTTGTTAATTCGTTAAGTTAGTTGCTATAATCATTTCTTGCTCTTATACTTGCAGAACAATAGTACATTGTACACCAAGGGGAGAAAACGTTCTCGAGTTTCCTTTAAGCCCTCCGCTGCGCATCGGGCTTAAACATACTCTCGAACAGAAATAGAACTTTCTCCCGAGTGTTACATAGTGCTTTATACTACACCTACGAGGAAAATAAAATCATTATAAATTTTGTCGTATTTGGCTCGAGACTTCTCAGGAAGTAAGTTACTTATGACTTCTTGGGCTGTATTTTTTTATTTCTGGTGGCGTCATCATTACAAAATCGTCGCTTTCACTATCAGATGACATTTTGGAAAATTGTTTAGAAAATTAAAAGCTAGGTACTGTTAAATTATCAATTTAGTTAAAACAAAATTTAACGCAACGAAATAAATTGCCGCTTTTTTTTTTTCGTATTGCAGAATAAGGTTGCCATCCTCATTTCATTAAAAATAGAAAACAAAAAAAAAAACGCCTCTTTTCTCTAATTATTTGATGTAAAACCTTTTTGGGATTTGAGGTTTGTATGTTTCCCGCCTCTTTTTTCTAATTATTTCATACAAGACCTTTTTGAGGTTTGACGTTTGTGTTTTTTATTATGTTCGCTGCTAAAAAACAAAAGAAAGCTAGCCGGGCAGTAATGGATTTTCATACAACATTCCTGCCCTGCTTCGGAGGGCAGTAATGAAATTCCATATAACTTTTCCCGCCGCACATTTTTAAGGGAGAAATTACGAACTTTGTAACCCGTTTATGAACGAGTAATAAGACACTTTCCGAGTGGGTGTGGTATAAAATAATATTCTATGCTCTTTCTATTTTATTTTGTTTATCCTTAAAGGGTCGAGGTCATTTCACAAATAACGGAATTAAGATACTCTATAACAAACGCAATACTGGATAAAAAAAATGGAAGAAAAAGTTAGAATCCATAATAGCTGAAAAAAAAAATTAAACATAAGATAGTATTTTTAAAAATAAACATATCTTAAAATCAATCATAGATCGAGTAAGGGTGAAGAAGGACTCTATGAACATGGGAACTTTTACCAGCGATAAACACGATTATTAGAAATCAATAAAAATGTTACACTATTTTGTTTAATTTGTTTATATCAAACAAAATATTGCTTAGTTTAACGTTTGGGTTGATTATAATCAAGGAGTTTGTATGATGGTTCGAAACTTGTTGGTTGAAGTTTATTTTAGTTTATTTCCGGTGCTTTCATCAAGGTTACCATGCCTTCCAAGAGCGTAGGCATCGTTTATACGTAGTCCTGTTAGTAGTTTTGTTGTAGCAGAAATTAGATTAAATTTATGAGCGAGAACATTTTATACACTTTAAAATAATCCCATGTATAATTTTTTTATTTCATTGTTTTCAGGTTTATGTAACAAGTTTATTTAAAAAGTAAAGTACTTAATTATGATAAACCAATAGTCATAATGAAATCATATCAGCCGCATCACTTTTCACATCGTAAAAATCCCCAGAAAAGCTCATGAAAAAGTCCATATTCTGTTTACAATACATTCCTGTGAATACTTTTCCCAGTTAGGAGCCAAAGTCTATTTTCTTTGCGCGAGTCACTTCTTTCTCTCTTTGGCAGATGCTTAAAGCTTGTCTTTCGACCAAGCATCCAAACCGAAGCAAAATGCCAAATTATCGAAGTCAATTAAATCGTATCACGCATCGCGCAACACAAATACGGCAGTAAACATGATTTGATATGAGTGAGAACGCGTCACGAATGACGCGTCCGGCAGCTGTCGCGAGTCGGACGTCCACAATATCATTATGTGTGCCGCTCGCACCTCGCTGCCAAGCCTTTGGCCCCGTTGCGACACAATCACATTCACATCTACAGTAGCCCCTTTCCAACTCCTAATTGCTTTCATCCTCGCAACTTTCTGGCTGAAGCCCCGCGTCGCAAATAATCGAAGAACGCCGACATTTTTGGACACTTCGCATTGAATTATAATTGATGTACGAGATTCTTTTGTAAGTCTCTGAATCTTATAAAGTATAATATAACAACAATTAAATACCTAAGGTTAATTACTTATAGTTTATGTACTTAAATGAGACAACAAAAATTTAAATGACATGCGGATATTAATGTAGATAATAGAAATAGTCAAAAGACTCTGATGTCCAGGATCTGGACCAGGTCTTATTATAAGTGAATGTGCAAAAGCGTCAGAGCGAGCGTGCGGAACTAAAGAATGAGTGAATGAGAATAGGACAGTTATGATTTTTTTTTGTACATAAATTTAATTATGATAGCCCGTTTTAAACTTCGTCATGATGTGGCTGCTAGGTCATAAATGCTGGTCTTTAAATTTTTTTGTAAATTAATTTAATTAAAACTTGTTTTGCACTAAAAAGGGTAAAATAAATTATTTTTAAAAAAAAAACTAAACCGACTTCAAAACCACAAATAGACACTCAAAAGTGAAAAATAAATAAATATAATTATTATGAGCGCTACCCACTCATATATTTGAAGTCGGTGCCAGCCAAGTCTAAAAGGTAGTAGATAGATACTACCTACAAGTAGTACTTACTATATACATAGTATTTATCTGCTACCTAATAACACACTATGCACGCGTAAGTCGTGAATCCATGTCATTAAAATAATGACAGAATAATGATTAAAAGGAAGATATCATCTGAATTAAATCAAAGTGACAGCCTCTTTGGTGTAGTGGTTAGGCAGGTTGGCTCAAATCTCATACACTACTGATGTTGTGGGTTCGATTCCCGCCACGGGACAAATGTTTGTGCAAAATAAAAATAAAGTGCAAGCATTTGTTTCGTGTCTGGGTGTTGTGGGACCATGGTTTTCATAGTTCTTGGTTCCCTGGATACAGGGAATCCTAGTTTTGGGCCAAGATCTACATAAGGGACAGTAGGGTATTTAAAAAAAAGAAAAATGTAAGACTGAACGTACTGCGTAACGTGAACGTGATAAGTATAACGAACATAAACGTTTGTATAACGACCCCTACCAATAAAGTTACAAAAGGTTCTTTTCCGCTAACTTTGTTACAAAATCAAACACGGAATATCATTTTGGAATTATTTCAATAGGCTAATATCGTTAACACACTTGGTCGTGAAGTGGCTCTTATAACACCGCTATTAGATTCATAATGCGGCTTATTACCGTACTAGTGGTTTTTACTTTAAATTACCGCACTGATGTTTTTTACTAAGTACATTTTTAAAGTGCAGCAAAGTTTGTTTTTCTTTAAATAGTAAAAAAGTGAAGAAATAGACTGCGTTAAATAAAATATTATAAAAAATATTTCATCAAAAAATTTTACTTTTGTTGATAATTTAACATTAATTGTGTGTATAAATATTTCGTTTATATTTTTACTCTAGGTTGTTTGGCTTCGTCAGAGCCGCTCCACAAGCACGGCGCGTGAAAAACGAAATCCACGCGAAAGTTTTACAAATATTTGTCGTATTTAATTCTGTTATTTATGAAGTTATATTTATTTTTTCCTCGCAAGTGTTTAGAAAATCGTCGTATGAATCTCGTGAGCATGAGTCAATACAATCTCGACTCCATTACGCTGCAATCCCGCTTCGAGTAGGACGACCAACATAGCTCACGACGCATAGTACGACGCGACGTACTATTTCAATACAGTTGCTCGAAAAGTGTACTTACAATTACAAGGCTAATAAACAATGCTTGAAAGTTAAATCCCGCAGTTTATTACCGCTACTTTTAAGCATCTTAACAAATATATTTATTTTAAAAATTCTCAAAATATTCCAAATTATATTATCATTGCCCATATGTTTCTATAAACAAAAGTCCCCATCTTCTTATGCATGGGACTTCTTGTCGGGAAGTGAAAAGTGATAGCTACAGTTCGATTTTGTTTTATTTTCCAAATAAGTGTTATTTCGAGTGATCAAGTGTAATACTCGTATCGGTGGAATATTAACCATTATGTGTTCGTAAACGTGCACGAGTGTAGGCAAATGAAACAAAATAGAGAAAAACATTGTTTTTTATGTTCTCCCAAAAAATCCATGGAAAGCTTGAATAAAGTTTCACCATTTTATTGAAGCACTAGGAATGACATTATTTTGACTACAATACGAAAGAAATAATTGTAATATTTTCAAACTAAAAAATAAAAACTACGTAAGACAAGGCGGTATGGTCCTAGAGACTTTAGCCTGTCAAAACGGGCGAAATTAAAAAAATAAATATACATGCGTATCTAATCAAAATGTGCCATTTCTAGTAATAATAACTCAATGCCATTTTCGCTAAATTTAAAAAAAAATGTTAAGGGTGAACAACCCTTATCACTTAGGGGTATGAAAAATAGATAGTAGCCGATTCTCAGACCTACTGAATATGCATATAAAATTTGGTAAAAATCAGTAAAGCCGTTTCGGTGGTGTAAGGTAACTAACATTGTGACACGAGAATTTTATATATAAGACTAGTATTTCGCCGCGTGCGCGAGCTGCTAAAGCAGCTCGCGTGGTGGTGGTGTTATTTTTTTTTTATAGAAACTTCCTATCGATTACGGTTCTAAAGTTATCTAAGCCTTTATGTTCTAAAAACAAACTTTTGTATGGCGGCCATATTGGAAAATGGCGCAATCCAAGTGATTTTGTGGCGTGCGCGAGCTGCTAAAGCAGCTCGCGTGGGGTGGTGTTGTTTTTTTTTATAGAAGCTCCCTATCGATTACGGTTTTAAAGTTATTCTCTTTGTTCGGAAAAAAATCTTTTGTATGGCGGCCATCTTGAAAAATGGCGGAATCCAAATTATTTTTTCATAATCGTAATCTACGACCTAAAAAACCCCCCGATGCAAAATTTCAGTCGAATCGGAGCATTTTTCAAAATGGCCGCCATTTTTCTTTCTTTTTTTTTAATTTTTCCAACTTTTCCAAATTTCCCCTATGGTCCTCTATGATATATGGTCGAGCACCCTATACCTATCTGTAACCGTTTAAAAGTTATTTCCATATTATTTTCCCCAATTTTGTCCTGAAAAAAAACCTTTGTATGGCAGCCATCTTGAAAAATGGCGGAATCCAAATTTTTTTTTAATAATCGTAATCTACGACCCAGAAAACCCCCCTATGCAAAATTTCAGTCGGATCGGAGCAACTTTCAAAATGGCCGCCATTTTTTTTTCTTTTTTTTTAATTTTTCCAACTTTTTCAAATTTCCCTCATCGCCCTCTATGACATTTGGTCGAGCACCCTATACCTATCTCTAACCGTTCAAAAGTTATTTACATTTTTATTTTGTATGGCGGCCATGTTTTTTTGTATGGCGGCCATCTTTTTTTTCAAATTTTCAAAAATGGCCCAGGTTTTGGGGCATATTTAGTTCAAGCGGTACCCCCATCCGATTTATAGTTTCCGAGATCCCCTGAGGAGTTCCATCACGGAAACCACTTTCTGGTGATTTCGGATTTTTCTGGTTGGTTTCAAAACACCCTCTATCCAACGGTACCAAACACTCCCCCCCACCATATCGGCAAGTACCACTTCTATTTCTGTCAATTATATGTCAGTCAGTCAGTCAGTCAGTGGTCTTTCAGTTTTATATTATATTAATACATACTCAAGTCTTAATGGTTAATTAATTGGTATCAGTATTAAGCCTGTTAATGAGTTTTATATTGTATACTAGTATTTCGCCGCGTGCGCGAGCTGCTAAAGCAGCTCGCGTGGGGGGGTGGCTGCTGTTTTTTTTTAAAAGCTTCCTATCGATTACGGTTCTAAAGTTTTGTTTACCCTTTTTGTTCTGAAAACAAACTTTTGTATGGCGGCCATCTTGAAAATAAGCTGGATTTCAAGTGATTGTGTGGCGTGCGCGAGCTGCTAAAGCAGCTCGCGTGGGGGGGTTTTGCTTTTTTTTTTATAAAAGCTCCCTATCGATTACGGTTCTAAAGTTATTTAAGTTCAGTTGTTCTGGAAAAAAGACTTTTGTATGGCGGCCATCTTGAAAAATGGCGGAATCTAAGTGATTGTGTGGCGTGCGCGAGCTGCTAAAGCAGCTCGCGTGGGGGGTTTTGCTTTTTTTTATAAAAGCTCCCTATCGATTACGGTTCTAAAGTTATTTAAGTTCAGTTGTTCTGAAAAAAAGACTTTTGTATGGCGGCCATCTTGAAAAATGGCGGAATCCAAGTGATTTTGTGGCGTGCGCGAGCTGCTAAAGCAGCTCGCGTGGGGGGTGTTGCTTTTTTTTATAGACGCTTCCTATCGACTACGGTTCAAAAGTTTTGTTTGGCTTATTTTTCCGGAAAAAAAACTTTTGTATGGCAGCCATCTTGAAAAATGGTGAAATCCAAAATTTTTTTTCATAATCGTAATCTACGACCCAGAAAACCCCCCGATGCAAAATTTCAGTCGGATCGGAGCAACTTTCAAAATGGCCGCCAATTTTTTTTCTTTTTTTTTAATTTTTCCAACTTTCCCAAATTTACCCCATCGCCCTCTATGACATTTGGTCGAGCACCCCCCGCTTATCTCAAACCGTTTAAAAGTTATTTGCATTTTTATTTTGTATGGCGGCCATGATTTTTGTATGGCGGCCATCTTTTTTTTCAAATTTTTAAAAATGGCCCAGGGTTTTGAGCATATTTAGTTCAAGCGGTACCCCCATCCGATTTATAGTTTCTGAGATCCCCTGAGCAGTTCCATCTCGGAGACACCTTTCCATGGATTTCGGATTTTTCTGGTTGGTTTCAAAACATCCTCTATCCAACGGTACCAAACACTCCCCCCCACCATAACGGCATCTGGGAGAACAATTCTGTCAATATGTCAGTCAGTCAGTCAGTCAGTCAGTCAGTCAGTGATGGTCTTCCAGCTTTATATTATATTAATTATATAACTATCAGTAATTCAAGTGATAAAATATATGTATAGTAATGTGGAAGTAACTCCGCCGATACCGCATACCGACTGGTCGGGCTTACAAACGTCAACTCGTTCGTAATAACACATATAAACGACCCTCATATCACAATGTACTAAAACGGTACTGTAGTCCAAGAACGTGAACACCTACACACGATACAAGTTCCAATTAGTCGTGGTAGTGGTAGCGAGGGGTTGTTGTTCTACTTGTTGCCAACTCAACCTAATATCCGTGCTACGCGGGCCGGTCTCAGAATAAACACATTACATGAAAAGGCCGTCCTGAATGACGGTCACACGTACTGTTTGAAATAGGTTGAAATAGGGAATCAAACTAAATTCCAATGAATGTATTGTATATAATATGTACGTTTGCGGTATATTATACTTCGTATATATTATACTATTAAATATTATACCAAACTTTAAGTGCGATTTGATTTCCTTTTGATTCTCACAGCCTCTGTGGTGTACAAATTGGGCAGGTCGGTTCATATCTCATACACCACGGAAGGTGCAGGCTCTATTCCCACTATTGGTAAACATTTTGAATACAGAAAAAGCACGCAAGTTTTTTTTTGGTTCCATGGACTATATAGGGAATCCTGTTTAAAGTCTAGGATCTGTTTATGTGTTATTTATTAATTAAAGTATTTTTATGTATTCTAAAATTAATAGAATAAAAGAACAATAGAAAAACAATAAGGCCACTTCCAAAGCCGACTAAACGCTAAATGAATTGCGAGTCTTGAACAACAGACGTGCATGAATTATTCTGCAGTTCGGCACGTAGCTGAATGTTGGAGGGTGTTACAAAGACCGTCGCGGTACAGATAGAATCCGTAACGTAACGGAGCCGGCGGCGGCGCCCTTGGCCTTGAAACAGCTGACACTCGGCTCGTTTGCGGAATGCCACCCCCACGTCTCGAAAGAGGAACCTCTACGTCGCCGTCGTCGGTAAATCTCCACAAATAGTCCCTTTTTAACTGCTTTCAATAAGAACTCGTGCTACTACGTTTGTCGCTTCTTTGTTGAACATTACTGTATATCGAAATGTGTTTGAATTATTGAAAATATAAATACTTACAATGTACAGAACGTATAGAATACTAGCTGATAACTGTGACTTCGACTGCGGGGAATTAGGTTTACAGCGACTGGCCAAACCCTATTAGTCACTGCAATTTTTATAGATTACTGCTATTCGCGACTTCGTTTGCGTAGGTTCGTTATATCGCGAACTATCGGGAACCATGTGTTGAATTGGGACGAAAATCGTTCTCCGGGATACAAGCCATCTCTGTGCCAAATTCCATAAAAATCGGTTCAGCCGTTTAGTTGTAAAAAGATAACAAATAGAAAGAGTTATTTACGCATTTATAATATTATAAACAAACAAACGAAAAATTTAAATACTGTTTTAATATGTTTAGTTACTCATTTTAAGTCGCCCTGGCTGATTTTTTTCCGAATATCTTCCATGTACAGATTTTTGGGTTCTACGATTTTATTGTATGTACATTCTGTGTACTAAATATCGGGAATTTGTCAATAAAACAAACAATACAAATTATTCATCTAAATTTATTTTATCGCCTTCAAAGTAGGCCCCATCGCTTGCAATACAACATCTCCAACGCTTCACCTAGTCTTCCATACATTTTTCATAGGCTATTTGCGGTATGGCCTTTAGCTCATTCAGCGAATTTTCTTTTATGGCTTCTATCGACTCAAAACGTTTTCCTCAAAGTGGTAATTTTAACTTGGGAAATAAAATAGTCAGACGGAGCCATATCAGGTGAATACGGTGCTTGGTCGAGAACTTTTGTTGAATTTCTCGCTAAAAACTCTTTCACTATAATGGCTGTGTGTGATGGTGCATTATCATGGTGCAGCATCCATGAGTTGTGTTGCCACAAATCTGGACGTTTTCGGCGGATACTCTCACGCAAACGCTTCATGACGCCTAAATAATATTCTTTATTCACTGTTTCTCCCTCTGGAAGGAATTCGGAGTGAACCACACCACGGTAGTCAAAAAAAACTGTCAGCATCACCTTGATTTTGGAGCGACTTTGCCGCGGTTTTTTGGGTTTCGGCTCGTTTTCGAGACGCCATTCTGAAGACTGTTGGCTTGTTTGCATGTCGTACTCATAAACCCATGTCTCGTCGCCAGTTATTATACGTTTCATAAAGGTCGGATCCGTAGAAGCTCGGGAAACCATGTCTTCAGCGACATGCTTTCGCTGCGCTTTTTGAACAAAATTGAGCTCTTTTGGAACTAGTCGAGCGGCGACGCGTTTCATGCCTAAAATGTCAATGAGAATGTTGTGGACGGACTTAAAAGATATGTTCACCTCACTAGCCAACTCTCTCAGACTCATACGTCGATTTTCGAGCACTAGCTTCTTGATTCTGTCGATATTTTCTTTGGTCGTAGCGGTTGAAGGTCTACCAGAACGAGGCAAGTCTACTACTACTTCTCGGCCTTCTTTAAAAGCCTTATACCATTCATAAGCCCTTGTTTTCGATATACACGATTCGCCGTAGGTATTTCGCAACATTTTTAGTGATTCACCACATGAAATATCATTCGAAACACAAAATTTAAGGCACACTCTTTGTTCAACAATATTTTCCATTGTAAAAATCGCCGTGAACTCAAAACTATGACCAACAAAAAGTGTAGTTTAAAACAAATTAAATGACAGATCCCGCTCAAACTTTGCGCGCTAAATCAGTGCAGTGCTACCAACATGCAGTAAAAAAATTAGAACGACCTCTTTTAAACGGGTCTTTTTATTGACATATTCCCGATACTTTTTACACAGAGCAGTATAGTGTGGATTAGTAATATTATAAGTGTGGATGGGTGTGAATGAATAATATAAGAGAACATTTGTACTGGGTTGCCTATTGTTTATTTATAAGATTCACAGCAGTTTTTAGTCACTTATAGTAGCTAGTTACATATATTAGATTATAACTTTCGTGAGTTTGACACATAATTTAGTTACATATAATTTGAACATAAGTCAAAAAGAATATACATTATGTAACTTAATAATTTAGGTATGTAGTATAAATTATGGCAAGAACAGGTGTTGAGGCAGTCGCAGCTAATGTGAATTGTAACAGCTAGCTATATTTACTCGTATTTGAAAATTAAGTAGGAACACTATCGGCCGGTTTCTGAATTGAGAATTCGAAGTTGAGTTTTTCTTAAAGGCTGCTTAACTACTACTTAAGGCATTTTCTGTTTCTGATTAGATGTTAAGTATAGTTTGAGCATTTGAGGTTGAGATTTGCTCAAATTTGACAGTTCGGAACTTAAGTTCATGCTCATCTTATGATCAGCACCATAATTGCGTTTCAGATTTCGTTGACAGTGCTCAAACTAGTCTCAAAGCATAATTGAGTAACAGACATTTAAGTAAAGGAGTTCGGCTACTTAAACCTTACTCAACCACGTGATTTGTTTATTTTATTAAAAATACACATGCTTTTTTTTGAATAACCTACTAGCTTTTGTGTCCGCGGTCTTCAGATTTATTGTTTTGTACAATGTCTAGTGACGACAATACCCATGGTCTTAGGTATCTCATGACACTATTTCTAAATCCTGCCACTCCAGCACAAGAAGCCTATAATATCAAGATATCAACCAGAAATACTATCGAGAGATGTTTTGGACTTCTCAGGTGACTAGCAGCTAAAATTAGACAGGGTGTCAGGTGATTGTAGCACGCATGCTACAACATCATATGGCCCTTGATCTTGATGATCATATTGCTAAAACGTTGTACTTATTGAAGTACCTAAATGAAGTTCAACCTTTACCCCAGGCCCAAAATACTGTGAGATCAGCACTAGTATATAGAAAGTTACATCACAAATCATTAGCAAGTACTCCCTATGTTTCCTGTGTTATTTAATGGGAGTATGTAGGTATGTAAATAAATAGTATTACAATAGTAATGAGTATGTTGTTTTATTTCAATAATTAGGTTAAACAGGTAGGTATTAAGGTTAGGTAGGTATATCTGCATCTCTTGACCCAGTTGTGCCTTAGTATTGCTTTCTTATAGCCACTCGGACTTCTTTTTTCTTTTGTAGGTAGTATGCTCCCGTCATATTGCAGTCTACCACACCTTTGAATCTGTAGGCAAAACAATATATTTCAAAAGTTATTATTATTAGGAGCCTGTTTTGTCCCACTGCAGGGCAAAGGCCTCCCTACCCTCCCTCCATTTATCTCTATCCATTGCCACAATAGAACAATCTTTAAGGTGTGAGTCTAGCTCATCCCGCCATCTCCTTCTTGGTCTGCCGCGAAGTCGTTTGCAATCGTGTGGGGCCTACTGGGTAGTGGTTTTGGCCCAGAGATCATCCGACATGCGGCAGACATGTCCAGCCCAGTCCCATTTGAGTGCTGCTGTTTTTTGGATCACATCTGCAATCTGAGTCCTGGAGCGCATTATGGTGTTTCTTATACGGTCAGTTCGCTTTACGCCAAGAATACTGCGCTCCATAGCTCGCTTGCAGACCTCAAGGTCGAACCTCTGATGATTTGTCAAAGACCCAGTTTGCGCACCGTAAGTGAGGATGGGAAGAATGCACATGTCCATGAGTCTGCGTTTTAGGGACTTATGGAGACTTCCCTTCATGAGGGAAATGTAAATTTCAAAAGTAATAAAAAAATGCTTAACGTCGAAGGATTAGGTGCATACTTACTCTGTTACGATACGATGGTTTCTTCCTCTTCGTTTGTGAAATTGGGAGAATTGTCTGTCCTTTTAAATTTTTTGTAGCTGATTTTATTAATAAGAAATACTAATTAATAAAACACAAAACTTCAGAAAAATTCGAATCAAACTGAAATGACATTTTGACAACATACTGAAATGACATTTTGACATATGATATGCGTTTCATTTTCTACGATCGCGTTAAAATAATGACAAAATCCTTCAATATCGGTCTTTATCGGTTATTGTACGTGTAACAGAACGCAAAACATTGTATGACATCCTTAAAAATGAGTTGAGATATACTTAACTATGTGGGGCTTGAGAAAATCTAATTCCATCAAGTGAAACGTATAAAACTTAACTCTCTCTCAACTATTTAAGCAAAACTTAGCTAAGTTTTGCTAGAATGCTCAATTCGGAAACCGTAATTTTGAAACTAATATACGAGTAATATAATGAATTGGAGTCCACTCCGATAATTAAATTACTGACAAGCCACAGGCTCAGATATTAGTTTCTAGATACTGTCTACAAAATTTTATTGAGTTTGATGGTTTATATAATATAGGATCAAACTTCGCTTGTACAGAGCGAGTGCTTTTAACAAGTGCTGTTCACTCAACGTTCTGTTACGTTGATGCGTGTACAATATAAATCGTTTAGTATAACCAAACAATACTAACTATTACTTACGTTATAACTTAGCGCGGGAGATTAATTTAATAATGACGACATAGACCAACTATGTTAGTTATGCATTTTATGCGTATATCAATGATTGAATCAACATTACTTAATTTGCAGTCCTAATTGCATTAGCCTTGTAAATATATGTTAAAATAAAAAAAATCCATTATTTTAGACCATATTATTAGATCTATAGTATTAATACATTATTAGTATTAGTACATTATAGTATTATAGTATTGGTAGTATAATTACACAATATATTCATTGCTTTTCAGTTTTGAGATGAATTTCCGCAACGACACGCCTGATTTCATTAGATTTATTAGTACATTGTGTTATATAATTATATTATTAGTTAATTATTACATAATTATGTAGTATGTTTAAGGTTTTGAATTTTGGATTGTGTTTTTTGTGTTATAAATATGATAGAATGCCCTGAAACCAAGGTTCATTCATCGTGTATGTAGCTAAAACTGAAACTGACTTATAACCTATAAGACAAGGCCATTAGAACCCAAGCTGAAACTAGAGCATCTACTCTGATTTGGCCTGAACTACTTATTAATTAAAATTTTTGTAAACTTTGTCTATTGTCGAGGATGGGAACAATAAAACGTTTTGAAAAAAATGTTACGATAAAGAGTTCAGTGGAGCAATAGAGACCCGCATCGCGCGGCGCCGAGTCCACGCCCGGTCGCGGATATTTGCACAAGGCGCGGCTAATCCGCTAAGTGACGACAGATTTGACGTATCACTGTGTACCGGCACTAGTGTGCTTATTACCATTTGTTGAGATCGGGGACGCGTGCCACATGCAGGCAGGCTGACTTGATGAAGACCTTAAAGATAGCTGCAGCAATAATGGGTTCTCGCAATAAATGATTTCATTTATTCATTTATTAATGCTTACATGTAATGTGCCAGACAGGTGTTAAAGATGTCTTATAGACTAGATACATGTGCCCTGTGAGGGCGCTGCACAAGTTTTGAGTGGAGTTAGTTTATTCTGTCGGAGTGCTTGGAATTCTTCGAGATGAATGTGCGGTAGTTGTGTTGTTGTAATTTATGATTTTTGAATTATATGTTAACATTCTTAAATAATATTTAATTAATTTTGATTGATAACTTATTTATCTGTAATTTGATTTTTGTGTATCTTGTAATTATTGTTTGACATATTGTTACTTTTCACTATGTTTTACTATTTTCTGTATTTTTTTAATAAAATAAAAAATTTAAAATTAATAATGGCCAATAATCACATACATACCTACGTATGTATGTGATTATTGGCATTATTTATTTATTAGACGGCCTTAGCCAGTTACCTAATAAAATTATTCTAAAAAATATTCCTGATCCCGTTCTAAAATTTTCTATTGTCAGAAACTACGAGGACAGCGCTGTTCTATTGTTCTTTATTCCGACAGAAAATGGTACTCCCCAGCGTTGTTTCTGTGTAATTCGTCCTGTCGCATCGTAGAAGTCTAGCCCGCACATTCAGTGCGACCTGCCCGCCTAAGTTCTAAACAAGTAATCAAATCAAATATCATTTATTGTGAATATAGGTGGTACACTGGTGTTACATATTAAATAATAGGTCGCTATATTAAGCCTGCAATAATTTATAGTAAATCGAATTAATTTATTAAAGAAAATTAACATTAACAATTCAATTATGAAATGTCGCATTACACAAATAAAATGTCAAGAATTCTAATACGTTAGCTATACAATGATGATGCAATTAAGATAAAAGGAATTAATTTGTCAGTATTATATAAATAGATCGGTCAAAATGGATACAAATGTCAAGATTTAATATAAATACAATAATAGAATCGAGATTTTGTTAAAAATAAATAAAAATGTTCACAATTAAATTCACATATCACCTAAGTTGTCACTTTCGAGTAAAAAAAAGTCACTCACGCTGTAGTATGCCTTTTTTAGTAAAAGTTTCCTTAGACTCCATTTAAAAGTAGCAGTATTTGTGCACTCAGTGACGGCTCTAGGTAAGTGGTTGTAGATACGAGGGGCCATACAAAAGATGCTTTTATTAAGTAATGCCGTTTTGTTGTGAGGAAGACAAATTTTGTCACAGTAACGCTTACTCTTTAGTGACTGAAACAAATTCATATTAGTTCTAACGAAAATTGAAATTTTATAATATAATATAGGCATGGTAACGTTAATAAATCAAGATTGACAAAGTGAGGTTTACAACTATCTATCTGCTTTAGATTACACTTTGCCCGTATGCACTTCTTTTGAGCTCTAAATGCTCTTTCTTTTTCCGTCGAGTTTCCCCAGAATATTACACCATACCACAACACAGACTGTACGAAGCCATGACACGAGGTTACTACTGCCGACATGTTCACAACCTTTTTCAGCATAAAAAGCGCATAGCGCAACCTGTTAACCTTTGTACATACATTGTAATGAAATTTTTTTTATGGAACTGAGGAGACGAGCAAGTCGTTCGCCTGATGGTAAGCTCCACGCCTGTCCATAAGTATTGCGGTACCGCCCAGAACTATTACTACCAAAAAAAGTACTGTGACTGACTTTATAAAAGTACTAGCTGATATCCCATGAGACTTCGAATCTCGTGGCATTAGATATTACACCGCTTATCTTAACCCTAGTGCTAATTTAGATTGCAGCAGTCAACTTTTTACACAATTTTACCCCACATCCCGATCTCTGGACTGGGGGATGCTGACCCATTGCGTCTATCACCCCGTTTAATCCTGTTAGGGATTGATTTTAATTAACTTGTGACACTCATGTTATATGTTTTATCCCCCTTCACCAGCCTGCGTGCTATGATTTAGTTTTCTTTCTTAATTATATGTAAAACTGTTAAGGCGCAGCACGGCAATCGGCATTGTTCTTCTGCCTAGCGTTATTATTCCCGGCTTCGGCTGGGGTCCGCTTACCTATTCCTCTCTCTCCACTCCGCACGGTTTTCGGTGACTTGCATAACGAGTCTATTGGCTCTCACGTCCGCAGTAACAACTTTAAGCCATCGCGTCTTAGGCCGGCCACGAGATCTTGCTCCTGAGAGAGTACAAGGTACTCTGCCGGTCTGCAAAGGTTAATATAATGTTATTCGTATTATTATTTTAGCCGTTAGTGTCCCACTGCTGGGCAAAGGCCTCCCCCCAATCTTTCCACTCGTCCCTGTCTTGCGCCAGTTGCGCCCAGTCTGGATAAAATTTGTCGGGCTCGTCCCGCCATCTACTTCTCGGTCTGTCGCGCCGTCATCTTGCGTTGTCTGGCCTCCAGTCTGTAGTCAACTTAGCCCACAGCGCATTCGGCATACGACAGACATTGTTATTCCAAAAATAAATACTACAAACATAGTATACATTAATACTACTGTATTTGTATGTTTAGATGTACCTACCTACTTATTAGAGGTAATAAGTACACCTAAACATACTAATACATACACAATATCCATAGCCGCTCAACTGCCGTCTCTCTCTAGATCTATGTGCTCCATCTTAGGCCACATCATCGCTTAACATCAGGCGAGATAGTGGCCAAACATAGATCTACTAAGCGTTAAAAAAAACATACATTTTCCTATTACTTTTGAAATAATACCTAACCGTTGTTGTGACTTAATTTTAAAGCTAGGTTTAGGTACATATAGTATCGCAAACTATTATAGATTACTACAAGCGACCAAATATTTCATGTTTTTCGTTTATTCATGTCGGACATGAATAAACGAGAAATAAATTCGCTCTCCTTAATATTCAACAATCAATCTAAACAGTAATAACGTGTGGCGAAAATCTCTCTTTCACGTTGAAAGGGAAGCGGTCCTATTTACCTTAGTTTAAATATTTTACTTAGAGAAGCAATTAGGCTACTTCGGTGGCTCTCGACGAACAAAGCCCCGGAGAGACCTCCTAAATAGCTATAATTGAGGCCAAATGATTTACTTTGACTACTTTATGCTACTTACGTTAGGCTTGTTGCGATATGAAAGGCTTCATTTAATAGTAAACAATTCTAGTTGCTCCCCACGGTTCCATCCGTGGGATTCCGGTTTAAGAACTAGCTTTTGTCCTTTTCTAGGACTTAAGAACCTACATACCAAATTTCATCAATATCCGTAATAATATATTATAAAGTTCCGTAGTTTTTGCGTGATTGAGTATCAAACATCCATCCATCCATTCTATAAACTTTCGCATTTATATTTTATTAAGTTTTATTATAAATATCAATTTTGAGTTCCAAGATTCTAGGACAATCTAATAACTTTTTTCCATACTAACTTCACCCCTTTTTAACAACACCATTAGTAGAATTTTCGAAATTTCAATAACTTATATTAGAATCAGGGTTTCATTGAACATATTCACGGAAACTACATGGAAATATGTTCAGTAGTTTTTACGTTATAGAAGTCCAAGCCAACAAACAAACTGACAAACAAAAATTTAAAAAACAGTTTTAATATGTTTAGTTACTCATTTTAAGTCGTCCTGGCAGATTTTTTCCGAGTATCTTCCATGTACAGATTATTTGGGTTCTACGATTTTATTGTATGTATAGATATGTATAGATTAGTAGAATATGGTAGTATAGGAAGTAGAATATTGGGAACAACATGGGATTTAATACAAAGAAAGGGAACAAAATGCTTCGTTTTATGTTTACCTTTACTGATGTGTTTTATTATATCAGCTGAATTATTGCGATCCAAAAACACGATCATAAAAATCATCAATTGGATTTCTATTATCTATAGGAAACATACTCGTATATGTATAGGTCTAGTTCAAATGGAAATATTATATTATAATAATTGCTTAAACTTGCTTTAAGAATATTTTGTAAATAAAGATAACTGTTTTCTTACTGAATTTCGTAGTACCAGTAACATTCAAGAGAAGTAAAAACGTAGTTCGGTAGTACTCGCACAATATGAATAAAACGAACTAGGAATCATGACGCCGTATTAGAATCGCTAACTTGGAAAAACGACAGGAAAAAGAAGAAAGTAAGAGAAACAAGGAAAAACATAAGCGAAGCTGCGTGCGGAGAGCTGATTTCGTATAAGATTTGTTGGACCACTGTCGACTCTCCTATAGGACAGAAATAGTTTTGTTAAGATCGATCTTCCTTGACATTTGCAAAACCAACTGAATCTTAAATGGCGGCTGGGTTTGACTAGAGTAAATATTCAGACGAAACGGTTTCGTGCAAGGTCAATCTGATCCTGCTGTATGGCTTCTATTACTAGGACATTGAAATAAATTAGAAGCCTACACAATATATCAATACTTATCAATAGCATATAATAATGAAAATCATTGAATTTAGAAGAGTATTAGTTTTAAACAACCCGCGAGTTTAACCAACTTGATGCAAAGCTAAATGCAGTCCAATTAACAGTGTGTGCAGGTGTGAAAATACAAGGCGTGCCTACACTTTACGTATATGTGTATACAGCCTCCGTGGTGTAGTGGTTGGGCAGGTTGGCTCAAATCTCATACACCACTGAGGTTGCGGGTTCTGTTCTGTTGCTGTGAGTTTAATTTGTTCTGATAAACCACGCGTTTGCAGTTAATCTGCCGCTAAGCTGAAATATGCATCAAATAAAATCAAATCAAAATAATTTATTAATTAAAACATTTGTTACAATAAAATTAACTGATGGAGCACCTGAAACGTAAACTAGGCTTGTGGCCTGTGATATAGCTTCCAGGCCTCTTTCGTCGGAGTACAAAAACATTATGTTGTTTTGTGGTGTAAGTGAGACATTTAAATAAAATTACATATATCTTTAAAAAAATATGTGAATTAGACAAAATTATGTATAAATAAACTGATATATATTAGTATGATAAGTAAATATATAAGTACATTAAATATAGAAAAAGGTAAATAATAAATGTTATCTGATTATTCTTAAAAATAGAAGGCTGCCATACGAGTATGTATCTATTATTTAATTTAATTTAATTTTATTATTATTTATTTATTTTATTGGTATCATAAATTGTTCAGTTTCATTGTAATTTAATTTGATTAAGTTTAGTAAAAATATTTTTTTAATTTCAAACAGTCAGTGAGTGGATTTTTTCTTCTTTATTAATTTTATTATAGAGGAATGGACCAATGAAATTTATAAATTTGCCAACAAATCCTGTATTTACAACAGATACAGGGCATACGTTGTGAGAAGCACGTTTTATTGTAGATGTGGGATCGAATTTGGAATGTGTGCGTTGGTTTGTTACTGCTTGTTGAATAGTGAGGACTGCTTGTTGAATCCTGATGCATATATTATATATGGTTGGTAGCACCTCCAAACTTTGAAACGGATGTCTCAGTGGTTCGAGTAGGTGGGCACAACTCAGTTTCTTGCCGTATCTTCTGAGTAGTGGTTCTTTTTCCGATACGGAGGTAGAGTCATTGTGATAATTAGACGTTCATAAATGCGTCTGTGATGCCAAAATGATTAAAGAGATTTTTGATTGAATGATTGTCAGTGCAGTGCTGCTTAGGCACCTGTTGTTAAGGTCAAGCATAGCGATTATAATAATTGCACGACCTAGCTCATCTCATTATCTAATATCAAAAATTAACTCTTTTATTGAATTCTACGTAATCCTAATACTAAGCAACTTAGACATAAGCCTCCTCCAGTTAACGCTGTTTACTCTTCTATCTTGAGATTATCTATGTACGAGTATGTATATATGTGTGGTTATATTAACTTAAGTTTGGAAATCGGATCGCCTTTGTGGAGCAGTACGGCAGGTCGGCACATTAGACGAAGGCGGAGGGTGCGACCTATATTTAGATTCCCGCTATATATGTGCATAGAAGAGTGCAAATGTTTGTTTTGGGTCTGAATAAAGCAGTATTGCGGCCTTCGTACTTGTTGATGACAGGGAATCCTTGTACCTCATCTAATCTGTACCTAAGTTTCTGATTTCTTCGGATAAATCGTTGGTATAATTTTCAAAAACTCAATCAACCAGAAGGTGATCTGTTTTAATTATTATTCTCCAGAAGTTGGATTGTATTCGTAAACTTCGCGGTACAATCGTTGTTTGAAGTCTTCCTGCCGTCTATGGAAAACCGCTGTTTGTCATTATAATGAATTTGGCAGAATTCCGACACCGAATTAATTTATAATGACAATTTAATTTTTCTTTGTATAAACGATGAAAGCGCGCGGGAATTTCTTTATTAAATCTCGTCGTCGGATTGTTTTTTTTATTGAGCTATGTGCTGCTCGGTTAAAATGGGACTAGGCTAGGCATGTCAGTCGCATATTTAGTGAACTCTGGACCAATATTTTGAGGGATCACAAAATAACCAAATCCTATGCGCTTGAAGTCGCGGGCAGCAGCTAGTGTTTTATAAAAAATGAAGTACCTATACCGGCTGGGGCAACTGATCACACGTCCAGAGTGTCGCGTTTGTCTCGCATTTCTCACCGTCAGTGACACTGAGCGACGCGTCAGTCGCCCACTAGTGCGCTCTGTACCCTTAGCATGGATCGGAGACAAAAATTGTATCCTCTGTTTATATGAAGGAATCGACGTGATTTCGAAGCAAGGAATCGCCAAGTCGCATAGTAAATTGGGGCCCTGGATGTATAAGTTTAATTTAGATTTTGTAGTCGTATTACACATTCGAAAAGAAGTAGGTACGTAGCGTGGTTTCTAGGTTTTATAACTATAACGAAGTGCATCCGTTAGTATCGCTGTAATTGAAGCGATATCACCTACAGTACTAAACGATACATATCTCCAATTGGAGCCTAACCGCTGCATTCTCCGCCTCGGTCCCCAATAATTGATCATCGCTCGGGTTCCCACTTGTCGCGGCTTGCTTTTTGGGTCAACAATCTGGTGTTGCAAATTGTAGGTCGAAGCATATCCTCCCATTACATTGTTGATGGAGTGCAAGGCGCGCTAGCAGTCGTTGCTAGCTGCGCCGCACACACACTCGGCGAAGTGTTTCGCATTTCCGACTGAGGCACTGGGTAGTGCGAACTGCTACAGTGTGGTCTCGCGAAGTAAATCTCTCATCTACAACGGTTCAATTGAATACTAAATTACAAGATTATACTTTGACTTTATTACATCCGCTGATATCGACTGCAACAAGCCAATTCTTGAACAGTGTATGTAGAATATTAAGCATAAAACATATCATAAAAAAATTAAAAGTAAATAAATCATATTAATATCTAATGGACAATCGACCTTAGTTGTTTGATAAGGTATAAAATAATCTCTTTACTCTACATTCCTTTACCTTCAAGAGTAAATTATGATGTAGTTTTTCGTTTACATCAAGTACTAGCTGTTGCCCGTGACATCGTACGCGTAGTAAAGTAATCTAACTTGCAGCGCAAGTACGGTTCTTACCGATCGATATATTTGACATTATAACGATAACGTCTTGTTTCAATTACGTTTGGGATCGTCTATTTTGTCGATTTGATAGTAAATGAATAATAATAATAAATAATATTAACTATTATTGTATATTAAGTTTATATAGTCCGCGCATTTAGCTATTAGTTTTTAATCATTGTTATTTCTGTACACATAATAGTTTCTTAAAATTGTTCACACCGAGGGAGGACCCTGGTGACTCGTACAGGTTTTACAAAAACCTACTTCAGGCACCAGCTCTCACAAAGTAGCACTGTTTTTAAGAAATTATGTATAACCTATGACTGTACTGTACCTGAATCATTGTGAAGAGAAATAAACAAGCTATTAACGTAAATGTACGTAATTAATTTCTTTCAATACACCTCTACCAGAGTTTAGTTCGTAGTATCTTGGATTATTGTAGTGTCGTATGGAACCCAGTATACCAAATTCACTCAGATAGAATAGAACGAGTTCAGAAACGCTTCTTGTGCCCCCTGGCGTTTAATGACAATATGTGCATGACATTAAGGTCGTACGAGGCTAGGCTTGGCTATTATAATATGATGACATTAGAAAAACGTAGGAAAGTCTCAGACATAATTATGCTTTACAAGTTATTAAATAGTTTAATAGACTATCTTAGAAAGATTAGCATGAAGAGTCCCACGTCCAAGTAGTCAGCTGTAAGACAAATATATTAAAGCACTCACCAATTTATCGGATTTGTGACAATTATTATATTATATATTAAGTATGTATGTAAACGTCACGTACTGCGCTATTGCTAGGAATAGCATCCTAATTAGTTAATTTGTGCATGCCAGGTCCATTTATATAAAATATATGCTACTGTTTAGACTGTTAAGTTAAATTAATTTATAATGTTATTTTAATGTGTATTTTAGTTTAGTGGACATTCAATTTAAAAAAAAAATGTCTATAATCTTTTATATTTTTAGAAAGTATTGAAGTGTGTTCTTTGAAAGAGTTTTCTTTTATAAAGAAGTACTTGACAATTTTAAAGGAAATCTAATAAATACCAATAGTAAACTAATATAAAACCTTCTTTACACTTAAAGCAGAACTGTACCTATATATAAATTTAAAGTTACTAGAAGCGGCGGGTATTTCAACAAGCGTAAGCGTATTTCAACAACCGGCCAGAGACAACTGCAATATTATGAGAAGATATCATTTAGATCAATGATTTTGTTAAAATGTTGCGGGGAGCGAGATTCAAGCGAAGTAGGTCGAGGCGATATTCATTGCGGTATCGTTTCATTGCCGTCGGAGTCCTGTATTGCTACTTATACGCGTAATATGTAGCAAACTTAGAGTATATATAACTAGATATACTCTAAGGTAGCAAATAACCGACCGAGCCCAATATTTGTTACCCTAGTGTTCCGAGTATTAAAATCATTTTATACTAGCTGCACCCTGCGGTTTCACCCGCGGTTTCCCAGGATAAAAAGTAGCCTATGTGTTAATCCAGGGTATAAGCTATCTCCATACCCAAAATTCATCAAAATCCATTCAGTAATTTTTGCTTGAAAGAGTAACAAAGGTACATCCATACATCCATACATCCATTCTTACAAACTTTCGCGTTTATAATATTAGTAGGAAGTAGGATATAGACATGTATCGGTATAAAGAAGTTTATATCAGAAGTAAATTCCCTAAAGGAACATCCTTCTGATCTAAAGATAACAATGTTTAATAGATAGAGTTAGGGTTGATATCAGAACATCTAAAGGTCAAGTCGTTTTATAATAATAATGTTACACCAAAATTCAAACTCACTGATAGTTACCTGACATTCAAATGATAAGAACTAAACTTCTTTCTTTCTCGTCTGAGTCTGAGAGTGTTGCCAAACCTGGTGTTGGAGCCGCTCTGAGGCCTCTGACATGACTGTTGTCCTGAGACAGAAACCTGGAGCGACGCGTGCCCTCCGAACCGCTCAATTTGTGGATTTGAGCGGCACAAACAAGCTATAGCCCACATGTAGTTGATAAACCTGGCAGATAAAAAGAATAAAATAGCAGAGAGCTGCTTACAAATAAAAAAGGCTAATTCTCTTAAAGAATACGGTCATTTGTGTTCTTAGAGTTATTTACGACTCGAAACTATTAGTTGACGAGCAAATTGATAACATAGTAACGAGGGCAACCAATCACTTGAACTTGAAATAAGAAGCTGTGCTTATTTAAACAAAGACAAATTTGTATTGCACATACGTTCGTAATATCATGCATCACAAATATTGAATCCTCAGTACGACAAGTACATTGTGAAAATTGAACATTCATATAAAATTTATACAATACCTATGTTTTCTTTTAAAAACTCCTTAAACATCAGCCAATTAATTAGTTAAAAATTTCACTTTCTTCCACTCCCAAAGAGGAGAGAAATAGCGGATGTCACAGACCTTACTGTATGTGATGTGGATAAATCCAAACGGCTCAGGTAATGTCATTTGATCTTCAGTAAGACGGCTTATAACTGTCAAATGGAGAAGTTACTTCCTCTAGATATGCAAAAGTCCTTTATTCCTAAATGTGCCAATCAATGTAAGCTTCCCTTACATTGTAAGCTATTAATGAGAATTACTTAGTATTTCATACGGATCTACTGAGTAGTCTGCTTATGCCTGGTTGTGGTTGCCATGTATATTATCAAATACTTGATTACACTGCCACCAATGTAGTGTTCAGTGTTACTATTCTTCAAAAACAATTACCAATAGGCTATATGACACCATGAACAATAAATTACGATGATATGATCAATAATAAACGTGAATGTGATCACAAAATTACTTAATCAATGTACTATTACTTTATTAATCAATACACTATTGAAGTAGTCGTAGACAGAGATAGAGAAATTTCTTTGTCTGATACCGTAGACAATTCCTCTGAGTATAATGATTCCAATCTTGACTTGAATTTTAATAACTGTTTGAAGCCACTTAGCGTTTTATTTCCTCGAAATAATTAAATACCAGCGGATTATTAATAAATTATAAACGTTGTAAACACTTTTCATAAAAGAGTCAAATAGCCTACGAAAAAATGCATGAGATATGATTCCTACGTGACCTGATATATCAACCCCAATTTATTCAATTTCAGACTGTATTTAAACGAAACATATTTACAAATCTGTATATATTCCTGGAATAGGGGATCGGCCAACTTGTACAAAGTGTTTAAAATTAACCATAATTTATATATGTATATAGCCATAAAAGATAATATTAATAAAGCGCTAAAAGTACCTAAAACTGTGTTTAAATGTTGTTTCAATATTGCCGCGCAAAAGGTCACTTCAAAACGTATGACGTCACACGCAGCAGGCACACGAAATGACAAGCTCTACGAAAGCGAACTTGCAAAGTGATTTATACGTTTTTGTGAAGTTTAAGGACTCTGGTGTCGTCATGGCATGAAAAACATATCGTTTTCATTTAGATAAAAAGCTAAAATATAAAATAAGCTTTGCATATGGTATTTACTTTGAAATGACGTCATGCACTGTTTTGGTGTTTAAGAACAGATAAAAAAATTACAGAATTATTAGATTTTATTTATTGTTTTTTTATTTCTTAATTGGCTTGCGTTTGACCACTATGTCACCTGATGGAAAAACGACGATGCGGTCGACGATCTAGCACGCTTACCAAGATAGTACCCGTTCACTCGAGTCTTGAAGATTCCCAGATAATAGCTATCGGGAAAGATTGACTCCGGCAGGGAGTTCCACTCGTTAGCAGTACGCATAATAAAAGTGGAAGCGAAGCGCTTAGTACGCGCGGGAGGAATGTCCACCATGAAACGGTGGCGTATTGCCGTACGTCTTGTAGTCCGATGATAAAATGGGGTTGGGGGAATTAGTTGGTGCAATTCCGACGCACACTCTCCGAAATGTATCCGATAAAAAACTGATAGACTGGCAATTCTGCGTCGATGTTCAAGACTGTGTAGTCTTGACTCGAATAGCGTGTCATCACCAATGAGTCTCTTGGCTCGCCTCTCGATTGATTCAAGTACCTCAAGTTGATATTTAGCTGAACCATCCCAAAGGTGAGAGCAGTACTCTATACACGACCGGACTTGCGCTTGGTATAGATTTAGCAGCTGTTCCGGTGTGAAGTAACTCTTCACCTTTGCTAGGATGCCCAGCTTTTTGGCAGCCAACTGAGCCTTTGATTCAATGTAGGTCCCAAAATTGAGGGAAGACGTGAGTGTAACGCCAAGAAGTTCTAGGTGGTTGGTAATTGATTGATTTAAAAATATTAGTACATTATGGTACTAGTGTGTAATGTTGGTGATTACCGCTGAGGCGCCATTGAGACCCGAGCCGTCAGGTGAGGGTCTTAAGAGAGCCGAGGACGGTAATCATCAATACACACGTGTGTCATACGACGTTTTTCAACACACTTGTGAATAAAATAACAATAAACACTCATTTTCAACAGTGAAAACGAGTTGTGAAAAATTATTCGCTATGGCGGGAAAAATTAATCAGTTTTCCTATGCGCGCGCATTGCGATCAGTCACAGACTAAAGGGATGAGGTTTTTTTTTATTTTCCGCGTATAGGGTTTGCGCCTATTCTGCCACGTACAAATGGGGAATTTAAAGTTTTCTTTTATTACAGAGAAAATAAAATTTATACACTCGAGAGCAATGAATCCGGGTCACTTAAAGAATGTTAAAAATCTCGGAAACTAAAAATGATAGGTTAATGCAATAAATTGTATTTAATAGACAATGTAATACTCCTTAAATGAAAGTAAAAAAAATATGAGTCACCATACATTTTATTAACACAAAATTACATAAAGAAAAAAACTGCTGATCTCTCCTTAAAACAAAAATAGGAAACATGAAATTTTTGAACTTTATTACGATTTTCTTGAATTTTAATACTTCGTATTGCCTCCTCGTGCTTCCATTACTGCGTTTACGCGGTTTGGCATGCTGTACACCAAGTTCCTTGTACGATTTTGGGGAATATTCTCCCATTCCTCTGTGAGAGCAATTTTGAGCTCACGAAGCGTGATTGGGGGAGGGTTTCGTTGTTTTACGCATCTGCCTAGCTCGTCCCAAGCATGCTCGATCGGGTTGATATCCGGGCTGCGCGCTGGCCACTCCATACGAGTAATGTTCATCTCTTGAAGGTAGTCATTCACAATCCTACCTGTATGAGGTCGGGCATTGTCATGCATAAATATAGCATCCTCACCTAAATTGACCATAAATGGACCAACGTGATCATTGAGGATTTCTTCCACATATCTTACGCTAGTTAAAGAGCCGTTTTCTATGATCACCAGCTCTGTGCGACTTTCAGAAGAAATTCCGGCCCACACAAGTACATACGAGTAATGTTCATCTCTTGAAGGTAGTCATTCACAATCCTACCTGTATGAGGTCGGGCATTGTCATGCATAAATATAGCATCCTCACCTAAATTGACCATAAATGGACCAACGTGATCATTGAGGATTTCTTCCACATATCTTACGCTAGTTAAAGAGCCGTTTTCTATGATCACCAGCTCTGTGCGACTTTCAGAAGAAATTCCGGCCCACACAAGTACAGACCCACCACCGTAGGCTACTTTTTCTTCGATGCATGCTTGCTTGAATCTTTCCCCTGGTCTTCGATACACTCTGTGTCTTCCATCGTGCTTGTAGAGCATAAATTTTGATTCGTCGGAGAACATAACTTTTGACCAATCTTCAATACTCCAATTTACGTGGCTCTGGGCATATCTTAGTCTCGAAATACGATGCCCACGCTCCAGTTTAGGGCCGTTTGCAGGTCTAAGGGGTTTTAAGTTAGATTCAGCAAGCCGACGTCTTACTGTCCATGCACTTGGGTTACTTCCTCCGAGCCGTCGAAACTGATTGGTGAGTTCAGTTCCTGTGAGAAAGCGATTTCGAAGCATGGTGTTCACCAAGTATCGGTCTTCTCGTGCTGTGGTACACCTGGTTCTGCCCGTTCCTGGTCTGCGTAGGTTAGAACCAGTTTCTTCGTAACGTCGGAGAACTCTTTGTACTGTTGACAGCGACACACCGACAGTCCTGGCTGTATCGCGCTGACTCCGGCCGGTTTCCAGCATTGTAAGTATTCTGGTGCATTCTTCAGGCGTAAGCGACATAATTTCAGCTTGAATAATGAATATAGAGCACTATCAACATGGTTTATGTACCCACATAAATGACAGATTACAAACAAAAGCAAAACCAAATGCTGTAATTTCGTAGTTCCATCTTCGAAAGTGGCCCTTTTTCAAATTTGATTTTTTTATGATATAACTTTACAATAACTAAGAAGTTTTAATACCTTCATTTAAGGAGTATTACATTGTCTATTAAATACAATTTATTGCATTAACCTAGCATTTTTAGTTTCCGAGATTTTTAGGATTCTTTAAGTGACCCGGATTCATTGCTCTCGAGTGTATTTGAGTGAAAGTTTTATTTATTAAATACGTACGAGTTAAAATTATCTATTTAAATAAAAAGTTGCATGAAATGAGCAAGCAATAGGAACATTAATTTATTTGTTCTAATAAATACGATATCTTTTGAATAAAAACTTTTTAAGAACAGTGCAACTCAACCAATAAAATTAAAAAAAAAAACTATAACTCACTAGTGAGTTATAGCAATGAAAAAGTCACAGTTTGATTATGGGTGTCATTCTGTGCCTAATTGCGGGGACCATAGAGCCACTTTATGAGCAAGTGTGTTGAAAAAGTTATTATTATTTTACGAAAATATTGATTGAATGATCTTTCGGATTCGACAAACATTCGTTCTAACTACATTTTAGATTTTTTTCGATTACTGTCCGATCCCCTATTTGCGCAATATCGCAGACAAACTAAGTTTCACAACCAGCCGCATATCAAATTAATAACGTAAAAGAATTTTCAATTTTGACGATGATTTTGTTTGTAAAAGTTCATTTTTAACCGACTTCAAAACAAAAGAGGAGAATCTCAATTAGATTGTATTTTTTTGTTTGTTACCTCAGAACTCCGACGTTTATAAAACGATTTGGGAAATTCTTTCCATTATAAAATCCACGGCTGTCTGATACTGTGCAATGGAAGAGCTAGCAGATACCTACGGCACAAGTTTATGCTTAGTGTAGGTTCTGCGCACCAATTAATGTTACACACTACAAGCCCAGCTTACTAAAGATAAAAGAAAACTATGTCATATATGTGTACTGTTTTTGGTAATAAATATTTTTTCTATTTCTATTTCTATTTTTGCGTCGGGTTCAGTATATAAATGTCATGGATATTTGACCTTGGACTTGGAAGGTACATTGAAATCCTTTTTTCCTTAACGCTCGTCAAGCGCTTTGCTCTTTGAAGTGAATCTTTCAAGCAAATCCTCTTTTCCACTAGAGAGTACCCGTGCGACCACTACACGGCCATCATCAACGTGACCCTCATGTGCACGGGCTGTCCCCGCGCGCCCGTCCACGAGAGCGCGCTGCAGTTGCTGCAACTACTCGACAAGAGGTTTTTCGGCACTGTCGGACCGTTGCCCGCTGAAGATGATACCGGTAAGTTTCTAATCTAAGATGGCTTTGTTATAACAGTGTCTATCTAGCAGTCGAGCCGCCGCGCCGCGCCGGGCGCTGACTTCCAAAGACGGTAGCATTGGCGACGTTTTATGCCATCATCCTTGGTGTTCGTATACAAAACGAGATCCGTATAGTATGTTTTATGTTTTTTCGATCATGAAAAAATAAATGAATTAGCAATAAACGTGGTACTGGTAATACGGTCCTTAGTTGGAATCGATATTTCCGAAAATGTGTTGGTGTTATTTAGGTATGAACACAGTCCATGACGAATAATTCAACCGTTACCCAATCATTCGCAATCGCAGCAAATATTCGTTGAAATATTCCGTAACTAAAATTGCCAGTGGAGAGTTGGCAGGTAGGTATGTGGGATATGTGGAAGCTTTGATCGTATTAAAGCGAGCTGCTCGTTGCTTGTGTGAAATTACATGTTACGAATAACTCACGGAAAATGAAACTGAAATGCACCATTAGAACGAGTCCATTAAAACCATGTTTGTATATATAGTTTATGAATATTCTACTACGAAACAGATGAAATAATATTAATAAGTGATTTGTATGAAGCGCCAATTTCATCATCATTTTGTATGTTACAATAATATTTTGTAAATAAAACAGCAGCAAACGTGTAATGGTAGGGCAATTTGGCTTATCTATATCTATATACTTATAATAAAACTGTAACGAGGTGGTTAAAGATATTTTACATTTAGGAGTATATTCTAACAACAGAACCTAAAAATATAGCTTTTAAAATATCTGTCTGTCTGTCTTTTTGGGATAAACTCTGAAACTAAGGCACTAATTTAAATGCAGTTTTTTTTAAATATATTCTGTGGTGTCCGGCGCTACATAAAGGCTTTGTTTCTTCAAAATCGGTCCAGGAATATCAAAGTTATGACGCAATTTAGGAAAAAATATATATGCCCACTATAAGTTAAACCCCAGAACATACCAGACCCTTAGTGCACAAGGCCTTAAGCTGGTTCTTTGCTTATCTTGAGAACTAAAGGACGGGTTGATATGCCGTGACCTAAATTCTGTGTTTTATATTTAATTTCATTTTTTAATTTTGTTGTAGGTTAGTTTAGTTTTTATCATTCTATATGTTTGTACATAACTGTTAATTGGTTCTGTAAATAAAAGCAATTTAATTAATCTATTTGCCGTTTTTAAAAAAATGTTTTGTTGAGTCCTAAGCTATAACGAGATAGAACGGGATCGAGATAGGAGCGCGACGGTTACGAAATACGAGAGGGACGCTAACGGGATTGGAGCGGGTAGTTAACAGGATAGGAGTAGGATGGTAACGGGATAGGAGCGGGATGGTAACGAAGAGAGCGGGAGCAGGAGCGGGATTAGGGTTGGATGGATAATTGTCGAGAACGGGTTACATTACTTCACTATGCGTACGAAGTCGCAGGCAACAGCTAGTAAATTACTAAAACAGGTACTACAGATTGTCTTCCCGTGCTAGGGCACAAACATGCATTCATATTTATACCCAAATAAACCTACAAGTGATTATATTGTTACATGAATAGATATTGTAGAATCAAAATCGTAGGGTCCGAACCCTTCACAGACATGTCAACATGAATGGCTAAATACACTTTATGTACCTATGTACTGATAGTTGGGCGTATCTTATTAATAGGTAAAAAAAAAACATTATAACAGCTGAATACAAAAAAATTAGAAGAGCGCTTTGAAACAAAACTATAATACTAGAATTTGTTCGAGAGAGTCTTACGAGTTGTGTAGCTTTATACGGAAAATCGAGAAAGCCTTCATGTACCACTCGTACGATTCTTTATTAAATATTAACTCCGGAACGTTTCTATATGAACGCTTTTCTTTGAGAAACTGTTGTTCACAAGCTTTTGTTCCGATCTATTTTTATCTCATAAAAATGTAATAACAGATAGAATTTCATACTGTTCTTATTCTTATATTCTTTATTGTACACTAAATACTTTACATCGATGATTTATAAAATATATGTACAAAGGCGAGCTTAACCCTAAAAAGAGTTTTCTTCCAGCAAACCCTTGAGGAAATTAGAACTGTCACACGTCACTGTTGTAGTTTTTTTTTTTTTTACACTTAATAGATCTATGTTTGGCCACTATCTCGCCTGATGTTAAGCGATGACGTGGCCTAAGATGGAGCACATAGAACTAGAGAGAGACGGCAGGTTTCTTTTGTCAGTGTGCTGCTTGTGCGTACTTGTTGCACTTTCAATCAATTTGTGCGTAAACAGAGAAGCCCACTTGACAGCTGGTAAAGCTCAATCCGAGTAAATAGTCTGCCTTTGAATAACGTTTGACGAGACGGATTGTCGAAACGAACGCTTTGATTGAGCCTCGGTTCAACCTGATTGAACTTTATGCTTGACCCGCCATATGAGGCAACCTTTTGACTTTGAATAAATTAGATTTGCCTAAACACTATTTACCAAAATGATGTATTTTTCAAATGTAGCAAGTTAAACATCTGTTTAGCACTCAAACGAAATTATAACTTCTATTAGTGAAATATAAAACGGTTTATTTACTGTAGAGGCAGGTGAATAATACAATTTTATTACAAACGTCAACCAATTTCTCATTTTAGGATTCCAAATGTATAAAGAGTTCCAAACTGCATAATGTCATATTATGGCATCTCGCTGTGTAGTCCAGTCAAATTAGAGATCAACCTCGGAATGAGAGATAATAAGCTGAATTTTCGTATATTCCTTCATTTTAGCGTTCTTAAATCTACTTTCAATAAATTAAGATATGGAATAAGTATTTCACTTCATGAGTTTTTAATTACACACAGTAGTTAAAGTATTATTGAATAAATATATTAAAAATATGTAAAATGTTATTAAATACAATGTATTTACTGATAATTAATAAAAAAATATTCAAAATGCAAGGTAATATTCACAGATATTTACGGTTGACGGTATGGGCAAAGAAAACTAAATATTACTACGTAAATAAGCAACACTCCCACCCCCTGCCAATTTGTCGTCACCCGCAATGCATCGATAAAAAATGGGTAATGCCGTGCTTGCGTCACTCGGTTGTCACCGCTCGCTGCGAATAACTAATGTCTTGACTTGACTTTGACTTTGACATATGGACGAAACATATTGAGATAAAGACGGAGAACGGCTGAAGACGGTGGAGCTGACCAGGACCTGACCTGACTGACGGAGGTCTGCCTATCTCGTTTTTCTTTAAAATTTATCATCCATACACAGAACAATAACAAACCATTTTGTTTTAAGCATATTAATATTGTATCAAGGTCAATACAAAGAAAGCACTTACACAAATAAAAATCGGAGATTTTTTGGTTTTCCTTCCGTTTTTTTCGCGTCTCCCAGCCAAGCGATAGTAGGTTTGAAAGAGAAACATTTAGGTTGCTTACGTATAGCGCTGTCCTTGTCGCGCTCGATTCGTATTAGCTCATCCCTAAAATAATTACGCAACACACAAAACGTGTGCGGACAGGCCGGTGCGCCAGTAGTACTCGTAGTAGTAGACAGTTAGCTCGGCGAATTTGTATGGAGTGTCGGGGTCTGGTATAGGTGAGCGCACCGCCCTCTATCGCTAAATCCGTTGAGCGCAAGAAAAAATGTTTCAAATCAAATTTGACACAAATTTAATGCTGTACAATTTTTATAATAGATGCTAACATCATTGAAGCAGAAAAAACCGCGAGATAATAACGAAAACGTTTTTGGTTTCACCTTTGCCCTTGAATAACATGTAAAATGTTCTATTGTTTATTTAATGTTATGTTGTATCTATGTAAGTATAGAGTATCTTTCTATCAATAATAAGTATTTATTTATATAAGTATTAATTTCTATGTATTTTAGTTTTGGATTATATATGTAGTGTTTTTTACTGTTATATATTTTAATAATTTATGCTTTTGTTTTACGATAATATGTATTATGATATTTATTTTGTTTTGCTGTTAGTTTTTTTTTCTTTTTCATTTTTGATGCACGCTTTGTAGGGTTCTTTTACCATCACTGGATAACTGGTAGAAAATGCTTTAGCATTAAGTTCTCCTTTTGTACATTACTTGTAATAGTGCATCATAGCATTAAATCTATATCATAGCAATAAAGAATTAAATAAATAACTTACGACGCACGATATTTTATGAGACTTTTGAGACAACTTTTAGATCGCCAATTCAATTTCAATTCAATTTATTTTATTTAATTAAAATGGTTAACCAATTACATACAAAAAAATAACTAAATACAATCATAAAATTACAAGTCAGTCAATAAAATTACAAAATAAAATATCAAAACTAATAAAATAATCAAGAACAATCAATAAAATAATAAAATTAAATGTCAAAATGTTAAAATAGTACTTATTGTCAGGAATGCAATACCGAATTAAAACCACCAAAATATAGGTATATACGAAAATTCATATATAATAAAATAAATAATAATCACAAATAATAATATATCTCTCATTCCGAGGTAGACCCCCTTTTATGCTAGTAACTTGACTAGTTATGTGGGGTTCTGTCGCAGATATATACACTTAGCGCCATTTACGAGTTTGGTTGCCGAAAATCTTCAAGAGATTTTAAGCAAATTATTGTATTAACTATCTTTTGTTAGTATAAGGTATATAACAAAAACAAATTTTTTATTATCCTTGCGCTTAACGTTTTAAAAGCTTCTGTAATCATCATTAGTTATTATGCCTCTAATGTTACAATTAGCTTCGTATTAACTAAAGGTCCACGGCAACGAAGTCACGGGCATAGTAAGTCCCGAATAATTGTTATTTTGTTGTAGGTAAAATGGTATATATTAAATGTGTAAAAATGTTTATCTAAAAACAATAATACTAATTTCGTCAATTGTGCTCCTGACTTTTACCTTATTGATCCTTTTCAATTTGACAACATTCTATTTATATAATCGGCCTCCTCAAAAGATAATTAATTTCGTAGATTTGAATCTCTCAAACGGTATTGACTGATGCGTATTGAGCAATCACCGAGGCGCGTAGCGTCCGCCCCGGCACTGTTACATGTGCTGTTACATGCGTGTGCTACACATAATCAGATTCTTGGAACAAACGGGCGCTGATTTCTCACTGACGAAAGCACGTGTCCGGGTTAAATAGTCTATAGTGATAGAGAATTAGGGCCCTGATGTCCGTGAAAATTTTTAAATTTTCTTTTCGTTTTTTTTATGTCTTGACATGGAATTCTAAGACATTTGAGGCATCTAAATATTGTAGTTATGGTACAATTAAAATAATTATTATAATTACTAGTGTAGACCGCTACTAGTTTGGGCCGCGTAATTAGGAGCAGTAAGTTAATTGCGGTGTGTGTTGATGACACGCTTTGTGCAGTGCCGAACCCTTTGCAACACAAGATAATGTAAATTGTACTATACACTCGTGCTACGTGCTACGTTGAAATTTTGATGCACACTTATAAATATATCTATCTATCTATATTATAAAATGAGTACGTAGCTTACTGACTGATTGGCGATATATCAACTCAAAGCCTCTACAGTGTACTGCAGTGCCTTAATTAAATTCGGAGGATATATTCTCTTTGTAACGTAGAGGTGTACTACGAAATGTTTGGAAAGGTTCCGTATAGTTCAACAAAGAACACTTTCTAAGATCTGTTCTGTTCTAAGGTCTGTCTGCCTATCTACCCTAATCCTTCACAGACTCATAAGTTTTACAGTTACGAGTATACATTAAATTTGGTACAACAATTTTGATGATATTCAGATGATACCGCTTTTCCCGTTATTCAGCCGCCAAGCAGTAGTGCGCAAGCATTACTGTGTTCCGGCATTATGAGACTCAACAGCTAATTATCTCATATATACATAGTCAGGTCATAAGTATTGTCACACAGTAAAAACTTTTCTTTTAGAATGCTGGCCACAAAAAAATTTATTGAATTCGAATTTCGAATTGTTCATGAGAATAAAAATGTATACCTTTTAGAATTTTACTCATTTTTAAATATGGAGTGGACGCTTAAAGAAGACCGTGTTGCAGTTATTGCGTTGCATCGTTGCGGTTACGCGCCATTTAAAAAGTTTGACATACTGAAAAATTTGAATATAACCAAAAGATTCGTTTATCATACCATCAAACGATACAATGAAGACTCTAGTGTAGAGCAGTGATAAAAGCTGTAAAGGCGCGAATTCAAAGAAATCCCAAACGTAAGCAGAAACTGTTGGCCCTTCAGATGGGGTTAAGCAGAACCACGGGGAAAAGGGTGTTAAATGAAGACTTAGGGCTTCGGGCATATCGAAGAAAAACAGGACATCGTTTAAATGCTCGTCTAATGGACCTGAGACTGAAGAGATGCCGCGCTTTGTTGAAGCGGTACGCCGGGAAAAAATATCGGGAAATTCTTTTTTCATTTGAAAAAATTTTTACCGTAGAAGAGAGCTACAACAAACAAAATGATAAGGTGTACGCACACAGTAGTGAAGAAGCGAGCAACCGTATTCTGCATGTCCAACGAGGTCATTTTCCTTCCTCGCTCATGGTATGGTTGGGAGTTTCTTATTGGGGCTTAACAGACGTACATTTTTGTGAGAAAGGTGTAAAAACGAATGCAGTTGTGTATCAAAATACAGTCCTGACGAACCTTGTGGAACCTGTTTCTCATACCATGTTCAGTAACAGGCACTGGGTATTCCAACAAGATTCGGCGCCAGCTCATAGAGCGAAGAGCACACAAGACTGGCTGGTGGCGCGTGAAATCGACTTCATCCGGCACGAAGACTGGCCCTCCTCCAGTCCAGATTTGAGTCCGTTAGATTACAAGATATGGCAACACTTGGAGGAGAAGGCGTGCTCAAAGCCTCATCCCAATTTGGAGTCACTCAAGACATCCTTGATTAAGGCAGCCGCCGATATTGACATGGACCTCGTTCGTGCTGCGATAGACGACTGGCCGCGCAAATTGAAGGCCTGTATTCAAAATCACGGAGGTCATTTTGAATAAACTTTATTGTCATAAGAATCTATGTTTTGTTAAGTTCATTTTGGTATATAAATGGTTACATAATGAATAAACTTGTTTCAATTATTTTATATTAAACATGTGACAGAATTTATGACCTGACTAGGTATATACGTAACTAATACGAGACACAGTTGTGTAAAAAGTGTTTTCTGATAAAGACGTAGACGTAAAGAGAATAGAGCCGCTATTCGGAAATCTTTGCCTCGACAGACGTAGATGATTTCCACTAAGTATAAGTTCCCTCCCAGTTGGAGTCCCGTTGGACCCAAAAATTTTACGTGAGGCAGAGCTTGTGTACTCCCTGACACAGTACTTGTGATTTTTACCTTGTTGAAATCAGTAGTAAGTTAATTCTAAAGACGTCGTCGGCTTCTAAGGTACTGGACGTTATTTTCTTGTTGTGTTCTGATACGTGCATATTCATTACAGGTATGTATGGATGAAGTGTCTTTTTAGAACTTAGTAACCTACTAGTATATTTATTTTCATAAACCGTTGAAATTGTATTTACTTATATGAATCCCTAAAGGCAACTTGGTGAAGTGGCTGCATGGGTATTGAGCGAGTATTTCCACATGAGCGCCACTACGACTTTGTAAACATGGATTACGTCGGATATGCGGCTAGTTCAAAAGTTCTCTATTAAAATTTTGCCATCACAGACGCATTTATGAACGTCAATTATAATGAATTTATTACATAACAACTGTTGCATTGGTTAGATTTATGTAATGAGTGCCGGAAGTCAATCTTGGGTGTATCAGCCATGTCATGATGGAATTTAGAACAGGCTATTATGGTTAAATCCATTTACAAAATGTTGTGTCTGTACTATTCACCGTTGAGGAGTTCCCTCACCGGAAGTCAACCCTGGGTGAAGCAGGTGAAGTAGTCGAATACAAACCTCCACCTTTAGAAAGTCAGTTACAAAAAAAAACAAAAACCGACTTGAAGATTAAACTTATATTTTTTTTTTGCATTTTTTTTCAAAAAGTGCTGAATGAATTTCTATAAAATTTATATGGAACCACCTCTGAAGTATGACCTACCAAACAAAAAAAGAATCATCAAAATCAATTCATAATTGGCGGAGTAATCGCGTAACAAACACACAAAAAAAAGATACCGTTGAATTGTAAATCTCCTCCTTTTCAAGTCGGTTAAAAACAAAAACCGACTTTAATGTATCTTCGAAGTCCAAGGCCACATATCGATGAAATTTATATGGGACCACTTCGTAGCTTTTCGTAACCCAACGCAAAAAGATTTTTCCAAATCGGTTCATAAATAACGGAGTTCTGAGGTAACAAACATAAAAAAATAAAAAATAAAGAAAAAAATACAATCGAACAGAGAACGTCCTCCATTATTGCAGTCGGTTAAAAAGACCGTTATCCGTGCATCCGTCAATAGTCATTGGTTTGCATTGATGCATGATAGAGCGGTCGCAAGCATTAACCCGCAATAAATATTAAAGAACTAGCTGCACCCCGCGGTTTTACCCGCGGTTTCCCGGGATAAAAAGTAGACATCATCATCATCATCATCATCAGCCCATCATACCGATATCCGTGTTTATGCACGTTACATGATGGAGATAAAGTTAGAAATGTAATGTACAGACGTCCAAAATTTGCTTTACTTGCCTTCCCTTCGCTTCCGCAGCAGTGGGAATACTGGAAATTTATTGAATTGAATATTTTCTATTAAAATACTAACCTTTTCTGCAAGTTAAAATGATCCCTGCATTTTATAGGACGTTTACGTTTTATAGTGGTTAAGGTATTTTGTATGTTGTAATTTTAAGATAAGGTATTTGTTTTGTTGCAATCACTAACCGGAGTCATTACTTTTCAATATTTCCTCAGAAGGGAAAATAATACACAGGTTAGGTACTAACATTTATTTAAAAAGACAACATTAAATAAAAACACAATAAAATAGTTAATCGTATTACATCTAAGCCTAAGATTAGGGGGCATTACTAATCAACGTTACCTGTCTTACAGGCATGTTACACTTGCCTGAATAGAGTCACGGCACAGAATACCTAATAGTATCCACGGTCTCCCATTCACTGCTACCCCAGTTTTTAGTAGTTTACACCGAAACATACAGTCATTTACTTTAGCTTCCCCAAAGCAGAAGCATTAACAAAACTTGTATGAAAATGTGTTTGAAAAACCCTTTGTATGGGAAAAAACCCATTCTCATACATATTCTGACAAATACAAAATCTATAAATATTTGTGACACTTAATTCAAAACATATTTACATTAATATATGGCTACTTTACCAAAATCAAGTAAAGTGATTGAATCTTAAACGAAGTTTTAATATTAGGTAATACTATTTTTATTTTAATATACCAAAGAGGCAAAAATCAAAACATGTGAGGGGTGATATACGAGTATGTACATTTCGGGTTGGAGTTAAATAGATTTTGTGAAATACCGGCGGTTACGCGAATGTTTTAAAAGTACGTTTAAGTAGTAAAAGTACGTTTCCACAGATTTTTAAAGTAATAATTAAATATTTTGTAATTAATGTTCTGCCATTTACAATTTTAGGAAATTGTAATGGTGTATAATTTAACATTATAAAACCGAATCAAAAATTATGTTTTTAAGTGAGTACGTTTGAAGGCGCATAAGCGGATATCCTCATGATGTTTTCCTTCATCGTTTTAGAGCGAGCAGCGTGCAAATTCCGCACTATAAGCCATTTGTACCGGGCCGAGTCCTAGCCCTTATGTCAATCTAACAATATCTCTAACATACATCAGTTATATATGTATTTAATGTATGTTGTGTAAGTAGTTGCGTGAGGTGTACTAAATTATTAGATATACTATTGAAACTGTGTGTGTTTGAACTTTGTGTGATATTGTTGTGATAATATGCAAACTATTCATAATATCGACATCTTAGTTCGAAACGCTGAGCAGAGATATTCCATTTGTACAATGTAAAACTAGGTGTGTGGTAAGAAGGGAATCCAGACTATTTGAATTGGCTATTTTCAACAACTTCAAAATTACTTAATTGTACAGTTATATAAATGTTGTCAGTTATGACAGTTATATTATTTGGAGTTTCTTGTATTTTGTATTTCGTTTTTGAATATAAGAAATATACAAAGAAGCAGACGACCAACCTGGATGGTATGCGGTTACAGTCGCCTATGGACACCTGCAACACTCGGGGTATGCGGTGCGTTGCCTACCTTTTAGGACCGTTTTCACCCTTCTTTTAAAGTGCCCCATATTATAAGCTCCGCGGAAAAATCTCGGGCCGTAGCACATTCCACATCCTGCAGGTGTGCGGCAAGAATCGGACAGTACGTGATTTCCAAGGATCTATGATATGTGGATGAGCTTTCGCACGATTTCTTGTTTTATTCTTGCTAATGGAGAGCTAGCCTATACTAGCTATTCTAAACTGATCTAAATCTGCTGCACATTTCTGATCGTAATCTTTCGATATAGTAATACTTTAAGATCTTTTATACTTTAACAAACTAACATTAAATATAGGTACAAACGGCATAGGTACGGTTATCTGTATTGCTATAAGTTACCATACGAAGAGAGTTCAAAGTATTCTCGGTATGGATATGAAAGAAAAGGTAGACAAATCTGAAATAATTTTATTTATATGTCTACTGCAAACTCGTAACTCGACAAATATTGGCCGGTACAATGCCACCGTTTCATGAAATACTCGTGCAATTCATGATATAATCAGTTCTACGACCGGACCGCGACATTTACACTACTTTTATATACCGTATAATACGATACTTTTACTGATCTACAAAATCTATGAATAAAGTACATTATATTTACAAAATGTCTGAAAGATCTCTCTCCAACGCGCGTTAATGGCCTATTCTATTTTATTTTATGAGCATTTATCTAATATCTATTCGGTATCATCTTATATTATTTATCTTATATTTCTAGTTATACATTATATGTATATATAGTTATTATCTACATTCTAACTAATAAAGCGTCAAGGTATCCCGGGAGCCAGCAACCTCTTGCCTACGTGCAACCAGAACTGCATGAGTTGTGTGCATATAAAGTCCCAGCATAGATTAAGATACTAGCAGTGGAACTTGTGTCACTTCACGTTTCTTAATGATTCAGCTCGTGTTAGCTTAGTCTGAACGATATATCGGTTTGACGCGGTCAGAGGCAGTTCTATATTAATGTGTTAAGAGTTAACGTTAAGGCACGCATCGGATTGTCCAGCCAGACAAGCCCGACGGAGGAGCCGTGGAGGTATTTTAGATAGAACCAAAGCGATTCAGGGAGTATGACATTTTGTATCGGAATCTACAGTGTTTAGTTTCTTAATCTATACGGGGCTTTATACAGTATGTCCAGGCAACCACGTAGTCGTTGCTCGGCCAGTTTATACTACTTCGTATTTACAATACACTTATTATTAGATGCGTCTTAAATAAAGCTCTTAATAATCGTACGCTACCCTATAGTATACTTAGGGATACTTATCATTACCACTTAGTTTAGATAAAAGATCTGATGTTTCGACTAATCTAACAAATTCGTTTGTACAAGCACTAACAATTAATATATTCAAAATATCAATTAAGTGCATATACCCTATTAGGCGGTTGCAGGAAACCCTGAAACTGAAAGATTTTGCCACCTTATGTCTAATAATAATCCATGCAGATTTCTTTGTTTTTTTAATTTATTTATGGATTACAAATACGTTTTCGATAGTATATTATATTAAATTGTTTATAGGCGTAGGTTGATCTCAAATTTATATTTGCGTGTCTGTGAAATGCAGCAAATTTCACCATTTTACTTGATTCCTGTTTTATCTGGCCCTAAGAACAAGGATAAAGTTGTGTTGTTGTAAACTTGTTTAGGTAAACCTATTTATGTTTTTGACGTGCATTCATAGTGATAGGATGTGCTTTTAATGTTTAATTGTTTTGTAATATGTCGTTCCGGTCTTTGAAGTGGAATAGGGATAAATTTGGAGAACGCGTCGCTTTTAGCTGAACATGACGATAGATGGTTAAACTCGTGTCTTTTTTTGTGATACTGAATGACGAGACGAGCTGGTCGTTTGCCTGATGGTAAGCAATACGCCAGCCCATAACAATAACAGCACTACCCAGAACTTTGTTTTGCAAAATCCTGCGCGGCGCTGCACTGCGCTCGTCACCCTGAGACAATCAGCTGTTGAGTCTCATAATGCCCAGTAATTTCGCTGGCTACAATGCCCTTCAAACCGGACCACAGTTATGCTTGCGCACTACTGCTTGGCGGCTGAAGAACTGGCAAAGCGGTTCTCGCATACGAGAAACCTACCACCAGTGAAAGAGTCTCGTGTCTATGCTATGTTTGTCTTAGTTACCTTTTACATAACCTTGCCATGTAAATAAACACAGTCTAATGCACTGTCTTCGAGACACCTGTACCAAGCATTTTGAAGAGCATTAGGGCCGGACTCCACCAAAGCGGAGATGTTTGAAGCGGAGACGAGAAGAGATTCTTTTCAACAAAGGTGTATCCACCAAAGCGGAGATGCGTGAGCGGAGATGCGTACTGACTATAGACTGAAGCGGAGATGTGTGCGATGTTTGGGATTGCAGTTTAGTTCGATCTGACACGAAAGCCAGACGTCTCCATGTCACTATTACTAAAACAGTATCTTCTTTTACTTGAAGAAGAAGAAACAGAGTCTGAAAAAGCAGAAGAAAGAAGCGTGTGCGCTGCACTAGGCGAGTAGCGAGAGTGGCAAAGGCACGGGCGGGGCGGGGCTCTCGGGTCGAGAGACGTGGAACCCGGCGACCTAGCGGCGCCGCTTACTACACGCCGCTCACATCTCTTCTCGTCTCCGCTGCGTTCAGTCGGCTCACATCTCCGCTAGCTCGATCGCGCCATACAAAAATGATACATCTCCGCTCGGTGGTATCCACTGAAGCTGAGCGGAGACGAGATGTGTGAATAACGAATTTCTATTGGTTGTTAAAACACAGCTCCTCTCCTCTCGTCTCCGCTTTGGTGGAATCCGGGCCTTAATGTACTAAGTATCTACCTAATCTAAATCAACAAATGTGTTTATATCACACCCGATAAATACTCAGGTTGAATTCAGTTTTGTTTGTATATACAGAATTTAGAATAACACGCTTTCAAGGAAATGTACAATTACTAATAATAAGTTAACCTAACTTATACGACAAATAATTTTATTATAATAATCAAGTATAATCCATGTCCCGCAATATTTTTTATGTAACTGACGAGATGAGCAGGTCGTTCAAACCAAAATACAATATTGCAATGCTTGCGTACTACTGTTTGGCGGCAGAATAACTGGCAGTAGTGTGACCAACCTAGACGGCCTCTCGCATATGAGAGATCTACCATTTTGTACACGTGGGTAACTGTAACATTTATTCACTATAAACCAGCAACAAATAATTATGTACAAAATTTCTTAAACAAGCATTAATCGATCAAGCATCGATCGAATACAATAAAACTCCCAAAGAAAGAAGTTAAACTAAAGTAGGTATATAACGTTCCTGGAATTTATCTATAAACTGTAAGATATTTTTGAACACTGACAGGTGCACAAATCATAGGTACACACATTAAGTTTATATTACACTAGCTGTTGCCCGCGACTTCGTACGCGTAGTAAAGTAACCTAACCTGCAGCGCAAGTACGGTTCTTACCGATCGATATATTTGACATTATAACGATAATAATATAATAAGGATAATTTGCCATTCAACGTAGCAATGCTGGCAGCATTTTGGGAACGTTGCCCACTGGTAGTGGTTTATTATATTACATTAGTTATTAGTATTTTTAATTTGATTTGTTTGTGTTTTTTAATTATCTGTATGTTTTAATAAACAAATTCACGTTTTAAAGTAAAAAAAAATAAAAAAAAATAAGGATAACGTCTTGTTCAAATTACGTTTGGGATCGGCTATTTCGTCTTTTTAAGAGAAAATTAATGAATGAAATGAACGAAACGAGTACTATGAACGAAATGAACGGAATGAATGGAGTGAACGGAATGGACGGAATGAACAGAGTGAATGGAATGGACGAAATGAATGAAATAAATTTTATGATCGCCTGGTACTAAGTATAGGCCAAATAATGATTTTTGTAGACAAAATTTTGCAATTTTTTTTAATTTAAATAATGTAACCTAAAGTGGTTACATTATTAAAATTTTCTTAAAGATCTTTATTTATTTTTTAAATTAGTTATAGCCTATGTTACTTCCTGATTATGTATCTTTCTATTGGTGAAAAATGGTTAAAATCGGACCAGTACTTTCAGAGCCTATTCGGTACAAACAAACAAACAAAAAAATCTTTCCTATTTATAATATTATATAGTATACATTTAATATATAGACTATTTTATTATTTATTACGAAGTATCTTGCAGATCGAGTATCTACCAAGTGGCCATAATAACCCAATAATTAACCTTACATATTTTTATATTTAAATTCTAACTCAAACTTGGTGTATTATTTTTTTTGTACAAAATCTAAAGAATCTAGGTACCTAAATGTTTTTTCAATATACGAGCATGTGACATGTTTATATACTATATATTTATCCAGACGTTTGCACTGTATGTACGAGAATTTCAAGATTGTAGTATAATCTCTGAAGAGAGTACGTTTCGTCAACGTTCCCTAAATGCCTGTACAGTGTTAATATGCCACGGTGTCGTATCATCTGCGATTCGTATCGCTTGCGTAACAAGTGTTATCTGACTAAGAGTGTAATTATGTAGTTTTATATCTTATCGTTATATCTAGTTGTTTTTTTTTATAACAAAGTATGCACAAAAGAGTACTGATGAATAATGAGAAATTGGCGTTACTTTTAAATGAATGATGCCTGTTTAAACGAATCGCACTAAACTTATTAATATAAAAATATGACTACTAAATATATTTTAAATGTATGTACCTAGTTTAGAAATTAGACTAAATAATATATGAATAAAACAGACTAAGATATATACATATGTATAAATAATTATAATATTTCGCTAATTCAGATACACGATCCATAACACATCATATTACATATTAAATTACAAGTAAAATTACAATAATAAATAAATAGTCGCGTACGATTGTCAGGACATAAGTCTAAGGTAATTCGACTGTAGGGAGGTTCATATTGATATAACTCTGTACTCGTATATACGGCGTAAGTTGCGATTCAGAGACATTCTGCAGATTTCAGGTGACAGACTAGCTCGTTTTTGCACGTTTAATTTATATCGTAGTTAATGAATGGTATATTAGTTTACACACTTATTATAAATTATATACGTATTTTTACTTATTTGTATATAGTATTTTAATTATGCTTCTATCTCTGCCTAAATAAGATATATTAATATGAATTATAATAATTACCTACTTTCTGTTTTATCTCTTATTACATATAAAACGAATTTTTTTTTTTGATTAATTTTCGTGTTTTTTTATAAAATATTCTTATGTACTAATTATGTACATTCTTACTCTAATCTCGGCATAAGACAAGCGGTAAATATCATGTATATCATTCATAATGCCCGGGCATTATGAATAATGCCTAATATGAGAGGGCAATGTGATATAACAACTATTGAAATTATCAAATTGACCGGCATGCAGTAGGCAGAATAATTAAAAACCGGTTTTATCCTCTGTAAAACTATGTTTTGATGTACTACTAATGTTAGTAGTGCATCAAAACATAGTATTACATTTTTCATTATCTACCTAACTTCATTTTTCGTTTTTGAAGTTTTAGTACCTTGAATTTTGCAAAGCATGCACTAATGCATGAACCATTTATCAGAAGTTTAGGTATAATGTTATAATAATATAATGTGTAGAGCTCGGTATAGAATTCTACCCAGCGATAAAGCTGACGGTTACTGTCAACAATAACAGTGCCGTCAGCCTCTTTAAAGGAGCTGTCTTCCTAGGTAAAGGCCCGAGAGCCTTTTTGATTCCTAGGTATACTCCACCTAAGTTACCCGTAGATGCGCAATCCTGGATGCTGCGACAAAGCTCAGTCCAACGAGCGTTAGCGTAATGGCGGATAGTGCGCTGTAGAGTTGCCTTGGCCTTGCCAAGTTCCTGGCGCGCTTTTGTGGAAGGGCTCATACAGTTATTTAGGGCAGCCGAGCGTTTAGTATCTAATAGGGGATTAAGTTGTTCAAAGTTGTTCTGAAACCAATCTTCTTTAGTAGTTTTGCGATACCCGAAAACTTCCGCTGCTGTGTTCGTAAGAAGCTTTTTAACGTTATCCCACTCCTCCTGTAGAGGAGCGTTTGGATCCCAAGAGGTGGCTACCTCGCGGACAATTTTCTCAAAAAATTGGACCGTTTTTGAAATATCTATCTTCTTAATGCCCGAAGGAAGGGACGAGTGTATCTTCTTGGAAGTTAGACGTATGGTGGTAGCTACTAGAGCATGATCAGTATCACAGTCAGCGCTATGGAAAGAACGCGTGTGAAGGACGTCGCATAAGTCTTTCTTTCTTGTTAGGGCAAGGTCTAATTGGTGCCAGTGACCAGAACGCGGGTGCTTCTATGATCCGTTACGCATCGTTTTATTTTAAAGTAGGTGTTGGTAATTCATAGTAGGTGTTTGGAGCAGATCTCAAGAAGGCGTTGTCCATTTTCATTTAATTTCCCAGTACCATGTCTACCTAAACAGTCAGACCATGAGATGTTGTCCTGGCCAACTATAGCGTTAAAGTCACCCAGAATATGCAGTTTGTCACTGGAGCGCACACTTCCAATGGTTTCACTGAGCAGTTCGTAAAAGCAATCTTTGGACTCAGGTGAAGAGACCAGGGTGGGAGCATATGCGAATATGATGGTTACGAAGCCGCAGTCAGTAAGTAGTCGCAAGACGATAATACGCTCCGAGATGCCTCGTGGGTTTTCTGTGGCACACAGCAAGTCATTGCGGATAGCGCGAAATCCACTCCATGCTCACGAACTTCTGTACACTTTACCCTTCCAAAAGAACGTATAATGAGACTCGCGTATGGAACCTTCTTCTGGTGATCTAGTCTCTTGTAACGCTGCTATAGCAATGTTGAGCCTTTGTAATTCTGCGTCTATAACGGCTGTTTTGCGAAGATGATCGTTAAAACTTCCACTGGTGTCCGGGAAGCTTGTCCGCATAGTTCGGACATTCCACGTGGCAAAGCGCATGCTTTAATTATGTTATATTTTTTCCTTTTAGCCGCAGGTGAAGAATGTAACGCCGCCGGCTGTCTAGCTTTTGACTAGTGCTTCTTCCACCCTAAAGAAACAAGACAGCACCGAGATGGACTAGTACCTTATTGGCCGGGGGCTGCCCAGCTTAAAGTAACTAGTCAATAACTAGTCAATGGGCCTACGATGGACCCTCCCACTGTCGAGAGTGACCCCTGGCGCCCGCACGTATATTTGCGTAGGCTTCTAAACGGTCACTGTCACTCTCCGTGTTGTTTCCCACCCAGCAAGCTGTGGCGGGTGAAGTGACCTCTCCCCGGACGCTGTATCGCCTGGGACGCGATTAAGGTGATGTAGGCATGCCCAGAACATACACCACCCTCTCGACCTAACCGGCGGGACCCACAGGAACGACAAGTCATTACGTGTGGTGCCGGGTCAGTTGCAGGACTTGGCTCGTGCCTAACGAAGGTACCAATCCGGGTTTATTACAAGTTTTCCTTCTCTGGACAACGGACGGCAAATATGATGGACGATCTGTCGTTGTGTTGGTTGTCAATTTAATACCTGAGTCGCGTCTTACGACACCTCGGTAGGAAAGAGGGAAGTGCTATTCTTATGCCGGCACTTCACAGCAGTATTCTTCCTATCCTTTACAACCCGTTCGTCAAGTGCTGGCGTGAGGGGCACGTGCCTCAGGATATGCGCGATGCAAACATTATAACCCTGTACAAAGGTAATGGTGACCGCGGTGACTGCAATTGTTACCGCGGGATCTCTTTACTCAGTATCGCTGGAAAGCTCTTTGCCCGTATTATATTGAATAAGCTTCAAAAGCTTGCTAATCGCGTTTACCCGGAGGCGCAGTGTGGATTCCGCACATGATTTTCACTTTACGGCAGCTGCAAGAGAAGTGTAGAGAGCAAAGGACACCTCTGCTTATAGCTTTTGTCTATTTAAACAAAGCTTTCGACACAGTCAGCAGAGAGGGTTTGTACTCGGCGCTCAAAAAATCGGATTCCCTGATAAGGTTTTGTCACTAATCAAATCATTCCACCAAGATCATCATCATCAGCCCATCACGTTCCCACTGCTGGGACACGGGCCTTTTCTCATAGAGAGAGTATGGGCCATAATCCACCACGCTGGCCCAGTGCGGGTTGGTGGATGTCACATGTCCTTGAATTTTTGTGAGTTATTCTTGAACATGCCGGTTTCCTCACGATGTTTTCCTTCACCGTTTTTAGAGCGAGTGTTAATTCCGCACATAACTTAAGAAAGTCTGTGGTAGCCAGCGGGATTCGAACTCGGGTGCGTCGGATCGAAAGTCGCACGAGCTCCCACTGAGCCACACTCGCTCTTCCACCAAGATATGAAAGGTAAAGTCGTATATTCGGGCAGCACTTCGGAGTCATTTGAGATGCGGAGAGGCGTTCGGTAGGGTTGCGTCTTGGCACCTACCCTGTTCGGTATATTCTTCTCGCTGTTGTTACATTCTGCTTTTGGTGAGTCCAAACAAGGTATACACTTGCACACGAGATCTGACGGTAAACTCTTCAACATCTCCCTCCTCAAATCTAAACGCAACCGCAAGGACCTTTGTGTCGACAGTCTCTTGTTTGCCGGCGATGCAGCTTTCGTCGCATAAACACCGGAGGAGCTTCAGTGCATGATGGATAAGTTCGTTAGTTCTTGTGCATTGTTTTCCATGACGATAAATGCAAAGAAGACTGTGATTATGGCGCAAGGTTGTGTGGAAACACCGACAATTTTGTTGGATGGTGCACCTTTGGAAGTCGTTGACAAATTCTGTTACTTGGGCTCTCAAACAATCTCTCGCTCGACGCAGAGATTAGTAGTCGTATCGGCAAGGTGGCCACGATGTTTGGGAAGCTTAGTACAAGAGTGTGGGACAATAAACACCTTTCAATAAAGACCAAAATTATCGTTTATCAGACATGCATCTTGAGCATACTCTTGTACGGAGCCGAGACCTGGACATCGTATGCCAAACAGGAGAGAAGAATCAACAAATTCCACATGCGCTGTCTTCGTAGTATTCTAGGTATAACGTGGAGGGATAAAGTGACCAACGAGGAGGTCCTTAAAACCGCTCATCTGCCTAGCATAACCGCTTTGCTCAAGCAAAGAAGGTTGCGTTAGCTAGGGCACGTGCACAGAATGGATTCTTCTCTATTGCCTAGAAAAACTCTCCTTAGCGGGATAGCACACGCTAAGCGCCCATTAGGACGTCCGATGTTGCGGTTTCAGGACAGCGTCAAACGCGATATGTCGTCCTTCAACATCGACTGTTCGAAATGGGAGAACGAAGCATAAGACCTTTGGCGAAAGTCTATTGCGAAGGGCATAACTTCGCACGACGATACTTGGTTTGCGCTCCTTGCAAGCAAACGTGCAAAAAGGCACGACCGGATTAACAACCCCACATCAGCTATGGGATCGCAGCATTTAAACATCTGCACACGGTGTGGCCGGATCTGTTATTCCCGTGTCGGCCTTTTAAGTCATGAGCGGAAGTGCCGTTCAATCATATTACTCCGGACGCTGATTAAATCATCTCTTTAGATGGAACGGGCCTATGATGATGAAAATGTCTATAGTACCGTTGTATTATATGCATATAATACAAGTACCTATGTGTATTATTGTTTGAATAAAATTATATTTTGTAGTGAAAAAAGAAAGGAGAAGTAGGGACACAGTAGGTAAATTATATAGATTAATAAAAAAAACGTGTATGAACAATCCTACTGGACTCTTTACTTTGAAAACATATGATATATATTACGATTCTACCTAGATTCTATTAACATATTTATGATTTATTTCATAGATTTTATCGTGAAATGCAGGTGTGGTTTAAAAATCTGTTCCGGAACTGGTATTTCACAAAGTCAATTAAGAAAACTTTTGTATATGTCCACCGCAAATTATAGTTTTTTTTTATTAGTTAGTAGTAGTTTAATTTTTGAGTTTTAAAGACATACAGCTTGGTAAACATATGATCCACGTTCGTACACAACATTATCTGTCTACATTTAGTTTGGCACTAGGTTTACATTGAAATATACAGGGTGAATTTTTGAGACTGGACAGTAAGCGCAGGTACCTTAACCGTTATAGTTACAGGAAAACGTTCCTACGAGACCATCCATAACATTTTAAGATACTCTGAATTGAATTCACAGGTTTTAGAAAAAATGTACAGTCAGCTAAAAAAATGCTAAAGTGCCAAAAATATCTTTTTCATCCCATCTATTTGAAAAGGACGACTTGGTTCGCCTTTATGTGCACCCAAAGGTGGTGTTTTCTATAAAAAACTTTTAGCGGGCAGTAATGAGTTTTTAATCCTCTTTATAAGTGCGCCGCAATTATCTTTGCCGCGCACTTTTTGAATTTGGAACATCTTAGTGTTCAGCACCAAAGAAATCGAACGCAAATATTGTTTGAATAAAGACTGGCTGGTACGACGGCCCATAGTCACGCCGCCGGATGAATGAAAAAAAAAACAAATTAAAAAAGCGCGAACTACAGTCCGCGTTTTCGTAAATTTTCACGGATTGTTAGAAATTCATTGTTTTGTTTTGTTTTGAAAAATGAGTTCTTCAAGTGACAGTGAAAGTATAGAAAGTTTTTAGTTGTTTTAATAAAGGATACTATTTAATTTCAATTTAGTTGTTACTCTATGTTTTATTAAATAATAATATTACAATAAAATATGAGGCGCTTTTATTTTCTCATAGTGGGTGATGAAAAGTAGAGTGTATCACTCGGGCGCAAAATATATTTTTGGCTCGGGCGACGTACTTTGAATCCCTCGCTACGTTCAGGATTCTACTAAAGAATCCCTCGCTACGCTCGGGATTCTACTCTAGAATCCCTCACTTCGCTCTGGATTCAAAAAAGCGCCCTCGCCGTAAAAATATTATTTTGCTCCCTCATGATACAATCTACTATTGAAGCCAACTGAAGTTTGAGTACACAATGGTAAGTCACAAGACCGGGTTTACACTCAGGCACCTTATGCAGCGGGCATAAAATAACTTTTTTAAGTTTTGTAATGCCGGCCTCGTGGCATACTGTATCTAGAAGCAAAAGTACCTTCATAATGAGAAAATCATAGTCGCATCGATAATCGGTCTTTTGATTCGTACACGAAATAAGATCGACTGGCATAAAAAAAATATTTTAGAATTTTAGCATTTTTAACGCTAACTGTGCAAAATCTGTGAATGCAGTGCAGAATGTCTCAAAAAGTTACGGATATCTCCTAGGAACGTTTTCTTGTAAGCCCCTACTGTCCCGTCTCAAAAATCTATCCGGTATAGCAAGTTATTGTAGTTAAGTAACTATAATAATAAATACTACATTCTGTAGATATAAATTATATTGTACCAACTAAATAATTCGGATTATCATAATATTTACGTATTCACAATGCCTATAGTACCTATAAATTATACAATCGACACTAGGTGTACAATTCTCAATATATAAAAATTCACATATAATATATATAGAATTTAGAAGATGGATATACCTAACACAAAATGCCAATTAGTTTTAAATAAGATATATTTTAAAAATGTTGAATATAATAAATATATACCGAAAATAAATTAATAATAATAAATCTTGTGTGGTTATTTAATTAATTATGCGATTCGTATTATGTAAGTTAGTTAGGTATTAATAATTATAGGTAAGTAAGTAAAATAAAATATTAATCATATGAGTATAAATATTTTGATATTATTCAATATTTTCTGGTTAAAATATGTCACAGTTTCTAATAATATGACGACGGCCAGTAGTCCTCTAAGTTCAAGCGGCCGCGGCCTGGGCGCGGGCTCCTCCAGAGCGTCACGGGTGTGTTTGGTCGCCGTCAGATGTTGCCGGCGCCGGTGCCTCTGCCGCCCTCCCTGCGCTCTACCGGTTGCAGCTTGGAGGCGTCGCCGCGGCGCTGACGTGAGTTGTCGAAGCGCCAACGCTGGACCACCTGCTGCTGTTCTCGATGACGGCTACTCATGGGAGACTCTGGAACGGCTGCTGAAATTCCGATCCCACTGCACCCAGCTTCGTCTTTACCTTTTTCCGCCCTAGCTTGCGCTACCTTGGCATGTGCTACCTTGGCTTGTGCTATCCTGGCTTGCAATGCGCTGGTACTTGCTTCGTCGTTCACAGTGTAGCTCGAAGTCGCCTCGGCGGGATTAAAGGTAACTGAGTTTGCGAATGATGCTGTTGACAAAGAAAAACAATACGTTAGCCTCATTTGCCTTCTACACCGAAATGAGATGAGACTGGATTCATAGTTGACACGAGACAACGACATGTTAAAAATAAGATAATAAACACGTTTGTCATTGCATTTGCCGAGTAGCTATTTTTATGCCGTTACGAACATCATCAAGTTCCATAAATCATAACAAATTGCCTTTTAAAAGATGTCTCGCATAATGTCAAAATGAGAGTAATGCGGTTTTGCACGTCTATTTGGCTCTCGAAAGCGTTCTCTTTTAGTACGTTTACCTTCAAAGCGAGCGCCTCTCGCTACCCGCAACAAAACGCTGCCTAATTGCAAATACAGAATATAGAAAACTTATTTCAAACAGCGTAATTATCACTTGCTGACATCTTGTGGTCTAAATATTTTGAGACCATACCTGGTCCAGATTCTACGACAGTGGCGCATGAAAATGTGAATTTACTTATAGATACATAAAAATGTATCTATATTTCTATAAAATTATAAATAGATAAATACACTGGACCGCAAAGTAAAAGGGTCGATTAGAGAATCTTGAATATCTACAAAAGTACCTGACCTAGCTTTATGAAATAAAGACTTAATTAAAGAATATTTTAATGTGCTTAAATGAAAATAAAAAAATAATAAATCAAGCTTTTTATTTTTATTAAATGTAAAGTAAATAAAAATGCGTAGTTTTTCCAATATTTTCGTAAATGTAGATTGGTTACAGATGTGCCGTTTTCACGCATTTTAGTATTTTGTGTTGCCTCCGCGAGCTCGCAATACTGCTGTTATGCGATTTGGCATACTTTCTACTCCTCTCCACTCCTCTATTAGAGCTTCTTTCATTTCTGCGTGCTAGCCACATTATCTGAGCTGTATGCGGGCGGGCATTGTCTTGCATAAAAACGGCATTCTCGCCCATGTCCACTAAAATGGACCAACGTAGTTATTTAGAATTTCAGTGACATATCTTTCTGCAGTTAAAGTTCCATTTTCTATGACCACTAGCTCAGTGCGGCTTTTGGAAGAAATCCCAGAACACACGTGATCAGAGCCTCCGCCGTATGGTACTTTTTCTTCTATACAGACTTGGTTACAGCGCTCTCCCGATCTTCTGTACACTCTTTTCCTCTCGTCGTGCTTGTAAAGACAGAATCAAGACTCGTTTGAAAACATAACTCTTGACTAGTCATTCAGAGTCCAATTCTCATGTTCTCTACCATAACTCAACCTTGAGTTTCTGTGGTGAATTTCTAGTTTTGTGCCATTTGCAGGTCTTAATGGCTTTAAATTTGCTTCAGCCAGATGCCGCCTTACTGTATCCGTACTCAGATTGTTTCCTCCAGCTCGTAAATGATGATTCTTTACTTTAACAGCCGTAAGATAGCAATTTCTAAAAATTGTTGACACTATGTAGCGATCCTCCCTTGTTCGGCCTGTTCCTGGTCTTCAAAGATTAGATCCAGTTTCATGGAAACGCTGGAGTACTCGCTGAACTGTAGAAAAAGTTACACCAACAGTTCTCGCTGTATTTCGCTGACTGTGCCCATCTTCAAATATTGTCAGAATCCTGGTACATTCTTCAGGGGTTAACGACTTGACAACTTGAGAATAATAAAATGTATAAGGCAGCGGCACCATATTTATAACATTTTTTATTGCAAAACTAAAACAAACGCGAAACAATTGATTAGATTTTTTTATACTGAATTAAAAACGACCATTATTTTACATTTTTAGTTTTTTATACAACTATCAAAAATAAATAAAAAGGTTTGATATATTATTTTACTAGCTGCGCCCCGCGGCTTCGCTTGCGTGGAAATTGATGTGTCGCAAGTAAGAAAAGAAGTCGGCTGCTCGGCTGCGCTGCGTATGATTATTTCTGAATCTATCATGATTGTGTATTTGCGAACTCGCTTCAATTGTTAAGCACGTGTTACACGATTTGTTCTCGTATTTCCAGTGCCAAACATGGGTTGACGTATAAAATATACATAATTGCTTAAACAGGCATGCCCCATCACCGATTGTCTATTTTTTCGGTCCATGGAATACAATTTTCCTTATAAAGTTTTGAACTCTATTGAACACCCCCAACCTAATGGTAATTTTGTAAAAATATAAAATACATAATTAATTATTTACTTTATAGTTAATTTAAGCCGAGACTTTAGTGAAATAAAATTAAATCGAACCAAGAAATACAATTTTCCATAAAAACTTTAGAACTCATTTGCACCCTTTACAGAGGGAGTTTAGAAAAAAAAGTTTTTTACTATTTATTTTGTAGTTTATTTGTACCGAGATTTGAGTGAATGAAAACATCATACACATAAACTTTTGCATTTATAATATTATTAGGATTACGATTTAAACTGAGTTAGGTCCCTCGTGTGCGGCAGGCCGTCTGGGTAGGTACCACCGCTTTGCCAGTTATTCTGCCACCAAGCAGTAGTGCGCAAGCATTACTGCGTTCCGGTTTGAAAGGCATTGTGGCCAGCAAAATTACTGGGCATATGAGACTTAATACCTATATGATGTCTCGGGGTGCAGCTCTCCGCAGTAATTTTAATGGTTTTAAGTTTGTTTATTGTGGTCAGGCGTTGTGCTTGCTATCAGGCGAACGGTGAATTTTTTTTTATATATTACATTATGTATTATATCATATATTACAGTATTATTTACATTATGTATTATATTACATTTTTGAACCGAGTTTTGAGTGAATCGAACTAAAATGAAATACATACAAACTTTATAACTCCTTTGCACACTTCCTAAAGGTAGGTAGGTATAAAAAATATGTGTTTTATTTCTTATTTTAAAGTTTATTTGTACCAAGTTTTGATTGAATCAACCTAAAATAAAAATATATCATACAAACTTTACCACAGCTTTGCCAATTATTCTGTCACCAAGCAATAGTGCGCAAGCGTTACTATGTTCCAGTTTGAAGGACATTGTAGCCAGTTAATCACTGGGCATATGAGACTTAATATCTGATGTCTCTACGCTACGCATTGTTTTTTATGGTATTCAGGTTCTGGGTGGCAATGCAATAATTGTTCTGGTGAAGCGTTGTGCTAGATATCAAGCGAGCGGCGAAAAAATTTTTCTTGTGTATTATATAATAAATATTACATAACACGTTCTATATTATATGATACTATATTATGATTAAGATTTAAACCAAGTTTTGAGTGAATTGAACCAAGCAATAAAATTTTCCGTACAAAGTTTATAACTTTATTGCACACCCCCTAGGGGTAGTATGAAAAAATGAAAAGTACGTATTTCATTATTTAGTTCCATATAGTGTTTTTTTTTTTAATTTTTTTTTTATGTAGAGTTTTGTGTGAATCGAACTAAAATGAAATAGATACAAACTTTATAACTCCTTTGCACACTTCCTAAAGGTAGGTAGGTATAAAAAATATGTTTTATTACTTATTCAAAAGTTTATTTGTACCAAGTTTTGATTGAATCAACCTAAAATAAAAATATATCCTACTAACTTTACCACAGCTTTGCCAATTATTCTGTCGCCAAGCAATAGTGCGCAAGCGTTACTTACTATGTTCCAGTTTGATGGACATTGTAGCCAGTTAAATCACTGGGCATATGAGACTTTATATCTGATGTCTCTACGCTACGCATTGCTTTTTATGGTATTCAGGTTCTGGGTGGCACTGCAATAATTGTTCTGTTGAAGCGTTGTGCTAGCCATCAAGCGAGAGGCGAAAAAAAAATTGTTGTATATTATATATTAGGTACATTATGTATTATATTATATATTACATAATACGTTCTAAATTATATGATACTATATTATGATTAGGATTTAAACCAAGTTTTGAGTGAATTAAACCAAGCAATAAACTTTTTCCGTACAAAGTTTAGAACTTTATTGCAAATGTGTAATTAATTATTTAGTTTAAATTTTATTGTACCGAATTGGAATGAATAAAACTAAAATTAAAAAAAAAAACCATACAAACCGTAAAACGGCCTTACACTTTCTTTAGGGGTAGTTTCGAAAAAATAAAAAACACGTGTTTTAAAATTTATGTTAAAGTTTATTTGTTCTGAGTTGTGAGTGAATTCAACCACGGAATAAAGCATACACTGAAAAAAACCGTACAAAATTTAAAACTCCCATATACCCTTCCTAGGGGTAGTTTTGAAAAAATAAAAAATACGTGTTTCATTATTTAGTTTAAAGTTTATTTGTACCGAGTTTTGAGCGAATTGAACCAAGGAATATAAATGCTCCATACAAACTTTACCACCCTCTTTCACCCCCTTTGGGGATGATTTTTAAAAATTAACATAGCCTATGTTTCAATTCAGTACTTAAACTATTTTTATTCCAAATTTCATCAAACTCCGTTCAGTAGTTACGGTGATACCTGGTAACAAACATCACACACACAAACTTTCGCATTTATAATATTAACTAGTATTTCGCCGCGTGCGCGAGCTGCTAAAGCAGCTCGCGTGGTGGTGGTGTTATTTTTTTTTTATAGAAACTTCCTATCGATTACGGTTCTAAAGTTATCTAAGCCTTTATGTTCTAAAAACAAACTTTTGTATGGCGGCCATCTTGGAAAATGGCGCAATCCAAGTGATTTTGTGGCGTGCGCGAGCTGCTAAAGCAGCTCGCGTGGGGTGGTGTTGTTTTTTTTTTATAGAAGCTCCCCATCGATTACGGTTTTAAAGTTATTCTCTTTGTTCGGAAAAAAATCTTTTGTATGGCGGCCATCTTGAAAAATGGCGGAATCCAAATTATTTTTTCATAATCGTAATCTACGACCTAAAAAACCCCCCGATGCAAAATTTCAGTCGAATCGGAGCATTTTTCAAAATGGCCGCCATTTTTCTTTTTTTTTTTAATATTTCCAACTTTTCCAAATTTCCCCTATGGTCTTCTATGATATTTGGTCGAGCACCCTATACCTATCTGTAACCGTTTAAAAGTTATTTGCATATTATTTTCACCTATTTTGTCATGAAAAAAAAACATTTGTATGGCAGCCATCTTGAAAAATGGCGCAATCTAAATTTTTTTTTCATAATCGTTATCTACGCCCCAGAAAACCTCCCTATGCAAAATTTCAGTCGGATCGGAGCAACTTTCAAAATGGCCGCCATTTTTTTTTTTTTTCAATTTTTCCAACTTTTTCAAATTTCCCCCATCGCCCTCTATGACATTTGGTCGAGCACCCTATACCTTTCTCTAACCATTCAAAAGTTATTAACATATTTATTTTGTATGGCGGCCGTGTTTTTTTGTATGGCGGCCATCTTTTTTTTCAAATTTTCAAAATTGGCCCAAGGTTTGGGGCATATTTAGTTCAAGCGGTACCCCCATCCGATTTCTAGTTTCCGAGATTCCCTGAGCAGTTCCATCAAGGAAACCACTTTCTGGTGATTTCTGATTTTTCTGGTTGGTTTCAAAACACCCTCTATACAACCGTACCAAACACTCTCCCCCACCATAACGGCAAGTCGGAGATCAATTCTGTCAATATGTCAGTCAGTCAGTCAGTCAGTCAGTCAGTCAGTCAGTTAGTGATGGTCTTCCAGTTTTATATAATATCGCATTTATAATATTAATTAGGATAATATTAGGATGTGGCATTAATTTAGTCTTTATTTCATAGAGGTCAGGTACTTTTGAAGATATTGAGGATTTTGTAACCGACCCTTTTTATTTGCGGTCCAGTATATATTTATATATATTTGTTATAAACGTTTGTATTTATTTATTTATTTAAATGATAAGGCTATCAACGAGCATCTTTTATTATGAAACGGCTATATTTTATATACACATAGACGCGAACGAAGTCGCGGGCTTTAATAAGTTGAAATAAATAATGTATCGGTAAAGGGATATAGGTTTTTACTAACAAAATATTTTTAACAAAAGTAAAATGCTTTCTCGATAAAAGACAAAGAGGTTTCAAAGAGGTAGGTACATGTCGCGCCGATTGACGATCAATTCACAGAGCTTTTCTGACTCTGAAAAGGTGTATAGGGGAAACAGTAACACGGATTTTGGGAGCTTAACGACCAACAGATATACAATTCTTTGGAGGAAGACCCCGGAAAGACAATACCTATTGAATGTTTTTTGCTAGGTTTTAGAACCCACCATCAAATGAAATGGTTTTGGTAGTGTTGCGTCGAGCCTTTGTTATCACTCTAGAGAGGTCGAAGCCTCCGAATAAATAAAATAATAGAGAAGCTAATGTCTGGCGATAGCGAGAAAATTCTAGAATAATTTGGTTTGCTTAGCACATCGCGTACCATACCTACCTGATTCAAGAATGTTTTTGACGTCTGCGGAATGTACTAGAAGTCTGTGGAATGATCTAGACTAGAAGGTGGTGGAATATTCTAGCTGTCTGTGGATTGTTCTAGATGCGTGCCTACCTGCTTCGAGCACATTCGCCTTTAAAATGTTGTTTTCCTTACCCTATGGTTGTCTGGAAGAGATCGCTTCTTAGTGATAAGACCGCTCATTGTACTTATAAGAAATTATGTATTACCAACTGTAATTCTGTTTCCCTTTTGAAGTGCTATAAAGTGTTATCTGTCTATTTATTAGATCATGGGGTACATTGGAGAGAGTTCTAAAGACGACTCCGCGAGATATAAATAAGGCGCCGGTTAGTCAGTCAGTCTTAACTGCTAGCTTGACTTCGAGTGCGATACATTAAAGTGGTTGTGTTTTCAGTGTCTAGTGACGTGTGTAACTTGTGTTCAGTGTGAAGTGTGTGAGTGAGAACTAGTAATGTGTCTGTAGTTGGCTTGTACTAGTGAATACAAATACAATTTTCGGTTAATTGGCATGCATTTGTTTCAGCAATTGCATGCCAATAAATCTTGACGATTCGCCTCCGGCTTGGCCTTTTGTCTTACTCGTTGATTCATCAATTTCTACGCTCCTGCAATGTGCTGTACCTAACATAAAGGTGCTTTTGATTTATTTACTAAATAACTGTTTGCATTATTTTTGACGCAAGACATGTACCGACATTTTTGTTATTAGACACCGGGATTGTCTATAAACCTTTTGCCTGCAATATGACCTGTGCTTTGAGAATATTGCCTTCGCTGCATGACCAATAGAGAATGTTTATTGGACGAAACAAAGTTTTGGTTAATCTAAACGAATACAACCTGCCTATTAAGAGATACTCATTCTGCATCTTGCATGTATGATGCAAAGAGTTCTATGAAATAAATAAGACCAGAATACTTATTCCAAAAACTGACAATACAATACAATAACACTTTATTGCACACCAAATTACATAATAATATACACAATTATATAAAACAAAACAAAAAAAAATATACACAAAATACATCGTAATTTTGACGTACAATGGGCGGTCTTATCGCTTAGAGCGATTTCTTCCAGACAACCTTTGGATGGATAGAACAGGTATAAGATCTAATGCGGTTTGGTGGTGTACATAATAAACAAATATAATAGTCACAAGTAACTTATATAAATAATAAGTGCATACGAAAAAGAAACATACAAATAAAAATAAATATATATGTATGTGTATATAAATATGCAGAGTTAAATAAAATATTGGTATATATAAAGTATTATATATATTAATAAAGTATTAAATAAGTTATAAACATACCTACTTAAATAAATACAACACATATATATTATAGAGTTAACAGTTGGATAAATAGTACTTATATACCATAGTTTTAAAAATTTGAAGGAATTTTGCTTGCCTAATAGTTACAGGCAGGGCGTTCCACAGACGAACGGCTTGCACTATAAAAGATTTACTGACGTCAATGAAAGATATTGATTTTCTTAACACTCGAGCTAAATCTATACTCGCTCCTTTAACCCCCATATACAAGATCACCAGATTTAAAGGTTGATTTAAATATAGCGCATCGACTATTTGGAATATTCAAATTCAAATTAATTTATTTCGACCAACATGGATCACAAAATATACAATAATAAACATTACGAGTACAACAATATTATAATATATCAATCCTCCAATGACAGTTAAAATGAGTAACGTTATTTTCAAACTAATATACAAGCTGAACAGAATCTGTACTTATAATAAAACTGTAACGAGGCTGCTGTACAATGAAGATATTTTGAAAATCAATTTTTTACGAGTATTTCATCAGAAACTAAGGCACGAATTGAAAGGCAGTTTGCTTAAAATATGTTCTATGGAGTCCAGCGCTACACAGGCTTTGTTTCATCAAAATCGGTTCTGGAATATTGAAGTTATAACTCAATTTAGGAAAATATATATTTGTCACTATAAGTTGAACCCCGGAACATATCGGACCCTTAGTGCACAAGGCTCAGCTTAAACTGGTTTTTTGCTTACCTTTATAACTAAAGGATGGTGTGGCATGTAGTTTACTAAAAAATGTTTTGTTGAGTCCTAGGCTATGACGAGATAGGACGGGATCGAGACAGGAGTGGGACGGTTGCGGGATACGAGAGGGTGATGGTAACGGCATATAAGGGGGACGGTTCCGCTTAGGAGGGGTCGGTAACGGAATATAATGGGGATAGAAGCGAGACGGTAATGGTATAGGAAAAGGACGTGATCTGGATAGGAGCGGGACGAAAGCAGGAGCGAGATTAGGGTGGGATGAAAAATTGTCGGCAACAAGTTAGATTACTTCACTATGCGTACGAAGTCGCGTGCAACAGCTGGTATATACATATAAAATTACACTTAAATTATATACAATATACTAACACATAATTTATACATGATCGTCTGGAAAATAACAAATTCACCAAGAAACGTTTCAAGCTTGTTTATTTAAAAAAAATATTTTATAATTAATACTTTTCAGATACATTATGCAGGTATTGTGCATTATCTCCAACTGGAAGGAGCTTAATTTTCTCAAAGATATTCTGGAAATAATCGAGATGAGAAATAGGGTCGAATATTTTTAATTTTTTTTTTTTTACTTGTTAACTGGCTTGCGTTTGACCACTATGTCACCTGATGGTAAGCGACGATGCAGTTGACGATCTAGCACGCTTACCAAGATAGTACCCGTTCACTCGAGACTTGAAGATAAAATGGGGTTGGGGGAATTAGTTGGTGCAATTCCCACGCACACTCTCCGAAATGTATCCGATAAAAATCTGATAGACGGGCAATTCTGCGTCGATGTTCAAGACTGTGTAGTCTTGACTCGAATACGCGTCATCTCCAATGAGTCTCTTGGCTCGCCTCTCGATTGATTCAAGTGCCTCAAGTTGATATTTAGCTGAACCATCCCAAAGGTGAGAGCAGTACTCTATACACGACCGGACTTGCGCTTGGTATAGATTTAGCAGCTGTTCCGGTGTGAAGTAACTCTTCACCTTTGCTAGGATGCCCAGCTTTTTGGCAGCCAACTCAGCCTTTGATTCAATGTAGGTCCCAAAATTGAGGGAAGACGTGAGTGTAACGCCAAGAAGTTCTAGGTGGTTGGTCATTGGTAAGGATACATCTCGAAAAGTTGGAGTGAGATCAAATTGACTCCGTTTAGCGGAGAATAGACACGCCTGGGTCTTTTTGGCATTGAACTTGACCAAGTTGGAGTCGCCCCGATTGGAGACTGCCTTCAAAGCCACGTTCATGCGCTCAACCATCGCCTCCCGAAGACTCTGGATCGTGGCACTACTGGCACGAGCATCGGATATGTAAATCTCTACAACAGTGCTGTCATCTGCGTACCCAAAGATACCGGGCTTTAACAGATCGTTGATGTGCAGCAAAAAAAGCGTTGCAGAGAGTACTGACCCCTGAGGAACTCCGGCGTTAATAGCCAATTGATCGGACGAGCAGCCATCAATGACCACTCGTATCGATCGTTCCTTCAGAAAGTCTGATATCCAAGCAGAGACCTGTGGGCAGGCCGTAAGATGGAAGCTTACTTATAAGACTATCGTGCCAAACCCTGTCGAAGGCCTTCGAGATGTCGAGGGAAACGGCAAGCGCTTCACCACGTTTCTCCAAGGCCTCGCTCCAGATGTGGGTGGCATACGCAAGAAGATCCCCAGTCGACCGGTTTCAGCGAAATCCGTATTGCCGGTCACTGAGGAGGTCATTCGCTTCGAGGTATGCCAGGAGCCTGTTGTTCAGCACACGTTCCATACTTTTGCAAAGAATGGAATAAGACCATTTTGTATTTTTTGAGAAACAACAATTTTCGTCCTGACTACCTTATTTCGAAAATTCGAATACCTATGCACTTTTTATTTTCTCAACAAGATTTTTGTTTGATATATATTTTTAAAGACAAGCTTTTAACAAATTCGTCATCGGAACCGCGACCAGATCAAAATGAGCCCAAACACAAGTAGTCCGACCGTCCGTCTCCATCATCAGACCAACTGGCGGTGTCACTATAATATTGCATTGTTATCGGACTTTGACAAGTATGCAACATTTCATCTCTGAAGGATAAGAGAGGAAGTGGTTCTGATTCAACTAGCAACATTTGACCTAAACATTCCTATATTTCCTAAGAACAAAAAAACTGCAAAGGAAATGGTACCTACCCCGAAGATCCCAAATATTGTCATACCTGTGTAAGAGATGTAAATTATTTAAAGGTCGAGCCGCACTAATCGTGGGGAAGCAATTTTTATTTTTACCTCCATCTCAAATAATTATTAATATTACAAAACTCTTGTTGCTTGAGTTATATATTATATACGGTTAGATAGTCGTGTCCGGTCGGGATTCATTTTATGCGAGTAACTGTGCACCAAAAGGCGGAACAAAAATAGCAAATAATATATTGTATCTTTAGGATGCCAAAAGGTCGAGAGGAGAGACAAGAAACTTTAGGACACACTTTGAATTCTGTTTTGTTATGTTCTCGAAAGTTGCAATATTTGTTGCTTTCATTTGAATTATTGGATCTTACTTATTTTTCTTATATTACTTATTTTCAGATTTTTTTATGTAGCTAATAAGCGTGATGAGGGAGTCAGGTTATTATTTTAATATCCAGTAATTGGATTAAAATTACAGTTGAAAATTCTATCCGATGAATCATTTATTATAATCCGGTGATGTCATCATCAGCGCATTATGTTCCTAGTTTCTATTGCTGCTAGGACAAGGGCCTGAGAGATAGAGTAAGAGCTGAGATGAGAGGTTGGTGGATGTTGCATGTCCTTAAATTTTGTAATTCTTGGGTAGGCAGGTTCCTCACGATTTTTTTCCGTTATATTCACTCGTGGTAGGTCTCTTGTATGCGGGAGGCCGACTGGGTAGGTACCACAGCTTTGCCAGTTATTCTGCCGCTAAGCAGTAGTGCGCAAGTATTACTGCGTTCCGGTTGAAGGGCATTGTGGCCAGCGAAATTACTAGGCATACGAGACTTAAAATCTGATGTCTTGGGGTGATGATCGCAATTCAGTGCTACGTAGTGCTTTTATGGTATTAAAAGTTCTGGGTGGCGCTGCAATTGTTATGGACAGGCGTGGCGCTTACCATCAGGTGAACGACATGCTCATCTCATTTTTCAGTAACATAAAAATAAAAGTTAATAAATCTTAATGCTTTTCATAATATAATACCTAAAATGTAGTTAGAACGACTGTTTGTCAAATCCGAAAGATAGATATATATTTAAATTAATAAAAAAACTCTAATAATTCGGACATTTTCTATCTGTTTCGAAACACCGACACAGGGCATGACGTCATTCGAAAGTAAATAGTTTGTACGAAGCCTCATTTTCATTGTGTCATTCCTCAATACTCTGTTTTATTTTATATTTTTGTTTTTTATCTAAATTAAAACGTATATTTTTCATTCCCTGCCCCAAAGTCCTTAAACTTAAAAAAAACGTATAAATGACTATGCAAGTTTTCTTTTTAGAGCTTGTCTTACGTTTTCTTTCTTATGACGTCACAAGTGCTGAGGTAACCTTTTGCGCGGCAATGTTTGAAAAATAACATTTAAACATACTTTTAGAGCCTTATTTAATTAAAACCCTATTTTTCATGGCTATAGGTACATACATTGTGGTTAATTTTAAACACTTTCCGAAAAGTTGTCCGATTCCCTATTATTAGTATACTACTTTGTAACATTATACCGTTTATTTTTACATGTAAAAATAAGTTTAATATACAATTTAATGAGTCGCAACATATATCATGCAATAAATGTCTTAAATAACAAATGCACGTAAACAGAAGTCCTACAATGTACGTTATTTTTTGAAATCAATAACTTATCATATACTACATAAATACTTGTAATGTTTACCCAAGCTGTGCGAAGCAAAGACAAGAAAATAAACCAACAAATATGCTCATAATCCTTAAATTAAAAAAGGAATGTGAATCTAATATTCTTGCATATCTATAGATAGTTTTGGCTAGGACGCCGTACGAACAAGACGTGTCGCAGAAAATATTTAAAATTTAAAATTTCTACGTCAAAGTATTTTCATTCTTACGTACTAAATAATTAGTTCTAAAGTCATATACGCGTCGTCAAAGTGTTACAACATTTCATCACTGTGCTGGTGGTGCTGTCCTGTTAACGTAGCTGCCCTTCTCCCCCGCGAAAAAGAGACGGAAAAGATCGCATCATCGCTGCAACCTGCTCGCACACGCACATCTACTGACGTCAAATCTCGGACTGCACGCAGTGACTACCTGTACCACAGATATCAACATGAGTGAAGTACGCTCGCCTACTAGATGCGGCCTAAAAGTCGTGCGAAGCGATTCGCAACCAAACTTGATTAGTAAAGATTCACAATCGGAATTCCTTGATGCTCAAAAAGTCACTTTTCGAAAACGTAAACAGCCTGACGATAACGATGTGATAACTGAGTTAAGCGAGATGCGTAAGCAAATGACGCAGATGATGACAATGTTAGAGGCCTTTACTAACAACCAAACTGAATACAATAAAAAGATGTCGGAAGACATGACAACAATTAAAGAAGAAATTAGCACCATAAAATGCACAACGTCGAATCTTGTCACGGAGCAGCGTACAATTAAGCCTGACATAATATCTCTAAGAAGCGAAAACAGTAAACTAGGGGAAAAAGTTGAAAGCCTATCTCAGGTGGTGAAAATACTACTGGATGGTCAAGCACCATCCTCTAACTATACTCCACCAGAAGATATCATAGCCGAAATCAATGAGCGTGAGTTACAAACGGAGTACAAACATTATAATAAGCGGCATCCCTGAACCAATCTCATCTGAAATAGAGGAACGCATGAATATTGACAATATTGAAGTCAACAGGATAATAAAAACAGCATATGCGGAGTGCCCAGCGCCCGAGAAAATATTGAGACTGGGCAAGTATAACACCAAAAAGATTCGGCCCGTTAAAGTTTTTCTCAAATCACAAGAAATAGTAAAAAATGTTTTGCGACACCGAAATAATATCAAAGATGACACAATAAAAATCTTCTCGGATCAAACCCCCCAACAACAAAACTACCTCAAAAAACTTAAAGACGATCTTTATAGTCGAAACCAAATCGATGGCAACAAATGGACCATAAAATACATCAGAGGTATTCCAAAGATAGTGGAATCATTGCCAAAAAACGACAAGGAGAAGCAATAAACAAAAATGACTATTACACAAGCCAAAATATTACCTATGAAGTGGTTGATACCTACGACAAAATAAACACTAGTAAAAAGTCTTTGAAATGCTTATATACGCAAATGCACGAAGTATAGTAAAGCCCGGCAAATTTGATGAACTAAAATGTATTATAAATGCTTTTCGGATTTGTTTACACATAATCATCGTGACTGAAACCTGAATCAAATCCGAGGAGGAAGCTAAGAGGTTCCAAATTACAGGATATACACACTACCATAACTTTAGAAGCTAGACAAGAGGAGGTGGTGTATCTATATTTGTTCGCAATAACCTAAAGCATAGCCTGGTGGAAGAAAAGTGCCAAAACGATAACCACTTCCTATGTACTCACATAGAAAACTACGACTTAACCATTGGTGCAATCTATAGAAAACCAGAAATCTCCAATGCAAAGCCTTTTCTAGAAACATATGCTCAACAGCTAGATATACGAAAACGTACTGTTATCTTTGGTGACTTCAACTTCAACCTGCTAAATATGGAAAAGACAACAAATTTGTACAAGGAACTCATCATTGAAAGTGGTCTTAACATTTTAAACAAAATAGATGACTGTCACTGCACCAGAGAAACAACGATCTCCAAAAGTATAATTGACCACGTTTGCACAAACTTAAAAGAGAACAAGTTTCATTTTGCTATAATAGATACACCAATGTCAGACCACAAACAAATTTACTTTGAAATCAAGCAATATCAACCTGAGATTCGTAAAAAAGTAAATTATCAAGCTGTTGATTATAGCAAACTTTATAAACTAATATTAGATAACAAAGACAGTAGCCAAAACAATATATACAATGTACTGGAAGAAAAGTTGATCAAATGTGTTAATAAAAGTATGATATCTAAAACTATAATAATCAATCCACCATGGCAGAATTGGATAGATAAAACAGTAATAAGCGAAATAAATAACAGAAACTTGCTATGGCATCAATTCAAACAAAACTCCAAGGATGAAAGTAAAGCTGAAAAATTTATAAAGAAAAGTAACGAAGTATCAGAGCTCATACAGCAAACTAAAGCTAATTACTACAAAAAATCTTTCACTGACTGCAAGAAACAGCCCCCAAAGATGTGGGAGCTTATAAATTGCCTTTCATGCAACAAAACAAAAGACAAGAATATCCCAAATAAACTTCAAACTAAAGACTACCAGACTTCAAATGAAAAGGAGATATGCGAGTACTTCAATGATTTTTTGCCAATATTGGTTCGATATTGGCAGAACAAATTTTAAAAAGTAATACATCTAATAAAACTGATAAATGCGTAGCTGGAAAAACTTTTTCTCAATTAGCTCATTTCACACTAGCTACTACAGATGAAATTCAAAAAATTATACACAATTTAAATTCTAATACTGCCTCAGGCTTGGATGGTCTTAATACAAAGTCAATCAAGTGTGTCCAAAGTGTGATCATTGATGAGCTCACCTCCTGCATAAACAAATGCTTAGAGTTAGGTACATATCCCGATAGTTTAAAAATTGCCAAGGTCTCGCCAATATACAAATCTGGGACCAAATCTGAGCCAGGCAATTATCGCCCCATCTCCGTTTTGCCAATACTATCTAAAATCTTTGAAAGGGTTCTGTATAATCGCCTTGATGCTCACTTAACTTCCCAAAATTACCTTTACGAAAAACAATACGGCTTTCGACCTAGATCTAATACACTTTCAGCGACGATTGATCTTGTGACAAGCTATGCTGATAAAGCTTAGTATTGATAAAAAACAAATTATTTTTATTGATCTTAAAAAAGCGTTTGACACAGTTAGCCATGAATTGCTGTTAAACAAACTCAGAGAGGTTGGACTCACTGGGACTGCATACGATATCTTTAAATCTTATCTGACAAATCGAATCCAAATAGTAAAAATTGGTGAATCGCAAAGTAGTCCCAAAATCATTACGTTTGGCGTGCCCCAAGGCTCTATTCTTGAGCCTCTCCTATTCCTTTTATATATAAACAATATGCATAAAATTGGTTTAAAAGGAGAGATAACATTACATGCCGATGACACATGTCTATTCTACTTTGGCCATTTATTAACGACATGATTAATGCTGCACAGGCCGATCTAAATCTGCTAAATATTTGGTTCCGAAAAAATCTTCTTACCATAAATACATCCAAAACTAGCTATATGATATTTTCGCCAAAAAACAAAAACATCTGTAACTATACTCCGCTGACCATAAACAATCAAGTAAAAAATAAATCAGGGCAAGAGAAATATTTGGGTTTAATTTTAGATAGCAAATTGACATGGGTTCCACATATAAAAAAAATAAGATCAAAACTAACATCGCTAACGGGTATCTTACGAGGCATCGTTCGATGTCTACCGCGAGAAATACGATATACTATTTACAACTCACTAATTAAACCTCACATAGACTACCTAGTTGAAATATGGGGAACTGCAGCAAAAACAAATATAAACTTAATACAAACAGCACAAAATAAACTATTAAAAGTATTGTTCAATTATGATTACCTGACACCCACGCAAAGACTTTATAAAGAAATAAAAATAATGAATATATCTCAAACCTATATATATAACACTTGCATTCTTGTACATAAAATATTAAACAAAGACATTCATACAAAGACGACTTTCACCAAAACACAAAACACACATAAAATGAGAATAAGGCGCGCTAACAAAATAAATTTATATTCGCCACGAACCAACTACGGCTAAAAAAGTATCATTTATGAGGGAGCTAAATTATATAATAAGTTACCAAAGGATATAAAAGATTCTAAATCTGCACTTACATTTAAAAAACGATTAAAACATTACATCTTGAATACACTCCCCACACTATGATAAATCAGTACGAGCCACTTCCAGCTACGCTCGATCGGTGTGTTTGTGCTTTGCTTATCTTTGACCGCGCGCGTCGAACCAATACTGGCTGCGTTTAAAATAAACTACCTCCAAATTATTAGTTTAATTTACATTTTGTTTTTACTTGTATTACGTCCAAAAAAGAAATGTATTGTAACTAGTTTCTCATGTAAGTGAAGTAATTCTTTATGAGAAATAAATGATCTTAACCTTTTTAGCATCGGTTAATGCTTCGTACCGCTTAAGTTAGCTAGGTTGGTTTATGAGGCTTATCCAGACGAAAAAATAAAGACGTTATGTAGTAACTAGTAAATAATCTGTAACGATGAATTAACGAAACATATGTTCGATCGACGATAGGAACGTGGATCGGCCGATTTGGACTGGACTATTTGAAGTTTTATGACATGATATTATATTACTACTAGCTGCGCCCCGCGGCTTCGCTTGCGTGGAAATTGATGTGTCGTAAGTAAGAAAAGAAGTCGGCTGCTCGGCTGCGCTGCGTATGATTATTTCTGAATCTATCATGATTGTGTATTTGCGAACTCGCTTCAATTGTTAAGCACGTGTTCGACGATTTGTTCTCGTATTTCCAGTGCCAAACATGGGTTGACGTATAAAATATACATAACGAACCATGGAATACAATTTTCCATATAAAGTTTTGAACTCTATTGAACACCCCCTACCTAATAGTAATTTTTTTTAAATATAAAATATATAATTAATTATTTACTTTATAGTTTATTTAAGCCGAGGCTTTAGTGAAATAAAATTAAATCGAACGAAGAAATACAATTTCCCATAAATACTTTAGAACTCATTTGCACCATTTACAGAGGTAGTTTAGAAAAAAAAGTTTTTTACTATTTATTTTGTAGTTTATTTGTACCGAGATTTGAGTGAATGAAAACATCATACACATAAACTTTTGCATGTATAATATTATTAGGATTAGGATTTAAACTGAGTTAAGTCTCTCGTGTGCGGCAGGCCGTCTGGGTAGGTACCACCGCTTTGCCAGTTATTCCGCCACCAAGCAGTAGTGCGCAAGCATTACTGCGTTCCGGTTTGAAAGGCATTGTGGCCAGCAAAATTACTGGGCATATGAGACTTAATATATGATGTCTCGGGGTGCAGCTCTCCGCAGTAATTTTAATGGTATTAAGTTTGTTTATTGTGGTCAGGCGTTGTGCTTGTTATCAGGCGAACGGCGAAATTTTTTTTATATATTACATTATGTATTATATCATATATTACATTATTTTTTACATTATGTATTATATTACATTTTTGAACCGAGTTTTGAGTGAATCGAACTAAAATGAAATACATACAAACTTTATAACTCCTTTGCACACTTCCTAAAGGTAGGTAGGTATAAAAAATATGTGTTTTATTTCTTATTTTAAAGTTTATTTGTACCAAGTTTTGATTGAATCAACCTAAAATAAAAATATATCATACAAACTTTACCACAGCTTTGCCAATTATTCTGTCACCAAGCAATAGTGCGCAAGCGTTACTATGTTCCAGTTTGAAGGACATTGTAGCCAGTTAATCACTGGGCATATGAGACTTAATATCTGATGTCTCTACGCTACGCATTGTTTTTTATGGTATTCAGGTTCTGGGTGGCAATGCAATAATTGTTCTGGTGAAGCGTTGTGCTAGATATCAAGCGAGCGGCGAAAAAATTTTTCTTGTTTATTATACAGGGAATAACATTAATGTGTAGTAATACTGAAAGGTGTGTATGGGTATCTAGTCATGAATCATCGGGTAGAATATACAACCAAAAAAACACTATTATATTTTCCATACAAAGTTTAAAAATTATTTATTTGAATTATTTTGGACAATCCTAACAAGCTGTGGCCTAGTCGCGGTAGTACGGGTCATTGACCGAGCTACTTTGTGCCTAGGCACAAAACAGATTAGTACAGAAATCTACATACATACAAAGTGCGCTCGAGCAACGCACACATAGACACCGCTCACAGACACGATATCTGGGCACAGTTGGGATGCGAGTGCCATCCGCTTGAGACACGCGTCTGTGAACTTTTTTGTGCAAAAATGGAGCAACGAAAAATAGGTTATTATAACTGTTTGGTGGACGGTTGTTTAAATTCAACATTAAACGGTGAATTGTCGTTTTTTAAGCTACCAGTTGTTTCAGAGAGGTAAGTAGGTATTTGCTTGTATTTTGATGGTTTGTTTTCACGTAACACAAAATAGTTAGGTAGGTAGGTAAGCGCCCCAGCCCCCGGCCCTGCGCCGAACAAGCGAACATAAGTTTGTAGCCTTGTCATATTTTTACAATTTAAAATTAGATATTTATTGTAGTATAAGCTGTGTTAGCCTTGTGTTCAATAATCTAATGAGGAAGATGTTAATGTAAACTAATCGCATTTGTTTTGTCTTCAAAAAAACTTTATTCAGTTATAATAGTAACTGCGAAAAAATTATGTCGATATCGTGTACAGTTATATTTTTAAATCAATCAATTTTACTCCCAAAAACTTCCTGCGCCGTCCGGTATGAAATGTATGAAAAGTACATACATGAGATTAACTTCTGTATTTATCTGTTTTGTGGCCTAGGCGCTCTGTCTTTGAAAACGCCGAACATTTTACAAGGGCTTGATTTCGAGTCTCAAATACCGGAATTTCATACTGAACGGATCTTCGGACTCGGTCGTTTCCGTTCCGGAACCCACTCGTAAAAAAGGGTATTTCCACATTTTTACACGACTGCCCAAAAAGGAGTATTTCAGGGTTTACGTATGTATGTATTTATTTATTCCACCATTACTTCTTATTGCCTGGACAGATTTGAATGCATTAAAACCATAATAAAAACATAGGTTTAAGTTTTTTTTACCATAGTTTTTTTGCATGTTCCGGAACCGGTATACAAAAAAATCTCCGCGAACGTACCCGACTTAGCCTTGCCTTGATTAGTTTCAAATTTTTATCCAACTTGACGTCTTAGAATTCATATTCAGAAATAACCTAAAAAGAATTTCCGAAACGAAAACGGTCCTTTTCGGTGGAGTTTTATGGGGCGGCGTTAGAAGGTAACTTTGTTTGTGCCGCTCGACCAATGCGGAGCAGCGGCTATTATTTATTAGGATTACATCTTTATGATTGGTGCAATACGAAACAAGGCTAGCGAATCATGAAGCGGCGGCGAATGTTTGATAGCTTTAGTGTTTGCCGCGTTTTGTCAAAGATTAAACAGGTTTATTTCTGAAAACTGACTAAGTAAAGACGCTTTATTGATTACTGACTTACGAACACTCTTTTACTATGCAATGAAATCAAATGTTGGAAATGTCTTAACCATCATTATCAGCCTATTACATTCCTACTGTTGAAATTCATGCATGATGTTTTTTACATCCTATTCCTACGGTGGTTGGTGACCTCACGTATTTTTTAAGAACATCAGCCATGCTCGCTCTTATTAGGCGTTTACACTTATTAGATCCTTATTCCTGAATGTTAATTGGAGCGATGATGTTTAATGCTGTAATTAATAAGTAAGCATTAATAAAAATAAAAAAATACCCTGCCAAAAACATTATCACTTGGGATGATTTAAGGATTCCGAGGATACCCCATACATCCAAATCTGTTGAGGCATTTTGTAATAAAAAAACGCACATACATTAACCCCGAAAACATTATATTCCTTTTTTGGGGAGTCGCGTAAAAAGCAGTTTGCTTGAAAGTTAGTTGTAAAGTAAGGTTGGTAGGACAGCTGGCTTTGCTAACTGAAGATAAAATTTGTTTGTCAGATCTGTACACGCGGCGCACTAATATTCTTTGTCACAAGTTCATTGCTCTTTATCAGCTGATTGTTAGGGTTGAAATGAACTTGATTACCAGAAATGTTTAAATTATCATATCTTGTGATTTTAAAAAGTTTCTGGTGATTTGCACTTGGACTTGAATTATTAATAAGCTTCTATATGCGTGGTTTAATTATTACTACACATTTATGTTACACGTTGTATATTAGGTACATTATGTATTATATTATAAATATTACATAACACGTTCTATATTATATGATACTATATTATGATTAGGATTTAAACCAAGTTTTGAGTGAGTTGAACCAAGCAATAAAATTTTCCGTACAAAGTTTAGAACTTTATTGCACACCCCCTAGGGGTAGTATTGAAAAAATAAAAAGTACGTGTTTCATTATTTAGTTTCAAGTTTATTTGTACCAAGTTTTGAATGAACAAAACTAAAATTAAAAAAAAACCATACAAACTTTAAAACGCCCTTACATTTTTATGAGTAGTTTAAAAAAAAACATGTTTTTAAAAATTTATGTTAAAGTTTATTTGTTCTGAGTTGTGAGTGAATCGAACCACGGAATAAAGCATACACTGAAAAAAAACCGTACATACATTAAAACTCTCATGCACCCTTCCTAGGGGTAGTATTGAAAAAATAAAAAATACGTGTTTCATTATTTAGTTTAAAGTTTATTTGTACCGAATTTGAATAAATAAAACTAAAATAAAAAAAAACCATACAAACTTTAAAACGCCCTTACACTTTCTATAGGGGTAGTATCGAAAAAATAAAAAACATGTGTTTTCAAATTTATGTTAACGTTTATTTGTTCTGAGTTGTGAGTGAATCGAACCACAGAATAAAGCATACACTGAAAAAAACCGTACGAACTTTAAAACTCTCATGCACCCTTCATAGGCGTAGTTTTGAAAAAATAAAAAATATGTGTTTTATTATTTAGTTTAAAGTTTATTTGTACTGAATTTGAATGAATAAAACTAAAATTAAAAAAAAACATACAAACTTTAAAACGCTCTTACGCGTTCTTTAGGGGTAGTTTCGAAAAAATAAAAAACACTTGTTTTAAAATTTATGTTAAAGTTTATTTGTTCTGAGTTGTGAGTGAATTCAACCTCGGAATAACGCATACACTGAAAAAACCGTACAAACTTTAAAACTCCCATGCACCCTTCCTAGGAGTAGTTTTGAAAAAATAAAAAATACTTGTTTCATTATTTAGTTTAAAGTTTATTTGTACCGAGTTTTGAGCGAATTAAACCAAGGAATAAAAATGCTCCATACAAACTTTACCACCCTTTTTCACCCACTTGGGGGTTGATTTTTAAAAATGTACATAGCCTATGTTTCAATTCAGTACTACAGTAAACTATCTTTATTCCAAATTTCATTAAAATCCGTTCAGTAGTTACGGTGAAACCTGGTAACAAACATCACACACACAAACTTTCGCATTTATAATATTATATAATATTAGGATAGGATTTATTGTGTCTGACATAACAATGCTAATATTATCAGTACCATACCTACTTACTTAAATATTATAAATGCGTAAGTCAGTGTGTGCGTATGTGTGTTTGTTGCTACTTATCTACTTAACGGATTTTGATGTAATTTGGTATGTACTTTAGGTCCTGGAATCCGACATAGGCTACTTTTCATTCCGGAGTAACGAATAGTTTCCAAGGGAGCCACCTTAAACCGAATACTACGAACTAAACGAAATGTATAAAATTTTCTCTGCCCAACGTTAGGGGAGTTTCTGCTCCTTCAAATATCTTAGTAAACGATAACCCTCTAGACCTTGTTGACTCAACAACATTCCTGGGCATTAACTTAGATTCTAAATTACAGTGGGGTCCACATATAACATCACTAGCTGGGAGATTGAGCTCAGCAGCCTATGCAGTACGTAAAATCAGACAGTTCACTGACGAAGCCACTGCAAGATTAGTATATTTCAGTTACTTCCATAGTATCATGTCTTACGGAATTTTACTATGGGGTAAAGCCGCAGAAATTCAATCCATATTTGTATTACAAAAAAGAGCAATTCGTTCCATTTACAACATGAAAGCTCGTGACTCGCTTAGGGAACGGTTTAAAGAGATCAACATTCTTACAGTGGCTTGCCAATACATTTATGAAAATTTAATGCACGCTTGCAAACACCTTAGCACCTTTAACAAAAACAGCGACTTGCATAATTTTAACACGAGACATAAGAATAAATTGTATGTACCTAGATTCAGGTTGCAGAGAGTTAATGGTTCGTTTATGGGGAACTGTATACGCTTTTATAATAAACTACCTGAGGGCATTGACAAATTACCAATGCGTAGATTTAAATCATTTATCAAAATAAACCTTATGAAAAAAGCATACTACTCAATAAATGAATATGTTAATGACAAAAATGCATGGCCTGTATGCCCTAAGCCCCATGATGATGAAGATTAACACATCAGTGTGTGCATGATGTTTATATTTCATTTCTTCTTGGATTGTACAATGCTATGTGAGATGTCTAATGTAGTTAGTCATTCAAATAAAGCTATAAAAATTGTATTTGAGTTGGAAGTGACTAGGTTTTACAGTCATGCTCACTCAAATGTCTTTGCTTGCGGCGGCTCTGTGTGTCGGGTCACTCCCTTCCCTCCAATATGGTTGAGGGGGGTGATGGCTGGTCCACAAGTCATACTCGTGAACGGGTGCTGCTTGCGGGGACTGGTCTGTTCCAGTCACTCCTACTGCTACTGTCATACCTACTTATATTTTATTTACACTTTTCTGTTACTGATACTATGACAATGGGACATCTCACTCGTATTTCTTGTTTTACATTCTGTTAATTCTAATTTATACATAATTGTGCTGAAAAAAGACATCCCCGCAGAGTTTCTTGGTGCTATCTTCTCTAGCGGGCGTATTTCCGAAGCACTGGTAGAGTCAGTTTTCGCATTTCTTTTCAGCACTCAGACTTCAATTTGAGTATAGGAAAGAAATGGGTAAACATACTTACCTTTTTTTCAAAGTCATGTTAACATAAGTTACAATTTTTAACATTTTTTATTTGTATCATGTGTATATGACCTTTAAAAGTGCACTTTTTTGCCTATTTAATAAATGATATTTGACTTTGACTTTGACTTTGACTACTCAGGTGAAACCACGTGGTGCAGCTAACAAGGTCATAAACCGGACATATCGTTTGAAAGTAGATACTTTAGTACTTTAGATCCTGAAACAGGACACACGTTACCTATGAACAACGTACCTATGATTAATAAGCCACTCATTTATGTCCCTGACGACTTATCACATGCTAATTCGGTAGTCATTACTATACTAATAACAATAATTAAAAAAAACACAGCTGACTGAACTATACATTTGTGTACATATCAGAGGCTCAAATAAAACTGAGCGTCTTATTTAAGAGGATATGGCACAGCCGCGGCCAGTGACTAGTACGCTAGTGGCACTTGGTATTTGAATAATGGTTTACGGTCTCGAAGAAATCGCGTAAATTAAATTAAATAAATTAATTAAATAATAATAATTTAATTAAATTCTTATCAATTTCAGATTTTTGTTAAAATTAGCGTTTCGGGAGAAAACGTTTCTACCACACTATCTCAACCAAATTTGGTAATTTTGGTCTCAATTTCTTAAACGGAGAATAAACTAGGATTGTAGGTTTTCATTTTTCTTAGTTTATGTCTATTTTTAAAGTTAACATCTTCCAAATTTCAAAAAAATGTTTGAGTAAATATCGAGTTTTTTGGATCCATTTATTCAAATTCTATAGGAATTATCGAAAAAATCAAAACCCACAAACCTCAATAATGGTAACATCTCTTACATGTCCAAATTTCATCGTATTTGGTTAATGTTTAGGAGTAGAAAAACGTTTTCTCTTTTTGTATGAAAATATCAGCGTGCCGTTCCCTCTTAAGTTATATTTTTCTATAAAATTAGGCAATGCTTCTAACGATCCAATTGTGTGATGTACACACACGTACAAGTGTGAGCATTGTCTGGCCCGGATAGGTGTTATCTAATTTGTTGATTGTAGATGTATTAGTTATCACATTTTTTGGGTGACCCGTGTCTTGTAGATAAATAATAGGGGTTAAAGTATGAAATTGCCGTTGTATAGTAATAGATACTTTGAATTGACATAAAACCTTCATGGTGTGCTATTTTCGTGTGAAACTTTTTCACATGATACCTATGAGGTTCTTGTTTTAAAAAATGTGCAACATTCGATTTTCGAGTTCCAATTGATTTTTTATTCAGCTTAGAGGTAAAAGATGGATACTTTGAAAATCCGAGTCATTTTTGAATACGAGTTCCGATGCGGAACAAACGCGGCAGAAACGGCTCGCAAAATCAACGCTACGTTTGGACAGGAGACTGCTAATGAACGCACCGTGCGTTTTTGGTTTAAACGCTTTCGTAATAAAAACTTCGACTTGAAGAACGAACCACGTGGAAGATCGCCCACACAGGTGAATAACGCTGAATTGAAGGAGATGGGGGAAGCCGATCCGAGTCAAAGTACCCAGAAATTAGCGGCAAAAATGGGTGCCTCATGATTTGACTGATCTGCAAAAAGAAATGCGTATTGAACTTTGTGTTGCCTTTTTGAATCGGTACACAAATGAAGGAATATTGGATTTAATTGTGACTTGTGACGAAAAGTGGATTATTTACGATAACTGTAAGCGAAAAATGTAATGGGTGACCCCAGGTTAAACGCCGAAACAGTGCCCTAAAGCAAAAATTACCAATAAAAAGGTAATGGTAACCGTTTGTAGGTTTCTTCATTGTGTTATTCACTATAGCTTTCTCAGGTCTGGTCAGGCAATAACAGCAGATGTTTACTGTGCCGAACTTCGATCAATGATGGCGAAACTGGCAGTGAAATAGCCCCGACTCGAGAATCGATCTTCACCATTATCGCTCCATTATAATTTAAGACCTCACACTGCACGAGAAACCGTTGTAACTCTACAGGAGCTGATTTTGATTTTAATTCTTCTTTAAAAAGTAAAATAAGATAAAAATACATTAAATACCACGGTATTTACATAATACATACAATATGATGTCGCTATTATCATTCAAAGCATTTTGACAATACGAAAACCGTAATAAAATTACATTGTTAGCGAAGAAAAGGGAACTGTACTAAAATGAGGATTTAAATAACTACGTTACAGTGTATTTACCTCTGCTTTCACAACAACAAAAGCAACGAAGCCTGAAATCTGTCGTCGAATGAGGATAGCAACCACCGTTGCTATGATACAGCTGATCGAGCGGGCGAGCAACTGCGAGTGAATCATTTACGAGGTATTCGTAGGGCCTTGTCGCGTCAACTAATGCCTTATGCTTACCAATCTTACCATACCGATTGTCGTGCTTGCCCCACTGAATATAAAGGACAGCAAAATACGCGCACAAACTTAGATCCACGGACCTCGTACACTCTAAGTCGTCTTGGTTCTCTCAGCGGATCACTACTCGCACTTGGCGGATAGTTCACCACAATATCGGTGGGTAAATGACAAAGTAAAAGTTAATCACGAAAAATCAAATTAGTACACTTACGGCCGGTTTCTGATGTGAGAATTCGAAGTTGAGTTTTTCTTAAAGGCTGCTTAACTACTACTTAAGCCATTTTCTGTTTCTGATTAGATGTTAAGTATAGTTTGAGCATTTGAGGTTGAGATTTGCTCCAATTTGACAGTTCGTACCTTAAGTTTATGCTCATCTTATGATCAGCACCATAATTGCGTTTCAGAACTCGTTGACAGTGCTCAAACTAGTCTCAAAGCATAATTGAGTAACAGACATTTAAGTAAAGGAGTTCGGCTACTCAAACCTTACTCAACCTCGTGATTTGTTTATTTTATTAAAAATACACAAACTTTTTGTGAATAACCTAGTAGCTTTTGTGTCCGCGGTCTTGGGATTTATTGTTTTGTACAATGTCTAGTGACGACAATACCCATGGTCTTAGGTATCTCATGACACTATTTCTAAATCCTGCCACTCCAGCACAAGAAGCTTATAATATTAGAGCCCAGATATCAACCAGAAACACTGTAGAGACATGTTTTGGAGTTCTTCGGAGATCAGCAGCTAAAATTAGACAGGGTGTCAATGGTGATGCGTGGTACAACATAATATAGCCCTTGATTTTCATGATCATATTGCTAAAACGTTGTACTTATTTAAGTACCTAAATGAAGTTCAACCTTTACCCCAGGCCCATAATACTGTGAGATCAGTACTAGTATATAGAAAGTTATATCACAAATCATTAGCAAGTACTCCCTATGTATTTCCTGTGTTATTTAATGGGAGTTTGTAGGTACGTAAATAAATCGTTTTAAATAGTAATGAGTATGATGTTTTATTTCAATAATTAGGTTAAACAGGTAGGTATTAAGGTTAGGTAGGTATATCTGCATCTCTTGACCCAGTTGTGCCTTAGTATTGCTTTCTTATAGCCACTCAGACTTCTTGTTTCTTTTGTAGGTAGAATGCTCCCGTCATATTGCAGTCTACCACACAAAAATCATTTATTGACATAATGTACTGTACAAGGTAAGTATTGAATCCATAGGCTCCCGAACTAGTCGAAACTGTGTTTCAGGAGCCGCAGTACTTCCTATTTTGATGACATCCCTGAAAAGACATCTTCAGCAAATCCCCGCTCTTCTGCTGTCCCATATCATTTAATTGAAAATAAATTAAGTGATGGAGATATTAGAGGGGCTGCACGAATGCTTTTTTCCAGCGATAAAGTTGCTCCGAATACTGCAGATACACTTACAGCTTTGCGGGATAAACACCCACCTGCAGCAACACTCACCAATCTCCCCACGCCCCCTGAGGACGATGCGCTTACCGTGGCAGCTGAAGACGTGGTTAGTGCAGTAGCGTCGTTTCAGAGTGGCTCTGCTGGTGGACTTGATGCGCTCACTCCACAGCACATCAAAGATCTTACCAGTGGTGGTTGCGGTACGGCTGCTGAGAGCTTAACAGTAGCCCTGACCAATTTGGTAAATTACATGTTGTCAGGTAGTGTCAATAGCAATATTACCGATATTTTGTATGGGGCCAATCTTTGTGCCCTCACAAAAAAAGACGGTGGCATAAGACCTATTGCTGTTGGCACTACATACCGCCGTCTCACGGCCAAAATCTGCTGCAGTTTAAAAAGAGAGTTACTTTCAAATCTATTTCAACCGATCCAACTTGGTTTTGGATCCCGCGGCGGCTGTGAGGCAGCGGTACACTCACTTAGAACTTTTTTAATGAACAACGGTGGAGACGCGTTGCTGAAGGTGGACGTTAAAAACGCTTTTAACTCAGTGGATAGGGCAACGCTTTTGACAGAAGTTTAAAGTTCCGGACCTTTTTCCTTTTCTATTTCAATGTTACGGTAAAAATTCAAAATTAGTCTATCAAAATGACCTACTATCCTCAGAGGTAGGCTGTCAACAAGGAGATCCCCTTGGGCCGGCTATTTTTAGTCTCGCGATTCATTCAATCATTAAACGTCTGGAATCAAAATTTAACGTATGGTATTTAGATGATGGAACTTTAGGAGGCGACTCTGACACAATATTTAAAGACCTAAATTTCCTTATTTCTGAATTCAAAACAATTGGCTTGGATTTAAATTTATCAAAATGTGAATTATACCTTTCAGACCTTTGTACAACAAAAGATGAGATTATATGTAAGTTTAATACTGTAGCCCCAAACATTAAAATCATCGACAATAGTTCTCTTCGCCTCCTAGGTTCACCTATCCTTGACGAATCTATAGCAGACTTTGTCGAGGAGAAAATTCAAAATTTTCGTGCAGTTTCGGACAGACTTTTAAAAATTAATACTCACATGGCTTATTTCATCATTAAATACTGCTTATTTGTTCCAAAATTTGCGTATACTTTACGATGTTGCCAATTCTGGAATCATCCACACCTTTTACAGCAGTTAGACAACATCGTGAGGGATACGCTCACTTCCGTATTCAACATATCTTTGGACGATCGTACCTGGAGCCAGGCATCTCTACCGATCTGGTTTGGAGGCCTCGGCATACGTAAAATTTCTAGTGTTTCTCTACCAGCTTTCCTGTCCTCGGTTAAAAGCACCCAAAATTTAGTAAATATTATTTTGGCACCGAGTATAAACTTTGATGAAATCTCTTACTTTACCGAGGCAGTAAACGCATGGAAAATAGCCTGCCCAAACGCCTCTCCTCGCAGAAGCAGTAGGACGCTCCCCTTTGTGAGCTGGTGCGGAATAACTTATTAAATACGTCCAGCAATCCTACAGAGCGGGCGCGTCTTTTAGCTGTTTCTCGCTGGGAATCAGGTCTTTGGCTGCAGGCACTCCCGTCAAGTAATTTGGGGACATTACTTGACAACAACACTTTCCGGGCAGCCATGTCACTAAGAATTGGTGCTCCGTGCGTTGTACCTCACCGGTGCGCCGCTTGCGGTGAACCGGTTAACCGTCTCGGTCACCACGGGCTGTCATGCAGTCGAAGCGCTGGCCGCATGCCTCGCCACAACGCCCTAAACGACGTCATCCGTCAGGCTTTTGGAAGTGCCAATATGTCTGCAATTCTGGAGCCGAACGGCCTAGTGCGGGACGATGGCAAAAGGCCTGACGGTATGACGCTCATTCCCTGGAGGATGGGACGGCCTCTGGTTTGGGATGCTACTTGTGTAGACACGTTGGCGCCGTCCCATCTTCCGGAGACGTCTCTACGGGTGGGTGGCGCCGCTACAGCGGCAGAATCCCTCAAACGGCGCAAATATTCAGGTCTCGATAGGGGTTACCTGTTTGTGCCGTTTGGGGTAGAGACGTTGGGCCCGTGGTGACCAGGAGCACTAGAGATTTATAAGGATTTGGCGGGGTGGCTGGTGGAATCCACACGTGACCAAAATGCTGGCGTGTATTTTGGCCAAAGAATCAGCCTCGCAAATCAGCGAGGCAACGCCGCCAGCATTTTGGGCACGTAGCCGGACGACGGGTATCGGTTGAATTATCTGTAGGCCATTCAGTTGGCTCAACCGATACCCGGCATGTAAATAGTATATAATATCTTTTAGTTTAGTTTTATTTAGTTTTTAAATTATTAAGCCTTTTGTTATATAATTATATTAAAGTAGGTATTCAAAGTCAAAGTCAAAGTCAAATATCATTTATTAAATAGGCACAAAAGTGCACTTTTAAAGGTCATAAACACATGATACAAATAAAAAATGTCAAAAATTGTAACTTATGTTAACATGACTTTGAAAAAAAGGTAAGTATGTTTACCCATTTCTTTCCTATACTCAAATTGAAGTCTGAGTGCTGAAAAGAAATGCGAAAACTGACTCTACCAGTGCTTCGGAAATACGCCCGCTAGAGAAGATAGCACCAAGAAACTCTGCGGGGATGTCTTTTTTCAGCACAATTACGTATAAATTAGAATTAACAGAATGTAAAACAAGAAATGCGAGTGAGATGTCCCATAGTCATAGTATCAGTAACAGAAAAGTGTAAATAAAATATAAGTAGGTATGACAGTAGCAGTAGGAGTGACTAGAACAGACCAGTCCCCGCAAGCAGCACCCGTTCACGAGTATGACTTGTGGACCAGCCATCACCCCCCTCAACCATATTGGAGGGAAGGGAGTGACCCGACACACAGAGCCGCCGCAAGCAAAGACATTTGAGTGAGCATGACTGTAAAACCTAGTCACTTCCAACTCAAATACAATTTTTATAGCTTTATTTGAATGACTAACTACATTAGACATCTCACATAGCATTGTACAATCCAAGAAGAAATGAAATATAAACATCATGCACACACTGATGTGTTAATCTTCATCATCATGGGGCTTAGGGCATACAGGCCATGCATTTTTGTCATTAACATATTCATTTATTGAGTAGTATGCTTTTTTCATAAGGTTTATTTTGATAAATGATTTAAATCTACGCATTGGTAATTTGTCAATGCCCTCAGGTAGTTTATTATAAAAGCGTATACAGTTCCCCATAAACGAACCATTAACTCTCTGCAACCTGAATCTAGGTACATACAATTTATTCTTATGTCTCGTGTTAAAATTATGCAAGTCGCTGTTTTTGTTAAAGGTGCTAAGGTGTTTGCGAGCGTGCATTAAATTTTCATAAATGTATTGGCAAGCCACTGTAAGAATGTTGATCTCTTTAAACCGTTCCCTAAGCGAGTCACGAGCTTTCATGTTGTAAATGGAACGAATTGCTCTTTTTTGTAATACAAATATGGATTGAATTTCTGCGGCTTTACCCCATAGTAAAATTCCGTAAGACATGATACTATGGAAGTAACTGAAATATACTAATCTTGCAGTGGCTTCGTCAGTGAACTGTCTGATTTTACGTACTGCATAGGCTGCTGAGCTCAATCTCCCAGCTAGTGATGTTATATGTGGACCCCACTGTAATTTAGAATCTAAGTTAATGCCCAGGAATGTTGTTGAGTCAACAAGGTCTAGAGGGTTATCGTTTACTAAGATATTTGAAGGAGCAGAAACTCCCCTAACGTTGGGCAGAGAAAATTTTATACATTTCGTTTTTTTTGCATTTAATAGTAGATTATTTGTTGTGAACCAATGTAGAACTAGCGAGATGGCTTTGTTCACATCGTCAAGGTTATTATTGGTTCTGTCTATCTTAAATATTAGAGATGTGTCATCTGCGAACAAAACAATATCGCATAAGTCCTTCACAAAAAAGGGTAGGTCGTTAATATAGACTAGGAATAGAAATGGTCCTAGTATTGAGCCCTGAGGGACTCCCATTTTTGTGAGAGCTCCGGATGACCTAGACCCGTTAACATCAACTTTTTGGATCCTATTGCTAAGATACGAGAAGACAAGATCAAGAGCTTTTCCGTGAATTCCATAATATTTTAATTTACAAATTAGTGTGTCATGATTAACGCAGTCAAATGCTTTAGACAGGTCACAGAAAACTGCAATAGCATCCTGTGACCTCTCCCAAGCATCAAAAATGTGCTTTAAAAGTCCTATTCCTGCGTCCGTAGTGGAGCGACCTTTAGTAAAGCCATACTGTTGATCGTGAAATAATCCATTTAGATTGAAATGTGACAACAGTTGGCTTAATATTAATTTTTCAAAAATTTTGCTTAGTGCTGGTAGTATAGAAATAGGTCTATAATTAGTCGGATCACTCTTATCTCCTGACTTAAATAATGGAATCAATTTGCTATACTTCATTATGTCAGGAAAGACTCCTTCATCTATGCACCGGTTGAATATCATAACTAGTAAGGGAGCAATCAATTTTATAATGTTGATTAAAATTTTGGTTGATATTCCCCAAAGATCCTCGGTATTTTTTATATTAAGCAACTTGAATGTCCTCTCGATCATATGGACATTAACGTGCCTGAATGCAAATACTACATCACACTCATTGACGTTATTAGACAATAAAGATGAAGCTTCAGTCGAAGATGAATTTAGGGGCTGTGTGGTTGTGATTGGTATATTAGAGAAGAAATTTTCAAAAGCGTCAGCAACTTGGCTATCGTTAGATATTAATTTATTATTTACATTTAAGATAAAGCTCCGGTCCCGAGGTTTGATCTTGCCGGTTTCGGTGTTAATTATTTTCCAAGTTGCTTTAATCTTGTCATCAGCTTGTTTAATTTTCCTACTCAAGTGGAGCGATTTTGCAATATGACAAACTGTTTTAAACATTTTTGAATATTTTTTTAAATATTCCAAAAAAGTTACATTACTTGCATTAATATTTTTTTGAGAGTATAAATAATATAATTTGCTTCTACTCTTGTAAATACCCGGCGTAGCCCAGTCATCAAACTTCGGCCTGACGCCCCCTCTACATATTTTTTCCTTAAATATATTTTTGTACTCTACCTCTAGCAAATCGAACAAAGTTTGGCAAAGCTCATTGGGATTTTCATTATACGGTAGAAGTGCCAGTTGGTGGTCTACGTTATGTGAAAACTGTTCCAGGCGATTGGTGGTGATAGGCCTGTAGCTGAATTCATGACATATATTACTTCTCTTACAAGGGAAAATAACACTCTGTCCAAGATGATCTGAGCTAAGGTTGTCTATTATTGCCATACCTTGTGATTCACAATTACAGAATATATTATCTAAGCATGTTGCAGATGAGCTTGTGATTCTCGTGGGCTGATTGAAAAGGTTTTTTAAGTCAAAGCACAAAAATAGATTTAGCAATTTGTCGCATAAAGGATTGTGTTCGAGTATATTGACATTAAAGTCACCACAAACCACAAGGTATTTATTACTATTAAAAGTTTTCCTTAATACTTCCTCCATTACAGACTCAAAAACCTTAAAATCACCAGATGGAGGTCTGTATACACAAACAATAATATGCTGTTCAAGCTCCACACATGACAGCTCTATAGAACGTTCAACAGACAAAGACACAATGTCCTTCCTTTCTTTAAATTTGCAATTATTAATAACATATATTAATGAACCACCATGAATAGCTTTTTGCCTGTTGAACGAACTTGCAATTTGATAATTTACAATATGAGGCATTAAAGTATTAAATTTGAACCAATGTTCAGTTATACACATTATGTCTACTTTCATACATCCTAAAAATAACTCTATTTCTAACGCTTTGCTGGAAAGGCCTTGTATATTCTGATGGACAAGATTTAAGTTACAAGGTCTGCCCATTGTCTTAGCCGTCAGTTTAAATTGGCTGATATGCAATTTTTATTGCTGCTCTGATTGCTGATGACTGCAGGAATATTGCAAACTACAGTATCATCACAATGATCCGTTGTACAACATAAAACGGGATCAATTATATTATATGCTAACAATTTAGCAATCTTTAATTTGTCATTTTTCGACAGGTACAATGTATCCTGAGTCAATATAAATTTACTAATAAACTTATTAGTGTCAAAATACAATATGTCACTATGACGACATGTCAGATTATATAAACTCATGTTATATTTAAAAATATCATTATTTTTGTCTGTCTTTACTGTGTGTGAGTATGGTAACGCACATAAGATTAGCTTTCCTAAGCCTGAATCTAGCTTACGTGTCAAGACATCAATTAACCTTACTACATCACGCCTATTTACAGACAAACTATTACCTAACTGTACGATAAGCGTTGTGCCTTGGTTGAATTGGTCACATTCAATTTTTTGTATAATTGTATTGATTGGGGCCTTTGGAAAACAGTTGTTTATAACATCCTGCTTAATACAGTTTTTGAGTAGGTATCCCAGACCAACTCCTATTTCATCTGTATATAATACAGTTTTATGAGTCAATGAACCAGTAGCGGCAGGTAATTGATTTTGTTTATCGGCTAGTGGGACTCCCAAATTCTGTTCTGTGCTCACAGTGCCTGCAACGTTAGTACAGCTGGAATTCAGTTCAGAAGATATTAAAGCAGACTGACTTAGTACAGGTGATGGTTGAGCATTTATGAAGCCGTTAAAACATTTGATGGGGCTATCTAACAGTTCAGAACTCTTTGAATTAGTGGTGCTAACTTGAAGCAGGCTGGACATTGCTGCCACATGCTCATTAATTTCCTTTTTTGATTGTTCATATTTCCAACTAACCCCTCTAAGTGACCTCTGGAGGCTGTGAGTTTTAGCATTTAAATAATCTAAGTCTCTGGAGTTTCTTCCCAACAAGTTATAACATGACTTTAGCTCAATATGTAGATCTATTTTTTCCTGCCTAAGTTTATTTGACTGCAGAAACTTTTTTTGTGACTTTAATGTTTTCTGAGTCTTTTTAATGAGCTTACTTAGTTTAATGTATTTTTTAATTTTGTTGGAACCTCTTATAGGCATAACCTTATGTTTGGAGTTAGGTGTAGTAAGGTCAATGATGGGAATATCAGCAGTCATACTTGTAACAAGCTCATTATATAAGTTTAAAGTATTTACAGAATCATTACTCTTTATGATACTCTCTAGTTCTTCTATTTTGGTTTTAGCTAAGAGCAACTCTTGGTCCTGATCCTTTATTTGCTGGAGCGCTTCCTCATAGATGTGATGGTCCTGGTAGGTGGAGTTTAAAGCATGTTGAAGCTGATCACGTTGATCTCGCATGTCCTCAAGTAATATGTCGTGCTCAGCAAGTTCATTTTTCAGGGAGGAGTTTTTACAGTTAATCTGTTCTATCTCAGCCTCGCTGTCTTCACGTTCTTGTAGAAGTTGGTCACGAAGCCTGTTGCTTTCTTTTAGTTCTAATAGGGCCGCCTTCAGCTTGGACTCCAGGTTGCATGCTCTTCTAGTCATCATTGTAAAGGATGTAGTACAAACTGAAAGATGTAAATAATTCAAGTGAATAACACTGTAACCAATTTAGTTTGAACTAAGCTTACTTTACTATGTGAAGCACAGTCTTACAGATAAAAAAGGGAAATTTTAAACAGGAAGTTAGTAGTAAATAAGAACAGATAGAAAAAATAGAAATAAAGAAAGTAACAAATAAGTTAGAAAATAAGTTAGACACTGAAGTATGAAGCTTCTATCTGTAACTGTACAATTTAATTTATTAAGTTTTCTTTACCTAATAATAACAACCTTTGGCGTTGAGATATACTTAACTAAGTGGGGTTTGAGAAAATCTAATTCCATCAAGTGAAACGTATAAAACTTAACTCTCTCTCAACTATTTAAGCAAAATTTTAACAATTCGGAAACTGGCCCTTAGGCCGCCGCGCTGGATCTGAAAGTCCAATCTTTTAAAATAACAGCGTAGCAAAGTCGATTTAGTTATTAAAGGGGTTTGTTTATACTTTGGAAACTCGCAATGGTTCGCTATTATTAGTGTGGGAACTGAAATAATAATATAAAGAAATTTACAATAAAATTTTTGTCAAGAAAGTTAGACAATAATATAAATAAATAAATTTAAAATAATAATATACCAACTACGACTTCAAAAAAATAACGCCCAACGCCCAACGATCACATACAATATTAGTTAAGTAAGATATTGATACGCCCCACGACTCAAGTATAATAATTTTACGTTTTTAGGAATACGGATCTTAAAGGCAATACACCGTTATTTCATTTCTGAATTGTTTCAATAGAGTACAAACAAAAGTTTTTCTGCACAGAGGCGTTTGTAGCTCTTTATCCCGGGACATAATGCCGTTGCCCTTCTGGGTCAATAGGCTACCGGGACATCGGGGCACCTGGACACCGGGAAACTGAAAGTGCCACTCTCGTCGCAAACCTCGAGACTCGCTGAAAACCATTATGTGATTGGGATGGCAGTTGAAATAAGTATTTTCCCTTTTCATAATGACGGGTTATAACAATATGTTACGTGTAAGCTAGCTAAAGTAAAACTTTTAAACTCTAGGGGCTAACTATGTAGGTATATATATATTGTTGTAACATTAATTATATTCGTTTTCATAGCAAACGAAGTGTGAAAAGCAGAGTTTTTAACTTGGAGGTAAAATTAATTTTACATGAGACAGTTAGATGCACAAACATATATATAATCACGTGTTCTACAATATTTTTTATTACTTTTCAAACCGGTTTAAACGGGTGGTAAAGTTAGCAGAATCTTTGTTTATGAAGTTACCTATGGCGATGAAACTTGGTGCACAGATTGAGCAAAACAATATTATAAACAAATATATCACTATATTAGTATATATATATATATGACGCCACTGAATTATTCACAACAAAAATTTTCCATATCATTAATCAAAATACACAAATAAAGAAAATTTCCAAACGAAATCAACCTATAAAACCCTGGATCACAAGAGGAGTTGTAAGATCAATAAGGAAAAGAGATCGACTTCACATTAAGGTAAAAAAGTCACCAAAAGATGAAAAAGTTAAAGAAAAGTATATTAAGTATAGAAATGTTTGCAATCAAATTATTAGAAATTTAAAGAAAGATTACTATAAAGGTCAATTTATTAAGAGTCAAGAAAACATAAAAGAAACGTGGAAGATAATTAAGGAAGTATGCAATCTCACCCAAACAAAGACGCCATCAGGTGAGTTACTAAATATAGGAAAGAGCCCAACTGAATCACTCAACGAAGTAAACGCATACTTCACCTCAGTTGGGGAAGTTCTTGCAAATAAAACGTTGCAGAAGATGAACATAACAGAACGGGAACTCGCTTCACTTGGGAGAATTCCAAATCCCACAGTCAACTCTATGTCTCTTCTACCCACTGATCCAGTTGAAGTCAGGAATGTAGTTATGGGTCTCAAGTCACATGGTGCTCCTGGCTGGGATAATATCACTGCGATATTACTTAAAAAGTTTATAATGTTCCTTTCCGAACCTATTGTATTTATATGCAATTTGAGTTTTGAATCAGGAACTTTTCCAGCTGATTATAAAAAAGCAGTGGTATGCCCAATTTTTAAAGCAGGTGATAAAAAAAATCCGACAAACTATAGGCCTATCTCCCTTCTCTCAACTCTATCCAAAATCCTGGAAAAACTCGTAAAAAGAAGAGTCACGAGGTATCTTGAGAAAAATAATCTCCTGAGCAGCAATCAATACGGTTTTAGAGAAGGTAAGTCAACTGAGGACACAGTGTTGGTGCTAACGACTCAAATTACTGCTTACTTAGATGGCGGTGACAAGTGTATAGGTGTCTTTCTGGATCTACAGAAGGCATTTGACACTGTCTCTGTCCCTATTCTGTTGACAAAATTAGAAAACGTTGGTATCAGAGGCTTGGCTCATGACTGGTTTTCTGATTACTTGACGGGTAGGTCACAGCGAGTAAGGGTTGAAGGTCATGTGAGTGATAACGCAGTATGCACCTATGGAGTACCACAAGGTAGCACACTTGGGCCTACTTTGTTTCTTATTTACATAAATGACCTATGTACCTGGCCTGGAATGGACATGCTGATATTTGCGGATGACACTGTGTTACTCCTCCATGAAAAAACATGGCAAAAGGTTGCAGACTTGGCAGAGGATTGTCTAACTGTTGTAACACAATGGCTAGAAAACAACCTCCTATCACTAAATACTAGCAAAACAAAGTACATGTGCTACAGCAAGACGTCTTCAGGCGGCCCTGGAAACAATGTTATTCTCAAGATTCATACCTTTCCATTTAACCGTGGCACTCGGCCTATCCAGTGTGGCTGTTCAGTTTTGTCCCGAGTTGACTCTATAAAATATCTTGGGGTACACATAGATGAGAAGCTTAATTGGTGCACTCACATTGGCTCAATAACGTCAAGAATTAGAAAGCTCATTTACGTTTTCAAAACGTTAAGATCGGTAGCTGATAGCAAACTGGTCATCCAAACATACAGGGCATTGTGTGAATGCATAATTAGATACTGCATTTGTGCATGGGGTACAGCAGCAAAAACGCACCTCATTACTGCCGAACGTGCTCAACGTGCAGTATTGAAAGTGCTCCTCTACTTACCCTATAGGCATCCGACAACAGATGTTTATGAAAAAGCTGGTGTTTTGAGCGTTAGAAAATTGTTCATTTATGAAAGCTTACGGCGTTATCACAAAAGAATAGTACCTTACTTACCTGAAACATCCAAAAGAATCGATCGTTGTCCCGTTCCTACTGTGAAAACAAGGTTTGCACAGAAAAGGTATGATGTTATTATTCCACACTTATATAATAAACTTAACAATGAATGTAAAATAAAAAAGTACAGTAACAATGAAATTAAAAAAATAATACTTAATTGGCTTAAGACCTTTGACTATGATGGCATTGAAAGTATGCTAACTGACTTTTACTACTGACTCACTAACATACATATACTTACACACTCACACACACCCCCTCACACACCGTCACCCTCACATGCACACACCCACAAATACACCCCCACCAACACGTACATACCCATACATACGCGCGTACGTATCCCTTTCCTTCTACTTAATGTTAAGTTTAATAATTGTTAGCTTAATTTAAAACAAATATATTTAAATATTTTTGTACTACATAATAATTTTACCTACATAATAGTTTGTAACTAGCACATTTTTTTTGGGAGAAGCCACTGGCTCTCGAGACACAGTTTAAACTAGTTCGAGAGCCTATGGATTCAATACTACTCTGTAGAAATATCTATTATGTCACAATAAATTATTATTATATATATAGATATATATGTATATATATATGTATATATATTAATATATTAGTATATATATATATATAAATCAACCATAACAAGATTAAACGGGTTGGGATAGAAGCGGGACTGTTACGGGATGGGGGAAAAACAACTTCAGATAATTTACTCTTCCTAAGAACATTTTACTGTACCTACCTAGTTTTAAAAGAGTTATCATCATCATCAGTCCATCACGTTCCCACTGTTGGGACACGGGCCTTCTCTCATAGATAGAGTATGGACCATAATCCATCACGCTGGCCCAGTGCGGGTTGGTGGATGTCACATGTCCTTGAACTTTTGTGATAAATTCTTGAATATGCTAGTTTCCTTCACCGTTCTTAGAGCTATTGTTAAATCCGCATATAACTTAAGAAAGTCAGTGGTGCGGGGCCAGCGGGATTCTCACTCCGATGTGTCGGATCGAAAGTTGCACGTTTTCCCACTGATCCACAATCGCTCTTCAAAAAAGTAGCTGCCCTTTATGTCCCATTTGCACCATGTATAAGGTATTATGTTATACTAAATTCAAGACATTTGAGGTTAGAGAGAGGCTTACCTTAATACTGAAACGATAATGGGACAGTAATTAACTTGAAAATGCTGGAGACACCTACTACCACATCTTCACTAGTAACAGAAACTAATAACCAAACACCAAAAAACAAAATTGAAAGTATAACATAAAAGCTTATCAGCCATTGCAACTTATTTTGTCATTGAAATAATAATAATAAATAATAAAGTATTTATTCATCTTCCACAATTTGCTGGTTTCTAATTAGGTAATCACTTAAGTTTAAAACATGATGGGAATATGTACTGTATTGAGAGTATCTAAGTCGGATCGGTGGCGCCTGCAGTAGTTATTAAAACTGTGTCACAGACACCAACGCCCCCCGCAAGGATACAGGTCTAAGGTACATCAACAACGGTTATTTATAAAGCTAGATGTATTTGGAAGAATGTTTCTTGTTTGCGCACGCATTGAATATATAAGATGCCAGGATTTATGTTTTTAATAACTGAATTATATTTGTTTGTTCATTGTTTACATTTTAAATTACTTAATCCAAAGCTTAAACTTCCGGAAGAAGGACATCCTAATTGTCCGAAACCTGGTCGGAGATATTCCGACACAATCATAACGTGAGTGTAGGCGTTTATATTTATAATGAATGTTACAGTCTGTTTATCGATATCTGTTAATCGATGTTGTTTATCATTTAAATATGTTTTCACCAAATAAAGTATATATGTACATATGTGTGTATATGTGTACAGATTTTTAGAGATTACTGTTCTATTATTATATGTAAGAATAGTCGTAGACTACGAGTTGCACAGTTTAAGGACTCTCCGTTAACAGATGTTATAGTAAATAAATAATAAAATATACCCTTTGAACGCGTGGATCACATACGCGGCTGACGGTAAGTTTACCTCTACACCACTCAGTCTATCATGTGGCATGTCAGTTCGTCATTCTTACAGGTCACTGCATACGAATACACGCACGATGTCAAGTATCAAACGGATAAAAAATTTAAAAAATATACCGATTGATCTACGCCTATGTACGTAAAGATTATAATCCTGCAAAGGTGACTTCAGTATGTGTCTAATAATATTGCTATTTATATTGCAGTAACACGGTTGATATTCGTGTGAAGTTTGTGAAGACTGTACTCTTAACTTTTTAAGTTAACATCGTATAATATACTTGTACAAAACATGAATCTGTGACATCTGTGTGATCCGCAGGGGAATCGTGTAACTCAAACCCCAATCCAGATCGCTTTCAATTTGAAATTTGGAAGGCGTTAGCATCTTTCAAATTGCAATATCGATCATTTTTAGCGATCGTTATTTGGATAGGGATTGGGACGCGCACTTTGATTAGAAAAGTTCAACAATCCCACAGACAAATACCGATCACAAAAAAGTCGATGTTTAAAAGCGATCGGGATCGGAGTTCGAGCTAGACGATTCCCCTGCTACACGTCGCCGTCGTTGGTCGTAACCATCACAATACAAAAATTACTTTAAATGTGTGTGCACGTACTTTGTATAATCATTATGTAGAAATCTGAATGACGCCTGTAGTAAATAGACGTACGTCTGATAAAGGTTTTCATAAAATGTGCATTAGTTAAAATTCTTACACGACAAAGAAATAAAATAGAAACGAAGCTCAACAATTTATGAAAAGAGCTGAGTTAAAAAGGGTAAATAGGGATTCAAAGTTTATATGAGAGTTCTATGCTTTTGAAACAACAACCTTGAAATTTTACAGGTAGATTTCATATAGGTAGAGTGTAGGCAGGAGTGTCAAACAATGGATTGGTCGACAGGAACAAACTGAATATTTTATATCGGTTTTATCTGTGGTTTCCGGGAATGAAAAATAGCCTATGTCCTTTTCCAGGACCTTAGCATCCTTAGCCTATCAGTAGTTTTTGCGTGGTTTAGTAACAAACATCCATCCATCCATCCTGACAAACCTTCGCATTTATAATATTAGTAGGATACGTAAAACTACATTAAATTTTGAAACATTAATTAAATTTTAAAATTTTAAATTTCTTTATTGAATAACCAAATAACGAGTAGTTTTATCAGCGAAATAATAATTGTCATTTTTACTATATAAATGATGAATAATTTGGTTATTTGTAGGCAAAACCACTCGTTATTTGGTTATAAGAACTGGGAATGAATAAAAGAAACTCTCACACTGTTATCGTCCTGTTTTTCCTTACCAGTGAATATATGTTACAGTCAAGACTCCCGGTCAAAAGCAGTTTTAACTGACAGAAACACAGACACAACACAAGTCTCGAAAGTACTTGGAACTGCTGACTTCGGTCAAAAGCAGTTTTAACTAAAATATTCCAGTCAAAAGCATTTTTGTCCGATAAGTTCACACTTTTTAACCTGAATACTTCATATCTCTTAGGGCTATGACGTAGGCTCCACCCATTAAATTAATCAAGTTTATAAGTAAGGTTTGAAAGTGTTTATAAAAAGCGCAAAGCCAGGAGTCCCGCTCGCCGCCCCTTGATTTCGCTCCACCTATTCGACCTTCGCTCTGCTACGAAGGTCGCCGGCTCGCTACCATCACCACCTCTCCACTCGGCCTCTTAGGCATGCTTCATTCAGGATCTACTTCACGAGCTTCTGACTTCGCGCTTTTTATAAACACTTTGAAATCTTACTTATAAACGTTGATTAAATTCATGTAATGGGTAAGAGCGATTCGGACCTCGGAAAACTAGGGTGCCACTAGGTATATTTTTGAGTTAAAAGTAATATTGATCGATACTTTTTAATCAAGTTACTTTTGACCAATCTCGTTAATCAAAAATACATTTAACTGATTTTTGCAGTCGAAAGTGCTTTTGACCGGGACAGAGTTTTGGCTGCAACATATCTATACCAATTGTTATAATATATCATCACAATGTAGGTATGTATAAAACTCGTACTCAATTGCAAACGCCCTTACAGGGCTCATGCACCTACCTACCATATTATTTAAGACCTATATGTGACAAATTAATCGATTTATTGATTAATTTGTCATATATAATTCTTTGTAATTATGAATTAATTCTAGTGTAAATATTTTAAAGGGGTAAAATTATAAGTATGTAGGTAAGTATGTGTGTAGGAAGTAATCTCTGGAACTACTGACATAGGTTATATTTTACTAGCTGCGCCCCGCGGCTTCGCTCGCGTAGAAATTGATGTGTCGCAAGTAAGAAAAGTAGTCGGCTGCGCTGTTATGATTATTTCCGAATCTATCATGATTCTGTATTTGCAAACTCGCTTCAATTGTTAAGCACGCTTTCGACTATTTGCTCTCGTATTTCCCGTGCCGAACATGGGCTACCGTATAAAATATACGAAATTGCTTAAACAGGCATGCCCCATCACCGATTATTATGGAAACGACGACAGTGTATTGCACTATTACCTACGTCATTCACGTCTAAACTCTCTATTTATTTCGAACCATGGAATACAATTTTCCATATAAAGTTTAGATTTCTATTGCGGGGTGCAAATGAGTTATGAGTTACAGAGGTAGTTTAGAAAAAAAAATACTATTTATTTTGTAGTTTATTTGTACCGAGATTTGAGTGAATGAAAACATCAAACACACAAAGTTTCGCATTTATAATATTATTAGGATTAAACCGAGTTAGGTCTCTCGTATGCGGCAGGCCGTCTGGGTAGGTACCACAGCTTTGCCAGTTATTCTGCCACCAAGCAGTAGTGCGCAAGCATTACTGTGTTCTGGTTTGAAAGGCATTTTAGCCAGCTAAATTACTGGGCATATGAGATTTAATATATGATGTCTCGGGGTGCAGCGCTACGCAGTGATTTTAATGGTATTAAGTTTGTTTGTTGTGGTCAGGGGAATTTTTTTATAGGTATATTATATATTACATTATGTATTATATTATATATTACATTATTTTTTACATTGTGTATTATATTACATATTGGAACCGAGTTTTGAGTGAATCGAACTTAAATAAAATACATACAAACTTTAGAACTCCTTTGCACACTTCCTAAAGGTAGTCTTGAAATAATAAAACATATATGTTTTATTACTTATTATAAAGTTTATTTGTACCAAGTTTTGATTAAATCAACCTAAAATAAAAATATATCATACAAACATTACCACAGCTTTGCCAATTATTCTGTCGCCAAACAATAGTGCGCAAGCGTTACTATGTTCCAGTTTGAAGGACATTGTAGCCAGTTAATCACTGGGCATATGAGACTTAATATCTGATGTCTCTACGCTACGCATTGCTTTTTATGGTATTCAGGTTCTGGGTGGCACTGCAATAATTGTTCTGGTGAAGCGTTGTGCTAGCAATCAGGCGAGCGTCGACATTTTTTTTTGTATATTATATACACTCGAGAGCAATGAATCCGGGTCACTTAAAGAATCCTAAAAATCTCGGAAACTAAAAATGCTAGGTTAATGCAATAAATTGTATTTAATAGACAATGTAATACTCCTCAAATGAAGGTATTAAAACTTCTTAGTTATTGTAAAGTTATATCATAAAAAAATCAAATTTGAAAAAGGGCCACTTTCGAAGATGGAACTACGAAATTACAGCATTTGGTTTTGCTTTTGTTTGTAATCTGTCATTTATGTGGGTACATAAACCATGTTGATAGTGCTCTATATTCATTATTCAAGCTGAAATTATGTCGCTTACGCCTGAAGAATGCACCAGAATACTTACAATGCTGGAAACCGGCCGGAGTCAGCGCGATACAGCCAGGACTGTCGGTGTGTCGCTGTCAACAGTACAAAGAGTTCTCCGACGTTACGAAGAAACTGGTTCTAACCTACGCAGACCAGGAACGGGCAGAACCAGGTGTACCACAGCACGAGAAGACCGATACTTGGTGAACACCATGCTTCGAAATCGCTTTCTCACAGGAACTGAACTCACCAATCAGTTTCGACGCCTCGGAGGAAGTAACCCAAGTGCATGGACAGTAAGACGTCGGCTTGCTGAATCTAACTTAAAACCCCTTAGACCTGCAAACGGCCCTAAACTGGAGCGTGGGCATCGTATTTCGAGACTAAGATATGCCCAGAGCCACGTAAATTGGAGTATTGAAGATTGGTCAAAAGTTATGTTCTCCGACGAATCAAAATTTATGCTCTACAAGCACGATGGAAGACACAGAGTGTATCGAAGACCAGGGGAAAGATTCAAGCAAGCATGCATCGAAGAAAAAGTAGCCTACGGTGGTGGGTCTGTACTTGTGTGGGCCGGAATTTCTTCTGAAAGTCGCACAGAGCTGGTGATCATAGAAAACGGCTCTTTAACTAGCGTAAGATATGTGGAAGAAATCCTCAATGATCACGTTGGTCCATTTATGGTCAATTTAGGTGAGGATGCTATATTTATGCATGACAATGCCCGACCTCATACAGGTAGGATTGTGAATGACTACCTTCAAGAGATGAACATTACTCGTATGGAGTGGCCAGCGCGCAGCCCGGATATCAACCCGATCGAGCATGCTTGGGACGAGCTAGGCAGATGCGTAAAACAACGAAACCCTCCCCCAATCACGCTTCGTGAGCTCAAAATTGCTCTCACAGAGGAATGGGAGAATATTCCCCAAAATCGTATAAGGAACTTGGTGTACAGCATGCCAAACCGCGTAAACGCAGTAATGGAAGCACGAGGAGGCAATACGAAGTATTAAAATTCAAGAAAATCGTAATAAAGTTCAAAAATTTCATGTTTCCTATTTTTGTTTTAAGGAGAGATCAGCAGTTTTTTTCTTTATGTAATTTTGTGTTAATAAAATGTATGGTGACTCATATTTTTTTTACTTTCATTTAAGGAGTATTACATTGTCTATTAAATACAATTTATTGCATTAACCTATCATTTTTAGTTTCCGAGATTTTAAACATTCTTTAAGTGACCCGGATTCATTGCTCTCGAGTGTATTACATTATATTATATATTACATTATATATTATATTACATAATACATTCTATATTATATGATACTATATTAGGATTAGGATTTAAACCAAGTTTTGAGTGAATTGAACCGAGCAATATTTTTTTCTGTACAATGTTTAGAATTTTATTGCACACCCCGTAGTGGTAGTATTGAAAATTGAATGATGAAAATAAAAAAAATAAAAAACACTTGTTTCATAATTTAGTTTAAAGTTTATTTGTACCGAATTTTGAATGAATAAAACTAAAATAAAAAAAACATACAAACTTTAAAACGCCCTTACACTATTTTTAAGGGTAGTTTCGAAAAAATTAAAAAAACGAGTTTGAAAATTTATGTTAAAGTTTATTTGTTTTGAGTTGTGAGTGAATCGAACCACGGAATAAAGTATACAATGAAAAACACCGTACAAACTTTAAAACTCCCATGCACCCTTCTAGGGGTAGTTTCGGAAAAATAAAAAATACGTGTTTATTTATATAGTTTAAAGTTTATTTGTACCGAGTTTTGAGCGGAATAAAAAGTGTCCATACAAACTTTACCACCCTCTTTCACCCCCTTAGGGGTTGATTTTTTAAAATTTGCATAATCTATGTTTCAATTCAGTACTTAAACTATCTAAATTCCAAATTCCATCAAAATCCGTTCAGTAGTAACGGTGATACCTGGTAACAAACATCACACGCACAAACTTTCGCATTTATAATATTATTAGGATTAGGATTATGTCACCTCTTACAAAGGCGCGGGCGGTTGCTAGTAAATCAATATATAGGTATGTATATGACGCATTCAACTTGCTTAATTCGCCGTTCAATCAACAGTCTAGCCTCTTTACTAATCAGCGCCAGCAACTAGCGGCCTGAATGATATTCAGCCATTTGATCAAACAGCTAGGCAAATGACTTGGATCGATGACGTTTAATTATCATAACAATATGCGTATCGACACAAGGAAAATGTGGTTCTTTTTACCGGTTTCTAGGAGACAAAGCCCATTATACATCTTTCCGTAAGCGGTCCACAGCATCCCGAGCTATGACTGGTGCAGGTATTGTCGGCTAGAATATTTAGCAAGTGACGGCACTCTCAGTGCATGTTACGCGACGCTGTCAAAGCAGTGTCCGCCGGCGGGCAGCCACCCGTATTGTAATTGTAACTAAGTATGTACCAAGTTCAAGGCGCGTCGTTGCTGCTCTGTTTATACATCATAGAGTTCTATTAAATATATCAATATTTAATGACTACCGCTAGAAAGGGCATGCGCTTAGAGCTTACTGAATGGGTATGACACGGTCATCGAACGCGTAGTACCTATAGGGGAATAATAAGTGAAGTATTAGGCGTTAGTGTTTCTCGTGTTTCGTTCGTGCTTGACACGTTCCTAGCTCATAGTTTGATGCGATGTAGTGTGCCTTTACAGTTAGAAGAGAACACAATATTAAAGCTCTGAAATTCCATCTCAGTTATGTTAATCCTAATACTTCACTATAATATTCCTAAACAGAATAACAGTAAAGATCTTGGTTTATTTATTCCAAATTACATTATGTATGTTTAGGGACCTTTGTGTAGTTTTAGGTTAAACGTAAAATAATTTTGGAAGAAAACAATCAATTTGAATTGCATAAAAATTAGTTTTGTAATAATTTATTTAGATTTAGGGTAATTTTGTACATGAAATTTGTGATTAATTACAAGAACAGCCTGTTTTGTCAGTCGCAATACCTGATGGATAAACTTTTATCACTTCAATAGTTTAATAACCCAACATTCATATCGGTTCAAATAAAGTTTCTCCAACAAGTATCACTATTTCAATTAATTGATCTTAATGTAGGACTTTCGTATAAATTAAAATGTTCGCCAATCGTGTTCCGCGTGCCAATTGGATGAACCGGATCTGCCATCGAGTCAGTTCAACGATCTGAAAACATTGTCGTATAATTTGGATTCGTTCTAATTTTGAAGGTCGTCCTCGATTAAGGTAGATTATGCCTTTCTAGAACGAAATGTCTTGAGCAAGTCCAAAAAATTAATCAATTGTAGCAAGTCACAAATCTACGGTAATAATTACAAGTACTGTCAGTAAAGCTGATTCCCAGTTACAGTAATCCGAAAAAATAATTGCTATCAAAAGCTGCCGATAACTTTGTAGCCGGTTTCCAGGAATGCGACTTTCCGCCGATAATCCGATTTGACGATCATAAGTGTGTCTGTGAAATCAAATTTGAGTAATGGATATGAAATCCGTAATCTGAATTTGTTTTGTGTTCGGACATAATCAAAACAGGTGCCTAACCAATTTTATACAGCTGTAACAGTATAATATTAAATATATATATATCATACTTTAACCATTTTAGTTTAAAAGCATTTTCTACTTATTATCTACTGCACACTATCCTCTTTTATGTGTTGTTTTCCTTACCCTATGGTTGTCTGGAAGAGATCGCTGCTTAGCGATAAGACGCCTATTGTGCTTATTGATTATGTGTTACCAACTGTAATTATGTTTTCTTTTTTAAGTGTGTAGGCTACTCAGCTCGGCGTATTGTCGATGTCGACAATTCTAAATTATCGTATGTACCGCATCACTAGCCGCGACTTCAAGTTTTATTTTAGTAGTGCGCGCGCATGTGTCAGTTAGAGAGAGATTTGTTGCTTGACTGCGGTGCGCTCCTTACCTATTGAAAAAATATTAATTTCATTGTGTTTTTCCATCGCTTCACCCTGTTTATCGTTTCTATCACATTTTTCTACCTCTACCATAATTTTCCTGTTGTGCCTTCTACTTCTACATTCGGTGTGTGGTCTGTTCAGTGTAAATACAAAACCTATTCGTGAGTGAGATTTTCTTCTCTAAAATTACCACCTGACCAGGGACCACCCCCCTACGCTAAATTGGTGACCTCCTAGCTGAACATGGAAAAGGAATTTTTCAAAGATGCCCAAGAATCGACTTCGTCGACCGTCACTAGTGAGGGGAACATGTCGATAAATCGCAACGATGTTTTTAAGGTTGGCGTACGAGTGCCACCATTCTGGGCCGAAGAGCCGGATATTGGGTTCGCCCAGATAGAAGGTCAGTTTGCCATCTCCGGAATCACGAGCGACTCTACGAAGTTCAATTATGTCATCGGCCACCTCGACAATCTGTATGCAAGGGAGGTAAAAGACATTATTGTCAACCCACCCGCTGCGAACAAATACGAGAAGTTGAAGACCGAACTCATTAAGAGATTGACCGCGTCAAAGGAGAAGAAGATCAAGCAATTGTTGATGCACGAAGAGCTCGGCGATCGCAAGCCGTCTCAATTTTTGCGCCATCTCAGAGGTCTCGCAAGCGCTGACGTTCCAGACGACTTCTTAAGGACAATTTGGACCAGTCGCCTTCCGCATGGGATCCAGACGGTGCTTGCGGGTCAGTCAGTTGCAGCTTCACTTGAGGAGTTAGTGGACTTAGCAGATAAAGTGCATGATCTCGCTTCATCAACACCGAAGGTCGCCTCTGTCAGCAACGCAGAATCTAGCTCTCTCATCAGCGGCCTGACTATGCAAATTGCTGAGCTCCAAAAGCAAATTCAGCAGCTGGCGACAGAGAGAAACAGTCGTTCGCGCTCTCGTTCTTCTAGAGGCAATCGAAACTCTTCGATGCAGCGCTCTCAATCCAACTATCGGAAGTTCCCACTTTGTTGGTACCATAGCAAGTTTGGAGATAACGCTAGCAAGTGCGTCCGGCCCTGCGACTTCAAATCGGAAAACTTGAAAGGCCGTCGGTAAAGGCGACTACCGATTGCCCTACTTCTACTACTGGTCGCCTGTTCGTCACCGATCGTTCTTCGAAGACGCAATTTTTGATCGACACTGGCAGCGATCTATGTGTCTTCCCGCGGTTGGCGCTTCGTGACCGTCGTACGAAAACGGACTATAATTTGTGCGCTGCAAACGGTTCAAATATCGCTACTTATGGTTATGCAAATTTAGATCTAGACTTTGGCCTACGTAGGAATTTTGTTTGGCGTTTTGTAGTTGCCGATGTAGCAAAACCAATAATAGGCGTAGATTTTCTAAATTTTTACGACCTCGTGGTAGATTGTCGCAACAAGCGGTTAATAGATAACCTTACTACTGTCACAGCTGTTGCCACTTTGGCTAATTGTGAAAATGTATCGTCTGTAAAAGTCGTGACTGGTGAGACACGGTATCATAAAATTCTTGACGAGTTTCCCGAGATCACACGACCAGCTGGCCGATATCATACCACACCACATAACACTGTCCATCACATACGTACGACACCAGGCCCTCCAGTATCTTCTACACCCCGCCGTTTGGCTCCCGACAAACTCAAAATCGCGCAAAAAGAGTTTCAGTCTATGCTGGCCAATGGTACAGCTAGACCTTCTGAAAGCCCGTGGTCCTCGCCCTTGCATTTAGCGCCAAAGAAAAACAATGGTTGGCGTCCATGCGGTGACTACCGCAAGCTCAATGCCCGCACGGTGCCTGATAGGTATCCGATTAAGCACATCCATGACTTTACGCATAGCATCTCTGGCTGTAAAGTATACAGCACTTTAGACCTGGAAAAAGCTTACAATCAGATACCTGTCAGCCCAGAGGACATCCCCAAAACAGCGATCACCACGCCGTTTGGAATGTTCGAATTTCCCTACATGACTTTCGGTCTCCGAAATGCGGGTCAAACATTCCAACGGTTTGTGGACGAGTTGACAAGGGGGCTCGATTTCGTCTACTCCTACCTTGATGATTTCCTCATATTCTCTAAAACTGAATCAGAGCATGAGGATCATCTGCGGGAGATTTTCAAGCGGCTGAAGCAGTACGGTATGTTGCTGAACACTTCAAAGTTTGTCCTTGGCATAAATGAGGTAACCTTTCTAGGTTTCCGAATCTCAGAAAGCGGCTCTAAGCCACTTGATGAGAAGGTGCAGGCGATTCAGGATTTTCCTGCTCCTAACAACGTACGTCAGCTCAGAGGCTTCCTGGGTATGCTCAATTTTTACAGGAGATTTATTCCTCAAGCAGCTCAGCTCCAAGCTCCATTGCACGCTTTGTTAACCAGTTCGGTAAAAGGGACGCAGCCAATTCAGCTCGCGGGAGACACCTTAGCAGCGTTCTAAGCCTGTAAGGAAAGCTTATCCAATGCTGCGTTACTAGCTCATCCCGACTGCACAGCTAAGCTTGCTGTAGTAACTGATGCGTCGGACAAAGCTATCGGCGCAGTTTTACAGCAGCTCAGGGATGACGCTTGGGAACCGTTAGCTTTCTTTTCCCGTAAGCTTAGTCCTTCGCAGACGAAATACTCACCTTATGATAGGGAGTTATTAGCCATCTACGAGGCTATCAAATATTTTAGGCACATGCTCGAAGCAAGGCATTTTATAATCTACACTGACCATAAGCCGATCAGTTTTGCATTCCATGAAAGGAAGAATAACTGTTCGCCTAGGCAGTTCAGACACCTCGACTTTATCTCCCAGTTCACCACAGATATCCGACACATATCGGGTAAAAACAACGTGGTAGCGGATACTCTGTCACGTATTGAAGAGCTGGGAGCGCCAATAAGCCTCGAGACACTGGCTCAAAACCAGAACTCAGATCCTGAGCTCGAGAAGCTTTTGAGTGTGGGTTCGTCCTTACAGTTGCAAAAACTTCACGTTCCTGGAAGTGGTGTACCTCTGTACTGTGACATCAGTACCTCAACTTCCAGGCCCTACGTTCCACTAACTTGTCGAAAGCAAATTTTCGATAGCCTGCATTCCCTCAGCCACCCTGGCGCTAACGCATCGGCCAAGTTAGTAGCCGAGCGGTTTGTCTGGCCAGGCGTGCGAAAGGACTGCAGAGAATGGTCACGTGCGTGTATACCGTGCCAGAAGGCGAAAGTCAACCGTCATGTGACTTCTCCTCTCGGCAATTTTATCTTACCGCGCGGTCGTTTTCAAGAGATCCACATAGACTTGGTAGGACCTCTACCTGTTTCGCAAGGCTTCCGGTACTGCTTGACAGCCGTAGATCGTTTCACTCGATGGCCGGAAGTAACGCCCATTGAGGACATTACAGCAGAAACTGTCGCGAAAACCTTGCTGTCCACATGGATATCGCGGTTTGGTTGTCCAACAGCTATTACAACCGTCAGTTTGAATCGGTTTTGTTTCAGTGTTTGTCCAAATTGGCCGGATTCGAACACAAACGGACAACAGCTTATCATCCGGCATGCAATGGGTTGGTTGAACGGTTTCATCGCCAACTCAAGGCAGCGATAGTATGCCATGCGAATGATAGATGGACCGACTCATTGCCATGGGTCTTGTTAGGCATAAGAACTTCCTTTAAGGAAGACTTGCAAGCCTCGTCTGCAGAATTGGTCTATGGAGAGTCGCTAAGACTTCCCGGCGAGTTTTTTGAGCCTACCATTAGTGGGACCACAGATGTCTCTGAATTTTCCGCTAGGCTCAGAAGCTTTGCCGAAAAGTTGCGACCCTTACCAGCTTCGCGTCATTGTAAGCCCAGAGTATTTATTTAGAAAGAGCTCGAAACTTGTGATCACGTCTTCCTTCGTGAAGATGCATTACGAGGTTCTCTCACACCCGCATATTCTGGCCCCCACAAGGTGATAGCCAGAGGGGGATAAAGTTTTTCGGATTTTATTTAAAAACAAAGAAACAGCAGTATCGATCGACCGCCTCAAACCGGCTTTCGTACTGTCTGTCGAAAATGCGGATCATTCACAAGTTCCGTCAAATTATTTGACACATTCAGGTCGTCTGGTGAAGTTTCCGGACTATTATCGCCCCTGATGGTCTCTGGAGGGGGGTGATGTAGGCTACTCAGCTCGGCGTATTGTCGATGTCGACAATTCTAATTTATCGTATGTACCGCATCACTAGCCGCGACTTCAAGTTTTATTTTAGTAGTGCGCGCGCATGTGTCAGTTAGAGAAAGATTTGTTGCTTGACTGCGGTGCGCTCCTTACCTATTGAAAAAATATTAATTTCATTGTGTTTTTCCATCGCTTCACCCTGTTTATCGTTTCTATCACATTTTTCTACCTCTACCGTAATTTTCCTGTTGTGCCTTCTACTTCTACATTCGGTGTGTGGTCTGTTCAGTGTAAATACAAAACCTATTCGTGAGTGAGATTTTCTTCTCTAAAATTACCACCTGACCAGGGACCACCCCCCTACGCTAAAAGTGCAATAAAGTGTTATCTATCTATCTATCTATCTAACAGTATAGAGGTGATTATATTAAGTATCACGAAACTAGTCAACGTCAAATCAATTCAATCGTCATGTCAATTTCTACACTAATAGTGGTATTACATACTCAACAAATTTCTGGCTTCCATGCTTCACCACGGGGGCTTATCCACCCACACGCTGTCTGCAGCTTCTTGTAAGGTACTTTTTAAAGTAAGAAGGCGCATACGGAAATAAACATCTACAACTATCATATTTTTTATTAATACCTAATGTATCAATAATAATATCAACTTGTACGTTTCATTTATGATATTTAGTAGTATTACTTGGTACGTAATATATCTTGAAGTTGTAAGAAAATAAAGGCGGTGATTAAGTTTCCATGTAATGTAATAACAAATGGATACGGTAACTGGGGCCTGCAATAGGTAGCAAACATGTGCAACTTACTTGAGACAATGGAAGCACGCGCGGGGCGGTCGGTGATGTTCTCGTGGAGAGCCACGAGCGCGAGTCTGCGTCTGCGCAGCCACGGGAACGTGTCCAGGAGGGCGCGCCGGAAGTTCTGCCCCGTCAAGCAGTACAATACGAAGTTAATGCCAAAGTTCGTGTTGAAGCAAAGTAGACAAATTTGTTGTAGCGCCGCCCACTTGCCGCTGTACTCGTGCTCGCCCTGTCGACAAAAGAAACACTGTTGGGTGTTGGGTACTAATGCTTACGGTAACATACAAGTTAATAATTTATATAGGCAAAATCAGCGCATTTCCTTTTAACATTTATTTTATGTATTTATTTATTAGACGGCCTTAGCCGATTACCTAATAAAATTAGTCTAAAAATACAGTAAAATATAGTAAAACGTAAAAAAGTGTCTCCACATGAACTCACAGTTAACTGCTTAGTATTCTATTTAGGTACCCTCTATCGCACGCAATGTGTGGACTGACATGTTGAAAAAGTTCAAAAATAACAACGCAGAAAAGTAAAAAATAACAAGGCAGACAGTTAGTTTACTTTGTCTACTTGCACATCATATTGTCATATGGCATTTTACTGTGGGGTTCTGCTGCTGATATATTTTTATATCACAAAAGCGGGCGGTTTTTGAGTTGGGTCCCCGCGACTCGTCAAGGGATTTTTTTAGCAAATTAATTTATTAACTTTACCTTCTTTATATATTTATGAAAATATAATGCACGTTCGTAAAAACTTCCATAAATTCAAAGTAAATATGTAGTGATCATCATAACATAAACACTAGAAATAAGGATAGGAATGTTGTACCTACATTAAGACTGAAGGCCTTCGTAGGCAACTGCGTACGTTTTTATAATAAAATTACAAAATGTATAACGGAGCTCACAGAAAGTAAATTCAAATTACGATTAAAACTGTTCTAATGAGAAAAGCATACTACCTATACTGTTCGTAATTATATAGAATATAAAGATGCGTGGAACATTCCACTTTTGCTAAGTAGCGAACTGGTACATAAGAAACATATCTAACTGTAGAAAACAAAAAAAAATTAACAAAATCTCTGTGGTTCTTTAGTTATGGTGATAATTTGACGTTCATAAGTGCGTCTGTGATGCCTAATAAAGAGATTTTGATTTGATTTAATATTCTATCCTGGGTAGTTTTTATCTGTTCGGTGTATTTTGTTTCCACAATTTTAGCAAATTATTTTAGTCTACTCTGAAATACAGATTGAGGTTCCTTTAGCCGGCTATGGTCATATCTCAGTTATAACCGTATTACAAATCCCACTGAGTGGCCCAACATCGCTAACCATTTCGACGAATTCCGTCTGCAATCTAGCCATGGAAAAACATTTTTAATAAATTTTATTCCACAATCCCACTCATCATTTCTTAGTACGAAAGCAAAGCTCTCGATTCATTTGCTCGTTTGGCTTTTTCCATCAATTTCTCGTATTATTCTCGGAAAAAAACGGATTACAAAAATTTGAATCGAATCTTCTTTATTAATCTAATTATTGCGAATAAGACAGCTTTGGCATTTGTTCCATTTAGCTACTTATTTATTATTATTATTATTCAGCCTGGTTTGTCCCACTGCTGGGCAAAGGCCTCCCTACCCTCCTTCCACTCCTATTTAGCTACTTATTCAGACAAAAAGGTAACGTATATCTTGTAATCATATTTAATTTGGGTCCATTTTCGGTTTAGATGTGCTGGAAATACACCGACATTCAAATTATTATTATGCAGGGTTCGAAATAGTTTTAAAAGCATTTTTTTAAGGCACCTAAAAAGTAATAATTTAGAGTATAATTATTTATGGATGAATGACCATAACCTTGACATTAACTTTTCGAAAACAAACAATGCATGCAATTTATACCATATAAATAAAACGCTTGACATACACTTTACATATAATAATATTTAATTAGATTGTGTCGAAGAAGTTACTCTGCTAGGTTTGTAGACTCAAATATGAAATAGAAAAGCCACGTTCAAAAAATTAAAGTTAAGCTTTCAAACTTTACTTACGAACTAAGAGAACTCAGAAAGGCCATAGACACTGCTTTGTCTGCATACTATGTATACGCGGCTAAGGTACGGAATTCTACTCTGGGGAAATAGTGTTGATGTACAAGATATTTTTATCGGAGTAATTTAAACAACATTAATATCTTGCAAACAAATGTTTTGGAGCAGTAAATAAGACCTTATCGTATCGCAAGTATTATCTGATCATGTAATTAATCGTAATCGTACACTTTCGATCCAAGTATATTTTGAACGAGTGGCCGCTCGCGACTTTGTTAGAGCAAATCATAATAAATAGGAATACTGATTCGAAACTTCGCATTGAAATGAAACAAAAGTAATTTATAATTAGAAACACTCTATGATCTTTGGTAATTTCTACAAAATGCATACAGTCGTTTTCAAAACATTAAGACGGACTACTTGTTTTAAAACAGTTATTATATAATTCTTATTATAAATACCGCTTAGACATCTTTATTCAAAAATATATACAGAGAGCTGCAATATTTTATTAGGTTAATAAAACGTTATACTCCATTAGACGGCGAACCTGCCGCACGACTTGACCCATCGTGATATTTACGCACAACCTGACAGTACATCCATCACACCAATATCGCACGAACGTTACGCGAGCTGAACTCTTCCCTTATTTAAATAACATCAAAGCTGAGAGATATTCTGAAAGACGTTAAAATATCAAGATTGTTTTCTTTTCAAATTACCAAACCTGAAATGTTTGCTATAATCTGAGCATTGCCCTCATAATCCAAAACAAAAGCAAACATACTTGTCTTGCTAATTCGCTTTATCAAATAGTTAATTGAATCGATTGAAGTGATTTCAATCTGCCTTTTGTTAGATGTTGACAATTAGGCTGCTCATTAAAACTACTATTATTTGGTTAGACATTAAATCAACGTCGTTCGAATCAATTAACCTCTCTTGAAAATTTAGGTGTTATTCGAACGAAAGGGTCACCCGACGACACCCGGTCGACGCGATGGTGGCAGGTCGCGGTCGCTAACACAGTTAGCAGGCGCCTGCAGGTGTCTAGTTAATGGCATAAAACTAACTCGTGTCGTTAGTAACTCTCCCCCGGCTACAAATATTGGGGCTGAACTAAATGTCACGCGTAATATCGGTATGAGTGTTATTTGCTGATATACGTTTATAGTTATTTATATTTCGCATCCTGTTCTTTGTGTTGCAGTACGTTCTCGTCTTAAATATTTTGTGTTAATGTTATATTTTATCTGTTCTTAAAACTTATATTCTCACCTGGTACAGTTCAATACGAGTTTCTCAAGTTTTTAAGGTTTTCAATTAGTTGTGTTTGGCCTTCTATTAGTCGAAAAGAACTTTTAAAATGTTAGCCGTCTGGATTGGTACCACAGTATTGCCAGTTATTTTACCGCCATGCAGTAGTGTGCAAGAAGGTAACCTATCATTCTTTCGAATTTTTATACCTTCGAATATTAATTTCCCCAAAATGGTTCATAGAATTGTTGAGTTCCAGATGGATTATTATACATATTTTTATTTTTACGTAAATACAGTGCAAGGATTATTGTGGTCCGGTTTGAAGGGCATTGTAGCCAGCAAAATTATTGGGCATATGAGACTTAATGCTGAGTGTGTGCGTGTGTGTGTGTATGTGTCTGTTACCACTTAACGCCTTAGGGTAACGATTTAGGGAACAATTACTTTAAATACACATAATCTAACAGTCTAACAAAGATGATTCATCCGAAAAGCGATGACAAACAGAACGTTCTTCGGGCTTGAAGATTGACCAAACTAACTTGATAAACTTCCTTTTCATCCCGCCATCTCGGAAAGAGTATTTTTGCTCTGAGTGCAAAAGTCGTTTTTATCGGCTAGAGGATAAAGTAAATTTGAATTTAGAACATCGTGTGCACTAAGTTTGTGAACTTAAAACATCATTAAACCTATTTACTTCTAACTCCATGGTGCCGAATTCATCATACAACTTTTTTTTATTTGTTAAAAACTCGGACTCGGATCCTCCTTGGCGTACTTTTTTTTAATTTACTTTGTGCTTCGATCATATCTTTGTGCGTGGAATGTTCTTTTCACGTCATATTTTCAAAACCTTAGGTTAAAAACAAGAAACTTGAAAACAAGTGAAAAACCTAAAATGAGTGATTCTAGCGACGAAGAAGTTTATTTGACGCGCCAACAGAATTGACCGAAACTGTTAATAATGCGCTAATGAGCTTTCTCCATCAACAATTACGCGAGAAGTATTTGAAACAGTACGATATGTTTAACATGTGGCGATTAGCTAAAGGAGCCAAAACTTTCTCAGAAATCGTTTTGCTGGCATTTTTTATTGAATTATCCGAGACCAAGAAACCAAGCACTCTATGGAGTACGTATTCAATGCTAAAAGCAACAATAAAGATGAAAAATAGACAAACACATCGACATCTATCCTAAATTAGTGGCATTTTTTAAAAGAGCCTCATCTGGTCTTCAACCAAAAAAATCGAAGGTTTTCAGAGCATCTGAAATTGAAAAGTTTCTTAACGAAGCACCTGATTCTGTATATTTGGCGGCAAGATTATTATGCAATACTTACCTATCATAATGTAGTAGTTAATACCTAAAGCGAAATAAAAGTATCTTGTGATTGTAAATGATTTTTTTGCATTTAGTCATTTCCTCGCTGAGGTGGGATGAAAAGTTACGTGTTGCACTCGAGTGCAAATATTTTTCACCTCGTGCTCTTTTGATTCCCTCGCTAACGCTCAGGATTCTAATTTTTTAATCGCTCGCTGCGCTTGTGATTCAATTTTAGAATCCTTCGCTTGCTCGGTCATCAAAATTGAGCACGCGGTTAAAAAGCAACTTTGCACTCTTGTATAACAAATAACTATTTTTAACTCAATATTGTTCTCGAAGTAGCGGCAGAACTTATTTGGAAGGAATAGTCCATTTAATATCTTCATAATATGACGATTTACGCCAGGGGTTCAACAAAAGTCATACTATTTCGTGGCCTTTTAGCTTCTGCAATCTCACGGGACCTACCTCCATTTCGGTCATGATGAGCTACGACTACATAATAATTTATGTTGTAAATTATTTAAAAATAAAATTAAACCGTCTCCATAACCACAAATAGGCACTCAAAAGTGAAAAATAAATTAATATAATTATTAAAAGCGCTACCCACTCATATATTTGAAGTCGGTGCCAGCCAAGTCTATTAGGTAGTAGATAGATACTCTCCCTCCCTCCGTCAACCCTGGGTGCAGCAGCCATGTCATGATGGAGTATCTACAAGTATCTACCTACTTACTACATACAGGCATACACAGTATTTATCTACTACCTATTAGACTTGGCTGGCACCGACTTCAAATACATGAGTGGGTAGCGCTTATAATAATTATATTAATTTATTTTTCACTTTTGAGTGGCAAGTCCAATGAACTTAGTATACGAGTAAGAGGTGTCATAAAGCAATTTACGAATATGGCCCTTTTTCACACCCACGGAACTAAATAAAATTGTTACGTACAAGGAAACATGTAAGCTAAGGATAATATTAGAAACCAAGAAGCCTAACTCAAATACCGAATAAATAATGTCTATGTTCGGTTTCACAATGATGGGAATACAATCGTGGAAATACATCAAATACGGAATCTGTTTAAAAATATCATATAGGTTTTCGCAACGGAAAACCGATGCGAAAACCTAACGGAATACGTGAGGGACAGGTACCCGGCGGCGCCCGGTGCCCCTGGCGGGCTAGCATAAACGTATTGCATTTCTCTTTACCATTTTCTAATCAGTACAATGGACCGGCTTGTAATTTCCGCAAAATATATATATTGTTATTTTGCATGCAAGTGAGAACCACTTTAATCAGCCTCCATATATGAGTAGGTACAGCGCGTCCACGGTATTCGCGAAATATTTAAAGAATTTAGCTGCTTTTAAATACTTGTATTATATGCTATGCTAGTGAACTACACAGTGACAGTTTCCAATTTCAGTTCAGTTTCGTCTTATTACGTTTTATATGACTCATTCTTTCCATAATTGACTACCTCGAATGGAAGAAAAGAAATTTTGACGTATACAAGTGTATTTCCACCACTAATTATAAATATAAATTAAAAAAAATATTTAAAAAATTATACTGCTGCTTGCTGATGTAACTGGCCCATTTTAGCTTAGAACAGGTTTCTACATACCTTACCTATTCGAACATACGTACATTTCGTAACGAATTTCACCCCGCGAGTCTTAACATTGCAAACGCATAAATAACTACTGCCTAGAAAGAATTCACTGACCCTTCGGAAAAAATCTCCGCCAGTCATAAGGCTTTGACCGCTTCCCTCCATTGATGCGTGAAGTAGTTTAGGCAGCTCTTAGCATATATATATATGAGTCAGTTTAATTTAAATGATTAAACAAATATCTTGATAACATTGTAAACATTTTGTTCCGCAAAATTGCGTCTAAAAGAAAATCATTGAAACAGGATCGGCGCGCGGTATCTAACAAACACAAAGTCAATTGATATGACCTCAATTTTCCTACCGGGATAAGTGACTTGCAAGAAAGCGCGCGCAAATTCGGCGCGGCGGGAGGCCGCGTGCCGGTCCGCGTCTTAATCAAGCGAAGACATACCGAGACCGGCCCCCTCGTGGCTACTCGCTACTGCCGCCGCGCCGTGATATTTGTTAATGTCAGGACCTATCATAACAATAACAAGATGATACGAGGGGAGTACAAAGTTTTCTCGGTATCGGTTTTTTTTTTGTTGGTAATGAGGGTCGTTTTTGTATATCGTTCTCTTATGACTTTATCCAAGGTGACAATTAGTAAATTTCGTCGGTTTACCATCAATAGTTTATTCAAAATCGTGCTTCGAGTGCAACTAAATATATGACGCGAAAATGTTGACCAAAATCGAGCGCCGCGCTGTTATTAAACTCCTGACGAAACAAGATAAATTTCAAAAAAAGATTCACGAAGAGATGGTGGTCATTTACAAGGATTCCGCTCTTTCGTTGTCTACCATACAAATGTGGTCAAGTGAATTTGAAAGGGGCAGAGAAAGCATTGAAAATGACTCTCGATCTTGTTTCTTGTTTCTGCCACCACAGAAGAAAACGTAAAAAAGGTCGAGAAACTTGTACTCAAAGTTGCTCGAATAAAAACCAATTCGTTAGCAGAGATGACCAAGCTATCCGTGGTACCATACATTCAATACTTCATGACTGTTTGAACCTCTCAAAAGTCAGTGCAAGATGGATGCCACGAATGCTCACTCCACCGCAGAAACGCAGTTGTAAAGAGTTTTTGAAGCTCTGTGGTGAAAATCTTATTAAAGTTTTCGAGAGAAAACCTGGGTTCGTCACTACGACCCTGAAACCAAACACGAGTCAATGCAGTGGGTCAAAAACGGTGCAGAATCTCCGAAAAAGTTCAAAGTCACGCAATCGGTGGGAAAGCTCATGGCCACAGTATTCTTGGACTTGAAAGGGATTTTGATTATTGAATATACCAAAAATAGCTAAAGTATAACCGCAGCAGCTAACGCAACCACTATGCGTAATTCAAAGGAAGTACTTAAAGAAAAAAGGCGAGGAAAACTGACCGCGGGTGTCTTGCTCCTCCACGACAACGCGCCGGTTCACTCGGCGCGCGTTACCAAGGCTGTTATTCAGAAGTGTGGTTTCCAATGGATCAATCATCCACCTTACGGCGCAGACCTGTCACCTAGTGACTATTTTTTTGTTCCCGAAGCTGAAAAAAGAGATGGGAAAAAAGGAGTGGGAAGCAATTTTCCGACGATGAAGAGCTCAAAACGATAATTTTTCAGAGAAAGATTAAAGTTATTTTTGGAGCGTATTGAAAACATGATTTCGCGTTGTAAGAAGTGTATTGAGATTGCAGTGGACTACATAGAAAAACAAAATTATTTCAGATTTTGCTGCCTTTTCTTTCATATCCATACCGATAATACTTTGAACTCCTTTCGTAATTGTTAACTATATCACGCATATGCTTCACCCAGTCTCGAGACCCTGATGATCCTTACATATTTGGTATTATGACTACATTTTTAAATTTAGTTAACATTTTATTAGCTTTCATGCTTTTATATCGACAGATACAAAGATTATCACGATTCCTCTGATACGTAATGTGGTAACCTCACATTAGTTACGTCTAGCAAGACACTCTTTAGAATCTTATAACTACTATTCCGTACTGTCCGATTAAACACATAATAACAAGTTATTTTGAGAACAAGTCACAGTGTAAGTAAACAATAACTTGTAAAATGTCTCTCCTGTAAAAACTGTCAAAGTTCGACTGGTCTGATCTGCGCAAATCACAGACATGTAATACGTATAGTAGCAAATACTCGTACATTGGCCTGATGACGTTTTATCTCTCAGAATAATTTGGCAGAACAAACAAAATTTTTTGTCTGTTTGTTTGTTTGTTTGTTTGTGTGTTTGTTACCTATAGACTCGAAAACTACCGAACGGATTTTAATGCGGTTTTCAGTGTTTGATAGCATACATCTTAACTTAAAATATAGGCTATTAAAATTTTGAAAAATCTGCTTATGGGGGGGATTAAATGGGGGAGAAGTTTGTATGGAAAAAAGTTATTAGATTGTCCTAGAATCTTGAAACTCAAAATTTATACTTATAATTAAAAATTAACGAATACGGGTCCGAGATTTTTTTGATGTTAAGCTTCTTTAAGCGATGAGGACAGGAAATAGGTAAAATTAGTCTGAATTTGAAACGCTGTATAGACTATGAAAATGAATGAAATACATACATGTAAAATTTTATTTACATAAAAATATACTATGGCAAAAACTAAATTTCAGCGTTTTCAGTAAGTCTTAAAAAACAACTCGGAACTTTACATGAAAAGAGCTATAATTTTGACAGAAAAAGCAAATCTCCACATTTTTAGCTTCTATAGACTCAAAAACTACCGAACGGATTTTAATGCGGTTTTCATTGTTTGATAGCCTATATCTTAACTTAAAATCGGGTGTATGTTTCATAGCGCTGCACTGTGATACCGCAATGCTGAAATATCTTAACATAAGCGTACGAAGTCATGCAGGAAAAGCGATAACCCACATTTTTTGCTTCCGTAACTGTTAGCTAATTTTGAGACTGCTAATTCTGAGTAACGAGACGAGCAAGGCGTTTGCCTGATAGTAAGCGCCAAACTTGCCCATAACAATTGCAGTGCCATCCATAACTTTTAATACCATAAAAGTACTACGTAGCACTACATTGCGCTCATCACCCCGAGACATCAAATATTAAGTCTTATATGCCCAGTAATTTTGCTGGCTACAATGTCCTTCAAACTGGAACACAGTAATGCTTGCGCACTACTGCTTGGCGGCAGAAAAACAGGCAAAGCGGTGGAACCTACCCAGATGGCCCCCCGCGTACGAGAGACGTACCACGAGTGAATATAATATTCATCATCATCATCCGCCCATCACGTTCCCATTGCTGGGACACGGGCCTTCTCTCTTAGAGATAGTATGGTCCATAATCTACCACGCTGGCCCAGTGCGCGTTGGTGAGTGTCACATGTCTGTCATGATTTTTTGAATTTTTGTGATGAATCCTTGGACATGCCGTATTTTTCCCAATGTTATCCTTCACCGATTTTAGAACAAGTGTTAAATCCGCACATAACTTTAGATAGTCAGTGGTGCAAGGCCAGCGGTATACAAACTCGGGTGCGTCGGATCGAAAGTCGCACGGTCTCCCACTGAGTCACACTCGCTCTCAAAATATTATATTACCATTGATTCATATCTTAACTCACTTGAAGCAGGCCTATAGCACTCCGCACTGTAGGTACGAAGCTACAAGTACATACACCAGCAACGGGTCGTGCGGAGTTCAGTGGGTTGTCGCGCGCCGCCCGTGACGCACGTACGTTATGCGCCCGCCGCCGCCCGCCCCGCTTTACGACTAGTATTACGTGGTATCACTGTCTAACACAAATATGAAAACAAGCAAATACTGCATCGTATTTGACTGCCTAAATACCAACAAGGACCAGAATCTCTCTTTTTTTTGCAATTCCGAAGGACATCGAAAGGCAAGTAAATGTACCTACACCATTTTAAGGCAGTTATATTAGGTATATCTATTTTTAAATTCTGTGTTCTATCTATCATATATATGTATATATAACAATGAATTGCCTATCTACTCAAAACTTTTTTTCTGATATAAATGATGAATTTTATTAGTAGGTATTAGGTATTATTATATATAGTCTGTGCTATTTATTATCATTATCAATGTCTCTCGTATCGTATTTGTCTGAGTAGGTAATGACAAGATCTGTTTAAACAAGTGACGATAGGGTTTACTAGGTCGGGTATAGCTTTGTTATGTGTTTATTATCTAAATATTTTTACTTGAGGCCTAACAGGTACTTTTTTATTCGCCAACTACTATTAATAAAAACAAACACTTATATAAGTGTACATAGTGTTTGCCTAGTTATCTACTTAGAAAATAAAAATATGCACACTTGTAGAATAGTTGTAGTTAATACCTAATACTACTTGTATTATTTGGTATTAACTACAACTATAATTACTAGGTAGAATGAGAATAATAGTACCTCATAGATAGTAGAGATATACATTACTTGAACTATTCAAATTGATATTTCATCTGTGTGTTCGCTGTAGGCAGTGGCGTAGCTACCGGAGGGCTAGACGGGACAGTGCCCCCAAGCTCAGGGGGCTACACGGACTCTGACTTACAAACTATAAATTGAACTAGTGAAAGTTTCTCCCACATTCGGAATAAAACCAAAACAAGTTCCAGGAAAGCGACTTTAATAATGGCAACTTATTTGAAAAAAATACAGGGGTATTCCAAACAAGTCTCGAACATTTTTGTTTGAAATCGGTATCTTCTAGGCAAGCATGATCCATCGTCGACCGCGTCATCACTTTCCATCAGGTGAGACAGCGGTCAAATATTTGCCTATAAAATAACAAAAAAACAAAAAAAAAATTGCGGGGTGTTCCCCGCAAGTTTCTGATGACGAATCTGGAGTTTGAACTGGAGTAGAACAAACGATTTTAAATATTTTAGTAAAGGCTCTTGTTTATTTTTTGCCCCAGGGCCTTTGGTTACCTAGCTACGCCACTGTCTGTAGGTTAATATGACTGGTGCTATGATGCAGCGCTACGCGAGCTAAATTGAATTAGTATCATGCTTTCGAAGTAAGTACCTATCTATATATCGCTGTATGGTATAAAGAAAAATGAGCCAAAATACTTCTTACGATTAGGCGGTGCGTTCCACTTAGCTCCGGTGCGTACATCTTGGTATCCAATGGTGGAGTGGCGATAGCGGTTTTGATTATGCAGTTCCTGTGAGCAAACTCTTCGTAGTGTATTCTGTAGAATACCGACAGGCTGTCAACTTCACGATGATTTGCCAGGCTTCGAAGTGTGGTGGTTCCACCAACGTATCGTGTTGATGAGCTTTTATGCACGTCTTTTGATCGACTCTAAAGACTTGAACTGGTACTTGGCAGACCCGTACCAAAGGTACTTCATACAAGAACGGACCTGTGCTTGGACAACGTTCAAAAGTTGAAACGGAGTGTAGTACCGCCTGACTTTGGGCAAAATACCAATTTTTTTAGCAGCATCTATTGCTTTGGATTCCATTTAGGTGGGTTCCTAGAAGTTCAAGTTGGTCATCTATCGGTATTGATACACTAAGAAAAGAAGGAAGCAACTGGAATTGGTCCTTTTTTGTTCTTCGTTGTCGATGCACGTGAAGAGAATGCTAATTCGTCGTTTAAATTGGAGTTAATCTCATGAAGACAAGCGCTTAAATTCTTCTAAACACAATTTAGCTGCCGCTAGATACTCGGAAAATATGAAATTAGTCTTTCTGAACAATAAGGAACCTTGAGGTGACTTACTCCGATAGAAGCTAAAAAGGAGTTTATTAACTACCCGAAACTTTTATGGTTTACATTTTATCCCGGAAAATGGCAAAAATCCGCAGCATAAATCATTTGCTGTCGTCCACGCGAACGTAGTCGCGGGCAAAAGCTAGTAACTAAATAATATTGAATTAAACACTACTGGATTTGCTCGCGATGTAATACGTACCTATGTCAGCCGGGTTGTGGACAATAATGGCACAGTTTTACATGTGGTAGTGTGTAGCAGCTAAGTCCTAATGCAATGAACAGTGTTCGGTGGGAAGTACTTCCTCTCTTAAACTAAAAAAAAAGAAAGGTAGAAAAGAAACAAATTATGTTATTGAGTGAGCCTTCAGATTTCCTACTCCGAATAATATTATAAATGCGAAAGTTTGTGATATTGGAAGTTAATAACGCAAAAAAAAATGGTATGTAGAAACCGAACCCGAGGCCCTGGGAAAGGCAACAGCATACTTTTGATCCCGGGAATCTGCGTAGAGCAACTAGTATAAACTAATATATTGTTTGGAGCTTTGTCTAGATTAGAGACCCTTTATAAGAATATCTTCCAGCGATTTATTAAGATTTTTTATAAAGTTTCGTGAGTGTTATTCATAATTGTTATTATAGAAACGGCTAAGACTCAAGAATAAAACGTCGAAATTACCTCTGACTAGGTTTCCTACATATAGGAATGACAAGAGGACGGTAATTACTGGACGTCGCCGCTTGTTCTTTTAAGTCCCAGAAGAAGGACCTCCAAAATATCCGAAACGTGGTCGGAGACGGTTTACCCTTGCTGTTTTTATAATATCAGAGTATCCCACACATTTTTGGACTTTCACTATTATGAGTATAAATCTTTGTTTTGAATATACTGTTTGTTTACGTTTCAATCTGTTGGATATCCAAACAAATTCCTAAAATAGATACCTATAATAATTACTCTTTGATTTAATGTTTTAAAATACTGAATATTATTAACACATTTCTGGGATAGATATAAATTTAAATAGTAGTATTTTTTATTATACTTCCAGTATTTATTATTCAAAACTAATTATTTGGCAACAAACTATTATTATTTATCAGCCGTGATCGTCCCACTACAGGAAAAAGCCCTTTCCCTCTTTCCACTCTTGGCGGTTAAGAGCCCTTTCAGTCCAGTCATAGGCCATGTTTGAGGTTTCCGGGCGATCTATAACTATATCGTGATGAAATTACATTGCAGTCAAAAAATATAATAGTGTAGCGCTCAGCTGACGGCAAATATTTGGCGAATAGTTGTTGAATAGGCGAATGAAACTTAAAAACTAAATTTTGCCTGGGAACTTTAAGCGCTCAGCTTTAATGCATGATAGGTAAAAGGGTTTGCTGGTGCGTAGTACAAATCCTAGATTTTTATAAGCCTTGTCTACTATCGTATCTATATGTTCCGTCATACTCAGTTTTTGGTCTAACAATACTCCTAGATCAGAAAGAAAGAAAGAAATAAACGTTTATTTGCAACAACTTATAAACTATGAACATATGACATGAAAAACAAACAGAAAATAAAAAAAAACATTAAGTCTGACAGAGTAAATAAATAAAATAGGTAATTGTTGTAAACCGGCCTCAACTCAGCGTTGTGCTGGTCGTGCGACCAGCGCTGGTCTTCCGTTGAGGCCGTTTGAGTTACTGACATTTAAACTAAAAACAAATCGCCAACAAATACATTTAATAATAGTGACTATTTTTTAGTCGCGAGGACGTGTGAGGGTGTGTGTTTGTGAGAGAGGGTGTGTGCGCGTGTGTTTTTTATGTTCGTATTTGTGTGTAGCAAATTATATTTCGTATTATATGGCACTTGTATCATGCTTTAAGTTTCCTGCGATTTTTGGTGGACAGTAAGATTTTTTTTAATTTTTGTTCTAAATCCTAGGAAATTTTGCAGGCTCCTTATGGGCGGTGGAATGTTATTCCAACACTTAGTTGCTGAGTAGCGGAAACTACCACGGAAAGCGGCTGTGCAATGACTTTGCGTTGATAGCTGTACCGCTCTCTGCCGTGATTCATGGGTTATATGCCTAGGCGTCCAAGACAACTTATCATATAGGAATATAGGAGCTTGGTACTTAATCACGCCAAAAAGCAGACAAGCTAGATGAAATTTTTAGCGGTGCTTCATTTTTTAAATGGAGTGTTTATTTAAGTAGGGTGTCACATGTGCTCTTAACGGAATATTGAAGCAAAAACGAGCACACGCATTTTGGACACGTTGAATTAACTTATGGGATCACGTACTAATTCAACTTTTTGTATAGGTATGGAGTTAAAGCTATATGTGAATTTTGGTGGATTGATTTTGCGAGTGAATGAGATTGTTTGGCATTTAAAAACATTGACATTTATTTTGTTAATTAAATAATAGTGAGAAAGCCGGGCTAGTGTGTTTTGGAGAGCGATACAGTCCTGGGCATTGTTAAATTTACAGAAAACCTTTTTGTCGTCTGATAATGTATGGAATCGAAACAGGTATATATATCGTATATTAAAGAAAGAGAAAGTTAAAGAAAGCTTAAAGAAAAAGAAGTTCAGAGCGTACCGTTTCGAGGAGATGCCCACCTATTAACAAAAACTTACTTAAATAACCCTTAACCCGCAGCTTCGCTTCTCATTAATGCAAAAACTATATGTACCTAGTTATATTTGCTCAGCATTAGTCTACGGGCGAAAATATATTTTAATTCATATGTAAATAATACATAGATGACCCGTATTGTAATTCAACTAGTAGTTTTTGAGATTATAAAGTATTTAAAAACTAATAGACGTACCATTTTATTTATAAAATGCTATCGCTATTGTCCACCAAATTTTACCTGGAAACGCGTGCCTAAACAACATTGCAATAAGAAAAGAACACTCACCATATTGGAAGCATATGCGGCGATCCGCATGGAGTAGGCCGGCACATTTAGCAACACGAATACGCTGGATACAATGAGCAGCATTCTGGTGACGCGCTGCTGCGATCGCGGGGAGTTATAAGTGCGAGGCTGGACGCCCAGAGACAGCATCGGGTGACCCCGGTAGTGTCGCTCCTGGCGAAGCACGTTGCTTGGGAGGCGCCCCGCGCGATACACGACCGCCGTGATCCACGAGTTCATTACCACGATAATGGCCATCGGCAGCGTGAACGCCACCAGTGTGTCCACTATATTAAACCGCGCCGCGTGTGCCAACAGCAGCACGTTAATGTGGCAGTCGTTGCCGCTCGGCACCGCAAACCAAAGCACAGGCAGGTTCACCAGCAGCGACGCCACCGCAAGCGAAGCGATGATAAGCCGCGCGCGCTTCACCGTGCACATAGCATTCCGCCGCAGTGGGTGCACGACCGCTACGAACCGCTCCAGTGTGAACGCCACCACCAGCCACGAGCTGTGGTTGCTGGTCACGTACGACAGATACACGAACAGCTGGCAGTAACCGTTTTGCGAGAACACCGTCGAAACACCCTTTGTCTTCAGCCACGGCGGTATGAGCTGGCACAAAAACAGCGTGTCCGACAACGCGAGAGCTGATAAATATTGAGACGTGCTCTGGTGCCTAAGTTTACTTTTGTAGAAAACGATGATAGAAATAAGGTTCCCGGCGATCCCCAAAACTATAAGCACTGACGTGTAATAAATGTTCAGAGTCAGAGCCAGTTTCTCTAAAAAAACGTCCGTGGCAGTGTCATTCACACTAGCTTCGTACACATCACCGATCGTAGTGTATTCTAACTCGTTCATCTCCGTCGAAAAGTTATCGAAAACCGCGGTGGTCGGAAGCGTCATGGCGGCGGCGACGGGCGATCACAGCCCCGCGTCAACTCGGAATGAACAGCGGCGGCTGCAAAGTCCTGATTTTATACTGTTAGTTCCACAGGTGCTATCCCGCCCGCGCGCCCGCACCCCCTGGCTCCGCCCCCTTCCCCCGCGCATCCCACTCACACCCGCGGACCACACGCCCCCGCGGCTCACAACCCGCCTATTCAACAAGTTCGCAAGAACATACCGGCACTTGCTACTTCATTTTTACTCACTTTTGAAACGTCTCAAGCGTTATGATTATGTTTTAACTGACGACAATTACCGCGTACCTAATCTTCTTCTCTCTTGTGGGAGTGTGATCAAATGTGTCGTAGTTTTTAGACCGCCCAAAGGATTCCAACAAGGTCTAACAATTATTGTCCTAAGACAACAACCAGTACCGGCGGCTTTACTTGCCTTACGTAGCACGGTAGCGCTCAGATAATCTGATTTGTAAATACCCGCTGCGAACGTTGCTTAACCTACAAGATCTGTTGAAAACTGCTAGGCGAGCTACGCTACGAGGGCTATCTATTTGAGCACATTGACATAAGATGCAATGATGATATGAATATGTGATTTGCACGCCTGCTTGCAGAATGAATACAATTGACAAGGAATATAATTAAAAATACCTACTATGTAATATTTTATGTATTCTGGCAAATAAATGTATGTTTGATTAATTGATAAGTTATGTAACGAAACAAACGGCAGCACTACATTCATTGTTAATCATGCGTTTCGTAGCTTGCTACAGCGCGCGGAGCATTGTGTCTACGGCGTAGCTAGCCTACGAAAATAGCTTTTCATAATCACAACTAGTATTCTAACTCTGGTAATTATGGCAACGTTAAAATTTCACCTGTAACATTTAACATCGGTTTTTCATATTACAATTGGCGATGCAACTTTTATGGGCAGGCGTGTTGCTTACCAGCACGTCTTGTCAATCTATCGTCAATGACTGACGGATCAACGCACAGCCTAAACCGCTGATCGTAGAGACCTAAAACTTGGAGGGTATGTTCTTTGTATGACGTAGGCATCCGATAAGAAAGGATTTTCCGAAATTCTACCCCTAAGGGGGTGAAAAAGGGCAAAGTTTGTATGGGACAACGTGATTCCTTGGACCAATCAACTTCAAATTTTGCATAAACCTTTTTTAACAGAATTGATGGAAGAAATGTTTCGTATTTTATTGAAATTCATCCCCTAACGGGATTAAAAAGGGGAAGAAAGTTATTTTGGCGGTGATTTGTTTCGAAGTTGATATCAATACTACTTAGTGCTTTTGATTTAAATTACATTTTATTTTGACACATGTTTGAAAACTTAATCCGAATTTATTCAAAAAAGGTTGAACTCACTTAAAAACACAAGCAAATACTCTTTAAAATTGGAATGTCTCTAAAGTCACCGTACACGTACACATACGCTATATTAGTACCTCATTTGAAGGTTTCTTTTTGGCGGGAAGTGAAAAGTGATACAGTTCGATTTTGTTTTATTTTCCAAACAAGTGTTATTTCGAGTGATCATGTGTAATACTCGTATCGGTGGAATATTAACCATTATGTGTTCGTAAATGTGCGCGAGTGTAGGCAAATGAAACAAAATAGAGAAAACATTGTTTTTTATGTTCTCCTAAAAAGTTTATAGAAAGCTTGAATAAAGTTCCACCACTTTATAATAGAAGAGGGTCCTGCTTGTTGCTGATGACCCTCATTCTCAACAAAAGTATAGTAACTGGAATATTAAACAATCAAATAAAAACTACGTAAGACATGGTGGTATGGTCCTAGAGACTTTAAAAAATTTTAGCCTGCCGTAACGGGCGAACTTAAAAAAAAACATTTGATGGTTTCTAAGCTGAGGTTAGAGGTAATGCACTTTTAGAACACGGCATCGTAGAGTTCGAAATTTGAAATAGTAAGGACTAGAACATTTTGGTTATAAACTATACTAATCAAAGAGTTTTGTTAGAGTTTCAGTTTCCTATCAAAATCTGCTTCGCAAAAACTAAATATACAAAGCTCAAGGTCAAACTCTTAAGGTAGTGGGAATAGATTTGAGGGTAAGCTGCTTCTCTCACGGCCAGTTGTATGTGACATGCTCCAGAGTAAGCGCACAGAGTAGCCTGGTGATTGCAGCTCCCGAAGGGAAGAGGAAAAATATTATTTACATAGAAACACTGTGGTATGTGTGTAGTATTTCGATTACGTTGTAAAAATATAATACCCTCGTGTAACTTTCACCAGATCAAAGGCCGAGCTTCGTGTTTACAAAATAAAACAAAATTTTATGTTATTTTCATGTTTACTTAACCTTTAAATCCCTACACTGTACCTAATACAGACTATTATCTTATTGGAGGTAGAAAGAGCTCAGCGTGCAATACTTAAGGTCGCAGCTGGTCTCCCCTTCCGGTATCCCACAGTGGCCCTCTATACGAATTGGGAGGTGCTGACGGTCAGACAAACCTTCATCTTACATACAATACTTACGAAACACTCTGAATTGATTACGACCCTAACTTTACTAAAGGTAAGCGCAGGAAAGGCACTGTCTGTCTAACTCAATCCTTTAACACGTCCTTCTCCTACAAGTTTTTCTGCTTTTTGGGCGAGCACATTTATAATGAACTCAATTCTAAGCTAAACATATATCTCCTTCCCTCTTTTGCTTGCTAAAGAAATATCTCAAATCGCTTAACTCTCTTGAAACTGAAACAGTATTGACCACTGTATTAGACGTTAATTAAAACGATGATTTTTGTTTAATTCTTGTATTATTGTATGAAATCTTAATAAATGCGTTAACTATAAGAGAAAATGGATGAATGAAATAAAAACGTCAAATTGACAGCTGCTAGTGATGGGGGCGCAATAATCGTTTTTTTTTTTATTCGCCCGTTAGGGCAGGCTAAAGTCTCTAGGACCATACCGCCATGTCTTACGTAGTTTTTCTTTGATAGTTTAATATTTCATTTATTATACTTTTGTTGAGAAAGAGGGTCAACAGCAACAAGCCGGACCCTCTCCTAGTGCTTCAATAAAGTGGTGGCACTTTATCCAAATTTCAAAGTGGTTGCCATGTCTACAATTTGTATTACTAAGCTGGTATATTATGCTCGACCCTACCACTTATTTTGAGCTGTACCCGGTAGACCAAATATAGAAAAAGTACTTCACTGTAATAATGATTTAAGTCCACTATTACGTAAGTTTTTTTGTAATAATGCTTGTCTCTGCCCGCAAAAATTTTAAACAAAAGTTTATTTGTAATGGTTAGACAGTGTAGAGATCCCTTGTAGGTACGAGTATATCCATCGATGGTAGGCACCGCTTCTCACTGTGCAAAAGGTCCGTGTTCCAGCAAAGGACACGTAATGAATAATGCTGATGATGATCACTCCGATTGTTATAAAACAACCGCCGACTAATGTGTGATTTACATTTACTAACTACAACTTTACTCCTTTATTTTATGAACTGTGATGAGACTAGCACGTCGTTCGCCTGATGGTAAGCGCCACCCCTGTCCATAACTGATATAAAGCACTGCGTAGCACTGCATTGCGCTCATCACCCCGAGATATCAGATATTAAGTCTCTTAATATGCCCAGTAATTTCGCTGGTGACAATGCCTTTCAAACCGGAACACGGTAATGCTTGCGCATTACTGTTTGTTGCTCTTTTTACGACATAAGCTATAGCTACTGTTTTCGTTGTCTCCAGGCTCGGAGAAGGGGCGCGGCACGCTGGACGCGCTGCTGTGCACCACCTACTGCCGCTCGCAACTGTATCTGTCGCGGCAGCTGTCACAGCTTCACCCACACACCACCATGCCCATGTTCTCAGGTAAGTGTGTGTCTTGCTAATTAGTTTTCTACGTGACGCCTCAGGCAGATCCGTTTTTTGCGAAGGATTGAATTTTTCAGATATTATATAGGTAACATCGAGAAGGGTCCTCCGAAACTGTAAGAGACAGAATAATATGTTCTAAAAACTCATACGCGACTTGGGAATCGAACTCAGGCATTTTTAAAAAGGCATCTTTGTTTTATTGCGATATTAATTGTGTACCAACGAGTAAATGTTGTAACATGTAAATGTTGCAATGAAACCTTGCCTTTAAAATTTAAAAAAATTTGGTCGAATTTTTGATAGAACTGGAACAAAGATGTTTGTTAAAAAGAGTTACAGTATTGGCTAGCAAAAGTCTGTTTTTACTTGACACCTATGGCTTGGCTTGAATTGAACTTAATAGAAAATCACAATAACGCGCCTCGCAAAAAATGAATATGAATGTGATGTAGTATTTGCCTTGCTACTCCATTTACCCGTGGTGCGATGTCTATAGTCAATATTATCGGAATGTAAAACTCGTCTATTTATACAAACCACTGGCCAACACGAATGTCAATGCTTGAAATAATGCATGTATCTATGAGTATTGATTAAAATATTTTTTAAGTGCCTATGTAACTACCAAATTTGCCTGAAACACTTAAAAAGATATACAAATCTTATATTGTGCCCAACGATTCATAAAAAAGTTAGTACGTATATACTGCGACCTCCCAAATTAGCGTCAAGTAATGCTAAACAAAATTTTTGTTGAAAGGTATATTTTTCAAGAAAAGCTTTTAACAAATTCGTAATCGGAACCGCGAGCAGATTAAAATGAGCCAAAAATGGTTTACGATTATCTGTCAAGGAGTTCTATTGCCCACCTTCTGTCTTCATCATCAGATCAGCTGGCTGTCACCATACTCGTAATATTGCATTGTCATCGGACTTCGACAAGTATGCAAAATTTCAACTCATAAGAGGAAGTGGCTCTGATTCAACCTGCAAGATTTGACCCTAACAAATAAATAAATAAACATTGCAAGTTAAATTGAAGCTTGTAAAAAGACGCTCGTGTACTAACTTTTTTTATTACCTGATAGGCAAACATTTGTCCGCTGTCTCACCTGATAGAAAGTGATGACGCGGGCGACGATGGATCATGCTTGCATAGAAGATACCGATTCACTCTGTACTTGAAGACTACGAAGTACTGAAGACAGATTATAAGTATCGTAATTTCCCTATTTTGACCTCGTTGTATTGACCGTCGCTATAATAAATAAATAAATAAATAAATAAATAAATAAATAACGCCCAATGATCACATACATAGATCCTGACCCCTAACTAGGATTCCCTTTATCTAGGGAACCAGGAAACTATAAGGACCATGGTCCCACAACACCCAGACACGAAACAAATACCTTCGCTTTTTTTTCTGTGCACAAACATTTGTCCCGTCGCGGGAATCGAACCCAACCTCAGTGGTGTATGAGATTTGAGCCAACCTGCCCAACCACTGCACCGCAAAGGCTGTCAATAATATATTAATATAATTAATAACATATTATTATAATAATATATGATGTACATGATGCACGTAATATTTTTAAACCACCATACACAATACATTATAATTGTAAGTATACTCGTACTTCGAATATATCGTCTTTCAGTTGGCGAGGCACTTGATAAATGTTCAATGATTTAATTCAGCGTTTGTCTAACGCCATGCGCGGCGGCGACGTGCCTATCCAAACGTATCTTTCAATCAGGCTGCATTGTTGTGCTCACGCCTCAGCCTACGCTTACATGAGCTGAGCGGATTCCCGTCGCTGACCGGCCCAGATAAGGGGCCGACTGCTGCCTGTTGCGCTGAGATGACGGCCTTGCCCAGCCTGATACATCAACGTATGAACGGTCTGCCCACTCCCCACTCGCAAGCTGAATCGTTTAATCGGCTCTTATACACTAGCATGACTAGAAGACAGCAATTGAGGTACATTGGATCTTAAATCTACATTCCGATTGAAAAAATTACACAACACATTTTTTGATAGCGATCTCTCTACCAGTCTACCATTCTGACCCCATTGGGGGTGGGGTGCTGTACACAGCAAAAATAATTCATATAAGTTATTTATGTTTACATAAAATCCAATTATACAAAATTGTCTCTTAACTTTACTTGTTTCAGAAGTTTATAAGCTAAAACATGTTGGATCACTTGAACTTTGCAGGCACTTCGGAGAACAAAAATGATTTTATTTTATACTCGAGTTGTTTTTCTGAAAACAATTATTAAAAAAAAAGTATTTTATGTTATCTGTTGACTTGCTAATTGGCTCTCATTCGCGATTACACTTGAAGGATAGAAAATCGTACGTATTTTTACGTACTTTTTTATTATATTAGTTGATATTTCATGATTGAAGCGATGCCGATTATTGGCACTTTCATTAAAACTAGCTGCGCCTGCTGGTTTCACCTGCGCGAGAAAGCACTGTTAGTTTTAGGCGATTCCTTCTTAATTTTCTAAAAAATTTGGAAAAAATGCCAAATCAATCCAACCGTCCTCAACTCATGCGCTTTCTAACGAACTGCATTCAATGTTTATTTATATAGTTTTATAAGATGCATGAAAAAGTTAGCGTTGGGAGAAATCGCGATTTCGACCAGATTATCTTTACAGTTCGCCGACAGTCTCTCGCTACCTCTAGCGTACACGTCGCCGTCGGCCGGAGCGTCCGTCGGCGCTAATTCAATTGTCCAGCCACTTGACTTTGAATCTATCCTGCTTCGATTAGAGGAACACCTTGACTAGCTCCTTCCGGTGTCGTATCCATTTTCTAGTGATTGAAAACATCTATCGTTATTGTTAGTTTTAAAAGGGCAATATTTTCCAAAACGTGGCAACTGAATACAATTATCACCAGCATTACGTGCATTAAAGTATTTACAAACTTGGTATTATCCTGTTACATAATATTACTAGCATAGTATTGTAAATGCGTGTCTGTATATCTGTTTGTTTCCACCTAACATGGTACCTGAACGGATTTTGATGAAATTTGGTAAGTAGGTACTTTAGGTCCTGAAATAAGAACTAGGACATAGGATACTTTATATTTCGGAAAAACAAACTCTTTTTTACAACTATCAACTCAGAACTGAGAATTCTACGCGGATGGATTTGCGGGTATCGGCTAGTATAGAAATAATATTTATTACTAGCTTTTCCCGCGATTTCGTTAGCAATCAGCAAAGACGACAGAGGGAGCTCAATAGTCGTCTTTTCCAAGGCCATTGTAGAAAGACCTCCCTAGTAAATGAGAGCGCGTACTACGTAGAGGTCAAGTTTTATCTTCGTAGTCACCCAACTGATTTTGCCAAAAAGTCATGAAAATCACATTAAAATTCGTTTGCGAGTCTATAGGTAACAAACATTCAAAGTTACAATTTTATAATAGTAATAAAAAAAATTATAAATAAAGAAAAGAGAGAGTGAATAAATTGAGCACAATAATTTCCTTTCTTGTGCTCTACAGTGTACTTCAGAAAAAAGCTGCTTACTAGCAGATTATACGAATTACATCTTTTTCCTATAAAAATATTCGCTACAATAATATTTTTATCCACTTAACTAAATTATATTGTTATAAAGCAATTTTTTACAATGTTTTGTTCAACATTCCTTGTTTTTATAGACGGTTTTCTTTTTGTCAAGGTTATTTATCTTCAACTTCTCGTCTCGATCCTTATCAGAAACCGGATCAATTGGCATCACCAAAAGACAATGTCAGAATTGCCGTTTTTTTTGCTGAACGTACTATTTTTTCAAAATCTGTGAATACAGTTGTCAATTAGGTACATCAAAAGCAGTGGATAGCCTCCCAAGACCATTTTCTTGTAGCTTTGGGTTCATGTAGCTGCCCTCTGTGCCCCTTTTTTAAATTTCCATCCTGTACATTTACACATATTGTTAGTGTAACACAAAAACAATAGTAAAAACATTTTACAGCTTCACCCTTTCTAAACTTCTTCTCCTCGTGTGGGTGTGTGGTCAACCCAGGTGTCGTGAGTATGGAGACCGCGCGTCGGCTCCGACATCGCCGACTGTTGTCCTAAGACAACAACCGGGACCGACGGCTTCACGTGCCCTCCGAAGCACGGCACCAATTCTAGACAAAAGGTGGCGTGTACTTTAGTCTGATGATCTGAAGACACAAACACACGGCTATTCAGACGGAGGCTAACTAACTTCAACGTGGCGCAGACCGGCACATGCAGTCAATATGTGACATTACGCGTTATCGTAAGGAATTCGTGTTTGCGATGACGACGGGTTAACTTGATTTGGGTGCAAATGTCAATTTGTTAATGCACGCCCGTAATTGGGTTAGGCAGTCCGCGGCCGCAGCTAACATTAAATTAAAAAAGCTTTTATCCCTTACCTTTTATCGCGTGGCAGTGTAGGCGCGTAGCCGCGGGCGTCAATAAAACGACGCATCTCTTTTAATTGTATCTACTACTATCGGATTGTACCGAGTGCCAAAATATTATAAGGTAACGGATATTTAAGTAGTTTAAACACAATGAGGTAAAGAGCTCCAATCTGAACTTCATCAAAGTCAAGCTACGAAAAGTACGCGTACCACAGTTAAAAACTCGAAATCCCTGCTTTAAACAATATACGCTTACAATTAAATAGTTGGTATGGCGTATAAAAAACATTTTTAATCAACAGTAAGTTTCGTAAAGAAAGTGATTTGCCGTCAGTCCAATCAGAAACTAGATTACTTAGTACCTACTATTACTTATTCTATGAACTGACGTAAAATTTTCCAATATGCATGTATGTTTTTAATGCACGAATCGATTAATTATTAAATACTATTAATGAAAAAAAATATTTAAAATTTTACGGCATCATTCGTAAGAAAATTAAATAAATGAAAATTTGAATAAATTTATATCAACATTAACGCGCCATTTGCGTGTGACGAAATGTGGGGACCTATCTTCGATCTTCGACCGCATCGTCACTTCAGCGCACTTTCACGTAGGTCAGCAGACTATATACAAATTTTTATTTGCTGTATCTATTATAATATGAAAGACAGGTACATATTTCATACATTTTACTTGTGATATCGTATCGGCGTCCGACACCGTATCGGATAATGTGAAAATACCTAATGCTCACGCACTACCGCTTCGCGTCAAAATAACTGGTAAAACGCTGGTACCAACCCAGACATCTCGCATACGAGAGACCTACCACCTAGTAACTAGTTACTACCTAGTAGCTGCTTATTGCCCCCACATAGAATAAGAAAGCTTAAAATTATGATAACCCATTCATAACTGCGGTAACCTGTAGTTTTATAGTCCTGTATGTATGTTAGGACTTTCAAATACTGGAGATGTACAATACCGGTATTATTATTATTTAGAAAGATTTTCAGTCTCGAAATTGTAAGAATTTCGGTATTACATGAAAACCACGGGCCTAAACCAAGTGGAGTTCAGTTTCGCAATCTAATTCTGTAAATGTTAATGTTTCTTCCTGCAAGCACAATTCTACATGTATTTAATATCGCGGCTTTTTGCATTGTTATAAATATATTTTTTGGCAAATCTAAGAGTTTAATACTGTGATGTAGGTACTTTGGGTATTACCCAGTCAAGTCATAAGTATTGTCACACAGTAAAAACTTTTCTTTTAGAATGCTGGCCACAAAAAAATTTATTGAATTCGAATTTCGAATTATTCATGAAAATAAAAATGTATACTTTTTAGAATTTTACTCATTTTTTAAAATGGAGTGGACGCTTAAAGAAGACCGTGTTGCAGTTATTGCGTTGCATCGTTGCGGTTACGCGCCAATTCAAATTTTTGACATACTGAAAAATTTGAATATAACCAAAAGATTCGTTTATCGTATCATCAAACGATACAATGAAGACTCTAGTGTAGATGACAGGTCAAGAAGTGGTCGCCCTCGGTCTGTTAGGACTCCAGCAGTGAGCCAAAAAGCTGTGAAGGCGCGAATTCAAAGAAATCCCAAACGTAAGCAGAAACTGTTGGCCCTTCAGATGGGGTTAAGCAGAACCACGGTGAAAAGGGTTTTAAATTAAGACTTAGGGCTTCGGGCATATCGAAGAAAAACAGGACATCGTTTATATGCTCGTCTAATGGACCTGAGACTGAAGAGATGCCGCGCTTTGTTGAAGCGGTACGCGGGAAAAAAATATCAAGAAATTCTTTTTTCGGATGAAAAAATTTTTACCGTAGAAGAGAGCTACAACAAACAAAATGATAAGGTGTACGCACACTGTAGTGAAGAAGCGAGCAACCGTATTCCGCGTGTCCAACGAGGTCATTTTCCATCCTCGCTCATGGTATGGTTGGGAGTTTCTTATTGGGGCTTAACAGACGTACATTTTTGTGAGAAAGGTGTAAAAACGAATGCAGTTGTGTATCAAAATACAGTCCTGACGAACCTCGTGGAACCTGTTTCTCATACCATGTTCAATAACAGGCACTGGGTATTCTAACAAGATTCGACGCCAGCTCATAGAGCGAAGAGCACACAAGACTGGCTGGCGGCGCGTGAAATCGACTTCATCCGGCACGAAGACTGGCCCTCCTCCAGTCCAGATTTGAGTCCGTTAGATTACAAGATATGGCAACACTTGGAGGAAAAGGCGTGCTCAAAGCCTCATCCCAATTTGGAGTCACTCAAGACATCCTTGATTAAGGCAGCCGCCGATATTGACATGCACCTCGTTCGTGCTGCGATAGACGACTGGCCGCGCAGATTGAAGGCCTGTATTCAAAATCACGGAGGTCATTTTGAATAAACTTTATTGTCATAAGAATCTATGTTTTGTTAAGTTCATTTTGGTATATAAATGGTTACATAATGAATAAACTTGTTTCAATTATTTTATTTTAAACATGTGACAGAATTTATGACCTGACTAGGTATTATTATTACCTGATATTTATTGACCTTCTTAGATTTAGCTTTTTTACAATATTTCCATAAAAAATAATAAATACAAAAGTGCTATAAACACATAAACTTTGAGTGCCGCCGGCAGCGGGGCAGGGCCCAAACTACCGTTGTTTATTATTATTATTATTAAATCATTTATTTCAGGCAACAAGTAACAAAAGCACATAGGCCTTACAGACTACCATACATATCGATACCGCGTTGGTCTCCATGATATTATATAGAACAAAAGTGAAGTGAAAAAGCTCTGAAATAGCGCGGGATCCCGGTATTGTAGGATCACGTGATCCTGGTATTGAAAGCCCTAATGTAAGTGTTTGTTTTGCCGCAGAGATTACGGCGCGGTTCCAGACGGCCCGCACGGAAGTCCGGCAGCTACTGCTGCAGTACCTGCTGCCCTGGCTCGTCAACATCGAGCTCGTCGATCCCAACGTGCCGCCAGCCAACCCACTCTCATATATTCAGGTAAGTGCGTAAAACGCTGGCGTGACTGACTCGCGCGTTCTGTCAGTCAGTACAAATGTTAAAAAAAAGAACTCCAAACTTACACAAAACCCCTATACAATTACATATTGATATACACATACACTGGTTTAATGTTAGATTATCGGTGGGCCCCAAACTAGGCTAGGCCTGTATCTTGGCGACCCATTTCGATTTGACACCCAGGAATAGCCCCACTGACTTTCTTAAGTTATGAGCGGATATGACACTCGCTCTAAAAACGGTAAAGGACAACATCGTGGGAAACCGGCATAACCAAGTATTGTAATGTGATTAATTATTTCATTCAATAAACTATTTTATTAAAGTGTAAAATATTAGAATGAACGTAAACATAAACTAGTGTTTGTAACTAATGCAGTATGCGGCAATTACTATCTGGCTGCCGTGTTAAGCTGGGTACCCACCTAAGAAAAGTTGCCAATGTTTGTGTTGTCAACACGTGTTAGCGACAAAATTTTCTGTAACTAGCAACAGAAATTGTAGAAAAATGTAGGGAACTGTGTTTCCGTTTTTGGCGTCAACATCAAAAGAACGCGCTTGTTGTCGGATACGCTCTGTTGTGACATTATTTGGAAACATTATCGAGTCTGACATCACGTAGACGAATGATTTGATAGACACGTTAACTGATTTATATCAAACACAACCAATATTATGGGATTCAAAGGAACAATCATAAAAATAAATATTTGAAAAATTATTAGTGATGCTATGGGGCTAAAAAGACATTTTGCCAACAATACAGGTGGAGACAGCTAGTTGTCAACTGAAATGTTTCTCAAATTGTTGGCAATTTGTTTCAATTCGGTGTAGACACAATGATAGTTGTAAACACAACTGTTGCCAACAATTTCGCTGGATACGACGCTCACTTCGCTCGGTCGGCGATTTGTGGTAGCAGTTCAAACTGAAACCTAACCTAGTATTCGTAGATATTAGTTTCCCACTTGCCGCCGACCGCCCGCTCCCCCGGCTCTGTGAGTCACGTGTCGGGTGACAACCTGATAATGTTACGAAAATAGAGGAGTAAAATGAAAAGCTGTGCATTAATCTTTCTAGGATTGGTATCTGCCCCTTTCAATTAGCAACTTATTCGCCCAGTACCGATCTATGAAGCTTATTGTTTCATTATTATGTACGTATGGATTTAGAACAGCCTACTAACATCATTGCTCGGTAAAGTTGCTTCAGTTATATCACAGAATTCTGAGGGACAGAAGCATGACTCCGCAAAGAAATTTAAACAAATAGTGACTCTTGCTACGACGCAATAAAGTTTAATTCAGCTCGCGTAGCGCTGCATACCTACCAGTCATATTAACACACAGAGCGCTCTCTCTCTATCGCATAGCTCTTATCTCTTCTGATGTGACACGTATAACGTTAGGGTTTATACTTGTGTAGTGCTGAATTATCAATCTGAACAGGTATTTGCTTCAAGTTATGTATGTCTCTACTGTCTATTACTATTATCCTCATTCTGTGAACAATAACTTTCAAACAGTATACCTACCTAGTATTGAAATGAAAAATGAAATGAAATAACTCTTTATTGAAACACACACAGATAATTGAAAACTAACAATAAAAGCTTATTTATAGTGTAACAATTGGCGGTCTTATCGCTAAAAGCGATCTCTTCCAGACGACCGTGCAGGGAGAGGAATAACTACTAATACTAATACAATAATACTAAATACTAGTATTAGCACAGAAGACTTAAGAGGGAACGACACGCTGAAATTTTCATACAATAAATTATTTTAAAAAAAAAAACTAAACTGCCTTCAAAACCACAAATAGGCACTCAAAAGTAAAAAATAAATTAATAGTATTATCATAAGCGCTACCCACTCATATATTTGAAGTCGATGCCAGCCAAGTCTATTAGGTAGCAGATATATGTATATAGTAAGTACTCCTTGTAAGTAGTATCTATGTACTACCTTTTAAACTTGGCTGGCACCGACTTCAAATATATGAGTGGGTAGCGCTTATGATAATTATATTAATTTATTTTTTACTTTTGAGTGCCTATTTGTGGTTTTGAAGTCGGTTTAGTTTTTTTTTTTTTTAATTTTTATTTTGCCCTTTTTAGTGCATAACAAGTTTTAATTAAATCAATTTAAAAAGTTTTTAAAGACAAGCTTTTATGGTCTAGCAGCCACATCATGACGAAGTTTAAAACGGGCAATCACAATTAAATGCATGTACAAAAAAATTTCATGACTGTCCTATTCTCTGTTGAGGAGTTCCTTCGCCGGAAGTCAATCCTGGGTGTATCAGCCATGTTATGATGGAATTTAGAACAGGCTATTAAGGTTAAATCCATTTACAAAATGTTGTGTCTGTTCTATTCATCGTTGAGGAGTTCCTTCGCCGGAAGCCAACCCTGGGTGAAGCAGGTAATTTTTTGTTTTTGCTATTTTTTTCAAAAAGTACTGAATGAATTTCGATAAAATTTGTATGGGACCATCTCTGAAGTATGATCTACCAATCAAAAAAAGAATCATCGATATCAATTCATAATTGGCGTAGTAATCGCGTAACAAACACACAAAAAAAAAACATACCGTCGAATTGTAAACCTCATCCTTTTTGAAGTCGGTTAAAAAGAGAAAACGTACCTAATTACCGTACGTAATTTCTACCCCTAAACATTAACCAAATTAGATGAAGTTTGGACATGTAAGAGATGTTATCATTATTGAGGTTTGTAGGTTTTTATTTTTTCGATAATTCCTATAGAATTTGAATAAATAGACCCAAAAAACTCGATATTTACTCGAAAATTATTTTCTCAGTTTGGAAGCTGTTAACTTTAAAAATAGACATAAAGTTATAAAAAGGAAAACCTACAATCCTAGTTTATTCTCCATTTAAGAAATTGAGACCATAATTACCAGGTTTGGTTGAGATTTACTGTGATAGAAACGTTTTCTCCCGAAACGCTAATTTTAACAAAAATCTGAAGTTGATACGAATTTAGTTAAAATATTATTATTGACACACGCACACATGTAGCATAGATAGGCCAATGAGATCCTCGGTCCCCACATTTTGACGTCACACGCAAATGGCGCGTTTATGTTGATTTAAATTGATTCAAATTTTCATTTTATTATTTTATTGATTAATGATGCCGTAACATTTTTAAACATTATTTTTCATTAATATTATTCAATAATTAATCGATTCATTTATTAAAAAATATTCCCTATTGATATAGGAAAACGTTCGTTTTTTATGTGATTGAGTGACGAGACGAGCAGGTCGTGATGGTAATTTTAAGCAACACGGCTGCTCATAACTTTATTATTTTCAATTTATATATCACTAGCGACCCGCCCCGGCTTCGTACGGTTATTATACATATAAACCGTCCTCTTCAATCACTCTATCTATTAAAATAACCCGCTTCAAAATCCGTTGCGTAGTTTTAAAGATTTAAGCATACATAGGGATATAGGGACAGAGAAAGCGACTTTGTTTTATACTATGTAGTGATTTAAAGGAAAAGCTTACATAACAAGTTAAGCATGGCATTCGTAAAGCACTAAGGTCTGTATTCAAGACCATAAATGGTCTACATCGATATAGGTAACACAATTATCTATAAATTTAAATACTCAAACAACATCAAACTCCCTGTCTCCCTTACGTCTCCACACACACAAACATACACGCACACACTATCTCAGTCACATCACATCAATCATCAGTATAATATTAGTCAGTTAACTTGTGGTAGGTCTCTCAGTTGCGGGAGGCCTTGTGGGTAGGTACCACAGCTTTGCCAGTTATTCTACCGCCAAGCAGTAGTGCGCAAGGATTACTGTGTTCCGGTTCGAAGGGCATCGTAGCCAACAAAATAACTGGGCATATGAGACTTAATATCTGATGTCTCGGGGTGATGAGCGCAATGCAGTGCTTTTTATGGTATTAAAAGTTCTGGGTGACATTGCAATTGTTATGGACAGGCGTGGCGCTTACCATCAGGCGAACGACTTGCTCGCCTCATCACTCGGTTCCATAAAACAATAATACATAAACAACTCGTATGCTCAAACTTGTCATATAGTCACATGCATATTTGTACACACACATCTGCTTAGACAATTGCTGCGCTTCTTCTACGCTAACAAAAAAACAACCATTTTTGTCATAACATTGCTGTTACTGTAAAAATGTAAGCTTTGGAGAACAACTGAATCCGATCATACAGGTTTTATTCCTAGTTTCGGATTCATCGGTCTCTTAATTTTTATTGCATCCCAACAACCAATAACAAAATACATTAAACAATATATTACTGTTTTGTGAGCTTAAATAAACTTAAATTGTGTGAATGTGTAGGCTTGAAATAAACATTTTATTTATTTTTCTTGTAACATTATGTGTGAAGGTAAGAAATGGGTAAGTGCATTTCTTAACAATCTTAAACTTGAATGTGTTTCAAGAACCAGGTAAGACGATGTCCGCTCGCCGTAAGCATTGTTCGTATTGTTCGTAATAAGTAATGTTAATCGTTTTGTTGCAGTACTACGCGTCGGAAGCGGGGCGGGCGGGGCGGCGGGAGGGGCTCGGCTCCGCGGAGGCCACGGAGATGGTGCTCAACAACCTCTTCTACATCACGGCGAAGGTAAGGATGTCGCGGCTACACATACGGTGGTACGTTTTTCGTACAAAATTTAACCATTATTAACATTGTTCACTGAATAGTAGAAATGCCTAAATTTATGTGTGGTGAACTATTCACGGGTGGTTATTTGCGCAAAATTGTACCATATAAGGTACAATTAATAAAATGGTAAATTGTTACCACGTTAAGCTCTTTCACAGTGCTTCTCCTGAAATTTAGTTCAAGTTCAAAGTTCTTTATTCAGTTTTCGCTTCACAGACGTACTAATGGACGTCAATTATTACAATGACTACCACCGTATCGGAAAAAGAACCACTACTCAGAAAATACGGCAAGAAACTGAGGGGCAAATTTTTTAGAAAGTTTGTTACTAGTTTTTTACGTGTTTGGTTTTGACAATATTATGTTTCTTATGTGCCAGTTGGCTACTTGGCAGAAGCGGAATGTTCCATGCATCTTTGTCTTCTATGTAATTACTAACTGTATAGTATGCTTTTTTCATTAGAATATTTATACCTCTGTAAAGCAGGTTGTCGTCGTCATCCAAAAAGCTCATAACAACCTCAAATAACATCAATTGATCGCACAAATAAAATAAACATTTGAATCTCACTCATTAGTCATTCGCAACGAGCGGTGACAACCGAGTGACGCAAGCACGGCATTACCCATTTTTTCATCGTTGCATTGCGGGTGACGACCAATTGGCGGGGGGTGGGAGTGTCGCTTCTTTACGTAGTAATATTTAGTTATTTTGGTAGTGGACTGTTTATATGTAGGTCAAGGCTTGAGACAGGTGAAGTCGAATGAATCGGCAGGTTGGGCTGGTGAATGTCTGTACTGTATTTCTCGAGTGTCGATGAGAGAAAGAGAACGATTAGAGTATGTACTCGTATATGCTAATGTTGGTACCATATGTGCTTGTGATGTTAAACAAAACTATTACAATATACATTTTAGTCGATATTAATGTTGTGGTTTCTACAGATCAGCAGGACAATTCAGAACCCCACGATAACATACCGAATCGATTCGATTGGATAACTATCTCGTGTCGTAGGTTTCTTTTCGAACTATTCAGAACATCCGCCCCGAGGATTGAACGACAACTTGTTGCGTTTACGGAGTTAGTTTTGTGTGCAATACTCGCAGAAAATTGTATTATTATCTAGACGATATAAAAATGTTTTCAAGTGATCAACATTTATTTTAACAACGTTTATCACTAATTAAATTATAATTAACAATTCATTAAATTATAATGATAAGCGCCAGATATTGGTAGAAAATATATAAAAACAAGGGCTTTGTAAACACCCACCTGCTGATATCCACTTGACATGTCTATGCTTTTGACATTGACAAACTACCAAATTTAAATGTATATCGCCAAATTGTTTTATTAATCAAATATTTTGAAATTATTATAAGAAAATCGAACGAGAAGACGAGCCTCATTACCTATATAACAAGATTCGTTAGAAATGTTTAGTTAATAATCACAGAGTACTTTATTATAATTATATTGGTACAGTGGCTTTGTTTCGGTCGATTCATGCATCTTATTAAGTAATCTTATAGTACGTAGTAAATAGTTCTAAAACAATCAAAGCGAACTTAACCTAAAAATAAAAATACTAGACTTGGTACTTTATTACATAGAATTAGTTTATGTTGAATCTTACTGTGATTTTTATTTCACTTGTAGTAGAAAATGTAGTTTATTTAACAACACACGGAATATACTCGGTATTGACGGTCAAATCTAATTATTTCGAATGATATGTTGCACACGATAAGTTGTCGTGGAAATTAATCGGACGTTCGAAAATATAGCTTCGATATCTGCATTTTGAATAACGTTCTAGGTCGATAAATACGTCTTTAATCGTACGGTTACGATTGGTTATAGACTACGACAATTTGAACGTAGATTTGACTATTGTGAATTCAAAATATTTTGAATCGTACGATATGAAACCGAATCGATCGACAAGTGAGTTATCGTGAGCTTGTGAATCGGCTAAAAGAACCGGCAGACGGACGGGTGGATGGATAGAACGATCTTATAAGGATTCCTTGTTGGACTGCGGAATCCTTTAAACAGGGATAAATAAAACACGCTTTTGTTTCATCAAAGTGGTGAAACTTTGAAGAAACTTGTTGAGAAATCTTGAAAAGTTATGTTTTGCAACATTGTTTTAATAACTTGTCAGGCACGTGCACAAAAACAATGGTTTATAAAACCCATGTGTTTTATACCTTATTATATAGGTATACTTATTTACGCATTTAAACATCTTAGGAAAGTGGCGGCTCAGGAGCTTGCACTACAAACATATAGGGCGCTGTGTGAGTGCCTCATTGGATACTGTATTTGCGCGTGGGGTAGTGCAGCAAAGACTCACCTTATAAATGTGGAACGTGCACAGCGCGCTGTTCTAAAAGTGCTCTTGTATAGACCTTATAGACAACTACAGCTGTGTATGAAAAAGCTAACGTCTAAAGCGTCAGAAAACTTTTTATTTATGAGGGCATAAGGCAGTATCATATGGAAATCTTTAGAGGCCTTTGTCGAAGGACAAGCTGTTTCGGAAAAGAGTGCGCCGAACACCGATAATTAAATTAATTAATATTTTATTGAACACTGTTAAACAGCAATAAAGGCTTATTTTATTTTTATTTTAAGGCGGTATCATAAGAAAGTTGTACCCACATTGCCAGAATCAACAAAGCGAATAAATAGATGTCCTTCTTAGACCAGGGTCGATAAATTTAAAACCAGAAAAAAAAATAGTAGGATGAAACCCATTAGAAAAGGAGGGGAATATTATAAAAATGAAAGGAAAAATAATTTACGGGTGATCTGAGGTCGGGAAGGGGATGGGGGTGAGTTTTTAAGGGTAAAAAACGGTTTTTCTCGATTTCCGGCAAAACTAAAAGTCCTATGGAAAAAAGTCAATCGGCAAAGTTATAGGTAATAAAAAGATCTAAAACTTTTGTATATACACTTTTTTCACATAACCTCAAAATTTATGTGAAAAATTAAAAAAACCAAGTTTTTGGTTTTTTATTTTTCTTTTACAAAAAAATTTTTTGTTTTCACGAAATTTGGTGAAAACTTACCTTTTTATGTCCCAAATACGCTGTAATTTATTTGATTAGAAATATTTTTTTTTTCACCTTATTTTGAATTAATAACGAAAGAGCACCCTAATTTTCAATCGAAAATTCACCCGTCAAAAAATTCAGCTTTTTTTCAAAAAGTTGGTATGTTTTCTGTTCGTTGAAATCTCTACTTTCCGATGGTGAAAAAAAATATATATGTTACTATAGTAAATCTTCTCAGAAAATGCAAAAAAATCTAAAAAAAACTTGAATTCGATTTATTTTTTTAGTTATTATAAATAATTTCCTTCACAATTTTATCGTGAGTATACCCTCATGAAAAAAAATTATAAAAAAATAAATGTCAAAATGTATAAATAATATATTTTTAATATATTAAAAATCTATAAAAAATGTATAAAGATATTAAATATATTTTGAATAACTAACTTTTGGCCGATTTTCATGCATATTTTATATATTTTAAATATATTTTAGATACATTCAAAATATATCTTAAAAGACATAAAAACATAGCTAAAAATATAAAAAATATATTTTGACTAACTAAAAAAATGTTTTCGTAGCTTCTATGAAAAATGAGTGTTTTGTGTTGTAATAGGACAAAACACAAATCAACGAAGCTTTATAATATTTTTTGTAAAGCAGATCTAATTTTTACAAAATTGAACCTAAGGTTCCCAAGGCCATTTTCACATATCTATAACAGTTAAGATTTTAACCTTGGAGGCTCTCGAAATAGACTTACCTGTATTCGGATGTATTAATAATATAGGATATATATTAGAATCACTGCTGTTTTTATGCTATCTCACCCGGTTTACTCCCTGTAAGTGTAGCAAAAGACTAATACTAATACTACTAATAGAGAGCTCTTAATTATGTTGACCTAACGCTATTTTGCAAAACTTCGTGTTCTCTCTTCCGTTTGATACGTGAAATTGAACCTCGATTCAGCTACCGGTGTAAGTACTAAAATGAGGAAGGGGTGGCATTTCGGTTGGAAATCGGGATTGCGGCGCGCCCGTGTTGACCGTCAGCCATCAGCGTGGGCTACAGCGTGACCTTGCCCGCCGTGTTACCCTTACGCTAGTTTGTGCAATTCGCCGCTTTACGACCCTTCCGCGCCTTTGCTTATGGACCACTCTTATACACGTGTCGGAAAGAGTGTTTGCTTGGATAATAATAATTCACCAATACTTACGCGTAGGTAGATAACGTGTGCTCCTAACGGCACGTCTAGTAATTAATGATTTTTAACTAGTCTCTGAGTTAAACCAGGGGATGTGCACGAACATTTCGTCAGCGCGAAGCGTAACAATATCGATATTACAAAGATCAATAATCATGACGTTTTAAAATCTCGATGGGACTCCTTTGTCACCACCGTTTAGTGTCAAAAGTCGATCGATTCCAAAGAAGTATCTTAAATTTTGTGATGTTTTACTATTATTGTAAATTGTTATCTATGGTTTGTGCCATCGCACAGGGAAACGATTCAATATTTGTAAACTACCTAAAATTTTAAAAGCTAAGTTATATATTTTAATTGATAATTACGGTTTTAATTCGCTTTAAACATAATGTATCGTCTAACTTCTAGAATGAAACTACTAGAATTTTATGACTGATGGTTTTGTAATGACGTAAAGTAGACGTTATAATAACGCGCAAAAGTTGCCTTACCGTTTTGGCTTCTACCTTTATATTCTTAGAAATCATTTCTAATAGAAACGGAAAATTCTTATCAGACCGAAAGTATATCATACAAAAATGCACGGGAAGGGCTTCATGCTTCCATCGTCAATCAACCGAATATGAATCCACCTAAAAGTTAATTACGATGTTACCTCTCAATTACCCATTGGTACACATTTGTGTAGCAAACTTAGTTTACAATTTAATTCCTAAAATCAAAGATACCAAAGATAGATATTTAAATATTACATTTTTATGTACACCAATAACATAAAAATGTAATATTTAAAGGACAAGCTCAGCAAGTACTTAGCTTGGACGTCGAGATAACCGCCATGTGGGATGGTGACTCGACGATCGTTGTCTCAATAGTTGTTTCGGCAAACGGCCGTATAGCGATAAACCTCGAACATCTCAAGAGGCTCTCACTAGACGGTTGGATCAAGGGTCGGATACAGAAGGTAGAACTCCTCGACATACAGCCATAACCACCGTGGGTGGGTTGAGCATTACCGATGCGACCAGTTTCTATCAGCTATGCTCCCTGTTACTGAAGCCTTTACGTCACGCTTACCGAACGACTTGCTCTTCTCATTACTAAGTTGCATAAAAAAGTTATAAAGATATGTTTGTTTAACTCATGCTGGGTAAGATTTGTTTTAGTAAAATGTTTTATTTTTGATCACCTTGACTTTGCCAAAAATTATAAAGTTCCATAATTATTGAAACTGATCCCTACAGAAGTTCCATAATTAAAATGACGCGCTCAAAGGGCAGGATCAAAGGAATGAAGGGGGTGTAAAGTTGTATATCATCACACTGACAGTATTTCGTTAAGATGTATGAGCGTGTGATTGCGCGCCAGGCGAGTTTCATTATCGTGAAATGTTTTACATGTGGTGTTGCCAATTACTTTCATAAACATGTTAAGAGTTTGTACAATGACAAATCGCTTAGCTTGATCTCATATTAAATCAACAATACTGCAACTTTCGCTTTGTAATAAATATATGTTAAATTAGAGGATTATTGCTAACAAGTTTTTGCAAAAACACGACTGCATAAAATTTTCTCGATAGAAAAAAATCGTAAACTAGTCTCCAAACCGTACAATAAACCTTAATTCTCGAATAAAAACTGATATTAGAACATGAAACTTTGTATAACAACTGAATTAAATATTATCAAGCACTTTAAACATTCAAATTTTAAAAATCTGTATTATTCACACTGTTTAAAAACATTACCTAAACTATCGCGCGTCGGAACCATTCTCACTTAGACCGCCCCTGCCGCCCGGTCGTCGCATCAGTCTCGCTCCGGCTTTCAAGCGGGGAACGCGTGTCTCTGGCGCTCAAAAATTACGCACCACAAACGGTGCTACAGAAAGTTTTCTGACGCAATAATGGGAGATAAGCGCAACAAAAAAAAGGAAATAATGACGTAAAAAAACGTCAGACCCATGATTAGCGTAATGAAGTGAGTACCTACCTATCTTCACAGCATACTTGGTCATTACGCATTACGAACTTTATCTAAACTATGTAAATATACGTAGTTAGTTTTATGAACCTAATAACTACCTACCTAGTATAGAAGATAGGTACTTATACCTATATTTTTATTCGAATAAATATACAAATACCTAGTAGGTACCTAGTACCTACTCCTAATTTACGAAAGTATAGTCCCGCCCGCCGTCGTTTCTATACACCAATTTTGACGTTTGTCAGTCATCCTACCTAAGTACTGATCAATCAGTATTTTGGGTTTTGAAAAGCTCAACTCTGAGTAGGCCTCCAGAAATCTAATCGAACTAAGCGTCTGATGCGCTTGAATATAATAAAGCGGGGGCCTACAGTAGTGTCAACAATGAACCGTCCCTTAAGCGCGTACAATCCACGCTAGTACGGTCAGCGACAAAGGTAGCTGACCATTTGTGAATCTTTGATTGAAAAACCTTCAACATTTCGCACCTTCGGTGCAACAAAGTCACAAATAGCCAAAACTGCAAAATTGAGTTAAGTATGCCAAATTGTCTTAGAGCCATGCCTATATTGGGGCAACAAAAACACCCGCGAAAGTATCGCAAAAATCTACTAAATGGCGCGAGTGCCTTTGTGGTTATTGGTGCATTTTTCCATTCGTTTTCGGCCAACAAAGTTTGATTAGACAGTTGTGTCCCCGCGCCTGCGAGATTATGACGTGCGTTGGAGCTAAAGCGACACAAATGATGTAGACGAGTGCAAAAAGCCCGACTGAAATGCCTAAATAATAAGGCATAACTCATTTAACTAAATAATTCCTGGTGCAACAAAGTCACAATTCAGGACACTTTTTTTGTTTTGCGTTTTATTAGAATAATTTTAGTAATTTGAATTAAACTTTTGACATGAAACTATAGAAAACACAATAAAGCATCAATTTTATAAAGATTTTAAACCTACTACAATTAGACATCTAGTAATAAGGCAATAAATGCGAAAAAAATCTTCAAAGTCCTCTCCTGTAAAATTCAAAACTGAGCTGTTGTGACTTTGTAGCACCGAAGGTGCGATTTGTCTTATTTCTCTGAATTTTGCATTTAAAAAGTATGTTAATATCCTGTGCGAATAGGGAAATTGCAAACTATTGCATGTAATTTTTATATTTTCAGTGTTATTGACAATTGAAAGATTGTAAAAGTTCAGCAACTTATGTCGCTGACTGTACAAAATAACATGGCTATGCGATAGCAATCATGATTAATTTGAAGGGGCGCGAAATAAACTAAAACTATGCATATAAGTATATATATAAGGATCGAATTCGAAACGAAGTGATTCGGCAAAGAACCAGAGTGACCGACATAGCTCAAAGAATAAGCAAGCTGAAGTGGCAATTTGCCGACCACATTTGTCGTAGAACCGATAACTGATGGGGTAAACGGGTTCTAGAGTGGAGACCACGTTTAGGCAAACGTAGTGTAGGACGCCCTCCGGCCAGATGGAGCGACGACCTGCTTAAAGTAACTGGCAGCAATTACATGAGGAGAGCCGAAGACCGGGCTCAGTGGCGTGCAATGGGAGAGGCCTATGTCCAGCAGTGGACTAATACGGGCTGTTGATGATGATGATGATGATAGTGCCTATATAGGCCTAACGGAATCTCATGGCAAATAGAGAATTGAAATATATGCTAAGCGGGAACTGGTAACTGAATTACACATTTTTAGTACTTGTCTTTTTATCTAGTTTTTTTTACAAATTACTAATCTTACATAGTAGTACGAAAAATAGACAGAACATTAAAAAAACTGAAATGCAATAAAAATAAGCGAAACTACACTACATATTTTTATTTGGGTTTCAGTTTCGTGATGAATTTCCGCAACGTCACGCCTGATTCCATTAGAATATTTTATTGACGACGGAAATGAATAAACAGGTTGAATAGGCGCTCTAACTTGTTTATTTGTTCTTCAGTGGCGTCAGGGTAACACACATCCGCATAGTCAAGGATAGGAAGGAGTCAAGAAGTGACAAGAGTTACTCTTGCGTGATGAGGTAAAAAGTTTTTCAAGCGTTTCAAACTGTGAAAAGAACCATACATCCTTTTACTGATCTCGGTGATGCTGTTCTCCCAAGAGAGAAAATGCCAAATAGAAAGATGATCAAGACTTTTTAAATTTCATCGAAATTTGACCTTGGACTTAAGATACATCAGAATTGAAGTCGGTTTTTTACTGTTTAAAATTAATTATATAAAGATAGCGATAGATAAAAGTTTAAGAAACTATGCTTTGCCTACTTACCTACTTAGGGCATTGTAATTGTCTATAATAAGTCCGAGCTGTCCGTCTAAGCTGTTCGCCTTTGGAACGCGCTGCCCGTGCCTATACGACGTGCGCCATCATTGCAGGTGTTCAAAGAGAAAGTGAAGAAGTTCTACCTGGAGATTGCTCTGATGTTTCTTTGTTTATTTTGTTGCTACGAGTATGATATGTTATATGTAAATATATATTTTAAGTTTATATATGTACGTTTATAATATAATGTGTAATAATGTGTAGTATATATGTATATTTATGTAGGCATTCAGCATGCTGCTATTGTTTTGTATCTATTATTTTAGTATATTTTATTGACATTATTTATGTTTTTATTATTATTGTAGACGTTCAATTCCCTTTTTAACCGACTTCAAAAAGAAGGAGGTTCTCTATTCGGTTGTATTTTTTTTATTTTTTTTATTTTTTATGTTTGTTACCTCAGAACTCCGTCATTTGTGAACCGATTTGGAAAATTCTTTTGCGTTGGGTTCAGTATAGCTACGAAGTGGTCCCATATAAATTTCATCGATATGTGACTTTAGACTTCGAAGATACATTGAAGTCGGTTTTTGTTTTTTTTTCTAAAAATTAATTATGGTAATCCCTCTCCATCGAAAGGTTGCCTGGAAAAGATTGCTTTTAGCGATGAGGCCGCCCATTGTAACACTTTCTTTAATTGTTTTTATGTAATGTTTGTAATTTAATTGCAATAAAGCGTTCATATATCTATCTATTTATAATAACTCAAGGTTATATCCATAAGCGCTTTCCTTATTGATGTACCAGAGGTGAAGCTCAGTAGATGAACATGGAACAAGAGTTATTTTTTTAAAGTACAATTAGTGCGGTCTAACTCTGGGAGGCTGCAATTTGATAATTGATGGCAAATAGATCAAAACGTTGACCGCGAACCACCATCTTGATGAGTAAAAGTTAATCCACGGCTATTTTCTGGAAGAAGTTGTATTAAATTATCTATTAGGGTGATGGTTTAATTTAACCAATTTTTATTAAATTATTCAACTGTATTTGATGAAACGTTCAAAGATGCCATTAGAAGTGTATTTGACCGCACTACACCAATACTTCAATAGTTAACATCATCAATAAAAAGCAACGAAGTTTTCCTCGTCGCGCAACTGGCGCATCCGCTGAGGAAAAATTTACAGGATGCACTCAAATTGAGTGCATCCTTTAAATTTTCCGTTGCTAAGAGCTAATAAAAATATTAAAAAACCATAACATTATAGGAAAAAACTGAAGTATGCTGTAAAATAGCCTTTATTGGAAAAAATACTAATTTCTATTAAAATCCAACGAATTACTAATTAGGCGCTTCTTACTTGATCGAATACTGCGACGCCTGTACTAAATATAAATAAAACCACCAAATATTTTGTGAATTATTATTATTATTATTAATAACTTCAAAATAACAGTGGAAAAAATATGCACAGTTTTACGTTGAATTGTCAAAATGCGAAAAAAGTCAGTCCTGCATTGCTTTAGATTTTTTACGGGGGAGTGTTAAATATTAAATAAACATATAAAAGAAGTTCTCATCTCGGCAATCACATACCTAGGAGAAGACTGCCTTGAAACTTATAGAGAAGTAGTTATCACTAGTCGAAGCATTGTGACGTGCAAACATTGTAAACCCGGCAACGGCAATCTGGTCACGTATTATAACAGATAGATTCATAGTAGCCGTTGAGAGCAAAACATTTGCGACCTCTGATTGGCACGGACTATGATCCTCGTCCTCGTTCCTCGAACGGGCCGCAAACGGTCTAGCTTCCGAGTCTATGCAAACATCTTTACCGACGTTTATTGTTTAACCGCAGCGTGCTCTTGGATTAATGTACAATGTACAATGTGATAATTTCATTAGTACTTTGTCTGATTTTGCACTTTTACCACATGTTGCGGGCTTACCGACGCTTCTTCCTTTGTGTGATGACGCTCAACGATCACATACATAGATACATGGACCTTTTTAACTTTTTGTTATATGATTAATTGACGAGATGAACTAGTCGTTTACCTGATTACCATCAGCACAGCAACATGCCTGCCTAAAACAGTTGCAGCACCACTCAGAGCATTGTTATACAAAATCCTCCGCGGCACTGCACTGCAATCGTCACCTTGAGAACATATAAATGCCCAGTAATTTCTCTGACTACAACTCCGTCGAAACGGGAAGACAGTAATGCTTGCGGACTACTGTTTGGCCGCAGAATAACTGGTAAAGTGGTAAAGTTCAGGGTCCCCTGAACTAGGAAACAAACTTAATAAAATGTGGAGCTTAATTTCTGTAATCAAATATGGCAGCTCTAGCGAACATGGTCTATACCCCGATTACTTCCCCGTTTGTAAGAAATGAATAAGAGGAACGTACTCGTATGTTCCCATATCAATTATTATTTATCGCACATATAATAATATATTATTATCAGCGTGATTTGTTCCACAGCAGGGCAATGCTTTCAAATCAATACAAGTCTAAAAAGTTGAGGTCTCTTGACTGGCCTTACCTACTTCAAGGTTCCGCCATTTGGTTTCATGTATTCATAACATGTTCGTACATCGCAGGTAGCGTATAATAACCGTAACTACATATATTTAGATTTATTGGTTTGTTCGCAGTTTTCCGACAACCATCCCAAGGAGATCGAGGAGCTGTGGTCGACGCTGTGCGCGTGCTGGCCCAACAACCTGAAGGTCATCATCCGGTACCTCATCATCGTCTCCGGCATGGCGCCCAATGAGCTGCTGCCTTACGTATGTACCCACTTTAGTATTCCAATTAACTCGTCTCATGATAACTGTTTAGGTTTTAGGTATATACAGTTCAATTAGTTTTAGTTCAAAATAGTAAAAATAACCCAAAAATATCCACTGACGAGGCTTGCTTATATTTACGGTTTAAGTTAGCTTTGGTCTCATGACTTATTGTCTAGTTTGAGAATACAATTCTTTAAACCTAAACCTAAAATTAAATGAACAGTTTTTATAGCAGGTCTGTCGGAATTGCTTCTGAATATGTACTATAATATTACGAAAAACTTAACAGTTTCCATATCGGTAATTGGTTTTGAAATGAGAATAAAAATATTATGAACGTGACTGGAAGGATAATGAAGTAGCCTCTGCCTGGCACGAGTTCCTAGAATTGGCAATACTCTCGTGAATAATCCCCTCTCTGGATCTCTGCAGCTAGCCATTACACTGATTTGGTTGAACCAAAGCGTTTGACAAGTGGCAACCGGCTCCCCATCACTTTACCTTTGTAGGCGGAACGCCTGTCCAATATCAATTAGTCACCTAACTACCATTACACGCAGCGACGATTTCAGACTATACCGTCGCACTAGACAGTATAGTGCATACTCACCACTACTAGTTAATAGATAAGTTAATGCTATTTATATGTACAGGTGCGTAAAAATGTTGCAAGGTAGCTTTTCATTTCCTTAAGAACTAAACAGTCCTATATCAAACGCTGCGTTATGCAGTCCTATTATTGAACGCATAAAGGATGGTGTTACCAGGAATATTCATTTCAGTTTTCTTCCATTTTGAAAGCGATACATTGACTTGTATCATATTTTGTCATCATCGCGACGATGTTCGGTAAATTTTATCAGACAGAGTTCAGTGCAGCCGCTCAACTGTCGTCTCCCTTTAAATCTATTTACTCCATCTTCGGCTACATTATCTCTTAACATCAAAAGAAATAGTGGTTAAGAAAATTATTTTTCTATTCAATGCGCTTTAAACGCCATGTTCGATAGAGTATCAATTTGGTTTGTTATGTAATAAAACAAGGTGAGGATCTATTGTGTATTTATCATAAATTGTATAATACAAAATCCTCACTCTACTAAATACTATTCTACTCACGCACAATAAAAAAATACATATTTAGCGTAAATAACATTATTTAAATTATAATAGCTGATTTTTAACTAAACTTTGACAAAAAAACGGGATTTACGAAGTTTCATTTTATGTGCCCCGTCATTATATACTGTCAAAAAACCAGTAACATAGTGGACAGAGGATATTCTATGATTCTAATGAATCATATAAATTATTTATTTGTATATGAGGCACTTATCTAAAATAGATGTTTCCTAGCCGCTTGGAGTATGTCGCGTCCAAGCGGCTTTATCTTCCTAATCGTGAACGAGAGAAAATAAAGAAATGCTATTTTTTCGACACAAAAAACCGACAAAAATAAAACTTAAATAATAAATATTAAGTATATGTTTAGCGTGCCGAAAGGGCTCAGCTCAGCATAAAATGCCGAGAGTTTTACACAACACGGCGCTGATTTTCAGCTGAAAGCCGTTTTGTTGTAAGAACAGTGGAAAGTTAACTTTACTTATCTACCATAAAAATATGTATACTTGGTACAGGCGAAGCGCGTGGTGCTGTACCTGGCTCGCTCGCGGCCCGAGCGGCTGCTCGACGAGATGATGACGGAGCTGCAGACCGTGGAGACGCTCAACTGCCTCATCGAGCGCACCGAGACACCACCCTTCTACCGCCTTACCTCCATGAGGAAGGCCACCTCTGGCCACAGTGACGGGCCCGGCACTGGCTCGCAGGTACGCTAGCTCTCAATGTGTACCCACAAACTACTCGACCTTTTGGCTTCTCAGGAATACATCAGAATACGCCTAGATGAACCGGCGTGAAACAAATGTACAGAAATATATCGTAGTGGCAACTTTTACTCGAATATTCTTTTGATATGGTTGGTTTGATATTGTACTGATGCAATTTTAACATGGTGATAACTGATAATTAACAACTATGCAGAACTGAGTCTGATTTTATATTCATTCTCCGTAGACGCTCCACGCGGTTGCGGTGGTGAGAATGATGCTATTAAACAATCAGCAAAACAGTGGTGACAAGGCGTGATTACTGGTCACATTCTTGTAGGTTACAGTGCCGTTTTGTTCAGCGATTGTCTTCTCTGCAAATATAACCGCTCCAGGTTCTAGCGGAATACGCGAAGATGTTTATTACCCCGGACTTCGGCTTCCGGGGGTAGTCTACCGCCGTTATAGGGATAGTAATAAAAACAATTATTGCTTTTTGTGTTGTGTGTAAGGTATATATTCTATGGACCTCTGTTAATATTATTGTTGTGCTTTAATACTGCCTGAAATAAATACCGTCTGCAACCAATCATTACATATTTAACTATGCACCAGGACGCCACCGGGCGTACGGGAGAGTTGGCGCCCGTAGAGAAGGGCACCATCCACACCAAGCGGCACAGCGGCGAGGATCCCGCCAAAGCTAGGTGAGTTTTTTTACCGCTTTCATTTCTTTCAAAGCTCACGAACAACAGAACAATAAAACAAATATCCATTTGCACTAGTCTAGTGCTTGCTTATATTAATAATATATCCTTTAGACACGTTCAGAACGGGGGCCGCTACTAAACAGCGCACAGAAAATTAGCGGTATAAACTATAAACGTCGAGCACCAGATAAACAAATAAATAAATTGTTTCTATAAATATTGTTTACCTGCCTTATGGTTGTCTAGAAGAGATCGCTGCTTAGCGATAAGACCGCCTATTGTATGTTTGTGTAAGAAATTATGTGTTACTTACTGTAATTCTATCACATATGACAGTTTGGCTACAAGACGCACTCGCAACATCGTGTGGGGCATAGTGCCACATTGCAGTGTGTAATGTTACATGTATATTTCCAGCGGCGCCAAAGCCCCCGAGACGCCGGGGTCGAAGCGCGCGTCCGCGCCGCCGTGCTCCACGCCTCCCGCTGACGAGGACCCGTGCCCGCCGTCCGACGGAGACGCCACTCCGGTAAGCAACATCACCATCTGCTTTTACAGCATACTGTATATGTGTCGCCTTCTTCCATATTATAGAAAGAAAAGAAAGAGAGAAAATTACTTATTCTCATTAAACTGCACACAACAATACATAAGTACACGGGCCTTTTGACAAAAAAACAATGTAAACAATAATTATTGTGCGTCCGTGTACGTAGACAGCTGCCGTGCACAGTGATGGCAGAAAACTTTTGAGCTCAGCTTAATGTTGTGATTCAATCACAACGCTGGTTTTCAGCTTCGACTTTTGGTGACGCACGGACATATTCGTAATAATTTAACCATATACTCGTATGTACAGTAACATAGATAAATATAAAAATTTGCTGAATATTATATATAATATGACATTAATCTCTTTATACTTTGCTGTGGGGTTCCGGCCTCTCCTATTTTCTATTCATTCTGCTCCTGTGCAATGTCTCTTGCAGATTAAATTTACCACTACTACTATCTATTGTTGACCCATGTTGCGTGCACCGAAACCGGTCCTCACATCTGTTTTTATTAAAAACGGGATAGTTTTCCGCCTTATAGAAAGAAGCCACCGTCACATACAGCAAGTTAGCTCGCCTAGCTTTCGTAGACATTATATCTCCATTATACCTCTGGCAATGAAATTAGTCGACGGATTCAGTTAGGATGGGCTGCCTTTGGAAAGCTGGACGACGTATTTAAAGCTAAAATCCCGCAATGTCTAAAAACCAAGACATTTAACCAGTGTGTCCTTCCTATACTCACTTACGGAGCCGAAACGTGGCCGCTCACAATGGAAAATATCCATAAGATAAAAGTAGCTCAGAGAGCTATGGAGCGCGCCATGCTTGGAATCAGGTTGGCGGATCGCGTACCAAATGTCGAAATTCGACGCAGAACCAAAGTCGAGGATGTCGGTACGCGAATCGCCAAGCTTAAGTGGAGATGGGCGGGACATGTGGCTAGGCGGGACGACGGTAGGTGGACCAGGGCAGTGACCGAGTGGTGGCCAACAGAAGGTTACCGATCTAGGGGCAGACCATCAGCCAGATGGATCGACGACGTGGCCAGGGTTGTTGGGAAGATGTGGTTAAGAAAGGCGCAAGACCGGAAGGGGTGGCGTGATGGAGAGGAGGCCTATACTCAACAGTGGGATAAAAAGGGCTGAAAAAGAAGAAGAAGAAGATACCTCTGGCTAATAAAGCATTATATCTTCAAAATGTTATATACATAAACTTTTTTTGCATTGATGAAAGTTAATTCAAACTCGTAGTTACTCACATACTTAAATAACATAGGATCATATACAGCCGCTTGATGCGAGTGATGCAGATGACTCATGATAGGTATCTAATTAAATACCTAAGTTACAGTATTACATTTTTAAGTTTTATAGACTGTATTCTTGTATTGTGTACCTAATTAGTAGTCCATCTGTGGAAACTTTTAAATACCAACCTGTCCATACATTTATACCCAGATTGTGCTGTAAGTATAGCTGTAGTTTTCCAAAAGAATAAATAAATTAATAATGTGTTGGCGGTGTGATTCCAGACGGGGCTGATGGGTGAGGGCCCCGGTCTCGGGCCCGGGTCCGGCGCCGGCGCCGGCCAGACGCCCGTCCCCGGGTGCGCGCCGGGGACCCCGCTGGAGGGGCGGCTGGACGCGCCGCAGCCGCGCCCGCTGCCCATGCCCGAGTATGGAGGCTTCTTCGCGCTGCTCACAGAGTTCCTGCCTGACAGCAGCCAGCCGATCTCTGGCTTCCACAGGTAACGAATTTATTGTAGTTGACGAGCAAGTTGTTCACCTGATGACGCACGCCTGCTCAAAACAGTCGCAACACGACCCAGGAATTTGTTTTGGAAATCCTCCGCGGCACTGCACTGCGCTTATCATGCTGAGACAATAGGAGGGTACGACGCTATTAAGTCTCATAATGCTCAATGATTACGCTAGTTACAATGCACTTCCAACCAGAACACAGTAATGCTTGCGCATATGCATGTATTTTTTTAATGCATGAATCGATTCATTATTGAATACTATTAATGACAAAAATGACAAAAAAAATTACGGCATTATTCGTCACTAAAATAATAAAAAAAAAACAATTTAAATCAACATAAACGCGCCATTTGCGTGTGACGTCAAAAGTGGGGACCTAGGATGTCCTCATTGGTCCATCTATGCAACATGTGAGTTTGTATCCATAATTTACCAATAGGGCGGGCTCTATGTCAAAAACTGACCAATAAGCAGCGAGGCGCGTGACGTCAAAACGTGGTTGCACGTACTCAAGCGTTTTGCGATTACGTTCCGTTTCTTTAAAAATAAGAAAAAGAAACATTGAAGTACAAAGAAACTACTCAATTAATAATAATAATTATATCACTACTAAACGTTTACAGGAGTAATCTATCGTAAAAAGTAATTTCAGATTTTTCGACAAGACATGCATATTCCCTATTGCAACAGAGTGTGTGAGTAAGAGCGCGTGTCTCGCGCCGTGTGCTGCAGGTGCAACGTGGCGGTGATGCTGCTGTGCGACGTGGTGCTGGACGGCGTGGAGCTGGACTGGTCCATCCACGTGCCGCTCATGCTGCACATCGTCTTCCTCGCCATGGACCACACCAGGTGAACTATCTCATTTTAATTTATTTATCATTTATTTTTATTTTATTTTCATAGGAAATCTTATTTATTTCATTCTTTATTGCACTATTACAAGTAATGTACAAAAGGAGAACTTAATGCTAAAGCTTTTTCTACCAGTTATCCAGGGACGGTAAAAGAAAGTTACAAAGCGTGCATCAAAAAGTTAAAAAAACTAACAGAGAAACAAAATAAATATCGTAATACATATTATCGTAAAAACAAAAGCATAAATTATTAAAATAAATAACAGTTAAATACACTACATACATATATAATCCAAAACTAAAATACATATAAATATACTTATATAAATAAATACGGTTAGGTACAATAATAGATATACAAGACTTGGTGGAAGGACAATTCAAAGTTTTCACAATTATAAAAAACGATTAGATATAAATATATGTTGCAATAGACGTAGAAGTGTAAACTAGAACAAAAGGTTTGAACACAGAAGTAATAGAAATGAAAAAGTATATATTAATAATAATAGATATTATATAGAAATGAAATGCCAATCCAAGAGAAATATTTTTTATTCAGTGTTCGCTTCAGATTGAACGAAAGTGTTAAATATGAGCTAAGGTTTATGTAATTGGACACGTTATCCTGTCTACCAGTCACCACATACAATCTAACAATCATTTGAACGAATACTTAATATTAGCGCCGTCAAACGTTATTTAAATTTAGCGATTGCAAAATAGACACATAATATGCAAGCGTGCTTCATCTTCGACCGCATCGTCACCTCCCATCAGGTGAGATCGTGGTCAAACGGTTGCCTAGTCAGATGTAAAAAAAATTAGAATACCAAATACTTAACCCTGCTAATATTATATATGCGTATGTTATTTTGGTGTTTGAACGTTAGTGTGTGTTATATCTTCACGTCGCAACGATTTAACATAAGCCCAGGTTAACATATAGGCTACTTTTTATTCCGGTAAACCGCGAGTGAAACCACGGGGCGCAGCTAGTTTTAGATAACATAACTCCCAGAAGAAGTATGCGCCTGCATGCTCATGGCAATTAAAATATTAGCTACCTTATTTTAAGTTATTGTAATTTCTCTTTTAAGTGAACCATGTTCTTTGAGAAATAAATTATCTTAAACCAGAAACCAGCAGGCTTTTCATAAGGTTTGTTTTGATAAATGATTTAAATCTACGCATTGGTAATTTGTCATTTTGTCAAAACTTATTATTATTTCAATTGAGCTTTCGTTGACGTTTGATTGCAACTACCGGGTTACGTGATCGCAAAACCATCATCGAAACTGGTTTCTTATTGAAATTGATTGAAATAAAAGATACATGATCGCCCTGCAGATTTCTATAAACGATTGTATCGTACAAGATTAAATACGGTTCGGAGCTCACGTTAATGTGTGTGTGTTCGCAGATGGATAGTGCAGGTGCACTGCCGGCAGCTGCTGCTGAACCTGCTGGTTGCGGTGGCGGCGCACCACGACCACCTGGCGGTCGCGCGCACGCTGCTGGCGTCGCGCGCCGCGCGGCGAGCGCTCGCGACGCCGCACCGCGCCCACCACGCGACCAATTTTACCGGTACCACCGCACCACCGCCATGCAATAGGGGATCGGACAGTTATAGAGAAAAAAAACTAAAATGTAGTTAGAACGAATGTTCGTCCAACCAGAAAGATCATCCAATCAATATTTTTGTGATATAATAATGATTTATATTTTTAAATCAATCAATAAAATCTAATAACTCTGAAATTTTTAATCTGGTCTTCTCCCAAACGAAACAACAATTTTAGTAAAATTCAAATTGCCTAAATGCCGTGAGTCAAGCTTGTGTTTATTTTACGTATTTGCTTTTCATAAAATGTAACTTTGTAAGTTTTATTTCGAAGAGTTTGTCGTTTTCTACCTTCATATGACGTCACAAGTTTTGAGGTGACGTTTTGCGCGGCAATATTTGAAACATAATATATTTAAACATAGTTTTAGGTACTTTTAGACCGTTATTTAATTAAAATAGTTTTTTTAATGGCTACATATATTAATATTAGTTAATATAAAACACTTTCTGAAAAATTGTCCGATCTCCTATTCAATATTTCAATTTTACTATGAAAATTAACGTGCTTTGGACACATTATTAATAATAACCCCGCACTCGCCTTGAAAAAGACCACCGGATGTAGTTGAAACTATAGTTGGATTACTCCAATTTAAACCAATATTTCAAAATCAATATTTCAATTCGATTCATTTTTTTAATTTTCAAATCATTACAATCCATTGTGTTAGTATCAACTTATGGGCTATGTTAGTGAGTTTCTCTTTATAAATGTTTCATGGTAAATAATGTCATTTTATCAATTCAATAATATTAATTTATTTAATAAATAATTTGATTATATCTATAGATAATAATTTATAATTAATAAATTAAAATATAATTCATTAATAACTTTTTTAAATATAAATTATTTGTTTTTATTAACATTGAGTTTGGATACTATCTACTTGAATGATTAAAGTTGTACATTACCCACAGAACCCGACGAAAAGTTGGACGCGTTCCCCGCGTGCGGACACTCTCCGCGCTCGCACGCGCGCTCGCTCAGCTCCGACCCGCAAGTGACGCCCGAAGGTAACGTTCTCTCTGCCCCCTTACCACGAACCGTTGTTTTTTTCCACTTTTGACAAACAAAAAGTGGATAAAAACAGAGGATACATTTTTTGTGTCCGCATACATATAATTATATTTAATGTCATTTATGAGTACATAATACAATAAAAAATAAAAGTAATTTAAATATAAGTAATGTACCTAAATAAAAAACTACCAAAAGAATTACCACAAGTCCCGACGTATTCTCCACGTTGAAGTAGCGTTATACTTAGCACCAACTTGGGCCGTGTTCATTCGGATTTTGACACACCCAATTTTTTTACGTTGCTCTGCACTGGTGACTGGTTCCAGGCGAAGGCGACAACTACCCGTCGCTGCCTGTGATTGTAACGGGCGACGCCGAGTCGGAGGGCGCGGAGAGTGAGCCGGCGGCCGGCCCGCCTGGCCCGCCCGGCCCGCCCGGTCAGCCCGGCCCGCCAGGCGCGGCCAGCCCGGCCGAGACGCCGGTCGCGGAGGTCATCAAGTCGCTCATACACTTCCTCGCTAACCGACCTACGCACATGCCGCTCTGGCAATATGAGGACATCACAGCCAAAGGTAAATAAATTGGTACTCACGTAAGGTAAGTACCTTAAAAAACAATGTTATTTGTTCAGTATGATACTGCTTCATGGTTTTACAATATGTACATGACGCAACGTTGGATTAAATACTTTGCAAAGGCCGTAAAAGTTACATTAGATTTAATATGAGAATAATAATTAGGTTCGTTAAATTAACACAATGTGAAACACAAAAACCACGAAAGGGAGAGGCACCTTTCCTCATGGTTTTACAGATTTAATTATTTTTATTTATTTATTTATTAGGAACTACAAACAGTACTAACAATATGGTCTGAATATTATCAGTAGTACAAAACATACTTATTTATTATAAGATACTGCTAAAGTTAACAAATATTAGTCCCACACCGTAGTTCACGAGTTAACAGATAGCGGTTAGTGTGTGCTGCTCGCTAAAGCAACTATGTAAAAAATGATCGTTACATACGTATTAAAAAAAAACAATATATGTTTACATTGCAGTTAAGGTATAAATTTACATTCCACATTATCTTATGAAATAAACCGAAAGAGAAAAACAAGGACGAAATAAACTATAATTTGCGCTTTAGAGTGTCAATAACACTCAATTTAAATCAAATTAAATTAAATAGAAAATTATAAGATGTGATGAGATCACGATTACAAATAACTAAACCGAGATTAGTTAAATACAATTTTATATTATGTTTGTTCACACGCGAGCTGGCAATGCGTACGATAATATAAATACCGCCGATTTGAAACGTCTCGCCTCTGTTCAACTGTGAATGCAAAAGCTATCATACGAACTCCGATAGATGGCGGTGTTCGCCACCCTCGAACGAAGGTCATTCACCCGAGTGGCCCAATTACGACGGTTGACCCACTTGTGTCAATCGATATTTGATACGTTATTACGTATTTGGAAATGTGTTTCCGTTCAATGTTAATATGTTTTATTATTTCTGATTTATTATTTTATTAGATCTATTACAGTAATAATTACCTATATCATTTATATTTAATATACCAATGTTCATATATTTTAATACATTCTTTTAAAAAAAATATTTTGCTGGGACCGTACAGCTGCCATTACATTATTTTATTTTTTGACAGCCTCTGTGGTGTAGTGGTTGGGCAGGTTGGCTAAAATCTCGTACACTACTGAGGTTGCGGGTTTGATTCCCGCGACGGGACAAAGTTTGTGCAAATAATAAAAAAAGAAGCACAAGTTTTTGTTTCGTGACTGGGTGTTGTGGGACCATGGTCCTCATTGTTCCTGGTTCCCTAGATACAGGGAATCCTAGTCGGCCCAAGATCTATGTACGTGATCGTTGAGCGCATTTAATTTTGATTTAAAAATTGCAGTGTCCTTTGCAATGACGCGCGCGTGCATGTGGTTTTTTTTTACCTGATAGGCTAGCATTTGACCGCAGTCTCACCTGATGGAAAGTGACGACGCGGTCGACGATGGATCATGCTTGCCTAGAAGATACCGATTCACTCGGGACTTGAAGACACCTAGATTATAAGAATCGGGAAACAAAGACGCTGGTAAGGTGTTCCATTCCTTAGCTGTTCGCATTATGAAGCGAAACGCTTTGTTCTGGCAGGAGGAATGTCAACCATAAACGGATGGCGAGTTTCCGTACGGTTGTTTGTTGCAGTGTGGTCGCTGCGCAGCTGCCAGCAGATGTCGACGCTGCTGCGGCACGTGCTGCGCGTGTTCCGCGAGTCGCTGCCGCACGCGCTGGTCTCCGAGCGCTGGGCGCAGACCGCGCTGCAGCTGGGCCTCTCCTGCCCCTCGCGGCACTACGCCGGCCGCTCGCTGCAGGTGCGTCGCTACTGCATGCTGCTGTCTTGAGCCTCCACTGCACTATATACACTTCGTGAAGTAGGCCGATGTCGAACTAGCGACACTACACTCCGTCAACTAGTTTTTTGATTGTACTAAGTGATGAGACGAGCAAGCCGTACTGATAGTAAGCGCCACGCCTGCCCATAACAATTGCAGTGCCACCCAGAACTTTTAAAACCATATAAAGCAATGCGTAGCACTGGTTTGCGCTCATCACCTCTAGATATCAGATATTAAGTCTCATATGCCCAGTAATATCGCTGGCTACAATGCTCTTTAAACCGGAACACAGTAATGATTGCGCACAGTAGTGCACAGCTTTGCTAGTTATTCTGCCACCAAGCAGTAGCTTGGCGGCAGAATAACTGGCAAAGCTGTGGTATTTACCCAGACGGCCTCCCGCATACGAGAGAGTAGGTCTCTCGTATGCGAGTAACTGAACAATCTTCAGTTAAATTGGACTCGTCTTCACTTTAATCTGTTTGAACGTTGTGAACGTTGAGATAAATTTCTTCAACGTCACGCCTGATCACATTAGTTTGAACAATCTTTTACTTTCACATTTACACACGTATTGAATAGAATCATTCCCAAGTATTTAATGATTAAATATGGAATAGGGGATCGGACAGTAATCGAGAAAAAATCTAAAATATAGTTAGAACGAATGTTCGTCGAACCTAAAAGATCAGTCAATCAATATTTTTGTGAAATAATAATGATTTATATTTTTAAAACAATAAATTTTTAATCTGTTCTTCATCTCCAATGAAACAACAATCACAGCGCATGACGTCATTTGTAGGCAAATGCCGTGAGTCAAGCTTGTGTTTATTTTACGTTTTTGCTTTTCATAAAATACATTTTTGCTAATTTTTTTCGTTCCATTACTACAATATCGTCCCCAAACTTCAGAAAACGCATTTAAATCTCTTTGCAAGTTTTATTTCGAAGACTGTCGTTTTCTACCTACATATGACGTCACAAATTTTGAGGTGACCTTTTGCGCGGCAACATTTGAAACATAATATTAAAACATAGTTTTAGGTATTTTTAGAGCGTTATTTAATTAAAATAGTATATTTCATGGCTATATGTATTAATTGTAGTTAATATAAAACACTTTCTGAAAAGTTGTCCGATCCCCTATTGACTTTTAATTTATTTTTTAAGTACTTTTAATTTAATTTGAAATGATATTATAATTCAACTTTAATAATTTGTATAATATAGGCAGAATAAGATATCTTTTTTAACATGATACACCTGTACCATACCATTATTATTGGCCCTTAAAAGCAATGAACAGAGGGTCATGGAAAGAGGATAGGGAGACCTTTGCCCAGCAGTGGGACAAAACAGGCTCATAAAAAAAAAATATCTTCTCTCGTGTGGGTGTGGGGCCAATCCTAGCTATAATAATAATAATTATGATAATTATGACGATTATGTGAGAGTAGTAGGTGCAATAGATCGATCGTGGTGTGCTCCGGCAGGTGTTCCGGTTCATCGGCGTGGCGATGACGGGCCGCATGGTGTCCGACATACTGTCGCGGCTCGTCGAGACCGTCGCCGAGCAGGGCGAGGACATGCAGGTACCACCACCACTTACCAACTAAATAAAAATGCGGCGCGATTATTTTTATATATATATATATATATATATAATTAATAATATAATTTTACATTCGATGTTTCATATGCAATAAATAAGTTATGATATAATGTCAAGAAATAATATAATAAATTGTTATAACATAATATACTGAGAAATTAGTAATAGATAAATACATACTTAGAATTTATTAATATTTAACAGGATACATGTTAATATAGGACATGAAAGACAGCTGTCTTTCATGCTTGAACCAATTCCCTCCATTTTCCACCGTCTATAATATGCGGTTATGTGTTGGTCAGGGTTACGTAACAGAGCTGCTGCTGACGCTGGAAGCGGCGGTGGACTCGCTGGAATCGAACTTCCGTCCGCTGGATTACATGAGGGACATCTTCAAATCGACGCCCAACCTCAACAACAAGGACGGCGGTACGCAGCCCAACGGTGGGGCCTACTCCGCCGGTAAGTGTCAACCTTGTTTTATTTTAATTTTCGGTTACAGCAGACACGGCTTATTTAATTTGCAGATGTGTGATTTATCTCGCTCCATCCACATATTAGGACAAAGGCTCTCCGTACCTGCTAGCCGATTCAGAACCTCACTATAACTCGTGGTCGATCGATTTGGTTTGATATCATACGATAAAACAAGTTCCTTTAATGCAAATTGTAATCATGAATTCTCGTGGCAGAATAGCTCGAAAAGGAACCTACTCAAGCGATATTCAGTGGAATCGATTCGGTATTCGGTATCGTGAAGTTCTGAATCGGGGGTCTGGACCCTTAGATACATGGAATCTTAGTTATGAAACGAATGACGAAACGGATGAGGTTGCGTTTGGGGTAAGCGGTGCATTTTTTGACGCTATTACTCTCCGAAATCGTTTAATTAATTTTGAAGCGGCTTTCGGCACTAGCTTGGGGTTTTTTAAGACAAGATTCTTAGATAAGCTCTAATTTGCAAAATCATTAGCGGGCGTTACGATAGATGAACCTAGATGATATTAGAAAATGTATAATTAGTTTTGTTTTGTGCAGGCAAGCGGTCGCCGGGCGTGTGCGTGGGCTGCGTGTCCAACCACACGCGCAGCACGTCCTACTCCGTGTCGTACTGCGTGCGCAAGAGCAACGCGCCGCCCGCACCGGACAAGACGCACGGTACGTACCACTACATAACTGACAATCTTCTATAGGATACATTTCCATAAATGTGTACAGGAACTTCACGACCTAATTCCACCCTCCCCCTTCCATCAAAGGACGAGCAGAATGTCGGCCAAATATCATCCTTATATAGTAGACATTTCGTCAATTCGCACAAAGCGTTTTGGTGCCATGTTTATAGTGCGTATTTGTAAGAAATGGAAATCTTTGCCGTCTTCTCTGTTCCCCGATAATTATAATTTGTGTATCTTCAAGCGTGATTAGGTCTAATATTTTAAATCTACTTTCTCCATCTTCAGTCACATCCTCGCTTAACATCGGGCGAGATGATAGTCAAACGTAGATTTGCTACAATTAAAAAAAGGACCTCTGTCGCCATGTTTATACCCAACGTCTATCAAACTCTGAACTCTGAGCTAGTCGGTTAATTGCTGCTTCTCTCTGGATTTATGTCTCCATCTCCGACCACAGTCGCGCGCTTATCGTGCTTGTGATTCTGTAGATACTGAGCGCGAGTCCTTTCTTTACGGGACGCGGATTCATCATCATAATCATCTGCCCTTCATGAACTCTGAAAGAAAACCTTTGCCCAGCACGCCATTAACGTTGCCCGTTGCGTACCCACGGATGCAATAGATTGGGAAGATTATATATCATCATTAGTCCATTAGATTCTCACTGCTGGGATAAGGGCTTTCTCTCATCGAGTCAGAAGTATGGGCCATAATCCATCACGCTGGACCGGTGCGGATGTTTTCCTGTCCGATTAGATGAGGACTTACTATTGCTTTAACTATATCGTGCATACAGAGCGCCCGCGGCCTTGCAGTGAGGCGGCGAAGGGCGCCTGCTCGAACCTCTGCCGGTCGCGCTCGGCGCAGTCGCTCAAACTGCTCGGCGACACCGCCACACAGGTACTTAATTCACAATAATAACTTTGTTACAGCTTCAACTAGAATCCTCTCTCGACGGAAAATCTTAGAAAAGACAACAATTTTTCGATTTCTTATTTGAGTTTGGATGTCTAATTACAACAATTTTAATATAGAACAAAAGAAGACTGACTAAAGCGAAATATTTACAAAAATATCGTTTTAGCTGGGAGTTGGAGTTTTTGATTATGCAAAACAAATCACAGCCTATGTTTTTGCTAGGTTTGACGTGTTGTTTACAGGACAGAATAAAATCTTGCAATGAAAACTTAAGTAGCAAAACAGAGAAAATATCTCTTACTAGTCCTTTTAATTTTTTGAGAGACAAACATTTAAACAATGATTAAGGTTTTTATTAACAGGGGCCCGTGTTCCGGTTTGAAAGGCGTTATTCAAGCGAACGCAGTGGTCATTTGAGAGTTGTGATGTATCGTGTGTGCTAGGACGACAAGCTGACGATCCTGGCGACGCTGTTCTGGGTGGGCGCGTCACTGCTGGAGTCCGACTACGAGCACGAGTTCCTGCTGGGCGTGCGGCTCCTGGCGCGCGTCATGGCGCGCCTGCCGCTCGACCGGCCCGACGTGCGCGAGCGGCTCGACCGCACGCAGGCGCACACCTCGCCCTCGCTGCACTCGCTGCTCCTCAAGGTACCTACACGTGCGGCTGCGGCGCGCGTGATGGCGCGCCTGCCGCTCGACCGGCCCGACGTGCGCGAGCGGCTCGACCGCACGCACACTCGCACTTGTCACGACTTGGATGGGTGATTGTTTGTGTGGTATTTACATCTGAGCGCGACCGTGCTTCGGAGGGCACGTTAAGCCGTCGGTCCCGATTGTTGTCTTAGGACAACTATCATTAGGCCATCTCAGAGGCCTTCGGTGGGTCAAAAAATTCCGATATCAGGGTGGCCACACCCACACGAAAGGGGAAAAAGAAGAAGAAGGCACACGTTCATATACCTATCCTCTAACATACCATGTGTCCCGGCTAAACTTGAACAAAAATAATATTGGATGCAAGGTCAAAATTGATAAAGAGCAAGCGCTGTTTCATAAATTAAAGCTAATATTATTTTTATTTGTTTTAGAATCTACATGATTAGGCCTACGGACGTGTTCTATAAAGTACGAAACATGTGTCAAGATAAGAGTATCTTTCGGAGAAAAAAATGTGTGCCATATTTCACTTGCATTTGACGTGTTTCAATATATTTAAATAAACGCGCTCAATCAGTAATCGTGTTTATTGTCTGTGCCTAGGGCTGCACCCACCCCAATACATACGAGCCAGTAGTGGGCGTCCTGGCCGATATGATCCCACTGCTGGAGCTGCAGGTCATTGACCCCACGCAGTCGCTCGCCTTCCCCATGACCGTGGTGGCGTTGCTGCCCTACATGTTGCTGCATTACGAAGATGCTAATGAGCTATGCGTGCGCGCAGCCTGCCATATCGCACAGGTCAGTCAATAGCGTTCATTTCTATTTTGAGATTGTACTCTCGTACTTTTTTCAAAATTCTTGAAAAATTGCTGTTTTAATTATTTTCTGTAGTTCCGGCGGAATCGCCTGTAAACACTTACCACTTTTACCCTGTATATGTATATTTTCCACTATTCAAATTATCTATACCTACATATTTACTAGACTAGGCCGTTTGGGTTGGTACCGCCTTTGTACTAGTTATTCTGCCACCAAGCAGTAGTCCGCAAGAATTACTGTGTTCCAGGCATTGTGGCCGGTGAAATTATAAGACTAAAAAGGTTTCTACTTAGGGTGCCGAGGGCAGTGCAGTGCCGCGAAGGAATTTACATAACAAAGTTCTACGGGGTTGTACATTTGTTATGGGCAGGCGTGTTGCATACCATCAGTTACACCGAATACAAACTTATTTAAGATTTAAAGGGTTTCAATTAATAAGAGAAATTTTGTAGGATTAATATTAAAAAGAAGGTGAAGGACTTGCTCGTCTCGTCATTCAAAAACATGTCAATTATGTCCCCAGTTCACAGCCGAGAAGAGCAAGAAGCTCGAGAACCTCGGCACCGTGATGACGCTGTACTCCCGCCGCACATTCAGCAAGGAGAGCTTCCAGTGGACCAAGTGCGTGGTCAAGTACCTCTGGGACACCTACTCGCACTTGTCGCTGCAGATGCTAGCCTTCCTCGTCGAGGTCTTGGAGAAGGTCGGTGTCAGAGGTCACAAGTGGATACTACAGATTTTTTCAATTGATTAATAGCTACCACCCGCGAATTCCTTTGTTGTATGGTGAAAGTAGGTTACTTAGTAAAACTTTCTATCGATATTGGTATTTTATGAGAAATTAAAATTTATTGCTGGACTGTACTAAAAATGAACTTGTGTTTACTAAAATTCGTCCGGTGTTTCCTAGAGACAAAACTTCCTCACTTCAAAAGAAAAAGTATCCACTCTCAAGGTCCTATATTATGCCCCAAAATTTTCCAAATTTCTGGGCAATTTTTCCAATTTTTATTTCCATGAAAACCTAAACGGATTACGAACATTTACAAAAAAAATGCCAAATCAGTCCAGTCGTTCTTAAGTGGTGTGCTTATTATGATGCGCAATGAACAACACTTACTTTTTGTTTATTATATATTTTTATATTATATATTCATAGATTACTGAATGTTGTATGCGCAGGGCGCGGCGAGCCTGCAGCCGCACGTGCTGTCGATCCTGCACTGCATGCTGTATTACGTGGAGCTGAACGCGCAGCCCGCCAACGCGGACCTGCTGCGAGCCGTCGCCAAGTTCATCGACGTAACTCACTCACTCATTCGTTCACAATCATTCTTTCATTTTGTTCACGCGGCCGTCGCCAAGTTCATCGACGTAACTCGCTCACTCATTCGTTCACAATCATTCTTTCATTTTTTTAATGCGGCCGTCGCCAAGTTCGTCGATGTAACTCACTCACTCATTCGTTCACAATCATTCTTTCATTTTGTTCACGCGGCCGTCGCAAAGTTCATCGACGTAACTCGCTCACTCATTCGTTCACAATCATTCTTTCATTTTTTTTATGCGGCCGTAGCCAAGTTCATCGACGTAACTCACTCACTCATTCGTTCACAATCATTCTTTCTTTTTTTTTCATGCGGCCGTGGCCAAATTCATAGACTTCATTCGAACTCATATTCATTTATTCTTCATTTTCTTCATGCGAGTCCTCGCCAAGTTTATCGATGTAACTTACTCACTCATTTATTCACACTCTTTTAATCATTCTTTCATATTTTCATGCGGCCGTAGCCAAGTTCTTCGACGTAACTCACTCAGTCGCTCACTCGTTCGTTCACCCTCATTCATTTTTCCGTTTCTTCATTTGAGTCTTCGCCAAGTTTATCGAAGTAACTCACACTCATTCATTGATTCTTCTATTTCTTCATGCGAGATGCCGCCAAATTTATTATCGACGTAACTCATTTGTCCAATCAATTTATCATTTACTCACTCGTTCTCTCATTCATTCATCCTTCCATTTGTTTAAACACACATTCATTCACTTGTTTACTGGTGAACTATTTTATTTATTCATTTATTTGTTCTTCGATTTGTACCTTATCATACAATTCGTATGCATACTCATTTGGAAAAAAAATTACTCCTAAATGACGCGTGCAGTACGATACCAAAATAGTGTTTGTAACGGTTCGCAGCAAGACGGAAACAACTACAAGGAAGCCATGAAGATCCTGAAGCTGGTGGTGACGCGGTGCTCCACGCTCGTCGTGCCGCCCTACTGGGACACGCACGCCTCCTCCATACTCGACACTGAACTGCACGGGAAGAAGGTAAACCAGACCTCGAATGCGGGTCACACAGGTTGACAGCTCCTACAAACGCCGTTCATAGACAATTTTAAAACAACATTACATCACTTAAACCACACAAATAAAATAAAAGCAATACAAAAAAAAAACATCGTAGATTTGAAGTGTAGTAATGGGTGGACAGAACATCTGTTTTATGTTTTGTCATTAAATTTTGTAATATCTTTAATTTAATGTCTGCAATAAAGGAGCTGCCGGGCCGGACCATGGACTTCACGTTCGACCTGTCCCAGACGCCCGTCATTGGACGCAAGTACCTGCCGAAGGGCGGCAGCCAGCCCGCCACCGGCCCGAGCTCGCTTTCCAACGCGTCCACCGTCACGCCTGACAAAGGTAATCGTTCGCTCCAAAGGGTACATAGTCTAGACAAACAATTGTTTTTTATCTATTCATTTGTCATGCTCGTAAAGTGCGTCACATATGCTGCATGTCAGAGGCTCGAGGGTGGCGTAAAACTCTGTCACCAGGGTTGGCTCCACACATACACACACGGGAGAAGAAAAAAAAGCTATTCAAATAGAAAGTGTTAGACTCAAAAGCCAAAAGTCAAAAGCACTAAAATGCACTTTTAAACGTCATATACACATCATACAAATCAATCAAAGTACGTTAAAAAATGTAACGTAAAATATAAAAACTTAAAAAAAAAGGTTGCACGTCTACTCATTTCTTCGCCCCTATTTAATGTCAAACTGGAAGCGCGAGTGAGATGATCCATACTCATAGTATCAGTGACATGAAAATATGAGTAATACATAAGTAGGTATATAGATACCGTGGTAGTTAGATTGACCAGACCAGACCAGTCCCCACAAGCAGCACCCGTTCACGAGTATCACTTGTGGACCAGCCATCACCAATAAATTTGGTGAATTTTGCTACAATAATTTAGATATGTTTCCCGATTCGAATGCTTGTGACTGTGATGTTATATTGGAATGTGCTCATCTTAGTGAATACTATAATTATATTGATAGATATTATAGGCATATAGTTGATGTGCTGCAAAACGCAGCTATCGTAAGTTCTTGTTCATATGGACAGAAACGCTACAAAAAAGTTGCCGGTTGGAACTACCGCGTCAGAGACAGCCATGACAAAGCTAGGCTTTACTATAGATGCTGGGTGGTTGCTGGTAGGCCCTCCAGTGGTGTAGAATTTGATAATATGCGTAATAGTCGAACTGTTTTCAAAAATAAAATTAGATGGTGTCAGAAAAATGAAGAAAGTATTAAAATGAATATATTGGCCATTCATAGAAGCAAGAAAAACTTTATCAAACTTTGGCATGCAACAAAAAAGTTAAATTATGAGCAAAATTTACCTGTATCCGTAGAGGGCCTCCAGGAACCATCCGCGATAGCTGAACTGTTTGCGAAGAGGTTCAAAGTGAACCCTCTTCCTGCTGAGTGTGCGCTCGATGCTGAACCGTATCATAATGATAAACGCATAGAATTTACACGTAGCGATCTCTCTAAAGTCATTATGAATATGAAACGTGGTAAATCACCCGGACATGATGGGCTCAGTATCGAGCACATACTCTGGGCTAGTGATAAAATTAATAACCATCTGTGTTTCTTGTTCAACCTATGCATTAAATATAGTTATTTGCCTGAGGATTTAATGAAGACGTTAGTAGTTCCCATTATAAAAAACAAAACTGGGGATCTCTGTGCCGCGTCTAACTACCGTCCAATATCTTTAGGCACTATAACTGGTAAAATATTGGAGCGCCTTCTTCATCCCGAACTGCTTAAAAATATAAAGATAGACGATGCGCAGTTTGGTTTCCGCCCCGGTCTCTCGACAGATGCCGCTATTGTTAGCTTGAAAAGCACTGTAAGCTACTATACGACGCGAAATACATCTGTCTATGCGTGCTTTTTAGACCTCAGCCGCGCATTTGACCTAGTGAATTATAATATTCTCTGGGCCAAACTACTAGCGTCACAGGTGTCTAATCAAGTGGCTAATCTGTTAAGATTCTGGTACGGAAATCAAACTAACAGTGTTAAATGGGGTGACGCAACTTCTAGTAAGTATAGACTAGACTGTGGAGTTTGCCAAGGGGGGTGACCTCTCCGGACCTTTTTAACTTGTACGTGAACGGCTTGATCGGGGAGCTCAGGAGTTCCAAGGTCGGCTGTCATTTAGGAAACGTGTGTGTAAACAACCTGAGCTATGCGGACAACATGGTGCTCCTTAGCCCCTCGATCAAGGAGTTGAGAAAACTGCTTTCGATCTGTGAGCATTATGCCAATGCTCACGGATTGAAATACAATGTTTTGAAAACTGAAATGATGGTGTTCGCGTCGGGTCGGGGTCCGGACAGGACACCCGAAGTATATTTAAATGGTACAGCAGTCCGTGTTGTAAAGCAGTTCAAATACTTAGGACATTTGTTGACGGAACGGATACAGGACGATGCGGATATTGAGCGGGAGCGCAGGGCCCTCGCCATCAGGGGCAACATGCTCGCTCGCCGGTTCGCTAAGTGCAGTACGGATGTAAAGACCACTCTCTTCAAAGCATATTGCTTGTGCATGTATACATGCCAGTTGTGGATAACGGTCACGCTGAAAGCAATAAACACCATAAGAGTTCAGTATAATGACGCATTCCGAGCTCTTATGAGGTTACCGCGGTACTGTAGTGCGTCGAGTATGTTCGCTGAGGCGGGAGTCCCTGATTTCTTTGCCGTATTGCGATCGCGAGTGGCTTCGTTCTGGCATCGCTTGCGCCGTTCCAGCAACAAAATACTTGTGGCTGTCTCTGACGACATACGGAGTCCTATGTTTAGGTGTTGGATTTCTGTCCATATGGACAGGAACAAAAAATGACCACGCACTATTGTGCAGCGTCTATGACCGGGCACTATTGTGCATCTTTTCTATTTTAATTTATTTTTTTTATTTATGTTTGTATTTTAACAATATTATGGGTTTTTTTTTGTGCCCATAAATGATTTTTATTTTTTATTTTTATTTTATTTTATTTTTATCACCCCTCAACCATATTTAAGGGAAGGGAGTGATTCAACACACAGAGCCGCCGCAAGCAAACACATTTGAATGAGTAACACCCATGAAGTACGTGTATAACCGTCCTCGCTTTGCTCGTGTCAATGTAGTATTGTGTTGCAGGTTCGTCGACGTCTGCGTCGACGTCTGTGTCGACGGTGGTGGGTCCGGACGCGGCGGCCGCGGCGGGCGCCTCGCAGCCGCAGAGCGCCGCCTCGCCGCGCCGCTCGCTCTCGCTGTCGCCCGCGGACGCGCTCGCCTCGGGCTGGAAGCGCCCGTGGATGTCGCAGGTGACCACCTAACCGCCCCGCCCCGCCCTTCCACCCTCCCTCTCTGTTACTGTTTATTTATATTAATTGTTATTTTTTTCTTTACTTTTTTCACGTGCGTCACCAAAGGTTTGAGCTGAAAACCAGCATTGTAGATTTATCCACAGCCTTATGCTGAGCTCAGACCTTTTTTGACGGCAGTGCCTTGTGTGTAGCAGTAGTGCACGGCAGCGATTCTCGTACACAAGCACCTAGTATATCATTTACCAATTGTATTATCGTGTTGTGATCATTGTTGTGCCGTGTGCAGTTTGACAAAATCAATGATTTCTTTTTTTTCTCTATATAGATAGTTTTTTTATTAATATAGGCTTGCGTTAGACCGCTATCTCACCTGTTTCTAAGTGACGATGCGGTCGAGGATGTAGCACGCTCGCCAAGAAGAAATCTCTTGTTTTAAGGACACCCAAATTTCAGCTATCCGGAAACACCGTCTCTCTAGATAGTGGTAGCGTCTTTAGCCCGGAAATTTAAGAGATGTTAGTAGACTTAGAACTTAGCTTTCTTAACGAGGCTAAACATGGAAAAGACTCTGGATCGGTGAAAACTAAACCACTTCTTTATTTGCAGAGTCGAGTGCGAGAATGCTTAGTGAATCTCCTGACCACCTGCGGTCAGAGAGTCGGTCTACCAAAGAGTCCATCTGTAAGTAACCTTAACTTCTTAACCATAAGGTTGAATATCCAGCGGCAGTGTTAGCCAATTGTGAAAGTCCTACACTGTACCTACAATGCAATAATAAACTTATGATTTTTACCCATCGCTGCGTATAGGACGATTTAATAACCACTTTATGTTCTAAGGTAACTCGCATAACATACTGTATATGTCGTACCGCTTCGCACTCACACTACGCTACGTACGTACGTACAGGTACCGAGTCACGACTCACGACTCACGTACTCTGTACCGCACACGACACAAAGACAAAGCTTCACTTGTACATGACCTATCTCAGAAGTTCAAATAACGTGTTCCATCCTACTTCTATCGCTTAGAGCTTCTTATCACATCAAGTGTATGTTATTTGATGATTTGCTACGCCGCGCCGCCGTGTTTCCAGCGCTTCACACGGTGTACGTATGAATGATATGCGTATATTGACATGTTACACGAAAAAATTGTATGTATATAAATATTCTGTCAAGGTACGATAGTACAATCCTCATATTATAAGACATCACTACAAAGAGTACGTCGTCACGCCTATATGTAAACCACATAGGTACACAAACTATGCACACAATATCACCTTACAAGTTGAAACTTTAGTAATGAACTAGCAAAGTAGGCACTAGTCGTATGCAATGATACTACCTATGCAAGTACTGATATATCTCACTCAATAGTAGTCACTCACCTTTTAATTCATTACCGTGCAGGAAAAAACAACTCGAATGTATTTTATATTTCACAACGATAAGAAAAGAGTGTAAATAATATTATATTGATTGCGATATATTTTCAAATAATAACTCTACAGTTCTAAGCATTGATTTCTACGTGAGGCACATGGCAAGCCACGGCGTATTTTTTACCTTTGACAAGAAAATTTTAACTATTGTCTAACAGATTTCTACAGTGTTCGTTTGTTATCTGTAAAGTAAAAAAGTAAAGTAAAAGTTATCTGTATGTCTGTACTTACCTTTCAAGTATGCGACAACACTAAATTAACGAAACTCTCATTCTAAAGTTGCACTCCTGTCTCTGCACTAAACACCATTGGTGTCGTGCACATCTTATAAACTGACCTCGATTCTAAAGATATACAGCAGCTCATCACTCCGCAATTTGTAAATTAACGATCTTAAATATATGATTTTTAAATTTTAACACTCAATTAGCTCGGTTTCTGAACCTTTTGTTACGAATAATTAGTTGAAAATCTATTTCATACTATAGCGACCATACGTGGACCGGTAGACCGACAACTAAACAGCGAATTAATTTAAGATTTGACAGATTATCAAATAATTGTTCCAACAAGAATTTCCGAAACTGGACGTCAAGAGAAAATGTTGAAATTTCTCCAGTTTATTTATTCGAGGAATTTCATCTGCTGCATATGACACTGAGATATTCGAGATAAAGCTCCGTTCGACGCTGAAATTAATCGAGTAAAGGCTCCGTTTGACGTTGACGTTACTCGATTAAAGGGTCCGTTTGACGCTGACGTTACTCGATTACAGGCTCCGTTCGGCATTAAATGTACTCCATAAAAATGAGTCTAAAAGAATAGGCTAATAAAAATGTAACAAGTACATATTTTGCCAAAAAGATAAGTGTGAAAAATATACCTAAGTATACCTACCTTTAATATACCTAGGTATATGCGGAGTGAGGAGTTGCTACCTAAAACGCGCGTGTTGAAGAGTGTTGATACGAGGTGGCGCGGCGCGGCTGCGTGTTGCAGGTGATATTCAGCCAGAGCTCGGAGCTGCTGGAGCGGGAGTCGTCGATGGCGTCCTCGCTGGAGGAGGTGTCGGGCACGCCCGGCAACGAGCCCTCCGCCGGCGCCGGCGGACACCCCACCGACCACTTCGGCGTCTTCAAGGACTTCGACTTCCTCGAGTACGAGAGCGAGAGCATCGAGGTGAGCGACGCCAGGATTCTTGTACGACACCTTAACTATGGGACACGAGTGAACATTCATTTTAGCATTTTACTGTATTGTATTTATTAAGTCCCAAATGTCAAAGGATAATATAAATCAAATGTTACGATATATCATACAAATCAAACGATACGTTAGAAACTATAAGGATATCTTGACTTTGAAAATAAAAGGTAAGCATGTCTACCCATGTCTTTCTCATACTCAGATTGAAGTCCGGGCCCGGAAAAGAATTACGGAATCGGACTCGGAAATATGCCCGCTAGAGAAGATAGCACCAAGAAACTCTCTCATTTTTTGAGTACCTCTATTTTTAAATATAATAGTTTTAAAACTTTCGCAAATTGTAGGTACTCATGTTTTTATAAAATTATCGGGTCTACCGGCGAATAGACCAGATAATTTCATAAAAACGAATGTAATGTTGTGTGTTGTGTTAAAATGATGTGTTTTCTTTCTTTTGTTTCTTTTTAATAAAGGTTGTGTTTCGTTCCGTAGGGCGAGAGCTCTGATAACTTCAACTGGGGCGTGCGGCGGCGGCTGCCGAGCGAGGAGCGCGAGCAGTCGCGCGCCGCCGAGCGCAGCCCGCCGCGGCTCGCGCCCGCGCCCGGCGCCGCGCACGTCAAGCCGGTACGTACCCCTCTCACTGGTGACGATCACTTCAACTGAGGTGGGCGGTGCCTTATTCCGCCATCATTATCATCAGCTTACATCAGTTCACTGCTGGATATAGGCCTCACATTGCAGCACGCCACTGAACCCGATCTACGGCTTTCCTTCTTTAGTCGCTACCAGCAACCCTGCGTAAATCGTAGTTCCATCTAGTGGCAGGGCGTCCTACACTACGTTTGCCTTATTCCGTAGTAGGTATTATATAGCGTCAGGTACAATGTATTTGTTTCCGTAGGAAGGGCACGAGGACTCGTCGGACGAGGAGGGCGGGTGGGAGGAGGGCGCGGGACGCGGCGAGGGCGACGCGCACGCGCCGCACGAGCTCGCCATGCGCGCGCGCGCGCACTCCTTCTCCAGCGCCTCCAGCGGGGAGCCCGACGGTAAGTGAACGGGGAACCTACTGCTGCTGGCAGCCGTTAGTGGCTCTCTAAGAAGGGCGATGCGACCGAATAAACGAAATCATAAATACTGTCATTCTAGAATCAATTGCTTTGCTTTTTTACATCGTGAACCATACCGATGTGTTCAAAGTTCACACCTTCTAGAAATGTTCTAGACACATAGAACACTCCACAGAATTCAATTGCGGAATGTTCTAGAATTATGTGGAATCAATTAACATTCCACAGAATACCAGAATATTCCATATAATTCTAAAACATTCCAAAGATTTCAAATGTGAATTTTTCTTCGAGTTCTGTCGTAATTCTGTGGAATATAATGTGTGTGCTCTATTGAGTTTTTTGCGCTGTTGCGTTTGGTGTACTACCTAAGTTACATTGGTTCATAACCGACTATTTATGTTTTTATTATTATTTATTTTAGCCGTTAGTCTTCCCTGTCTGGCGCCAGTTGCGCCGAGTCTGGACAAAATTTGTTGAGCTCGTCACGCTTATTTGATTTAAATAGTTATAAGTAGAGTGAATGTCCCAGGCGACCGCGGCGACGTGACGCCGGTACCGGGCGCGGGGGGCGCGGGCGGCGCGGGGGGAGGCGGCGCGCGCGACGCGTGGCGCGCCTCCGTGGCGGCGCTGCTGCGGCACGCCGCGCACATGCCGCCGCTCGCGCTGTTGCACCGACTGCACACTGTGCTCAAGGTACGTGCACACACACACACACAACACACACTGAGTCACTACCGTCGCGCTGTGCATGAGAAGGAGGCGGGGGACGAGCGTTGCAATTCGTTAGCGTTCTTCACGCGTTCTTAGCTGGGCAATGGGTATTCTTACAGCTGGAACAAGCTGTAAGAATACCCATTGCCCAGCTAAGAGCAAGTGTGGCTCAGCGGGAACTCGTGCGCCTTTCAATCCGACGCACTTGGGTTCGATTCCCGAGTCGGCCCTGCACCAATGACTTATAGTTAAGTGCAGATTTTGTACGCTCGCTCTAAAAACGGTGAAGGAAAACATCGTGATGAAACCCGCTTACGCACTTTGGAGTGGTAGGCTCTGGCCGTGGTTGTAATACCACCCACCGAACAAAGCCATGCCGTCAAGCGACCTAGTCGTGTTTCGGGATGATGTTCGGTGAACCATCGGGGAGACGGATCTGAGCAGCCGCTCAACTGCCGTCTCTCTCTAGATCTATGTGCTCCATCTTAGGCCACATCATCGCTTCACATCAGGCGAGATAGTGGCCAAACATAGATCTATTAAGTGTAAAAAAAAAAGCTCCCGTTGCAGGGATCTAGGTCTCCTCTGCTAGGATACGAGACATCTCACTGCAAGGATATGAGCTTACTCTCTGTTGGGACACGGACTATTTAGCTGCTGGTACACAAGTATTTTCTACCTGAAACAAACGGTTTTTTCCCTGTATTAGAACTATTGGATTAATCTAACATGTCTTCATTGGAGCTGGTGGATTTAATGGTGATTCTAGCAAGAGAAAGTTTTCCAGCTGATGTGGCAGAACTGATACTGTGTTGATGCTAGGACTGCGCATTAGACTGGACCGTACTGGTTCAAACAGGGTCAGTTGTGCAGGCGGTGACAATGAATTATTTCCCTCCGCGAGAGCGAGGGAGTTGATTTTGATACTGTATAGATGCTAGGATTCCGCGCGAGAACCCTAGATCCTAGTTGTTGAAACAGAGTTTGTTCTGCAGGAGGTGACGCTGAAGACCGTCTCGCTGTGCTCGGAGGCGGGGTGCGCGGCGGGCGGGGGCGGCGGCGTGGGGGCGGGGGCGGCGGCGGCGGAGCTGGGCGCGGTGCTGGAGCGGCTGGGCGCGGAGGAGCCGCCGCTGCTGTGGTGCGGGCCGGCGGCCGCGGACAGCGCGCGCGTGCGGGACGCCGGCCGGTACGCCGCGCTGGAGATCACGGAGCACCTCGAGACTTACTTCGACAGGAGGGAGCACGCGCTTGAGGTAACGCAACTCATATATTACCTTTTCTTAGACCCCCGACGCAAAAAGGAGGGGTGTTATAAGTTTGACCACTATGTGCGTTTCTCTGTGTGTCTGTCTGTGGTACAGTAGCTCTTAAATGGGGGAACCGATACGAATGCGATTTTATTATTTGAAAGCAAGTTTTCTAGCGGTGGTTCTTAGAAATGTTTTATTGTGTCGGGGTTATATTCATTTTAAATTTATAGTTCTTACTTATTTTCTTTTTTATTCTTCCTGCAATTGTCATCGCGAGTGCGATGCATGTTAGCCGAAGACGATGTCAGGCCTGGTTCACTCTTTTGTAACACTTGAAGTACCTACCGCGAGCTAAATTGTGCCTTATCGCTGTGTACAAGATTAGCTATTTATATTGGGATGTTTAGACGGCGACGGCGACGTGCGAACTAGATTGTGCCTTATTGCTGGATGCGAGAGAAGCTTTTTACTGGGGTGCCTTGACGGAATGAACCTTCTGTACGCAGTACTATTATCTAGTCTGTGACGATGTCCACGATGGTGCGAATCAATCAATTAATCATTCAATCAAATTACTTATTTAAGAGAATACTTAGATTAAGTATTCGACACATGTATGTGCATACACATGTCACAGGCACAGTGGAAAGAAAAAAGAAGTGGAAGTGTGAAGTGGATTTTTTTTTGTGGTAGTGCTCGATGACACGAGCATGTCGTCCTGATGGTAAGCGCCACGCCTGCCCAAAACAATTGCAGTGCCACCCAGAACTCTTAATACCATAAAAAGTACTGCGTAGCGCTGCATTGCGCTCATCACCCCGAGATATCAGATATTAAATCTCATGTGCCCAGTAATTTCGCTGGCTACAATGCCCTTTAAACCGGAACACAGTAATGCTTGCGCACTACTGCTTGTCGGCTGAATAACTGGCAAAGCCGTGGTACCTACCCAGGCGGCCTCCCGCATACGAAAGACCTACCACGCGTAGGTACGCAAAAATGTAGCAATTGCATCGATTCATCTCGAGCCGTCCCGTTAGTGCAACGGGCGCGCGATCGATACGCCCTACTGACCTAGTGCCCGGCGGACCCTGCAACCGGAAGCGGGCATAGCAACTCCCCTCGCCACCCGTCAACCCCCCAGCGCCATTTTGGATGCGCTCGAGGTGTTACTAATTACTCTGCGAGGGTGGCAGGGAGGCACTGCATAAGGGGTGTGTCCGTCGTATCAATAAATTCAAGGTTGTCGATGTAATGGTTTTTGGGATGAACTTGCTTTATTTTCAGTGCTAGGTTTGCAAAATAGTTTTTATAACCAGCATTAGTTTCGTGTCTGGGTGTTGTGGGACCATGGTCCTCGTAGGTCCTAGTTCCCTGTATACAGGGAATCCTAGTTAGGAGCCAGGATATATGTATCTTTAAATAATTTTTTTTTTTTTTACTATCCTATACTGTCTCACTGCTGGGCAAAGGCGTCCCCCAATTCCTTCCACCTGTCTCGCTCCTGCGCCACCTCATACCAATTTTCTTGATGTGCTTCAAGATCATCTCGCCATCTTTTTCTAGGTCGGCCTCGGCGACGTTGTGCCTTTTCAGGGATCCATTGTGTGGTAGTTTTTGCCCAGCGGTCAGGATGCATACGGCTGACGTGGCCCGCCCAATCCCATTTGAGCCTGGTAGCCTTATTGCCTACATCTGTTATATCCGTTTTGGAGCGCAGCGTGGTGTTACGCACTCTGTCGGATCTTTTCACGCCCAAGATGCTGCGCTCCATCGCTCTTTGGCAGACCCCGAGGCGGGACTTTTGCATTTCGGTCAATGACCAAGTCTGAGCACCGTAGGTAAGGATGGGCAGTATACACATGTCGACGAGTCTGCGCTTCAGAGAGATTGGGAGATCTCCCTTCATTAGCATCTTCATGGACCAGTAGCTTTTCCAGGCATTATCGATGCGGCGATCGATTTCCTTCTCTTGCCTGTTTACGAAAGAAACTAACTGGCCCAAGTAGATGTACTCATCGACATAGTGTATAACTTGCCCATCTACCTCAACCCTACGTTTTGTGCTATTGGTCATGACTTGGGTTTTGGACCGATTCATTGCTACTCCCACCTCAAGGCTTGCAGCGTTAAGATCTTGGAGCATGGTTTGTAGTTCCAGGGCTGTATGGGCAAAAAGAACAATGTCGTCGGCAAATCGGAGGTTTGTTAACCTCTTGTTGCCACTTTAATGCCCTTGTTATTCCAGGAGGCTGCCAGTTTTCGAAATATCTCCTCAAGTGCGCTCGTGAATAACTTGGGAGAGAGCGGGTCACCCTGTTTAACCCCTTTGTCAATTTTAAATGTGGGGCCGGTATCGTTAAGTTTAATGTTTGCGGAACTACTGCTATAAATGTTTTTTATAAGATCGATATAAGTTTGGTCAAGTTGCTGGTTTTGAAGGGCTGTAAATATTGCAGAATGTCGAACGCTATCAAAAGCCTTCGTGTAGTCTACGAAGGCCAGGTAAAGAGGTTTATTAAATTCGGTATATTTTTCTATGAGTTGGTTTAGTGTTTGAAGGTGGTCGGTTGTTGAAAAACTATGGCGAAATCCGGCTTGCTCTGGAGGTTGTTGTTTATCGAGTTTTTCATCTATGCGGTTTAATATGACCTTTATAAATAATTTATACAGATGAGAAATCAAGCTTATAGGACGATAATTATTAATATTGCTTTTGTCTCCCTTTTTGTGGAGGAGGATAATGTTGGAGTGGCACATATCAGATGGTACTATTCTTGTTTTAAGAATTGTATTGAAAAAGTTGGTGATATGCGGTAATAAAGTAGGTGAACCGATTTTTAGGGCTTCTGTTGTGATTCCATCCTCACCAGGGCTCCGGTCGTAGTGCATGCTTACGAGAGCTTTGTGCACTTCAAAACCATTGATGAAAGGGATGGTATCAGGAAGGCTATAGTATGTGATTTGAATATTTTCACTGGCCTGTGAGGTGTCAGAATAAAGGGATTTATAGAAATTGGTGGTTATTTCCATGATCTTATCTCTACTATAGTGAGTTTTTCCTTCTGTATCTTTGAGACTGTTGATCCAAGATTTTCCTTTGGTGATCCCTTGTTTTAAAACTCTTAATGATGCATGTTTCTCTAGTGCTACCTTGACCAAATGTGTGTTAAGCATTCTAATATCGTTTCGTATGTTTCTTTTAACCTTTTTATCTATTTCTCTGTATTCCTTGGTCTCGATTTCCATTTCAGTTCTTTTTTCTATTAAGTTAATAGTGGGAGCTGTTAGCTTGTTTTTCTTTTTAGGTTTATATTTTATCTTTTTGCTGCTTTCGCTAATTCCTGTAACTATAGCATTATACTGATCTTGGACACTGGTTTCATCTACTTCTAGAATATTAAAATAGTTCGAAAGCTCTATGTTAAATTGATTTGAATTGTTCATGAGAGTTTGTTTGGAGTGTCTGCTTATATACTTAGTAAAAAAAATGCTTATATACTTAATAAAATCACGTGATGGTGAAGTCTACATTCGTGAGCTTCGGCGAACTTTTTAATAACACTAGTAACGAGGTCCACTTTCAGGTCCCGATGGAGGTCGTCATTTCGAATATACCACGGGGCGTTTACGATACCCCTGAGTACTTTGTTTTGGAATCTTTGTATCATTGCTACATTGCTTTGGTTGGTACACCCCCACAGCTGGATACCATACGTCCATATTGGCATGAGGATTTGTTTGTACAATAGTACTTTATTGTGCACTGACAACGTAGAATGCCTCCCAAGTAGCCAATACATTTTCCTATAGCGAAGTTCCAACTCGTCGCGTTTCTTTTTGACATGTGCCTTCCAGCGAAGCTTTGCGTCTAGTGCCATGCCAAGGTACTTGGCCGTATTTTCGTACGGTATCGTCTTGCTATTGATGAACACCGGATGGTAATTTGGTCTTTTGTTAGTGAAAATGAAATCAATTTCATTGTGTGTGTTTCCATTGGGTGACACCCAAGTCCAACGTTGCTGCGGTTTTTTATAAAAGAAACTGTTAGCAATGTGTAGGTTCTGCCCAAAAGTGAACTGGAGTAGACGAGTACCTCTTTCGTTTCGGATCCCCAGGCCGTATTTACCGATAATAGTTTCGTTGTCTAGCTCGTGTCTTTTTCCTACTTTGGCATTATAATCGCCGAGAATTAAGTTCCAAGTTCCTCTGTTTTCGTCGCACGCTTTGTTAAGTAGATCGTAGAAATCTTCTACATCTTCGTCTGAGTATGCTGATGTTGGTGCATAAATTTGAATGAGAGTCAGCGTTTTATTGGGTGTTAAGCGAAATTTGAGTACTGCGATGCGTTCGGAATAACCTAAAAATTCGATAATGTTATCCTTCCACTTCTTTGCTACCATGAACCCTACACCGTGTTGTCCACTAGTTTCACCGTAGTGGAAGAAAACAGCGTCGTCCCTTTCTTCTGTATGTTCGCCTTGCCGCCTTACTTCTGCAAGGCCTAAGATATCCCAGTTGACATCTTTAAGTGCATTTTCAAGTTCAATTAAGCGTTCGTCTTTTAGTAGCGTGCGAACATTGTAAAGTGTTAAGCATTTCGGAGTCCTTTATATTCTTTGCCGTGGTCGTCTGTGAATTGATCGATCCCACCCGGAGATTCTTAGCACCCCTAAAGCCGGGCACTTGGGGCCTTGGTAATATATTTTCCATCATTGTTGTAATTGTTTTTGGGGGGTTTGGACAGAAACCCGCCACGCTGGTCCAGTGCATGTTGGCGAGTGAACAGTAAGCCTTCTAGCTCGGCTTGGGACTGCCGCCGTTGACGTTTTTGATAAACGTTCCTCCGCCGCCAGTTGACTTCCTGTTCTGATGACAACCGTACCAATTCGACCTCTGATGAGCTTAACGCCCATAAGCCCGATATTGGTCTACCTGTAACTCTCATTGAGAGTTGTTTATGCTGCGCCGTTGACCTTGTAGGGTTCTTCCGCCACAGTATTTCTGTACGTTCCAGCCTAGCGTACAGCACCCACGTCAGCCTGAGCTCCAATAAAGTCAGAGTAGCCTGTAGAGGGGGGGCTTGATGACGAAGATTCCTTCTCCGGCCTGTTGGTCCGCGGGAGGTATTTTATTTCCCTCCTGCCCTGAGGTATCTGTTGCTAGTTACCTAACGGGCATGCCCCTATCCGCCACCTGGGGACGCGTTCTGTGGGGATCAGGCTCCCCCAAAGAAAATAAAATAAATAAAATATCTAAATAACAGTCAAATACCACATACGGATTCTGGCCCCTAACCAGGATTCCCTGCGTAGTCGGCAAGAATTTGCAAGAACATTAATGATTTTATATTGAAAGTTTCCGTAAGTTTGTTTCATTGTAAATAATTATTAATAATGTAATGAATGTACAATAAATGCTATATATAAATGAATAATACGTGCAATTATCAGAAATACTTAATAATGATTACATAATATGACATGCAATGTACAGTATCTAATATAAAATGATATGGCATGTATAATAAATATTAAATAAATAATAACATAATTATAATATACACTCGAGAGCAATGAATCCGGGTCACTTAAAGAATGTTAAAAATCTCGGAAACTAAAAATGATAGGTTAATGCAATAAATTGTATTTAATAGACAATGTAATACTCCTTAAATGAAAGTAAAAAAAATATGAGTCACCATACATTTTATTAACACAAAATTACATAAAGAAAAAAACTGCTGATCTCTCCTTAAAACAAAAATAGGAAACATGAAATTTTTGAACTTTATTACGATTTTCTTGAATTTTAATACTTCGTATTGCCTCCTCGTGCTTCCATTACTGCGTTTACGCGGTTTGGCATGCTGTACACCAAGTTCCTTATACGATTTTGGGGAATATTCTCCCATTCCTCTGTGAGAGCAATTTTGAGCTCACGAAGCGTGATTGGGGGAGGGTTTCGTTGTTTTACGCATCTGCCTAGCTCGTCCCAAGCATGCTCGATCGGGTTGATATCCGGGCTGCGCGCTGGCCACTCCATACGAGTAATGTTCATCTCTTGAAGGTAGTCATTCACAATCCTACCTGTATGAGGTCGGGCATTGTCATGCATAAATATAGCATCCTCACCTAAATTGACCATAAATGGACCAACGTGATCATTGAGGATTTCTTCCACATATCTTACGCTAGTTAAAGAGCCGTTTTCTATGATCACCAGCTCTGTGCGACTTTCAGAAGAAATTCCGGCCCACACAAGTACAGACCCACCACCGTAGGCTACTTTTTCTTCGATGCATGCTTGCTTGAATCTTTCCCCTGGTCTTCGATACACTCTGTGTCTTCCATCGTGCTTGTAGAGCATAAATTTTGATTCGTCGGAGAACATAACTTTTGACCAATCTTCAATACTCCAATTTACGTGGCTCTGGGCATATCTTAGTCTCGAAATACGATGCCCACGCTCCAGTTTAGGGCCGTTTGCAGGTCTAAGGGGTTTTAAGTTAGATTCAGCAAGCCGACGTCTTACTGTCCATGCACTTGGGTTACTTCCTCCGAGGCGTCGAAACTGATTGGTGAGTTCAGTTCCTGTGAGAAAGCGATTTCGAAGCATGGTGTTCACCAAGTATCGGTCTTCTCGTGCTGTGGTACACCTGGTTCTGCCCGTTCCTGGTCTGCGTAGGTTAGAACCAGTTTCTTCGTAACGTCGGAGAACTCTTTGTACTGTTGACAGCGACACACCGACAGTCCTGGCTGTATCGCGCTGACTCCGGCCGGTTTCCAGCATTGTAAGTATTCTGGTGCATTCTTCAGGCGTAAGCGACATAATTTCAGCTTGAATAATGAATATAGAGCACTATCAACATGGTTTATGTACCCACATAAATGACAGATTACAAACAAAAGCAAAACCAAATGCTATTAGCTAATAATGCTAATAGCATTTTTAGTTTCCGAGATTTTTAGGATTCTTTAAGTGACCCGGATTCATTGCTCTCGAGTGTATAATAGCATATTTTAAGGCCTCTTTTTTAATTTTAATACAATGAATAAATATTTAATAAAACTTTTCGAGCATGTCCGATGCTAGGTCGACTAATTCGACAAACTACGTGAGTCCCAATAAATATTTAACATTGATGATGTTTAGTGGCGGTACTTTTTTCAAAGTCAAGGAAAGTGATATCGAGACTTTTCGTGGCTAGTACATACTAATATATTGCAAGAAATTATCTATTCCAATTTTAACGGTATTCATGCAGCTTCCTGTAGCAATATACTACCGTATATACCGTATATACTAACCAGGAACTGGACAGGAACAGGAAGACCAAGTCTTAACACCCGGACACGAAACAAAAGATTTCGCGTCTGTGCATTAGCATTTCTCTTGTGGCATGAATCGAACCGCTACCCGAGTTAAGAGCCGACCTACCATCACCTACTACACTACAGAGACTGTGTTTATATATATATTCTTATTCTTATTCAATGAGGGGGCGATGAGTCCTGCACTGACGTCCCGCATGGGGTGTATTGTGCATTTCCCCCGCCAGCATCTACCCAAGCCATCCCAACTCCTTGAAATAACGGAGTGCGGCTTTGGAGCGCTGGCATAGCTGCTCCAGTGTTGAGGTTGTTTGTGGGGAACATGATGGTGGTAATGATAGTGATGATGATAATGTGTGTCCGGTGTCTGCCGTGCCGTCTATTGGCTTTGTTACCTTTGTTCGGATGTCATCCGTGGCCGTACAGTGCAGCAGCACGTGTTCAACTGTTTCATTTTCCAGCATGCAGCCTCTGCATAGGGGGGTTTTATATAGGTGATAATTTAAAATGCAGTGACCTGTGATTAGGCCTACCATAAGGCGGAGATCCTTCCGCTGCAGCTTTATAAGATTGTTGGTTATGTTTCTATTGAGAGTCGGGAAGACGGCTCTGGTGTGTTTGCAGTCCGTTCTCTTGTCCCACAGATTTTGGTGTTGGATTTCCGTATGATGACGCAGCTGTTCTCGTACTTCCATCGCTGATGGTTTACAGAGAACCTCTGCTTCGTCATTTACCTATTTTCTTGCTCCCTCTTTAGCGAGGGTGTCTGCAGTGATGTTGCCTGGACAGGAACTGTGGCCCTTAGTCCATTTCACTTTGATTTTGTATTTTTCAGTCAGTTCTTGTAGAGCTTTATGGCACTCTGCTACGACCCTAGATCTGGTGACGGGTCTTCTGAGTGCATATGTTATCGCCGCACTGTCCGTGATGAAGATGAGGAGTTCATTTTCCTGGTCTTTTTCCAAGATAGGTGGTTTTACTCGCTTAGTGATTGCCCTTACCGCTAGGAGTAGAGCTATGGCTTCTGCCTGCAGAACTGTTGTGGTTTTGCTAAGGCCCTTGGATTCAGTAAGTCCGAGTTCCGGTGAATAGTAACCGCAACCCACCCCCGTTTTGTTCTTAGCACCGTCAGTGTAGATATTGTAGGAAGGTTTTGGTTCTTCCACGGCGCTGTCTTCTGTGATTAACTCGTACCTCTTGTTGTCGAGGTGCGTGCTAGCTATCTTATCAGTTCCTTTACTGGCCTCTGGTATGATGTGTATTGCTTTGTCAAGTATTTTGGAATGGTTTATTGTGGGCCTATTACCCTTCCATTGGTTTGTAGATTTAATCCTTAGTGCTGATACCATTGCTTCTTGCTGTATGTGCAGATGCAGCGGCGTCAGGCCAAGGATGATGTCCAGGGCAGCTGACGGTGTCGTTTTCTTACACCCGCTGATTAACGAGCAAGCCAGTCGTTGTATTTGCTGCAGTTTTGTGATTGTGGTCGCTAGATTAGTTCGCGGCCACCACACTACACATCCGTAGGTTAGCACTGGTCTCACTATTACAGTGTATAACCAGCGGCAAAGTTTTGGTTTGAGTCCCCAGTCTTTACCGACAGCTCTCGTGCACTGCCAAAGGATATTTGTTGCTTTTGTGGTGATATGATCGAGATGTTTCCCCCAAAGTAGTTTGCTGTCTAGCCAAATGCCTAGATATTTTACTTCGTTACTAAGGCTGAGTGTAGTTCCGTCCGAATAGTGTCGGAAGTTTCAGACTTGTTGTTTTCTTCTTGCGTGTAAACAGCACCATTTCTGTTTTGTGTGGGTTTACGGATAGACTGTGGCGTTCGCACCACCTCTCGACTTCTCGAAGTGCCTTCTGCATCTTTTCGCAGAGAGTCGCCTCAAAGAGCCCATTTACCATGATGGCCAGGTCGTCTGCGTATGCCACGGTGACTATGCCGTCCTTGTTCAGTGATTCAACAAGTTCGTTTGCCACTACTACCCAGAGTAGCGGTATATATATATATATAAATTTGGAACGTCAAGAAATGGGTAGGGAAGAATATAAATTGTATTATGTCTCACCCAGAAGTGACACACGTCTATTATTCAAAAACATTACATTCGTTTTTACCAACCCTACGCATATTGCGTCGTATTTCTATCCGATTAGTGTCTCCCCCCCCCCCGCTTTCCTTCACTCCCTGGTGCACCCCCGCGCCCTGGTCACGTGACTAGTTCCCGGCGCAGGGGCGCTGGCCACACCCACTTCATCTATGCACGAATCTTTCCACGAACATCTATTAATACCCTACCGGGAATTTCGCAGTACAGTAGTTTCTGTTTGCGTTGGAAATGATTTCATCATGAGAGGAATTGTTTGCATATCGCAATGAATAATTCCCACTAATGCACAATTATGCACAGCTTGCACAATTTTGTGAGCATGTATAGATAATTTTACCTCAATTGCGGAATAAACTACGGAACGGAGTTTAGTTAAATTTTATAAAGGATATTTTTATCCCGGAAAATTGAGCACGCGTCTTTAACCGTGAGTCGCAGCTAGAGATACATACATACTATAAGTACAGTAATATTCGGGTAAAATATTATATAACGTTGTTTTTTATTTGACCCAGAAGCAAATGATGAAACAATAATGAGACTACAGAAATACCGAATATAAAACTCAAAATATAGAAACTGTTGTCTTATACAATTGTAATTTTTACAATTACATAGTTACCTACATTTTTTTTTTACCGTCAATAGATCCATGTTTGGCCACTATCTCGCCTGATGTGAAGCGATGATGTGGCCTAAGATGAAGCAAATAGATCTAGAGAGAGACGGCAGTTGAGCACCTGCTCAGACCCGTCTCGATGGTTCACCGAACATCATCCCGAAACACGAATAGGTCGCTTGACGGCATGGCTTTGTTCGGTGGGTGGTATTACAACCATGGCCAGAGCCTACCACTCCAAAGCACGTAAGCGGGTTTCAACACGATGTTTTCCTTCACCGTTTTAGAGCGAGCGTGCAATATCTGCACTTAACTATAAGTTATTGGTGCAGGGCCGATAGGGCAATTTGTAAAATAATTTCTCTGCACTAATCGAACAGAATAAAGATCCAACTTGTGTAGCCACATGCACATTCTAAACGTGCTGTCATCAACATTTATAAATACTATATTAAGAGGATATGGCACAGCCGCGGCCAGCGAGCACTAGGTATTTGAATAATGGTTTACCGTCTCGCAGAAAATTAGTAAATTAAATAAAATAAATTAATTAAATAATAATAATAATAATAATTTAACTAAATTCGTATCAATTTCAGATTTTTGTTAAAATTAGCGTTTCGGGAGAAAACGTTTCTACCACACTAAATTTCAACCAAATTTGATAATTTTGGTCTCAATTTCATAAATGGAGAATAAACTAGGTTTGTAGGTTTTCCTTTTTCTAACTTTATGTCTATTTTTAAAGTTAACAGCTTCCAAACTTCAAAAATAATTTTCGAGTAAATATCGAGTTTTTGGGTCCATTTATTCAAATTCTATAGGAATTATCGAAAAAATCAAAACCACCATCGAAAACAAATTTTATCGAATTTGGTTAATGTTTAGGGGTAGAAAAACGTTTTCTCTTTTTGTATGAAAATTTCAGCGTGCCGTTCCCTCTTAAGTATTTGTTTCCAAGACTATTTTATTTACTTGTCTCATATTATTATAATACTTGGTTGCTATGAGCTGTTGCCCAACTGTTTGAATACCTTACTACTCCTCATTTATGTGTTATAAAATCTATCTATATGTATATCTATTGTTGCTATCTCAGCAACATTCTCCTAAAACGAAGTTATATTATAAATAATATAATTCATCGTAAAATTATTTCTTGGTATTAACGAGTATTAACCTGTTTTAAAACATTGCATCCGTTAACAAGTAACAAATGCCGAGAGCGACGCACACGTGGTCCGCTGACCTTTATAAGTATTTGAAATATTATTACAAAGCATTGTACCTAATATTACGGAATTAGATACTAAAGAAGTGTTCAATGCAACCTAATTATTTGTAATACCTGGGCAATAAAACCGCAGTCCGATAAGTCGCCGCCTCAAGATGTAACACTGGGTTTCGTGCGTCCAAATGTTTTACAAACATTCATCGAGAACGCTTTAAGTATAATTTATTATTATTATTGTAAGAAGAGTAATGCCATACGTGCACATTTAGACAAAACATAATTTTCTAAAAAGTCACTCATTCATTGGTACAGCCACTGTATCCATCAAGGCGCACTGCCTCTTGGACTCCTCAAATGCACAACTAAGTGAATGTGCAGCCGATAGCTTGGCTCTCTCCCCCAGCTTGGCTCGGTCGCCGGCTTGTTGCGCATGCCAAGCCAGCTGCCAACTACACAGACATGCAAGTTGACCTACCGCACTCCTTCCAACGTTAGTCCACTGACCTTAGTAGTAATACAATCGAAGAAAGCGAAATTTTAATGTACTGAACAGAGAGACATTAAGATAGATAGATAGCTATCTATCTAAGATAGATAGATAGCTATCTATCTATCTATAAACACTTTACAAGTTAAATGTTTACAATGGTGGAACATGGGCGGTCTTGTCGCTCAAAGCGATGTCTTCCAGACAACCTTTGGATGGAGAAGAATAACGAAATATAAACGGACGGCGGTGATAGAAATTATAATAGATATAGATACTAAGGGCTTACATATGATATAAAATATAATATCTAATTACTTATACATATGACTACATAAATAAACTTATATATACCCATACCTAATTAATATACATAAATACATCTCTACATACATACAATATATAATGATACACGTATATATTATACAATGCAGAAGTAAAACGGATAAAAAAATACAACAGCAAAAAGTATACATTTTATTATTAATACAATACAAAAATGCTTTACTGTACACCAAATAAAAAATAAATAGGTACATGGAAATTACTTACAAACTAAAGTACAAAGGGCAAACTTATCGCTAAGAGCGATCTCTTCCACTCAACCTTTGGATGGAGTTAATTGACGGAGTGAGATAGGTCGGCGGTGTAAATAAAATAATAATAAATGATCAATTCTAGTATACAAGTCTAAATATAAGTATAATAAATTCATATATAATACTAGAATTGATCATTTATTATTATTTTATTTACACCGCCGACCTATCTCACTCCGTCAATTAACTAGGGTATATATAATGTTATAAGTATATGTATATATGTATATATATATATATACTTATAACATTATATATAAACATATACATATAATATATATATACATATACATATGTAAAATATATAAATACTTTATGCTCATACCCACATATAATACATACATACTGCATATGCAAGAGAAATTAAGTGGACAGATATACGAAATTTTTAACGCGTTCTTTGAATGTGGCCAGTGATGGGGAGCGTTTGATTTCTACTGGCAGCGCATTCCAGAATCTAACTGCTTCCACGGTGAAGGAGTTATCGTAAAACGAACTACTGTGTGTTGGAGTTTTGAGCAAGAGATTTTCTGATGACCTTAATGAACAGAGATTAGACGCGTGTACAGTAAGCTTCCTCTGTAATTGGAAATAAATATAATATCTTTTGTTTTAGTCGCTGGAGCTATCCCGCGGCGACGAGACGGCGCGGTGCCTGTACAAGCTGATATTCCAGCTGCTGTTACTGCTAGAAACCAACAACAAGATGGTGGTCGCCGTCTACCACGCCGCGCTAGACAACAGGGTACGTACCACCTGCTATCTAACATTTCATACAAAATTCAACCATTAATTAAACCACTCACACAGTAACCTAAGATTACTTGGTAAGAATGACAATTGTAACACCTAAGCAACAATAATAAACATTCCTCCTGCCCGGGCAAAGCGTTTTGCAAATGCGAACAGCTAACGAATGGAACACCTTACCTTGTTCCCCGATTCTTATAATCTAGGTATCTCCCAAGTCTCGAGTGAATCGATATCTTCTAGGCAAGCATGATCCATCGGCGACCGCGTCGCCACTTTCCATCTGCCGTCTGCTATAGGAAGCGGTAGATAAATACAAAGAAAATAAAAAAAGATAGGTAAAAAAACTAAAACTAGGGTAAACAAATGCAATTAATATAACATTATTGCAATGTTTACTGTGCCTTAGTTAAAGAAAATTATTTAAATTTATCAATTTTTTGAGATACTTATTTAATGAATAAGACATTAAAATTAAAATGAAGGTGTAACGTGTCGTCCTGCGATTTGGTTCCCAATGCATCTCGACGGGGTCAGTCGAGTGTTCGCCAATCCATTCCATCCGGTGCGACAAACTACTTCAGTCATCATCTAATCGACGCTCGTTGTCGATAACTGCGCGCGATTTGCAAAAGTTGTGAACTGCGAGGGTGTTACAGTAGTGACTACAGTACAGTACAGTACAGTACTGTACAGTACAGTACAGTACATTACAGTAGTGTACAGTATCGTACAGTAGTGTAATGTTGTGTGATGTCCTTAATAAATGTATTTTCTTTTATTCTTTGACTGGTAGTTGAACTACTCTAATATTAGTAATTTTTAGACATTCGCGATTCCAACACATAGTTTATGATACTAAAACAGGACTTAATCGCGCATAAACATTTTTATGTTTACCTCGACGTTGTGACCAAGTTGCGTCGTCATATTCTATCATTAAAAGCGTTTCTGATTATAATTGGAGACGCAGTCACTAAATGCAGGCCTAGCGCACTCCGCATTGTAGGTACGAAGCTACAAGTACATAGCCGGACACCGACGACGGGTCGCGCGTCGTTACACGTGCCGCGTCAGAAGAGATAAGAGCTATGCGATAGAAAGAGAGGCGCTCTGTAGATTAATATGACTGGTAGGTATGCAGCGCTACGCGAGCTGAATTGAATTTTATTGCGTTATAGCAAGAGTCGCTATTTGTTTAAATTTCTTTGCGGAGTGATGCTTCTGTCCCTTAGTATTCTGTGCTAAATGTCATTCACATTCATTTCATTGTTGGGCCCATAACCTATAAGTGTTGGTTTCAGGGCGTCGAGATGAGCGGCGCGGTGTGCGCGGTCCGCAGCGCGCTGCTTGCGAGCGCCGGCGAACCCTGGTCCGAGCATTCGCCGACGCCACACGACGACGGCAAGCTGCTGCACCTCATGCAAAGGCAAAGGTACCATCTACACTCTACACTCTTTGCAGATGTACCTTCTGCACTTGTATGTAGGTGGTGCTTGGTGCTATGCGGTGGGAGCGAATCGGTGCCAGCTGGAAGTGAATCGGTTTCTGGAGGGGGAGAAATGGTGCCGGGGGGTTCGAAACATTTTCTTGTTGGCGGGAAACCGGTGAAATCTTGAATTTCGAGATCGTTGATGTTGTTCTTAAAGAAACAAGTTTTGTAGTGAGCGAATGTCTTGAACGAAGAAATTGCTAAGTGAATTCCCAATTTTCTGTCTAAAGAAAATGAATATATTGAACGAGAAAATATCTTAATAATTTTGTGCACCCACGCAACAAAACATAATTCCCTGCGTTTGTAGTAGTGATCCATTTGTGTTAAACAGATAATACACGCACACATACATATTTGCCTGGTATTTTGCAAAACTGTATTGAAAAAAAGACTTATATCAATAGGTGATAGAGTTCCTATTGCACTGCACCCCAGGCAGATTTCTAGTGCTACGAATTCGAGGAAAATGGGGGCGAATTAGTATCCTCCCCTCTCCCTCCATTTCCTCTTGTCAAAAGACAAAAAACACCAGACCGTGCGTACAGTGGGCACTCTCACTCAAGTTTCATTAGCGTATTTTACCATATATACAGGTGCGGCAAAATGTCCAGCTATGTACATAGCATTTAATACTTGTAGCTTCGTACCCACAGTGCGGAGTGCGCTAGGTCTGGTAATACATTTCCCTTGCAACGAGGAAGTTTTGTTCGTAGGAAACATCGGTTGAATTTTGGAGAAAAATAAACTGCTTTTTTGGACTTAAGAAAAAATTACAGCCAGGCTCTAAAATGTAATTTCTCAAGAAAAATAACATGGGCTTAATCGATCCTATTTCCCATCAGAAATGTTTGCCCGCACTTGGCGAACAGTGTTTCAGGGACATACAGGCAGACTCCCCGTGTACTCCATGCCTCTTTTCCTAGTATCGCATTCCGTTAGGATGGAGCCCCCCTCTCTCCATTTTCTGCGTAATGGATGCCTACATTCGATGGGGGAGCGCTGGGCGTTTCCCATCCCTTTCATTATCTCACCACCGTGGCATGCCGCCCTTACCTGTTTCTATTGAATTAGCTAGTTTTTTTTTATATTTCCTGTCTCTCTGCACACTCTCACCGTGTGAGGATAGAGTATTGGGGAAGACATACCCTCGCGCTCACTACCACGTTTCTGTCATATTGTTATGTATGTTGTCGTATGTTATTGGATATGCGATTTTAAGAGCTAAACACCCCAGCTCATAGTACCAATATACCTACATAATAATGAAACGAAGTCTGATCACCGAGACCAAAACCTGCCAGGATGAATGTAATATAATCTTGCAGAATAAGGCACGAGGATCCGACCAGGCTTCGGACATTTTGAAAGTCCTTGTGGGAGTGTAGTAATAGTGTATGTTGGTGCAGATGGAACGCAGCGCTGGCGATGGTGCGCGAGAGCAACGCCGAGCGCATCCTGGAGCGCGGCGAGCTGCCGGAGGACGAGGTCACCAGCCTGCTGCACGTATACTGCAGGGGGCTCGCGCAGGCGCATCCAGGTACAGTATAAAATCATAGGTATGATTTAAAAAACTGTTCATCCGAGGGTCTTTAACATTTTTACTATATTGGGAACATATACTTTTATGTAAGCAAGCCACAACCGATCACATTTTTCTGTAACATAACTTATAGATATTTTCCTTTAATGTGTCATGTAATGAGAGTTAATTATATTTCAGAAATGGTTGCCATCACACGGCCTGTAAACGAGCTCTCGCAGAACCTCTCCTTCATGATGGAGAGCCTCTACAAGGTCTCGATGGCGCTGCAGCGGCACGACTGCGTCTGAGTGCCCGCAGCCCGCACCGCACGCATCGCCCGCACCGCACGCACCGCCCGCACTGCACGCGTCACCCGCACGACGCCGCTCGACTCTTCACCGCGCTATCAAACATGTATCCTAATTGCAATATGCAAAGTTTCGTGTATCATATACGTTGATAGGGTTATCCTTCCGAAGGCTTGACGGGCCACACTTGCGTGGCGAGCGATCGCTGACTGCACACGTCACGACGCGACACGACACGACACGCATCGCATCGCATCGCACCGTGTGTCAATTTGCCTTCTATTGTGCATCAGATTTCAGTTCCTACGTGTTACTTTTAATATCAACTCGACGTCGACTTTGTTCTGACGTTATACTGTATAGTGTAACAAATGTATGTATATGTGTAATACAGTATTTTATCACGTTAAGGTATAGTTTAGATTCTAACGAATTTAACATGACAGGGTGGGGCAAAGCCGACTGACGCGTTTGAACATTTGGGCCCCACCGGAGCGCCGCCTTTAGTCCGGGAGCTCTCGCGCGTGCATATCACTGACTCACGCGTCTGACAATTCTGGACTAAACCGGCGTCGACTCAGCGAATTTTGTGACTAAAAAGTATCGACCACTGAGGTTTTGACTTTTAGTTTCAATTAACTGATCTCAGATAGGATATTTTTAACGCGGTATATATGGCGCTTGCAACGGTGCCGAAATATCGAGGACTCAATTACTTGGTAAACATCCCGTTTACAATCTAGTTCTAGCGACGACTCTGGCTTTTCAAGAACAAACGCTTAACGTAAGGTGCATAATGTTTAGAGACAAATTCCGACGCAGAATCAGCAGCGGGGCCGCCTGCACTCAACCAAATACAATAATTAATTTAGTATGTTCGTGAACAATTATATAACCTTGTAGTGATTTAAATGTATTACACGATATTTTTTTATCACAATCAAATATATACTTTTATTCAACTCAATACAAAAATAACGTTATTACATCTCATACTTACGATAGTTGCTTTTCTTGTAGAGACATCGCTGACTGTTCTAAGTAAATAATATTTAGCTAAATTTAAATTAAAAACTGTCATTATTAACATTTTTTGCTTTTATAAGACTAAAGTTACGTTGAAAAACGAAATATCGAGACGTCGAAATAAATAAAAGGCATGGTAATATCTCGTTTTGTAACGTGATTCTAACGTTGTTTGTGTTACATGTACTAAATTAGCAATATGTTTAATAAAAAGTAGTATAGCTTAACCTTTCCCTGTTCGTTTGTTTTGTTGCACACTACTGTTTCACACAGTATACTTTTTATATCGAACTATTATTTATCATTTGTCTGACAAATGTGTTATATATATATATATATATATATATATATATATTTGTTTTTCGTATACAGCACCAAGATGGAGACAAAAAGAGGAAACACATTTAAGGCGACATTCTCCCCCTCTGCGCGAGCCGTCGGCCATTCTGTCCATTCGATTGCGTCTTCTGTATTCGTAGGCTGACCATGCTCGGTGCTCTGTGCGAGACTATTCAATCGATGTCGATTATTAATGTGTTTCTTTTTTTCTTAGAATATATTTTTACAGGCTTCTCTATTTTTTTCAGCTTTACAACGTGTGGCTTTATTTTAAATTGATTGTTACGTGTATGCGTTTGAAGATTGCATAATCTTTTTTATTATTTTCTAATCTTTACCCATATTATAATCTTTGTGATATTAACCTTTTGATAACTTTATGTAATGACATCATTTAATTTTATTGTTAGTTAGGTTTACTTATGGTGAACTGTCTGCTTTAAGGCCTACGCAGTGGACGCACAGTTCGCAGACGACGTACTAAAAAGTGCGCAAAAATTAAGATTATTTTTTTTGTGGCTAAAGTTATTATAATGCTCGTCGTCTGCGCAGGCCTTTATGATATTTGTTTTTGTTACTTGATCTTTGATTTGATTCATAAAGAATATTGTTCTTGACGTCTAGATTGAAAATACTTAAGATGAAATAACAAGTATTTATTAACAAATTTAAATGGAATGCTAATTTATGCAGAAAATGCATATTTTTTCCTTCATACATGGACAGACATATTGTGTATCTTCTTTCATAATTGTAAATGTATTTAAAATCCAATAAACAATAAACTTATTTATCAGTGTTTTAATTGTTTAAGCCCCTCTCCTGCGGGTTGTAAGGGTGGAGACTAACCGTCAGCCACTAGTAATACTGTGATTTTTTTTTTTTAGTTATAAAATGTCAATTTCGTATAATGTGCAACTAGGAGTAAACGGATAACTTTGCGTTACCTTTTTGCAATACTAATTAGTTGTAATTCTGGTAAAATAACAAAGCTTAGGCAACGTCGGATATACTCTCGCTGTATAATGATGACGACGAAGAGTGATAACAGAGTTAACGAGACCTCTTTGGAAATAATGCTAGTTTGATGTAAAGCACGTCAGATTCACAGTTAGTGTAGAGAGAAAGGCGGGATCCCTCATTTTTACTGCTACTCTCCTTATTTTTACTCGCACTGTACTGCGTTACTAGATATAATATAGATGGGACAAATAACAAAGAAAATGAATAAGTCAATAGTATATTCGATATATGACTTTATTTGCTTACTACATTATCAGATATACATATTGGAAACTCAACAGTTCACAGACAGAACAATCAACATTAAAACGTCTGCGGGAAAACTGTGATGAAGTATCGATTGCTAACACTCGGTTATTATATTTTTACATTTATTATGTTCATTAAAAAGTTATTATTTAAATATTCGCACACTTGTTGTACCCATTCCGAAAAATAAAACTGGCGACGTTTCGAGCATGGCCAATTATAGACCTATTTCGCTTGCAACTGTATTGGCCAAGGTACTTGAACGATATATACAGAAAAAACTAATGCCTTCTTTATTTATTGACGACGGCCAATTTGGTTTCAGGCGACAAGTTTCAACGGACATGGCAATTTTTGGTCTGAAACAGATAGTGAATTATTATAAGAGTGGTCAGACAAGCGTTTATGCGTGCTGTTTGGACTTGAGTCGAGCTTTTGACACTCTGAATCACATTTTATGGCAGAAACTACACCGTACTACTGCTTCGGAGGAGGTTGTTGGCTTGCTTACGTATTGGTATCGGAATCAAACCAATAACGTCAAATGGGGTCAGGAAGTATCTGATAGCTACAGGCTGTCCTGTGGGGTGAGGCAGGGGGGGCTCACCTCTCCAGATCTATTTAACACCTATGTGAATGATTTGATCGTGGAGCTGAGTAGCACTCCGGTTGGGTTCAGATTAGATGACAGGTATGTTAATAATTTGAGCTATGCCGATGATATGGTGCTGCTCAGCCCCTCGATAAAAGGCTTGAGACAGTTAATTTCAATCTGTGAAAAGTATGCCAAGGAGCACGATCTAATTTACAATGTCAAAAAGACTGAGATGGTTTTATTTAGATCTGGAAAGGGACCCGACAATGTTCCCAGTGTCTACCTCAACGGACAGCCTGTCAACATTGTAGACAGTTTCAAGTACCTTGGCCATGTCGTTGCCTCTAACTTAAAAGATGATAAGGATATAGAACGACAGCGTAGAGCCCTATGTGTTGTTGGCAATATGATTGCTAGAAAATTTTGTAAATCTTCTCCGGACGTAAAAGTCACGTGATTTAGATCTTTCTGTCAGTCGTTTTACACTTGTCAACTCTGGACAAATTACTCTAAAAAATCTCTTGATGGCATTCGAGTTGCCTATAATAATATCTTTAGGCAACTAATGGGGCTCAAGCGTTACTGTAGTGCCTCTGGCATGTTCTTAGAAGCGCGCGTTAATACTTTCAATGCCATACAGAGAAACCGAATAGCGAGATTTATGTCCAGAGTTTTCAAGTGTAAAAACTCTATTATAAGAAGTCTGTCAGAAAGAGTTTTTTGGACAGACATGTATAGACGGTGGTTGCAAATCGCAACCTAATATTGTGTACATGTACAAATTTTGTATCAATTTTATTTTATTTTATTTCTTGTAAATTTGTAATTTTATTTAATTTGAATTTTACTTGTTTTTTAAAATGTGATGTGCTATGGATCCTGTGTCTGAATTAAAGAAACATTATTATTATTATGATTATTATTATTATAAATATGTCGACATACGCGTTTTATCATATTGAGATGTACACATTTAACCGAAGTATCTACTGAAAATGAAATATTTTCTCACAAAATTACAATTAATTAAATACATAGTAACATTACAAAATTACATTATAATTACAATTAAATCAAATTATTATTATTATTATGTCATTCAATTTCATATCAAATAATTTTAAAACAAAATAGATCACGTTTAAATAATAGAATTTCTGATAAATATAATAATGATGAACAACGGTATATAAAAAGACATTTCCATGTTCCATTCCCTAGTATTATAAAAGTAGACAGACATTCGTCACAATTTTCCAAACCGTCACGATAAAGACATCTTTTATATTATAATCAAACATGTAAAACTCAAAAACTTTAATAAAATAGTCACGCGTGGCACTATTCATGCCGACAAGCGCCCGTACAGAAAGGGATACCATATTACAAATACATGTCTTACATTTATAACTTTTTAAAATTCAGTCGATTTATCTAAGAGACACTGCGGGCAGTGAGAAACAAGAGCACACGTGAGCGACAACATCACGCAAAAGAATGAGCAATAGCACGTCCAAATTTATGACAAATGAAAGGGAACATTTCGGCCTTTTTCATAATAGTGATATATATATATATATAATAGTAATAGTAGTATAATATACACAGTCAGGTCATAAGTATTGTCACACAGTAAAAACTTTTCTTTTAGAATGCTGGCCACAAAAAAGTTTATTGAATTCGAATTTCGAATTGTTCATGAAAATAAAAATGTATACTTTTTAGAATTTTACTCATTTTTAAATATGGAGTGGACGCTTAAAGAAGACCGTGTTGCAGTTATTGCGTTGCATCGTTGCGGTTACGCGCCAATTCAAATTTTTGACATACTGAAAAATTTGAATATAACCAAAAGATTCGTTTATCATACCATCAAACGATACAATGAAGACTCTAGTGTAGATGACAGGTCAAGAAGTGGTCGCCCTCGGTCTGTTAGGACTCCAGCAGTGATAAAAGCTGTGAAGGCGCGAATTCAAAGAAATCCCAAACGTAAGCAGAAACTGTTGGCCCTTCAGATGGGGTTAAGCAGAACCACGGGGAAAAGGGTGTTAAATGAAGACTTAAGGCTTCGGGCATATCGAAGAAAAACAGGACATCGTTTAAATGCTCGTCTAATGGACCTGAGACTGAAGAGATGCCGCGCTTTGTTGAAGCGGTACGCGGGAAAAAAATATTGGGATATTCTTTTTTCGGATGAAACAATTTTTACCGTAGAAGAGAGCTACAACAAACAAAATGATAAGGTGTACGCACACAGTAGTGAAGAAGCGAGCAACCGTATTCTGCGTGTCCAACGAGGTCATTTTCCATCCTCGCTCATGGTATGGTTGGGAGTTTCTTATTGGGGCTTAACAGAGGTACATTTTTGTGATAAAGGTGTAAAAACGAATGCAGTTGTGTATCAAAATACAGTCCTGACGAACCTCGTGGAACCTGTTTCTCATACCATGTTCAGTAACAGGCACTGGGTATTCCAACAAGATTCGGCGCCAGCTCATAGAGCGAAGAGCACACAAGACTGGCTGGTGGCGCGTGAAATCGACTTCATCCGGCACGAAGACTGGCCCTCCTCCAGTCCAGATTTGAGTCCGTTAGATTACAAGATATGGCAACACTTGAAGGAAAAGGCGTGCTCAAAGCCTCATCCCAATTTGGAGTCACTCAAGACATCCTTGATTAAGGCAGCCGCCGATATTGACATGGACCTCGTTCGTGCTGCGATAGACGACTGGCCGCGCAGATTGAAGGCCTGTATTCAAAATCACGGAGGTCATTTTGAATAAACTTTATTGTCATAAGAATCTATGTTTTGTTAAGTTCATTTCGGTATATAAATGGTTACATAATGAATAAACTTGTTTCAATTATTTTATATTAAACATGTGACAGAATTTATGACCTGACTAGGTAGTAATAAATAAATCGAAATAATCGTTAATCATGACAAATCTCAATACGGGTAACGAGACAAAGGCGGTCGAGATGTTGACAGGTGCACGATGACCATAAGTTGCCTTGAAGTTTCAACGTTAGGTACGGTTTATTTTCGAGGAGCTTGGACCCTTGCATTGCTATTGTTTTGTCTTACAACGGCTTTGCTTTTAGAACTTATAGAGACTGGTGAGATTTGACTATGCATCAAAAATTTGCTACTTATTCCACTAATTCATTCAAAACTTTGTTTGGATACGTCTCTTGTGGTATCTCAAGAGCTATAAGAACGCAACTCTTGTCCCCCACTGGTAAATATAAAGCCGAGTACGCACCATCGAACATTAACATATCCAAACTGAACAAACTCTTTCAATTTAAATTATGTACAAAGGAGTCTTGCCGAAGACAGTGTTTGATGCTGTTATTGGTTACAAACTTACGTGTCTGGCAATGTAACAAAATTTTACCGAAAGTGCGTCCACGACTTTACGACACAAGCGAACACATTTGTGTAATTAACACATCACATTCGTTTCCACTTTATTCTAAATATACGAACTTACATTCGCCCATTACAAGTTTAGGTCACCTTGAAATAAGCTGAATTCACTATTAGCCTAAGATATATCTTGTTACATGTATAAATTGTAACACGCGTCTCGGCTATATCTACCTACATATACATATATTTTTTCTATATTCTAATATTGATTAAGAACTGATTTATTGAGTGAGAACGAGCGACACTCGACGCTTCATATTCCGATGTTTGGATAGTGTAAGCTCCCGCGCATCACTTACGTTGTTTCGGTTGGCAGTAAACAGCTCTATATAAAAAAACCGAGTATTGGAATTAAAAACATGCTAAATACGGTCGACATTTATTCACTACTTTGATACACTATCGGAATGCCGATTGTAAGAGAACTTTATCGCGCTGCCGTCCGAACAAACCAACAAGATCTATAAAAACTAGTGTAAAACCACGGTATTGAGTAAAATAATAATATCGTTGCGTATCTATCATTTATGCATAAGAAATTATATAATTATAAAAAAATACGCGCGGAAATGTATATAAAGTGTTGATTGCGGTTTAAATATATCAACAAGTAACACGGCCGCGGCGCGCGGCACGGTCCTCTTTAGGTACTAGATTTTGTTAAATGAACATAAATGAATCTGGAGTGAATTATCGTGGGTGCAGTTCCGGTTGAACTATATCACAAGGATTGCTAAAGAGGTACTAGTGGTCGAGATGCATAACATTATACATTATGATAAGACAAATTATCGCAAAGTAACGATTATTTACAGTATTTACACATCCGAAACAAGCCTAAATAGCTCGGACAAGCGATCGACGAGCGTCGATATATTTGTAGATAATTACTTCCATTTGTACTTATAGCCAATCATTTAGAATATAAAATTGATATCACTTCCATTATTTACTAGAGTCAGATACTAGACATATTTAGATAGTCAAATGAGATGCAAAACCAAAAACAGATACAAAACTGATCACAAAAACAAGTGTATAAGTGTATTCCTAAACCTTTACATAGACATACGATACAGGAATACTTTTACATTAGCCAAGCGATTATACAAACTAATAATCTACTGAAAATGAGATGAATTTTTTATAACAATATTATGCAAGTCAAATAAATATATCAATTATACATCACATTTTAAAAACATACTAAAATAATATTTATTAATGAATCTCTTACCTAGAACACAAATCAATATGTATACAAAAAGTTTTATAATAGTCAAATAAATTATGATTTAGTATAATAAATAAGCTAAATTACCTTTCTGAATTGAAGTTAAGACAGTAGGGCGCGCGATCACAAGCCAGCCCTTCATTTTAACTAACACTTAAGAAAACATCGACTGTCTGCACTTAGCTATGCTACAAATACAATCATAAGTATCTTTTTTGTAAATGTTACCGTTCAACAACAATGATATTATTCAATTTCTTACTTGCTATTGTAATATAACAAGGCTAATTTGATTTTCATGAAGCCATACAAATACGAGTCTATGTGTGGATGTTATTGCTTGACAGAAAGCGTATCGTTGTTATATACAAGTTTACAAATATGCTTTAAAAATAGACGGTACTGAACATTTTTTTTTACTACAAGGACTTGTGACTTAATTACGTGACATATTACAAATTGGTCTCCTCATGCTTTTTTAAATACGTACGTACTTGAAGTATCAATCTACTCCACAGTTCTCATTACTGTTACAAAGATACAATAAAGTCGGACAGTGATAGAAGTAATACAGAAGATACACAGATTACACAGATCAATTCGTAGATTTGACAAACAACAGAACAGACTTTACAAGTAATATGCTTACATAATATCTAAACGTCTCTAAAACCAACAAAAATACTCCAAATCAATAATAAATAAGGTTGAACACCGACGGTCCGATCTTGTCTCCTCCAGTTCAAATATCACATCTGATGAAGTGGGTAACATAACACGCCTTACAAAACCTCAAAGTATTAAGACGACGTCATATAGATTAGCTGCACAGTTACAGTTAGCATTTGATTAGCTGGCGCGTACAACAATTAGTGCAAGTTGTTTGGTTGCGATTGTAATCCCTACATGTCTGTTGTGTGGCGAGGGGTCCGTTAGTTAGTTGAACAGCACAGAGTTGGGGTCCTCGTTATCCATTTGTTTGACATGGCGCAGCACGTCCTTCTTGGTGATAACTCCGAGCAGGCGTCTGGAATCAATTCAATGCATTTATTGATCAAATGATAACAATCTACTGTACATCGACAACATATTGCATGTCAACAACATAGAAAAGTCTTTGTTTACAACGCCATATCAAACGTTCGGTGGATAAAATTAAGTAAATTACCTGTTTGGTTATGACTACGAATTTACGATTAAGATTCATATAGAAATTAGCTGCATAGTTAGTATTTATTTATTTAATTAATAAACAAAAATATTATGGTAAAATAAAAAAATAAATTTCATCTTTTTGTTACCTTAAGTTATGGATCCCTAGCTGTTAATTAATGAAGTATGCGTGTTGTAATTATTAAAAATTAGGGATCCCAATCTGTCATTGGACGAAAATAGATCAGATAGGCATGTCCGAAGACGGCAGTTGAGCGAATGTTCAGATCTGTCTCCTGATGAGTCACCGAACAAAACCTCCCTAAATACGACGAAGTCTCAAGGTATGGCTTTGTTTAACAACCTCGGAGCGCACCGCACCAAGCATGTATATACATACCTACCTATTTATGTATTACTCATATTTTCATGTTACTGATACTATGACTATGGGACATTTCACTCGCACTTCCAGTTTGACAGTGTATTATTATGTTAATCGTAATTTTTTCCTCATTTTTTAGTGTTTTATTTTACAACATTTTAAAAGATTAAAAGTAAGTGACATCCCCGCAGAGTTTCTTGGTGCTATCTTCTTTAGCGGGCGTAATTCCGAAGCACTGGTAGAGTCAGTTTTCGTATTTATTTTCTGTGCCCGGACTTCAATTTGAGTACGGGAAAGTAATGGGTAGACATGCTTACCATTTTTTTTTCACAGTCATGATATTTTGTGACAATTTATAAAGTATTTTAATTGATTTGTATGATGTGTGTAATGTGACGTTTAAAGCATTTTTTGTGCCTATTTAATAAATATCTTTTGAGTTTTGACATGTGCGTGTTCGTACCCGTTGTGTGTGACCAAGGTCTGCCTGAGGCCGAGCTTGCGGAACATGTCGACGACGGTCTCCATGGGCGTCTGGTCGGTGACGGTGATCGGCGCCATGTCCAGGATGCGCGCGAGCAGCAGGCACGGCGCCGGCGACGGCGGCTGGTTGCTGCCAGCGAACATCACCACTGTGCTGCCGGTGATGCCTTCCATCGTGCGCCGCGCGTTGCCTGCCACGATACATATTTTATTTATTTATTTTATAGAACCCACTGATGAGACGAGCAGGTAGTTCATCCGATAGGTAAGCGCCACGCCTGCCCAAAACAATTGCAGTACCACCCAGAACTTTCAATACCATAAAAAGTACTACGTAGCACTGCATTGCGCTCATCACCCCAAGACATCAGATATTAACTCTCATATGCCCAGTAATTTCGCTGGCTACAATGGTCCTTCAAACCGAAACACAGTAATGCTTGCGCACTACTGTTAGCGGCAGAATAACTGGCAAAGCTGTGGTACCTACCCAGACGGCCTCCCGCATACGAGAAAAGAGATCTACCACGAGTAGTGATAATTGTTTTTGAATTTGTTTATTTAGGTACCTACTATTTGAATTTCAGGGAAATGGTCACCGGTGCTTTTAAAATATGATTTCACCAGTTCAAGAATCGCACCCCAGGCGAGCGACGAGCCAGCACTCACCTATAGCCAGGTTGAGGTCCCTCCTCAGCACGAATCCGACGAGATACTGCGACTCCTTGGACACCACCACGGGGTACCCGTTGTGCTCGGTTTCCTTCAGCAGCGTCTCCACATCATCCACTGTCATCGAGTCTTGTGTGATCACCGACAGCGTCTCGTTGCGTCTGCCGAGGGAAGCAGCGGTGTAGAACATGTCGTATGCACATTGTAGTTTCGCAAGCTAGTCTTAAATATCGTAAAGCCTAAACAAGGTTTTTCGGAAAGAAAAAATAGATGGCGTACACGTCACTCTTAACGGTTAAATAACGGAAGAAAAATTCGACACCCTAGTTAGTGACCACCATAGTTCAATTGAAAGAAAGAAAGAATTGTTTATTTGCAACAACTTATTACACATGACATAGAAAAAACAAACAGTAACATATTACATAAAAGAAATAGGAAATTGTTGCAAACCGGCCTCAACTCAGCGTTGTGATGGTCGTGCGACCAGTGCTGGTCTTCCATTGAGGCCGTTTGAGTGACTGTAATACATGTATAAAAAACAAAAACAGAATGAACTTATCTAAGAAATTAAAACTAGAAAGAATTTGCCAACAAAAACATTCAATGAGACTTCCCGCACTGACGGAAGATTGCCGACAGGTGCATGGTCATTAGATCGCTGGGGCAATAGTGTCACATTTGCAGCTATACAGTTACTCTGTCAGGCCGCTAACTGGTGAAAGAAATGATATTTGCTTTTATGCCACGTTACAAAATATCCCCGCCAGCACGCATGCACTATGACTTCAATGACGCAAGTATAGTCTGCTGTCTCCTGTCCCACAGCTGGGTAAAAGCTTCCAACAAGTATTGTTTATGAACTAATATTATAAAACCGGATTCACACTATTAACACAAGTCGTGCCGTGACACATCAGTAGGTACATCATAAGTCCATCAGATTCATATCAAATCAAATCAAATCAAAATCTCTTAAACATTTTTGGCATCACAGACGCACTTATGAACATCAAATTATCACAATGACTCTACCACCGTATCGGAAAAAGAACCACAACTCAGAAGATACGGCATAAAACTGAGGGGCATTTTTTGTTTGAGATTTTGGTATATTTTTGTTTTCTACCATGTTATGTTTCTTATGTACCAGTTGGCTACTTTGCAGAAGTCGAATGTTTCAAGCATCTTTGTCTTCTATATAATTATATATTTTGTATATATCTACAAATATATTTTTTGTATAGAGGCGTGCACACTATTCTGACATAATGCGCTCTGACGCTGCCGCTGAAGGATGTCAGATGTCTGATAATTAGTATCAGTTGACATTATTTTTAATAAGAAACTATCCTTGAAGATTGTTCCAGCATATGACACGTAATCCAACACGCCAGCTTACAAAATTAATTTGATTACAAATGCCCCACTGTCGACCACGGCGTCGTTTAACATCACATAAACATAAAATTGCAGTTAAACATAGTACATGATAAAAAAACATTAGCATTAAGCAAATAATAAACGATATAGTATTGAATTAGTGATTTACGCTTGCACTGTAGCATAGTAAAAGCAGCACTGTTATGATAGCAATAAGGTACATTTATCTACAAAAAAGTAATAAACAACAATTAGCTAGGCGAGGGCAATGCCGTGTACATGATAACAGCACGCGAGGGAAACAATAATATATAAAAGACAATACCGCTGACTGACCGACTCACTCATTCATAATTAATTTTCTAAATCTTTCTAGATTGTGGCCTAAAATCTTTAAATTTGGCACAATACATTTGTTCCTCTCGTTCTAGGTCATCGCAAATAAAGTTCAGAAACAGGAAAGAGCGAAACTAGGCTGCTGGCAAGCTAGTAGACATAAGGTGATCGCAGATCACACGTCAATCGCAAAAAAAACGTAACAAGTATCGCTAGCTGTTGTGTCTTTATGTATATAAATGATGATTAATTATATTTTACTGATAGAGTGCAAATGCTTGTCCCGCGGTTATCTTCTTAGAGCGAATAAAATAGGCCAACGATGACACTGAAGATAACGGTATTTTGCCAAAACAAGCATTTTATCAAAATTTAAAGGCAATTATCATGTTAATGAGGTTGTATCTAGAAAATCAAACTATTTAGCTGAAGACAGTCCACATAATAGGAGACAATTTTATTTGTAATTGCACAATAGTTTTGTCATTTTATTCAATTCATTTATTATTTTTTAGATAAATATATTCCATTTTGTTAGTACCAACTTACAGACTTTTTTATGGAATTGAATAATGGGACGAGCAAGTCATTCGCCTGGTGGTAAGCGCCACGCGTGCCCATAACAAATGCGGTGCCGTCCAGAACTTTTAATACCATAAAAGTACTACGTATATAGCACTGATTTGCGCTCATCACACTGAGACATCAGATATAAAGTCTCATATGCCCAGTAATTCCGTTGGCTACAATGCCCTATGTTAGTGACTTTGTTTTTATAAAGCGTTCATATTTAATCATATCAATTCAATAATTTTATTAAAATCATTTTTTGAAATTTCAAATTAATCTTACACAAATAAATAATTTATAAATCGCCATGGACCACATAATTACATTACATTTGGGCCAGAAGATATATAAAAATGTGTAATTGTAGGTAGTAAGTAACCTTTAAGAATATTAATGACATTTGTATGAGGGCGTCATTATGGACTTCGAGACTTATGCAACCAATTATATTGGAAGTAAGCACGTATACATAGTGGAAATTAGGGACGCGGCAGCAGGATCAACTAATTTGTTTCATATATATAAGTAATTCTTTTACGGAACTGCCTTTGCATTTACTTGTAAATTTTGGTAAAATTTCACATGGCCCCAAGACACAGCCCCCCAACCCATATGTCGCTCAAGCGCCAATCGAAAATCGTGTTGAGCTCAAATTAAGGTATAACTTCACTGCGACTAATGAGATACGGTCTAATTATAGTGGATTCAGGCAAGAAATCGAATTAATCTCATTCATTTATACCAAAATACGATAACTATAACTTGAGATAAACTTAACGAGACAATATATGGCACCATAAGACTTTGCCGCAGTGAATCTACACCCTAATCTAAGCTTAACACGATATACGATTGGCGCTTGAGGCACATATGGGTACGGGGGCAGGTCTCGTGCTTATTTTGAGGACTACTTCTACTTCGTAATTTTCGTTAATTCTACTTCGTAAAAATACCTTGATATAAATTTACTAGCAAAGTTATGTTGAATTAATTTCTAAGTGCATTCCAATCCAACAAACTTCCACCGTGTATAATGTGGTGAGGCAGAGCCAGGGCGTGTACTCACTTGGGCTGCATGACGTCGGCGGCGAGCGACGTGTGCTGGAACTCGTCCTTCGAGTCGAGGAAGGGGTATCCGTTGAGCGCGATGTGTGCGTCGTAGATCCCCTGCCGGCCGAGCGCGTCGCCGACCCACTTGGACGCCATAGCGGCCGCCATCAGCGGCACGATGTAGCGCACGCCGCCCGTCAGCTCGAACATTATCACCACCAGCGACACTAACAAAATCAACATTTTTATAGGTCGTCTCTCGTGCGAGGATTTGGGTTACTTTTGCGGTTGTTCCGCCGCCAAGCAGTAGTACGGAACTATTTCTGTGTTCCGATTTGAAGGATGATAATCGGCTAAAATACTGGGCATAATGTTTGATGTGTCAGGGTGATGAGCCCAATGCAGTGCTATGTACTTTGCAGAGTAGTAAACCTTCTGGGTGGCACTACAATTGTTATGGACATGCGTGGCGCTCACCATCAGACGAAAGACTTTCTCATCTCATTGCATATTTGCTTAATAGAATAAAAATAAAATTCATTTATTCCAGACAACAAGGTCCATAGTATTTTTCAGACAACAAGAACAGGCATAAAAACATGAAAATTATCATCCACAACCTTCCACAATCTTCTGGGGGGTATAGACCTCTCTAATGTTCCAGAAAATTCAGTGATTCTATGATGCGAAACTTTTTTAGAAAGAAAGTGACCACATCTTCTACTTTCAACCTAGGCAGTAAGAACGTGTGAACCTAGGTAGTAAATAAATGTGAACCCTAGGTAGTAATCTCTACTTAGGGAAATGAAAACTCTAGGTAGTAGAGAATTGTGGATTGTACCTGTCATCCTGGTGACACCGCCGAGGACGGCCGCGGCGCCCACCATGGCGTAAAGGCCGGGCGTTATACAGACGTCTCCGGTGGAACATTCACCGCTAAACATCCAGATCTTCGGGTAGTAGAAAGCCAGCTGCTCCACACCTGAACAAGGAATTAGCAAGTTATAGGACATGTGTTTGCGAGGCTGTTCTAGATGCCCCTATTAGGGGCAAAAAACTAAAATGTAGTTAGAACGAATGTTTGTCGAATCCCAAAGACCATTCAATCAATATTTTTTTAAATAATACTAATATATTTTTAACTACTTTACTAGTAACTTTTTGTATCTGTTCTTTATCTCAAACGAAACACCAACACAGTGCGTCATTTTAAAGTAAATCCCATGTGCTCGTGTTTATTTAAAATTTTTGCTTTGTATCTAAATCAAAACGATGTTTATCATTCCATGCCCTTTAGTCCTTAAACTTAAAAAAAAACGTATAAATCACTTTGCAAGTTTGCTTTCGTAGAGCTTGTCGTTTCGTTTGCCTTCGTATGACGTCATACGTTCTGAGGTGACGATTTGCGCGGCAATATTTGAAACATAACATATAAACATAGTTTTAGGTACTTTAAGAGCTTTATTATTGTTATTAAAATATTATTTTTCATGGCTATATATACATTATGGTCAATAATAAACACTTTCTGAAAAGTTGACCGATCCCCTATACTTAGAACTACTCTTTCAAATACTCCAACTCCCGATTATTCTCCTTTTTTCTTTAGTGAATTCACCGCAAGTGATGTTAAAAAGAGTATCCTTTCTATCCTCTCAAATGCAATGGGTGGCGACAACATCGGTCGTAAGATGATTCTGCCCGTTGTAGATGAAATTCTTCCTGTTATCTGCCATATCCTCAACTTTTCTATTACAAAGGGTGCCTTTCCTTCCATTTGGAAAGAGGCACATATTATTCCCTTGCCCAAAAAATCCAATCCCGTCTCTTTGTCCGATTATCGTCCCATCTCTATTCTCCCATTCCTGTCCAAAGTCCTTGAGCGTTTAGTCCATAATCAGTTAAGCTCCTTCCTTCCCAAAAATAATCTCTTAAATCCTTTGCAGTCCGGTTTCCGCCCTGGTCATAGTACTGTAACAACTCTTGTCAAAATAACAGATGACATACGTCTAGGCATGGAAACCGGTAAGCTAACCATCCTAACCCTCCTTGATTTCAGTAATGCTTTTAACTCAGTTGATTTTGATATCCTTTTAGCAACGCTCAGCTCTATTAACATATCTCCTTCGGTGATTGACTGGTTTCACAGCTATCTATATGGTCGCCGGCAGCGGGTTCGTATTGAGGATTCATTTTCCTCATGGTGTACCGCTGGGGCCGGTGTTCCTCAAGGCGGTGTCTTATCTCCTCTTCTTTTTGCTCTATTTATTAACACTATATCACAGTCTATTACTTCTTCCTATCACCTTTACGCAGACGATCTCCAAATCTACTCCCAGGCTCCGCTTGATAAGTTGACTGCGGCCATAGAAGCTACTAACTCCGATTTGTGCAGGATAGCTGACTGGAGTAAGCGTTTTGGGCTAAAAATCAACCCCCAAAAGACGCAAGTAATTGTTATTGGAAGCTCCAGAATGGTTACTAGGATTGATTTTTCAGCCCTCCCTCAAATTAACTTCGGTGGTATTTCTGTGCCATACAGCACCCAAGTTCGAAATCTGGGTGTCATATTAGACAACTCTCTTTCATGGGGTCCTCAGATTGCAGCTGTTAGTCGGAAAGTGTTTGCATCTGGTGCATCTCTTAAAAGATTACGCAACTTCCTTCCTACTGCAACCAAAGTTACGCTTGCACAGTCTCTTCTTCTACCTATCATTGATTATGCTGATGCCTGCTTTCTGGACCTCACGGAGGACCAGCTGAACAAACTTGAGCGTCTCCAAAATTACTGTATAAGGTTTATTTTCGGTCTTCGAAAATTTGACCACGTCTCTCAATTTCGATCAAAGCTCAAGTGGCTGCCCATTCGCCTTCGCCGGAACACTCACATCCTTTCACTTCTATACAATGTCTTGTTCAATCCCTTCACTCCCTTTTATTTGAAGGAACGATTTCAGTTCCTTCATTACTCCAATTCTCACTCCCTTAGGTCATTAGAAAATCTTCAGTTGAAAACGCCCGAACATGGTACTTCTTTCTATGACAAGTCATTTACAGTTCAAGCTGTGCGTCTCTGGAATGGGCTTCCGGTTTCTATTAGAAGAGCACAGACACTTGTAAGTTTTAAGAACCTAGTCAAAAGTTACTACCTTTCCCAGAGTGCTGCTGATAATTAAAATTATTAGTAATTTCCTTTATTGTATGTAGTATATATGTATGTGTCTATATCTATATATTAATATATATATTTATTTATTATTTATTTATATATATATTTTTTATGTGTCACTTAGTCGTCCTTTTTTACTTTTTATTTACACCGCCGACCTCTCTCACTCCTTTAGTTCTTTCCATCCAAAGGTTGACTGGAAGAGATCGCTTTTAGCGATAAGTCCGCCCGTTGTACTATAGTTTTTAAGAAAATTTCGTGTACCTTGTTTATTTCTTGTTTGGTGTACAATAAAGCATTAATTATTATTATTATTATTATTAGAATTTATTGCTTTCACATCGACAAATGTTTGCATATCATTTATAAACATTGCCTTAGCGATAAGTCCAGCCATTGTACTTTAATTTGTAAGTTGTTTTTATTGATTAATTATCTACTGATTGTTTCTGTTTGGTGTACAATAAATAATTTTGTATTGTGTTGTGTATTGTATTGTCCTGCACACTGACCGATGCCGACGATCCTGCCGGCGATGGCGCCGAGCGCGAGGCTGGGTATGAACAGTCCGCAGGGCACCTTGATGCCGAACGTGAAGATGGTCATCACGAGCTTGACGGCCAGCGCCAGCACCAGCAGCCAGATGGCGCGGTATACGCCGGGGCCCGCCGCCGCCTTCTCGATGGCGCTGTTCACGTCCGTGAAGTTACGGTTGTAGTCACTGCAAATGTTCAAAGTTCAAGAGGTCTTTCTTCAGTTTTGGCATCACAGACGCACTTATGAACGTCATTCATTACAATGACTCTACCACCGTATCGGAAAAAACCACTACTCAGAAGATACGGCGAAACACGTGTCGTCCAGGAAGGGTTGTTGTTAGAGATTTCTTTATTTACATTATTTATTATTTAAAACATTTCTATAATATACAATTCTACAATATATATAATATTCAACTAATTATCATATTAAATATATACTTATTTTAATATTCAGCGGAATTACACTAGATATTTTCATTGCGTTTCAAATGTTACACAGAATCAAACGACAAGCATACAACACAAGAATTTGATAGTTGCACTCACCACAGCGGGTCAGAACTTGATATGCCGCACTGGTTGAACAGCAGATATATGAGCTCGCTGGTGTTCATGCGGGTGTAAGGGTTGGGGTAGGCGATGACCGCCGTCACCAGGGTCACCACCAACACCTCCGAAACCGGGTACTGGCCGAGTTTTGAGAACTTCCGGTAGCGGCACCAATAGATGTTCGCTTTTATGAAAATCGTTGCGATGCAACCCTGGAAGAAGGCAACAAGTAATGACAACAAAAAACGTCTGTTGCTGATGGAGAGATTAATAGTTTTATTTTTAAAATTCGAGACACGTTTTGATTACAGACTAATAATTCGGTGGTGTCGTGAAGGGCGCAGCTGCGATCACATAATGGTAGTGAGCCGAATGTGCTCGAAATATGTTTGATGACTATGATGATACACTGATACAGTTATGCAAAAAGGTAAGCAAACAACTGGCACAACATTACACTTTTACATATCTAATGAAAGTGAAGAGATATATAAAGTACTTACTCCAATGATACCAAGACCGACGAACGGTATCAACTCGAAGAAGATCCAAGGTTTGTTGTATTCCACGAAGAATAACACCGAATGCTCGTTCCCGAACGGATTGATGGAGCGGAGGATGAACGCAGCGATCAGGGCGCAGAAGAACGAGCGCCAGAGGGTCTTCAAAGGGAAGTAGTATGACACCTGAAAGATAAGGTAGGCTAAGGTTAGGATGGTGAAAAGTGATATTCCGGTCAATATTGCATATGATTTAAACGGTATGAACATTGTTTTAGAGTGCATTGGATATTGCCAGGTAAGTTCGAACTAGAGTGGAAAAAAAATTACAACTACTCTTGAAGAATCAAATATAGTGTATGTCCATCAAAGAGGACAGGCATCATCGAAAGGGAGTCAACCACTTTTTGACGCGTCACAGAGGTCAAGTTCAATTTACCTCTTCCAAGCTGAACAGAACTCCTCCTATAGGCGCTCCGAAGGCCACAGAGACGCCAGCCGCCGCCGCCGCGGACAGAATCTCTCGCTTCTTGGCCTCGTTCCGACCGTACTTGGGGAATAAGTACGATAGGATGTTACCTGACAAATTTGTAATTACAACAGGATTACGTAACAAACCAAAGATAATAAAAGCAGAAAGAAATTGAGTAGGCGTTATGACGCGACGAGGAAAAAACCTTAGCAAATACACTTTTTATAGCGGAATAACAAAAAAAACCACCGCCGGCATTGCGCGTTAAACAGAACTAGGTCGAGTAATAGCGACTACCTTCTATCTGATAATAATGCTCTGAGCTGCTAGCGACACTGTATTTATTCCTTTATTCATTCTCAATGCATCACATGTACATAATACTAGCATGTCTTATAAGTACCTACAGACATGGACTCTGTTCTATTTAGGATGTATTATATTAATATTGTTGTAGTAGTCTAGTCTGGTATCGAAATCAATAACGACTTTAATACTCGAAGAACAAGGCACTTACCTAAACAACAGGCTATGTGTACCATCGGTCCTTCCTTCCCGAGCGACAGGCCCGAAGACACCGACAGGATCAGGCCGACGACCTTGATGATCAGCGTCCACTTGCCCAGGTAGCCGCGGATGATGAACCCACTCAGGATCGTCTTGATCTCCGGGATACCTGGGTGTCGGTGGTTGTCAGTACAAGTCCCGGCGACACGCTAGACACAGCAAGTCGCTTCCCGGCAAGCAATTGTATATAACTTTAAATAATATAAATATTAGCTCGTGTAACTATGTAAAAGCTTGATTTAGCGTGCATGATATAGTCATCCGTGAAAATAAAATGTTATGGTAATCGGAGTGACATGTTGCATACATTTTAAAAGTGATTGCAAGTTGTATTATTAGGTGTACTATGTTATTTTTTATAGAACATATCAAGCCCCAAAGTACCAGTTTGTGTTACCTACATATATATACTTATTTACATATTATGTATAGTATTTTTAGTTTAACTACGTTTTCGAGGTAACGAATAAAGTCACTCGTTACTAGAAAAAAATGTACTTGAATGAAATTACTTTTGAGTACATTATTATTAAATTATGATTTTATGTACAACAAACATACAAAAAGTGCGAGCTTTTGTCTTTTATGTCGTCATAATATTGTTACTTTTTATGGTTAGGACGGTAATTTGCCAACTTGAAATATTAAAATCTAATTCTATAAAAATATAATTCTTTTGTGTGTAATTGTGTTTCATGCATGAATAAGTTACGCCTAAAAACCCAAGTAATTACTATCAATCGATCACCCCGGTAATTAATCCCGGCGGGCCGTCTGCTTGTTTGCCGACACATTAAATAAATAAAAAAATTACAAACTTCAATAAGTTAATTTGCCCTTGAATCCAAAACATACAGCAAAACAATTGTATTATGGTCATTTATGAAAAATGAATGAAATATTTTATACATTTATCAGTTACTGTACAGGCATTTCCATTTTCCCGAGTTGAATCCACTTGATCGTCAATTTTGTTCATCGATAAACATTTAAGTACGATCAGGTACATCATTTCCAAAGACATTAAAAAGAAGTCAGTGTCGTATGTGTAGTTGTGAACCAATTACCTACTTTAGCGCGTACTGATCGGCGATTGACCTCATCGATTCAATATCGTCCATACAGCACGATAATACGCGAACGTGGCTGCCAGCCCGGCAGGAAGAACGCAGATATTAATTAAATTATGTCTAGCATGATGCTCTCTCCCGGTCAAGGACTATGTCGCGAACTGCGATCATTTATATTGAAATAATAACGTTATAGCAAAATGTTGGCTAAAGTCTGTGTATGTTAAATGTTTATCGATATAAAACAACCGCATAGCGGTTTTATTAGAACTATTAGAAGCGCTCTTCCATAACAGAGCTACCTCTGTAATTGAAGAGCGCAATTCAAAATGAACATTTTTTTTTGTTAGTTAACCTTAAAACTACATCAGCATACCTCTGTATGCGTGGATGGATCACGACACTGTGGCCATCGTAAATCACAACAGAAGTATGCCGATTCCAGCATGCAACACTTAATCACGTCACAGTACGACACGAGACTTTTGCACACAGAACACCGAATCCTAGGTAACCGGCGACAGCAAAAGCTGTTGTCGCAGACGCGAGCGGTCGGCACCCCATGAGGCGAGGTGGCTATCCGCCGCGCCTGTGGTTACTGCACACTGACACACGCTACCTTCGACATGGCATTTGAAGGATTCAATAAAGAGATTAAAGAGCAACGCAAAAGGATGCCAATGAAATGAGGTGAATAAGATATGCCAATCGAAGTCGAGGCCTTCACAGACCACTTTTCAGTGCAATGGTGAAAAGCGAATCACCGTAACGGGCTGACATTGATATATAAATCTCGCAAGAGATATTTTATACAACGACCAAGAGTCGAGAGGTGGTTCCGCTTTAACTGATTTGCACTGTAGGTGGCAACGACAAGGCCTCTTAGTAACGTGTACACATCAAACACTTATACGACATCAAAAGAAATTGGACGCAGACATGTATCGCAAGTGATTGCGAGACCTCGGCCAGTGAAGAGTGAGTTAGGAGGCGTACAATAAAAAAATAAAGTGTACTACTGAAGTCGAGGCGGGCATATGTGGGGGAAACCCAAAGTAGTAGCTATAGTAGGTATCCGCCACAGCCGCGCTTCGGTCGCACCAAATTACTAAGTTATATAGCCTATCCACCAGGTGATGATGATGACGAATTCGGTTTTTACACATGAAACGGTCGTATCGTTATGTTTAATTATAATAAATTAAACAAAACCTATAATTGTTTACCTTATACCGTACCTACGTGAGTAATAATTATTAGTCGCACAGGAACAAAAATAAGGTTTTGTATAAGCATTAAAGTGAAGGATGACTTATCCCCTAGGTTCTTTTTAACTTTTAAAATCTAAAGTTACTAGTGATATGTGATATATACCTACTTGGTAGATGTAGAGAATTGTGACGTTTTGATTCATTGACATATTTAGAAAATAAACAAACAAATTATTTTCATCAAATGTATTATTTAATAATTGGCGACGATGGAAGAAGAATTAATTAGTTTAAAACGAGTGAGAAGCACAATCAAGGGACAATTAATCGTGCTTAGTTTGGGGTTCGCTGATAACTCTATTTTTTTAGATAATAAGTATTCTGTCCTATTTGTAAGAAAAAATTGTAAATTTTCTTTTGGCAATAAATAATTATCTTATCTTATCTTATCTATCTTATCTAATTTACAAAAATTTACAACTTCCTGAAAAATGTAAAAAACCTTTCCGAATACGAGTACACTACAAGACTTACGACTATTCAAAAATATGAGGAGAAGTTCGACATAATACAGGAACAAATAGATCGAATAAACCCTAGTACACAAGAGGAAATCGATTTACACTTCGAATTCAAAGAAGACGTTACATAACTGAAACTGATGTTACACAACCGGAGGTCACCTAGCGCTTCAACGTCAGCTACACATAGGTCTCAGGACTGTACGCAAGCAAGCGCTACACAGGTCCCTAAAATAAATTTCCAACCATTCCAACAGAAAGAAAGTTTTAAAAACTTCATAAAGCGGTTAGTTACATATTTACATATATTAAACTGTCAAGATTCTAAGATGATGACACACATACTTCTGAGTTCCTTAAGCCCAGAATTACACGAGAGAGCATGTAACTTATGCGCACCAGAAGATCCTACAAATATGGAATTTAAAGCCTTAGTTGAATTACTTGAACAATTTATAGATCCAAAACCGAGTGTGTGGGCACGCCGGCATAAATTCATTACACGAACTCAGGGTGAGAACGAAAGTGTTTTGACATTTAGTACTGAACTAAAGAAACTTGCCCACGACTGCGATTTTGCATGCCAATCCTGCAAGAAACCCATAACTGACAATTTCTTGGCTTTACAATTCATTAGAGGAGTTCGAGACAGCGAAACTCGTACTAAAATATTACAAGACGACCAAACTTCTACATTCAAGGAAATAGTACACATCGCTACGACAAATGAAATAGCTAGAGCTGATAATGAGTTCATAATTCGTAAGCCTCACACTAACATTGATGTACCCATACATTCAGTCAAGAACAAGAATTATTCAAACTTGAAACAGAGGCAGTCATTTCGAATAACATCAATAAAGGATTTACAAGGGAAGTGTTTCCGATGTGGTGAAAATGACCACAGAGCTAACAAATGTAGGCACATTAACGTCAATTGCTCGAAGTGCCAGTAAACGGGACATCTAGCCCGCGTCTGTCTACAAGCTCTAAGACATAATCGTAACAACCAAGTTGATGAACCTGATTCAGACGATACCGATAGTATATGCGACATTAACATTATTAACACCAGTTCTACGGACAAATTTATGATTAATGTTAGTATTGAAAACAAGAAAATGCAAATGAAACTGGATACAGGAGCTGCATTAACATCCATGTCACTCAGAGACTACAGAAACTTGAAATTGGAAAATCGAATATTCAAAACTGGAATACGTATGAAAACTTACACAGGTGAACTCATCATGCCAGTTGGAGTCACCTACGTGAAATGTAACTACCGAGATCAAGTTTTCCATGGCAAACTTTACATTATCAGGCAAGATGTGGACGCTATTTTCGGTAGAGCTTGGATTCGAGAAATTAAACTGAACATTGCAGATATGAAATCTGTAGGTGTGGATAATCAAAATCAACCCTTAATGGACAAGATTCTTACAAAATTTTCTCCGGTGTTCGATGGAAAACCCGGATGTATTCCTAATTTCAAGGGGCATTTAACATTGACAGAAAATGCCACCCCTATCTACATTAAACCTCGACGTATTCCATATGCATTAAAGGAAAAGGTAGATCAGGAAATCGACCGCCTATGCCAAGAAGGAGTTATTACAAAGGTCGACAATGCTGAATGGGGAACGCCAGTAGTACCCATCGTAAAACCTAATGGAAGCATTCGTTTATGCGCTGATTACAAGGTAACGCTGAATAAGGTATTAAAAGACGAAAAATATCCGATCCCTATAATAGAAGACATATTCGCTGAGATGAACGGCGGTGAGATTTTTTGCACGTTAGATATTGGACAAGCCTACCTAAATATGCAAATGGATGAGGAAAGTGCTATGATGCAAGCGATCAGTACACACAAAGGCACATTTAAAGTAAACAGACTAATGTTCGGCGTTAAGGTAGCACCAAATTTATGGCAAAAATTTATGGACAGAATTCTCCAAGATATACAAGGAGTGAAATGCTTCTTCGATGACATAATAGTGCAGGGAGCAACAGGAGAACAAGTACAGAAAAGACTAAATCAGGTACTTGAAAGATTACTAGAAAATAATCTGAAACTGAACAAAGACAAATGCAGTTTCTTCAAAAGGAGTATAAGTTATTTGGGACACACTATTGATAAGCACGGCCTTCATAAAACTAGAGAAAAGGTTCGAGCTATTTTAGAAGCTGAAAGACCTAAGAACATAAATGAATTACGGACCTTCTTAGGAATGAGTAATTACTACAATAAGTTTATCGATAACCTAGCTACTATTACCTATCCTCTTAACAAATTACTTAAAAAGAATACAAAATTCATATGGTCAGACGAATGTGAACAGAGTTTCAAGAAAATAAAGCAAGAAATCATGAGTGATAGAATTCTAATCCACTTTGACATTAACAAACCCCTTATTCTTGCGACAGACGCCTCACCAACTGGCCTCGGGGCAGTACTCTCGCATCGGATGTCAGACGGTACCGACAGGCCTATCGCTTTCGCTTCGCGATCCTTGACAGCGTGTGAGAAGAAGTACAGTCAAATTGATAGAGAAGCTACAGCTATATACTGGGGTTTAAAAAAATTCTTTCACTATTGTTACGAAAGGAAATTTACACTAATTACGGATCATAAACCATTAACAACGATATTCCATCTCAGCAAAATTTTACCAGCGATGAGCACAATGCGACTATTTCACTACGCGCATTTTCTTTCTGGCTTCAATTACAATATTGAATATAGAAAATCAATAGATAATTGTAACGCGGATTATCTATCAAGATTCCCTTTAGAACAGACTCCCGAACACAAAATAGACCAACATACCAGATTTCAACAACATCAAATTCATACACTTCCTATCAACCGTCACAAAATAGCAGAAGAAACAGCTAAAGACCCCGAATATGTAACTTTAGTACAATCTTTAAAGGAAGGCCGAACTCTAAAAGCACTTGGTTACAACGACAATGAAATTACATTAGAAGACAATTGTCTTATTAAAGGAACAAGAATCATGATTCCCAACAGCTTACGATGTCAAATATTACAAGAACTACATCTAGGTCACCTAGGTATACTGAAAATGAAATTACTAGCCCGCAGTTACGTATATTGGAAAAATATCGATAAGGACATCGAAGAATTAGTAAGTAAATGCCGTGAATGCCGTCTGAAACAAAATGAGCCAAACAAGGCTCCATTACATCACTGGGAAGTACCAGCTGAACCTTGGCAACGGATTCACATCGACTTTGCAGGACCAGTACACGGATATTATCTGTTGATTTTAGTTGATGCGATGTCTAAATGGGTGGAGATAATTCCAACGAAGACGATTACTAGTGCCTGGTGCATTTCGAAACTGAAAGGCATGTTTGTAGATTTTGGCATTCCATCCATAATAGTTTCAGACAATGGACGTCAGTTTACATCGCAAGAGTTTACATCCTTCTTACAACAAAATGGTGTAGTGCATAGAACGTCGGCACCATATCATCCTGCTACAAATGGCCAAGCCGAGCGGTTTGTCCAAACCGTAAAGAAAGCCCTTCACGGATAACGACACCGGGACAATACATGACAAAATTCTAAAAATTAAAACACAGATTCGGCGAACGCCAAATATAAGCACCGGGAAAAGTCCATATGAACTGATGTTCGGTGGCAGGACAGTCAGGACACTTCTACACGCAATGTTCAAGGATAATTCGCTACAGATCCGTACGCACGTGAGTCACTCTAATATAAGAACGTTCCAAGCGGGGCAGAGAGTCCAGATACGGAACTATAACTGTCCAAATAAAAAGTGGGAGTTCGGGACAGTCGTAAGACGTCTGGGCCAGCTACACTATGAGGTCATGACTGATTCTGGCCAGGAAAAGACTGGAAAAGACATCTGGACCAGATGCTGGGCACTACATTAAGGGGAGAGACCTGATATATACCTACTTGGAAGATGTAGAGAATTGTGACGTTTTGATTCATTGACATATTTAGAAAATAAACAAACAAATTATTTTCATCAAATGTATTATTTAATAATATGATTGATTGCATAATACGTAGTGCGTAAATGATATTACCGGTACTGGCTTTTACGTTAAACTTCGATGGAAAATGTGATTTCCGTGGTGAGATTTCATGTGCCCGTCCTTGTCTGTCTCCAACTGTCTCAAAACCACACCTGGTGGAAAGACTAAGGTCAGAAAAATAAAAAGGATAGGCAATACAAGTATTTGAGGCATGAGAATGAGGTTGGGGATGAAATTCGGGCGTTACCTGAAAGTGCAAAGCAAGTGTTAGTGATAAATCAATTACCCTAAGTTAATAATTAATGGAAATTGGGTATGTGCTTGTGCGATGGGATAGAGTAAGGGCAGCGGGCACTCACCGGAACCGCAGGCGTATGGCGCGAACATCCGGACCAGCGAGGCGGAGAGCGCGGCGAACATAAGCGCCCACACTATGTAGAACAGGTAGCTGATGATATAGGCGCCCGCGCCCTCCTGCTGGTCCCCGAACACTTGCGGCCAAGTCAACCACTGACACATGACAACAAGATCAGCACGACTCCTCCCAGTACCAACTAAACGCGCCCCGAGTCACCAACACCACAGAATACTAAGAGACAGAAGCATCACTCCGCAAACAAATTTAAACAAATAGCGTCTCTTGCTATGACGCAATAAAATTCAATTCAGCTCGCGTAGCGCTGCATACCTACCAGTCACATTAACCTACAAAGCGTGTCTCTTTCTATCGCATAGCTCTTATCTCTTCTGACGCGGCACGTGTAACGACGCGCGACCCGCCGTCGGTGTCCGGCTATGTACCTACCTACAGTTTCGTACCTACAGTGCGGAGTGCCCTAGGCCTGCCAATACACATAATAAGGCAACAAACTACATACAACTCAAACGTCACATTGTAATTAAATCAAAAGTTTAATTATCAATATTGTATAATTGGAAAGGAACTATGTAATAAGAATACATACATGTAATAATGTAGAATTAAGATAGATAATAATAGTGTTACTTAAAAACTACACAGATTACGTAAAAATTAAAATCGGGAGTGAAGGATAATAACCAGGAAAGTTCCAACAATGCAATCTTTTCATTATTGAACCACTATGTTACACCCTAATTTGCAGAACGGAAGAAATATCTTTAGGTAAGGGGTAATGTTTGATTGTTTGACAAAGACTTGTTAAAACCGACCCCAAAGACTTCAGAGGATGAATTATCATAGCATGATTACAGTATGGGGTCTGCCAAGCAAGTCATTGTCAAATAACAACGAAATCAGCTCAGTGGGTGAAGCGCCGCGCCCCGTCACCGCGTCAGCGTCGCCGTGGCCGTCCCTAGAGCACAGTGAGAGCGAACCTCTGAACAGTTGCCGGAGTCGAAGGTGGTGTTAATGTCTGACCAGCAACACTGCTCGCGGTTGAGCCAGAAGGCCTGGCAGATGCCGAACTTGAGGTCCGTCATCCAGGAGGCTCCGATGTCGATGACGCCGGCCACGATGCCCGTGCACACACCCACCAGCAGCACACACACCCAGCCCGACCACGCGTCGTGTGCGCCCTGCGTTGTGCAAATTGTACATATTTAATTCCAGTATGTTATATATATATATGCCACTGTATATTATGTTTTCTTTTTTAAGTGCAATAAAGTGTTATCTATCTTTCTATCTATCTATCTATGCCACTCATTAGGCATCAATCTCAAAGCAAAAATCCTGAGTTCTGGAGTTCTCATGGCTACATGAGGATGATGTAGCTACATAAATAGATATTTAATATATGTAATACTAACTATATAAACTATACATCACATAGATTACAATGACCGTGGAACTCAGAACTCTGCTGTGGGATTGGTGACTATAGTAAGAGATTTATTATCATATTTCACATTAGAAGAAATCCAAACACCTTTGTCTATTATGAATATTTCAGCAATTCAATGTCACAGCCCAACTTACATACATCATAAAATCACTAATAAGTTTTCATACGCTGGAAACTGCCTTACTTGCAATAATCAAGGTCTTCACAAAGAACTAACAAATTCAAAAACCATTATTATGTAAACTGGCAAGACTCAACATTACATAATAATCATATGGCATAAATGTGGTACTAACCTTGATGAGATCCCATATTGAGTCTTGGCGTTTCTTTACAATATACCTATGTCTCATCCGATCCCTAGCAATGTCTCGCTGCCAGTCAATGGTGTGGAAATCGTCATATTGGCCGATTCCCGGGATATCATCGTCTCCTGTTTTAAATACATAGGATATCAGTTTGTTAACTGGGATACTATTATCCCGTTATCATATTATACTTAAGCAACCCAAAAAGCCTTAGACTATAGATGGGACATTGCCATTTTTAACCGACTTGAAAAAAGGAGGAGGTTCTCTGTTCGATTGTATTTTTGTTTTTTTATGTTTGTTACCTCAGAACTCCGTCATTTATGAACCGATTTGAAAAATTCTTTTTGCGTCGGGTTCAGTATAGCTAGGAAGTGGTCCCATATAAATTTCATCGATATGTGACCTTGGACTTTGAAGATACATTGAAGTCGGGTTTTGTTTTTTTCTAAAAATTAATTATTAACCAACATAAAAGATCATTTGAAATATATGCCCACAAGCAGATATAGCTGGATGGCAGAGCAAGACCTAGGAAAATTTTAATTAGTTATTGTTCTTTAAAGTAAATGTGTTTAGAATGAAGATTTTTTTACTGTTTTCCTTATATGTATAATATTGTAAATTTCTCTTAGGACATAAATGTGTCATCAAATATTGTTTAACTGTCTAGTATCTACTGTCATCATCACCTTAGTCTTATCGTAAAAATATATAACAAGGATAAATGAAATAATAAATTTGTTGTATTATTTATGCAGCTGGTTTTATAATATTTATAGCAAATGTCTTTTGAATGTATGTATATGTGCAGAATCTTTAGTTGTACCTACTAACAACAGAGCAAATAATTATTATCAGACGTACCTAATACTTCGTATACACAGTCAGGTCATAAGTATTGTCACACAGTAAAAACTTTTCTTTTAGAATGCTGGCCACAAAAAAGTTTATTGAATTCAATTTTCGAATTGTTAATGAAAATAAAAATGTATACTTTTTTGAATTTTACTCATTTTTAAATATGGAGTGGACGCTTAAAGAAGACCGTGTTGCAGTTATTGCGTTGCATCGTTGCGGTTACGCGACAATTCAAACTTTTGACATACTGAAAAATTTGAATATAACCAAAAGATTCGTTTATCGTACCATCAAACGATACAATGAAGACTCTAGTGTAGATGACAGGTCAAGAAGTGGTCGCCCTCGGTCTGTTAGGACTCCAGCAGTGATAAAAGCTGTGAAGGCGCGAATTCAAAGAAATCCCAGACGTAAGCAGAAACTGTTGGCCCTTCAGATGGGGTTAAGCAAAACCATGGACCTGAGCCTGAAGAGATGCCGCGCTTTGTTGAAGCGGTACGCGGGAAACAAATATCGGGAAGTTATTTTTTCGGATGAAACAATTTTTACCGTAGAAGAGAGCTACAACAAACAAAATGATAAGGTGTACGCACACAGTAGGGAAGAAGCGAGCAACCGTATTCCGCGTGTCTAACAAGGTCATTTTCCATCCTCGCTCATGGTATGGTTGGGAGTTTCTTATTGGTGCTTAACAGAGGTACATTTTTGTGATAAAGGTGTAAAAACGAATGCAATTGTGTATCAAAATACAGTCCTGATGAACCTTGGAACCTGTTTCTCATACCATGTTCAATAACAGGCACTGGGTATTCCAACAAGATTCGGCGCCAGCTCATAGAGCGAAGAGCACACAAGACTGGCTGGTGGCGCGTGAAATCTACTTCATCCGGCACGAAGACTGGCCCTCCTCCAGTCCAGATTTGAGTCCGTTAGATTACAAGATATGGCAACACTTGAAGGAAAAGGCGTGCTCAAAGCCTCATCCCAATTTGGAGTCACTCAAGACATCCTTGATTAAGGCAGCCACCGATATTGACATGGACCTTGTTCGTGCTGCGATAGACGACTGGCCGCGCAGTTTGAAGGCCTGTATTCAAAATCACGGAGGTCATTTTGAATAAACTTTATTGTCATAAGAATCTATGTTTTGTTAAGTTCATTTTGGTATATAAATGGTTACATAATGAATAAACTTGTTTCAATTATTTTATATTAAACATGTGACAGAATTTATGACCTGATTAGGTATAATGTATGTTCTTAATCTGTATGTTCAGGTTTGCAATAAAAAGAAAAACAAATATTTTGAAACCCGAATCTCAAACAAAGCTGACATTAAAAATCATGTTAGCAGTCTTGTAAATTAATTATAACTAGTTGATTATAGATGTACCTTGCATTCCGGAGAATAGAACTGCGTCCCCTGCAACAATAATTCAATGATGAAGCCGAGGAATCCTCCACGAAACCAGTGTAGTAATCTTCAGCGTATACCAATCATTATATCGCCCTCAACGGACTCGAAACAAAAAACTACCTATCTACTGCATATTTGTTTCTACGACTACTTTACTAATCTTTACGTTATGATGATGAGGGCGAAATCACGGAAAAACAAAAGATTATCAACTCCAAATGAAATGACGAGACGATTGAAGTTACGCAGAAACGTCAAACCAAACAAGACGTCAAACGTCATTCTGTCAATGTCAAATTCAAAAAGGGTTGCCATGTCTATTTGAACTAATTCTACTATGTTATTTGTGTACTTTATAAGTTAGCTTTTATCAATTTTATACAAAATAATTAATAATTTTATGTAAAGGTTTTTTACCTTTTGCAAATAATAAAATTGATAAAAGCCAACTTATAAAGTACACAAATAATATGTTTAAAATACCAACCACACCTAACCACACTACGTGTTTTTTGCAATGTAGGTTGAGGTAGGTACTTACTAGACGTTACTCGCAGTATTGTACAAGATACCCTATACAAAGTATCTGGAATACAAAATACAAGATACTTTCAAATTAAGTATTTCAGATACCTGATAGATACAAATACCTCTCTGAATTATTTTGTATCTAGTATTTCAGATATGGTATCTGAAATACTAGATACAAAATACGTATCTTTCAAATACTTTTTTAAGATAACATACTTTTGTAAGAAACGTTTTATTGAATGTAAGTTTATTCTTTTATATGAATTATTTACTAATAAGCCGCGATGATCGCGCAAATGTGATAAGACAAAATATAATATTTTTAAGGTTTTAATTGAGATTTAAGTTTCAACGGGGCGTTCAGTTTTATCTTTTTTATATTTTTATTATGGAACTGAGTGATAAGACGAGCAAGTCATTTTCCTGATGGTAAGCACTACGCCTGCCCATAACAGATGCAGTGCCACCAAGAACTCTTTACCATAAAAGCACTGAGCACTGCATTGCACTCATCACCCCGAAACATCAGATATTAAGTCTCATATTCCCAGTAATTTAGCTGGCTACAATGTCCTTCAAACCGTAACACATTTTAAAAAAGTATTTTAGATACAAGATGAAAATACCTATTTTGTATCTTGTATCTGTATTTCAGATACTTGTAGGTATCTTAAATAAGTCACATCTCTGGTTACTCGGACGAATAATTGTCGATTATATTTGTAGATTATTTAAAATAAGTTAAAAACATTAAAATATGTTTTAGTAGACATATAAATAAGTCATAATCGTTTTGTGTTACGACATCGACATTATCAGTAACCACCCAGTCCGTGTACTTTGCAGACTAGGTGGCTAATTTAAAACGAACAAGGTGCCCATGGGAAACACTAATAGGCTTTATTATTTAGGCTTTTGAAGCTTAAATAATAAATAAAAAAATTAAAACATCTGAATTAACCTAATATTAATTTATAATTTTATCATGCGGTTAAATCATTTTCTATGTTGATGTTCATAATGTTTTAAAAATGTAGATAGGTCGGTAATTGGTATATGATAATATTTTGGAAGGTTAGTTATACCTTATCGGTATCTGTTTAGTTCCTTCGGTACCTTTTACCTATAAATGCAAGTTTCAATTATGTTTCATTTGCATGCTCGTAAAGTGCGTCATAATATGCTTTGCTACGCAAAAGCGGACCAAAGTGGCATTTTTAAGCTCTAAGCTACTTTAAAATTACATTCAGCATCTTTAAAAAAAAAAGCAAAACAAATATTGACTACATACAAAATATTCGTATACCTATATCGCGGAATAATATGCACCACATCATTCGTTTTGGGTACACAATTATTTGAGTAAATAATATATTAGGTACAGAAATAGGAGAACGTTAATTTCACCGATCAAAACGAATCGAAAGGAACTGCAGACGCAGCGCCACGCCCGCCGTGCCGCGCCGGCGCCCGCGCCTCTCACACGTCACGTGCTCGGTTCTTCTGAGTTGGACATTTCACTTCGTAACTTCTAACGTCAGCGTCGCGTCGCATTGTAAAAAAAACATGTTGCATCATTTGGAGCACTTGCTTGGCGTTACTTAACTACTGATTGCATTTATTCTTAAGCCGTACATCTGAACACATTTTGCAAATGTTTCATGTTCTGTTATGTGACGAAGGCCGTCACTAGTAGGTCATTATTACTAAGACATTTTAGGTAATTTAATTGAACCGGTCATTTTATCTTTTTAACTCGTGAATCGCGAATAAGGAACTAGTTTCAGTTATATAGGCTTGATAAGTCGACATAATAGGTAGGTAGAAGATAATTTTCTATGGGTATATAGAAGCCGTTTGTTACCTACATGGCTGCGTAGGAGCAGTGGTTCCAAGTCCTCAGATTCTATTTCAGTAGGTTCCAACATTTCCAGAGCACTATTCAACTGTCAACACGTAAACTGTACTGAACCGATCACTACTAACCGACTATTATCTAATCAGGTACTATGAATCGATAATATTATCTGATCATTAGTTTGTGTCATAGATTCATTTACGTTTTGCTTGTATTTAGACCAATACCGGTGTTTTATTCTCCTGTCGTGGAACCTGAGACAAGGCAGGAATCGTGTTACTAGATTGCGAAGGCGCGAGTGGCGGGTAACCACATTAGGGTGACCTTTCACCAAATCTAAAACACATTCTTACCAAGAAAATTACTCAAAATGTATCACTAAAAACAGATAAACTCTATTGGTTTATTTATTTTTAGCGCGTCGTTGATCAAAATACAAAGCACAAAAAGCTCTAACTACATACCCGATAGAGATTCTGTCAGATAATGTGTACAAAACCAGTTATTCAAGCCCCTATGTCAGGTTAAAAACAACAATGTATCTATCTGCCTGCGGTAGGTATAATACCGGGTCGATGTAACAAGTAAATGTCACTAATGTATGAAGGTATTACTTAGTGCCCCAATGCTAAGCTATATTCTAATTTCAATCTCTTACCGACAGCCGAACTGAAGTACTGGGCGATGTAAGCTTTAATGAAACAGAAAATTGATATTATATACCAAGGACCTTAATACCAAAAAAGCACAATATAGTTGATTAAACCCTTTCCCAATATACATTGAATACTGTGAATCATCTGAGCTGAATAAGTGGATGTCGTCTTCATTCAAGTATACTCCGATGAACGAAACGTCATATTATTAAGCTATCAAAGACAATCATATTTCCAAGAGAAAATAGAATAATTATTATAACGAGAGCAGACAAACCACGCAAATAAGCAACGTATTATTTTAAACAAATATATTATAATATTTCTGAGTAACTTTTTAAAACAAGAACAGTCAACATATCCCGTCTTGACGTCCTCTGAACTCCTCTGGTTTCTAACTAGCACACTATAGCCTAATCTGTATACTATTTAGAGTTAGTATAATTTATAGCATCGGCAAATTACCGATGTAGGTCTAACTTGAAAGCTAAGGAACAATAATTGTGTCCATCGTACGAGCTCCTCGTCGTGACGGCATATCTGCAGCACCCAGTCCCCTCTTATCACGCAGGCGGATGCTCAATGCCTTGTAGGCATGGGTCACGGACTTTAAGTAGAACTATTCTTTATTCTGTCCTTTAATTATATTCTTGTTAAACAATGGCTTATTTGACTAAATGATGAGAATGGTTTAACATTTTTCTTTCCTAAGATGGAGAGCCACGGTAAGATTATTGCCAACACAAATCATTTCATACAATTCAAAGAAGTAAAACTCGAGGTATTTCTTCGTTACTTGCCCGAACAATAACATTCTTCTTCTTCCTAATTAATTAACATCTTAAGTTATTCCGAATCCAGAGATTACCTTCTACATACATACATACATACATACTTACAAACAACTTTACCTCTTTATAATATTACCAGCCGGCCCGCCCCGCATCATTTCCCTTTTTCCCACTGGAATTTCTTAAAATCCTTTCTTATTGTACCTGTTAATCTCTTCTGTGCTTTACATTGTAAAGCAACCTTTAAATCTGGTGATTTTGTATGTGTAGAGAACTTGAGCGAGTATTTAGTGAATGAACATCTTTGATCCGCGATTAATATAAAATTAATTTAATTTTTTAATTACGACGTTGTCTAAAGTTTCGCGTTATGAGAAATTGAATGATGTTTGAATTAGGCAGACCCTCTACACACTATCGCCACAGTCACAGCGCTTTAAATACTCCGAGTTTTTGTATCCTTAATGCTGGAAATCGCAATACTAACAATTATTTTAATTGACAACTTATAAGAACCTAAAAATATTTTCAGCGATACCTAAAACGATGGTGAATATTGAGTTGAAGAACTGTCTTTCTGAGAATGAAATGACGAAGACGGTTGGTACTCACAGTTACTACTCGCCGTGGAGTTGCGTCCGCTGTGCTCGTAGAGTTGGAAGGTGCCGTGGTTGGTAGGCGTGGTGACCGCCGCCACGCCGTCCGCCGCCGCCTGCTGCAGCCCCGGGGTGATGTCTACCATGTCATCCTCGCCGGATGAGTGCACGCCGCGCCCATTCGTTGCGTTGGTTGCCTATAGGTGACAGCACCGTCATTGATGATTAGCTCCATGTAGTTATAGAAGAACGGCCTATGAGCAGTCGAAAACTGAATCCCGACTATTATGTATATTTATAAATTTAATTTTTTTATAAATTTATGTATGTAATAAATAAATATCGCTATCTAAACTCCGATATAACTGTACTCCGACTAAGACAACATGCTATGCTAGAATACATCCTTCTCCGAGAGTAGGTTACGTCGACCTACGCACTTGTCCGTGAGCCGACTCGCACTTTATAGTATTTATAAAAAGCGCTGAGCCAGAAGCATCCTCTATAGCAGAGCGAGGGTCGAGTAGGTGATGCAAAATAAAAGAGCGTTGCGAGCGAGACTTCAGGTAAAGCCTAGGTCGGCGTCGTGCTCCTGGTTTGGGTATTACATTTTGACCGACATCGACTTTCTGCGAAAAGAGTTGTTGCTGAAAAAGGAAACAGACGTAATCTAATGACGGAGTTGAATGTGGGGTAGTGCTGTGGGGTTCTGCCACGGATATAGAAGCTATTTTTGTTTTACAAAAGCGGTCGGTTCGCGCTATTTATGAGTTGGGTCCTCGCGAATCATTAAGAGAAGTCTTTAAACAAATTAATGTATTAACTTTACCTTCTCTGTTTATTAATTAAAATATAATGTTTGTTCGTAAAAATCTGCACAAATTCAAGGGGAATAGTGACCATCACAACATATACACTAGAAATAAGGATAGAATTGCAGTACTTAGGTTTAGACTGAGTAAAACGAATAAGTCCTTCATGGGCAATTGTGTACGTTTTTACAATAAAATTCCAAAATGTATAACGGAGCTCACAGAAAGATTCAAATTGAGTGTGAAAATATTCTAATGAAAAAAGCATACTATACAGTTAGTAATTACATAGAAGTCAAACATGCATGGAACATTCCGCTTCTGCCGAGTAGCCAACAGGCACATAAGAAACATAATATTGTCAAAAACAAACAAAATATTGTAACAAAAATTCTAAAAAAATGCCCTTCAGTTTCTTGCTGTATCTTCTGAGTAGTGGTTTTTTTTTCGATACGGTGGTAGTCATTGTTATAATTGACGTTCATAAGTGCGTATGTGATGCCAAAATTGAATAAAGAACTTTGAACTTGTATGTATTCAAAAGAGCATGGTGTCTCAGTTGTCACATGTCACGTGTCTTAGGTGTTGCATGTCGTCTTTAAATTATTGGAGTAGCGTAGATAATATAGAAACCTACAACAGTTTTTAAACAGGTACCTATTTTTCATTAAGGCATAATAATAATTAGGCATCACGTGCGCGTGCGCGGCTACGGACATTAGGTTTATCATAACGAATCTGCTATAGTTCATCAAACTGTTTAGTTTCATTCAACAAAATATTTTTAATGATATCTAATTTCTTAGTCCGGATATTTTATCCTTACTAATATTATAACCGCGAAAGTTTGTTTGTTTGTTTGGATCTTTGTTACTCTTTCACGCAAAAACCACCAAACCGATTTTGATGAAATTTGGTATGTAGGTACTTTAGGACTTGGAATAGCACATAGGCTTCTTTTTGTCCCGGGAAACAACAGGTGAAATCGCGGGGCGCAGCTAGTACTTAATATTTTTGAATTATAATATTGGAAGGTTCTTCAACTTTTCAAGTGGACGTAGATTCAGTGACGTAAACAGTATTTTTTTAATTTGAGAAGTTTAGATAAATGTTTTATGAATACGGAGAAAGATAAGGGACTTGCTACGAGTATGTCCGAATGCCATTATACATTCCTATAGACCGTTAGTCAGATTGTGCCAATTTTAACATATCCCATAGCATATGAAGGGCACAGGAAACGCATTTGCTTATAATTAGAATGTTCAGTAAAACAATCTTTAATATCTTCAGCCACTACAAGTCGATGTTACATAGGTACATTGCATGTAAACATTACGAATAATAAAGCGCAATTATTAGTTTTGATTTATGAACATTTACACGTTAATAGAATAGAATAGAATATACTTTTTTTGCTTGAATGTGAGTACAATACAGATGTTATATATATATATAATTATTATTAACTGTCACATTTCGCCAATTTAATGGCATGCAAAATCTTATTATAAGTATTGATAAATCTTATTATATTTCCAAATTTATTATTCATGCATCATGCTCATGCAACAAACAGATATAATCGGAACGTCAATTGGAAATTCACAGAATAACTGGTTCCAACAAATATTAAATTAACATTTTTGCATCAAGTTAAGAATGTACAATCAGTTGGTTATAGTGTAGCATTTATAATGTTTAATCAAACTATGTGATTATTCATAGACAATCTGAAAAATTATGGACAACCAGACTCATACATTATTTTTATTTTTGAGGCATACAAAGCATTTAGGAAGCAGATACAAAGCACAAGCTTGTTAAAAATGGTAATGTGTCACTTATGTATAATGCATTTGCATTTTCGTTTTTTTTTTACACTTTATAGGTCTATGTTTGGCCACTATCTCGCCTGATGTGAAGCGATGATGTGGCCTAAGATGGAGCACATAGATCTAGAGAGAGACGGCAGTTGAGCGGCTGCTCAGACCCGTCTCCCCGATGGTTCACCGAACATCATCCCGAAACACGACTAGGTCGCTTGACGGCATGGCTTTGTTCGGTGGGTGGTATTACAACCACGGCCAGAGCCTACTGAATTACTGAGATTTTAAAATTGAAGTTTTGCTTATGAATTCAGATTAACAGAAAACAGTTCACAATTCGTGGGAGACAATCGTACAAGTTATAGAAAACCAAAACACTTTTTAATTAAAATTGTATCATAACAAATAACTCGACAATATACTACTACTTGGATTTAACTGATAAAGCCGCGACGGTCGTCGCCCGCCTTATAATAGCAATCACATTTCAATATTAATTGACGATATGCACTTCGATTATGGAGTCCAAACGCATTTCGAACAATTGCAACTAATATCAATATTACTATAAGCAAATTACTCACGAACATACGCACTCGCGTCGCATATCGTTAGACACCGATTAGCACGATGTTCACATTTTAAAACTATTGGAAATGTGTTTTATTTCAATAATTCAACGCTACAGCGGAATACGTGTCGTATTATTTACAACGGGAAGTCGCACACAGCTGCGCGCGGGGAAAATCAATATCCGCGCGGCACGACTTCTTACACGGCCTGCGTCGGGTAACATTTGAGTAGTCGCGCGATACCGAACCGGCACGCGGCGCGAAGGCGGCGCGGAGGCGGCACCCGCCGCGGGATGCAACTGCCAACGTCACCCTATCTTTAACTAGATAAGGCTATTAGTAGTGGTTCTTTTTGTATGTATATTATTATTGTAGTGGTTCTTTTATCCTTTGTATGTACTGCTCTGCCACACAAAATTGCCCACATAATATTAGGAAACTTCCAAGTTTTCTTGCAATAATATTACTTTTACTGTCAGCCTGTGTCACATCCTAGTATTTGGCAAATGCTCCCCCCATGACTTCCAGGCTTCGCGATCTTGCCTTATTGTAGACCAAAACTCGCTAAAGACGTCGAGTTAGTCCCGCCATCTCCTGCGCGCGATCTGCCTTTAAGTGCATTTATTCCTATGAATGATCGGTCCAAATAAGAAGCGGAATCTAACTTTAAACACACCAGTTTATTTCGCAACTCAGCCGATATCTTCAGTTTTATTTCGTATGCTTTATCAGCAATCATTGATTTGATGCTTTGGATGTTGATTGATTGTGTATGTTCATTGTTTTGAATTGCTAAATTTATAATTTCTTGGAATGCTTTGTCTTCTAACATTTTAAAGGGTCTGCCGTGTACAGTAACAAGTCTTAAACAGTTCAGTTTAATGATGTCTAGAGCACTATCTTTCCTTTTTTTAACTACCGGAGATACATTTTCTATATTTTTATTAACAGAGAAAACATCTTTGTACAACTCTTCATGTTTAACTGACATGTGGTTCTTCAAATTAGTGGCATGATGACCCTAAAACAAGACACACGTACAAAATTATTTTCAAAATTACCTATATACGAAAATACAAATCATCTGTGGCAATTGTTAGCCAACGATTATAACTAAAAATGTAGAAGTTACGTAGATTAAATTTATAATGCACCAGGTGATGGCCGCACTCAGATATACGTCATTAAATTAATTAAATTTAATTGTCAATAAGCCATTTCTTTCCATTTGACTATACCGACACTCAGATCGTGAGTAGATTAAAATTTTAGATATACTTAGCAAATTAGTCAAATATTGATGATAATTATTATTCTTTTGTTTTTGAATTCACTCTCTGAGTGTCAAAATGTAACTACGAAAAGAATAAAATAGGTAGGTGAGTAATTGACAATTATAGTGAATTGAAGTTTCTTTGGAAAAGGTAAAGTGCTTACAATAAGTACCTATGTGAAAATAAAATTGGTAGGTACCTATCTATTACACATAACAAGTAACAACTTACCAGCATGTTATAGATTCTACGTCTAAGTTAATATAAGTACCTATTCAAATAGGTAATTATTTATTTATTAAGTTTAGAGACTTCTTTCGTCCCGACTCGGTAAAATGAGTAGGTATTTAGGTACACGTAGATAAGTACTTTTATGCTTTCATGAAGTAAAAAGTAGGCACCTACATAAATATGCCCGGAATAACGTAAAATAATGATATAATAATATATATCCTAAACTAAATAAAAAGTTACGTATGTATGAAAGTACCTACCTTTATTTTGGCATTGCAATAGTTGCATTTGCTACTATTACTTTTTTCATTAAAGGAGAAATGACGGTGAATTGCATCCTTTTTCACTTTCGGCATCACGTAAGCAGGTACAAACAAACAACAAACACACGTACGACAATATTATGTAAGTAAGTACTTATTAGCTATTACCATTGAGCAGGATCACTGAACAATAACAATTCTGACAGGTGACAAACGGACAGCGCCAAATCTTCAAATAATGGTTTTATACAATATAGTTTTCTAAGTCATACTATAGTGAATAAGATCCAAAATTGCATGTAATCTGGGTAGCGGCTTGTTCAAGTCACGTCGCAACGTGATCGCAAGTATAAAGCACCGCCCGCCTGCTATCTCCGTCACTTTCTTACATTTTTTTTACGCAAAAATGAACTTTATGCGTGAACCGGTTCATTATGGGCTGATTAACCCAATAATATGGATTAACCTTTTATGAAGGGTTTTTAACCTAACCCGAAAGAATAACCCGATTAAAACCCGTATACGGTTAACCTTTTCGGTCCCTGCCTACCACTCCAAAGCGCGTAAGCGGGTTTATGTTTTTATATTGTTAGGACCCTTTTTATAAGGATTTTTTTTTGTTACGTAGGTACCTGATGTTTTTAGGTTCTAATAATAAATTATGTAGCAAGAAATGTGTACGCGTCTAGCTTCACATAATGATTTAATCATTCAAATAGTGTCCAAACTTCCATATGTTAGTAACAACAAATCGATTATATTTAAAAAACTTTTATAAAGGTCCTGCATAGCCTGTAAAAATATTTTTTTGACCATAGTCTGTTCTCATAATGTTAAGTATATGTCTAACGTCACTTTATTGTTATTTTTTAAATGAATATATTTTAAAATCATATATAACTCTCTGGGTAACTGTACATGGGATACAGTTGTTATGAAAACTACGAGACAATGGACGAAATTGAACCATGATGTTCAAGCATTCATATCATTATTGCTCATCATTTTCATAAGCTTATTCAGTAATATGAAATGTCCCTTAATCAATACATACCTTTTTGTACACAGACTTGTATGTTGAAGCTGGTTTAGGCACAGAAGATTTGAGAGGGAAACGCTCCATGTTAATTAAACTGAAAAAATACAAACATTATTTATTTTTATTGTTTCAAGTTAGTCAGATGTAACCAGTTGGCTCGTAGGTTTGCATGCTGTAGTATAGACGTTAAAATAGCATTATTCAGGGCTTACTGCCAAACGTTCTTCTAGACATGTAGCCTTTGGGCAAACTATACATTAAAGGCTTTCAATGCTCAGCGAGTCCAGTACAATAATGCGTTCAGAGTGGTGTTGGGGCTCCCACGCTTCTGCAGCGTGTCAGGTATGTTTACCGAGGCTCGAGTGCATGGCTTTCATGCTATTATATATAGTGTTCGCGGACCGGTGGGAAAGTCCTATAATGCGTTGCTGGATATATATGCATAGTGCGTACATGTCCAGGGAAAAATAAGTAAGTAGGATAAGCAATACTGTAAATACTAACATAGATATAAAAAAAATTGTTACTAACAAATTATGGATGAGTCCGAATGAAATTAATTTATTATTATGTCGCTCATTCTCACGGGTTATACACCCGGTCCTCTGGAAGGCTTGTGCGGGGACATGAGTCCAACACGTAGAGGCCTCTTAGAGTATTTAATTTAGATATATAATGGGCAACACTTATGGGGGACTCTCTCTAAGTGCATCAATAAGAAGATGCAATCAAAGGCAGCCCCCGTTAAGTGCGAGGACTATTATTTTAAATATGAAAAATTACTTATGATTGGGCTATTGAGGTGAGTTTTTAATGGATGAGAACCAGTCGATGATATGAGACTTCGGCACCTACCAGTTCCGCCTCAAAAGAAAATATTTAGGCAGGTGGTGACTCGCCACCCACTAAACGGACCCCCTTTAAGGGCCGCCGTACATTGGCGACGAGAGGGGCAAGGTTGGTGTGGGTGGCTAAAGGGTGTCGAGAGGTGTGCTGCAGTTTCACTTAAACGCTACTCCCGGCGTTATGCCCTTTAACACTTCCTTTAACCCTTGGAGTTAAGTTCTTAGCTCTTGCATCTCCACCCCCGGACGGCCAGTTAAGGCAAGCCGGGGGTCAGGGGTCTCATTTAGCCCCAGGGAGAATCTCGGGGTAGGCTCAGTGTCGCCACGCACTGTCGACTCGCCACAAAGTCGCCCCTGGCCTTTATTATTATTATTATTGTAAATCATATATGACAATATGTTAAAATCTATATTTTATATTTGCAATAATAGGATATCTATAGCAATTTTATCATACAATTTAGTGATCAAAATTCTTTATGTTACTTAAGTACTATGAATTATTAAGTATTAGTATAATATGTTTATTAGTATAATATGTAACTATTTTCCTTGTTTGTTCTTTTTCTTTATTATGTTTGTTCTATAATTGTGTAGTTGTCAAATAAATATCATTTTAGTATACAACCATCTGTGCTTTTTTAATAAAATTACAAATTATGTATATTACTGTTACTTTAGGGAGATATGGGTACGGGTGCAGTTAAATGACAAATGACAATATATGATTTACACATACCATGATTTGATATTCGATTGTCGGTGGGCCCCAAACTAGGCTAGGCCTGTATCTTGGTGACCCTGTTAGATTTGACAATACAGAAATTGCACTTGCTTGCGTTTAGCAGTTACATGATATCAAACACATTTTATATTTACGTTATTGTTAATGGTTAATTGTTACATTGAACTACGATTTTATTAAAATGTAAAATATTTGAATGGGTGACATTATATTATATTAATTTGCCTCTGCTAGTTATGTAAAGTTTAATTTGTTGCAAATTGATATTAAGATATGATATATATTAATATATGGTGCACCTTTCAATGATTTAGACAATGAGAATTAAAATAGTTGCAATAATAATAAGACTCCAATCTCAAAATTTTTACTAGAAACAGAAAATCAATAGTTTTTGTTCACCGTCATCTAGTATTTGGCAAAGATGAAGGCAACATCCTTTACAGCAAAGAATTCTATTTAAGATAAATTTAAAGTACTTACTTGTCCTTGTCTAGTCTATGTACATATATATATATAATATTACTACTTATATAATACTTTATTTATATATATATATATATTATATATATATATTATATATATATATATATTATATATATATATATATATATATATATATTGTAATTAAAATATGCAAGTGCACTTCTAAGTAAGCACATGCATGGTGATACCTAATACTTATATTACAATTTTTGCCAATACCAACATTTAACCCAAAAGAGCAGGTCAAATTGATGGAATGTTTAACAATGTTAACATGTTTAACAAAGGTAAAACTGACTCAAGAGGGACACAACATTACATAGTGTCTTCTTGATAAATTCCGCCCACTCAAAACTTGTTCTAAGTACCTTCTAGTTGCTACATATTTAGTATGCAAATTAAACTTAAACTAGTTCGTGTATTAAGCTGTGCTTATTGGAGGCTTGGTGTATATAGGACAAACTACTAACCTAGTAATGGTAAAATATTGTAAGTTCCGGCAGTAATTCACAAACGCGATCTCAAAGAACTATCGAACTCCACGCTGTAATTGGACTTCCCAATAAACTCTTTGAAACTAATATTACACTGATGGTTATGAAACACAATTTCGTGGAAACACAATATTTCGTGTTGGCGAGGAAGCAGAAAGCAGACAAAAACTAGACACCTCGAAAATGAAGGACAGAATTCAGAAACAGATCAAACAAAAAGCTCAAACACAGGCAGATACATTTTTTTATCTTATGATCACGGATTTACACAAACATGCGTCGAGTGTCGACGTTCGCTATTTGACAGAAGCTGTCACTGTCTGTGTATTGTCAGTCACTAGATGTCGGTCAGTTGTCAACTTCTAATTGACAGAGGTTAGGGGAGAGTTTTAGCAGGGGTGCTAGTCCCGGCAACCTCCACGTGTGCTCGGTCGCTGCTTGTCCCTTATGGATACGTCCGGGGGGAACGGCAGTGACTGGGCCGGTGCACCCTGTCAACACGATCAATAACTTCTCCTTGTGGGATTTTGTTGGTCGTGGCAAATAGCTGGGAACGGTGGGCCTCTCTGCGTGCCTCTATGAAGGTAGCATAGACACAGCAGATGAGGCCGGCGGATCTTCCGCGGAGGGGGGCGAGCCTCGTGAGAGGCTCAGCGGACCTTCAGGTCGGAGGATGGCCGGCCTGCAAGGCTGGCGGCGCGGCGGGGAGGGTCAACTCAGCCACCCCGTCGGGCAAGACTGGGTGCAGCGATGCTGCAGCCGGAGGCCCGGTATCCGGGCCATCTGCCGGGGTTAGATGGTGAATGCTAGCGCGACCCCATCTCACCCCACCATGGCAGAAGACGGTTAACCGTGGGATTTTAGTCAGTAGGTCGCCGAAAGGCGGAGTCTGACATAACCGAAGGGCCTTGTGCCCGGAGGTATCCACTAAGATTTAGTATAGTATCGTCCTTGGGTATCCATGAGGATTTCCCCACGTAAAAAAAAAAAAAAAAAAGCGTTTTAGCAGGCCTAGCGCCTTAGAGTATATATAACAAGGTATAGAGCGCGCGTATCGTACTTGTCTTCCAATGCGCAGCGTAGGCAAGTAAACTATAGCTAGCTATCTTCATCAATCTAGAGCGCGTGTTCCTAAGTGGGAATAGTAGGCACGGGTGAGAACATGGCATCGTCTGTCCACAAACGCTAGTAGTCTTACGAGTACGAGTACAGTGTGAGCGCCCGTTGCGACTTCTTAGCTCTATTTACCTTAAAAAAATGATTAAATGTGCAATAACACTTTGTAAAAACGATACTCGGAAACTTACTAAACAGAATTCTAACATCACATTTCACCTATAAGCCAATTTTAATACTTTTAAGATCAAAGTTCGTTTCGTTTCGCGGGGGTGAAAAAGACGTGAGACGCGGGGCTAAACGTACCGCCCGCACTGCCCCGCAACCCCGCTAAGATTGCCGACGCAAATAATGATGTGACGCGTTCGGCCTATTCGATAATGATGTTTGTTATGAGTTATGAGTATGGCGAGCAATAGTTTACACCCGCACATTATCTGCGCTTGCGATGTACAATTCTAGTAATCTATATAAATAAAAATGATATGCTGTTCTTTGGTAAACGTATCACTTTGACTTTCTTATTTCATATCCCATACATATTTCATACACATGCATCTCATACATTCATACATTAAAAAAATTAATGTTCACTTACTAAAATTACACTTATAGGTACACAAGACATAACATACATACACAACAATAGGTACCGTGTGTCCGTGTCACGGCGCACACTTATTACCTATCACTACTTTACTTGCCTACGCTGCGTATTGGGCGACAAATACGATACGCGCGCTCTGTACCTAGTTATATATACTCTAAGGTAGTGTGCATATTTTACTATTTTGGCTTAGAGTATAACCAGGCCTTGCACACTCCGCACTGTAGCTGCGAAACTACAAGTACATAGCCGGACACCGACGGCAACGGTGGGTCGCGCGTCATTACACGTGCCGCGTCAGAAATGATAGAGCTATGCGATAGAAAAAGAGGCGCTCTGTAGGTTAATATGACTGGTAGGTATGCAGCGCTACGCGAGCGACTTCTACCATTAAAAAAAACCGGACAAGTGCGAGTCGGATTCTCCCACCGAGAGCTACGTACAAATTGGTAGGTACATATTTAACCTCAATGATTGATTATGTACTTTAAATAAAGACTATATTTTTTCCTGTACCTGTAGTATATTACTTGCCAAATTTCATAGTTCTAGGTCAATGGAAAGTACCCTATAAATTTTGATTCCCTTGAGTGTCACATATACGTTTTGTGCGGCATAAACGGCCGTATCTTTTTGTTACGCTAACTTAGAAGTTTGATTTTTCACAGCTTCAAGGGACTGTGTACCTGAGAATATGGTATTCATTTCAAATCGATACCTCTCTCTGTCTGTCACGACCCAAAAATCTCGGGGACGGGCCCCGAGATTTTTGGGTCGTGACAGACAGACGGACAACAAAGTGATCCTATAAGGGTTCTGTTTTTTTCCTTTTGAGGTGCGGAACCCTAAAAAAGAACGGGTGGAATAATCACACAAAATAATTCAAAATGGAAAAAATATGGCCACCTTCAATTACATGCAATTCCACTGATGAAATCTTACACACTTCATTCATAACCACAATACACATAAATACTAAATATTCACAAATTATGTAAATAGAATACTAGAGAAGAATACTATGAAAGTTGAACCGCAAATCGGTTCAGTCACTGTGACTAAAAATGGCCGACCCTGCCGAAAAGCGGAGCTACGTGACGTCGTCACAAAAAAGTGGTCCATAAACGAAGTAACTACTTCCCTTACAACCTTTTTCTTTCATGAATATATTATACTTTTTACTAGAGTGCAAAAGAGACTAATTTGGTAATTCAGTTTCGGTTTGTATAACACACAAAATGTATAGACGCATGTTATCACTCTTGTAACATCTATGCACCAGTTTAACAAATGTCAAGACTTTTTGGCGGGAAGTGAAAAGTGATACAGTTCGATTTTGTTTTATTTTCCAAACAAGTGTTATTTCGAGTGATTATGTGTAATATCGGTGGAATATTAACCATTATGTGTTCGTTAACGTGCACGAGTGTAGGCAAATGAAACAAAATAGGGAAAACATTGCTTTTTATGTTCTCACAAAAAGTCCATGGAAAGCTTGAATAAAGTTCCACCACTTTATTGAAGCACTAGGAGAGGGTCCGGCTTATTGCTGTTGACCCTCATTCTCAACAAAAGTATAATAAAATGGAATATTAAACTATCAAATAAAAACTACGTAAGACATGGCGGTATGGTCCTAGAGACTTTAGCCTACCCTAACGGGAAAACTTAAAAAAAATAAATTATCAAATGTCAAACGATTATCAGCTGATCAGCAAATTACCGCGAATTTGTGATTGGTTTTGATTCGTCGCATCAGCTAGCGGTTCTGTAAAGTAATAACGCCTATTCTTTCTCTCTGTTTATGGCACTATAATGTGTTCCCTCTACTCAACAAAAATGGAAACAATGTATTGTTATAATAATAACCTAGAAGTTGGTAAAAGAATAAGTAATTTTGGGGCAAAACCACAAAACAGAGAATAAACTAATGATTCAATACTAACTCATGCTTTATTAAAATTCCATACAAAATTTAATTATTGAACAGCATCAAAATTAGGCAGAAATAATAAGAAGATATTAAGTTGGCCTTATGCGAATTCACAAACTAAATATATAAAATCACAAAAAATTAATAAACTATGCCATGAAATAAAACTTAGAATTCAATTTTTATAATTTTTTAATTTATTATAATAATTTTGCAATTTCAATTTCACCCATTATAGTACAATTTTCCCATTATAGCCAAAATTCGATTGACTGATCTTTAATTATTTATTTATTGTGAACCACAAATCCGGATACAGTCGAATATACATTATAATAAGTAGTTATTGTTACTACTATGTTTCCTATTGTGTACTTATTTTTGTATAATTGTTTTCCTATTTTGTCTCACTGGTTTAGCAAAATAAATGTAACCAAAATAGAGTTTTGTCGACAAAACGTTATTTTGGTTACATTTTTTGTCATGTGTTGAAATGCAACATCATTCGTAAATGTTTAGGTTTTTGCCAATCTCTCTTTGTATGAACGTCCTTTCTTGCGCAATCGAGATTTTGTTTCGCAGGTATTTAATTTTCATTTGAAGAGACTTCATCTGCGTGCAGTTGTACAAGGGTCTTCTTGCGGGAACATCTGAATGTCAAAAGCATAAATTATAGGAATTTATTTATTATTTTTTATTCGGAAAAGCAAACAGCTACATTGTATGTTGTATTTAGATCTAGAACTTATTCGGTATTCTCAGGTTAGCTTAGAATTTGAACAATGACGTCCACGACGCGGAGGCCCACAATCTTAAATTTACGCCCATGGTCTAACTCATTGATTATTCTGACCATTCTCTTTAGATCCTTTCGACAAGATCCGTGTTTTAGAAGAATTATAAATGAGTTGGACTGCGTGTTTATACGTATGTAGGAGTGGGATAGCAGTCTGACTAACAAAAATATGTCGCAGCACACTCCATAACAATGAGGTTATCTGTTGGTTGGACTTGACGGTACCTACACAGATGTCTGGTAAGGCGACTGACGTGACTGAAGTGACTTGCGATACTGGGACTCGCTATCACGTCACCGTCTAAATGGGCAATAAGTAAATCATTACCTTTTCGAGATGGTTGCTGTCTAGATGCACTTAATAAACTGTAGTCGTGCTCCATCACTACAGAAGTAGCAGCAATAATGCGATGGATTCCATCTGGAAATTATACAAAGAAACGATATAATCTATATACTAATATTATAAAGAGTATGTAAAATTGTAAGTATGTTTTGAAAATTATTTCACTGATAGAAAACTACGCTGTTTTATTTTATATCGACGCGAACGAAGTCGCGGGCGGTTGCCAGTAATATGATATAATCAATGCATTTATTTTATTCGCAAACAGGTACATAGGCAGCCTCTGTGTTGTAGTGGTTGAACAAGTTAGCTCAAATCACATGCACCATTGAGGTTGCGGGTTCTATTCCCGCGACGGGACAAATGTTTGCACAAAAAAATAATATAAGCGCAAGCATTTGTTTCGTGTCTGGGTATTGTGGAACCATTTCACACGGTTACATTACCACTTGGTGCATCCTTGGATTCGTTTGTATAGGGTAGACTGGGTACGGTTGAAACAATTTCGCTTATATCGTCCATATTATTATGGCCGCTTATATGGTACATACGTAGGTGAGGATCCAAAAGCGACATTAGGTACTCATTATTACAGAAAAAAATATGATTCCTATGTAGGACAGGTCTAACGGGTGAAACCGCTGGTTAGTCATAAAACAGAATGAAGTCAATTAATAATAAAAGAAAGTAAATACCTGAGATTGCAGGGGCACTAGGGAAAGCAGTGTATACTTTAGCTACGGCTGATTGATCTCCAATGAAGTTCACCAACAGCTAAGTGGTTAATAGTTCTGTAATAGAATAAAGTAATACCATTATAAGCAATAGACACTTATAAAGCTTGACACTTGATCAGCAGTTTCAGAGTGTATCTCCTAGAAAAAAATATCTTTGTATTATTAGTGCAGATTGCTTTTCAACTTACCTAATGCATTGAGAAGCTTGTTGCGATTTCTGTGTGCATCAATGCAATGAATATCGCAAATCCGTTTCTTCTGGTATATTTCCTTTTCCGAAAACTCCCACGCTTTCTCCAACCAGATTAATCCATGCTTTAAAACGCTCTGGGTTTTGTTCATACCTAAAAACGTAAGTTTGGAAGGACATGCATCACAACATCTGTAAATAAGAGAATTATGGCAGGTATTAGTATTTGTTATGGTAAAACTACAAGTCAAAAACAAACAAATGGCCAAATTTAATACATCATTTTTGTAGATTCATGCGAGCTAAAAGAAAATTGAACATCTCACCCACTCATGATACGAGCAATGAAGATAATAGAGCTAAAGAAAAAAGCAAAAAATCTCTTCTGCCACCGCCTATTATAGTAGATGGCATTAAAAATTATCAAAAAATTTATGACTTTCTGTTGGAAAACCAGCCCGACGACGCATTCAGTATTAAAATGTTGAACGGTGATACTGTCAAAGTTAATGTCACAAACGATGACTCGTACAGAGCATTAACAAAGGCCCTCACCCTCAACAATTGTCTCTGGCATTCATATGAAAACAAACAAGAGAGACCAATAAGGGTCATGGCTAAAAAATTGCATTCTACCTGCAAACCAGAAAAAAATTGTAGAAGACCTGAAGAGCAAAGGCTATAAGATTATGGAAGCAGTCAACAAATTGAGCTGGAAATGTAAAGAGTCACTCAATATGTTTATGCTCACATTTTCCAACGAAGAGGAAATGAATAAAATTTATAACATTAAAACTGTCATGGGATGTGTAGTGGAAATACAGCCCCTAAAAACTACAAAACTGGTCTCCCAGTGTAAGAGATGTCAGGCCTATGGACATACGCAAAAGTACTGTTCCAAAGAACCGAGGTGCGTAAAATGCACAGGTAAACACCTTACTAAAGACTGCTCAAAACCTAGAGAGGAGAAACCTAAATGCGTTCACTGTGGAGCTCCACATCCAGCTAACTACGGAGGATGTGCTATAGCTAAGGAAATCCAGTTAATCCGAAACAAAAACACAAAAAAGCCTTCTATGGTTTTCAAAAGTAATACACACAATAAGAAAAAACATGATGGCCCTGGCCAAAATAAGCCATGCAGTGTAAGCAAAATTAACATTGACAAAATAAGTGACAAGAACGTCTCTTACGCCCATGTTGCTTCAAAAAGCACGGGCAAGGTACCTCCGACATCACAAACAAAAAAACCTGGAACTGACAAAAAAATAGATGACATCTTAAAACTCATGTTGTCATTCGATGAACGATTGAAGAAAATTGAAAATAGCACTAAAACAGCTACATCCAAGGCTAAAAAATGAATTCTACTATCAAAATCATGGCGTGGAACTCAAATGGGCTACAAAAACATCAAGCTGAATTACAAGTAGTCCTAGATATAGAAAATGTTGACGTGTATCTAATATCCGAGACGCACTTTACAAAAAAATCATACATTAAGTTTAAAGGATACAAAGTCTATCACGCAATACACCCAGATAACACTGCAAGAGGTGGTAGTGCTGTAATTGTGAAAGATAATCTCCATCATTATGAAGAGACAAAATACGAAGAGAAAGAAATTCAAGCTGTGGCGATATGTCTTAAAACAAAGAGATATCCCTTAACTATATCAGCAATCTATTGCCCACCTCGACACATGATAAAAAAAGATCAATATATGACCTTTCTTAAGAGCCTCGGTCATAGATTTGTATTAGGAGGCGACTTTAATGCTAAAAATACATAATGGGGCTCCAGACTATCGACAACCAAGGGCAGAGAGCTTTTAAGTGCCATAAGAGAGCTGAAATGTGATGCTACATCTACTGGAATGCCCACTTACTGGCCAACAGATCCCCATAAAGTTCCTAACCTCATAGATTTTTTCGTAATTAAGAACATATCATTAAGCTACATGAGTACATATCAGAGCTATGATATGAATTCAGATCACTCTCCAATATATTTAGAAATAAGTGAGAAAGTCTTGGATAAAGATAAAGCTCCATCTCTTGTTAATAAGTTGACAGATTGGGAGAGCTTTAAAATAGATCTAGATAGACAAGTAGACCTCAAGGTTCCACTTAAAACACCAGAACACCTAAATATAGAACTGGAAAAATTCATAGAGAACATTCAACAAACAGCTTGGAAAAATACACCAGAGATTAACAAAAAAAACTCAGGGACACATATACCCTACAAATATCAAACAACTTATAGCTGTAAAAAGAAGGCAAAGAAAAATATGGCACCATTCTAGGTGTCCTGAAGATAAAAGAAAGCTAAACAATCTGGCAAAGAAAGTTAAGCAGCAAATTCAAACTTTTAACGACAATACCACTAGTATATATCTTCAGGGGCTGACTAGTGACCGTAACACAGAATACTCTCTCTGGAAGACTACTAAAAATCTAAAAAGACCAATCACCCAAATCCCACCCATCAAACTTGAAAACGGGTAATGAACAGTTAACAATGAGCAAAAAGCTAAAAGGTTTGCAGAACATTTAGAAAATATCTTTCTACCAAATGAGAGTGATACTAATGAAACCTTCACTATGGATGATATCCTTTTTTGTAATAATGAAGACAGTATAAAACTAGCAACACCAAGAGAAATCGTACGTGAAATCAAACATAATATAAGCCCACGTAAAGCTCCTGGGTATGACTTAATCTCAGGGGAAATCCTTCGAAATCATCCAAGGAAGGGTATGGTTAAGCTAACAACCCTAATTAATGCCGCTCTTAGGTTAAAATATGTACCAGACTTGTGGAAAGTTGCTGAAGTAATAATGATAACAAAGCCTGGAAAACCGCCTCATGAAACTACATCATACAGGCCTATCTCCCTGCTACCCATAATGTCCAAATTATTTGAATAAATATTGCTCAAAAGGATTAAACCGATTATAGACAGCACGAATCTCATTCCAGACCATCAATTTGGATTTCGGGAAAAGCAATAACAAATATCATAGAAAAAACATTTGAAGATAAAAGAGTGTGCTCTACTGTATTCCTAGATGTGGCACAAGCTTTCGATAAGGTGTGGCATGACGGCCTTGTACACAAGCTGAGAATGCGTCTACCGAAGAAGTTTGCAGATATCCTAGAATCATATATCTCAAATAGGCTGTTTAGAATAAAACAAGAAGACGCCTACTCAGAGCTGAAACAAATAAAAGCTGGAGTACCACAAGGAAGTGTTTTAGGTCCGATCCTGTACCTAATATACACCAGTGATATCCCCGAATTAGAAAATAACACCGCGACCTTTGCTGACGACACTGCTATAATGGCTGTAGGAACCATAAAGAACACCCATAAAGAAGCAGCAGAAAAGGTACAAAAGGCTGTCAATAAAGTATATGACTGGACCAAAAAATGGAGGATTAAACTAAATGAATCCAAATCAATCCACATTGACTTCAGCAACAAGATGCATGACTATTCGCCAGTCTACGTTAACAACAAGCAAAGCCAATTAATTTGACATGTTAAAACATGTCAAATTAATTTAATTAATTTAATACAACACACAAATAGTCCTCCTCTCTCTTAATTGCTGCGCCCAACAGGGTCCATGATGAACTGTATTTACCTACCATCTAATTACATTATGGATTGCAATAAAGAATTGAATTGAATTGAACGGAATGAACAAAATGAATGAAATAAAGTTTATGATCGCCTGGTATTATCTAATCATGTTTACTCCTACAAGTTTATGATCCCCTGGTACCTTAACATGTGTATGACAAAAAGAAGTAAGTATCGCCATGGAGGGCGTTTTTGTTTGATGATAAGTTTATGATCGCCTGGTACCAAGTATTATCTATCACGTTTACTGCAAGAAGTTTTTGATTGCCTGGTACCAAGTATATGACATATAACGAATTTCATAGGCACAACTTTTCAACATTATATTTTTGCAATATTCTTAAGTATCTCTATTTGTTTTGAAAATAAATTATAGCCTATTTTACATCTTGATAATTTAGCTTTTTATTGGTAAAAAATTGTTAAAATCGGTCCAGCAGTTTCGGAGCCTATTCGTTACAAAGAAACAAAAAAAAAATCATTTACATACCCAGAGGCATGTAGATTTTGAGCATTTTTCACGTGTTTTTGGAAGTCCCGTACTTTATTCTCCAAGTCCTTGTCGCTTACTTGCGCATATGTTAACTCCTTATCCTGAAATCGTGATTATTAACGAACGTTACGCAGTGTATTTTTGAAGCAGAACATTAGAATTTGACGCAAGCAACTGGTAAACGTAAAAATGTTCCTCTTTATAATATTAGTATAGATTATTATCTGCACACGGTGTGGCCGTATCTGTTATTCCCGTGTCGGCCTTTTGAGCCATGAGCGGAAGTGCCGTTCAACCATTGTTACTCCGGACGCTGATTAAATCATCTCTTTAGATGGAACAGGCCTATGATTAATAGATTATTATAATTTAAAATTAAAATTAACATGCAATAAGTTTATTTTATGATCAGGAAATTACCACAAAGATAACTGACTGTCATGATTGTGTAAGACACCATGCCTTTTGTGTATTTAGATATCACGCTGTACGCTTCTTTTGCGCAGGTTTGCAGCATTCAGTTGCGTTAAGGTCTCCGCGAGAGTCGCCTTTATTCGCGCCAATTTTTGATCAGTGTAACGTTCTCTTCGAACAGGGAATCTGTAACAATGATAAAGTTTTTTTATATTTAAGTCAGTTCCATCCAGCGCATTAGTGAAAGTTGGAAGAACTCTTTTTTGTGGGATGCCATTTGAGTGAATCCTACTTTATGTTATAAATGCGAAAGTTTATAATTTTGGTAAAAATTTGTAATTAGGTAAGTTTTTTTAGACCTGGAATAGGACATAGAATTCTTTTCATCCCAGAAAATCTAACAGTTCCTCGGGGAACAACTTTAAACGGAGTAGCAAGTATCAGCAAGTTAGAACATAAATATGTACTTACGTCGTAAGTAATATTTAATACTTTTTCATTACGCGGAGATAAAGTAGCAATTTCATTTTATTCCGAACTCGACAGTCTATCGCTGTCAATGCCGAGATCCGGCGAGGTGGGGCGATCTTCCTCAAATGGACCCTCAAGCAACACGGCCACTTTATTGTCGGCCACTTCAGCAGTCCTGCGAGTCGCTTCGATTTCCAGCCCCGAGTTGGTCTCGAGGGCGGCGGCCTGTCAGTCGCGCTCCCGGTCCAGCGTCGCCTGCGCCGCGTGCCGCCGCCTTCAATTCGCGCCGCTCCGCACGCAGCGCCTCCTCCCCTCCTAGCACCACCTCCCCTCCTAGCGCCTCCTCCCCTCCTAACGCCTCCTCCCCTCCTGCCGCCTCCGCCACTCCTACAACCCCCCCCTCAGTAACTGCCCCACTTCTTTAATGCGCTCTTCCAAATTCGTGATCGTCGCCCGAAACGTTTCGATACTCTTGTTCGCCTCCGATAGGCTCAAGCGCTCCGATTCGAGGGCGGCTTTGAGGAGAAGGTTTTCGGCGGAGAGCTGGTCGATCTCCTTGGCTGTGTATTCGAGTTTGGCTTTCATCTCGTTACACTCAGCATTGAAGCGCGCGCAGTGCTCAATCGCGGTTTGTCGGTCACGCTCCCGTTCCCGCACTTCCGCGTCGTACTCGCCGAGCATCTCCAAGTCGTCGTCGGAGCTCGAGAAGGAAAGCTTGGCGAGGCGCGCGCGCCCCATGTTGCTGTTGGAGGCAGGGTCGCGCGGTGCGCCGACGCGGTCGTGCTTCGACCAGCAATCGGAGTCGGAGAAGTCGGCGCTCGGGACGACGGACGGCCGGCTGGGCTCGTCGCACGCGAGGTGGTGCCCGAACATGTTGGTGAGGTCCTCCAACATGTCCACTCTGTCGTCCATGGTCAAGTCTTGAATCGCCATCGACTCGTCCAGCTCGAGTCCCAAGGGGAGTGCCAAACACTGCACTATTATACTCCTAGCCAGCTTCCTTTTGTCCTCGTCGAGCACACATCTAAAAATATAGGGAAACGTGGTGTACAAGAGAATTGAAGAAAACTACCGTACTACCTATAAAAACGGCAAAAAATCATGTCTGTTGTATGAGAGCCCAACTTAAAAATATTTTTTATTGTTTTTTAGTATTTGTTGTTACAGCGGCAAAAGAAATACATCATCTGTGAAAATTTTAACTGTCTAACTATCACGGTTCATGAGATACAACCTGGTGACAGACGGACAGACAGACAGACGGACGGATAGCGGAGTCTTAGTAATAGGGTCCCGTTTACCCTTTGGGTACGGAACACTAAAAACGGTTAAAACGATTTTGATAAAACAAGACCACCATTAGAAAACCTGCTTTCAAATAAAAAAAACCGCATCCAAATCGGTTTCATCCGTTTAAGAGCTATGGTGCCACACACAGACAGACACACATAGTGGTCAAACTTATAACATCCATACTTTTTGCGTCGGGGGTTAAAAATGTGTAGTGTCTTGCAGGTATTCGATGTGAAGGACCAAAAGATAGAAATTGTATTATAAGTCCGTCATCTGTAACATTTGTCAAAGTAACTTACTTGTGCGAAAGAAGTTTGCCGAGGAAATTTGTTAGTCCTTGTAAATGTCGAGTCAACAACTGTTGACGATTGCTGAAACAGAGAACAATCAATTTGTTTATAGGCCAAGTTCAGGGTATAACTCAATCAGCATCTAAACTCAACATATTTCTATAGTAGATTGTATCATAAGGGAGCAAAATAATATTTTTACGGCGAGGGCGCTTTTTTTAATCCAGAGCGAACTCAGGGATTCTAGAGTAGAATCCCGAGCGTAGCGAGGGATTCTTTAGTAGAATCCTGAACGTAGCGAGGGATTCAAAGTACGTCGCCCGAGCCAAAAATATATTTTGCGCCCGAGTGATACACTCTACTTTTCATCACCCACTATGAGAAAATAAAAGCGCCTCATATTTTATTCACTGTCACTTGAAGAACTCATTTTTCAAAACAAAACAAAACAATGAATTTCTAACAATCCGTGAAAATTTACGAAAACGCGGGCTGTAGTTCGCGCTTTTTTAATTATTTTTTTTTCATTCATCCGGCGGCGTGACTATGGGCCGTCGTACCAGCCAGTCTTTATTCAAACAATATTTGCGTTCGATTTCTTTGGTGCTGAACACTAAGATGTTCCAAATTCAAAAAGTGCGCGTCAAAGATAATTGCGGCGCACTTATAAAGAGGATTAAAAACTCATTACTGCCCGCTAAAAGTTTCTTATAGAAAACACCACCTTTGGGTGCACATAAAGGCGAACCAAGTCGTCCTTTTCGAATAGATGGGATGAAAATTTCTTTACATACCCAGAAGCATTTCGATTTTGAGCATTTTCCATTTGTTTTTGGAAGTCCCGTACTTTATTCTCCAAGTCCTCGATATATTGATCTTTCAACTTCAGTATTTCTTCGTACTCCTCATGGTTGTCGCTTACTTGCGCACATGTTAACTCCTTATCCTGAAATCGTGAATATTAACGAACGTTACGCAGTGTATTTTTGAAGCAGAACATTAGAATTTAACGCAAGCAACTAGTAAACGTAGATATTTAAATAATGGCCACAGAACTAACTAACAAAGAAGTCCTGCAACAGTTACGTAAGAAGGCTAATTAGGTACTCATTTAAGTAAGACAAATAACAAAACTGTAAAAAGATCACAACAGAGTGGAAACATTTAAAAATTGTTCATACCTGTTTGATTTTCTTTATTTCTTTGTCTTGTTGCTGGATTTTTTTTAAGCATGATTTAATCATCTGCAAAGCATTATGGTTTACTCTGCGCAGATTCATCAGCTTATCCTGAAATTTGCAATTGTATATCTATACTAATACTGGCTATTGCCCGCGACTTTGTACGCGTAGTAAAAACTACGTGAACGAATTTAAAGATATGAGCAAAACGAACGGAATAAATCGTCCTGACAAAATGATCTGTTTGATGATTGTATACTCCTACAAGTTTATGATGGCCTGGTACCAAGTATTTGCCAAATAATGAATTTCATAGGTAATTTTTTTCACTTTGGATTACATTTTAGCAATTTTCTTAAGTATCTCTATTTGTTTTGAAAAATAAATTATAGCCTTATGTTACTTCCTGATAATTTAGCTTTATATTGGTGAAAAAAATGTTAAAATCGGTCCAGTAGTTTCGGAGCCTATTCGTTACAAACAAACAAACAAAAAATATTTCCTCTTTAAAATCTTACTTCTTACTAATATTATAAAGAGAAAAGATTATCAATTTTTTGTTCGTATCGAATAGGCTCCGAAACTACTAGACCGATTCTAACAAATTTTTCACCTATAGAAAGCTAAGTTATCAGGAAGTATGTAACATAGGCTATAATTTATTTTCAAAACAAATAGATTCTCAAGAAAATTAAAATAACCCAAAGTAGCAAAATTTGAAATTAAATTAAATATGAAATTCATTATTAGGCCTGTACTTGGTACCAGGCGATCATAAACTTACCTATACAATCGTCGAATAAAAACGCCCTCCATTTGACCATACTTACTTCATTTTCTAAGAATACACATGTTAAGGTACCAGGGAATCATAAACTTGTAAGAGTATACAATCATCAAATAAAAACGCCCTTCATTTGACGATACTTAGTAATGGCGATGTAATGAGTATACACATGTTAAGGTACCAGGCGATCATAAACTTCTAGGAGTACCTAAACGTGATAAATAATACTTAGTATTAGTACTAGGCGATCATAAACTTTATTTCATTCATTTCATTTATTTAATTTTCTCTGTCATAGCCCAAAGGACATCGTATGCGGGCCAGTAAAAATATTAAATCCGCGCCGAGCGCTCGTAGAGGTAGGACGTATCGCTGCTCGTCGCGCGCTAATATACCTACATACGTAGTACTGCGTATACGCATATAGCAAATTACATTGCCCCAGTACAAACATAGCGTGGCTGAGTAGTTTTGATCTGTAAGATTTTTTTATGTATTCACCTACATTTTTAAACATTTTGCATAGCTTTTTATTTAACTTTCAATGTATGTGTGTAATTGTGTGTGTATGTATGATGCAACTATGTTTGTTTGGGTGGAATCTTGTAAGCTGCATCAGAACCACTACCTATTGACCTACGAAGTTGAAATTTTGCATACTTATCAAAGCTCAATGACAATGCAATATTATGGTGACAGCCAGCTGATCTGATGATGGAGATGGAAGGTGGGCAATGGAACTCCTTGACGGATATTTGTAAACTACAAGTGTTTGGGCTCATTTTAATTTGCTCGCGGTTCGGATTACGAATTTGCTCAAAGCTTGTGTTGAAAAATATATTTTTTTCATAAAAAAAACTTATAGACGTAACTTGGTGTGAAGCCAGTATCATCTTCTCACGAGGGAACTCCTCAACAGCTAATAGTATGAATGAACACCAAACTGAACGCAATGGTTTCACTTTAGAGCAAGATTATACACGTAATATATGAGCCACCAGGGGCGCTGCAGTAGATTTTTTTATTTAATTATTTATATTATTACTAGGTTTTGTTTATTATTTATTTAATTAATTAACAATGGACATCAATTGATGAAATGGTGATGTAACATTATATTTTATAAGATTATATTTAAGAGCGAGTGTGGCTCAGCGGGAACTCGTGCGCCTTTCGATCCGACGCACCTGGGTTCGAATCCCGACTCGGCCCTGCACCAATGACTTTAGTTAAGTGCAGATTTTGCAAGCTCGCTCTAAAACGGTGAAGGAAAACATCGTGATGAAACCCGCTTACGCGCTTTGGAGTGGTAGGCTCTGGCCGTGGTTGTAATACCACCCATCGAACAAAGCCATGCCGTCAAGCGACCTAGTCGTGTTTCGGGATGATGTTCGGTGAACCATCGGGGAGACGGGTCTGAGCAGCCGCTCAACTGCCGTCTCTCTCTAGATCTATGTGCTCCATCTTATGCCACATCATCGCTTCACATCAGGCGAGATAGTGGCCAAGCATAGACCTATAGGGCGTAAAAAAAAAAAAAAAAATATTTTATAAATTATAAATCATGAATCATGGATCATGGATCATGGATCATGGACCATGGATCATGGATCATGGACCATGGATCTTGGACCATGGACCATGGATCTTGGACCATGGACCATGGACTATGGACCACGGATCTTGGACCATGGACCATGGATCCTGGACCTTGGACCATGGATCATGGACCTTGGACCATGGACCATGGATCTTAGATCATGGACCATGGATCATGCATCATGGACCATGTAACATGGACCATGGACCATGGACTATGGACCATGGATCTTGGACCATGGATCATGGATCTTGGATCATGGACCATCGACCATGGATCATGGACCATGGATCTTGGACCATGGACCATGGATCATGGATCATGGACCATGGACCATGGATCTTGGACCATGGACCATGTAGATAAATAGGTGAAATAAGTAATCCCCAAAAACAAAACGATCAAAACTTTAATTCCGCGCTGTTTCGTCATTGAACGCGCCGCAAGCTTCGGGTGCGGAGGCGTATACAGTCTTAATTTCTTCACGATTTATTAATCGTAACAATGATGGCCGCGGGCGCAGGTAAAATAATTATATAAAATATGAAGGATGCGTGCGCTCCGGGTGGCTGCCGTCGGGGCATTGTTAGGGATCCGCAAAAAGTATCGATACCTGAGTATACTCGATGCTTTCGTTACGATACCGAGTATTTTAGTAGTCGATACTTTTTGATACGATACTGAGTAAGAATCGATACTTTTTACCGTACTCGATACTTTTTTCGTCGTATTCATCCATGCCTATTACAGTTCTATCTTGACTATTATGTCTATGGACTCTATGGGTCATAGACATAATATAGCTTTAGCCACAGAAGTCCCTATCATTAAAGGGAAAACCTGTCATGCTTTGCATGACCGTTATGACCCAGAAAATAAGGGTTATTATAAGTTTGAGTATCTCCGGCTGTATATTTTTACGCTTTCGATTCTGATTCATTCCCAATTCCCATTCGTTCGCGTACATATGTTATATTAAATTCTTATTAGTCTAAGTAATAATAATTAATGCTTGTGGTTTCTAAATAAAGTTAATTATCAAACAAGAAATGCCCCGACAAAAGGCACAAGTGATGTTTGGAAGTGTTAATTCTTGAACATGTCGGTTTCCTCACAATGTTTTTTTCACCGTTTTTAGAGCCAGTATTAATTCCGCACATAACTTAAGAAAGTCAGTATTGATTGATAACGCTTTATTGTACACCAAAAACATAACAAGGAACAAATAAAAATAAAACTTAAAAGTTTGATTACTACAATAGGCGGTCTTATCGCTAATAAGCGATTTCTTCCGTACAACCTTTGGATTTAGAGGATTTGTGAAACGACAACGACAAACGACAAGAGACGGTGGTGCACTTATATTATAATAACTACTTTGTAAAATCCTATATCATATGAGTATAATACATACATAAATAATAATATGTACTTTGTATATAACTCAGTGGTGCGGGGCAAGATGGATTCGAATTCGGGTGCGTCGGATCGAAAGTCGCACGTGCTTTTACTGAGCCACACTCGCTCTCATAGTTTAACTAACAGCATTTAAGTAATATTTCAAAGGCTTTTATATTCACTGATAGCCAAACAGTAAAAGTACTCGATACTTTTGATGCGAGTACGATACCGGTATCGAGTATCTTTGTTGCGATATTACTCATGAGTACAGTATCGATACTTTTGTTTCGATACCATATCCCTAGGCATTGTTCCGCGGGGTGCGCGGGTGCGGGGGGCGGCAGCCTGGTCCGATCATAAAATATATAATTTGCTCATTTTGACAGCTAAAATTTGCAATTACAAATTTAATGCAATAAGTCTCGTCTTTAAATATCCATGACATGTCACACGTCCCAGCTATGGGTAAAATAGTTTCCACAAAAAGATTGGGCTTTAATTTGTTTAGGTTCGATATCTGAAGTACTACAACCTAATTCTAAAAAGCTTTTCATGGAAAGCACATTAAAGTCAGATCCAGTGTCTAACTTAAAAGACATCTGCATGTTATTACGAGCCAAGCATAATGTTTCAAACCACTTGCTATTTTTAGTGTCCTTACTGTGTATAGTGTACACTTCCTCGAGCGTCGATACGAAATACAAACGGTCGTCCTCATCGTCGTCGTGTAGCTCATACACTTTTTTGCTATTACTGCGCAATTTAGACTTCATAAAACACATTTTCCTAAAATGACCAGTTTTATTGCACACGAAACACTTCGCGAACTTAGCTGGGCACCGTGCCCCACTATCACAGCGCGTATAACCACAATCATCGCAAATCTTTGGCGCATTGTTTACGTGCTCGGAGCTCTGCATCAGCTGTGGGGGCCGATAAGGGCCGGCGCGTCCTCGCTGCCCCCCGCCGCCGCCACCGCCGCCGCCCCGACGCGGTGCGCGTGCACCAAACAACGCATCCACAGCGACCGATGACGACATCGCCTCGCCGCCGCTACTGCTCGCTTTTGCAACTTCTATCTGTCGATTCTCTTCATTTGACATCTCATTGGCTTCGCATATTTTAACCGCCTTATCTATGGTTAGATCGTCGGTCCGTAACAATCTGTCTCGTACGGATGACTCGTACACGCCACAAACTATCCGATCTTTAATGAGACTGTCCTCCAGATGTTCAAATTCACAATGTTGACTCAATAATCTCAGCGCGGTGACGTATTCGCCAATGTTTTCGCCTTTTTCTTGGTTTCGTATAAAGAATTTGAACCGAGTCATAGTTGTATTAGGCTTCGTGGTGAAATGCTCACTAAATTTTGCCATAATATTCTTGACGTCATCACGATCCTCGTCCTTTATGAATTTGAAAGTGGAATAAATATCGTAACCTTCTGGCCCAATGAGATTAATTAGCAAGCTAGCTTGAACGTCCGGTGACTCCTTGTGTACTCCAGATGCCTTCATGAAGATCATAAACTGTCTCTGCCACTTCCGCCATGCGTCGGCACGGCACGTGGGCCTGCCTTCTAAAACTAACTCTGACGGTGGTCTTGCGTGCTCCATTATAACGTATTTCTACTAAACACGACACACACTATATCCTGGCCGTGATTTTCCCAAAAACTACCGTGAACTGAACTGTATTAATATTTATTTAAATCACCGCTGTCACCATGAAATAAAACGACAGCTTGCTAGACAACGACTGATTTTATTATTTTCTGAGTAGGGTACACCTAGAGTGAAATACCCTCAAGAAACAAAAATAAAATAAACAATATGTTACAATTATAAATATTGCTGACATTCATATTATTGTATATACTATTGACATTTTTATTATATTAATTCTATTTTGTAATTGCTAGTATTAATTCTTTTTTGTGTGATAAATATAATTGGTTTTAAATCGTTTTTGTCACAATAAATAAATAAATAAATGAAAGACGCTCACAGTTCAGTGGTTCCACACAAACCGCCATTGTGTTCTTATCTATCTAAGCGTCAGCCGTTTTTCAATCTATTCTGAACTTTAGTACTTTGACTTAAAGGCGTTAAGATAAATTGGAGTCAATGAGCCAAACATCTCCTCATCATTCTGCATAAACGACAACAAAATGTGTGAAGTAGTAAGCTTATCTATCACATGATATCTCTAAGAAAAATGAATTGATTGGGCCTTATTGTTAAATGGTTTAAATAAAGAAATGTTAAGGTAATCTCGATTTCTTTAAATAAATGCATTTTTACCGACTTTAAAAAGAGGAGGTTCTCAATTCGGCTTTATATTTTATTATGGAATGTTTGTTACGCGATCACTCCGATGATTCTTTTGTTGTTTGGTAGGTCATACTTCATAGGTGGTCCCATATACTTATTTTACCATAATTGATCCAGCGCTTTTTGAAAAATTCAACACAAAAAATAAAGGTAAAAATTTAGTCTTGAAGGTGGTTTTTGTTCTTTTATTCTAAAAATTAATTAAGAATAAAAGTGTGCGTAAGAAGCTAAAGGGTATAATGTTTTGCCTATTATGTCTTGTGTTTGTGCAGCAATCATCTGAGAATAATATCAATCTTCTATAGTCTGGCTCCTCCCGTTTATTCTTATTGGTGCAGTTGGTAGGATAAAAGTACCTACTCCCTACAACGACAGCTTTGAAGTGCCATGCTTCATATGATATAACAGTAATTTGTGTAATAGTTTTGCATAAAAATTGTACAAGACTTAATGCTATTTATCATATTGCTATCTATATATGCTATTTAGCATTATCTACCAGTCTTCCAGGTCGTGAAAGAAATATAGTGGGCAGTTAGTGGTCCCTTAACCCACTTCACATTATATGTATTACACAATCACTCGAAATTAAGAAATCAATTTGATAAATAACAGCAGTTCGTGTTTTAGTTAACAGCGGATAAAAGGAATAACTTAAATTAATTAAATTTTAAAGCTGAACTTGAATTAATATAACATAAGAAAACTGAACACAAAACTATAGGTACCTACTGAAGTTAAGGCTATATGAAAACTAACTGAATTTTGTATTGTCTCAGGGGACCAACCTTCAGAAGAAATTGGAACAGCGACGAGTCTAACAATAACCTAACCTGCCTATTTTTACCCTAAGCCTAGTGCATTAATGTACCTAAAATTCTTTAATTACTTAAAAATCATTAAATAATTTTGAGTGATATTTAAGTGACTGCGAAGTGAGTGATTTCGCGCATGAAAGTGAAGGTGCTTGAAGAATTTCTGCGGTTGAGAAGAGAGAAGAATAGCTAAGATATCTTAGATATTCTACATAAGAAGGACACATACCTACCTGACCTTTGACCTTTTTTGGAGACGAGTACGTCGTTCACCTGATGGTAAACGCCACGCTTGTTCATAACAATTGCAGTGTTACCCAGAACTTTTAATACCATTAAAAGTAAGTAGTACCTACTGTATAGATAGAAAAGAACTCTAGAGTAATATGGCGGTGTTTGTCAAATGGTTGGTGTCAGAAATACCTGCACGCTCTCAAAGGCAAGGAAAATTCTGTATTATTTACTTTAAAAGCGAACTATTTGGAAATAAACATATCACCTAAAACATAAGCTATTTTACAAAGTACCTTCATTAAACCACCATGCACTGTGATCATAATATCCTACTAATATTATAAACGCGAAATTTGTAAGAATGTATGGATGTATGTTTGTTAGTCTTTCATGTGAAAACTACCAAACCGATTTTGATGAAATTTGGTATGTAGGTACTTTAGGGCTTGGAATAGCACATGGGCTACTTTTTATCCCCGGAAACCCACGGGTGGAACCGCAGAGCGCAGCTAGTAGGAATATACAACAATAAATAGTACATAGGAATCCATAATGATGACATTATTGTGTTAAGTTATTTCCTTTCAATCATATAAACAACTCCTTACAATGTTTTTTGTTAATAAATGTAATGAAATATTGTAAGTAATATATATTAAGTAATTTATAACTAAGAAATCCTGAATATTAAATCAAAATACTTACATTATTATTGTTGACAGCCAAATCTATCCTGAAATATTTTATTTTATAATTATATAACAAGAACAAAAATAAATGAGTGGTTTTACTTCAACATCAGTAAAATATTACCCAGCCGAGTCCGATTCGACGCGTGTATCTTCAGTAAGGTCTACAACTTCTATCAGCTAAAACAAAGAATAAAACTTAAGTATCAGAATAGATCACAAAGTGAGGTTTGTAATGTCATATTGTTACCGGTTAATTACCTGATGTTGATCATCCATCTTTTGGGCACTGTTGTTTATTGATATTGTAACGCTTGACACTTTCCGTCGAAATGGATTCCTGAAATAATATGTAGGTATTTTTAGAACAAGTGCCGCAAGTATACGGGTCGCATGATCAACGTTCAAATAAAGTGTAGGTAGTAATATCAAGAGGTCTTTCAATACAATGGCCATGGTCTAGTATGTTTTTAGTAATTGTTATATTTCCAATAAAACACTAAATTATATAATTTGTGTAATGAGCTAAGCATAGTACAGGTTAACAAGTGACAAATGATAAGAGTAGGGTAGGAAAATTAATAAATCAGATAATGAAGGAGGGTAGGCTTAATCGACACAATCAAATGCTAACTTATAACTAGGGTGTATGTATATACAACAATAATTATAACCTACAACCTTACAATCAGAAGCATATTCAACGTCGGTGTCAGTTATTAATGTTATTATGAAGTAGCTGTTGCCCGTGATTTTGTACGCGTAATGTAGTAATTAATCCTGCTACCGACTATTTTCCGTACAAAAATTGTTTATTTGTTTGTGGCATCACAGATGCACTTATGAACGTCAATTATTATAATGACTCTACCACCATATTGGAAAAAGAACCACTACTCAGAGATACAGCAAGAAACTGAGAGGGGCATTTTTTTTAGAACTTTTGTTACAATATTTTTATGTTTGATTTTCACAATATTATGTTTCTTATGTGCTAGTTGGTTACTTGGCAGAAGCGGAATGTTCCATGCATCTTTGTCTTCTATGTAATTACTAACTGTATAGTATGCTTTTTTCATTAGCACACGCAATTTGAATCTACTTTCTGCAAGCTCTGTTATACATTTTGGAATTTTATTGTAAAAACATATGTAAGTTGCCCTTGAAGGACTATTTGTTTTTTACTTCCATTCCAGCTCCCATCCTGCTCCTTTATCGTTACCTTACTGCTTCTATGCCATTACCTTCCCACACTTATCCTAATATTGTATTCCGTATTATATTCCGTGCTTGTACTGGTTGTATTCTGTAACCCCCGCGCCACCGCACCGCTTTGGTCGTGCTCTCGTTCCACTCCTATCTCAACTCTGAAATGAAATGAAATTTATTTGCTTTGATGTGGTCATTATAAGATGGCACAGTATAAATAATTTGTCCTACACATCACTGTCATTGGCATGCAAATTTAATATTAAGCCTTAAATAAAAATTTCAACATGACAAAGTTTATATGTAATACAACTTAAATCTATTAAGTCATTACATAATTATTATTAAATATTATTAAGTACCATTACCCTCCCTCTCCTATCCTGAACCCATCCCACTCTTATCCCATTAACATCCCGATCCTAATTACCAAATGTAATAGCCCTATCTTTTAATATATAAAAACATGGACAGTTGTTACAATTATCAAATAACACATGGAAATAAATTTCACTGCATTTCTAACAGCAATTAAATCATACATTGTACATAATTATCTAGTACAGTATCTAATATATATTAATACTCAATCAAAAGAGGTAAGTGACTAAGTGAGGATATAGTAAATAGTCAAGTTGGGTTTATTGTGTATATATCTGGAAGGGTAAGTTCATACTTGCAAAGCAATCTTAAATACACACCATACTGTACCATAAAATATGTAGCAAGGACCATGTTTGGATTGGATTTAGTAGAATATTTATAAGGTAGGAAGTAAAAATACCAAGGTTTGGTAAATATAACGTACTAGCTGCGCCCAGCGGTTTCACCCGCGGTTTCACGGGATATAAAGTAGCCTATGTGTTATTTCAAGTCCTAAAGTACCTACATACCAAAATTAATCAGAATCGGTTCGGTAGTTTTAGCGTGAAAGAGTAACATCCATACATCCACACATTCTTACAAACTTTCGCGTTTATAATATTAGTAGGATAAACAGAAGAAAGAAACCTAACATAAAGGAGTAATTAATTACCAGAATAGAGCAGTGACGCAGCTTGATGTTTTAGACACTACACGAGGAGAGGAAGTTGAGAAGGACACTTGTTGAAATCATCAAATCAATGAATACAATTTTTATCTAGGAATGAATTTAGAAATTTACAAAAGTCAAACGGTCGGGTCCGGTTAATGTACAGCCAATATTTGCAGGCTAAATAATGTACGGCCTTTATTGCACACCCAATAATTCATGTATGTCAAATCCTGATATTAAAACAACCAATTTGAAATCTCCAAGACTTTTGTAATCATCACAATTTCTTTCATTTTTTCAGCAAATTTGAAGCGTTAACATACAATGGGATGGTAGGTAGGTAATATACCAGATAGCATGACCCGTGAATGGGAAGCAGTCCGAGGTGACATAGAAAATATTTATGGTAATAAGTAGTATGTTGGATCGGATTTCAAGGGCGTGGAAAAATCAAGCGATAGGTACGCATGAATTGTAAATAACGATCAAATGTCAGTGGTATTGGTCGCAGCTAAAACCAAACTAGTTATAGATCAGCTAATAAAATTATAAACACGTATTCCACCATGTCTTGAAATCATCCCTAATAGGGTTATACAGGGTGGTAAAGTTTGTGTAGAGAATTTTTGTTCAATGAAGTTGTAGGAATGAAATTTGGTATACAGACCAAACAAAAGTAATAAATTAAAACGCTACTCACTTTATTAATCAACCTCTAAAAACGTTAAACAAGGTGCAATATAACATTTTTTCTGAACTTGAGACGGTGAAATATATAATTATAAACAAAAGACAGAATTTATTAAAAATAATACAAAACACACAACATGACTTTCATTTTCATTGATTTAAGCAATTTTACAAAATAATTGAAAATAATTTCATCAAGAATTAATTTTACAACGAGACAAAATAAATCGAGGAGCGATGCCAACGGCGTGAAGTCTCGGAGCAAAGTGAGGGCGGCGTAAGGGCGCGCTCGCTTTTATAGTGACAGGTCTGGAGATGGCGGCATCATGATAATAATATATATATATATATATATATATATATATATGTATATATATATATATATATATATATTTTAATACATATACTAATCAAAGATACTATACGCACATGTTTCACCACTTTTTAAACATCTTAAAGCATCTTAATGGGATGGCAAATATTTGTGTGGAAAACCTTTGTTTATAAGTTAAAAGTGAAATTTGGTATATAGACTAGACAAAATAAATGAATCCTAAAATAATGCAATTTTTTACAATTTTCTTATTCGTACAGGACTTTAATTGACTTTTAAATGCAACATTCAGAAAAATAAGAAATACTTAAAGTGTAGTCAATCGAAAATTTACAAATATTCAGCAACTTTTGTAGTTGACTGTACGTGTCGCAGGGAAATGAGGATATCTGAGATTTCACGAAATTCCTAGCGATATCACGAAGTCATGTTATAATCATGTACGGGAAGGACCACTTCTCCGCGGTCCGATTGGCTTTTACCCCTAGAGTGTATATAGAAAGCGCGGAGCCAGAAGCTCGCGAGGAGTTCCTGAGCAAAACGAGTGCGCAAGGCCAGGACGAAGCGAGGGGGTAGGTGGCGAGCGTAGTGAGCCGGCGACCTCCCCAGTGGAGTGATGGTCGAATGCGCGAGTGGAGCGAAGGGATGACGAAGCGAGATTTCTGGCGAGAGCCTATTTATCAAAACTGGACGTCGTATCCCTAGGGATTTCGTGAAAACCTTGGTATTCTCATGTCCCTACGACATACGATATTTTTTCTGGAGCTACGATCATTGACCATTGGCCAAAATACTTACAAATACTTAGCCAAAAAAAAACTATTGACACTTGCATTATTACCATTGTTTTGAATACCATCCCCCGACAGGTTTAAACGGGTGGTAAAATTTGTATAGAAAATTTATGTTTATAATGTAAGTATTATGTCTATTTAAAACGAGATAAGAGCTGAAAGAGATTGAAATAGAAACGAAATGAATTCGAGATTGGATTGGGATAGAAGCAGGACAAAATCGGCATAGAAGCGAGAGCTGCCGGAAATAGCCGGGAGCAAAATGCATTATTTCACTAAGCTTACAAAGTCGCAGGCAACACCTATGTAAATAGGAGATTTAGGTTTCGAAGATTTCTTTTACTCAGGCTTTATGTATGTAAAATTGTACATGGCGCCGGACACATAACGGAGTCGGACTGCGGTTTTGATCATTTACATGACTTTGCGCTGCCGCCGCACCGCAGAGTCATGTAAATGATCAAAAGCCGGAACCGGATAGGATCGGAATAGGATCGGGAGCAGAGCGGGATAACGGAATAAGAAAGGGACTATAACAGGATAGGAGTTGGAAGGTAACGGAACAGAAGCGGTACGGTACGGTAACAAGATAGAAGCGGGACGGGAACTGGAACGGAAATATGGTGGAACGGAAAATGGTCGTAAGAAGGATGAATACTTCACTACGCGTACGAAGTCGCGGGCATCAGCTAGTGAATAATAATTATAAAATTGTCATATGCCTATGAAAGTTTCCAAGATCGCTACGCGGTGATTTTCCTCTTTGAACGTGGCTCAAAAAATCATGAAAATTGCTTTAGTGTGTTTTCAGAAAATCACGGTCAAACATATGGATTTACATAAGGGTTGAATACGGAACCTATTTTTTAAAAGTTGGTTAAAAGCCCAGAGGATTTTTGTTATAATTTATAAGGACATATACCTAGATTATGTAGGTGCCTATAGATACATTTTATTTGAATTCCTTGTTAAAGAGTTGTTATTTTTGTGCAATTGCGATAATATTTATTTGATATTTTTGTGCTGGAAAATTCAGGCTAGGCTGGCAGAAACCCACGCTACGCCACTGACGCGCCACAATGTTATAAGTACCGATAACAGTTGTTATTGCAATCTGATACTCTCAGCCGGCACGCTGTTAAGTTCCTATTGTTTATAGTTTCGGTGACCAGCGACCTTTGTGTCTTAAATAGGTTTTTTAAGCTGCATAGCAGTTGATATTCTTTCAGATGTATGCACGTGTATATGTCTTCATAACTTAGAAGCATTATTAAATGTTTTTCAGGTTCATCGTCATCATCATCATCATCTGTAAGTCCCAGATGTAATCGTGACAGCAAATTCATTTCTCAAAAGCAGTGATGACTGTTCATACACTGTCAATATAATATTTAACTTTTCTTGTAGTTGACCAGGTTTCAGTTATATTTTAATAACAAAAAAAATTATGTCTTCGATACGTTTTTTTTTAATACCGGGATCTCGGGATCCTGGTATTTGTGGAGACCAAAACGGTATTATTACCGGTATATTGTACATCTCTGGTATTTGAAAGTCCTAATTATAACATCATTTAAATAAACAAGTAGGTATAGGCACATTATATAAAAAAAACCGACTTCAATGTATCTTCGAAGTTTAAGGTCAAATATCGCTGAAATGTATATGGGACTACTTTGTAGCTATACTGAACCCAACACAAAAATAATTTTACAAATCAGTTCATACATGACGGAGGTAACAAACATAAAAAATATAAAAAAATACAATTGAATAGAGAACCTCCTCCTTTTTATTGAAGTCTGTTAATTACATTATACAGAACATCAAGTAAAATTGGTTTAAAAATCTGCCTTAGAAATCGCGCAGACGAGGCGCACGGGTTCAGAACACTGTCGATCCGCCATCGCAACAGCATTAGCAGACAGCCGCCGCAGTTTGCATTCGTGCGGCGTGCCAAGCGATGGGGAGCAGTGTACTAAGCTCAGATAAAATATTCAGCAGTATAAATATTTGGCTGTCTACTCGAAGGTGCTAAGCGATGAATTATAGCATTCATCAAATTTCGCAACTAAAATTAATTTGATTAATGCTAATATACATTTAGCAGCTTATTTATGCTGCGAATACTAATTAATCCAACATTAGTTGTAAGTTTGACAAAATGACATAGTTGTCTGTAAATTTTAAGAACCTTTCTGCAACTGGGTATAAATCTTTCGTGTGGTAGGTTGTAGGGGGAAGTGGGGCACATGAATGAAAATTCATTTAAGTACTATAATATGAGTGAATTGTTTCATATTATTTGACTAACTTATACCAGTTATTCAAAATTAAAAGGAATACAAAAGTTTGAATTTAATAAAAAGGTTAATAAATTATATTGTCTTAGAGAGAAATGGGAAAGCCCCATATCTATGAGAATGTTAATGAAACCAAAAAGTAGGTAAAGTAGATTATTCCATAAATGAGAATATTAATTCAAGCCAAAAGCAATGGGGGCAATTCAAATGCCCCATTCCGAAGAACATTTTATGATTATAGTGAAACAATGAGATGCTTTCATTTTTTTTTAATGTCACTGAATGACGAGACGAGCTGGTCGTTTGCCTGATGGTAAGCATTAAGCCAGCCCATAACAATAACAGCACCACCCAGAATTTTGTTTTGCAAAATCCTGCGCGGCGCTGTACTGCGCTCGTCACCCTGGGACAACTAACTGTTGTGTCTCATAATGCTCAGTAATTTCGCTGGCTACAATGCCCTTCAAGCCGGAACACAGTAATGCTTGCGCATTAGTGCTTGGCGGCTGAATATCTGGCAAAGCGGTGGTACCCACCCAGACGGCCTCTCGCATACGAGAAACCTGCCACCAGTGAGAGATAGGAATGTATGAAAGTTCCATAATAATATATGTGGCACATTCATACATTCATATAAATGGATACGAATGTATGATAACTACTACTTTTATATATGGATGGCTTCGGATTATACAATACTGGCTGTACCAAAATCGTCACGGGCATCCAATAATGTACAGACTGGATTGCACACCCTGACATTTGGAAGCCATTATATGAATTATTGGCTGTGCAATAATGGCCGTGCAATATCGACACGGACCGAGTTTGTACGGGCAATATTTGCCAGTTGTCCAGGAAAAACCAGCCGAGTATTTGAAATCCGATGTACATGGAATATTGGCTGTACAATATCGGCTGTGCAATTTTGGCCGTACATTATTATGGTCGTACAATATAGTTTCCCGTACAATATAGTCCCCCAAACGGTCGACGGCTGTCATGTCCTACTATTGACAATGACATTGATAAATGACAAGTGATTGCATTGAGGTCTCACACTTCCTCAATGTTACAACACTTTTACCCATTGAGGTCTTACACTAGTGTCATTCCTCAATGCTTTTACCACTGATTATCAAAATTACAGCGAATAATATTTCTTTGTGCATGTTTGTTTGATTGCCTCCTTCGAGTAGACAGCCAAACGGAGTCGACACGACAGGCCTACCCCTCTCGCTAATTTTGCCAAACGTCAAGGACAAAAAAATCCACGACGTTATATAAAACTAGTTGACGCGCATCACGCGCCATTCACCAACTGTCGTAGAGGGCAAAAGAGCTCCTAAAAAATGCTGAGTTGCAGCATATATTGGTGCAAAAATATTTCAAGAACATCATACTACACCAAGGATAACGTAACTTTTCATCTGTATGTATTTTTATATCTAATAATGCACTAAAATAGCGAAAATTTGAAAATTATTGTCAGTCACATAAACTCACATAGTGTTGCAACTAAATCGAAAAAGTTATATTTCGGATAAAATTTTTAGCTTATTTTCATGTATCTAGGCGGCCAAAGCTCTGTTTTCCTGCACGTTATAAGAAAGTCAAATATAAAATATGGTATGCAAAACAAACATAAAATATGGTATATTTTATGTTTGTTTTGTCATTGTAATAATTAACGTTCATAAGTGCGTTTGTGATGCCAAAAAATAATAAAGAACTTTCGAACTAACTTTGATAGTTATTACTTTGATTCTCTTGAGCAACAGAATATGTAATTTAAGAATTCTGTTTTATTTTATTTTATGTCTTCCATGCTTTAGCAGAGTTTATCGATAACACAATATCGATAGTATCAAGCATGAAGTCGTTTACGTGATTGACGTTTAAATATCGTGTACCGATAGAACGTCTCTGTGTGTGAATGTGATTGTGTGTGTAAAGTTTAAGCTAGTGTTAACTTCTTTAGTTGTGTGCGTGCATAGCGAGGTGATTGAAAAATGCGTTAGTGGTGATCATTTATCTGTGTGCGTTTCCTCGTCCCCCACCGAAAATGACAGACTTTTTGTAATGGGAATGAGTGCGCGTCACCAATCCAGGCTGGATACTTTATCTGAGCGACAGGCCTACCCCTATCGCCAGTTCTGCCAAACGTCAAGGACAAAAATATCCACGACGTTATATAAAACTAGTTGACGCACATCACGCGCCATTCACCAACTGTCGTAGCGGGCGAAAGAGCTTTTAAAAAAATGCCAAGTTGCAGCATATACTTATTGGTACAAAAAAATTTCAAGAACATCAAACTACACCAAGGATAACGTAACTTTTCATCTGCATGTATTTTTATATCTAATAATGCACTAAAATAGCGAAAATTTGAAAATTATTGTCAGTCACATAAACTTACATACAATGTCGCAACTAAATCGAAAAAGTTATATTTCGGATAAAATTTTTAGCTTATTTTTAACCGACTTCAAAAAGGAGGAGGTTTACAATTCGACGGTATGTTTTTTTTTTTTTTTTGTGTGTGTTTGTTACGCGATTACTCCGCCAATTATGAATGGATTTCGATGATTCTTTTTTTGATTGGTAGGTCATACTTCAGAGGTGGTCCCATATAATGGTGGTTTTATCGAAATTCATTCAGCACTTTTAAAAAAAAATAGCAAAAACAAAAAAAATATATGTTTAATCTTCAAGTCGGTTCTTGTTTTTGTTGTAACCGACTTTCTAAAGGTGGAGGTTTGTATTCGACTGCTTCACCTGCTTCACCCAGGGTTGACTTCCGGCGAGAGAACTCCTCAACGGTGAATAGTACAGACACAAAATTTTGTAAATGGATTTAACCATAATAGCCTGTTCTAAATTCCACCATGACATGGCTGATACACCCAGGATTGACTTCCGGCGAGGGAACTCCTCAACAAAGAATAGGACAGTCATGAATTTTTTGTACATAAATTTAATTGTGATAGCCCGTTTTAAACTTCGTCATGATGTGGCTGCTAGATCATAAATGCTTGTCTTTAAAAACTTTTTAAATTAATTTAATAAAAACTTGTTTTGCACTAAAAAGGGTAAAATAAATTATTTTTCAAAAAAAACTAAACCGACTTCAAAACCACAAATAGGCACTCAAAAGTGAAAAATAAATTAATATAATTATCATAAGTGCCACTCATATATGTATTTGAAGTCGGTGCCAGCCAAGTCTAAAAGGTAGTAGATAGATACTACCTACAAGTAGTACTTACTATATACATAGTATTTATCTGCTACCTGATAGACTTGGCTGGCACCGACTTCAAATATATGAGTGGGTAGCGCTTATGATAATTATATTAATTTATTTTTCACTTTTGAGTGCCTATTTGTGGTTTTGAAGTCGGTTTAGTTTTTTTTGAAAAATAATTTATCATGTATCTAGGCGGCCAAAGCTCTGTTTTCCTGCACGTTATAAGAAAGTCAAATATAACTGAAACTATTAATAAATATTGTATTACATTACAATTTTATATACCTACATGTTATTATTTTGAATAATTGTTGACTCGAAAACTGCAGAATGGATTTTAATTTGGTTTTCAGCGTTTAGTATTATAAGTTCCAGCTCTGATTATAGGGTATACAGGTGTAGCAAAAATTTGGGACCTCCAGGGTAGGTACCTTTTCTCTTGCATTGAGAAAGTTTTGTCCTTAGAGTGGAGAAAATATAAACAGCATTTTTGGTATTTTAAAAATTTTGCTGCACTTGTATACATCAAAACTGGTTGGGTTGGTAGTTGGCGCTCTCATATGGGAGGTCTTGCGAAAATGGTCTTTGAAAAAAGACGATATATTGTCTGTCGTCTATGCAGGCGAAGTCGCGGAAAAAATTTACTATAATGAGTAACTAATGAGAATGACCTAATCGAAAATAGGCACTTATATTATTTGAACGTTAGCAACACAGTCAAAAAACTGGAGTGAAATTAGTGCTGCGACAGAACCAATTTAGATATCGATAAAAACAATGTGTTTAAAAATATGTCGATATAAATACAATTGTTGTATTACACTTTTATGACGATTAAAAGTGCATCGTGCCAGTTTAAATGATATTTGACTTTGACTTCTATTACAGTTCAAAATATGTTAATGACATTAAGCTTTGGGCATGCTCAAAACATTCAAAATACCAACCTTTCTAGTTACTTTTTGTCCTGATATTTAAGCTTGCACTTCAGTATTATAGTTGATTCACTGATTTTGGAATGACTATGTTAAGCCATTTTTTTACCAAAAATATCAGTTAAAAATTGTTTTTCATAACTGTTTTGCAAAATACAATTTTGACATTTGTTTGTTTACTGTATATGCTTGTGGCGACATCTGCGATAAAGTTTGCCTGTTCTTCCCTATAGGGTAGGAATAATGGAAGAAAGTATTGCAAGAACTATTGTGCCTCGCTAGAATGCTTCTCTAAAGAAGCATATACATATACAGCAATAGTTCTTGCAACGTTATTTCACGTTATTGCAAGTTTAATTTTAAATCATCGTCTTTAGTAATTACATAGACTATCATTATCGTTAGTAATTACATAAAAGACAAAGATGCATGGAACATTCCGCTTGGCAGACAAGTAGCCAACTGGCACATACAAAAACAAACATTTACTGGTGGTAGGTTTCTCGTATGCGAGAGGCCGTTATTCAGCCGCCAAGCGGTAGTGCGCAAGCATTACTGTGTTCCGGCTTGAAGGGCATTATAGCCAGCGAAATTACTGGGCATTATGAGACTCAACAGCTAATTGTCTCAGAGTGACGAGCGCAGTACAGCGCCGCGCAGGATTTTGCAAAACAAAGTTCTGGGTGGTGCAGTTATTGTTATGGGCTGGCGTATTGCCTACCATCAGACAAACGACCAGCTCGTCTCGTCATTCAGTTACATAAAAAAAAAACATAAAATATAGTATATTTTATGTTTGTTTAGTTTGTTTAGTCATTGTAATAATTAACGTTCATAAGTGCGTTTGTGATGCCAAAAAATAATAAAGAACTTTCGAACGAACTTTGATAGTTATTATTGTCTTGAGCAACAGAATATGTCATTCAAATGAACAAAAATTCTGTTTTATTTTATTTTTATGTGTCTTCCATGCTTTAGCACAGTTTATCGATAACACAATATCGATGGTATCAAGCATGAAGTAGTTTACGTGATTGACGTTTAAATATCGTGTACCGATAGAACGTCTCTGTGTGTGAATGTGATTGTGTGCGTAAAATTTAAGCTAGTGTTTGCTTCTTTTGTTGTTTGCGTGCATAGCGACGTGATTGAAAAATGCGTTAGTAGTGATCATTTAATTGTGTGCGTTTCCTAGTCCCCCAACGAAAATGACTGACTTTTTGTAATGGGAATGAGTGCGCGTCACCAATCCAGGCTGGATACTTTATCTGAGATTGCCTCAGATCTTCGGGCTGGATACTTTATCTGAGCTGCAGAGTTATTCTAATTCATTCGACTTGGTCGTCGGAAGGTCCCGCCACGGAAATGTTTACAAAGAAAGCTTTGTAATGGTAGAAAACGGATTTCATGGTAGAAAATTTAATAACGAGTAATCTCAAGTAATTCAGCATTTTAATTTCAAAACGTTTTGCTTAAATTTCAATAACACATATTGCAAGTCACAGATATATACTATTTGTACCTACTCCAAACAAAACTTTGTTTGAAGTAATTTAAAACAAAAGTGCAAAGTAGCCTCGTAAATGTCAACATCTCACCAAACCGTTGACTATAAAAAGTTATAGAGGACTTCTACCATTAAAAGAAAACCGGGCAAGTGCGAGTCGGACTCTCCCACCGAGGGCTACGTACATATTTGTAGGTACATATTTAACCTCGATGATTGATTATGTACTTTAAATAAAGACTATATTTTTTCCTGTACCTGTAGTATATGCCGATATTACTTGCCAAATTTCATAGTTCTAGGTCAACGGAAAGTATTCTATAAATTTTGATTCCATTTAGTGTCAAAATATACGTTTTGTGCGGCATAAACGGCCTTTTTTTACGTTAACTTAGAAGATTGATTTTTCACAGCTTCAAGGGACTGTGTACCTGTGAATATGGTTTTCATGTCAACTCGATACCTCCACGCGTCCCCGAGATTTTTGGGTCGCGACAGACAGACGGACAACAAAGTGATCCTATAAGGGTTCCGTTTTTATTCATTTTGAGGTACGGAACCCTAAAAAAGAACGGGTGGAATAATCACACAAAATAATACAAAATGGAATAAAATCCAGCCACCTTCTGGTACATGCAATTCCACTGATGAAATCTTACACACTTCATTCATAACCACAATACACATAAATATTAAATATTCACAAATTATGTAAATAGAATACTAGAGAAGAATACTACGAAAGTTGAACCGTAAATCGGTTCAGTCACTGTGACTTAAAATGGCCGACCCGGCCGAAAAGCGGAGCTACGTGGCGTCATCACAAAAAAGTGGCCCATAAACGAAGTAACTACTGCTACCTTATTCTTCCATGAATATATTATACATTTTACTAGAGTGCAAAAGAGACTATTTTGGTAGTTTAATGTCGGTTTGTATAACACACAAAATGTATAAACGCATGTTATCACTCTTGTTACACATACTCTATGCACCAGTTTATCAAATGTCAAATGATTATACACTTCTATACACAGTCAACTTTACATGCATACGTGCACGCACACATACACACACACACACACACGCACATAGACTCACACATATACACCCTTTATACATACTTGAATCCTCTGCTAGAGAGCGCAAAATACATAATAATTGTAATAATTAGGATGATCTCTCATTAGCCTATATTATGATTACTTAAGATTGTAACTGAATCTCTTGTATAAGCTGTTGATCATCTAATAATAAATAAATAAATTATCAGCTGATCAGCAAATTACCGCGAATTTGTGATTGGTTTTGATTTGTCGCATGAGCTAGCGGAGCTGTAAAGTAATAACGCTTATTCTTTCTCTCTGTTTATAGCGCTATTATGTGTTCCCTCTACTCAACAAAAATGGAAACAATGTATTGTTATAATAATAACCTAAAAGTTGGTAAAAGAATAAGTAATTTTGGGGCAAAACCACAAAACAGAGAGTAACCCCCTATTGATTCAACACTAACTTCACAATATAATTACCGTAGTTATTTTTTTTTAGATAAATATGGAATTTATTAACCGACTTCAAAAAGGAGGAGGTTTACAATTCGACGGTATGTTTTTTTTTTTTTGTGTGTTTGTTGCGCGATTTCTCCGCCAATTATGCATTGATTTCGATGATTCTTTTTTTGATTGGTAGGTAATACTTCAAAGGTGGTCCCATATACATTTTATCGAAATTCATTCAGTAGTTTTTGAAAAAAATAGCAAAAACTAAAAATATAAGTTTAATCTTCAAGTCGATTCTTGTTTTTTCGTAACCAACTTTCTAAAGGTGGAGGTTTGTATTCGACTGCTTCACCTGCTTCACCCAGGGTTGACTTCCGGTGAGGGAACTCCTCAACGGTGAATAGTACAGACACAACATTTCGTAAATGGATTTAACCATAATAGCCTGTTCTAAATTCCATCATGACATGGCAGATACACCCAGAATTGACTTCCGGCGAGGGAACTCTTCAACAGAGATATAGGACAGACATGAAATTTTTTTGTACATGCATTTAATTGTGATAGCCCGTTTTAAACTTCGTCATGATGTGGCTTCTAGATCATAAAAGCTTGTCTTTAAAAACTTTTTGAATTAATTTAATTAAAACTTGTTTTTCACTAAAAAGGGTAAAATAAATTATTTTTCAAAAAAATCTAAACTGACTTCAAAACCACAAATGGCACTCAAAAGTAAAAAATAAATTAATATAATTATCATAAGCTCTACCCACTCATATATTTGAAGTCGGTGCCAGCCAAGTCTAAAAGGTAGTAGATAGATACTACCTACAAGTAGTACTTACTATGTACATATTTATCTGCTACCTATTAGACTTGGCTGGCACCGACTTCAAATATATGAGTGGGTAGCGCTTATGATAATTATATTAATTTATTTTTTACTTTTGAGTGCCATTTGTGGTTTTGAAGTCGGTTTAGTTTTTTTTGAAAAATAATTTTTTTAGATATTTATGATTATATTTGCTGATATTTTCTTGTCAAACCGTAACCGTGGATTTGAGAATAACGTTTCTCGGAAACCCGTCGGAAAGTTCCGAAACCCGATGTTGACATTTACGAGGCTACTTTGCACTTTTGTTTTAAAATTACTTCAAACAAAGTTTTGTTTGGAGTAGGTACAAATAGTATATATCTATGACTTGAAAAATGTGTTATTGAAATATAAGCGAAACGTTTTGAAATTAAAATGCAGAATTACTTGAGATGTTTCGTTATCAAATTTTCTACCATGATATCCGTTTTCTACCATTACAAAGCTTTCTTCGTAAACATTTCCGTGGTGGAACTTTCCGACGAACGAGTCGAATGAATTAGAATTACTATGCTGAACTCCATCGAACGAAACTTGACTCTGGCAGATGCACAAGACGTGCAAAGCCAAATCCCACAAAGGAGAGAAGAAAATAAAAGTCAAGGAACATTGCATATAGTAACTTATAAGAAGATTGAATCAAGCACGTGTAAAGCGTGTCACACACTACGCAGATACGGTAAGATATCTGTATCTGAGCGCGTATCTGTCAATATTGCTCTCTATACTAAACTCAAGGGGCACCGCACACTAAGAAGATAGCTCGTCAAGTAACTGTAGGCACCGACATTATATCGAAAGATGGTCAGATGTTATCTGCGTATACAAATACAATTCAAAATATATAATAAAATATCTTACTGTAATAATCATATACCTAAATAAATTTGCTCTACTAATTTTATTTTATTTTATTAATTCTTAATCGGTAATATTTTTAATATTAATTAATACTTATATAATTATTGTAAATCAACAAAATTTAATTTACCTAATTAATACTGCCAGCATCTTGGGTACGCTGCCAACTGGTAGTGGGTTGGAGCATTTGAGCTATCTATAGGCCTTTTATGGTCTATGGGTTGTCCAATAGGGGATCGGACAGTAATCGAGAAAAAATCTAAAATGTAGTTAGAACGAATGTTCGTCGAACCAGAAAGGTCATTCAATCAATATTTTTGTGAAATAATAATGATTTATATTTTTAAATCAATAAATAAAATCTAATCATTCTGACATTTTTAATCTGTTCCAAAACACAACACAGTGCATGACGTCATTTGTAGGCAAATTCCGTGAGTGAAGCTTATGTCTATTTTACGTTTTTGCTTTTCATAAAATGTATTTTTGCTAATTTTTTCGTTCCATTACTACAATATCGTCCCCAAACTTCACAAAACGTATTTAAATATCTTTGCTTGTTTTATTTCGAAGTGATTGTCGTTTTCTACCTAAATATGACGTCACAGGTTTTGAGGTGACCTTTTGCGCGGCAATATTTAAAACATAATATTTAAACATAGTTTTAGGTACTTTTAGAGCGTTATTTAATTAAAATAGTATTTTTCATGGCTATATACAGGGAGTAACATTAATGTGTAGTAATACTGAAAGGTGTGTATGGGTATCTAGTCATGAATCATCGGGCAAAATATACAACCAAAAAAACACTATTATATTTTCCATACAATGTATAAAAATTATTTATTTAAATTATTTTGGACAATCCTAACAAGCTGTGGCCTAGTCGAGGTAGTACGGGTCACTGACCAAGCTATTTTGTGCCTAGGCACAAAACAGATAAGTACAGAAATCAATCTACATACAAAGTGCGCTCGAGCAACGCACACATAGACACCGCTCACGGACACGATATCTGGGCACAGTTGGGATGCGAGTGCCATCCGCTTGAGACACGCGTCTGTGAACTTTTTTGTGCAAAAATGGAGCAACGAAAAATAGGTTATTATAACTATTCGGTGGACGGTTGTTTAAATTCAACAATAAACGGTGAATTGTCGTTTTTTAAGCTACCAGTTGTTTCAGAGAGGTAAGTAGGTATTTGCTTGTATTTTGATGGTTCATTTTCACGTAACACAAAACAGTTAGGTAGGTAGGTAAGCGCCCCGGCCCCCGGCCCTGCGCCGAACAAGGGAACATGACTTTGTGGCCTTGTCATATTTTTACAATTTAAAGTTAGATATCTTCAAAAAAACTTTATTCAGTTATAATAGTAACTGCGAAAAAATTATGTCGATATCTTGTAAAGTTATTTTTTTTAAATCAATCAATTTTCCTCCCAAAAACTTCCTGCGCCGTCCGGTATGAAATGTATGAAAAGTACATACATGAGATTGACTTCTGTATTTATCTGTTTTGTGGCCTAGGCGCTCTGTCTTTGAAAACGCCGAACATTTTACAAGGGCTTGATTTCGAGTCTCAAATACCGGAATTCATGCTGAACGGATCTTCGGACTCGGTCGGTTCCGTTCCGGAACCCACTCGTAAAAAAATGGTATTTCCACATTTTTACACGACTGCCCAAAAAGGAGTATTTCAGGGTTTACGTATGTATGTATTTATTTATTCCACCATTACTTCTTATTGCGTGGACAGATTTGAATGCATTAAAACCATAATTAACCATAATATTTGACAGCCTCTTTGGTGTAGTGGTTGGGCGGGTTGGCTCAAATCTCATACACCACTGAGGTTGCGGGTTCGATTCCCGCGACGGGACAAATGTTTGTGCATAGAAGAAAAAAAAAAGGCGCAAGCATTTGTTTCGTGTCTGGGTGTCGTGGGACCATGGTCCTCATACTTCCTGGTTCCCTAGATACAGGAAATCCTAGTTAGGGGCCAGGATCTATGTGTGTGATCGTTGGGTGTATTATTATTATTATTATTATTATAAAAACATAGGTTTAAGTTTTTTTACCATAGTTTTTTTTTGCATGTTCCGGAACCGGTATACAAAAAAAACTCCGCGAACGGTACTTTTAATCTATGCCTTAATGTACCCGACGCGGCCTTGCCTTGATCAGTTTCAACTTTTTACGTGTTTATTTCAGGCACGATTATCTAACTTGACGTCTTAGAATTCATATTCAGAAATAACGTAAAAAGAATTTCCGAAACGAAAACGGTCCTTTTCGGTGGGGTTTTATGGGGCGGCGTTAGAAGGTAACTTTGTTTGTGCCGCTCGACCAATCAGGAGGCAGCGGCTTTTGTTTATATTTTTATGATTGGTGCAATACGAAACAAGGCTAGCGAATCATGAAGCGGCGGCGAATGTTTGATAGCTTTAGTGTTTGCCGCGTTTTGTCAAAGATTAAACAGATTTAGTTCTGAAAACTGACTAAGTAAAGACGCTTTATTGATTACTGACTGACGAACACTCTTTTACTATGCAATGAAATCAAATGTTGGAAATGTCTTAACCATCATCATCAGCCTATTACATTCCTACTGTTGGGACACATCTTCGAAATTCATGAATGATGTTTTTACATCCAATTCCTACGGTGGTTGGTGACCTCACGTATTTTTAGATAAGAACTATTAAGAACTGTATTGTTGCGGGACTAGCGGAAATCCAGTGCGTTACATCGAAAGTCACGCAGTTTCCCCTCAGCCATGCTCGCTCTTATTAGGCGTTTACACTGATTAGATCCTTATTCCTGAATGTTAATTGGAGCGATGATGTTTAATACTGTAATTAACAAGTAACCATTAAGAAGAATAAAAAAAATAACCTGCCAAAAACATTATAGCCTATGTCACTTTGGATGATTTAAGGATTCCGACGATACCCCATACCTACATCCAAATCTGTTGAGGCATTTATTGTGTAATAAAAAAACGCACATACATTAACCCCGAAAACATTACATTCCTTTTTTGGCGAGTCGCGTAAAAAGCAGTTTGCTTGAAAGTTAGTTGTAAAGTAAGGTTGGTAGGACAGCTGGCTTGTTTGTCAGATCTGTACACGCGGCGCACTAATATTCTTTGTCACAAGTTCATTGCTCTTTATCAGCTGATTGTTAGGGTTGAAATGAACTTGATTACCAGAAATGTTTAAATTATCATATCTTGTGATTTTAAAAAGTTTCTGGTGATTTGCACTTGGACTTGAATTATTAATAAGCTTCTATATGCGTGGTTTAATTATTACTACACATATATGTTACACGCTGTATATTAATTGTAGTTAATATAAAACACTTTCTGAAAAGTTGTCCGATCCCCTATTGCTTCTCCTTGTATGTAGTTAGTTTTGTTTTAGTAAGTAGAGTGTAGTTTGTTTTCAGTTATAAAAAAAGAGTAATAAAGGAATTCGCTAGTTTAAAAAAAACCTGATTTAATTTAAATGTAATTTACCTCTATGTACAAGAGCCAGAACAAAGATGGGAAGAAGCTAACTGCCAAGATAAAGGTGTGTTTACACCTAGTTTGGTGGCTAGATTCGCAAAAAATTGTAATTTGTAATATAACGAAAAAAAATATATTTTTAAAATCAGAATCTTCTGAGGAACTGAAAAAAAAATCCATAAATCCAGAAGCTATAAACGCGAACTCATTGTAATGTACTGTATATACGATCCGCACCAAAAAACATATAATTTAGTATATTATCATATCTGCGAAGTGTGTGATACTTTTAGATAAGTTAAGTTTTTATCTCAGATAAAGTTTTTTTTATACGCATATAAAATACTAGCTGATGCCCGCGACTTCGTACGCGTAGTGAAGTATTCATCCTGCTTCCGACCACTTTCCGTCCCACCCAATGGCCCCAATTCACTATGATAAATTGGTGATTCCTTGCTCCGAAGAATCGTCGTATCCTTCATTAATAAACGACATCTGCGAAATTTGTATTATCTATGACGCGTCATATATATGAATATATGAATTCGTCATAGAGATGTCGTTTATTAATGAAGGAATCGACGTTATTTCGAAGAAAGAAATTACCGAGTTGACATATTGAATTGAGGCCCTGCTCTGGTACTGATGTCCCACTCCTATCCCGTTACCGTCCCGCTCCCATCGTATCACAGTCCCACTCTTATTCCGTTACCGTCCCTCTCTGCTCGCGATCCTTTTTCCAATCCTAACCTTTATCGTCTTCCCTAGCAAACCTCCTATCGTGTTATTGTTCCCCTCCTGTACCATTACCATCCCCTTCCTAAATCCTTATCGTACCACTCTGGTCCCTATATAATTACCAAATTTTCTAGCCCTAATTTCAATTGTGGGTCATGTGTTTATAGTTTCTTTGACCAAGTATCAAACGTACCGTACGTATATGTATATTCAGTAGTTCTGAGAATAGGTTTATAAATAATTTTTATACCTCTAAGTGTTAAGGGTGGCTCACCCCAAAAAAAAACTTTCTTTTCAGGTGACAAAAAAATTTGACAAAAAACTTAACTGTACTTTTTAACTAAGGTCGATAGCCGATCAATGGGTTCTGTTTTGCTAAACTCCTCCGCTTGGGAGCAGCAAAATAGCAAGTTTATATTGTACACTCCATTGCAATAAAAGATTAATACTGTTGACTAATATTTACAGAATTCGTTGTATATATAATTTAAAAATAAAAAATATACAATGAATATAAAAAATGTATTTCCACTCATATACCACATACGCACACACTTTCAATAAATAAAATATATTTTCATACTCTAGAAATAATTCATATGGCAAAACAACGTTTGCCGGGTCCGCTAGTAAACATATATTTTCTTTACAAACTTTACCACCCGTTTTAACCTGTCAGGGGATGGTACTCTAAACAATGGTAATAATACATGTGTCAATAGATTTTTTGGCTAAGTATATGTAAGCATTTTGGCCAAAAGTCAATCGTCGTAGCTCCAGAAAAAATATTGTATGTCGCAGGGAAATGAGGATACCAGGGATTTCATGAAATCCCTAGCGATACGACGTACAGTTTTAATAAATAGGCTCTCACCAGAACTCTCGCTTTGTCATCCCTGCGCACCACTCGCGCACTCGACCATCACTCCGCGCTTTTTATATACACTCTAGAGGTAAAAGCTAGTCGGACCGCGGAGAAGTGGTCCTTCCTATACATGATTATACCATCCCTAGGAATTTCGCGAAATCCCAGATATTCTCATTTCCTGATTTGCGACACGTACGGTCAACGACAAAAGTTGCTGAATATTTGTAAATCTTCGATTGACTACACCTTGAGTATTACTTACTTTTCTGAATGTTGCATTTTAAAAGTCTATTAAAGTATTGTACGTATAAAGAAATTGCAAAAAATTGCATTACGTTAGAATTCATTTCTTTTGCCTAGTCTAGTCTATATACCAAGTTTTTCTTTCACCTTATAAACAAAGGTTTTTCACTAAAATATTTGTCATCCCATTTAGACCTTTTAAGATGTTTAAATAGTGGTAAAACATGTGCGTATAGTATCTTCGATTAGTATTTGTACCAAATTTCACCGTCGTAGGTTTAGAAAAAATGTTAAATTCCACCTTGCTTAACGTTTTTAGAAGTTCATTAATATTGTGAGTTTCATTTTAATTTATTAATTTTGTTTGGTCTGTATACAAAATTTCATTGCTACAACTTCATAAACAAAAATTCTCCATACAAACTTTACCAACCTGCATAACCCTGTTATGGGGATGATTTCAAAACATGGTGGAATACGTGTTTAGAATTTTATTGGTTGAATATTTGTAACAAATTTCAACATCGTAGCATTGGAATATATTTGATACTTTCCACCCTGTTTAACCTTGTTAGAGGGTGAATTTAGTAAATGCTGAATTACGTTTCAATTTATTTCTTTTGCTTACTATGTGTACCAAATTTAATTGCCATAACTTCATGAACAAAGATTCTCCAGATACACTTAACAACCCCGTTTGAACCGGTTTAGGGATGATTCCAGCGAAATGGTTAAACAGGTGTTTAATGTTTATCTGTCTGAGTATATGAAACGAATTTCATCGTCATAGCTTCAAAAAATGTAACTTCATTTCACCTGGTTATGGGTAGATTTAAAAAAAATGTGAATCACGTTTTAACTATCTCCTTTTTCTTAGTTTGTGTACCAAGTTTCATCATAACCACAAACTTCATAAATAAAAAAAGATTTTCTATACAAACTTTACCACCCTGCCTGTTGGGGGATGATTTCAAAAAATGTGAAATATATATCTATAATTTCATTGGCTAATCACATATACCACATTTCATCGCTGTAGCTTAAAAATAATAATCTTTACTTTCCACCCTGTTTAACCCTGTTTAGGGATGATTTTCAAAAATTATCAATCACGTTTTAATTATCTTCTTTTACCAAGTTTTATCATAGCCACGAATTTTCATAAACAAAGATTTTCTATATAAATTTTACCACCCCGCTTAGGCTTGTTAGGGGATGATTTTCAAAAAATTGTGAAATACATTCTAATAATGTTTTATCAGGAATGTACCAAGTTTCATCGCTATAAACAAAGATTTTTTATGTAAGCTTTACCACCTCGTTTAACCCAGTAAGGGGTTGATTTTTGAAAAATGCTGAAAACATATTTTTAAACTTGATCAAAATTAATTTATATACCCTTTTTCTTTACTGTAGCTACAGTGTCGCATTAATAAAATATCCTACTCCATACAAACTTTGCGGCCCTATTTAATTACCTTAGGGGTTGAGTTTTGAAAAGTTACTGAAATCATATTTTTATATGCTTATGTTTAGTCAATTTACTAAGTTTCATAACTTTACTAAAAAAACCTACACCATGGAAATTTTGCTGCCCCAATAAATGACCTTAGGGGATGAATTTCGCAAAATGCTGAAAACAAGTTCCTATTGTTTACATGCTTAATGCTCACACAAAATTTGATAACTACTGGTCAAGAAATAATCACTGCAGCATACATTATAGTTTCCGCATTCCAATCTAAAAAACCATACTAAACCCCCCTTAAGGGTTGATTTTCAAAAAACTGTGATACATGTGTTCTTTTATTTCTTTTGCATAAAATACTGCCAAAGTTTCGTGACCGTGCGACAAAAGAATTTTTTTTCTCCATACATCCTTTATGACCCCATTTGACCCACTTTAAGGTCAAATTTCGAAAAATCCGTTCTTAAATAACGCCTTCACTACTTGTAGAATACGTGGTCCAAATTTCAGGTTTCTACGTTAAGCGGTTTTGGCTGTGCGATGATTGTAGAAAAAAACCCTGTTCTTTTATTATATAGATTACCGTATCTGCGTAGTGTGTGACACGCTTAAAACAACTAGATCTAAGATGGCGCTAGTGTTATGTATATACAATTTTTATCTAGGGTGTTATGTAAGCCACAGAACCAAAGATATTTGTTTTTGCACAGCACAATCATAAGCGTGTTTTGTAAATATCGCCGTCGATTATCGATTTATGTCCCACATTTTAATTGGCGTGGTGCTTTCCGAACACGAGCAACTCTTTATTTTAATAGTCTAAAAAGGAAATTTAAAAAACCCCAGTTAAAACCATAGCTGTGGTAATGCACTGCTCTCATTGTGTATAAACATAATGTAAATTGAACAATATTTGTGTTGTAACACTGTGAGAGATCGCGGTGTGAAACAATACCTCGTTTGTGTAACCTCCCTCGCCGAGTATCTATCCGATCCGAGCTCAGAGGATAGTGTTATTCCTCTGAGGATCCGAGGTTGAACCGTGAACGGCTTGTAACTGTTGGTGCCGTGTTGTGTTTCGGTATCGATCGGTGCGCCGCGCCGCGTGGCAGAGCGACCGCCAACCATGCAGCCGCCACTGGTCATCAAGCAAGGCGCGAGCGCCGTACCTGTCAGCATGCAGCCTGGCATGGTAACAGTGCCCATGACAGTTAACTCCAGCATGCCCAATGTGATGACTCTGAACAAGCAAGGACCGGGAGGGCAGAATGTGGTTGTGACCACTCAGAACTTGGGCGGCGGGCAGCCCGCTATAATTCCAAATGTACAGATACTGAACATGAGACCGGGTGCGCCATCAGTGGCAGCCCAGAAATCTGTAGCTGCAGTTTCTCCAAGGGTGGTCATCGGAGCACCTCAAGTAGTTGGTACACGCGCTGCAGCCCCTGGTGTAAGTGGATTGTTAACATTGACATGTCTACACTGTTCATATTTTCATCAACATTAGCACTCAGTTGTCACTCGCTTTAACTTTTACTTTTGACTGATTGGATAGAAATAAATAGGGTTTGTTTTACAAAATTGTTCATTGACATCTGATATTTTATTTTCTCCCACAAGTGGCTGTTATCTATTGTGTAATAACTTTCAAATTAACAACAAGTGGTATATTTGAGTCCCTGTATCTCACTTGCAACTGGACTTCAAGTTGCAATAGCAAGTTATCATTCATCTATTATAGTCTTCTATTTTCGCCTTTTGTTTTTGTATTTTGTGTTTTAATTACCCATTGAAATCCGAGCATGTTATTGTAAGGAATTTGATTGATGAGGATTAGTTAATATGATGAATGTATGATAAAATTAAGCAATAAGATAATTTTTGATATTCATCAGTCTGAAGTTGTCCCTCAATAACAATGAAATATCTAGAACTGCTTTGTACATAACAGCCAGCACATGGATCAGTATATAAATAACATCACTTACTCAGGCTTGATAAACTCAATAACATTAACATTTTCTACACTCCCTTATCACCATTACTCATTACTGCAACATAATACAATATTGAAAATTGTTTGAAGCAAACATACACCCATGGTATCTGAATATAGATGAGATGACTTCATTATCTCGTGGAAATGTATCAAGATGTTGTAAAATGCTTCAAATAATGTTCCCAACCATGGCTGTATCAACTACATCATATATTTCACTGTTGTCATGTTGCATGTTTGGAATCTACCTATTCAATATTGTTATGTCCTGCTGGCACTGCAACATGGCTGAGCTTACACCTGAGAATTCTGTTTCTTCAACTTTGTCGCTAGGAAACAAGAACCAGAATTGGCTTCCATGATTTTTTAGAAAACTGGCACAATGTGTGTTGCTTAAATTGAAAGTGCATCAGAAAGCAGTTCCTGTAATGTGGCAGATTTTTTAAACTCCAAACAGAAGACATCCAGATGATCTACAGCGTTAGACATTCACAGCTTTTTGCAATGTGAAATCGAATGTATTCATAATGTTTGTCTCAAATAAAGACATTGAACACAATACATAAACTAACACTACTCACATTAATACTCCACTATATGTATAATATAGTCCTTGATTTCATGATGTTCAACAAAATAGGTTAATTATTTATTTCAAATCAGGCCATGCCGTTGACCTTCTCTATTAATTAAGAAATATTTATTTTTATAGTTACATATATAGTATATTAATATATCTTATACAATATTATTATTATATTGTTTATTTATAGTGTACATGTATATATCTAATTGTAGCAATGATAGTGATATATTTCTCTTTATCATCTTCAGATAATAACTGCAATGATGACAGCTTTGTATAAACCCTCTCTTTCTGAAAGTCTCGAAATATTTTTTTTCTGATGTACATGACAGAACCGGTTTACCGGTTTAGATTCAGATAAAATTAAGACTTTACACTATCTTTCTAACATCTCGACTCCTGACCATTCTCCATTTTTATTTAATCATATCTCTGCTTGTGATGTTAAGAAGAGCATATTATCCATTACATCCAATGCTGTCGGAATAGATGGTATAAGTCGTAACATGCTGATCCCTATAATTCTTGACATCATACTTCCTATCCTTTGTCACATCCTAAATTTTTCCAAAATTTTTTTTTTTTTTTGGTAAAATACCGTCGATATGGAAAGATGCGCAAATCATCCCCTGCCCAAGAAATCCAATCCCAAATCGTTCTCGGAATACCGTCCAATATCCATCCTTCCCTTTTTGTAAAAAAACCTAGAACGCCTCGTCCACAACCAGCTGAACTCCTTTCTTGTCACTAATAATCTCCATAATCCTCTTCAATCTGGGTTTCGACCTGGCCACAGCACAGTAACTGCTTTAGTCAAAATTACCGATGACATCCGTTTTGGAATGGAAACCGGCTAGTTAACTGTGCTGACATTGCTTGATTTCAGCAATGCTTTTACACCGTCGATTACAACATCCTCCTAGCTTTACTTCGCTCAATTAACATATCTCCAATGGTGATTGACGGTTTCACAGTTACGGTAGCACAGAAGATAATTTTTCATCTTGGTGCCATACGACAGCCAGTGTGCCGGAAGGCGGCGTCCTATTTCCTCTTTTATTTGCAATTTTTATTAAATCCATATCTCATCATCTCACTTCTTCCATTCCTACCACCTGTATGCGGACTATCTCCAAATTTATTCACAAGCTCCACTTAATCACATTACTGAAGCCGTCGACATTGTTAATGCTGACTTGTGTCGCATATCCAAGTGAAGCAATGCCTACGGCCTTAAAGTTAACCCGCTCAAAACTCAAGTTTTAGTTGTAGGCAGTTCCCGGTCAATCAGTAGGATAAATTGGAATGCACTGCCACAAGTTGTATTTGACGGAGTAAATATCCCTTACAGTGAAACTGTCAAGAACCTGGGAGTCATTTTCGACCGATGTATAACGTGGGGTCCTCAATTGGAGGCTACGAGCCGTAAAATATTTGCTTCTGCAGGGTCGCTGAGAAGACTTCGAAAACTTTTACCTACTGCAACTATAATTACGCTTGCAGTCTCTCTTACTCCCTATACTTGACTACGCTGACGCCTGCTATTTAGACCTCACAGAAGACCAACTTAACAAACTTGAGTGACTTCAAAACTTTGCAATTAGGTTCATATTTGGCTTACGCAAATATGACCATGTCTCCACCATGACCATGTCTCGACTTTCGAACCATGCTCAAGTGGCTTCCAATTCGCCGTCGCCGGAATACGCACATCCTCTCACTTCTGTATAATATTTTATTTAATCCCTCTTCTCCTCAATATCTCAAGGAACGTTTTCAATTTCTACACGCGTCTAATCTCTGTTCATAAAGGTCATCAGAAAAGCTCTTGCTCATAACTCCAACACACAGTAGTTCGTTTTGCGATCACTCCTTCACCGTGGAAGCAGTTAGATTCTGGAATGCGCTGCCAGTAAAAATCAAACGCTCCCCATCTCTGGCCACATTCAAAGAACGTATTAAAAATTATATTTGCCCACTTAAGAATAATTAATATGTTTTGCTATTGTTTTATTTATCCGTTCACTATAATATATGTATAGGTATTTATAATTATATATTGTATGTATGTAGAGATATATGTATATTAATTAGCTACTTATATAAGTTTATTTATGTAGTCATATGTATAAATAATTAGATATTGTATTTTATATCTTGTGTAAGCCCTTAGTATATCTTTTATAACTTCTATCTTCACCGCCGTCCGTTTATGTTTCGTTATTCCTCTCCATCCAAAGGTTATCTGGAAGAGATCGCTTTGAGCGATAAGACCGCCCATTGTTACACCATTGTAAACATTTAACTTGTACTTTATTTCTGTTTTTAAGGTGAATAATAAAGTGTTTATCTATCTATCTATCTTCTCTGGTCACATTAAGAAAACGTAGATAATGCTCACATGTGTATATAACGAAGTAATCTATGCTATCTATGTATGAAGGCTCACTGTCACACTGCCTGTCCTCGCTAACCCTGAAATAGCTCCGATCCCTGGGTCCGCAGTATAGACGTTGCACATCATCTCTACGTTTTAATAGTATACTCAGTCAATGTGTTATTATTAACAAATGACCTGCTTAGAACATTTCTAGATATTATTTTAGGTAACACCATTGTTATCATTAGAAAGTATTGGTTCAGCGAGCGAATTAGGTGAAAATTGAAACTAGGCGTTCATTTTTAGATTACGCTGCTTCAACCGGGGCAGCAGGGTCATTTGTTGTTAAAGACTGAGAATGGTCAATACCAGCTGCTGAGGGTCGGCCCCGCGCCTGCGACCAGCACGCTGGCGCCGCCGCCCTCTCAAACTATCCGGCTGTCGACCGTGCCGGCAGTAAGTAGGCACCGCCACTCCGCTTCTCACATGCCTCATCCTCAAGTCGTGCCTCTCGCGCCCCTCCCGCCTCCCGTCCTGCCCCACCCCCTCCGTCAACTAGCCCCGACCCAACGCTAACTGAACATGGACAATTATTTCGCATAACTGTCGCGAAATACTTACCTTTGTTCAATTTCCTCTCGCGATCATGCATGTACAAAAATGGTGAAGGTGCATGTTCTAAGGTAATTAACAAGGTAAGATCCTAACCGGAACAATCATCATTGTATATTTTTAAAATACTAATATCCTATCGACTCATTATAGTTTTATGTAAGGCGTGAATGTCCCGTTTGGTCGTATGGTTGACAAGCGAGCTCCTTACATTTTCAGCTTTAGCACTTCGTAGCCTGCATTTTGATGAAGTATCAGTGTCGTGTGTTGTAGCTATAGCCAGTTAGCCAGGCGTGTCGAGGTCCACGTCGACGTTCGCGCCTGACATGGAAGGCAGTAGCGATTCTTGCCATCCTTTCCGTTTGACTTTGCTTGAGAATGTGCGCTTGCTCCGCTCCGGTGCCTGCGTGGCGCGATAGTGCAGGAACGTGACGAGTGTATTGTTGCGCAGCACCCAGGCGTGGCGACGGTGTCGACGAGCGTAGCGCCGGCCATGCCGAGCCAGCTCCAGAGCCCGATGGCAGCGCCCGTGGTCCACGTCTCGGGCGCCACCTACACGTCCGCCCCGCAGCAACATCAACAACAGCAGTCGCAACACCAACAGCAGCAGCAGCAGCAGCATCAGCAACAAGCCCAACATCAGCAGCAACACCCGCAGTTCCAAACTCAGTATCAGCCACAGTATCAGTCGGCACATCATCCTCAACACCAACCACAGCAACAGTCGCAACAACAGCAACATCACCAGCCCGCTAGCACACCCACATACGTTGTAAGTATCTATAGTATATATGTCGAACTATCTGTATAATATATAGATAGTTCGACTCGGGGTTCGATCTAGTTTACGAGGTATGTGCCATTCTTCCCGTGAACTAGTTGTTATATGTTAGCGCTAAAAAAAATTGCTATTTTTAACCGACTTCAAAAAGGAGGAGGTTTACAATTCGACGGTAAGTTTTTTTTTTTTTTTGTGTGTTTGTTACGCGATTACTCCGCCAATTATGCATTGATTTCGATGATTCTTTTTTTGATTGGTCGGTAATACTTCAAAGATGGTCCCATATAAATTTTATCGAAATTCATTAAGTAGTTTTTGAAAAAAATTGCAAAAACAAAAAATATAAGTTTAATCTTCAAGTCGATTCTTGTTTTTTTCGTAACCAACTTTCTAAAGGTGGAGGTTTGTATTCGACTGCTTCACCTGCTTCACCCAGGGTTGACTTCCGGTGAGGGAACTCCTCAACGGTGAATAGTACAGACACAACATTTCGTAAATGGATTTAACCATAATAGCCTGTTCTAAATTCCATGATACACCCAGGATTGACTTCCGGCGAGGGAACTCCTCAACAGAGATATAGGACAGACATGAAATTTTTTTGTACATGCATTTAATTGTGATAGCCCTTTTTAAACTTCGTCATGATGTGGCTTCTAGATCATAAAAGCTTGTCTTTAAAAACTTTTTGAATTAATTTAATTAAAACTTGTTTTTCACTAAAAAGGGTAAAATAAATTATTTTTCAAAAAAAACTAAACCGACTTCAAAACCACAAATGGCACTCAAAAGTAAAAAATAAATTAATATAATTATCATAAGCGCTACCCACTCATATATTTGAAGTCGGTGCCAGCCAAGTCTAAAAGGTAGTAGGATAGATACTATCTACAAGTAGTACTTACTATATACATAGTATTTATCTGCTACCTATTAGACTTGGCTGGCACCGACTTCAAATATATGAGTGGGTAGCGCTTATGATAATTATATTAATTTATTTTTTACTTATGAGTGCCATTTGTGGTTTTGAAGTCGGTTTAGTTTTTTTTGAAAAATAATTTATATCATAACAGTAACTGATTAAGCCATTATTATCAAAATGAAAACTTTATTCATATTGTATTTTTATGCAATAAGTTCCAGGTTTTAGTAAAATGACACTAGTATCCATTCTATAATCACAAACATAGGATAAAGTCTTAAAAATAGTGCAAGATATACAGAAGCTGATGTTTAATATTTAGCGCTATCTAGTTCACGTGGCATTGATACGAGGGTGCGTTTTTAAGTTCGCGGAATGGGGGGGAGGGGATAATAATAGGTCATTATCGGGATGGCCACGACTTCAGCCACTCAATATTAGTATAAATACCAAGTTTTATCTTAATTGGATCATTAGTCTCTGAACTATCGTCAAGCAAACAACTCAATCGGGAAGAAAGTGTGAGTTATGGAAAAAATCGAGTACCGTGCCGTAATAAAGTTCCTTACCAAGCAAGGAAAGTCAGTTCAAAATATACTGGAAGAGATGGAATCCGTTTATGGGGACTCTTGCCCGGGTAAAACCATGGTTTACAAGTGGCACAGTCTCTTTAAACAAGGCAGGACCTCACTTGAAGACGACCCTCGGCCCGGACGGTCGACCGAGGTGACTACTCCGGAAATCATTAAAAAAGTCGAAAAAATTATATTGGAAGATGCCAGACTAAAGAAGAAACAGCTTGCAGAAATGGTTGGAGTATCGGATACGACAATTTTCAAAATTCTACATGATCATCTTGGCATGACAAAGGTCAGTGCAAGATGGGTGCCAAGAATGCTCACGCCGCCTCAAAAACAACGCCGCGTGGAGTGTTCTCGCACGTTTTTGGACCTCTGTAACGAAGATAAGGATGGACTTTTAAGTCGAATTGTTACTGGAGATGAAACTTGGGTTCATCATTATGAACCTGAGTCGAAACAGGACTCTATGCAGTGGCACAAAAAAGGCACACCACCACCCAAGAAGTTTAAAGTGTCACAATCGGCTGGAAAAATCATGGCAACAGTGTTTTGGGATTCGGAAGGGATCCTGTTGATCGATTATAAAGATAAAGGCGTTTCTATAACCGGACAATACTACGCTTCCATCCTCGAGAGGTTAAAAGAAAGCATTAAAGAAAAAAGGAGGGGAAAATTAACCAAAGGTGTCCTTCTTCTACACGACAACGCGCCAGTTCACAATAGCCGTGTTGCTTTGGCTGCCCTGCATAACGTGGGCTTCGATATTTTAGATCATCCATCCTACAGCCCAGACCTGGCTCCCAGTGATTACTACCTCTTTCCAAAACTCAAAAAAGAACTTCGTGGGAAGAAATTTTCTACTGATGAAGAAGTGAAGGACGCGGTTTCAGCCTATTTTTCAGACAAAGACAAAACATTTTTTTATGAAGGTATACATAAGCTAATTGAAAGATCTGAAAAATGTATAAGGGTAGCAGGTGAATATATTGAAAAAGAAAAATAATTTTGTATTTTTATTTACACTTCTTACCCTCCATTCCGCGAACTTAAAAACGCCCCCTCGTATGTGCGAAGTCTTTATCACGAATTAGTTAGCTTACATTGGTGTTAGCCGCACTCAATACGACTTATTACTATTACTAATAGTTTATGTGTTGGACCATCACGCCTTAGGTACATATAATGTGTAAAAATGGTCCACCAAAAACGCACTTAACATATGTTTTCTCAAACACAAATTCCATTCGATGAAACGAGTACTTACTGCATAGTACAATTAGCGACTATTATGACGGAAAATAAGACCGCTAGGTTTAAATTATAGACGCTAGGTTTAGATTTCCTCCATATGGAGGAAGTTGCCGGCAAAAGCTTATAGTAAAAATACATATTAACATTCATATTCTTATAATAACAACTATCTAATTCTAAAGGCTTCTTTTCCCTTGTTGTTGGCGTCGTGGCTACTTAAAAAATATTTATATTTATTTGGCTTTCTTTTTTTACTTTAGCGAAACGGGTTAACTTCCACAGAGTTTGAGTTGCTAAGGTGTTAGAAAGAGCCGCACGTGACGACGTTTCCCTTTTCTAAGCTTCTGGAACGTTTCGTAACAACGTGACAAACTTTTGGCTGTCCGTAGGTATGTTTATTACATTCAGTACAGTCTTGCTTTTGTAAAGACCACATCAAGACGCGCCGAAGTTTTGCATTTAAACTAATAAATTTCACAAATTAAATTGAAATCGTATTGGCAAGTTGCAGTAATCATCAAGTTGTAAATCATGTCTCGTCTATTACTTTCACCTATCGAACATTTCCTGCAACAGAAACCGTCGGATAACACCAAAGAGAAGTGCCGGAACTTCCTGGCCAATTTGCTGGACCTGTCGTCCAAGGAGCCTCCCTCGGTGGAGATCAACGTGAGGAACCTCATCCAGGAGCTGATCGACGCCCAGGTCGAGCCAGAGGAGTTCTGCGACAGGCTCGAAAGGCTGCTGAATGCAAGCCCGCAGCCGTGCCTCATCGGGTTCCTCAAGGTAACTTACCATTTTACGTGTAAACGTTTGTTTTCTTGCAAAGGCCGCTCTCCGTTGTACATTATTTTGTATCTGTGTTGACCATTAGACTCAATTTTAACTTGAAATGGCAATACGTCCATGAGATAGCTAGTAGAGATCTTTGCCTGAGATGTTTAATAATCAAAATAAAGACCACAACTGCTTTGGGCTTTTCTCCATTTCTTTTTTTTTAATATAGCCATCCGGACCAAGTTTCCAATATTAACTTATTATGTAGGGTATTAAGCAAAATCACATGTTCCTCACCACTGGACTCTGTTGTCAACAGAAAAGCTTACCGCTTCTCCGCCAGTCTCTAGTGACAAAGGAGCTAGTGATCGAGGGTATTAACCCGCCGGCGCTGCATGTGGCTTTCCCCACCATGCAGCAGCCCGCACCCGCGGCCGCACCCCAGTCTGTGCCCGTGCCCGCACCCGTGCCTCTGCAAGTCATGCCATCCACCAGCGCCGGTCCTTCCGTGGTGAGTCACTTACTGTTACCGACGGCATACGTACTGCCGTTTTCAATGGTTTACAAGATATTGAAGTTCTTCTTGAAAGCAGAATCCACGGTATCATGAAAAATAATACTATAATTGATTGATCTTTGTTGAATGTTATAAGAAAGTTCTATTCTATTTTAAACGTCGAACGAGTAATGAGGAAAGATATATCCCTATATGAATATCGCTTGATCGTCAATCATAAACAAATCTGTTTACAGATAAATATAATTATATACTTGACCTATTGCGTGATGTCTTCATACAACGTCAGATAACAAAACTGCACCATCTATTGACCTGCATTAATAATAATTGAATTATAATTTTCGTAGCGCTCATAGAGTAGCTTGCCTTGTGTTTCAAAACAGGTCTGCAGCGGACACCAATAGGACAGGTGACCGTTTTTAAGGTATTTACATCTGAGCGCTACCTTGCTTCGGAGGCCACTTTATGCCGTCAGTGCCGGTTGTTGTGTTAGGACAGCAATCGATAGGCCATGTTGGAGGCCTTCGGGCGGTCTACAAACTGCGACCCGAGGTTCGATTATAATTTTTTTACATATATTCATCAAATTGCCATCGTTTTCAAGTGACTTTGGCCACACTCGATCAGTTCCCAAAATACATTGAAATAGTTGCGTTGGTTATATCGTCGGTTGGTCCGACGTCTTGTGCGTATGAGACGTATGGATTACGCGGCGGCGGCCGGCGCGTTCATTGTTTTCCAATAAGTGATTTGGTGGCTACGCTTGCCTATCTAGAACAAAATATAAACAAATACATACACCCAACAATCACATACATAGATCTTGACCCCTTACTAGGATTCCCTACTAGGATAGCCTAGACCACCTCCCCGCGCACTTCACCTCATGCCACCATTTGGTTCCTAAAATATGTTATTGCGCAGCCGTCTGCGCGATGTTCAGACTCGCCAAGTTACGTTGGCCGTACTGTAAGTAGGTAAACTCAAATATCTGTTCGCAAGACAGCGCTATGAGGTGCATTTATTATTAGTATACGCGAGGTGGGTGTACAGTCCACATCACTGTACATAACCTATCTCTAAAATGTAACTTTGACTTAATCTCTCGTTTGGTAGTCGACAAGTCAGCAACAGTATATCAATAGTAGATTGTATCATAAGGGAGCAAAATAATATTTTTACGGCGAGGGCGCTTTTTTGAATCCAGAGCGAAGTGAGGGATTCTAGAGTAGAATCCCGAGCGTAGCGAGGGATTCTTTAGTAGAATCCTGAACGTAGCGAGGGATTCAAAGTACGTCGCCCGAGCCAAAAATATATTTTGCGCCCGAGTGATACACTCTACTTTTCATCACCCACTATGAGAAAATAAAAGCGCCTCATATTTTATTGTAATATTTTTATTTAATAAAACATAGAGTAACAACTAAATTGAAATTAAATAGTATCCTTTATTAAAACAACTAAAAACAATGAATTTCTAACAATCCGTGAAAATTTACGAAAACGCGGGCTGTAGTTCGCGCTTTTTTAATTTGTTTTTTTTTTTTCATTCATCCGGCGGCGTGACTATGGGCCGTCGTACCAGCCAGTCTTTATTCAAACAATATTTGCGTTCGATTTCTTTGGTGCTGAACACTAAGATGTTCCAAATTCAAAAAGTGCGCGGCAAAGATAATTGCGGCGCACTTATAAAGAGGATTAAAAACTCATTACTGCCCGCTAAAAGTTTCTTATAGAAAACACCACCTTTGGGTGCACATAAAGGCGAACCAAGTCGTCCTTTTCGAATAGATGGGATGAAAAATGAATTTCCGTCTATGCAACGAACAAAAAGAGATAATGTCGTAGCAATGCAATACAATGGTTCCTTATTTGTATACTTTTTTATGATCATATCATAAAAATATTCATATTTTATCCGATCCCCTTTAATCATTCCATTTTCTGAAGTCGAGCCCGTAGATAGAAAAACTGCAAAATCCTATTCTAACGAAGGGACGGGACCTTAAGTATTCAGTAAGGCCAAAGATTGCACCGGGCTGCGTTGTCAGTACTAGAATCATTTGAAGTGCGGACCGGCTGGTCGGCGGACGGGGCGCCATCAGTGAGCGCAGAATCGGTTGATATAAAGTAATCTGTACCACAAATGAGGTACGGCCGTAAGTTTTTCGTACGCTGGCCATTAACTCTATTACAATATCAGTCGGATGAGGGCAGCTCGAACCGACGCTGGCCCTGCCGCCGGCACTGCCGCTGGCGCTGGCTCCGGCGCTGCTGCCTGTTCCCTGTGCCCGGTGGAGCAAATACAGTTGGCTTCGCTGCAGGTGCGTCTCATGGTTGCAAGAGATGCCACATCAAATATTTTTCAGTTTTAAGAAATGTCCATTCGTTTTCCGATATATTTTTACTGCTGCGCCCCGCGGCTTCGCACGCGCGGATATTGATATTTTACAAGTAAGAAAACTATTCGGCTGCGCTGTTATAATTATTTCCGAATCTATCATGAGTCTGTATTGTGAACTCGCTTCAATTGTTATCCACGTGTTCGACAATTTGATCTCGTATTTCCCGTGCCAAACATTGGTTGCTGTATACTCGTAAAATATACGAAATTGCCCTAAACAGACTATTAGTTTATTTGTACCGAGTTTTGAGTGAATCGAACCATGGAATAAAATATTCACTGAAAAATTCATATAAACTTTAGAGCTCCCACGCACCCTCTTAGGGGTAGTTTCGATAAAATGAAAAATACGTGTTTGATTTTATTTATGTTAAAGTTTATTTGTACCAAATTTTGAGTGAATTGAACCAAGGAACAAAATGTTTCCATACAAACTTTACCATATTCAAGAATTTGTTTAGCCTATGTGTGAATTAAGTATTTAAACTATGTACATTACAAATTTCGTCAAAATCAGTTCAGTAGTTTTGGTGATACGTGGTAACAAACATCACACACACAAACATTCGCATTTATAATATTATAATTAATAGTAGTAATTAGAATGAATAGTTTAAATAATTATAGGTACGTAAAATTAATGTTTATAATAATTTTGCACTCTTTATTAGAGAAGTTAAATTGTTGAGCTATTATTTGAAAATTTAGCTTTTCCGTATACGTCTTTGTACACCTACATAATATATTGTCAAACATGCAATAACTTTACTAGGAAACTAATTTATAAAATATACTTACGTAATGTATGTCCTACATGAAGCCATCACTTAAGAATAGATCATATAAAGACCTTTTCGTCTTTACCATATGTATATTATTAAGTAGGTACGTTCGTTCAGATATAAATGGCAACTTCTGCAACCAGTTAGGACCATTTCCGCAGCTGTTGACTATCGACGTATGGATGACATGAATGTCTCATGAGATAAAACAAACATAACATAAGGTACAATTGCTACAGCTCCTTATTTGTTTAAGTTGATATAATTTCAACTTTCCTTTAAAAATTTATATTTAAGATATGATTTAATTTTTAAATAGGTGTTATAGGTACCTCGTGATAAGATAGGATGGAATGGAAACTACGTATTGAATTATCTTTAGTAAAACTGAATAGACTCATTTAGAAGTTGTGCCGAATAATTTTAATTTCTGTCGTATTTAACATCCTCGTACCAAGTTTATGCGTTGAATCTAACCCCAGTAGATATAATGCATGATACATGTATTCTAAGTCATGTGTGATATAAAACAGAACATATAAATTTGGTGATGATTGTAAACAGTACTATTTTCATGCCCAACTGGAAATGATAACAACTAGATGTTTTTGTGAATGTCAACTTTTCTGGAGGCTGATTGGATTCAGCTCCCTATCGTATGTGTTTAAATAATTGTGCGTCTATGAATTGTAACTATAGTCATTTTTATATCCAACAATTATTTATACTGTAACTTGTATTTTGATGTCTGCATGTTCATATGGTAACCATAACGTAAGTAAATCCGCATGCTGACCCACGTAAGGGCTGACGCTGTTTGAGACGGGAACGAGCTTGCGTGAGATGAATGCACGCTTGATTCTTTAATTTCGACCAATAGCGATGACGCGGTCGACGCGACGGTCGATCATGAGATTGACGCAAGGCCTATCATTAGTGTTGGCTCTAGTCCTGCGCTGTCTGACTTTATTTGTTCACTCCATAATTATATATAAACTCATATTTGTCGTACAGAAACACGCATCGAAGCCGGGTAGTACTATCAACGTGCTGCAGAATATACCAGTTCACACGAAGATCAACGTGAGCAAGGGCGGCAGCGGCAAAAGCATGACGGTCAACAAACAGCCCAACTTTCAACGAGCTGGCGCTTCGTCCGCCGCACTATCTACTGTATTGACTCCTGGGAAGTCTGTACTTAAAGACAAAGAGCGCAAGTCAGCGACTCAGTTCGCGCAACAGTATTCGGATGATAAGATGGCGGGTGATGATGATATTAATGATGTGGCTGCCATGGGAGGCGTCAATCTGGCCGAAGAGACGCAGAGGATCCTGGGCTCCACTGAGATGATTGGCACACAAATCAGGTGAGCCTTTGCTGATAGGCTAGAGTAATTAAATAAAGGATTAAAGGCTATTTGTAAATGAATGTTTATCTAGCATCATAGACGCAATTATAAATGTCTTATTATCACAATGACTTTACCACTGTCCGGAAAAAGTGATCAACTTGTCAGGTTTGATAGGATATACCTATCAAAAGCAAAATTCGTTATTTTCCATATATTTCTCAATCCAATGCCCATCCAGGTCTTGCAAGGAGGAGTATCTAGTCCCGTTGCCAGCCATGCAGGCCCGGCTTAAGGAGATAGCCGCGGCTAAGGGCCTGGGCGAGCCAGGGCCGGACGTCGCGGCGCTGCTCAGCCACGCCCTACAAGAGCGGCTCAAGAGCATCGTCGAAAAACTCGCCGCCATCGCTCAGCACCGCATCGACCTGGTAATAAAGGTATCAGAGTTGTAGTAGTGGGACAAGCTCGTTAGGGGTGTGACAAACTCGCTAGGGGTGTGACTAGTGTGCCAGAAAGAAAGCTTTGTTGAGAGTTCATTATAACTTCATCATCAACGGCCATATTACCTTCATCGAACATTACAGTACATTGTTCTGTTTCACAAATGCCTTATGCATAGAAATTAAATAATATTAAACATAGGACGACAAGAAACTGAATGAACATAGTCACGTTCCATTTGTATCATTGGTTACTGCAACTCAACTCTCATCTAGAAGTTGACTGTGGCGCCGGCACTAAATATCATCCATGTTCACACTTGTCACACTATATCGAGTGTACACGATTCACGCTATTCAAGTAAGACGTGAAATATTTTTTATAAAATTCTTTCTTTATACTGAGCAAAGATGAAAGATGAACTTCCTCCATCTGCCCGTTTTCCTGCGCCTGAATTTTGTATTAGTCTCCAACCGCTCAATACCGAGATTCATCTCGGGTGAATGTTCTGTTTTAAGTTCATTCCCAGTTTGTATCGTACATACGTTGCAACGTACCAGGCCAGTAAACAAGCAGAAATTTTCCACAGATCGCTTTAAAAGATGATAATGTAAATGTAGCCGGTCGTATGTAAAAGCATGTGCAACGGCCTCGTGCCAAAAAACAATATCAACAAATAATTTACTTAAGTTATTCGCAGTGCTTCTAAAGTAGCAGCATTGGTTTCTAAATTTAAAAGGATGACAAAGGAACACGGCGCCTGCGATGGAAAGCCGTCACCGTTCGTGTCGCCTATTATACCGTTTAGAGCGTATTGGTTGATACTGGGAATAATTGCTTATTCATGTATTTATAAATGTATGTTTATCTCGGTTGAGATGCTATGTTCTGCAGCTGTATAAATCATTCAAAATAGGTGTCTAACATATCTGCTGCTCCGTCAATCTATTTTGTCATAAAGGAAATGAGTTCAAGCGAGGGCATATACCTTATCGAAGTTGTATAAGTAATGAGAAGTTGAGAATTTTTGTTACAATACTTGCATATTATTGTTTTATAGTGCATTTTATCGAAAAACGTGCGAAACAGTTCAGTTAAATCTCCAAAACTAACTTAATCCTTTTGAATGCCTGATTCTTGTGCCTTTAAGATGCTTATATGAGAACGTTAAAATACACGTGAAAAGTAATCAAAAAATTCAATATAAAAGGCCGGACAAAATTTTATAAGGTTTCTTAAATTCTAAAATAAAGAAAACAAACTTCATGTGATTACTCAACAATAATAAAGAAACTATATATCAAAATAAAGAAACTCAACAACAAACTTTGTAAGGTTTCGCGTAAGAAAACTTTACTAATAACAACAGAAAAATATTAAAGGTCTTGCAGGAAAATTTGTAAGGTTGCTTTTGAAACAAAGAAAACTCAAAATAAACTTTCGAAGGTTTTGCGTGAGAAAACTTTTCAATTAACAAAAAAAATGTGAAAGGTCTTGCAGGAAAATTTATAAGGTTGCTTTTGAAACAAAGAAAACTCAAAATAAACTTTCGAAGGTTTCGCGTAAGAAAACTTTACAATTAACAATAGAAAAATATGAAAGCTCATGTACCTTATAAAGTTTTCTTTGTTTCGATTAATTTTAGTGCTTACAATCTTCCTCCATTTATTTCAAAAACCAGCGCGATTTCAAAATTGTACAATGCAGTCTCATTGCAGAAGTCTATAGTTTACGTGTACAACCGTTTGGCGGTTTTCTGCACACTTTAATAAGTTCTACATGCACTCGATGTTTAAGCAGATAAATTGCTTCGGAATGGTTTATTACACAAATTGTCTCGATGTCAAACTACGGTCGAATAGGTAAAGTTATTAGAGATGGCACGACTCTCTATGAAAGACCCGTCGGGCAACTTCGGAGTTTACCTGACCGGTAGAAAATCTATTGACGATATCTTGATCAATGTAAACTTGGACGAATCAATAAAAAGCTTACGTGAAGTTATTGCATTGTAAATCGTCATACTGGGCTTCTTTCGTATATAGCGGTTTTATATTGTGATCGGTCAATAAGCAATACGAGTACATCTCTTGCTTTAGAGTAAGTGCGCCGTATATGGACCAACGTAAGGATTTTCTCAAATCCGAGTGTTAAAATATAATCAGTCTTATTTACTTTAAAGTTTTCTATAACTATTTGGTAAGAAACACGGTAAATAAAATTCTTTAAAAACTTCAACATCTAAGAAATAATCAACATTTTCTAAAATATGTAATTTTTAGGAACTTGCAAAAAGTGGGGGTGAGGCTTAGTATGCGCTGTCCGTCGACTCGATACAACTAACGTTCTTCAGATTCAGATTCTTTATTGCTTCCATAGGCAGTACAAGGTGTAATTAAGTCAACGTACAAAGTCTCATATGGACCCCGTCGGGCACAGCAACATTAGAAGAGAGGAGGACGCAATTATTAGCATTAGTCAATGAATGTATTGTATTGTATTAAATTATATTGTAATGTAATGTCAAATGTGAGAATATAAAGTTAAAATAATCATTTAGGAGTTAAGAGTATTATTTTTCTTTTAAGAATTCGTCAATTGAGTAATACGCTTTATTAGTAAGGAACTTTTTCAATTTTTTTTATAAATTTTGTGTTATTTTGTTCACACTGAAGTTCCCTGGGTTCTTTGAGAAACGCCGTCCATATTATAAGACCGGTCCATATATGCCGCACTTATTCTACTGTGAACAAATTAGTCATAACTTGAGAACTCGGAAGTAAGGACAAGGAACGTATCTTTAATTAATAATAGAAATCTTTGTAAATGTGTGAGATTTTAAAATTAAACCTAATGTTTTAAAGGTAGGTATTGTCACACCCCAACAACAAGTCATTAGCAAAGAAAAGAAATGCTATCATTATGTCATCCAGCAGAATTTTCTTATACTGCTACATCCTCACGCTTTTTTAGTAATGAAACCAATTTTATTAAACACTCGGTAACGGATTTTTTATCGAGTATACTTTAAATTATTTAAGTTACGTTTCAAATCTGCAGCGAGACCAAGAAAAAGGTCGCGAAAGCGTGACATTGCAATGAAAGTAATACTAAACATTTTTGTCAGACTGAAGAGTGCTACGAAGTAACTCAAGATGTGAAGGGGCAGCTGAAGTTTCTGGAGGAGCTGGACCGGGTGGACAAGAAGCGTCGCGAGGATTCCGAGCGGGAGATCCTGCTGCGTGCGGCCAAGTCGCGCTCCAAGAACGAAGACCCAGAACAGGCCAAGCTTAAGGCTAAGGTAAGCCGTACCACAGGCAAGAAGTAATTACTGCTAAAAGGTTTGAAGTTTGAAGGAGCATATACCTACTGGGATTTTAGACTATTTAGAACCCAAAGGAAATGTGGTCTATATGATCGCTACGAATTTTTATTGCTGATCGAATCGGGTGCTTTTGTACTCGAAAAGTTCACGAAGCAAGATCTATTTGACATCACGTATTACTTAGGTAATTTGAAACTTTTGTTAAAAAGATCGATTACCAGCTAAAATTTTGAATGTTTTGTGAACATCACGTCCAGAAGAATTTTGACTACTTCCTTGATTGTCGAGTGCCAAGCACATCACATTCCAAAAAATTGCTTTCATCTTTAATTGTTTTAATTTCTCCAGGCTAAAGAGATGCAGCGCGCTGAGCTAGAAGAGCTCCGCCAACGGGAGGCCAACCTGACAGCCCTACAGGCCATCGGGCCGCGCAAGAAGCCCCGTCTTGACGCCCCGGGCGGCTCCGGAGACACCGCTGTCGCCAGCACTTCCTCATCCGGCGCTGGCTTTGTATGTATAGTTTCTCACTCACTTTTCTCTCTGTTCTCTCTTTCACTCTTTCTTCCTTAAGTTCTTACTATCCTTTTCTCTTTCCCTTTCGCTCTACGGCTCCCTCTATCTCTCCCCTTTAGTTCAGTCGTTATTATTCGTTATAAAGCTCAATGATAACAAACACAATTTTACATGACTCTTGGTGTCACTCTCAGTAATCCCAGTCACTTGTAACTTGTAACCACCGAACAAAGATATGCCGTCAAACGACCTAATTGTGTTTCGGGAATGTGTCGTGGTCCATCAGGGAGACAGGTCTGGGCAGTCGCAAAACTGCCGTTTTCTCAAAGATATATTTCCTCCATCTTCGGCCATGTCGTCGCTTAGCAGCAGGCGAGATAGTGGCCAATAGGGATAGCCGATGGGACCTAAACTACAATCCTTGATGGGGTTGCTCTCAAGTTTTGTAGGCTGTCTCCCGCGTAAAGTTAAATATTTAATCTATAATTCACTTGTCTACCTAATAGAAGTATGGGGCTGCGCTGCTAAAGCTAATTTAGAATCAATTCAGATAGCACAAAATAAAATTATTAAAATTCTCTTTCATTATGATTTTTTAGAATATACATCAAAAACTTTATAATGAAACTAAATTAGGTACTTAATATTACAAAAATATATTATCAACATATGTATGTATATATATATATTAGTAAAAAAGATAATGAATAAAGATATACACTCTGAAATAACATTAAATAAAAACATTCAAATTAATAATTTAAATACATGAAATGCGCATAACATATATCTCCCTTTTCCTAGAACAAACATCGGAAAAATTAAAATTTTGTATGATGGAGCACTCTACTATTCAATAAATTACCAAAATCAATAAAACAAACGGAATCACTAAACACATTTATAAAACTGCTAAAAGTACACATCTTGTTAAACGAATTGTCACTTCTATAATAATGTATAGCTGCTTACTCTTTGACTTGTTCGTGTGATCATATTTTTTATTTGTCTACCCTAGTTAAAATAAGTATTTTTGTGTTCGCCTGCATTAGCAAGGCAATTAAAGTAGTACCTTCCTTATTTTAAGTTGTTGTTGTGTAATTGTAATTTCTCTTATGTGAACTATGTTCTTTGAGAAATAAATTATATTAGACCAGAATCGCCTCTGTATGGAAATTATTTATCCCCTCAGTCTGGGCGCGGGCAGGTGGCGCTACGTACGCGGTTGAAGCGCGTCTGCATGCGCGACATGCTGTTTCTGATGGAGCAGGACAGAGACACAGCTCACTCGCTCTTGCTTTACAAGAGCTATCTCAAGTAAACGGACGCGCTGATGAAGGTGCGAGTTTGAGAGACAACAATTTGCAAGCTGTCCCAAGTTGTATGTGGTTTTTTTACTACTTTATTTTTTCTCAATTTATTATAGCAGTTTATTTGTTGTTTTTGGTGTTGTGACTAGCTTGTAATTGTTAGTATTTCTCCACAAATAAAAGAACTGAATCTAGACTGTGAGCCCTAACCTTTCGTCTCTGACAGATGGGAAACATTTGATGTCGACGTATGTTCATTATTTAATTCATACCATACGTTTAGAACGCAATGATACGTGTAATATAGCCTTGTTTCCACATTTTTAACTCTGAAAATGCTTTAAGTAATGTTAAAGTACATACCATAATTGTATTTCCTTTATTTGTTTTTCTTAAAATCTTGATAAGTAGTTACCGTATCTTAGTGGCAGCTGCTCGATTAATTCTGTTTCGCACACTGTGCAGTTGAAATGTTACCCGTCTAGCGGAGCCCTTTGGTTGGGCTCGTTAAATATACGGAACGAATGAGGATGGCCCAAAAGGCAGTTAAGTGTGTGTTGTTGTTCGTAAATTGACTGTTGAATTTGACCATTGATTGAATCATTGACGAGAATATGAATTTTAAAGTAATGACTCTTAGGGCAGAGTATTGTTTTATAACGAATATAATATTATAAATAATATGTGTACTTTAGTTGATAGGAAGCAGGAAAAAAAAAGAAAACGAAAAAAAAATATTTTTAATATTCCTTTTTTATTTGTTAATGTTATTTGGCCTGTTGTAGTTTGTATTTTGCAATTGACAACATTTATTTTTGTTATGGTATTTTTGGGAGTTTAATGTAAAATTTATTAAAACAAGACAAATCCAACAACAAGTTTACAATTTTATTCTGTTTTAACAAAAATATGACCTTAAGCGGAAATTAACTATGCAGATCGCTCACCCAAACCATGTTACCACCGTGAAAGCTATGCGTCGAATGAACCAGAAATCATGGCCGGCACGGTTTATATAGGTTTGCGTGAGGTAGCTACTAAAAATGAAGCCTAACTCCTAACAGTATCATAATTTCGAGGCCTTCGCATGCTAAATTGAAATAAAATAAAATCATATATTTTTCATTCACTGCTTTCGGAGATTTGGTCAAGTATCAAATTAGTTTTAGTTTAAGTTTTTAAACTGTTATGGTATCTAACACTAATATTGTTCGTATTATTAACGGGATATTTACCATGTTTATTATTTGTTTTGAGTTTTCAATATTTCGGCACAGTTACAAGCAAATAATAAACATTGTAAATATCCCATTAATTATATAAACAATATTAATATAAGTTTATCATAAAATTCAGAGAAAAAGAACTTGTTTCCTATTATTGTATTGTCCAGTTTTGAAATAAAATATAATGAAAGATAAGAAAATTTAAATGTTGTCAATTATACAGCCAAGTATGATCAATGTTATGCAAACATAAGATATACCTAATGTATAAGTAACATACACTACATTTCCAAAACGAAGCACCTGGTCTAAACTACTGAACACTTGTTCCTATTCCTAAATTACTTAGATACAATTTCCATTAAATTAAAATATGAATTGTATATGTTACGGCTAATAGCCGATTTGCGGCTACACCTAGTTTTAGCCGGCTACAACTAGGTGCAGCCGGCCACATGCGGTTAAACTTAGATATATACTACGCGCGCGAGATTATAAACTGTCGAAAGATTGTGAACCGTCGCATTATTTTTCGATATTATTATCTAATATACATGTTCCCGGCGTAGTGGTGGCCCAAGGGCCACCCCCGCTGCACCCTAACCTACCGAGCACTGCCCCTTATACGTTTGATTGACGTGCGGCTGCACCTAGTTTTAACCGAAGATAAGTAGGATATTTCTAAGTTTAACCGCAAGTGGCCGGCTGCACCTAGTTGTAGCCTGCTACAACTAGGTGCAGCCGCACTTCGGCTATTACCCGTAACATATATACATTAAGCAACACGTAGTTTCAATGAAATAATGATCTCTCATGTTATTTTGTGCACTGTTTTATGCACTATGTATGTTCAAGGATTGTCCAGATTATAGTTATATGTGTGTTATGTATGTACCAATGTTATGTTATTATAAGCGGAGTTTATATTAACTTCTGTTTAACTTTACACTTCAGAAGCTCTGGTTATCATATTAAAGCTGAGTAGCATCTTGTTATGCAATAAATGTATTTCAATAATCTACGCCGATCTTGTTGGTTATATTAGAATACAATAGGTTGTTGACAAACATTATTTTTATTGTAATCGACCCACACGAACATGCCGAAACTAGAATCTGTAATTCGTTTTTCTATATCTCAACTAGCACCAAAAATGTTAGGGGAGGCTTTGTCCCTTTCGAGCAAAACGTATTTCTTATGTCACCTTGTACTCGTTCATCTACTCGTGGTAGGTCTCTCGTATGCGGGAGGCCGTCTGGGTAGGTACCACCGCTTTGCCGGTTATTTTGCCGACAAGCAGTAGGGCGCAAGCATCAAAGAAGAAGGGCGTTGTAGCCATCGAAATTACTGGGCATAAGAGTTAATATAATATATTAACATATTATGATGTCTCGGGGTGATGAGCGCAATGCAGTGCGTTTTATGCTATTAAAAGTTCTGGGTGGCACTGCAATTGTTAAGGGCAGGCGTGGCGCTTACCATCAGGCGAACGACTCGCTCGCCTCATCACTCAGTTCCATAAAAACATGTTGTATTGCGCCGCCATACTGCGACGTCACATTTAACTACTGTATTTCATTTTCTAACATACTTTGATTCTGTTTTCACATTTGACCATTATTTTATGTCTATACCTTTCAAGTAACCTATTGAGTTCAAGCTTATATTGTTTTTTATGATCTGACATTTAAAATTTCGATACTACTCGGTCTGTAGACATGTAAATTGTATGTTATGGCTGTCTATTAAATATAATTATGTCTTTAAAGAAATAAGTTTGCCGAACATGTGTAACTATTTGTTAGGTTGTCAGATATAAATAGAGTATGTTTTTATTATTTTAAGTTTACCTTTTCCTTTTGCCAAAGTGGTTCAATTTTTTATGAACGTCAAGACGTATTTTCCTTTTTTTAAGTTTAATGAAATAAACATGTACCGGAAAAAAACTGAAATAAAAAATGTGTAGAATGTATAAAATTCGTTTTAATAATTGCATTTCATACGAAATATTCTTATTAAAACAATTAGTTATTTTAGCTTGTTTTTATTTACTTGTTATGTAAAGACATTTTTCCTTTTATTACATTTTTATTAAGTTTAATAATTATGTAAGCATATACAAGAAAAGAAAAGAAATTAAACAAAAAAATATGTGTAGAATGTGTTAAAATAAGCAAGTATTTGTTATTTTAGCTTAATATATTCATTTGTTATGAATGTGCCACCGAACAATTGTAATCATTGTCGTTATTTAAAAAAATCGACCGAGATAAACAATACTCTGTGTGTTTACAATCTCACTAAACTGACGATGTTTACAATTTTATGGTGACATGCATTACATTGTTACAACATTTATATTTTTTAGTTTTAGTAGCCTAATGTTGTATATTCGGATGCGCTGAGCGTCAAAAGTGGCGTAGGGCGTTCAACTCGGTAACTACTAAAGATTTCTTTAGTTTGTGTTTCAAGATGTGATGTATGCAGAGACCGCAGACGAGTGCTAACGCCACAGGCTTAATCCGCCTCAAACTACTTCCCGCGTCTCCGAATACACAGCCTTAAGTATATTATAAGTGAAACAAAAATCAGTCTGACTATTTTTATTTTCTCACTTTGATTATAAAAATGGGCCAAGACTATAATCATTGAAAGATGTACAATCATCGGCACTGCTAACCTATACTTTCACATTATACATAGCCATTTGATATGGGGCTACGGAGTAATACTGTTGCAGAATAAATTAAATTAGACAAATATATGAAGTTTTACTTCCTTGTTCCTTCCTAATTTTTTGTTTTGCATAAAAGCGGAGTTTGGTAATCTATGGTAATAATTTATTTTTAGAAATCTATCTAGACTTCTAGAGTTTTCTTCGACATTCAATTTTGTTATAATTTAATCTCTATTAAAGTGGGTAGTTCGTAGTGCGCAGGTCCTACTTACAGCTGCTCTGTGAGGCCGGCAAATAAATTACACAATATTGCTATGGGGGGTGGTTTTAACAATATCGTCGACCCATCTTGCTTCCGGACGCCCAACGCTACGCTTGCCCTGTGTTGGCCACCATAATGTATGATGCCATATATTGTCACAATATCTTATGATGCCATATATTGTCCCATTAAGTTTGTCTCAACTTGTAGTTATCGTATTTTGGTATAATTGAATGCGATGATTTCGTTGTCTTGTCTGAATCGACAATAACTAGACCGTATCTCATTAGTCGCAGTGAAGCTATACCTTAATTTGAGCTCAACACGATATACGATTGGCGTTTGAGGGACATATGGATAGGGGGGCTGATCATTTTGTTGTACACCTCCATCTACTATTGTACTAATTAGTACAATAGTAGATGGAGGTGTACAACAAAATGAGTTAAGGACAATGGGTTAAGGACTGTGTTATTGTCTATTTCTTTAAATTGGTATACAATAAAGAGTTTTTGTATTATATTGTGTACATACAACACAAGGTTGCAAGTTCGATTCTCGCAAACACATTCTTATGTCAATGCTGTCTCCACCACCACACATTCTTATGTAGGTACTCACTCGGTGTGAAAGTCGTCTGTGTGAATCTTACTCGATCGGATCGGACGACGACCGAGACGGGCTTCGAGTAGATGCGCGAACACGATTACCGATTTTTCCAAGAATCTAAATAAAATGTTTAGTTATTTAAACTATTTAATCCATATAATAGAACAATAAATATTTGTGTTTTTGTGATTTTCTTTTCATCCCATTAATACAATCTTTAAAATGAAATTAACTTGATGATGTATCCGAACTTATCGCATGCTTGCGGGCGGCGTTTGAAAAGTGACACGTCCACTCACCCTGTCAGGCTGTCAAAATTCCATCCAGTGCATAGAAAAAAAAAATACTCCTACAAATTTCAGAAACTGCACGATATTCATGTTTTAACAATTTAAAATGGTAAGAGATTACGTAAAAATATAAATGTTCTGTCAGAGCGAGGTCTTTTCTAATCTCGTCGGTGCACCAGAGTTTGAGCCACGTAGTCGGCTGTTTGTTGGCACTGTCGTGGATGATGTTATGTCGGCGTTCTGCGCTGTAATACTTGTGTAATTTAGTGTTTTGGGGTGTATAAGAGTTTGTGTTGATATGTTTGAGGAGACGCTACGCCTGGAAATCAAGAGGAAGTTGACGGCGCGGTCCGACCGTGTGAAGTGCGTTGACCAGCACCCGACGGAGCCCTGGTTGCTCTGTTCCCTTTACAATGGAGACGTCAACATATGGAATTATGACACGCACGCTCAAGTCAAGAGATTCGAGGTAAGCCCTACATCATAGGCACCTACTTAAAATATTTTGATGTACACTTGGGTACCTCTCCATATAGAAACGTTTGCTTATCTTTTCGGGCGGTTTTCTCAGTATTATCTGTACAAAATTGTTTAAAAAACTTAAAAGAGTCAAGATTAAATGTTTTGAATATGTAAGTCATTGTATTTTTAGCAGTTTAGAAATGACAAGGCAGCAGAAACTAAATAATGAGCTTCAATACACACAATACAATGGATGCCCTCTTACTGCTACAATGCAGATAGCTAGAGTATTTCCTGATGTCAGTATGAAAGTAATCTTTTAGCTGAAGCTTCTTAATGACTGCTATCATATTAACTTACAGAAAGTTTCTAGTTCATCCTTATTTAATCTTCAGATGATATTTGAGAAGCTACCATAGCCACTGACACGGCAGTCAATGTTAGATCCTTACATTTTGGTATTAAGAACTATGTAGGGTCAACCTAACCAAGCCTTTTCCTTCTACTGCTAATGTCTTTTGTATTTTGGTTTTAATTCATAGGAATGTAGACAAAAATATATATGGACGGTGTTACTAAGATAATATTAAACCTAATCCTTTCTCAATGAAATCTCTAAACTATGGTGGGAACCACTATATTTAATAATGGCGGGCAACTTTGCTTCATACTATATTATTAGAGATAAAATCTATATTGATAAAATCATTGATTGCCATTTGAAATCCTTTACTTACACAAACATCCAATGGCTACCATAATTGTTTTCCGCTGGGGGCAGATGGTCAAAAATGCACAGGTGGTTACTGTTTAAAATAAGCTACTGTTATGTTCATGCACATAGTTTGTGAATGTCTGACTCATCCTGTTTCGTGAATTTCTCAATAGATTTTATGATTAATTATATCTGAATTCTATCTGATTGGAATAACTCTCGGGATTTTTTGCAAACAAACAGCTAAATATTGCTAATATCTGAAATATCATTGAATGAGATTCAGTGTGGACTATACGCAAAATTTTAAAGAGCTCTATTCTTAGACAGGATTGAGCACTAATATAGTTGTAAAATAAGATTCTAATCCTGCACCATAAAAATGCATGTATTTAAAAAGTTTTTCCTGCCAGTATTGATTGTTAGCCATACAACCATATCACTAAATCGTATCAGTGAACACTGCCGCAAGTAACACATTACCACTCTTGTTCTAGGTGTGTGACCTGCCAGTGCGAGCTGCAAAGTTCGTCCCCCGCAAGAACTGGGTGATCACCGGCTCCGACGACATGCAGATACGAGTGTTCAACTACAATACTCTGGAGCGAGTGCATGCCTTCGAAGCACACTCGGACTACGTGCGGTGCATCGCCGTTCACCCCACACAGCCGTACATCCTGACTAGCAGCGGTGAGTGACGTCACTTGTAGAGATGCGGTTAGTAACTACAATACTTTGGAGCGACTGCACGCCTTCAAAGCGCACTCACACTAATGTGCAGTAAACCGAAAACATAAACTGTCACATTCCATGGTAACATTCTTCTTCTTAGTCATTTCACTCTTGTCAGAGCGGTTGTGGTCATCAATTGGAGTCCTCATTTGATGTTGTTACATATTTCACAACGCGTCGCCATTCTGTGACGGCGGTGCAAGGGTTGTTCAATGGACTTTCTGGTCTGGTCAGTTCGTCTCTCTGGCGATCTCCCACTCGCTCAGTTGCCCTCGACTCTGCCCTGAACCACCAGCTGTTTTTTGGACACGCTTTCATGTCAAAGTTCAAAGTTCCAAGTTCAAATCTTCTTTATTCAGTTTTTGCATCACAGACGCACTTATGAACGTCAATACGCACTTATGCCCAAATAAACATAGTATTCGAGCTTGTACTTTGGAAGATAGATGTTGGTTGGTACCAATGATAATGGTGGTAACATAATCTCGTTTGATAAAAGGCCTAGATGGAGGAGAAGTAAAGAGCTTACAATGCTGGTTTAGATGATACCTTTTCACTTAGTAATTATTCAATTATAGATATTCGTCTTCTATTTATGTCTGGGTATTGTGAGACCAAGATCCTTATTCATGATTCCCTAGATACAGTGAGCCCTAGATAGGACTATGTCTGTGTTGGGTCTTCTTACTCATGATCTGTGAAATGTTTTTCGTTTCTGCTGTTTTCTCTTGCTGTTTATGATTCACAAGCTTCCAGACCCGGCTTGCCCGGTTTCACATCGAATGTACCTCCTAAGCCTCAAGGAACTACCTAATTATATTGAAATCTGCTTGTAAAATCGTCAAGTATTTCAGAAGTACCAAGCAGATAGATGCTGATATGTTGATAGAGACTGTGATATTTAGGTGGTACGTTTTTCAGGTTACAGATACAAATTGTACCTTTTTATTAATTTTACATAAATTACCACCCGTAAATAGTTCATAAGTTTAGGCATTTCTACTATTCAGTGAATAAGTTAATAATGGTTGAATTTTGTATGAAAAGCTTACCACCATAAGAGTGTTAGACACAAAGTTCGTCTTGCAGACGACCTCCTCATCAAACTATGGAACTGGGAGCGCAACTGGGCGTGCCAGCAGGTGTTCGAGGGTCACACTCACTACGTCATGCAGATCGTCATCAACCCAAAGGACAATAACACCTTCGCCAGCGCGAGTTTAGACACCACCGTGAAGGTATGCCGTTTGATATTTTTGAGATACGAAGACTTTTTTAGTTTTGTATAAAAAAGCTTAAAAAAATGTTGCTTTCTCGTTTATCGTAAATACGATTTTGTAGTTTTGGGGAAACATTCCTGTTCCCTTGGGGAAACTGTTGCGCAATAAAGTCCATTATCTCCAAAAAATATTTTGTTCTATCTCGATTTTCTTGCTTGCTACTTTATAAACTTGTGTTCTCATTAATTACCTCATTACATTAACCCACGACACAAAAAGGAGGAGTGTTATAAGTTTTACCACTATATGTGTCTGTCTGTGGCACCGTAGCTCTTAAATGGGTGAACCGATTTGGATGCGGTTTTTTATTTGAAGACAGGTTATCTAGCGGTGGTTCTTATCTCAGACACGTTTTATTAAAAATCGGTTTAGCCGATTTTTGCATTTTATAGGTTTTTGTGTCGGGGGTTTTTTAATTTTACTTTACTGAAATTCGCTAAACTTTCGTAGGTGTGGCAGCTAGGTTCCTCCAATTCTAACTTCTCGTTGGAAGGCCACGAAAAGGGCGTCAACTGCGTGGACTACTACCATGGCGGCGACAAGCCCTACCTCATCAGCGGCGCCGACGACCGTCTCGTTAAGATATGGGACTACCAGAACAAGACCTGTGTCCAAACCCTGGAGAGTAAGTCAAAGTCGCACATTAATTTGTTCGTACTACGACAAAACCAACAAATTCACGAACTTTTATAAGATATTTTCTTACGAATAATTCCATCCTTCTTTATATTATGTAATTAGTTCCATATATTAAATATTATAATCATATTCATGTCATTAATTCTTGTAAAGCATATTCTAGACTAGCTGATCAATCACAGTTTACTGCAATAAAAAGGTTTCTATGTCTTAATCAACGTTCTAACACTTTAGATCCTAACCTAACTTAGAAATTATACCAAATACCGTTCAGTATTTTTGATTAAGTAACACACATACATCTACCCATCGTCACTAACTTTCGAATCCTAAAGAGTATCCTACAAAAAACATGACTACTCGTTTTGCAATTATTTACAAAAACATTTTTTTCACCACCTTCTCGCCAGATGTTAAGCAAGGATGGGGCCGAAGATGGAGCACCTACCTATTCACTCTGGCCTTGAAGATACCCAATACTCAATACTCAAATCAATACTTGATATACTCAAGGTTACGCAATACAACTGGACGACATTCAAACCTGTATCACACAGCATCACCCACCAGTTGTGTTCCACCAGGTCACGCGCAGAACGTGTCAGCCGTCTGCTTCCACCCGGAGCTGCCGATCCTGCTGACGGGGTCCGAGGACGGCACCATCAGGATCTGGCACGCCGGCACCTACCGCCTCAAGTCCTCGCTCAATTACGGCTTCGAGCGAGTCTGGACGATATCGGCCATGCACGGCTCCAACAACGTCGCTATTGGGTGAGAGCCACAATCTATACAACAAACAAACAACAAACAAAACTAATTTGTTCCAAAAAATTCTTAAATAGAAAATGGCAGGATTACATTAAAAATATAGCAATACGTACATATAAGGTGGTAGACAGTAATATAATAAAATAATAGGTATTTGGTTATTTTTATATGCAGACCTACCTCATGAATTATCTTATAGGACACACAATCCCGGACAACACAGTGTCTTAAAGAGCTATCTGTTCCCGAACTAAATATAAGTATACATGATTTATTTGTTTATTTACTAACTGCGCCGCGCGGTTTTAGCCGCGTAGGATTCGGTTTGTAAGTTGCTCCCTCCAGAGGTATTAGTTTTTCCGGGATAAAAAGTATCCTGTGTGTTATCCTAGCGTCCAGACTCGTTTAGTCGTTGCGGCGTAAACAGGTGAAAAATACATATACACACCAACACTCTTACATAAAAACTAAACGACTAAACGACTGAACCAACCTTGATGAAATTTGGCATGGAGATAAATAGAAAATACGAATCACGGTATTATAAGCAACCAACGTGCGCGAAATTGCGGCTAGTCACTAAATCTGCTATTTTTACGGCTAGACGGTTTTCCATAGTGGGTGTATACTGGGCCTCTGCCACTGTGGGCGTATCATTAAGGAAGAAAAGTCATAATCGTGTTATGACTCCTAACTGCATGACTACGACCAAATCGTACCGCTAAAAATGCACCACTATGATCGCATTATAGTTCCAAGGCACACAATTTGTTTTAGGTATTAGGTTATAAGAAATACATCAAATGTGGGCGTCGCATGAAGATAAGGCAACCCCAAAGTCATGATAGTATTATGACTCTTAACTCTTTGACTACGACGAAGTCGTAACGCTAAAATATACATAAGAACAATGCAAAGTATCAAAAGATGACTAAATTGAATTATAGTTAAAATTAAAAATATGCATGACTATGATCGCATCATAGTTCCAAGGCACTCAATTTGTCGTTGTGCACGTCTATGATCGCGTCATAGTTACAAGGCACTCAATGATGTGTGTGACTATGATCGCATCATAGGTCCAAGGCACTGTATTTGTTGCATTAGGCTAAAAATATATATCAAATGTGGCTGTTGGGTGAAAAGAAGGTAATGCAGAAAACATGACTGTGTTATAACTCTTAATTACTTGACTACGACGAAGTCGTAACTCTTAAAATATGCACGATTATGATCGCATCATTGTTTCAAGGCACTTAATTATATGTTGTGCACGTTCTATCATTGCTTTGATTGACAATTTGATCTATGAACGACTATGATCGCGTCATAGTTCCAAGGCACTCAATTTTTGCATTAGGCTATAACAATTTATCAAATATAGGCGTGACATAAAGGAAAGGCAACGCAAAAGTCATGAATATGTTATGACTCCATGACTACGACCAAGTCGTGGCCCTTAAAATGACTGTGTACGACTATGACCGCATCATAGTTCCAAGGCACTAAATTTATTGCATTTGGCTATAAAAATAGATCAAATGTGGCCGTTGCAAAAAGAAAGGCAGCGAAAATGTTATGGCCGTATTATGACTCTTAACTATTTGACTTGACTAGACCAAGTAGCGGCACTAAAAAAGACTGTGTACGACTATGAACGCATCATAGTTCTAAGGCACTCAATTTGTTGCATTAGGCAATAAAAAATAGTTCAAATGTGGTCGTTGCACGTAAGAAAGGCAACGCAAATGTTATGACCGTGTTTTGACTCTTAACTCCTTCTTCTAACTACGAACAAGTCGTGGCGCTAAAAAAGATTGTGCACGACTGTGATCGCGTCATAGTTCAAAGGCACTTAATTTTTGTATAGGACTTAATAAAATCATTACCATGTGATGCATTCATGATATTGTCTTAACATAATATTTATTTTTTAAGTACTGAAGTTGCATATTTAGTCGCATAAAAATTTATAACTGAGGGTAGTTGTGAAATAATTTGGTCTGGTTACTAAGCCCAGTAAATTTATTATTTAGTCAGTATTTTGTCATACGTATTATTTAAAGATGTTATGATATTAAAAAATGTTTTTTTTTAACTTATTTTTATAAATTAAGGCAAATGTAAAGGTAAATAAGGTTTTTTTTTTATTATGACCTTATTCAATAATGAATCCTTCCAGAGTACTACACAGTATCCTTCGTAACGAAAATAGAAATACAGATTCAACAAATAAACAACTGCATCGTTAAGTAGGTAACATAACCTACATTGTAGTAAATACTGTTTCTTGATTAACATTAAACATGCAGATTGGAAGTCAAGACGGAAAGATAGGTAAGTTCTCACCCTGATAGTTGCTATCGGAACTTTCATGCCGTTATAAATGTTTCACGAGTTTTATTTCGTGTCTTTCATACCTTTGTTATGGTCTTCAGATCAAGACTCCTTACGATTTCTTATTCACATAGCACTTAAACTGAAATTAACTGTTAAATAGACGATAAAAACACTAATTACTCGATTAAGAAAAAATATTAAAGAATTTCGATGCTACGATGCCCGCACACAAAAAGTGAATGAGGTGACAGAGCTTAGTGGCGCCCTCTAGGGCGGGAGATGTAAATAAGTCATTTTGTGCTTTTTATTTTTGACAGCTCTAAAATTGTGCTTGATGCCCAGCTCAAGGAGTGGACTACCTGGTGAATTATATAAATCTCGAGGATGCAACGGCGAAGTATAATTAAAAATGAACACAGAATGAGACGCAGAAAAAGATATAAGAAAGAGCCGTGGTCTTGATTTTACCGAAAACTAAAGTTGCTTATTAAAATTTGTGAAACATGTAACGTTTTAGCCAAGAATCAAACTTGATTATTTCGCAGAAAATATTATGAATTCTATTAATGCACTTATTGATAGCAATTTTTTTATAAGGACCTTGCAAAGAGTCATTGTGTGAGAAATCAAAGGAAGGAGGGAGTTTTTATTGTGTACTTTTGCCCTCGATGCACTTTATGCTTGCCTATTTTTTTTATCGAATATTCAAGCATTTGACTGCATTCTCACCGGATGGCAAGGGACGGCGCTAAGTTAAAATACGCAATGTTAAACTTACGTATTTAAAATAATAATATCATATTGGATACCTCCAGGCGCGTATCAGGCAATTATTTCGCTCACTTGTTAGATCCATCTTGAATTTGTTACTTCGATATCTATTAACGAATTGACATAAAATTAAACCAGGCCTAGCGCACTCCGCACTGTAGGTGCGAAGCTACAAGTACATAGCCGGACACCGACGGCGGGTCGCGCGTCGTTACACGTGCCGCGTCAGAAGAGATAAGAGCTATGCGATAGAAAGAGAGGCGCTCTGTAGGTTAATATGACTGGTAGGTATGCAGCGCTACGCGAGCTGAATTGAATTTTATTGCGTTATAGCAAGAGTCGTTTTTTGTTTAAATTTCTTTGCGGAGTGATGCTTCTGTCCCTTAGTATTCTGTGATTAAACTCCATATGTTTTATTACGCCTTATCAACTTAAAAATATTAATAATGTGGTAACGACCTCCGCATAGTAAACGCCAAGCTTGCCCTTTGACTTTGAGAGCTATCTGAAAATAGATAGTAATTTTGCAGAACGTAAGGCTGAGTGACAGCAAAATAGTACTTTCAACTCATAGGGCGATGTAACGTGAACACTGCCTTAGAAAGTCCCGTTTTAGAAAAGGCTGCATATGTGCCCACATAGAAGGAATGTTCAGAAAGTTACTGGCTTGAGTAAATAAAAATAATAGAGGTAATGTAAAAAAGCTTATATTATTCCGGAGCTGAAAGGAATACCGATCTATTTAAATTATTTTAAATACTATTTTCCATGAAATTTGTCTCTGTGCTATTTCTACGAATCACTCCACCGTCAACAGATATTATATAGAAAACCCCTAAATTCCAAAAAACCTATGGTTTGTCTATAAACTGTGCAGTTGAATAAAAAAGTTATTATTACCGAAACTAGTGCTTTTGTAACTCTTTTTTTTAAATTATGGTGTAACCTAAATCGAAATCCTATACTTTAAATACTTCTTTTTTCTGAAAGTACAGCGAACAAACAGACACGCGAATAAAAACATTTTAATTTTTTAAATAATTAAATTAACTTTTATTTTGAACTAATTAGAGATTAATAGTAGTATTTATTAATGTCGATACAAAATAACTTTTTTCTGAAATAATAATAACAATGCGTTCAACCCTTGTATCACCTGGCTACGGCTCTGCATTGCATCCCTGAAAAAACCTGAAAGCTTTGCACGGACGTAAGTTCAGTTCTGTTCAGGCGGTCCAATGGTGCAGACGTGTCCGCGTTCTATCTCGGAATGATTCTAATTTTTACAATGAATTTGGCTGTTGGTATCAATGCTATAGCAAAGGCGTTTTCTGCTACCCCTTCCAGCTATGACGAAGGCACCATCATGATCAAAGTGGGGCGAGAGGAGCCGGCGATATCCATGGATGTCAACGGTGGGAAGATCATCTGGGCCAAGCATTCGGAGATGCAGCAAGTCAACTTGAAGGCACTTCCTGAAGGTAAGTTTCTTTTGCTGTAGTTATGAGGGAGTTATGTTTGTTAATTTTAATAGATTTTTATTGATATTAATTATCAGCAAGTTTATATCTTTTTTATGCACGAATGCGTATTGTTCTTGTTTTTGGGCACAGTAAATTAGTTTTCATGGAAATAAGGAGAATGTCTGCGGTGGCACCGGTTTGGTGATATTTTTAACGTTATTTTAATGATTTTGTCTGCGGGGTATATCGCGATGTATTCACTTACTAAGTCAGCAACTACTGTGTTTCCTGTGGATCAAGAGTCACAAAGACCATTGTCCCACATCATTCATATAAAACACGGTTGCGATGAGTCTGTGTAAAATATTTAGTGTAGGTCCGTTTACCCCGTAGGCCTTGTCCCCGCTACGGCGACAACACGACGTCGTTAAATTTTCGTACCATTATCCCCTTTGCGAAGATACAGCCACTAGGTTAGGTTACGTTAGAACTGTAACCACAGCGGCCGGTGAAGCGCTAGAAAGTAGTTTCCATATAACGTTTACTTTACTATATCAACGGAAACAGAGTAATGGGATAACGGGACGTATTTTTAAATATTTTATTAAAGTACCGCTGTCCCGGATTAAAGGGGATACGGCTTAGGGGGACAACGGACCTACACCGGGTACCTTGGCGGAAACCCGCCACCTCAGGGTTACGAGCCGAGCTACTTAACCATTACACCACGGCAGCTGTAAAAGGTTGTATTGTGTAGGAGGTATGGACGGGAACCTTTGTAAGGGGTATTGTTTTGCGACCTGTATTGTGTCAGCTCGGATCGTGTCTTTGGGCATTGCAGCTTGATTTTCCTTCACACGATCTTAATCTAATTTATCTATTGTGTATGAACAAAATATTTATTAGACTCTGGAAATTCTTTTAAAATACACATATTGATTCATTACAATATATTCAAAATAAGAGCATGTAGCTGTCGCGGCTTATTATTTGCAACGAGCGTTTACATAATTAATTTATGAAAAAAAAAACAAAAGCTGGCTAGAGTATATTAGGTACCAATACTTTTTGATTTGTTGAATTTAAAAACAATGCTGAATCAATTTTGATAAAATTTACATGGGATCACCTCTGAAGTATCACCTATCAAACAAAAAAAAACCATCAAAATCAATTTATAATTGGCGGAGTAATCGCGTAACAGACATACTAAAAAAAGCATACAGTCGAATTCAGAACGTCTTCCTTTTGAAGTGGGTTAATACATACAAAAAGAAATAATACAAGTATACGTTTTGTCAAACACAAAAACCAACTTCAAGGTATTTCGAAGTCTAAGGTCGAATATCGATGAAATGTATATGGGACCACTTCGTAGCTATACTGAACTCAACGCAAAAAGAATTTTCCAAATCGGTTCATGAATGACGGAGTTCTGAGTTAACAAATATATAAAAAAAGAACCTACAGTTGAATTGAGAACCTTCTCCTTTTTGAAGTCTGTTAAAAATACAGATTGGTGGGAGGCCGGTTGTCAAACGGTGAAAGCAAAGGTTTACTAAGCTTCATTTTAATGATATATACGTAGGCTGAGGTTAGCGAAGGTGAGGCAGCGTTGTTGTTACAACGTGTTCGGTCGCCGGCGCCGCTCTGAACTCTAAATGACCGTGCGGCTTAATTTATATTCAATCAAATCGGTCATCAATTCATGCAGTTTCGTGTTGTATTTATCTGTTTGCATTTCGCTAACCGTCTGTGTATCAATAGGACGGTGGTCGACGTGCAATGCAAACTCGCGCGTTCGCTAATGATTTCCAATAGGGGATCGGACAACTTTTCATAAAGTGTTTTAAATTAACTACAATGAATATACACATATATAGCCATGAAAAATAGTATTTTAATTAAATAACGCTCTAAAAGTACCTAAAACTATGTTTAAATATTTTGTTCCAAATATTGCCGCGCAAAAGGTCACCTCAAAACTTGTGACGTCATATGTAGGTAGAAGACGAAAAACTCTTTGAAGTAAAACTTGCAAAGAGATTCTAATACGTTTTGTGAAGTTTAGGGACTATATTGTAGTAATGGAACGAAATGATTAGCAAAACTTTATTTTATGAAAAGCAAGAACGTAAAATAAACACAAGCTTGACTCACGGCATTTGCCTTCAAATGACGTCATGCTCTGTGATTGTTGTTTCGTTTAAGATGAAGAACAGATTTAAAATGTCAGAATTATTTATTGATTTAAAAATATAAATAATTATTATTTCACAAAAATATTGATTGAATGATCTTTCTGGTTCGAAGAACATTCGTTCTAACTACATTTTAGATTTTTTCTCGATTATTGTCCGATCCCCTATAAGAGCTAGAATTCTATCTACGGCCGGGCTTTAATACTTCGAAACGTAACGCAAATTCGAGCTGAATTTGCTGATAGTGTTATAATAATAATAATAATAATTCTTAAAATCATGTAACTTAAGAAAACAGTAGTTATATTAGAGACGAAAAGAATTATAAACACCTTACAGACTAACATACTTATCGTAATATTAAAACAATTTTTATTAAGCTACTACACAACAGGGAATCGTTTTTGCCTACTTTTCCCGTACCGGTGGTAGCCTAAGCCTTTTCCGATTGGACTCAAGACTCGTTAGAAATCTTACGAATTGGTACTTGTTAGTCACACAACCCAGTGGTCAAAACTGAGGTTTTCATCACGGAAAGTTTGTATTAGAAAGCTGGAATCGTACCTAGACTCTTTTCATGGGGGTCATGAATCGTTGTTGCCACGTATGTTATCCTTACAGGCACGGAGATTAAGGACGGCGAGCGGGTGCCGGTGGTGGCTAAGGATCTCGGAGCCTGCGAGCTGTACCCGCAGACACTCGCGCATAACCCTAACGGCAGGTTCGTGGCCCCCTTACCCCTTATAATTTTACACATAACTTTATTAGTTTTTGAATAAGAGAGGAGTTAAACATGTCGTTTCTCTAAAAGTATGCGCCTTGATTGTCTTTATGCATTGCACAACCCGAGACATCAGTTTTGTGCCAAGTAATTGTTCTAGTTTCGGAACCAGGAATATATTTTATTTTATTTATTTGGGTCTACCAAAAATTACTCCTAAAAAAAAATAATTATATCTTTTAAAGCATACATAGTGGTATAAGAGTTACCCACATCTTTAACCACTAGTTATCTATACAAGGTGTAAACTGTGAGAGTATCAAAAGTTAATAATATTAATTACAAAATATCAATCATCCAGGAGTGAAAAGACACACTTTGTTGAATATAGTCAAGATTTCACCGTTCTGCGCGTCCGCGAAATAACTGACACATCTGAAAATATGTTAGTATTAAAAAAAAAAACCTAGAAACTTCGGGCATAAACGGCAATGTTTTCTGTTTTGCGTTCTTCTAGCATATATCAATTATAAAACTCACAATGTCATACAGTACAGTAGAAAATCATCGTCATATTGGATGACTATCGTAACGACCATTTAACTCGTCTATTACTCAGGTTCGTGGTGATATGCGGCGAAGGAGAGTACATAATCTACACCGCGGTGGCGCTTCGCAACAAGGGCTTCGGCAATGCGCAGGAGTTTGTCTGGGCCTTCGACAGTTCAGAGTACGCGACGTTGGAGAACTCAAGCGTCGTCAAGGTCTTCAAGAACTTCAAGGAAAGGAAGAGCTTCAAGCCGGAATATGGAGCTGAAGGTAATTCAATTTACATAGAAATGTACTTTAAACTTATTTTTATGGAACTGAGTTTTGAGACGAGCCAGTCGTTCGCCTGATGGTAAGTGCTACGACTGCCCATAACAATCGCAGTGCCACTTTTGATACCATAAAAAGCACTGTCTTGCGCTCATCACCCCGAGACATTAAGTAGTAATTTTGCTGGCTACAATGCCCTTCAAACCAGAACACAGTAAGTAATGCATGCGCAGTTTTGCTTGGCTTGCACGACTTTCTTACATTCTGTCTGTTTCCAAGGCTGAAAATGATGCTACAGAATTTTCAGGTAAATATGAGAGAAGAAAGTCACACCTCTTTTTATCGGTTAGTCAAATAATTTAGTTTCATTTAGGTAACCCATGGAATTGTTTACTTCCAGGGATCTTCGGTGGTCACATGCTGGGAGTGAAGTCCATCAGTGGGATGGCGTTCTCCTTCTACGATTGGGAACAACTGGAGCTTATCAGACGGTACGGAATTTACTTGTTGCGCTAGCGTTTGACCGAAATCTATAGAGATTACATAAGAATGAAAAGAAAGAAAATACATTTATTTCAGAGATCACACAAAATTACACTTAACATACTAAATTAGGGGCAAAACGAAAACAATAAATACAACAAACAGTAAAATGTTTCGCGACGTTCGGGTCGCGTGTTCAGGAAACGGTTCCGACTCAGCACACGCTAGGGTGTTTTAAAGTACCTTAGCACTGATTTTCAGTAATCAATTAATATACACCTGTATAGTAATATATAGTATTTCAAATATGTATATTATGTATAGTGTATAGTATTTCAATATACACCTGTATATTAAGATTTAAAAAAACCAAATACTTGTTACTAAAAAGCAATCTACTACAAATATGAGAAAGTGAAAAAACTTTCAACTCTGTGTTGATATAGTCAAACCAGTACTTGTCCTGCTCGTCTATTAACAAAGAAATAATTCAATAAATATCTAGTTAATTATGACAAGGTTCATGTATGTTTGTAGATTTCAGTCTGAGGTTGAGCCATGCTTACTATATGCTGCAGAGCGCAGATGCTTGTGCGTGGTCAACTCTTGTATAGTCAGCGACAATAGCGGCTGAACATTTGTGATTTTTTATTGACGCCTGCAATATTTGGCTTATTTCTCTGAATGTTACATTTAAAAAGTCTGTTAATATCCTGTGTGAATAGGGATATTGTGAAAAATTACATGTAATTTGTATATTTTCAGTGTTATTGTCGATTGGAAGATTGTAAAAGTCCACCAACTTATGTCGCTGACTGTACTATTGTTTTATAATGCTGTGCTTGCAAAGTGCAAATGTTTTCTTTGGTTTTTTAATAAGCAAACGATTTTATTGTTGTTTATTGTTGCGACAAATTTAATAAATATTAGTTGTAATCGCGATACTATAAAACTTATGTTGTACTTGCAAAAGTCTAATGTTAGTAATTTTCGATTGTAAATAAAAAAGTGTTATATGACTTCTTTGTAAATACGTTCTTAATCTTTAATAATATGAACAAATTCTTCTATATCCAATTCTTTCTTCTATCTTTCTATATTATTACGACGAATAACGTAAGTAATATGTCTAATTCGAATATGGTTTTCACAATCCGACGACGATATACTCAAGAAATTTTTTAATTGCGTTATATCTTTTGCCAACAAGCTAAATAGATGGCGGTCTATTCAATCTCGATACGACGCTGGTGGTAGTTTGTAGACTATGGGATGAACTTGTGACGATGTGAAATGAAAAGCTGATGAAAATATGATATGTATATATAGCAATGCGCTACAGGAATGATGATATGATGATATGTTCAACGCTGATGATAAAGATTTGATTGCTATCATTAAAAGTCGCCCAACGATCAAATACATAAAAATATTACTTGCTGTGCTGTAATATTGATGATGATATATTTGTATCTCATGGACATCCTATTATTTTTCCTATTATATAATATTATAAATGCGAAAGTTTGTTAGTATGGATGTATGGATGTTTGTTACTTAATCACGCATTAACAACTGGACGGATTTTGATGAAGTTTTGGTATATAGGTACTTTAGGTCCTGGAAAAAGACATAGCGCAAGGGTGCAGCTAGTAGTACAATTATATTTTTCAAAAGTTTGACTTGTGTTTTTCAAAAGTGCTTTAATAAAACGGGCCCCTGTTACGTTTGCTGAGCCGCTGAGCGCTGCTGTGTTTCCGCTGTGTGAAAGATGTTAGTTATTAAACCGCATATGCAACTGCATACATACTGTCGTGCGATAGATTTCTAAGGACCTACAATAAAACGTACAAAATAGACACTTGTCTCTAAATGATCGAAGGCGACTGATGCATGAAACGTTTTGTGTGGGCAAGTTAAGAATGCTGGAGTGCAGTTGCCTAAACCCGAGTCCTAGTACTGTTCAGAGGCTTAATCTGAACGGTAGGCTGCGCGACCATTTGTGTGCAGATCAAATCTAAACCCACTATAGTAAATAAGTTTTTTTAGCTTTTACTCGTGGTAGGTCTCTCGTACGCGGGAGGCCGTCTGGGTAGGTACCACTGCTTTGCCAGTTATTCTGTCGCCAAGCAGTATTGCGCAAGAATTGCTGTGTTCCGGTTTGAAGGGCATTGTAGCCAACAAAATTAATGGGCATATGAAACTTAATATCTGATGTCCCGGCATGCAGCGCTACGCAGTGTTTTTTATGGTATTAAAAGTTCTGGGTGGCACTTAAATTGTTATGGGCAGGCGTGGCGCTTACCATCAGGTGAGCGAGTTGCTCGTCTCATCACTCAAATCCACAAAGAAATACAATTTTCGATTTAGCACACTTCCTTGGCCTTTTTTCCTTTTTGATTTATGCAATAATGAAACGAAGACATTGCCAGGATATCACGTAGTAACAACAATATGAATGTGGTATCGATTGCCGCGTGCTAATAGATGTATTATATTTAATTCTACGTAGCGACTTAAAATTATATTATGTTGTTTTCGACGCATTGCTTACTTGACCTTATACCGTCGAATTGTGAAACCTAACACCTACATCATAAACATAGCGAGATAATCTCCGATTCTCCGAATTTGCCATTGGCCGAATTGGCCCAATATTAAGAATATTTTTCCCCAAATATTAGTCCTTTTGACATCTTTCACTGTGCAATTTCTGAGCTTGAAGCCACAAGGGCCTATTCTCCGACTGCATCATCAGTCTGCTTCCAGCATCGAGATCCAGCCGAAGAGCGTGTACTGGTCGGAGTCCGGTAGCCTGGTGTGCCTGGCCACCGAGGAAGCATACTTTGTCCTCAAGTACAACCCGGCGGTCGTCACCCGCGCCAGAGAAACTAACACCAACATCACTGAGGATGGAATCGAAGACGCTTTCGAGGTTGGTATCAGAGATCAGTCTATGAGATCAATTAGTAATTGATTATATGAATATTAACAATAAATGATAACCATGACTATGGGCAGAAAGTTTAGTACAAAGAAAAGCAGTATAGAATGCTATAGATATTAGACTTTAAACTGGTGGTAGGTTTCTCGTATGCGAGAGGCCGTCTGGGTGGGTACCACCGCTTTGCCAGTTATTCAACCGCCAAGCAGTAGTGCGCAAGCATTACTGTGTTCTGGTTTGAAGGGCATTGTAGCCAGCGAAATTACTGGGCATTATGAGACTCAACAGCTAATTGTCTTAGGGTGACGAGCGCAGTGCAGCGCCGCGCAGGATTCTGCAAAACAAAGTTCTGGGTGGTGCTGTTATTGTTATGGGCTGGCGTATTGCTTACCATCAGGCAAACGACCAGCTCGTCTCGTCATTCAGATACATAAAAAAAAACTCTCGACGCAATAAGGCGGGGTGTATATATGGAGGGATAAGTTTGACGACTATGTGTCTGTCTGTGGCACCGTAGCTCCTAAACGAGTGGACCGATTTGGATGCGGTTTTTTAGTTGAAAGCAGGTTTTCTAGCGTTGTTTTATCAAAATCGGTTCAGCCGTTTTTTACTTTTTATTTATTTTTATGGGTCGGGGTTTATAATATCCCCCCTGTCTCGACGAGTGCCACATGCTTTAACTTTTCATTGAGCTGGGCTGACTGGCACATTTTCGAGTCAAGGGTTTGAAAAGAGTGATGAGGTTAGGGACCCAACGATATCTCGATCGATATAATCGATATATTCCCATACGTTTAGTGACAGTAATCTCTATCCATCAAGCGGATGTAATTAATTTATATTTTAGACATAATATAAAATTAACCAGTTAAAAGAGCGAGCGTGGCTCAGTGGGAGCACGGGCGACTTTCGATCCGACGCGCCCGAGTTCGAATCCCGCTGGCCCCGCACCAATGACTTTTTTAAGCTATGTGCGGATTTAACATTCGCTCCAATAACGGTGAAGGAAAACTTCGTGAGGAAACCGGCATGTCCAAGAATTTTTCACAAAAAAGTCAAGGACATGTGACATCCACCAACCCGCACTGGGCCAGCGTGGTGGATTGTGACCCATTCTCTCTCTATGAGAGAAGACCCGTGTCCCAGCAGTGGGAACGTGATGGGCTGATGATGATGATGAACCAGTTAAGTCCCTCGAGTTCACGTGAAATTAGGTTTGCAGCTATTCCCAAAAAACTGTTTATTTTTAGGAGTTCCAACGTTTTTTACAGAGAATCAGTGGTCCTGTAGGTATAGGTACTTATTCGCCTATATAGGTAATTTCAATCGGGTTAATAGCAGCAAGCTAACATAGCCAAAAAAACCAACGGATTAGTAGCAGCAAACAACCATACAAATCCTAAGTAAGAAAAACGTAAAATTACTAGGCATATGAAACTTAATATGTGATGTCTCGGGGTAATGAGCGCAATGCAGTGCTAAGAAGTACTTAAGCTTACCATCAGGCGAACGACTTGTTCGCCTTATTACTGAATTCCATAAAAAAAACGTAAGGCTATGTACCCATCGACACGCAAGAAATTGATATTACAATTTTTATTTATTTTGACAGCCTCTGTGGTGTAGTGGATGGACATATTGGCTCAAATCTAATACATCATTGAGGTTACGGGTTCGATTCCCGCGACACGGGACAAATGTTTGTGCACAGAAAAAAAAGCGCAAGCATTTGTTTCGTGTCTGGGTGTTGTGGGACCATGGTCCTCATAGTTCCTGGTTCCCTAGATACATGGAATCCTAGTTAGGGGTCAGGATCGACGTTATTTATATTTAAATACTAGCTGACCAGGCAAACGTTGTTTTGCCATATAAATAAAAAAAAAAGTTAAGGGCGAACAACCCTTATCACTTAGGGGTATGAAAAATAGATAGTAGCCGATTCTCAGACCCACTGAATATGCATATAAAATTTGGTAAAAATCAGTAAAGCTGTTTTGGAAGAGTAAGAGGTAACTAACATTGTGACACGAGAATTTTATATATTTAAATATTTATTTATTAGCACTTTCGATCATCAAAGTGTCTGTTGCAGGTGGTAGGCGAAGTAAACGAGACGGTAAAGACCGGCTTGTGGGTGGGCGACTGCTTCATCTATACTAACTCCGTAAACAGGATTAACTACTACGTGGGCGGCGAGATTGTCACCATCTCCCACCTCGACCACACCATGTATATCCTCGGATACGTGGCCAGAGAAAACAGGTAACAATACACATTAATTACACTGAAAATAATCGCAAGATTCATTAATAAAAATGTCATCAAATAGGTTATTTTATCAGCTATTCTGTCGTCGAACTGTAGTGTGCATATTTTACTATATTGGGTTAGAGTATAACCAGGCCTTGCGCACTCCGCACTGTAGGTGCGAAGCTATAAGTACATAGCCGGACACCGACGGCGGGTCGCGCGCCGTTACACGTGCCGCGTCAGAAGAGATAAGAGCGGCGCGATAGAAAGAGAGGCGCTCTGTAGGTTAATATGACTGGTAGGTATGCAGCGCTACGCGAGCTGAATTGAATTTTATTGCGTCATAGCAAGAGTCGCTATTTGTTTAAATTTCTTTGCGGAGTGATGCTTCTGTCCCTTAGTATTCTGTAGTATAACTATATCCAGCAACATATCTAGGTATGAGAGTTAAAAACTGATGTATGTGTATCTAGGTGTGATAATTTATCATCTATGAGAGTTAAAAACTGTCACCCAACACGATGTCATGATGCCGTTGCCACGATTACTTTGGATGCTGTTATGGGTAGGCGTGTTGCTTACCATCGGGTAATACATAAAAAAGATAATGTAGATAATACAATTAACCTCGACAGACCGACCGACAAACAAGAAAAAATTTGATAAAAACGTGGTAAAAAAGGAAAAACCAGACCGTTGATATTACTCGTGGTAGGTCTCTCGTATGCGGGAGGCGGTCTTGGTATAAAGCTTTGCCAGTAATTCTGCCGCCAAGCAGTAGAATAGAATAGAATTATTTATTGGCCATATAACTAAGTCCTTTATACAAGGCATTGAGTAAGCCTTACTCTCTTTCGGTTTGAAGGGCAATGTAGCCAGCGAGAATACTGGGCATATGAGACTTGGGGTGATGAGCGCAATGCAGTGCTACGCAGTGCTTTTTATGGTATTAAAAGTTCTGGGTGGCACTGTAATTGTTATGGGCAGGCGTGGCGATCAGGCGAACGACTTTCTCGTCTAGTGATGAGACGAGCAAGTCGAGCAGTACCACAAAAAATGTGTAATGAGTTTGACGTGTGTTCTTGGCAGACTGTATCTGAACGACAAGGAGCTGAATATAGTGTCGTACTCGCTGCTGCTGTCCGTGCTGGAGTACCAGACGGCGGTGATGCGCGGCGACTTCGAGACCGCCGACCGCGTGCTGCCGACCGTGCCGCACGACCAGCGCACGCGCGTCGCGCACTTCCTCGAGAAACAGGTCGGTGGGGAAGGTCCAGGTGGACTGGTCTGGTCTAGTCACTTCTAACTGCTACTGTCATACCTACTTATATTTTATTTACACTTTTTTGTTACTGATGACTATGGGACATCTCACTCGCACTTCTTGTTTAACATTCTGTTAATTCTAATGTATACCTAATTGTTCATTGTTATATTTCGAGACATTTTAAAAGAGCTGAAATCAGACATCCCCGCAGAGTTTCTTGGTGCTATCTTCTCTAACGGGCACTGGTAGAGTCGGTTTTCGCATTTCTTTTCTGCACCCAGACTTCAATTTGAGTATAGGAAAGAAATGGGTAAACATACTTACCTTTGTGTGTGTGCACTTTGCACTTTTGTGACTATTTAATAAATTATATTTGACTTTTGACTTTGACTTTTGAAGACTGTGGAGAGCGGAAGTCGCTGCGACCACCACAGTTTCCGTCACTCATCTTGATTGCAGAGTGGTAGTAAAAACGCGCCGATTAATCAAACATTAGTTAATTTAAGTTTAATCCGAGGTTTTCCCGCGGAGCTATAACATGGGGCACTTTAAAAGAAGGGTGAAAAGGGTATTTGAAACTACCCAAAGCACCAGTAATGCAGGCGACGTTAACCGCTTACCATCCAAGCGCGCCGTCTTCTTGTTTGTCTATAATTAACCCTTAACTGGGATTCCCTAAATAGGACACAAAACGGATGTTTGCGCGATTCTGTGCATAAACATTTATCTGAAAAATCGAACTCACAACCTCAGCTACATAGGCTCCATGATTGTACAAGGTTATTTACCAGACGTTGTTTGCTCAGGGCTTCAAGCAGCAAGCGCTCGCGGTGTCCACGGACCCTGAACACCAGTTCGAGCTGGCCCTGTCCCTGGGCGAGCTGGCGCGCGCGCGGCAGCTGGCGGACGAGGCCGCGACCGCGGAGGGAGCCCCCTCGCGCTCCGCCGCCGCGCGCTGGTCGCGCCTCGGCGCCGCCGCCGCCGCCGCTGCAGACACAGACCTCACCAAGATATGCTACCAGAACGCGAAGGACTTCAGTGCGCTTCTGCTGTTCGCTTGCAGTACAGGTCTGTAGCGATGTTTGCTTGCAGTACAGATCTGTATCGATCGCTCTGAATATAGAGGGGACAGGGTCAGACAAGAAATTATTAATAAACTAGTGGTTCGCTACAAACTGCGACCTCTCGCAATTTGCATCTAACAAATCTCAACCACTTCCATCTTCAAATCTTCGTTATTTTTAATAACAATTGTTATGGTACATTTCATACAGATTACAGTTGTTGTCAAACTAACATTTTTGTTTAAGAAAAACCATGACAACTATCCCGATGCTCTGTATTCAAGTTACATTTTAATATGAGAGAAACATGAAATCCACGGAAACATCTGCAACCAAATTTCCTCTATCCATTTTATCTCTCACTGGGAATAAGAATTATTTATTTGCTAGATTACATTACATATGGGTAGGTACATATTATTTCTAGAATGGTGTTACACAGTACAATAGTCGTTGTAACTGTCTGCATGCAGACAAAGAAAGATTCCTAACCAAGCAATTAATTTTCTACTTTCTCGTAAATATAAAATGTTAAGATTATCGCCAAGCTTGCACTAACCTAATGCATTGTATAGGCCGTAATATAGTGTAAAGACCTGTCTCGTCGTAGGCGACAAGGCCCTGCTGGGCGAGGTGGCGCGAATGGCGGACGAGGCTGGCGAAGACAACATAGCGTTCGTCGCTTACTTCACGCTGAACCAGCCGCGCGTGTGTCTGCAGATGCTGCTCTCGAGGAACAAGCTGCCGGAAGCCGCTTTCTTCGCCAGGTCGGTGTATTCCTATTCATATTCAATTATTTATTGCATCCATATGTCACATCAAATACATAATATTATTTTGTACATATGACCCTGGCAGGGTATAGCAATGTTAGTGATGTAGCGGACCGATTCGTTAGTTAATACAATAAATAATATGTAATTAATTAATAAATAAATAAATAAATAATAACTAATTAATTATGATTAATAATTAATAAATATTGTAACAAATGTCTAAAAAGAAAATGCCCCTCAGTTTCTTGCCGTATCTTCTGAGTAGTGGTTCTTTTTCCGATACGGTGGTAGAGTCATTGTAATAATTGACGTTCATAAGTGCGTCTGTGATGCGAGAACTGAATAAAGAACTTTTGAACTTTGAACTGTCGTATGTTGTTTTTATGTCTTTTCTGTGTGGTTGCCAAATAGTTCAAAAAAATAGTAGTGCTGTTTTTTTTTTAATAAGGTACAATGATAGTTTTTTGTTGCTCGTTTGTAATAAGTACGTTTTAAGGTCGTACTTGCCGTCGATGGTGTCGGAGGTGGTGCGGCTGTGGCGCGAGTCTCTCGGCACCGACAAGAAGGCGGGCCAGTCGCTCGCAGACCCCGTCAACTATGAGAACCTGTTCCCGGAGATGCAGGTAAGAACTGTTAACACACCCTTACATAGGCTCGTAGACGCAAGACCAAATTATGATCTATTTGCGGATGAATGGTGATTCTGTCGGAGTGCTTGGAGTTCTGCGAGATGAAGGTGCGATAGTTGCATTTGTTGTTGTAATTTATAATTTTTGAATAATATGTTGACATCCTTAAATAATATTTAATTAATTTTGACTGATAACTTATTTGTCTGTAATTTTTTTTGTATATCTTGTATTTTTTGACATATTTTTACATTTTACTTTTATATTATATTATGCTATTAATTTTATATTATAATTTTATCTACCCTCGTAGATATTTGTAAAAAGAAAACAACTTAACAAAACTAGGCATAATTTTAATTAAATTATGAAAAACAAAATGGTTTAAATTTCCAAAAACAATTACAAAACAAAAATACTACTAAGACCTATAAAGCCTAAACCGTTCAGCACCAAGTCCCGAGCAAAAAGTGCCGCTCCTCCGTCTCACGCGCTTGTTGTTGCTTACAGCGCCCCTATCGGCACCGTTTTGAAACAAGCCGCGCTCTGATTGGCTGTCAAGATGACCGCGACCATGCGAGTTGTCTTCCGTTTTACTTCTTCTCCAATAATAATATATTTCACTATTTTACTGTAATTTTAGACTAACTTTATTAGGTAATTAGCTAAGGCCGTCTAATAAATAAAGAAATAAATAGTAAATAGGATGTTCCCATTCTCACAGGCCTTCCCTCATAGAAAGCGTATGGGCCATAATCCGCCACGCTGGCCCAGTGTCGGTTGGTCACATGTCCAAGTTTTTTTCTTATTTTCTTATATTCTTTATTGTACACTGTTATAACATTCACACCGTGGATTATAAACTACATGTAGAAAGGCGAGCTTAACTCTAAAAAGAGTTTAAGTTCTAAGGTTTTTGTGATTAATTCTTGGATATTTTACTCATGATTTCCTTTACCGTTTTTAGAGCAATCAATGAAAATATGTAAAAACATGGTAAGTATGTGGCTATAAAACATAACAAATATAATGATCTTTGAGGTTTGCCTAAAGGTTTATCAAACTTTTAGTACATTTTATTCGTGGTAGGTCTCTCGTATGCGGGAGGCTGTCTGGGTAGTTACCACAGTTTTGCCAGTTATTCTGCCACCAAGTAGTAGTGCGCAAGCATTACTGTGTTCCGGTTTGAAGGGCAATGTAGTTAGCGAATTAATATATATATTTACTTAATATCTGATGTCTCAGGGTGATGAGCGCAATGCACACACTGTTTTTTATGGTATTAAAAGTTCTGGGTGGCACTGTAATTGTTATGGGCAGGCGTGGCGTTTATCACCAGGCGAACGACATGCTCCTCTCAACACTAGTTCTATTAAAGAAAATACATACAGACAAAAATGCCAAAGACGTCCAAGTTAGAATTGCTAGTGTAGTTGTCATGCTAACCATTTATGTTATCCGGCACAGAGCGCCGTTGAATCGCAATTTCTCACCGCAACAACATCTACAATGGCATATTAAAACTTCACATAGTTCATCACTTCAACGATTTATTTGCCATTAAGACGTCACTTCGTTCAATTAACTTTGTTGCTTATTGTCTCTCGGTGCAAAACGTGTTGTCCCATCAGCAGGGCGATAAATAATAATAATGAAAATAATAAAAAAAATGATTTTTTTTATTTTATAACTTATTTAAATTAACAACAACATAGTAAAAAAAATATTAGGGCCTAGCCTGCCTTTGTGAGAGACTGGTGCCTGAGGTAGGTTCTTGAAGAATGTGCCTGGAATGGTGCCCCCGCGGATGGATATATGCCCTCATAGGCCCTACCCTCCCTCCACTTATCTCTATCCATTGCCACGATAGACTTTTTGAAATAAAAGATAAATGATTGCCCTGCAGGAGTCGCTCGAGCTGGAGAAGTTCCAGACCGAGTTTGGGGAGCAGCTGTCCTCGATGGCTCACCTCGAGCCAAACTCCAAGCTGTGCAACGCCGAGCGCAGCCTCGACGAGGAGCGCCGCCGCCATCAGGCGCACCTGGCAACACCCACCAGGTAACCAACAAATAAATAATCACCATCTAGTGGTAAAACCTAGCCCGATGTTCCACTACCTACATGATTTCTACGTCCATCTATTATTTAATCAAAATGCTATAGATATTTTAATATTATAGATATTTATCATAATAACATTATATTATTCATTCTAAATATACTATCTATATTCAATAACAACCCAACACAGTATTCGGCGGAATTACACAAAATATTTTTTAAATGTATTTCATCAATAATTAAGCTTTTTTAAAATTTCATTGTTGACATTAATATCGTTATAATCATACCAAATTTCATGTTCCAACAATCATAAAGACTGTGAACAATTAGGACAATGGACAGACAGAACGGTCTTATCAGCCTTATTAGACTAAGGTAACCCTAATAAACGAATTGAACGAACGAGCTAACCATAGAGTAACAAGAGTGATAACATGCCTCTATACATTTTATGTGTTATACTGTGACGCAAATCGACACAGAACTGCCAAAATGTACTTCCTTTTAGCCGGGTCGGCCATTTTTAGTCATGTACGGTTTGTACAAACCGCACAATACTTCAAGTACATATTCCCGCGGGTCAGCATTTTACCTTAGTGATACTATTTTAACGTCAGTACACATAACGCCACCGTGCCATCAACATTCATTTAACTTTAACTAACTATTGTACTCACAACCAACTAAATAAACCGACATCCTTCAGCTCGTGAATTTATTTAAACTACAACTACTACCAACTAACTTTCAGAGATTGTGGGGCGCACACTACTACGCACCCTACAAGTCACACGGAACCGATTTCCGGTTCAACTTTCGGCTCTTAGTATTCTTATCTGGCAATTTAAATTATTTGTGAATATTTAAGGTTTATGTGTATTGTGGTCAAATGTCAACGTCGAATGAAGCGTGTAAGATTTCATCAGTTGAATTGCAAGTACCAGAAGGTGGCCGGATGATTCCATTTTGTATTATTTTGTGTGATTATTGAACCCGTTCTATTTTTGAATGGTAGAAGTCCTCTGAATTTTCTTATGGTCAATGGAGCTAACTCACCATTCGTCCCCAGCCCCATCCCGCACTGCGCAGTGGAACCCGACGCGGCTCTCCCCGCGACGAGCGCCGAGACTGCCGCCGCGCCGCCCGCGCCCGCGCCCGCCCCTCCGCCGCCGCAGCCACAGCCGCGCAAGGACAGCCTCGATCTAGAAGAGATCGAGCGCGAACTTGACGGCCTCGGCATTGAAGGCGCAGTCGACGACGCGGTGAGCGATTTGACACTCGATTAGACTAGACTCTAGTCACTAGACAGAGAACTGCCGGCATGGATTTACGCTATAATAAGGGATTATGCAGTAATTTCTTTTTAAATAACACATTACTATTATTACTTAGGGTGCAAGTGTATTTTTGTATTTGTGAAAATATTTATTAACTCGGCGGAAATCATTACAAAAATAAAAAATGTCGTTATTATAAATATAAACGGCTACACTCACGTTATGGTTGTGTCGGAATAACTCCGACCAGGTTTCGGACAATTAGGATGTCCTTCTTCCGGGAGTTTACGCTTTGGATTCGCGGTGCAGACAGAATTATACCAACACAATCATAACGTGAGAGTAGCCGTTTATTTTTATAATGAATATTTCGTGTCATGATAGTGTCAATAAATATTATTATACATAAAATATGTTTATTATAATAATTAATAACAGCCACATTTATGATATCATTACATTGATGTTTTTTTTTGTATGTCTTCAAATGGATATGATTCAGGTATCATTATTAAAATATTGTATTGTATGTTGTATTCTGAACTAGCACCTATTATTAACTATTAGTACCCAAACTTTAACTATTCAATGACTATTTAACATTTATTAGACATTCTTACAAAATAATATGGATAAACACCAACGTAAAAATAATATTTAGAATATGAAATAATATTTCATGTATTTTTGTGAGCTTCTTGCTAGTTTCACAATAATATAATTTTTAGAATATGGTATGATATTACTGCTTTTGAATATGTAAAATTCCCATTACCCTTCCATTCACCTATATTATAAATATATAATATTATATTAATTTTTAGAAAAAACAAAAACCGACGTCAATGTATCTTCGAAGTCCAAGGTCACATATCGATGAAATGTATATGGGACCACTTCGTAGCTATACTGAACCCAACGCAAAAAGAATTATCCAAATCGGTTCATAAATGACGGAGTTCTGAGGTAACAAACAAAAAAAAACATCCGAATAGAGAACCTCCTCCTCTTTTGAAGTCGGTTAAAAAGATAAACAGAATGACCCATAACAATACAAAATATTGGAAGAAATTAGTGAATATTGAGTTTTATCTCATAACTTTAGTGATGAATAGTCCAAGTTGGTGAAACAGCCCCTAAATCTGATTAAAGTTTGGAAAAATTTAATGTTATAGTAGATAAGAAAAATCGTCTTTAGTCCTCTAGCTAATTCGCTATGCAAAACGATCGGTTTATTTTTATTTTGTCATAAGCCGAAATCAGCACCACTGGAGACCGGAGACAATATTAGTACAGCCTAACTTGCTAATAAGTTCACTAGGGACGAACCATTTGCGAAACAGTAATCGCACGTATTAGATAGCAGTTGGCGAAGATCATAAAATCGCTGAGTTTTAAGATAATATATGTCGTTAGCGATTGAACCACAGTTAAGAGATATTTATCTCTTTTGTTGATGTAACTTCATGCACTAAGCTATGGTACAAAGGAGTCCCGTATCTTGAAACGTAGTATTTAATTTTATAATTACGATATGCACACGATTTCAATCTTTGAAATGTTGGTGCTTGCCTTACATGTTCTTACTGCTACAGTGTTTTACACCATTTAGTATTTACCCCTAATGGTAAAATAAAACTGCTGTCACCACCCCTCCCCGGTCCACGCCCCTTGTAATGGGCGTGGCTAGCTAGAGCTCCGCCTATAGTTTTCTCCGAATTCGATAGGAACAGGTATCATAGATTCCAAAAAAAGTAGCTTTTGCCGGATAAAATTTTTTCAGAATTAATCTTTATTCCAGTCAGTTTTCGCATTTCTTTTCTGGGCCCGGACTTCTATTTGAGTATGGGAATGAAATGGGTAGACATGCTTACCTTTTCTTTGAACAAATATCTCTTTTTTCATTCATTTGTATTATGTATATAAGACGTTCATAAGTGCATTTTTGTACCTATTTAACAAATATGTTTTGACTTTTGATTAGTTATAGTGTCAGACGCCCGCAAGGCTCCATTGAGCTAAGAAACTAAGAAATCCATTCAATTGCTTGGAAACTTTGAATAAACGGAATTATCGTAACATTACAACTGAAATGAGTATAGTAGCTATATTCGTTTCAGGCGGCTCCTTGGACGCATCTTATGTCCAAATTATAATACATTCGTGCCGTTACGTGCTGATAGAAAATGTTATAAGATAAACTTCTGTTTTACGAAACTACATTCTAATTTTAATATGAAGTAGTGCGCATGTGGTTTATAGTAGCAACTTGTCATTACAATAATATCGTGTAGTCATGTCTAGTCATGATTTTATCAAGTCGTCTAAATAGCATTTGGTCAACATAGAAAATGGTAATTTTATTGATAACAAATCAGTTTTAAGGTGTGACAAGGATATTGATGAACAAAAGTTGGAACTTATATTTTCCATCAATATCATGCGAAATCACTTGCGACGTTATAAGTGACTCGAACAAACGATAAATGGAGTAACTACTGATTTTAAGACGAAAACTTCTTCTACTTCACATACATACGTGAACGTCACGGAGAGTGTGCGACGGAATTACACGAGTTAATTGCTCCATCTCCTTTCCACCATCGGACAACAAGACGTACGGAAACTCGCCATCCGTTTATGGTTGACATTCCTCCTGCCAGAACAAAGCGTTTCGCTTCAACTTTCATAATGCGAACAGCTAAGGAATGAAACACTTTACCAGCGTCTCTGTTTCCCGATTCTTATAATTTAGGGGTCTTCAAGTCCCGAGTGAATAGGTATCTTCTAGGCAAGCATGATCCATCGTCGACCGCGTCGTCACTTTCTATCAGGTGAGACTGGTCAAATGCTTGCCTATCAAGTAATATAAAAAAAACGTATGACATTTTAGATAAAATACCAGTTTGACCGATATAATTTTGACACGATATGCTACTTCAGACCAGTTTCGTGCTTAGACCACTTGCTTTTAAGACCCTACTTAAACGAGATGTGGCTGGCCCGCATTGGTGCCCGCGGCGTCACATGCGGAATTCAAGCGTGGTCTCATATTAAAGCCGCGTTATTGATTAATCTGTGGCCGCGGGGCGTTAGTGCGGCTTATCAAGCATATCAAGCGACACCGCATCTGCATGAACGCTCACTTTGCATCGCCATATAAATGTTTGAATAAAGCGCTCGGCGCACAAAGCGCCTCTCGGTAAACAAGGCTTGTGTGTTGCCGTTGGGTGTCGCTATACTACGCCGTCGTCTACTGCGCGGTGTGCGCGGCTCGGCATTGTACATCTAGTTTGAACAATTGTTGCACTAGCTGCTTACCGTATTGTCTCTCCGACCTCTATTGTTGTTCGTTAGCTATTTTCACGGCGCAAACCGTTCATTGTGTAGAATCATTAATGTTTTACTTTTTTTATGTAACTGAGTGATGAGTCTTGCAAGTCGTTCGCCTGATGGTAAGCGCCACGCGTGCCTTTAACAATTGCAATGCCACCCATAACTTTTAATACCAAAAAGAGCATTGCGGAGCACTGCATTGCGTTCATCACCCCGAGACATCGGATATTAAGTTTCATAAGCCTATAATTTCACTGGCTACAATGCCATCCAAACCGGAACGCAGTAATGCTTGCGCACTACTGCTTGGCGGCAGAATAACTAACAAAGCAGTGGTACCTACCCAGACGGCGGGCATACGAGACCTTGCTTCCTGTACCTTTTACCTGTGCTATTCCCAATTCAATAACAAAACTTTAAACATTAATAAAGAATTATATTCAATGGGTACCCTATCATATAATATATATGTGCGTATATGTAGAATAGCATTGTTAGAAAGAGTAATAAAATGAAGTTTTTTCTTTGACAGGACCTCCTCGACGATGCAGACTTGATCGACTAACCATCTACAGTTAATTAGATTAATATTATTATATAATTATTATTATGGTCATAAAAATGTATTTCATAAAGTGCTAATACGTTATAAGATTAAAGTATTATACAAGATTTTCCGGTCGGATGTTTTTCAATAAGTAATTCCCTTAGATATAACTCAAGCAGGTATCCTGCGTCCCACTAATATCATACACGTGAAAGTTTGTAAGAATGGATGTATGGATGTATGGATGTACCTTTGTTACTCTTTCACGAAAAAACTACGAAATGGATTTTGATGAAATTTGGTATGGAGGTAGCTGGATTAACACATAGGCTACTTTTTATCCCGGGAAACCGCGGGTGAAACTGCAGGGCGCAGCTAGTTAGTTATACAAATATACAACTTTAGACATATTCATACATTATATAATATTTTTTATTGAACTGTTAGATGAGACGAGCAAGTCGTTCGCCTGATGGTAAGCGCCACGCCTGCCCATAACAATTACAATGCCACAAGAACTTTAAATACGTACCATAAAAAGTGCTGCGTAGCACGGCATGGCGCTGCTCACCTCGAGACATCAAATATTAAGTCTCATATGCTCAGTAATTTCGCTGGCTACAATGCCATCCAAACCGGAACACAGTAATGCTTGCGCACTACTGCTTGGCGGCAAAATAACTGGCAAAGTGGTGGTAACTACCCAGACGGCCCCCCGCATGCGAGAGACCTACCACGAGTACGAGGTATTAATATTGAGGAATTAGTCTGTAAGTATGGTATCGTCACCTGCAGTTAAAAATACTGGTTATGTTAGGTATCATCAATTCCAAAATACCTGAAAGCAAATTCTATAGTTATTATAAAAAGACGCAGAGACAAACTACACATATATAGAGGTAATCCACTTCAGCTTAATATACGTGTCCATGACTGTACCTGAATCTTTGTGAAGAGAAATAAACAAGTTTGTTTTTATTAAGTTTTATTATTATTAAGTTTATTTTGTGTGGAGTTTACCAGATAACCCCATTCTAGGAGATGGCTTGGAAGCCATAATTAAATTCTTGGTTAACATGGATGTTAACCAAGAATTTAATAAAGTTCTGGTTGGTGCTGTTATTGTTATGGGCTGGCGTAATGCTTACCATCAGGCAAACGACCAGCTCGTCTCGTCATTCGGTTACATAAAAAAAAGTGAAATGTCCTTCCTACATTTCTGAAATAAGGTTATTAAGCATTCTACAGTAATAATGTAATCTATTCTGTAATTCTACTACAAGCAACCACCAAAAATATTTCGTAGCCTGCTGCCTACGACATTGCGGTAAATCTCGGCATTGTTTCTTTGTAATGAATTTACGATACCTATTTACATCGATTGTGTAAAGCTATTTACTTTAAAAAGGATCATCATCATCATCAGCCCATCACGTCCCCACTGCTGGGACACGGGCCTTCTCTCATAGAGAGAGTATAATCCACCACGGGGAGACGGGTCTGAGCAGCCGCTCAACTGCCGTCTCTCTCTAGATCTACGTGCTCCATCTTAGGCCACATCATCGCTTCACATCAGGCGAGATAGTGGCCAAACATAGATCTATTAAGCGTAAAAAAAAACACGCTGGTCCAGTGCGGATTGGTGGATGTCACATGTCCTTGAATTTTTGTGATGAATTCTTGGATATGCCGGTTTCCTCACCATGTTTTCCTTCACCTTTTTAGAGCTAGAGCTAACCGCACATAACTTAAGAAAGTCAGTGGTGCGAGGCCAGCGGGATTTGAACTCGGGTGCTCCGGATCTAAAATCGCACGTTCTCCCACTGAGCGACTCTCTTAAAAAAGATAGTTGAGTCTAAATCATGCCCAACGTATCTCAGGCCCAACCTTCGGCTTCGTTGCACTTGCAAGCTGTTTATTTATTAGTGAAAACTGTAGTAGGTACCTACTTAAGTACGGAATTTCACTAATCAATATGTAATGTGCGTTAAGGTGGAGGCACGTGCGGATTTTGCGAGTACAAGTTTCGTACATCTGAGAGTTTTACGTCTTACGTTTGCATTGAATGCAACACAAATAGATGGTATAGTAGGTATTACAGAAAATGTCTAGGTAGGTAGGTACATAAGCCAAGTTCCTGTTTGCTGCAGCAAGGGATTCTGTATGGCGTCCCTATAAAAATTTACACATCAAAATCGTTATAATAATAATAATAATTCTTTAATTCAGGTAACTTGAGAAAACAGTACCTAGTTACATTAGTGACTAAAGTAATTCTAAGACCAATATTATATATACCTTACAGACTAACATACATTTTATAATATTAAAACTATTTTACTAGTTACTACATAACAGGGAATTGTTTTCGCCTGCGTTCCGTGTACCGGCGGAAGACTACCCCTGCAGGCCAGAAGCACAAAACAGATAAGTACAGAAGTCAATCTAATGTATGTACTTCACTTTTCATACCTACGCTCGGCGGTCGCGCTAGGGTTGTTAAATTGAATAGGCGCGCCCGCTGCCTGCGACCAGGTGCGACACGACGGTTACTCGGAAAGCGCAGAAAGTTTTTGGGAAGTCCAAAATTGATTGATTTAAAAAAAAATAACTTTACAAAATATCGTCATATTTTTTTCGCAGTTATTATTATCTATACTTATAATAAAACTGTAACGAAGCGGTTACTGTACATTGAAGATACATTTGAAAATCTATTTTTTTAGGAGTATATGGAAACAACAGAACCCAAAAATACAATTTTTAAAATTTTTGTCTGTCTGTCTGTCTGTCTGTCTGTCTGTCTGTCCGGGATAAACTCAGAAACTAGGGCACTAATTTGAATACAATTTTTTGAAATATGTTCTGTGAAGTCCGGCGCTACACATAGGCTTTGTTTCATCAAAATCGGTCCAGTAATATTGAAGTTATGACGCAATTTAGGAAAAAATATACATGTCCACTATAACTTGAACCACGGAACATACCGGACCCTTTGTGCACAAGGCTCAGCTTAAACTGGTTTGTACATGGGTCGACATGATGGTATTCTAAAAAATGGTTTGTAGAGTCCTAGGCCACATAACAAACTTCCTAATCCTTTCCTAATCCTAATCTATGTCTATACATATAATAAAATCGTAGAACCCAAAAAATCTGTACTTGGAAGATATTCGAAAAAAAATCAGCCAGGGCGATATAAAATGAGTAACTAAACATATTAAAACAGTTTTTAAAATTATTGTTTGTTTGTTTGTTTGTTTGGACTTCTATAACTTAAAAACCAATGACGGGATTTTAATGGCGTTTCCACGAATATGTTTAATTAAATTCTGATTTTAATATAAGCTATCGACATTTTGAAAAATCTACTTATGGGGGGGTTAAATGGGGGCCAAGTTAGTATGGAAAAAAGTTAGTAGATTATCCTAAAATCTTGAAACTCAGAATTAGTTTATATAACTAAAAATTAACGAATACGGGTCCAATATTTTTTGATATTTAACTTCTTTAAGCGAGGAAGATAGACAAAAGGTAATATTAGTATGAATTTGAAACGCTGTATACACTATGAAAATAAATGAAATGCATACAAGTAAAATTATAATTAAATCAAAAATATCATGATAGAAATATAATTTCAGCGTTTTTAGTAACTCTTAGAAAACAACTCGCAAACTTTTTTATGTAGTGCACCACACACGGTGAATATAAATAAAACATCTTTTTTAAATTTGTTTAGTTTGACGTTACCTGCTTTTTTATGGTACTGAGTGATGAGACTAGCAAGTCGTTCGCCTGATGGTACGGGCTACGCCTGCCCATAGCAATAGCAGTGCTACCCAGATCTGAGTCATTGTCTTGACATCAGCTGATATTGAGTCTCATATGCCCAGTAATTACGCTGGCTACAATCCCCTTCAAACGGAAACACAGTAATGCTTGCGCACTACGGCTTTGAGGCAGAATAACTGGCAAAACGGGGGTACCTACCCAGACGGCCTTCCGCATACGAGACACCTATCACGAGTAAAGTTACGCCACCGTCCTTTACTCAAACATGGTCGTTTACCTCCAAAGTGATCGATTTTTTTTTTCGACCCGGAATCCTTCAGCTAACCTCTTGAAAACCCTCATCAAACCACAATTCTGGCGGTTTTTAGGTTTTGTAAAGAGGATGATTTTGCCAAAACTTTAATGTATGATGAAGTGCCAAACAACGACTTCAACGACAAACAAACTGGTCCAGTTAACAAACGACGACTTGGTGGGGGATCGGGTGTCTATCAGGAGCATGGTTTTTTCAGTATGTATGTACACCGTCCATGCCAGTAACAATGAATGCTACTATTTACGGTTGCTGATACACACTGTCTGTCCGCGGCGCTACCTCATTTGCGTTTCTCACAACTGAACTGTTCCTCAGAACAACGATGGTATTAAACACTTTCCACAACTTTCCACGTAGCCTGCAAAGCAAGGAGCCTTCTGAATGACAACCAAAATTGGGACGAAACTAGCAAAAGCAGACGTAAGTGATGCTCACGACGTATGCGCCATTTGTTCGCTTTAATTTTGGTGTTTTGTGGGCTCTCGAGCCCAGTGCAACTGTGGAAGTCCAGCCTATAATGTTTTGAGAGAAATTGAACAGGACGTTGATGTATAGGACGACGGTGAGGATGGTGGCAATTCACTACCGTACCCCGTAGAGTTTTTGAACTCTTTGAGTCCATCCGGACTTCCAGCGCACTCTATTAGATTAAAAATGTGGAATACAAAATTATGCTTTTTTGAAATTAGACCCCGCCGAATTGTTAATTTCGGAGAGGTTAGTTGTGTAACGGAACTCGGCTGAAGATACTGTCGCTAGAGACGAACCTCACTGAGGCACTGAACCTCACTGAGGTATACTGATAGCCCGTGGCGCTGGTGAGTCAGTTTTCATATATAAGTATTCATCTCTCTCATCTCGAACCACTTTCCGTTCACATTCAAACGCGTGCAGTTTTGTGTGAACGTCAGCTTTGCAATGACGATCAATAAGTCGCAAGACCAGACTCTCTAGGCCACGGCCGTTGATCTGAGGACAGGATATTTCTCACAGAGACAGCTGTACGAAACCTTCTCACGGGCGACGTGGTCCCAAAGTCTTTACGTGTTTGCTCCCTGTACAGTGTGTTTTTCAAATAACATGTGTTGTACACAATCTACAAAAAAGTCTCTACATCAGCGTCAAACGAAGTCCACGCGAACGAAGTCGCGGGCAACAGCTAGTAATTGAATAAATTAAAAAAAAAAATGCGATAAGTTTACATTTACATCTTCCTCATTAGATTATTGAACACAAGGCTAACACAGTTTATACTACAATAAAAAATATCTAATATAAATTGTAAAAATATTACAAGGCCACAAAGTCATGCTCGCTTGTTCAGCGCGGGGCCGGGGGCCGGGGTGCTTACCTACCTACTTACCTAACTGTTCTGTGTTACGTTAAAACGAACCATCGAAATACAAGCAAATACAGAAGGTATTTGCATTTCGATGGTTCGTTTTACCTCTCTGAAACAACTGGTAGGTTAAAAAACGACAATTTAATGTTGAATTTAAACAACCGTCCACTGAACAGTTATAATAACTATTTTTCTGTTGCTCCATTTTTGCACATAAAGTTCACAGTCGCGTGTCTCAAGCGGATGGCACTCGCGCTCGCACTGATCCCAACTGTTCCGAGATATCGTGTCCGTGAGCGGTGTCTATGTGTGCGTTGCTCAAGCGCACTTTGTATGTAGATTGACTTCTGTACTTATCTATTTTGTGCCAGAAGTCCGGGGCGAGGAACATCTTCGCGTGTTCTGCTGAAACTTGGAGCGCGTAGGACTTGAAGTCAGTGGTCCTAGTCGGCTCCAGCCGCGACAAACTCACGTTGAAAACTCGTGCAAGCATAACCTCGTCCTCGTGACGTTTATGCTTATGTTTGGGCTCATAGCAAACTTATAAGTTCGAAAGTTCTTTATTAAATGTTGTTATCACGATAGTTTCGACTTCTTAACTGGATTAATAACTTTACAATGAAATACTCGTACCTGTTTACATTACAAAATCTGAGGATGGAGGTCATATTATAAAGATGATCCTGTATTTTTCAGTGTCTAGCTGTCACCTTCATAATCCGCCCGGAAATTGTGAGATTAAATTTTAGCACGTATCCTAATGGTCATCTTGTAAGGCCGCGGCTCTTGTTATCATTCAACGGCGCGCGCGCACTCCAGTCGGCTCCGAAGGCGCGAGTCAAACGCGCATACGTCGCGAATCCCCACCGCCAATCAGTACGCGAGATTTTACGACAATTCCTTTTACGTTTGGAACAGCGAAAATAGTTTTTATTTATTTTCAAGACTTCATAACTCGGCAGAAACGAAACTGGTGAGTTTATGCTAGCAATCATACATTTTATGAACGTAGAAATATAGAAAGGTATAAGTAAACCTTTTGTTTTAAATATTGGACTGGAAAAGTCGGAACAGCTTTGTAGGTAGAGCAGGGCTTGATATTAAATAAGTTAAATCAGAGTGTAACAGTAGGTACATATTAATATGTCCATAATATTGTTATGTATACATACTTAAATATACATAATAAGATGTTCATTACATTGTAGTTTAGCCGTAGGTACCTACCTACTATAAAAAACCTTATGCTAAAGTGTCCTATCATTAGCTCAACCGCAAAAGTGGTCGCAAATAACCAGTTTTTGTGAAATGAATTCCACTTGTTACTTCCGTGACCGAAGCTGTTTGAGGCTATGAGGCTACTCTACCAAATATTGGACTCTACATCGGATATTAAACATATATCGGTAGTAAATAAATACATACTTGAGTTATGTATCTGGAATGAACTTGATATCTGACATATATTTATTTTATTCTCAGCCCAAGATAAATACATAATATTACGGTTGTCTGGAAGAGAGGGCTGAGTAGCGATAGGACCGCCTATAGTACTTATCATAAGAAAATATGTTTATAATATAAATCCTTTTTTTAGTGTGTAATTCCTTGTTCAGTTGTGTTAGTACCTACTTAATATATTTTTTTGAAGCAGCATCAGTATTTAAATAAAGTTACCTTATGATATGTATAGGCACCTGTAATTAATACTAAGTTAATAATAGATTCTTGGACGACTTAGTTACTCGACCAGGTATAAATGCCCTTCAGACATTATTGTTTGCCGATATAATTTACCGTGCATAAAATAATAATTTGCATTCCATCGTTTTTGATTACTTTATTAAAACTTAGGTATGTATAAGGCGGACCGATTTTTTTTGTATTTATAAAATAAAATGCATTTACTTCAGGTTTCTTATGATCCATACAATTATTAATTTACATAGCATAACAAAGAACAATTAATAATTATTTAAATACATTAAATTAATAATAACACTAAATTAAAAAATAAATCTAAAATGAAATTATAAAATCAAAAAATCTATAAATTTAAATAATAATAGTCAAAAAATAATTTTAATCCACAATTAATTATACCTATATATATGAGGGGGGAGGCAGTGGGACAGTATAGGCTAGGGAAAAAATGTGTCTACCCGGCACCACACGAGACATGTTTGTCACAGCAGTGCCGAATATAGTGGCAATGCAGTCTCTCGGCTATCATCGCCAGGATAATTAGGCATATTAAATAACTACTAAATGTGTATTCGAATTTCTCAAAAAACTATATACCTAAGCAAAATCTATAATTATTTATCCGAATGATTTTCAAATACAGTAGCGAGTAGGTACCTTTAAACATCAGCATTAATCTTAGTACGAAACAAAGAAGTTTTTTTGTTTTTTAGGCACAATACAATTTAATAAGTTAAGTAACCTTCGAGCTTCAACAAGTTGATGAATAAGGTAATGCTCATAACGCGTATTTACGAGTAATTTTAATGTTGACTCTTATAATTGGTCACGCGATATCCTTGTAGGTACCATATCGAAGACGAAATACGGTAACGAATGGATTGTTCAGTATTCATATTCAGCCCCTGTACCCATATGTCCCTCAAGCGCCAATAGTATATCGTATTGAACTCATATTAAGGTAGGTATAGATTCACTGCAACAATGTCTTATGATGCCATATATTGTTCCATTAAGTTTATATCAGAGTGAGTGTGGCTCAGAAGAGTGAGTGTGGCTCAGTGGGAGCTCGTGCGACTTTCGATCCGACGCACCCGAGTTCGAATCCCGCTGGCCCCGCACCACTGACTTTCTTAAGTTATGTGCGGATTTAACACTCGCTCTAAAAACGGTGAAGGAAGACATCGTGAGGAAACCGGCATGTCCAAGAGTTTTTAACAAAAAGTCAAGGACATGTGACATCCACCAACCCGCACTGGGCCAGCGTGGTGGATTATGGCCCATTCTCTCTCTATGAGAGAAGGCCCGTATCCCAGCAGTAGGAACGTGATGGGCTGATGATGATGTTGATGATGAAGTTTATATCAACTAGTTATCATATTTTGGTAAAAATGAATGCAATTTATTCGCTTTCTTGCTGAATCGACAATAAATTAGACCGTATCTCATTAGTCGTAGTGAAGCTATACCTTAATTTGACCTCAACGCGATATACGATTGGCGTTCGAGGGACATATGGATAGGGGGCAGGTATTCCAGTACGTAATCAATACCTACTTATTTTTAAATATAACGTTCAAACAAAAGCTACCTTTATAATTACGCTATGCGTGACTTATTTTGAAGACATCTTTAGTACCTACTGAAGCGTTTCGAAGAGTCAGACACCAGCACAAAGTAGGTAACTAGAAATACATATTTATAAATATATATTTTGCTGCCACTGAGTCATAGGAATAGATGCCTATTCCTATTGAAGAGTTAAGATAATCATGCCTTTCATTATTTTACATATGTGTATATATATAACGGACGTTCCGAAATGCATGAATTAAAATAATGTAATATACTTTTACGACTTTGTTCGGTGGCACATGTTGCATTGTTATTGATTTTATTGTAGAAACATAATGTTGGTCCGCTGACGACACGACGACAGCACATTCATAGACGACTCCAGTTGATTTTTCAAAAAAATATTCAATGTACATAATAGGGGATCGGACAGTAATCGACAAAAAATATAAAATGTAGTTAGAACGAATGTTTGTCAAACCAGAAAGATCATCCTTTCAATATTTTTATGAAATAATAAGGATTTATATCAAAAAATTGTAATTTGTAAATAGTAATTTATAAATAGTAATTTGTAGATACATACGACAAGTGTATAGGCTGTCAGCGTTACATCTTTGAAGTTTAGAAATTTAGATTCCAGTTTTACTTATCAGCAGCACTCGAGATAAAACCATATTCTGGCTCAATGCAAAACTAGAAGCCACTCGAAAGGTACTTGTATGCTAATAGATACACTTAGATATTAGTGATAAATAATTTTACATTTTAAACTGACTGGCAGTTCTATTATCTGAGGCACTGTCAAAACCTTTACTTTACTGAGCATTTATTTTTATAAATATATTATTATATGGGCATAACTAATATACAGGCTGGATTTTTGAAACTGGACAGTAAGGGCGTTTTCCTGTAACTATAACGGTTAAGGTACCAGACCTTAACCGTTATAGTTACAGGAAAACGTTCCTAGGAGGCCATCCATAACTTTATGATATTCTGAATTGCATTCGCAGATTTTGGAATGTACAGTCAGCGAAAAAAATACTAAAGTACCAAAAATATTGTATTTATACCGATGGATCCTGTTTCTTGTAGGGATGAAAATACTCAATGGGACCATTTAAGGTATGAGTACAAGAAATCACAGAAATCTCCAAAAACTTTCCCCATACATGTTGTACGGAAAAACGATGAATTATATACCTACAAAACATACACATACCTGAAAAATATGAGTCAGGGTCACAACTCGAACGAATCACTGATTTGCCCACTTTGGATTTTATCTGCTTTATCAGTGGTGAAAATGTTAATGGAATTATGGTTAAGGAAAAAGTTATTTTGATTTTCTCAAAAAGTTACGTTTGGATTTGGTGGGTTACTTTAGGGGGAATTTGTTCTTTTTTTGGAAAATTATATTTTTGGAGCTGACTGTACCTCTACCTTTTTTCCTCACTGCAAAGGAAAAGGTACCTAACCTGAAGGCCCCTAAAGTTTGCCACACCTATATATATATATTATAAAGTAAATATTTTAATATAGAAGCGATAGTGTACTAAATATAGATTATTTAAGCGTATAAGCGATACTTAGAATATACAAACTAAATAAGGGTGCTATAACTGAATTCTCAAGTTATATCTAATGCATCCAATGAACTTTTTGAAGTCGAAGATAAATGAGAAATGCTGGTTACGGGAATTATGAATCGTTCGCTAAAAACAGCAGCGCACAAACATGTTCGTTAAGAGGGTACTGAACATAAAGCCACGGTTTTAAGAATTTTTGTCTGTTTGTATGTATGTTACCTATAGACTCGAAAATTGCTTAACGGATTTTAACGCGGATTTCAGGGTTTGGTAACATAATTTCGATAATTTGATAATGTTATAACAAAACCGGTTGAGCGACTAAGTATATAGATTCAGCTTGACCTTTATATAGTACGCACTCTCATATATACTGGGAAAGTCTTGCTAAAATGGTCTTGGAGAAAATACGACTATATAACGGGCCTGTCGTCCACGCAGAGGAAGTCGCGGGAAAGAGCTAGTAATGTAATAATTATGTTAGCAATATACCTAACTCCCATTGAAAAGATACGGTAGGTAACTTAATTCGCCGCACACAATTCTATGTTATAAAATGTAAATTCAGTAAAATTTTAAATAAATGGTATCCCGTACCTACCTACCTACATTTTTTTTTGCAAGAAAAGATGTTACAATTTGAAATAAAAATTGAATTTATATACCTAGCTTAGATAGTATATCATATAGCTAAGAGTAGCGGTACGTTATACGTACGTAATAGCTAGTATTATTTTGTTATACTAACCAGGAGATACTTTTATTGTGATAAGACGATATCTATTTACTGGTTACTCTGTGACAGAAGGACAAACGGAAGGACAGAAAGGCAAACGCACGACAGCAAAAGGTAGGTACTGAACTCATAGACCAAATTCTATGCGTACAGGCATATAATTTGTTTCAAATTATACTATAATGAAGATTTTACTATATTTTTGTTTTCAAATATTCTGTCGCAGACTTTTAATAGCAGTCGTGTTTTGTAACATCAAGATTGTGATTGAATATAAGCGCCCCTAACAACACTAAAACACAAAACATCCATTACAGGACGAGTAGAAAGCGGCCAAATATCACTCCTACATAGTTAAACCACACGTAAAAACAACAAGTATGTGGCGGTTCTGAATGCCACTCCGCGCATTCCCTATGTTGGCATTACGTTTACTCTCCCATATGTTGGCAACACACACACACTTCCGCCTCTACGAGAGTCGCAACACAAGCGCGCTACATAATAATTGCAAATGTGAATTTTGTACTGTTATTCCTGCATTGCCGTCACAATACAGAAGTTCTCAAGAATCTGGATTTCCCGAACCTGATCCAGTACACAGGCCTCCCTAGGCCCCCAAAAGTACAAAGCGTTCTGGTTCCACGTTTATTGCATTACAGTGCGTACATGCGAACTCTTTGCCATCTACTTTGTTCCCTGATAACTACAATTTGGGCATCTTCAAGGCCAGAGGGTATCTTCTGGATCTACGTGCTCCATCTTCGGTCCCATCGTCGAGAAGGTGGTCGAATGGAGACCAACATTATTAAAAATAAACTAAAATTCAAAAAAACCCTGATTCAAAAAACCTATAAAAAATAAAAAAATGTCAAAATGTGAACAGATTTTAATAAAACATGTCTAAGAACCACCGCTAGAAAACCAGCTTTCAAATAAATAAACCCGCATTCAAATCGGTTCACCCGTTTAGGAGTTAAGGTGCCACACACAGACACACATAGTGGTCAAACTAACACACCTCCTTTTTGCGTCAAGGGTTTCTAAAGACTTGAATTTTAGCACAACTTCAATAAAAAATTGACAAATTACTTTGTACCACAGCTGTTAGCCCCCCAAACAAAATAAAATAAAATAAAAATATCTTTGTGATAAAGAAATATCTAAGCACCTGAATAGTTAATTTTTTAAAAATCTAACGGAATATCCCATGGAGTTAAGTGAGAATTTAGATCTAAGTATTATATTTATTTAATGTATTAATACGAAATGAATGAGAACTGGCAACGATGGTCCTTCAGCAATGACAGTGCAATAAACTGATACTGATACTATACCTAATGATTGTAGACTTGGTGAGAAAAATTGTAGCCTCCAAAATTTCACCTTGAGTTTTTCATTACTTTATAATGACCCAAAAAGTGTCGAAATTGTCTGTTAGGTAAATAGGCAAATTAACTAGAACTAGATGGCATTTGCTAAACCAGTTTTTTTCTCTTCGCTATCTAGATTTGTTTCGCCACGTTTTGGTCCACGCGCTGGGTATACGAATCCAATCTCTTTTTTCCCTAAACGAGTTTTACTTTGGCGGTCACGTGTAAGAATAAACCAACGTAATACTAGCCTGAAAGGTAGACGACCGAACTTGAGAGGTTTTCCATCACTATTGTGTACCCACTCTTTATCTTTCCATCTTGAAGCTAATAAGAATCTGGTAGGTAGGTACCTGTTTGAGAATAATCTACAGAGTTTCGACCATAGACGCAAATCGGGTGCACTTTGGAGAGTGTGCACAGGAACTACATGACCTCATACCACCGTCTCCATTCCATCATAGGACAACGTGGCTATGCGACATCCATACATGGTACCCCCTCCTGTACGAACAAAACGTTTTGCTTCCACGTTTATCTTACGAACAGCCAAGGAGTGGAACGCATTGCGTGTTTCCTGATAATTACAACCTGGGAGTCTTCGAAACCAGAGTGAACAGCTACTTCTAGGCGAGCGTTACCTGAAATAGTGGTCAAACGCAAGCCTAGTAATATACCTATGTATAACTAGTAAAAAAATACCTATATGTGGCATCGGCAATGTCTCTGGAGGTTCGATCTCTCTTTATGATTAGTGTCATGGAAAAATTGTGTTTCCTTGACATAAAGGTATATGTCCGTAAAGATAACGATATTCATAAGCGACGATGACCGCTTTTGATACGACTTGTTTGCAACTCTTTCACCTAAAACACTGGATTATGCCGGATGGGCTAACAGTATTGAGCAACTGCTTCAGTACCGTACACTTACGTGAGTTTAATAATTAAGAGAGTGACAGCTTAGACAAAATAGGATATTAGCCTAGGACCTATAATATTTCAAAAGTACCTACCTACTAGCAACCAGGCATGTGTACTGCACATTATCACCATTATATAGGTACTTAACAAAATAAATATGTAATAATTTAAATACGTCCTATGTACTTATTTCTGCATAATATCGTCTTTAAAATGTTGTTTTCCTTACCCTAGGAAGTAGGAACCCTATACCCTACCGTTGTCTGGAAAAGATCGCGGTTTAGCGATAAGTCCGCCTATTGTACTTATAAAAAGTCCTATTACCAACTGTAATTCCTATTACCTAATAAAATTAGTCTAAAAATACAGTAAAATATAGTAAAACGTAAAAATATGTCAAACAACAATTACAAGTATAATTTAAGTGCAATAAAGTGTTTTCTATCTACGTATGTACTGCCGTTATTTATAATCATTTGGTAGCAAATCATCCTTTTGTCACCTTGACATAATGCTGCATTAATCATGATGGAATATAATGAGTTAAATGAGTGAAGTGACCGGAAATCAGCCATGTTTTTATATGAAGCAGGTGTTTTCAGGGTGAATAAAATAGTATTTTGTAGATTTTCGCTGTTGCTACGTTAGTGAGCCAGCCACGAACCCTGCAGAAGGTCAAAAATCAAGAGGTTCAGACATTAAAAACCTATTAAAGAATAGGCACAGTCTAGTAATGTTAGTCTACGAGTATATACATAAAAATATATAAATAAATACCGACGTTTGAAACGCTTTGATATCCGTCGATAATCTATATAACAATCAAAATGTTTTCGAAGTAGGTGATCTGATATTTCGGGGTCTTGAGTGCAATTCAGTGATACGCAGTACTTTGTGTGGTATTAAATGTTCTGAGTGGCACTGGGAGTTATGGCCAGACCTGGCGCTTACCATCAGGCGAACAAGTCGTTCGCTCATCACTCAGTTCCATAAAAAAAGGGATCCGTTGCAACAACGGTCCTAACCTTGTATCCCACCCATACCATCATAATTGAAAATTATAGTGCTCCTATTTTGTCAACTCCTGTTAATTGTTTTAAAGGCGGTTTATACATTATTAAACGTGATACCAAACCATCAGTTAATAAATAGAAACATCCAGCAAAATAAGACGAGAAACCAGTGATTATACTCGTACTGATATTACCAAGACCAAGAATGATTATTATAATAATTATAATCACTTGTAAAACTATGCTATTATGCCATATATTAGTTGAATGTTTTGCGCTTCATCATCAGCCCATTACGTTCCCATTGCTGGGACTCAGGCCTTCCCTCGTAGAGAGAGTATGGGCCATAATCCGTCACGCTGACCCAGTGCGGGTTGGCGGATATGACATGCTATTGATTTTTTTTTTGTGATAAATTCTTGCCGGATGGACCGATGACCGATGATGCCGATGGACATGCCGGTTTCCTCACGGTGTTTTCCTTCACAGTTTTTAGAGCGAGTGTTAAATCCGCACATAACTTAAGAAAGTCAGTGGTGCGGGGCCAGCGGCATTCGAACACGGGTGCATCGTATCTAAAGTCGCACGTGCTCTCACTGAGCCACACTCGCTAGCGTTTTGCGCTTACGTACATCCAACTTACATCTTAGTACATATGTAGCAAACATTGTTTTGTATTCAGTGTGCCACGTGCGGAAAATGTTGACTTTCCTTGAGCAGGCCCTGAACTTGATGGTCGGAGTCATTCAAGTTATGGACATGTTAGTGTGTACTTTGTCTTAGGTAAAGAACCCATTTTAAAACCAGTTTTTTGTTTAACGTTTATCAATCTGGGCAAATTTAGAGGATACCTATAATGTTCTTGGGTATTATTTTTAAATGATGATTCTATTTTGTTTGAGGAGCGAGTTTGGCTTTGCTGCCATTCGTCCGACTTATGATTCGACGAACCGGAGTTTGTTCAAGTTATGTGCGGATTTAGATAACCACTTAAAAACGGTGAATTAAAACACTGTGAGAAAGCCGGCATCTCTAAAAGTTGATCACAAAAATTCAAAGATATGTGACATCCACCAACCCGCACTGGGCCAGCGTGGTGGTTTATGGCCCATACTCTCTTACTGTGAGAGAAAGTCCGTGTCCTAGCAGTGGGAACATGATAGGCTGACGATGATGATGAACAGCCAATTACGTACAAGAGACAGTCAGTATTTTAAAGCCGTTCTGAAAGTGGTTCCTTCAACTGAAACCTTCAGTTTCAACTCTAGGTAGCTACTTTAAACCACGCTTGGCCAGGTAGGTAGGTTGGTAGATATAAAAATATTATGTTTCACTAAAGTATAGGCGACTCGAAGTTGGCTACCAAAACATTAAATATGAGTATTTAGTACTATAATTGATAAAACAATTAAACCATAGTTAAACAAACGAATGACCACGCGGCGGTAATCACTGAGTACTGTATAGCTAATACACACAGGTAATAGTCTCTGGGAACCTGTTTTAATTAGAGTATTGTGAATTGTGTGCATTGCTATTAAGTATGGCATTTTAATGGATTTTGCTTGTGATTGCGCCCGCAGTATCACGTAATCAGAACTCGTGAAGGTTAATTATATCCCTTCATTTGTTAGGTACCCTTACATTCAAAGATTAAATCAAATCAAATTAAATATCATTTATTGCTAATATAGGTGGTAAATTGGTGTTACATGTAGATACTAGGTATGTGATACCTTAGTGCCACTTGTGACAACGTGAACTCGAAGTTAACCCGTGAGTTAACCGCCATTTCACGTTGTTGGTGGGCCTTCTGTGCTGTGATACTTCTATACTTCCATCAATCTGGTATATAGATCGACGTGTACTTCAATCTTTAAATATTATGACTTCAAAAGTTGCGTCATTGTATTTTATTATATTTTAAATGCATTATATACATTGTGTTTCAAGCGAGCGTAGCGTGTAGCGTGTCTACAACTCGCTACGCTGACTTACGAGTAATACAACGACGGTCACTATATAAATATATATTGTTTTAGGTACTGTTTCACTCGCTACGGAAAAGAATATAGCTGAAAATCTGCTGCTGGCCTGATAGCGCATGCTGATCTGTGTGTCATGCCTATTGAGATCAGCCTTATCTATACCTACCTACTTCGCGGTACCTCTGAGTGTGTCATGAGATGTCGATGTACGAGTATCTATTCTGCTTGCATCTTTCATGGCTGGAGCACTAATCAATCAAACACATAAACGTCATCAGATCGCGAATTTTAATTCTTAGCTGTCTCATGTTTCCTCTCAGCTGTCTAACTCTGCTCCCGTTACGACTGTTGCGATGAGAATTTGCTAAATCTACATATATTATGTGTAGTAAGCATCTATTACCTTTTATATACCTATTATCTGCTATATTATTATCTACATTTACCTACTGCTATCTCCTTAGAATTTGATTTAGAAACGGGATCTTGTATTTGTTTTGCTTTCACCATGTACTTATTTGTTTTGTTTTGAAAAATATCTATAAATTTCCCGTTTCTAAATCGAATTCTAATGTCAGCGACTATGATAGTCTTAGTATCCTGTGATGATAGTTCAAAAACGTATATGCTATTTCCTTCTTGATATGAATTTATTCGGGTCTATTCGCGCACAATTTTAAATCTAACATTCTAATACACATGAGTATCTACCTACAATTCGCAAAAGTTTAAAAACCACGATTGCTATCTCCTTATCTATAAAAACTGTTTTTTTGTGTTGTAGTTCTTGGATTTTAAACGCGTAGTTCGACTTTATTTGAAAAACTTGAGATGATTATATACACTCGAGAGCAATGAATCCGGGTCACTTAAAGAATCCTAAAAATCTCGGAAACTAAAAATGCTAGGTTAATGCAATAAATTGTATTTAATAGACAATGTAATACTCCTTAAATGAAGGTATTAAAACTTCTTAGTTATTGTAAAGTTATATCATAAAAAAATCAAATTTGAAAAAGGGCCACTTTCGAAGATGGAACTACGAAATTACAGCTTGCTTTTGTTTGTAATCTGTCATTTATGTGGGTACATAAACCATGTTGATAGTGCTCTATATTCATTATTCAAGCTGAAATTATGTCGCTTACGCCTGAAGAATGCACCAGAATACTTACAATGCTGGAAACCGGCCGGAGTCAGCGCGATACAGCCAGGACTGTCGGTGTGTCGCTGTCAACAGTACAAAGAGTTCTCCGACGTTACGAAGAAACTGGTTCTAACCTACGCAGACCAGGAACGGGCAGAACCAGGTGTACCACAGCACGAGAAGACCGATACTTGGTGAACACCATGCTTCGAAATCGCTTTCTCACAGGAACTGAACTCACCAATCAGTTTCAACGCCTCGGAGGAAGTAACCCAAGTGCATGGACAGTAAGACGTCGGCTTGCTGAATCTAACTTAAAACCCCTTAGACCTGCAAACGGCCCTAAACTGGAGCGTGGGCATCGTATTTCGAGACTAAGATATGCCCAGAGCCACGTAAATTGGAGTATTGAAGATTGGTCAAAAGTTATGTTCTCCGACTAATCAAAATTTATGCTCTACAAGCACGATGGAAGACACAGAGTGTATCGAAGACCAGGGGAAAGATTCAAGCAAGCATGCATCGAAGAAAAAGTAGCCTACGGTGGTGGGTCTGTACTTGTGTGGGCCGGAATTTCTTCTGAAAGTCGCACAGAGCTGGTGATCATAGAAAACGGCTCTTTAACTAGCGTAAGATATGTGGAAGAAATCCTCAATGATCACGTTGGTCCATTTATGGTCAATTTAGGTGAGGATGCTATATTTATGCATGACAATGCCCGACCTCATACAGGTAGGATTGTGAATGACTACCTTCAAGAGATGAACATTACTCGTATGGAGTGGCCAGCGCGCAGCCCGGATATCAACCCGATCGAGCATGCTTGGGACGAGCTAGGCAGATGCGTAAAACAACGAAACCCTCCCCCAATCACGCTTCGTGAGCTCAAAATTGCTCTCACAGAGGAATGGGAGAATATTCCCCAAAATCGTATAAGGAACTTGGTGTACAGCATGCCAAACCGCGTAAACGCAGTAATGGAAGCACGAGGAGGCAATACGAAGTATTAAAATTCAAGAAAATCGTAATAAAGTTCAACAATTTCATGTTTTCTATTTTTGTTTTAAGGAGAGATCAGCAGTTTTTTTCTTTATGTAATTTTGTGTTAATAAAATGTATGGTGACTCATATTTTTTTTACTTTCATTTTCATTACATTGTCTATTAAATACAATTTATTGCATTAACCTATCATTTTTAGTTTCCGAGATTTTTAACATTCTTTAAGTGACCCGGATTCATTGCTCTCGAGTGTACCTACCTACCATGGGAGTTGGTTCAACATTAAACGCTTTGTATGTTGTACATGTACCTATAAGCGGATAACGATTAGGTACCTGCCAGCAATGTTGCGCGACTCAACATGTCTCAATAACATTTACCTAATAACTTAGTGACTTTATGTTCGCGGAAAAAATGGCAACTACATAAATAAGTAAATATTTATTATTGGTCTTTAAGTGGGCATAGGTATATTCTTAACATCAATGAATACAAAGACACGTAAATTTAACTACTTGATGTAGTGTAATCCTGATGATACCCACTGATGACTCCCACGTTGATTAGAAGATATTTTTGTACGTTATTGCTGATGTGATAAGCATATGTTCTCGTGGTGCTAGTGGGCTGCCAGTAGGCGCATATCATTGATGAGCACCCAGCACTCGACCTAGACCTTCGTAAAAGTTCTTCACTGTTCACTGACTGTTCTAAAACAGCGCAATCCAAGGATCTTTTAAGAAGTGGGTAGGAAAGCGGTTTCTAAAACTAAAAATGATGAACTTTTATAGAAATTGTAGGTATGTGAATGAGCAGCGAGAATGGGTTAAAAGCCTTTTTTATATGAAACTGAGTGATGAGACGAGCAAGTCGTTCGCCTGATGGTAAGCGCCACGCCTGCACATAACAATTGTAGTGCCATCCAGAACTTTTAATACCATAAAAAGCACTGGGTAGGACTATTGCGCTCATCACCCCGAGACATCAGATATTAAGTATCATATGCACAGTAAATTCACTGGCTACAAACCGGAACCCGGAACACAGTAAAGCTTGCGGACTACTGCTAGATATAAACCTCAGTTTGCCCGTGCATAACATATGCTTGTTCTGTGTGGAGTAGTAAGTACTTGCCCAACTAATATTAATAAACTACAAGTGCGATGAATAGGTACAGTCCCGCGCAAGCGTGCGCGCTCTGCACGTGGCGTCGTCGCCGCGCGCCATTCCAGCCCGTATTATCTTGGGATATGAGGCGATATGGCGCGCGCGGAACGCGGCCGACCGCGCGCGCTTGCGCGGAAACGAAACTAGTTTAACGATGACGTTCTCCGTTCTTGCTGCCTACTGCCTGCGCTTGACGCTTGCGCAAATATATTTTTTAGCTTTCCCGCCGGCCCGATATTTTGTTAAAACCTAAAATAAAAATGTAATGTTTAATCTAAAACTTGCATAATTAATGTCATTTTTTAACCGACTTCAAAAAGGAGGAGGTTTACAATTCGACAGTATGTTTTTTTTTCTTCAAGTCGGTTCTTGTTTTTTTCGTAACCAACTTTCTAAAGGTGGAGGTTTGTATTCGACTGCTTCACCTGCTTCACCCAGGGTTGACTTCCGGTGAGGGAACTCCTCAACGGTGAATAGTACAGACACAACATTTCGTAAATGGATTTAACCATAATAGCCTGTTCTAAATTCCATCATGACATGGCTGATACACCCAGGATTGACTTCCGGCGAGGAAACTCCTCAACAGAGAATAGCCCGTTCACTTTTTAAATTAATTTAATTAAAACTTGTTTTTCACTAAAAAGGGTAAAATAAATTATTTTTCAAAAAAAACTAAACCGACTTCAAAACCATAAATGGCACTCAAAAGTGAAAAATAAATTAATAAAATTATCATAAGCGCTACCCACTCATATATTTGAAGTCGGTGCCAGCCAAGTCTAAAAGGTAGTAGATAGATACTACCTACAAGTAGTACTTACTATATACATAGTATTTAATAATATAAGGTAGTAGATAGATACTACCTACAAGTAGTACTTACTATATACATAGTATTTATCTGCTACCTATTAGACTTGGCTGGCACCGACTTCAAATATATGAGTGGGTAGCGCTTATGATAATTATATTAATTTATTTTTCACTTTTGAGTGCCATTTGTGGTTTTGAAGTTGGTTTAGTTTTTTTTGAAAAATAATTTATTAACAAAAATTATACACCCCAACTTCATGTTTATATAAGTATTTAACCCATGCTGTAAGTTTTAATAAGTTTAGTGCTTGCAAAATGTTTTAATATACACTAGCTTGTATTCCTAGGATTTAATCCACACTAGAATCTATACATATAAAAAAATCGTAAAACTAAAAAATCTGTACATGGAAGATATTCGAAAAAAAAATTAACCAGGGCGACTTAAAATGAGTAACTGAACATATTTAAACAGTTTTTAAAATTTTTGTTTGTTTGTCTGTTTGTTTGTTTGAAAGCGTTACACTTAAAAACTACTAAATGGATTTTGATACAATTTCCAGGAATTTGTTTAATTAAATCCTGATTCTAATATAGGCTATCGAAATTTTGAAAAATCTACTTATGGGGGGGTTAAATGTGGGGTGAAGTTAGTATGGAAAAAAGTTATTTGATTGTCCTAGAATCTTAAAACTCAGACTGCATACTAATAATAACAAATTAATAAATACGGGTTCGAGCATTTTTCAAAATTTAGCTTCTTTAAGCAATGTCGACAGAAAATAGTTAAATTAGTCTGACTTTCAAACGCTGTGTAGACTACGAAAATGAATGAAATACCTAGGTGTTAAATTATAATTACATAAAAAAATATCTATAAATTACTTTATGGAATGCACCAGACCAGTGAATAATGTTAAAATATTTTTCTTTTCCAATTCGCTTAGGTCGACGTTACCTGATTTATGATTGGTATATCAGTAAGTACCTCTGAAGCGGTGTGGCGAATTTTGGCTTCAACCGTCCGGCTCAAACCGGCTCAAACCGCCCAAAAGCCATTTAAAACCCTCTCCAGACTGTGGTCTGTGGTATGTGTGTCAGAAATGTGCTTCTGGCGTTTTTAAAGTTTTGCCAAGAGGATAATTCTGCAGAAACTTTAATGTACGACGAAGTACCTTTGTTCAACGAAAAACAAATTGATCTATCTAACAGATGACGACGCGATATGGTGGGAGCACCAAGTGTCTTTAAGAAGCATGCTTTAGGCAGGACAATACACACTGTCCTGTCAATACCAGTCACAAAGCCTGCTAGTATTTACAGCTGCTAATACACGATTTCTGTCAGCGGCGCTACCTCATTTGCGTTCCTCAGAACAGTCGATAGTATTGAACGCCGTACATTTCATGCAGCCTGCAGATTAAGGCGCCTCCTGAATGACGACCAAACTTGGGATGAAATTCTAGCAAATGCAGTCGTGATACTTCACAACGTATGCGCCATTTGTTTGCTGGGTGTTGGTATTTTATGGGCTTTCGAGCTTCGTGCAATTGTGGGAGAAGTGTCTACACCATCTTGCCGAAGTTATCCCGCCTATATGCTTTGAAGAACTTTGAACAGGACGTGGACGTATCAGACGAGAGGGAGATAAATTGTTGTCTTACTATGCTACAAAATGTTGTCATTGCTATCGGTGGCGACTCATTAGACCGCGTGAATCCCGTAAAAATTGGCGCATCGACAATAATTGCAGGTTAAATTACGCTTCTTTAAAATTGGGCCACTCCGAAATTGTGTAACGTAACTCGGCTAAAGGAAGTGTCCCTACAAAGGAACCTGCTTGAGCGTTAAACTACAAATACGATGATGTATGGAGTACTGTAGCCATCTATGGGGTGGGTCAGCCGAATACCAACTGGCAGCTCGGGAATCATTAGAACGTTGCCCAATTAATTTTATAAATAACAATGTGCTGGTGGAGAAGAAACTGACAAGTCTTAAACACGGACGGAAACTTGGGTGTCTGTCGCTCTTCTATCGACAGCACTTCGGTAAGAATTGCCGAAAAACCGATTCCTTCTTCTCATTTCCACTTAAGGGACTTGCAGGCGAGGAGAGTCGTTTCCCCGGACGTTCTTAATGTCCCACCGATCGGCACGAAGCCAGCTTTTTTTTCCAAATAGCTACAAAGTCTAGAGTGAATAGGCATCTCATCTCATGGGCAACCATGCTCCATCTTCGCTTTCCATCAGGCGAGATGTCATCAAACAAGTGCCCATTTACCAATTTTAAAAAATATAAGTAGTCGACGCGAACGAAGTAGGGACATTTCTCTCTACAAAAAAAGACTCTACATCAGCGTTAAACTATAATCCACGTGAACGAAGTCGCGGGCAACAGCTAGTGTACAATAATTTGTTAAATTGATTTGAATGACTTTGAACTTTTAAATTGAATTGAATTGATTGCTTTATATAAAAATCATAAGGGATGACTGTACATAGGACTTGATAAGCCCGCTTTCGGTTCGGACTTTCCACAAACTAACAACGCGGCTGCGCGCCACCCTCCCGGCGGTAGCGGGCGCCCAATCCTCACCACTAGGAATGAAACAATAACATGACCTTCCATATAAAATTGAACTTTATGTAACTGTACACACAGTCCATAGTTCTGAAAAACCTCGAGGAAGCACCAAGTGATGCCAAATTTCGCCGATCCAGATACCATGCTGTAGCGAGTGGCTCTTGCCGAGCGCCGTTCGATGGTCGGACTTGTATTCCCGAGCGTGTGGGTTCAATCCCCCGCCATGGCAAGTCCGTTTTCCACACAGACTACATGGTTATAGTCCGTGTGTTTCCTTGAAATTCCTTTCTTATTAGAAACATAGTCGAAGGGATTCTTCTATGTTTTATATTTTTTGTTTATCTCAACAAAAAAGAAGTACTTTTTTATTTATTAATTAGCTTCGCACAACCTTTGTGCATTTAGCCAGTGTCCAGTAATTTACAATATACAAGTACCTATAGCAAGTATGTATATTGTATAGCAATTTATGTTTCAAAGTATTGTTGATCGTCATCCGCTACAGTCATGTTGACATGCCCTCCAGACTAATTGATATGTTTTTCGAGAGCTAGAAATTGCAAAGTGAGTACTTTGCACTAGGTAGCTATATAACCTATTACGTATTTTTTGGTAGAAACGTCTGTAATCTGTAAATTAAATAATCATAAAAAAAAACAATATATAAAAAGAACAAAATGCTGTATTATTTTAGTAAAAACTTCAGTAAAAAGCAATTTATATATAAAACCTCAAAACTAATATTATAAAGAGGAAAGATTTGATTGTTTGTTTGCATTGAATAGGCTCCGAAACTACTGAACCGATTTGAAAAATTCTTTCACTGTTGAGAAGCTACACTATCCCCGGGTGACATAGGCTATATTATATCTTCAAATAAATTATTTTTCAAAAAAAACTAAACCGACTTCAAAACCACAAATAGGCACTCAAAAGTGAAAAATAAATTAATATAATTATCATAAGCGCTGCCCACTCATATATTTGAAGTCGGTGCCAGCCAAGTCTATTAGGTAGCAGATAAATACTATGTATATAGTAACTATTGTACTACTGTATTGTACTGTATTGTATTGTACTACTTGTACTCAGAACCCGGCACAGCAGCATTAGAGGAAGTAGGTGGGGTGGTGGGTCAACTTTAAAATGGGTTTTGAAAAGGTTAGCTATTCCCTTAGCCTCTCTACATTCATCAACACTAACTGGCAAGCTAACAAAAAGCCCGAAAATGTTTACCCTGTACGTTACGTAGAAGAAGACCCTCTACGTGAGACGCCAATATGTCCATTTTAATTTGTTCTTGGTGATTCTGACAATATTTCAGTTTGGATTTAAAGAGTTTGCGACTAATATACATACTGTCAAAATAATGTGTACGTATTGTATGTATATATATATATATATATATAATAATAATAAAAAAATAATATAATAATAAATAAGAATAATAAAAATAATAATAAATAAGAATAAATATAAAAAAAATAATAATAAATAAGAATAAATGAATTTAAATTGTAAGCCTCATCACCATCCTGGCATCCATATCTGGCCACGGGCCACGGGCCTTGACTCATAGAGAGAGTATTGTAAACACATATTTATTTAAAGCTGTAGGTATAATTTCAAACTTGCAAGCAGGTGTGAGTGTGTCGTGTCGGCTTGGAGGATATCCCGAGGATGAATTAGGTCCTTAAGTGGCAGCTTCCTACCTACTGCTCTATTCTAGTTTACCTGGTCAGTGAATTCCCTCTGTTCATTTGGGTTAGTCATAGCTGTAGGTCACACTCACAGCACTCTTTACTTCATATAGGTACATTTTGAAAATTAATCGTCACAGTTAGAAATTACGCAGTTTCCTGTCGCATTTATATCTATGATTTTAAATCACATGCCATGTGGGAAAAACTGGCTCTAGCTTTCTTGATCAACTCGCCCGTGGACCTCAATTCCAGGCACCGCCCACGTCAGACAGTCTACTATCACCGACTTTGTTGTCGGTGAAAATGAAACACACGGAGTTTCAAATTGCAACGCACACGTCCTTCAAAAAGTCAGTCACAAAATAGGTGTCAAATGTTGGTGAAAAAATCGGACTTAAAATCGGACCTACACAAAGTCCGACGTCGGCGGAGACACTAAAATTGATGACTGCATTATTTATCATCGAGTGGGCTAGAGATAGAGATGGCATATAGCACCTACAGTCCTACAATAACCCCGTGCTCTTTGTTTCAGTTAAAATGAGGACAAAGGACAAAGTGAACATCAGTCACATCAGCGGCAGCGTGGTGTCCTTCAATCAGGATGAGAGGTGAGAACAGTAGGTACACGCCTGGTACTGCCTTTTCCGCTGGCGGCATTATATGCTATATAACTTCCTCTAGAAGTTCTGAAACGGACACGCATAGGTTTTTTCTTGGCTGGCTGTCGACCTAAGCTGCTGCGCGAACCGAGAGGAGGTTTTTTTAATATAGCTTATTGATTTAAATAAGGGTAATTTAAAAATATATATATATATATATATATTTAATTTCATTAGTTATCTGTCTCAGAAAGATATCCGATTAAATTACATTCTAGCCTAATAAGACTAAATTGCTAAGTATAACTAAGAATGTGTCCAATAACACTTTTCTTACTGTTACTATTAAGACGAAGACACTTTGTTGTTGTGTTCTTTACGGGTAGCACTAAAGTACGTATAGGTACTACGATACAGTCACTTCACTACACTAACTCAAAAGGTTTTGTCCTTTTGAGTCTTCTCACTAGGTCTGTGTTGTCGAGGAGCTGGAAAACCTCCACTTTCAGGTCCCAAAAGATGTCAATGATGTAACGTTAGGGATTGTTCTCTTCTATGTCAAAAACCCTGTTGTAATTATTAAAAGAGCGTCCTATTTATTGATCTATCTACCTTGGTAACTAATCATGATCATAACACACAATGCTTTGAAAAATGGCCCAACTAAATTGGGACAAGGGATCGTGTTCTGTATCAGCAAAACAAATGTTTGTGTGTGAAATAATGAAACGGCGCCGGCGGTAGTTGGCTGTGTGGTTGATGGTGTCTATAAACAATCCGCTTGCGGTTGGCTACTGTTACCACGTATGGTTTTTCTAGCTCCATCATATTGTTACTCCGACGTTGGCAGAAAACTTATTCTATAAAATTTCTGTTTATATTAGGTACTAGCTGTTGCCCGCGACTTCGTTCAGTTGATTATAGTTTAACGCTGATGTAGAGTCTTTTTTTGTAGAGAGAAATGTCCCTACTTCGTTCGCGTCGACTACTTATATTTTTTTAAATTGGTAAATGGGCACTTGTTTGATGACATCTCGCCTGATGGAAAGCGAAGATGGAGCATGGTTGCCCATGAGATGAGATGCCTATTCACTCTAGACTTTGTAGCTATTTGGAAAAAAAAAGCTGGTAGAGCGTTTTGTACTCTTTAAGGAGTCCGCATGATGAAAGAATCTGCAAAACGCTTCGTACCGATCGGTGGGACATTAAGTACGTCCGGGGAAACGACTCTCCTCGCCTGCAAGTCCCTTAAGTGGAAATGAGGAGAAGGGATCGGTTACTGCAATTCTTACCAAAGTGCTGTCGATAGAAGAGCGACAGACACCCAAGTTTCCGTCCGTGTTTAAGACTTGTCAGTTTCTTCTCCACCAGCACATTGTTATTTATAAAATTAATTGGGCAACGTTCTAATGATTCCCGAGCTGCCAGTTGGTATTCAGCTGACCCACCCCATAGATGGCTACAGTACTCCATACAGGATCGTGTTTGTAGTTTAACGCTCAAGCAGTTTCCTTTGTAGGGACACTTCCTTTAGCCGAGTTACGTTACACAATTGCGGAGTGGCCCAATTTAAAGAAGCGTAATTTAACCTGCAATTGTTGTCGATGCGCCAATTTTTACGGGATTCACGCGGTCTAATGAGTCGCCACCGATAGCAATGACAACATTTTGTAGCATAGTAAGACAACAATTTATCTCCCTCTCGTCTGATACGTCCACGTCCTGTTCAAAGTTCTTCAAAGCATTTAGGCGGGATAACTTCGGCAAGATGGTGAATCGGATGGATGGCACTTCTCCCATAATTGCACGAAGCTCGAAAGCCCATAAAATGCCAACACCCAGCAAACAAATGACGCATACGTCGTGAAGTATCACGACTGCATTTGCTAGAATTTCATCCCAAATTTGGTCGTCATTCAGGAGGCGCCTTAATCCTCAGGCTGCATCGAATGTACAGCATTCAATAGTAGCATGCTTTGTTACTGGTATTGACAGGACAGTGTATATTGTCCTGCCTAGAGCATGCTTCTTAAAGACACTTGGTGCCCCCACCATATCGCGTCGTCATCTAATAGATAGATCAATTTGTTTTTCGTTGAACAAAGGTACTTCGTCGTACATTAAAGTTTCTGCAGAATTATCCTCTTGGCAAAACTTTAAAAATGCCAGAAGCACATTTCTGACACACATACCACAGACCACAGTCTGGAGAGGGTTTTAAAAGGCTTTTGGACGGTTTGAGCCGGTTTGAGCTGGACGGTTGGAGCCAAAATTCGCCACACCGCTTCAGAGGTACCTACTGATATACTTATCATTAATCAGGTAACGTCGACCTAAGCGAATTGGAAAAGAAAAATATTTTAACATAACATTATTCACTGGTCTGGTGCATTCTTTAAAGTAATTTTATGGTTGCGAATTTTAATTTTATCGCCATCTACTTTCTATTGCATAAACTAATTTTCAAGTATTGAAAAACAAACGCTGAAATTATATTTCTAGCATGATATTTTTTTATGTAATTATAATTTTACACCTATGTATTCATTCATTTTCGTAGTCTACACAGCGTTTGAAAGTCAGACTAAATTTATCTACACTCGAGAGCAATGAATCCGGGTCACTTAAAGAATGTTAAAAATCTCGGAAACTAAAAATGATAGGTTAATGCAATAAATTGTATTTAATAGACAATGTAATACTCCTTAAATGAAAGTAAAAAAAATATGAGTCACCATACATTTTATTAACACAAAATTACATAAAGAAAAAAACTGCTGATCTCTCCTTAAAACAAAAATAGGAAACATGAAATTTTTGAACTTTATTACGATTTTCTTGAATTTTAATACTTCGTATTGCCTCCTCGTGCTTCCATTACTGCGTTTACGCGGTTTGGCATGCTGTACACCAAGTTCCTTATACGATTTTGGGGAATATTCTCCCATTCCTCTGTGAGAGCAATTTTGAGCTCACGAAGCGTGATTGGGGGAGGGTTTCGTTGTTTTACGCATCTGCCTAGCTCGTCCCAAGCATGCTCGATCGGGTTGATATCCGGGCTGCGCGCTGGCCACTCCATACGAGTAATGTTCATCTCTTGAAGGTAGTCATTCACAATCCTACCTGTATGAGGTCGGGCATTGTCATGCATAAATATAGCATCCTCACCTAAATTGACCATAAATGGACCAACGTGATCATTGAGGATTTCTTCCACATATCTTACGCTAGTTAAAGAGCCGTTTTCTATGATCACCAGCTCTCTGCGACTTTCAGAAGAAATTCCGGCCCACACAAGTACAGACCCACCACCGTAGGCTACTTTTTCTTCGATGCATGCTTGCTTGAATCTTTCCCCTGGTCTTCGATACACTCTGTGTCTTCCATCGTGCTTGTAGAGCATAAATTTTGATTCGTCGGAGAACATAACTTTTGACCAATCTTCAATACTCCAATTTACGTGGCTCTGGGCATATCTTAGTCTCGAAATACGATGCCCACGCTCCAGTTTAGGGCCGTTTGCAGGTCTAAGGGGTTTTAAGTTAGATTCAGCAAGCCGACGTCTTACTGTCCATGCACTTGGGTTACTTCCTCCGAGGCGTCGAAACTGATTGGTGAGTTCAGTTCCTGTGAGAAAGCGATTTCGAAGCATGGTGTTCACCAAGTATCGGTCTTCTCGTGCTGTGGTACACCTGGTTCTGCCCGTTCCTGGTCTGCGTAGGTTAGAACCAGTTTCTTCGTAACGTCGGAGAACTCTTTGTACTGTTGACAGCGACACACCGACAGTCCTGGCTGTATCGCGCTGACTCCGGCCGGTTTCCAGCATTGTAAGTATTCTGGTGCATTCTTCAGGCGTAAGCGACATAATTTCAGCTTGAATAATGAATATAGAGCACTATCAACATGGTTTATGTACCCACATAAATGACAGATTACAAACAAAAGCAAAACCAAATGCTGTAATTTCGTAGTTCCATCTTCGAAAGTGGCCCTTTTTCAAATTTGATTTTTTTATGATATAACTTTACAATAACTAAGAAGTTTTAATACCTTCATTTAAGGAGTATTACATTGTCTATTAAATACAATTTATTGCATTAACCTATCATTTTTAGTTTCCGAGATTTTTAGGATTCTTTAAGTGACCCGGATTCATTGCTCTCGAGTGTATTTTCTGTCGTCATTGCTTAAAGAAGCTAAATTTTGAAAAATGCGCTTGTTGTTGTGTACGCTGCTGCCGCTTGTTAGACCTTCATCGATACTTTCAAAGGTACTTACATCAACCATGTTGGTATATGATAATATTTGGTTTACTTTCTACAATATATAAGTGATTAATTTTAATAAAAACAAGTATACGTATTATCAAAAAAGACACCGAGTTGGATTCTGATGTAGGTATCTTCGAAGTCCAAGGTCGAATATCGATGAAATTTATATGGGACCACTTCGTAGCTATACTGAACCCAATGCAATAAGAATTTTCTAAATCACTACATAGTATAAAACAAAGTCGCTTTCTATGTCCCTATATCCCTATGTATGCTTAAATCTTTAAAACTACGCAACGGATTTTGATGCGGTTTTTTTAATAGATAGAGTGATTGAAGAGGAAGGTTTATATGTATAATAACCGTGCGAAGCCGGGGCGGGTCGCTAGTCGATTTATAATTGACGGAGTTCTGAGGTAAAAAACAGAAAAAAAATACAATCGAATTGAGAACCTCCTCCTTATTTATAACTGGGACTAGACGGACTTCAAAAACGTCCATCTTACCAGCATCATCATCATCATCCAGCCAATTCCCACTGCTGGGATACGAGCCTGCTCTCATAGAGAGAGTATGGGCCATAATCCACCACGCTGGCCCAGTGCGGGTTGGTTGATTTCACATATTTGAATTTTTGTGAATAATTCTTGAACATGCCGGTTTCCTCACGATGTTTTCTTTCACCGTTTTTAGAGCGAGTGTTAAATCCGCACATAACAAAGTCACAAAGTGGTGCGGGGCCAGCGGGATTCGATTTCGGGTGCGTCGGATCGAAAGTCGCACATGTTCCCACTGTGCCACACTCGATCGTCTCGCACTTACCAGCACATCTACCAAATATAGTGTAAAAGCGTCACATTAGCGCTCTGACCGCACGCAGTGAGTCACCTGAGACCCAAGGCCGCGCTGTCAAGTCAGCCCGACAGCTACTGAGGACACAAAGAGATGCACCGGCTGTCTCATTGCTCGTAATTTGTGTAGGTAGTCTTATATTTTCCCTATTGTATAGACCCATGACAGTAGAGATAAAACCGAATTTATAGTGTTTATTATTAGATATAGAAATATTACATTTTATTATAAATTTTTTTTTTTCATTATCTGATTTTTTACATTTCTTTCTGTTAATTAATTTTATGTTGTTTTTCAGCGTTACTGGGCATTGTAGCCAGCAAATTTACTTGGTATTATGAGACTTAAGAGCTATTATCTCAGGGTGACGAGTACAGTGTATCGCGCGTACGATTTTGCTAAATAAAGTTATGTGCTTACAACTGATATGAACAGGCGTGCCTACCACCAGGTGATAGACCTGCTCGTCTTGTCATACAAATACATGGCAATGACTCCGGACCTAAGTGGGCCGCTGCAGGAGCCACCTAGTAAAATGGGGCTACATTGACCCCGGTGGGTTACGTTGTGACTGTGGTGCTCCAGCGCAAACAATGCAGCACTTGCTGTCTTGCCCTCAGTGCCCCAACACCTGCACTTTACAAGACCTGTATGAAGCTACTCCTCCTGGGGTAGCAGTAGCCTACTACAACTATTTAAAAATTAAACATATGGACCATCGACACGAAGAAGAAGAATACATGGCAATGAGACACACTCTTTGTGTAGAAAAAAATAATTGTTTTTGCCCAGTTTAGTCATCCTCAATGGGAGAGAGAGAATTAGACCTCGACCTTCAGCCTACATAGGTACTAATATTGAAAGCTCCTGAAACCTTAGGTACTTGGTTTATATAACCACAGAATCCTAAGGGACAAAAGCATCACTCTGCAAAGAAATTTAAACAAATAGCGACTCTTGCTATGACGCAATAAAATTCAATTCAGCTGCGCCTCTCTTTCTATCGCATAGCTCTTATCTATTCTGACGCGGCACGCGTAACGACGCGCGACCCGCCGTCGCACTGTGATTCACCTAGAACAAGCTAGCGAGACAAAAGTCGTTCCCAAGTTTCCCGGAAATTATTTAATAATATGGTAAACAACACCCACGAACTTCGTTTCCAAGAATATTTCGAACAATGGGTCACCCTTGATAAGGGTATCAGGTAAGTATATAAGGAAAGGGGTAAGTGAACCAGTAATGATTTGCAATTTTGCTTTTTGCGCGATTACTTAAAACAGTGTTTCATTCGTAGTTTTTGTGTATCTTAGTGATGGATCTGGAAGTTAACGGTAAGTCTTATTTTATTTTGTTATGAAAAAGAATTAGATGCCCCCAGTTATTTTTTTTTATTTACCCAAAGTTCAACTTGCCGAAAACTTGACCATTATTTACGTTTCTTGGTCCCGGAAAGACATGTAATGGTATGCAACAGACTTAAAATCGATACATATGGTGACTGAATCCTTCTTCTTTCAAAATAAGATAAATCTAGGCTGTGGACTTTTGTGGAAATATTTTTTTTTTTTTTTTTACAGAACACGTTTACTCAATCTCAAGATTGGAACTTTTTGAAGAATGGGTTAAACACGGAAAAGAAAACCGAAATACCGGATTGTTTGCCTTTTTGTCATCACGATATGACTTCTCCGGCATTACTGATGAATCGTTAAGAACTCTGAAGCAGGCAATCAGTGCATTTTCTTCAAACTTAGATGCAATTTGGTATAAATCCAAAAAGTGCCGCGATGTCTTCCTTATCAAAAACGCAGAGTGGACGTTAAAAAACTTCGTGTTTAATGTATCGTCCCTTAGTCACGTGCATACGCCATCTACATCCGCAGCATCTTCAACCACCCCTGGGCGTCCAAGCAAAAAGTTTGACGATTCGAGCGACAAAACAAAAAAGAGGAGAGTTGAAGATCTGCTCTGTACACGCGACACGAATCAATTACTGCTTGCAGCGGAAGTCTCAGCACGGTTATCTGGCCACCGAAACCTGGCTGCTGTCATCAGAGACGCTAGCGAAAGTCCCGAGAAGTGCAAAAAAATGAGAAATAGTGCCAGTGCTGGTGAAAGCAGTCAGAGATGCCTAACGAAGGAGGAAGCTTTGGCTTATTATGTGGACTCGAAGTGTACAAGCCACTCCTACAAGCTGACTCGGAAGTGGAGCATGAAGGTAGGGCATATGGTATTTCCATCAATTCATAGCATTAGGCAAGCTAAAAGAGATTGTTTTCCTCTCGAAGATTTCATTTTTGTTGACGAGACGCGCGCAGATATTAAACTTCAAGCTGTTTTAAATAAAACTGTTGAACGTTTAGTTCATGCGCAGCAAGAAGTTTTCAAATCGTCATCTCTTGGGTCATCATTTAGTCTTGTTAGTAAATGGGGTTGTGATGGCAGTTCCGGTCACAGCACTTACAAACAAAAGTTTGCCAGTGCTGAAGCTACTGACGAATATTTGTTTGTATTTTCATTTGTACCGCTTCAATTGCAAGACGAAAGTGGTAATATCGCTTGGCAAAATCCTCGGTCTTCATCTACCATGTATTGTCGCCCGATTAAATTTATTTTCTCCAAGGAAACCACTGAGTTTACCGTTGCTGAAACAAATAAAGTGTTGGAGGAAATAAACCAATTGGTGCCGACAATATGTCACATTGATGATAAAGAGGTATTTGTAATCTTGTGTAGGTACTTTGTTTATTACTTCGCTAAATTTTATATTTTTGATGTTCATATTTTTATCTGGCTCTTGTGTATTTTGTACATATTATTTGTGTTTACTATATACCTACTTAAGTTTTTTTAAAATATATTTACCTTTAAATAATTTGGCAATACTTATTTTTTCTACCTACCCGGTAACTACCCTCCTCCAATTGGTTTCCTTACCTTAAAACCAAATTAGGTACTCATAAAACGTTATAAAAAAAGAACTCAAAAAAGTTTTTTTCCACCTATCCCCGAATTAGGGCCCCATATCCTTAGACCTAATTAGGAAGTCATAACAAGTTATAAGAAAGCCCCATGAAACAGAAAATAGCAAAAAATAGTTTTGTCTAGCTAGCTTGTTCTACGTGAATCACAGTGCGTCGCCGTCGGTGCCCGGCTATGTACTTGTAGCTTCGTACCTACAGTGCGGAGTGCGCTAGGCCTGGTATAACGCACTTAGAGCAACTATTTCTACAAACTGGTTTAGTGTGACTCATATATATATATATATACATATATATATATATATATATATATATATGTATATATATATATATATATATATGTATATATATATATATATATAATATATATATATATATTGTTGCCTATTTACATTGTAGCCAGCGAAATTACTGGGCATTATGAGACTCAACAGCTAATTGTCTCAGGGTGACGAGCGCAGTGCAGCACCGTGCAGGATTTTGCAAAACAAAGTTCTGGGTGGTGCTGTTATTGTTCAGGCAAACGACCAGCTCGTCTTGTCATTCAGTTACATAAAAAAAAAAACTTTGTTGTTCATTCTTCAGTTGTAGTCTTCATTCCTCCTAAGTATGTAGCAAACAAACATTAAGATTCAATATCGTCGGCTAGCGAACAACACCGCGCAAGTTATATTCCGCTACTTTATAGGAAACAACTGCATCCAATGGCATTTGAAAGTCACAGGTGACAAATTACGACTTGAGCGGTGTTGTTTGTTAGCCGAAGTATTATGCGAAAACGTTTTATATGGTGTCAAGATGTTTTTTAACATAAGTAATTTAGAAATGTATCACTTTGTTTTCTGAATTAAAATTAAATAAAATAGTAATATAATATTCTTGCGCATTCCACGGAGCGCCCGCCGGCCGCCGCGCCGCGCCGCTTGCTCCGCCGTTGTCGTGGGTGCGGTTGCCACATTGCCTTTATAAGTGATAGTAGTTATGTTATATTGTCGAAATACTGGGTTTCCCATTCAATGTAAGTAGGTTACTCTTCACGGTACACTCTGCATAAATATTAGGCATACATTCTAGTACCATTTCATAATCACTAATTAGAAAGAAAGAAAAACAATAAACATGGACAATAATATTGAACCCAATACTATACTTTACTTTTTTTTTTAATTTCTTGATATGCAAACATTTGACCACAGTCTCACTTAATGGAAAGTGATGACGCGGTCGACGATGGATCATGCTTGCCTAAAATATACCTATTCACCCTGGACTTGAAGACACCTATATATGTAGATAATAAGAATCGGGATGCATCGGAGTCGCTGGTAAGGTGTTCCTTTCCTTAGCTGTTCGCACTAACACACAAACAATATAAAAATAATAATAACAATAGGTGAAAAATACCTCAGCACTGATGTTTATTCGAAACCTATGACCGTGGCCACAGAATAAATAAGAGCGTGGCATCACGACAATTAGATAAAAAAACGAATAACACAAAAATAAAAATATCAAGAAATTAAATATTTTGTCTGCTGCTGCCACTGTCCAAGGACTTAAAAAAAGAGATACCCAAAAATATTTTATAGTGCTGGTAATACTGACATCTGATACTTATTTATTGATCTTGACTGTACACTCCGTCACACATTAGAGCCTTTTTAGGGTCATGACCGTTCAGCAACATCCTGCATCCAAATACTTATACCTAATGATATTATAATTGTACCTACCAGCTGATATTTTCCCACAACTGGACAAAGGTTCTCTTTTTTAGAAAAGAAAATTGCAGCGCATTTTTTAATACGATGTACTGTATGACTGAGTTATGGAGTTCAAGGCGTCGGCGTCGTCGCCAGAATAGATCATATTGTACTTGGTACTATTTAGTATTCTGTGGTAGTACTAACTAGCGTTGATTACAGTGACTGCAGAACTCAGAATTTGAATTCTTGCTGTGGGACCGGCGCCTTAAAGAGATGTAGGTCTAGGTGACTGCGCTTACAGCGTAGCTCGCCTAGCCGTCGTAATAGAGCAACGTTCACAGCGGTCACAATTTGGATGGATGACCGTTTGTGTGGTATTTACAGATAAGCGCCAACGTGCTTCGGAGGACAGTCCCGGTTGTTATATTGAGACAATAGTCGTAAGTCCATGTCGTAGGCCTTCGGTCGGTCTAAAAACTCTGAAATCCAGGGTTGGCCACACACCTACACCAGCACGGACCGTAGACAAAACAATTTATCCCCTGTTTTATACACTTTCGACAAACAAGAAATTGATAAAACAGAGGATAAAATTTTTGTCTCCAGTCCGTGCTTAGGGGCCAGAAAAGAATATCAAATCCAGAAAATATTTCACGATGCAATTTTTAACAAACTTATACATTGACTTAACTGTTTGTTACTAAGCTTGTTTTACTGGTGGTAGGTTTCTCGTATGCGAGAGGCCGTCTGGGTGGGCACCACCACTTTGCCAGTTATTCAGCCGCCAAGCAGTAGTGCGCAAGCATTACTGTGTTCCGGTTTGAAGGGTATTGTAGCTAGCGAAATTACTGTGCATTCGTCTCAGGGTGACGAGCGCAGTACAGTGCCGCGCAGGATTTTGCAAAACAAAGTTCTGGGTGATGCTGTTATTGTTATATATTGTTGTAGTGTTATGTATTGCTTACCATCAGGCAAACGACCTGCTCGTCTCGTCATTCAGTTACATAAAAAAGCGATTACGATCAACATTCTATACAGCGATGGTACATTTGTGTATATTATCAAGGTCAGTTCATTGTCAACTGCTTCGACAGGTTATTTAATTGGCAATTATATTAATATTCGTTTGAATAATTTAATTCGTCACTACATAAAAAAACATTGTATAGTTTTCTGGGCCCGTTAAGCTAACGACACCTATAACTTTCAAAGCCTTTATAGTTGCCATACGGTAAATAGTGTGAGTTCGATTCCCGCTGCCGCTGGCTAACTTACCTACTGGGTTTTCTTTAAAGGCCAGAGGGGCTCATTATGCACTATTCATCAGCTTCAACGTAAGCGGACGCAACGTTGCTCCGACGGCTTTCAAGCGCAGACAGCAATTCTAACTGTTACGTTGCGCCATCATCAAAACGTATCTATACCATTGCATCCAAACAAACCCGAGAAGTTCAATGACACACGACTCCGGCATTGCCCAAGGAGGCATTGCTTCAGCCCTTGCCTCGTGGGGATCACTTTCACCCGCGAGTATGGCCCTGGGGTCAGTCCGTCGCAGACCTCCAGGCTTGGAGCACCAGCCACAGTGCGAAGGACCACAATATGGTAAGTCTGCGATTGTTGAATTTAGTACTTATTTATTAATATGCTCATGTTGAAATCTCTTCTATTTTGCAAGATTTTAAGTGGCCTTTAAAAACTAAAAACTTCAAAAAAAAAAAACTTTTCAAACTTCTTTTGATTTTATAAATTAAATTATGTTTTCTTTGTGCTAATGCAAAACCTAATTAGAATAACTGATTTTATTTATATTATGCAAAGCGCAAATAATATTTTTATTTACTTGTATCAGATCTTATATGTATTAAGGGCTCTCAGAATTTATGTAAATTACTAAATCATATAAACATGTACACGGTAGGTAGGGTAGGTAATTGAAGTCAATGAAATTCGACAAATCTAACAAAAGATTTATTAATATTCCAGAAGATCACGATCGTCGTTTTGCTCCTGTACTCTGCCATCCTCCTAGTGGCGGCAGAGGAGGCTGCTTCCAAAGACCTGGTGGTCACCTCCAGGGAGATAGACGATGAAGATGACGACGGTGAAGAACGACGGCATCACGGGAAGAAAAAGAGGAAGAAGCATCCGCAGTCCACAAACCCTTGTGGTGGGAGCTATGGACGCACCTTTCTTGGAGACAAGTTCTTTGGCAAACCAGACTACACCTACGTGAACGCCCCTGTCATGAACTATTTCTTCGGCTGCGGTGGTCCCGTCGTGCCGCAATACGCTCCGGTGCAGCCGCTCGTGTACCCGATCCAGTTCGGCCAGCAACAGGGTCACGGTGGTCACGGGCACGGAGGTCATGGCGGTCATGGCCACGGCGGCCACGGAGGCCACGGTGGTCACGGAGGACAAGGTTTTAACCAATTTGGGTACAACATGCCGTATCAACAGCAGGGGTATCCTCAGCAGGGCTACCAGCAGCCGTATCAGCAGCAACAGGGATTCCAACAAGGGTATAATAGCTACCCGCAGAGGCCTTTCCAGAGCGCTGTGTCGGCCGCTGCCTCAGGTTTCGGGACAGCCCTGGCTGATTACCTGACTAAGCCGAGAAAGGCCCAGCGTCAGTTTAACCAGCTTCTAAGACCCATCTACAGACTGCTCTGAAAGTGTTACGTGTTATTGTGTTGTGGAATGTAAACGAAAGGTGAATGTTTGATATTTTAGTAGCGCACTTGTAAGATATTTGTAATATTTTATATTGTGTTATCTAACTATGTGATAACCAGCATACCGTTACATTATTGTGAATGTAAAAGCAAAATCAGGTTATATGATTATATCATATGGCATAGATCCTTTGAGTGACGGGGACAGTGCGGATTCGAGTTCCAGAAGCAAAACATTCATTTTGATATCTGATGGGCGTAGCTGGGCCCAAGGTAATGTGAATTTAATCTGTGTTAAACCAAATATATTCTACCATAATTCTATTAACCTATAAATGAGGGCAATTAAATATCAGCGAACGCAACATTTGATTGCAACCACTGTCCTACAATTCGGTATTGTGATGTGTTTTAATATAACCCACCAAACGATTGTAAAAAATCAAATTCAATTCAACGCCGTCTTTTGTTTCTTAACGTCTTAAAAAAAATAACTTAGAGCTATATAATTGATTGTGAATTAAGGTGTAGTCACTGAAACAGTGACTGACAGGACAGCCATCCGCGATCGTTGTTGTTTATAAACAGAAAAGTGTTTGTTCGCGATCCAAACAATGATATCGATCTACAATTTATGTATCTAATAACCTATTGTCTTGTCGGCACTATAACAAACATCGTCTGCCGGCGACCTATATAGGTGAACGTGATTTATTTATATATAAAATAATAATCGCAAGAGAAGCCCGAGATCATTTAACGCATAAAAAGTACGGTATGCATTCATCATCATCAGCCCATTAAGTCCCCACTGCTGGGGCAGAGGCTTTCTCTCATGACAGATGGTATGCATTTCTGAAACATTTATCAGTTTGTATTTTAATATCTAATCTTCATCAGCGTAGATTTTAGACCATTTTTACTGTTACACTGACCTATATGTGGACCATCAACAATGCAAACCCAGTGCAGGTGGATATCTGATATTATATCCTTGTATTTTGGTAGTTCTTGGACAAGTGGGTCTCCTCTCGTGGTTTTACTCCGCTTGAATAGTATGTAAGTTACTTAAATAATTTTTAATTAAGTTTTTACCACGTTTTTATTAATTTGCTTTTTTGTCTGCCTGTTTGTCTATTCGATACAAATTTTGTAATCGATTTTAAAGTTACTTCCCGACGAGCGAGATTTGAAACTTAAGACAGCTCAAAATTAAATGACAATGCAATATGAGTATAGTGATAAAAACGTGGTAAATATATATTTCTTTTATCAGACTTATAATTATTTTAATTAGTTAGTAGGTATTTCGTACAAATTATAATAAATGATTCTTATCAAATTGTTTTTTTTTCATTTGATATACCTAACCACGACCAACAAGTCAAATACAGTTTCTAAACTGTATTGGTTTGTTAACAATATCAACTTATTTGTTCATTTCTCTCGTGAAACTTTAGTTGAAACATTTTAGAAATAACTCTATTGATTTGACACGAGGAATATATTTTATTGGATTAAAATCTAATCTCCATGTTGTATGGTTAGTTAGTAACATTGTGTACATTTTTATCACAAGCGAATTCATTATTTTGTAAAAAAATATTTGAAGCCTTGGCAATCGCAAATCAATATTTATGTTTTATATTTATTTCTACGAAGGTGTGTATAATTATTATATGGCATAATAATGTACGTATGATATGTATTTAGACGAATAATTATTTTAATTTAAAACCTTATATATTCAATTGCGAAAAAATGGAGCGAATAAAGATTTTCAAAATAAATGATTGTGATGATGTATGGTATGTGGGCGAAACAATATCATTGGTTTTCATAAGATGTTTGATAATTCACAAAATTAATTCGCTCGTATTTTACACATCTCCGTTTCATTGTGTTGTCAAATGTCAAAGGTAAAATGTTACGGTAATGTAACACAATTAGATTTACTTACTAATTAGCGCCTAACATTTATATAGGTTTAATTACAACCCCCGTGGGTACGACCAAATCTAGTTTGATCGCACTGAGAAAACTGCCCATCATAAATTACGATAATCTCAGCTATAATTATATCATCAATACTTAGTACTATTTTCTCACTTGCCTCTTATTGTACTACCTATATATTTATGTAGTTTTAAATAGGTTATAATAATAGTGTTCCTTTTGATTTATCAACTAAACAATGCGACGGGGCCTTAGATACTTATTACTGGTAACGGGTGCGTTGATACTTGGCCCATAGGCCTATTGACTTTGCCTTCGACTTCCATCAGATACATACCTACTGATCCATTGCCCAATCATTTTGCGGACTAATGACGAAATTGGATTAGTTAGGTGAGGCGGTAGCCTACGCAATAATATTACTATCGATTTGTTAATTTGTTGATTTACATTAAAATAAGCATACAGGGATTATTGACGCTTATATATTTTCATCATAATAATTAATTAGTTCTCTGTCAACATATCTCAATTTGGATTCCTTGAATCTGCAGCGCCAGATGAGCTAAACTTTTTTTTTTACGTGGGGAAATGCTGTGACGCATACCCACCCGCTGGGGGAGCGGGTGGGTTATGTCGGACTCGACATCGACTATCGAATCGATAATCGGTGCCCCTACCGACTAAAACCCCACGATGCTCCTCCGTCTTCGGCTCGTGAAACCTAACTTGCCTTAGTTGTACGTTATCTAATAATAATTATTCTGTGTCCTGTGTCCTCAGGCCACAGAATACTTCATTTCATACTTACTTTTAACAGATGCCTAAAAAGTAGTCACACCGTAGAATAGGTAAAAAATAAAAATGTTTTTTTGTGATGTGATGATACACAAGCCGCATCCATAAGTCTGACCACGTATTAATAATTTATCAGTGAGCTCTCGCTTTATCACACCAAATCCTACTTGTAATTTGCGTCTATTGACAAACCGCTTTACCTAATCGCTCAGTCAGAATACCTATATAGCCTTGATGTTTTTCACGCTGTTTTTATTTACAAACTGGAATGCCATTGTCTTTGTTAAGCTACTGTATATTAAAATATTTTTATTAGAGGCCTGTTTTTTATCTTTATGGCCGTACCTAATGCTCGAGAACGTGTTTGAGCTCAACACTGAACGATAAATATTTTAACCTTTGAAATGAAAGCCACTGATTCGTTGGTTCACGAAATCTCTAGAACTATAAATTGAAAAGAAAGAAGAGGAAAATTTATATTTAGCGGCCTCCTGGCTAAATTACAATATTCTTAGTAGGTATTAATTTTAGGCATTAACGCATGCTCAGCGAAAAAAGGTTTATGGAAAAATAAACAGAGCCATTCCCGCGCCTAGGGAATGTTGTGATGCGGGTTCAAGTCCCAGCCGGTTGTCGTATTTTTCTTTAAAAAAAACCTTGTTTATGTTTATCTTTTATAGCCGGCACACGAAGGTTCTATTAATGATTATTCAGACACTTACGCACGTACCTACCTAACTAATGATGGAAAATGAGCATCATTAACTTCAACCTGAAATAACTACGTATCCTGTCATGTGACTGCAGTGAGTTTTTGTTTGTATGTGGGAAGAAAACACGATTCTTCCAATTGATTCTTCTCATGAGACCTGTTTACGAAACAAAATTGAAAATAGAGATGTACCTTCAATCTATCGCAGACATAAAGTATAATTTGTTAACATTGCCCACTAAGTACTTTCACGATGAGTAATTAATACCTATTATAGACGATAAAAAATAAATGATTTAAAAAAATCCTATAAACTTACATTATACTCGTGGTACGTCTCTCGTATCCGGGAGGCCGCGGCCGTCTGGATAGGTAACACAGCTTTGCCAGTTATTCCGCCGTCAAACAGTACTGTGTTCCGGATTGAAGGACATTGTAGCTGGCGAAATTACTGGGCATATGAGACTTAATATCTGGTGGCACTGCAATTGGGGCAGGTGTGACGCTTACCATCAGGCCAACGACTTAACTGCAAAATCATCCAGTTCCATAAAAAATAACATTAAGTTCCTTCTCCTTCTCGAAGGTAAGTTATAAGTACATATAACTGAAAACTATTATCATATAACTGACATACTACTTATCTTTTGTTGTAGCGCGTCAGAAGGATGCGGCAAGTTCCAGTCGCAGGAGCAAATTATCAAGGGCCAGGACCTGGAGAATGGGCAGCTGGCAACGTTGGATGGCCACCAGGTCACGCACCCTACCTCGTGAGTACCGTTAGGATAATCACAGCTAATCTGTCAGCAAGCCCGTAGCCGTGTAGGTGAATGGAGTCTATCTACATTTCCCCTAAAAACATCGCATCGGGGACAAAATAATTAAGCGCGGTTGTAATCCGCCGATAAGGAGAAAAAACCGCTGTTACAGTAGTATCGTGAAATTGAAATTATACCTATCAGATAAAAACTTGTTACCTATGTGAGTGACCGCCCCGAAGTGGCATAAACTATAGGTACCTAGTCTTTGTCGGAACTATGATTAGGAGACGCTAAACAATCGATTATAGAACTAATTTTTAAAGGCTTCTTTTTTCTTTTTTACGCTTAATAGATCCAAGTTTAGCCACAATCTCGCCTGATGTGAAGCGATGATGTGGCCTAAGATGAAGCACATAGATCTAGAGAGAGACGGCGTCGTTGGAAGATGGACGTTTAGGCATAACGAAAGCATACGAAATAGAATCATCATCATCAGCCCATTACGTTTCCACTGCTGGGACTCGAGCCTTCCCTCGTAGAAGTAGTATGGGCCATAATCCATTTGGCCCAGTGTGGGTTGGTGGATGTCACATGTCCTTGAATTTTTGTGATAAATTCTTGGTCACGCCGGTTTCCTCACGATGTTTTCCTTCACCGTTTTAATAGTGAGTGTTAAATCCGTACATAACTTAAGAATGTCAGTGGTGTGGAGTCAGCAGGATTCGAACTCGGGTACGTCGGATCGAAAGTAGCACGTTCTCCCATTGAGCCACACTCTCTTTGATAGCATAAGGTAAATAGATTGAATAATATTTTATATTGGTGAGACTGTGGTCAAATGCTAGCCTATCAGGTAATAAAAAAAAAATATTTACCTACATGTATATTTTTTAAATATACCTACAGGCAGGCCAAGTTAGTCTATATCTATTCATTCTCAATACTTTACTTAGGAATATATGTAGAGTCTATTCTCCCGTATTACCTACCCCCACCATCGCGGTGTTACCTGCGGAATCTTGTTTGGTGGCATGTAGGTTCATTGCTCATTATTTGCGTCATCGAACATGCAAAACGACCTTCTGGCTGTCATCAGGTGATTAAGTCAATCGTAAAATAACCCGTTAGTGACCTATCTCTCCCAAAAACCAAAGAATACTAAGGGACAGAATAGGGATAAGAGAATATGGAAGAGAATACTAAGCAAAGAAATTTAAACAAATAACGACTCTTGATACGACGCAATAAAGTTTAATTCAGCTCGCGTAGTGCTGCATACCTACCAGTCAAATTAACCTACAGAGCGCCTCTCTTTCTATCGCATAGCTCTTATCTCTTCTAACGTGGCACGTGAAACGACACGCGACCCGCCGTCGGTGTCCGGCTATGTACAGTAAACGGACAAAAGTGCAGTAGCACCTTAAAGTCGATAATCGCCCACACGTTGTAACCCCGCGCATGCTGCATATTTTATATCTGTGTGTGTAATGTCCTTACGCACACAACAAAACGTCATACGGTATAACTATGAGGAGGTGCAGTTTGTCAGATGCATGTGGTAAACATTAGAAAAAGATAACAGTATATACTCGCTTTCTTCTTAGTGAGTTATCCGGTTTTTACGCCGAGCCGACTCAAAACAACAGCTTAAATTCATTTACTTAATAAATGTGACAATGGTGGAGTGGCGTAAGTAGTGAACTCTTATACGATGGTCAAAAAGGGTATGGGTTTAATCCTGAGTGCCGTGATCACTTTTTGGTATTAATTATTAAGTTTAAATCCCTGTTAATATAACAAACTATAAGTTGCAGCCTTTGTTAAACATGAATTAAAATAGTCGTTCATAAGGGAACATTTATTAAAATCCAAGTTAAAAAAACATTTTGTAATTTAATAATTAATAACCTACTTATGATAAACATTTATATACTTATAGTTTTTGAAAGAAATAGAAACCAATACATCTCTTATTACCTATTGGTTATTTAAGGTTTATATAAGCTTAAAAGGTGCTTAAAAGTGAAAAGAGGTTTAACCCCTTATAACCATAATCTACAATTTTTTCTTTAAAAAAATCATTCAACTTTACCTACTAACTATTACTATTACTAACTATGACTTAAAAGTTTAATCATCGGTAAATATTGTAGTCTTCCAGTTAAAATCCATATATTCTCGAGCAAAACGCAATCATTCCTGTTTATATGCCTTCGCGTCAAAAATGGTTTCTTAGCAGGTATTCGGTGATGTAATCCTTCGGCATGGAGACCGCGGCGGACAGTACGCAATTACGTTTCCACTTATTGTTCTGCAAACGTCTTGTTGGTATTTATTTCATATTGTTCCACCATAAAACGTCGCTGAGACTGGTTGATAACCAGCGGGCTTCCACTCCTTACACGACTCTGCAGACTGCCTTCCTCGTTGTGTCGTTTTACCCAACGACTCACAGTATTTCTCTAAAACAGAGTAATCTTTATTATATTAGAACACTTTTAAACTAGCAATTTACACCACAACCCAACTATAATAATATCATCACATAATCTATTATAACTTGCACATAAGCCGGTTTCATTTAAATTTGAGATATATTAAGTCCATTATTCTATAAAAGGCGACTATATTTGCCCTTTCATCGATATTTTCATGCATTTGTAGTAATAACTATCAAACGAAACAACACCAGTAAGAATGAATCAACCGCTCGCAACAAAATTCACTAACCGACAAGTTTACTATTCTATTGCAGTCTTGTTTCAAATCTACCTTCATCTTTTGAGAAACTGGTTAAAACATTGAAATAAAGAAACAACACCACATCGATGACATTCCAAACAAAATTCTAAAAACTAAAATGTAAAAATGACTTATAATACGAGAGGATTCGAACCGACGTGTCGCATATATGATGCATGCATATAATGATTTATGACTATTAAACACTGTGCTAAACCACTGAACCAGACTGACACTTACCCAACTTTTACCAACAGTCTCGAAATTAAAAGTTATTAACTTGAAAAGTTTACGACAGGAAGACGATTGATAATCTCGCTCTTTGATTGGTTCATGATGAAAGAATACATTGTATGGGTGTGTGTGTGCCTGCAAACGCTTTATAGAAGAAGGTCATTAGTGCGATTTACTTTGATGCTATTGCTTTGTGAGACTGCTACTGGATTTTTGACCGCCACTGTACTTGTAGCTTCGTACCTACAGTGCGGAGTGCGCTAGGCCTGCAAACTTACAGAAAACGCTTGGTCTTTATGCATTAGGTATAAAATTTTACGAATTCTTTAGTCTGTACCTATTGCATAGTGTCCTAGCGTCTTTAAGTGGATCACATGATCGTAAACGAGATGAGGATTGAGGTCGCGAGGTGTTCTAGAACCATTTTACTGTTGATTTTACTTAATCTCAACTGAAGTGATGGAAATGTTTCCATTTTTCTTCTGCATTCAGTGTTGCTCAAGAAGAAAGAACAAGAAAAGAAAGAGCGGCGATATTCGTTGTAGACCTCAATTTACACAATGAAAATTAGGTACTAGACTAAATTTGAGACGCTGCGCTGGTAGAGGATGACAGGTAGAAAATTAGAATATATGCAGTTCCGGGATGAAAGTATGTCCTTCTCCGTTCTTACGGCTGTCTCGTTCTTTCATGCACATTTCGTGTAGAAAATATAAAAATATTAAAATTTATTGTCGAGAGCTCCAAACGGTATGCCGAAACACTTATCATCGAACGAAGCCTCTTCGAACCTTCGTCTGTTGTCACTTTTACGAAAACAACCCTTAACTTATTTATATCAAACGTCGTCATTTTTCTAAGTTAGTTTAGACATAAACAAACCGAGCTTTTAAAGGGGACGCAAATTAAATTTGACACCAATTAAATCTGACGTTCAGACAGGGGCTATGATCCCTTTAATTTCAACTCTCGTCATGTCGGAGCCAGATCAAATGGGGAGGACGGGGGGTAAGTACGTATGTAGTTATTATTTTGGTATTCCGTAATTGTGAGGTGAAACATGAGTAAAGAGTAAAGACTAGGCTTACCAAAGGGTCTATGGGATTTTGAAACAAATTTCATAAAAATAGTGTATATCTTTGTCGGGTATCTATAAATTAGTAAGGCCAGTCCTTTAAATACCTATGTTTAGGACTCATAAAGACATTATATTTGCTCTACAAGATTACATAAAAATAATAAATTTATCAATAATAACTAGCTGTTGCCCGCGACTTCGTTCGCGTGGACTTCGTTAAACGTTGATGTAGAGACTTTTTTGTAGATTGTGTACAACACATGTTATTTGAAAAACACCCTGTACAGGGAGCAAACACTTAAGACTTTGGGATCACGTCGCCCGTGAGAAGGCTGTCTCCGTAAAGAAATATCCTGTTCTCAGATCAACGGCCTTGGCCTAGAGCGTCTAGTCTTGCGACTTATTGATCGTCATTGCAAAGCTGACGCTCACACAAAACTACACGCGATTGAATTGGAACGGAAAGTGGTTCGAGATGAGAGAGAGGAATACTAATATATGAAAACTGACTCACCAGCGCCACGGGCTATCAGTATACCTCAGTGAGGCTCAGTGCCTCAGTGAGGTTCGTCTCTAGCGACACTATGTTCAGCCGAGTTCCGTTACACAACTAACCTCCCCGAAGTTAACAACTTCGGCGGGGTCTAATTTCGAAAAAGCATTGTTTTGTATTCCAAATTTTTAATCTAATAGAGTGCGCTGGAAGTCCGGATGGACTCAAAGAGTTCAAAAACTCTACGGGGTACGGTAGTGAATTGCCACCATCCTCGCCGTCGTCCTATACATCAACGTCCTGTTCAATGTCCCTCAAAACATTATAGACTGGATATCTTCAGCAAAATGGGGTAAATAGGTACTACTCCCACAGTTGCACTGGACTCGAGAGCCCACAAAACACCAAAGAAGGAAACAAATGGCGCATACGTCGTGAGCCATCACTTACGACTGCTTTTGCTAGTTTCGTCCCAATTTTGGTCGTCATTCAGAAGGCGCCTTGCTATGCAGGCTGCGTGGAAAGTTATGGAAAGTGTTTAAGACCATCGTTGTTCTGAGGAACACTTCACTGTTGTGAAGAACGCAAATGAGGTAGCGCCGCGGACAGACAGTGTGTATCAGCAACCGTAAATAGTAGCATTCATTGTTACTGGCATGGACGGTGTACATACATACTGCCAAAGCATGCTCCTGATAGACACCCGATCCCCCACCAAGTCGTCGTTTGTTAACTGGACCAGTTTGTTTGTCGTTGAAGTCGTTGTTTGGCACTTCATCATACATCAAAGTTTTGGCAAAATCATCCTCTTGACAAAACCTGAAAACCGCCAGAATTGTGGTCTGATGAAGATTTTCAAAAGGGTAGCTGAAGGATTCCGGGTCGAAGAAGAAATTCTATCACTTTGGAGGTAAACGACCATGTACGAGTAAAGGACGGTGGCGTAACTTTACTCGTGATAGGTGTCTCGTATGCGGAAGGCCGTCTGGGTAGGTACCACCGTTTTGCCAGTTATTCTGCCTCCAAGCCCTAGTGCGCAAGCATTACTGTGTTTCCGTTTGAAGGGGATTGTAGCCACCGAAATTACTGGGCATATGAGACTCAATATCAGCTGATGACAAGACAATGACTCAGATCTAGGTGGCACTGCTATTGCTATGGACAGGCGTAGCCCGTACCGAACGACTTGCTAGTCTCATCACTCAGTACCATAAAAAAGCAGGTAACGTCAAACCAAACAAATTTAAAAAAGGTGTTTTGTGTATATATTCACCGTATGTGGCGCACTACACAAAAAAATCGTTTGCGTTTTTTAGCGACCCCTAGCGCCATCTAGTTTCAATTGCATAAATGAATTTTCAAGAGTTGTGGCTCTTTTCATGTAAAGTTTGCGAGTTGTTTTCTAAGAGTTACTAAAAACGCTGAAATTATATTTCTATCATGATATTTTTAATTTAAATATAATTTTATTTGTATGCATTTATTTTCATAGTGTATACAGCGTTTCAAATTCATACTAATTTTACCTGTTGTCTATCTTCCTCGCTTAAAGAAGCTTAATATCAAAAAAATATTGGACCCGTATTCGTTAATTTTTAATTATATAAATGAATTCTGAGTTTCAAGATTCTAGGATAATCTAATAACTTTTTTCCATACTAACTTTGCCCTCCATAAGTGGATTTATCAAAATGTCGATAGCCTATATTAGAATCGGAATTTAATTAAACATATTCGTGGAACGCCATTAAAATCCCGTCATTGGTTTTTAAGTTATAGAAGTCCAAACAAACAAACAAAAATTTTAAAAACTGTTTTAATATGTTTAGTTACTCATTTTATATCGCCCTGGCTGATTTTTTTTCGAATATCTTCCAAGTACAGATTTTTTGGGTTCTACGATTGTATTATATGTATAGACATAGATTAGGATTAGGAAAGGATTAGGAAGTTTGTTATGTGGCCTAGGACTCTACAAACCATTTTTTAGAATACCATCATGTCAACCCATCTCTTAGTTCTACAAACTCTCAAGGTTAGTACAAACCAGTATAAGCTAAGCCCTGTGTACAAAGGGTCCAGTATGTTCCGTGGTTCAACTTATATATATAAATTGCGTCATAACTTCAATATTACTGGACCGATTTTGATGAAACAAAGCCTATGTGTAGCGCCGGACTCCACAGAACATATTTCAAAAAACTGCATTCAAATTCGTGCCCTAGTTTCTGAGTTTATCCCGGACAGACAGACAGACAGACAAAAAATTTAAAATTTGTATTTTCGGGTTGTGTTGCTACCATTTTCTCCTAAAAAAATAGATTTTCAAAAATATCTTAAATGTACAGTAACCGCTTCGTTACAGTTTTATTATAAGTATAGAAGTATAGATATAGATAATGGTCTAGGCCTTTAATGGTCTATGGGTTGTCCAATTGCTTCTCCTTGTATGTAGTTAGTTTAGTTTTAGTAAGTAGAGTGTAGTTTGTTTTGAGTAATAAAGGCATTCGCCCGTTTGAATGAAAAAAATAAAAATGTATATATTAATCTCCCTAGATATTATTTAGTAAGTCCTCCAAGAGGGCCTCTATGGCTTCATAAAATGTCTCAAAAAAAGCCGCGCTGTTGATATAATACCTAATATACATATAATTTAGGTAATTTTTTTGGATTGTCACTCTGTTAATCAAAATAATCTAAAGATTTTAAATAATTAGGAAGAAAGATGACGTAGAATCGTCCCCGTAAGACGATATAAGAAATATAGAAGAAATTTGGTTGCTCGAGCAGTAGGCTCGGTGGCCCAGTGGTTAAGGCGTCGGGACGGTATTACGTATTCGGACGCAGGTTCGATCCCTGCCCGAGCAAAATCATTTTTCTTCTTTCTAATTATTTAAAATCTTATGATTTTCGCCTAGTATGCGCTAATGCATTCAATATAAAAATAATCTAAGTTTTTCTTTACCGAAGAACATCCACGCAAATGCACAGGTAACCGTTTCGTTTATATTAGTTGCGGCTCGAGGGCATTAAAGGGTATTGATCGGTCTGGCTTGTAACCCGAGTGAAGTCAGATTAAAGTCTGTGATTTTTAAGGGTGCGCTCAGACACAAAATAATTGATATTTTTTTTTATATGACTAGTAGGCAAACAAGCAGACGGCCCGCCTGGATGGTAAGCGGTTACTTTCACCTATGGACACCTGCAACACTCGGGGCATTACTGGTGCGTTGCCTACCTTTAAGGACCCTTTTCACCTTTCTTTTAAAGTACCCCAGATGATAGTACCTATACTAGCTCAGTACATAAATACTGGCTATGATAAAATAAGCTGAATCAAGAGATTGCTTCGATTGATATAGGTACTATCTTATCAAGTACTTGGCCACGAAGGTTCTTGAAGGTACCTACTCGAAACGCACGAGTAAATGTAAATGCCCCCTATAGATAACCTAAATGCACAAGCGATGTCATTGGCCATGAAGAGACTCTTGTCTTTCGTTGACGAGCGCAGTGCAGATCCGCGCAAAATTTTGCAAACCAAAGTTCTGCAACTGTTTCGTGTTGCTTCTCATCAGTTGAAAGACCTGTCTCATTACTTATGTAGTCGTATAAAAACACTAACCAGTTGGCATACGTGAAATAACTGCAGTATTTACTTATTTAGGCAGCATCTCTTTGTCTTATTGGTGGCTTTTGACGACTTGACGTGTATTTCTGTTGCCGCTACAACAAATACTAAAAAACAGAATAAAAAAAATATTTAAGAGGGCTCCCATACAACAGGCATAATTTTTTTGCCGTGTTTATAGATAATGATACGGAACCCAAGACCTTACGGAACCTTAGTGCGCAAGTCCGTGCTCTTGGCTGGTTATTTTACAAGCTTTTATTTAACTTGCAATGTTTATTTATTTGTTGGGGTCAATTCTTTGTTTTTAAGTTTGTTATTGTACTTTTTGTTGTAATGTTTTCTGGTGGTGAAACAATAAAGAGTTATCTAATCTAATCTTGCAAATTGAATCAGAACCATTCCCTCTTATCCTACAGAGTTGAAATTTTGCCTACTTGTTAAAGTTCGATGACAATGCAATATTATGGTGACAGCCAGCTGATCTGATGCTGGAGCTGGAAGGTGGGCAATTGAACTCCTTGACGGATAATCGTAAACTACTAGAGTTATGGCTCATTTCTAATCTGCTCGCGGTTCCGATTACGAATTTGTTAAAAGCTTGTCTTAAAATTTTTTTCAATAAAAGTCTTGTTTAGAGTTCATTGGCAGCTTTACGAATCTTAATTTTAACTTGGGTCTCGTAACTTTGGTCGCTCATCGAATACAAACCAGTTTTTTATCAATGTTTATAGTTACGGCGACACAATGCTGCACTTGTTCCGCGGTAACATCGGCTCCGGGCTTCTGGCCATGGGCGACGCCTTCAGGAACGGAGGGCTTGTGTTCGCGCCCATCATGACGGCCGTGCTGGGAGTCATCTGTGTGCACGCGCAGCATATACTGGTACGTATGGATTGTAAAATTTTTTTTCTTTTTTATTGGTTATAGGCTTGCGTTTGACCACTATCTCACCTGATGGTAAGCGACGATGTGGTCTAAGATGTAACACGCTTACCTAGAAAATACCTGTTCACTCTCGATTTGAAGACCCCCAGGTTGTAGTTGTCAGGAAACACAGGCGTTGGCAATGCGTTCCACTCCGTGGCTGTTCGTAAGATGAACGTGGCACCAAAACGATTTGTTCGTATAGGAGGGATGTCTACCATATATGGATGTCGCATAGCCGTGCGTCTGGTTGTCCTATGATGGAATGGAGACGGTGGTATGAGGTCATGTAGTTCCTGAGCACATTCTTCAAAGTGCACCCGATAAAATACCGCCAAACTTGCAACTTTGTGTCTATGGTCGAGACTCTGTAATTCAGTCTCAAACAGGTCCTCACCTATGAGCTTCTTGCTACGTCTTTCAATGGAGTCTAAGGATTCCAGTTGGTATTTAGCCGAGCCATCCCAGCAGTACTCCATGCACGAAGACCAAGATGAAGAAGAAGTGGGTAGGTGAGATTCTACTGGTTCGAATTTTGAACAGGTTTTGATATATTTTGATGAGCTTGAGAATATCTTTATTTCGTATCTAAATCATAAAAAAAGACGCGTGGCACTCGGAGACTGCCGCGGTAAAGCTATTGCATAGCATTCGGAGTGGGGGTGTTAGGTTATTTTCGTTACGGAATTTCTGGATTCGGTCTCCACGCTCAAGGCCCGCGATAGAAGCTATGCAATAGCTTAAAAACAAACTTCGTAACTCAAAACGTAAAAAAGTGTAATTATTATTATTATTATTATTATGAAAGTTTTCGTGAGTTTGATTCATTATATATATTTAATAAAACGGCTAGGACTCACGTAGTTTGTCGAATTAGTCGCCGCGATCTCGCAGCGTAAACTCGCCCCTGATGAAGAGCATCGGACATGCTCGAAACCTAGGTCGACTAATTCGACAAACTACGTGAGTCCTAGCCGTTTTATTAAATATATATTATTATTATTATTATAAGCCATTAATGTCCCACTGCAGGGCAAAGGCCTCTCTTTCCTCCTTCCATTCTTCGCGGTTTAGGGCTCTAACAGGCCAATCATTCCAGTAGGAATCAAGTTCGTCCCGCCATCTTTTTCTGGGCCTGCCGCGACCTCTTTTAATTAAAAAAAGTTATTTCATTATTAATTTCAATTTCTTCAACCAACATCAAAAATAGAATAATTGTCGTGAAAATATCCATAAAAAATCATTTTGTAGAGGCAACAGTTTCACTCCCGCTGGATTAGAGGATAATAAAATAATATAAATCCATTTAATGGACATTTTTAATATACATAAATGGTTTTCAACTATTTTTCACCCACGTACTGTATTCGTATCTCATTACAATTGACAGATAAAGTATGAAATAAGAATTATTTTACGAGAAGTGCATGATCTCATCGCAGCAGTCAAATTCTCGGTCTATTTCGAGTAAAAAAAATAATTTTCTATTGGTTTCAGTTGAATTGTTCCGAAGATATGCACCGGCAGACCAAGCGCGACAAGGCGCCAGGGTTCGCAGACACGGTGTATCTGGTCTTCGCCAAAGGGCCTGGAAGACTTCGCCCACTGGCGCCCACCATGAAGATCTTAGTGAATACCTTCCTCTGCATCACGCAGCTCGGCTTCTGCTGCGTTTATATTGTCTTCATAGCCAAGAACGTTCAATTAGTAAGTTTTTATGTCGCAAGACGCAGCTTTTTAATAACTAGGCGTATTTATTATATATAGCCACAAAGTACCATCTGTTCATCTAGCAGTAGTGTGCATGATAAAATACTGAGTTACGGTAAAAAACTGGACGAAAGCAGATCTTAGTAGCAGATGGCACTGCAATTGAGAGGTGAAGACGCGGTTATAATCAGGCGGACGACCTGCTCGTTCTCGAAGTTAAACACGTACCTAGTTGATGGACAGTAGGAGTATTGGTACTAGTATATAGGCAGGCTGGACGTGCAATTTGTCCGGGGTAATATTATCACAGACAGATCACCGGTTTGAATTACAACAGATCGACGCGGCCCCCACGGCGATGTTATTACAGACATGCACATTTGTCCTTGTCTAAATTTCAGTGTACCTAATCTGAACACGCCAAACCACCCTCCTATTTAGCTAGCAGCTACCTACCTAGGTAAATACAGGAGGGTGAATATGAAACTCAATACCGAAAAGCCGTAGTGTTACAATCCTCTGTACTTCTAACTATGGTGCCTACTCGTATATGTACGACCATACGGACCACGCTGTTAATAAAAACTACGCTCATTCATATTAACAACCTAGATACTTTATTCAGCTGATTATCACCTCTTTTATGGATTATATACAATTACAGTAAGTTTCCAAAATCACCGAAATTGGGTCTCCGTCGGGTCGTCCTTGTATTTTTCTATTTTATGGAAGTAGGTGAAGTAACGCTACGCATGTGCCGGCGCGTTCTTTGTTGCATTACGAGATGTAGGTACCTGTGCTTACTCCCACAACTTACATCCTACGCATTATGCGCAATCGTTTACGGTATAATTATATACATTGCCAACTTCATCATTCTGTGGCAATCCTTTGCTGGAAAAGATTTATATAGAATAATTTAATTAATCTTTATATCAGGCAACATCAAAATATGTTACAGATGTTATTTACTTATTCTACGGCCCATATAAATATATACCTACCTTAGAACTGACATACCTACATATAATTTATATTAAAATATTTATGTGACGTTTTGTCGGCGACGTGTGACGCAACTGCGCGGTGTCAGCTTGCGGTGTCAGCGGTGACGCTTGCGGAGAATAATGCTTTGCAATATATTCTAGCTCTAAGCAGTATGTATGTGTGTGTATGTAATTCCCAAGACGGACTCTTGCAGAAGATATATATAGATACATACATATATATATATATATATATATATATATATATATATATATATATATATATATATATATATATATATATATAGTTGTTTATTGAGGAGAAAACTGGCGACCCCCGCTCCTGCTCGTACCTGGTGCAAAGGTTAGCCATAGCTATCCAGCGCGGAAATGCCGCCAGTGTTATGGGCACTTTTGCACCGGGTACAGTTAGGGGTGGGTTATTTGATTAGGTTATTAGTATTTGACAGAAAGACATATTTTAAATTTTTATTTAAGATATAACAAAGCTGGTATTTTTTTATGTATTATAATGAATAATATTAACCTTATCGAAATTTCTGCTACAATTATGAGGGCATGAGTTTTTTTTTATTAAATCTAAATCACAAAATAATTATTGAAGCTTTATATTCTCCAAGCATAACGACAAAATATAAGAAAAAAAAGTTGTCATATGTGTCTGTGTCTATACATATATATATATATTATATATATATATACATATATATATATATATATATATATATATATGTATATATATATATATACGTACATATATATATATATATATATATATATATATATATATCCATGCAGGGTACGTATTGCTTCTTCTTCGGGGTACGTATTCTGCGTGATCTTGCCCGTCACCATAAGCCTTTCCAGGTTGTCGGTATTCCTGCGGGCTATATGACCAAAGTATTTCAGTACCCGGTGCAGGCAGATGGAAGAGAGACGGTTTTGTTGCTCGATCTTTAGCTGCTTCAGGATGGACACGTTTGTTCGACGCGCTGTCTAGGGGATTCTTAGTATATGTATATATATCTGTATAATTATTTATTAATTATATATATCATTTGTTTTGTATATATTTTGTTAGAATACATTCCTACGTTCTTATGTGTGCACACTATCGTCTATAAATTTTAATATTGTATCTTTATAGCATACGGTTGTCTGGAAGAGATCGCTGTTTAGCGATAAGACCGCCTATTGTACTTATCATAAGAAAGTATGTTCAAAATGTAATTCCTTCTTAAGCGCAATAAAGTGTTTTCTATTCTATAAGTACTTTAAAACAATACACTTTCCAGATATGCGACCAATACAATATCCACATCGACCTATCCGTTCACATGATCTTCGTGATCGTTCCTGTTCTGCTCTCCTGCATGGTGCGGAACCTCAAGTACCTGACTCCCTTCTCCACCATCGCCAACGTCATGATGGCGGTGGGAGTCAGTGTGGTGGTGTACGAAGCGACCCAGGACCTGCCGGCTGTGGAAACCAGGGAATACCTCGCGTCGTGGCAGCAGCTACCGCTCTACTTTGGAACAGCGGTGTATGCGTTTGAGGGTATTGGGCTGGTGAGTTGTTACATTTGCTTATAGGATTAGATTTCACCAACAACTACCTTCTTTTTATTATAGAGAATGGTACCTGTACTTTCTTATTGTAAAGTTTCATAATGAAGTATCTGCTACACTGTTTTTGAGGACGAAAAAGTAGACTTTAAGAAATCTACAGATGGTACTTGTAGGTACACCTACCTACTACCTACTCTGAGTTCATATTAACGAAGCTAAAATATGTTTTATTTCCTTAATGTAAGGCAAAGACTCCACCTGAAAAAAATGACTGAATGTCGCACCAGACCCCCGGCACTCCATACGAATTCGCCGAGCTAACTGTTTAGTACTACTACTAGCGCACCGGCCTGTCCGCACACGTTCGTAATTATTGTAGGGATGAACTAATACGAATCGAGCGCGACATGGACAACGCTATACGTAAGCAACCTAAGTGTTTCTCTTTCACACCTATTATCGCTTGGCTGGAGACGCGAAAAAAAAACGGAAGGAAAACTAAACAATCTCCGATTTTTATTTGTGTACGTGCTTTCTTTGCATCTATACACAGAACAATAACGAACCATTTTGTTTTAGGTATATTAATATTGTATCATAGTCAATATATTGAATTTTAATGAAAAAAGAGATAGGCAGACCTCCGTCAGTCAATATAGTTGCTTCTATACGTAGTAATATTTAGTTTTCTTTGGTCGCATAGAGTGTCCGATAGACGATAATAACTTAATTGTAAGTCTGCCTCAACATGCACTTGCCACGCAGTTTATATTATTTCTGTTCCAATTATTATTGGATAATTGGTCGGTTATATAGGCATCTTGATGATGTTTTCTTGCAGGCAAAAACGCGGCCGCGTTACAACTGCACTTTGTACAGAAACTTTATTTGCCCCCAACTGATTATTAATTCTCCTTACTGGTTCTTGATATTTAACATTCTTATAGGTCCTGCCCTTGAAGAATGAGATGAAGCGGCCGGAGCTGTTCCAGAAGCCGCTGGGAGTGCTGAACGTGGGCATGGTGTTCGTGGGGGGGATCTTCATCACGGTGGGATTCCTAGGGTACCTCAAGTGGGGGGAGGACGTGCAGGGCAGTCTCACGCTCAACCTGCAGCCGGGCCATGTGTAAGCGTATCCTTTATTTAAGCCAATTAAGCCAATTAATGGATACTAAGATGAATAATAGAATCCCCACACTACACCGTGACATAACAATATGAGCGTCCTATGAACGTAACAGGCACAAAAGACACAAGTTGAGATCGTCAAGTGCAAAATATTCGGTCAGGTGCGGACTGCTTACGGAACAGTGGAGTGGGCGTCGCCTCTAGAAACCAGTAGAAAGAATTAGACTCACCTCAGTTAGACTCCGTTTTTGAGTTTATAACTGAAAGCAGCCTTGCTACTTTTTCTACAGGTTAAGCAACGTGGTGCAGTGCTTAATCGCTCTAGCTATCCTGTTTACATACCCGCTGCAGTTCTATGTGCCCGTGGTCATCACGTGGCCCGCGCTGCGCAAGAAGCTGTCCGCCACGTCGCCCGTCGCCAAGGAGCTGCTATTCCGTGCCGTGCTGGTGCTCATCACTTGTGAGTACCATTATCTTCTTTTTTCTGCTATAAGTAGATCTTAGGTCTTTGAAGGATTCTGCGCTCTGATGGCGAGAGCGTGGGAACGTGAGAGGCGTGTCTACACCTGCGTTGCATGTGAACCACTAGACTAGATAGAAAACCAGTGGTAGCTAAGTGGAGTGGTAGCTAAGCAAGAGCCTAGGTTTTAAGGCGGGCTACCATCCGAACGCCGACGTACAATCAGAAGTTTACAAGAGAAGGCCGATTAGGTAGGCAAAATGAGTTTGGTCGATACCTTGGTACGTTAGGTTTTGATACTTACTCGTAGCATCTCCCCATTTGCAATTCTGTGATACCTACATGTTTAATGACGCCTCAATATTAAACCAAGACTTTCTTCACTTACAGTTGCACTAGCAGAAACTATTCCACAACTTGGCCTGTTTATTTCCCTGGTGGGTGCTGTTAGCAGTACTACCCTGGCTCTCATGTTTCCGCCAATCATCGAGCTAGTGTCAACCTCGCGGAAGCCGGGCGGCATTCCTCTTTACATGATCATCAAGGACGGATTGATAATTCTGCTGGGTCTTTTTGTCTTCGTCACCGGAACCTTCGAGAGCATCGCTTCCATCATCCAAGCGTTCAAAGCTTAGGAGCTTAGAGGTTCGCTTTGCGTTTGGGGTTTATAAAAAACCAGACAAATTGTTACAGTCTCTCTTAGGGTAGAAAAGTTGCTGGCTATAATCCAGTGCAGTTGTAGTGCAGAGTTGTTATACTTATGGAAGTTATGATCATTGACAAAGAAAATGTTACAGTGTTACCATTTGCTTTTATATACCGTAAATATATGTTATATTATGTTGATTGCTTTAGGAAACTTATGCCTATGGTACCTAATATAATTATTAGCGATTCGTCAATCGAAAAGTGCACGCGTTAGGCTGAACATTTGTTGGTTAGATGGAAGCAACTTGCTGTAGAATCTACCTATCCTCTCATCTTGGGAATTGCGGTGCGCTTGAATTAACACACCTACTCATAAGTTTAACTAAATACCTATTCCGAATTAATATACAATTAAGTAGGTAGGTAGGTAATATATGTAGATAAAAGATGTTTGTAGATCTTGTCTGGATTATAGATAATAAAAATAGTGAATCACCCTGGAGTTTCTTGGTGCTATCAAAGATAACTAAATATTACTACGGTGCTATCTTCTCTGGCGGGAGTATTTTCGAAGTACCGATACAGTCAATTATCTTGTATCTTTTTCGTTCCTGGACTTGAAGTAGATGGGAGTACAGACATGGTGAGGATATGGGTTTATCATATTTAGTTGTTTTCAAAATATTTCTTTAATATTTCTATGATAAAATGTAAGTTTACATAATAACTATTCATTTATGTTTTTGACCTGAAAAAGTACATTTTTTGTACCTATTTATGTATGTACGTAATAGGTAGTTTTGATTTTGAACATTAGGTTTTAATCAATGTTCAATGTTTTTCTGTGTTAGAATTAAAGTTTTGCGTCTGTATATCCAAGCAACCGCAAAACTCTACTCTTCTACCGCAAGCCTAGTGCTCATGATTACAAAATATAAAAAAAAAACATTATTTTTGAAGTTATATAAGAAGCTTTAAATATTAATTTTTAGAAAAAAACAAAAACCGACTTCAATGTATCTTCGAAGTCCAAGGTCACATATCGATGAAATTTATATGGGACCACTTCGTAGCTATACTGAACCCGACGCAAAAATATTTTTTCAAATCGGTTCATAAATGACGGAGTTCTGAGGTAACAAACATAAAAAAAAATACAATCGAACAGAGAACCTCCTTTTTTGAAGTCGGTTAATAATGCTTCTTTTGTAAAATTGTCACGGTACACTGACAAGTGGTTTGATTTGGTTGCAATTCCAATGCAATAGTACCAATTGTATGGTTTAGTTTAAGATCTTGAATAAAGATCTTAAACCATAAACCATAGTACCAATTGCGTTCGAACGACTAACAGGACTGCATTTTTTAAGCTTGCTGATGGGCTACTTATATTTATTATATTGCGAGAACTTTTTACTGTTTTGTATGAATATTGATGAAAATGATCCTATTTGACTATATAAAATTTATATCGTTGTAGATACAGAACCAATAAGTTATGTGAACTTGTGTGTGAGTTAGTAAGGGCGTTCCTGACAAAGAAAAAACTTTTAAAACAGACTCTTCATGGTTCTAAATTACAATAATTACAAGTCATAGGTAAGTCAGTAGTTCGGTAAATATGCGACGGTACGCAACTTTTCGCCGTTAGCAGTAGCGCTGCCACTGCCTTGTACCTACATTAAATGTAGCATTTGTAAAACCTAAGCGGCATTTCTCAAACCTTATTATGTTGATTCGTAGTTATGCAGCCAATGTACCTATATGTTTTAAACTAAGAATAGGTTTTAAACTGGCTTAGTCACTAAGAGCGATTCCGCACTGCATTCGATCCAAATCCGATCTCATATCTACATCAATGATTGTTCGAGAAATCGGATGACGGGACTCGGATCTAGTGCGGAACCTGTCTTAGAAATATCACTGTGGTTACTTCAGACAGTATTTTTTCGGATTCGGATCGGATGCATTGCGGAACCGCCCTAACATATAGCATTCTGTGACTATAGTTAATATTAGAAACGGGATATTTACCCACCGTCCTACTATGAAATTATTTTTAGCAACCGTCATGTTCACGGGGTTACCAATACAACGATGTCATGGTAAATATCCCCACGCTACTCCGTCCGCGTAAAATTAGGTTTGTAGTCATGGCCTAATAACTTTATGTTCGTTCATCCGAAATTTACCTAACTATCAAACACACACACTTTCGCATTTATAATATTAGGTAGGATTCATGTGAGATTTTAAAATAAGTTAGGTACCGAGTGTTAAATGTAAGGTAGTACACCAATTAAATAATGCACAGGTGCGAATACATGGCATATCGTTGTAAACAATGAAATTGTTCCACTAGTTTTTTATAGATCGTTTTATTGATGCAATATATTGATCAATCATTAGATACCTATATTGATTTGTTTTAAATGATAATGTAACTCAAATCGAGTGCGTAAATTAGGTTTAAGCAAAACGTACCTGTTATGCAAATAAAGATATAATTTTATTGAATATTAATTTGATTTAATTAATGTATTATTTACCCTTTAATAAAGTAATTAATGCTGCTGCACTGAACCCCGCTGCACCATTATCAGATCTACTTTATCTATAATTCTCGTATTGGTTAGTTTTCTCGTTTCATCCGCACATCCTATGTTAACAGTATGTATCCTATGAACCTAGGCCTTTTCTAGGACTGCAGTCGTACAGCAGTATTAATAAATTGGGTATAAACGAAAACATCTCGCTTTTGTTGCAGCAAATAAAAAGTATAATCAGTTTGCTACGAACATTTTGTGAGGAGTAGCCAGCTGTGGGAATAGGAACTTCAGGGCCCCAATTCACTATGACAACTTGGCGATTCATTGCTTCGAAATCACGTCGATTCCTTCATTAATAAACGACATCTCTATGACGCATTAATATATTCATATATACGACGCGTCATAGATAATATAAATTTCGCAGATATCGTTTATTAATGAAGGGATCGACGTTTCCTCGAAGCAAGGAATCGCCAAGTTGTCTTAGTGAATTAGGGCCCTGGCCACATTCTTTTACAAGTATAATATGTGTCATCTTTAGTTTATGTACCTATGTAAACTTACCTAGCAATATTCCGCTGATACTAGATGACTTGAAGGGTTGCTGGAGTAACTGGAGAAGAAAAGCCGAAGATCGGGTTCAGTGGCGTGCTATGGAAGAGGCCTACGTCCAACAGTTAGATGATATAGGCTGATGATGATGATGATGATGATGATGATGATGATGCTGAAGACTAGAAGACTGCGTTGCTAGATGAAGTTTTGCGTGGCACTTACAAATAAATAAATGCTATTAGAGCCATGGAAACTAAAACTTTCCCTTGATGCTATTAGTAGGACTATGAAAAAATCATATTACCCCTAGAAGTAATAGTAAGACCAGTGCAAATAACTTATTCCGTGACACTACCAATAGAACCACGGGCAATACTTATTACCTAGTACTATTTATCTGCATATACAATGCACCGCAGAGATAACTGGATAACTGGTAGATAAATACTATAGCATTAAATTCTCCTTTTGTAAATTACTTGTAATAGTGCAATAAAGAATTAAATAAATAAATAAGAAAACATGGTGTACCTACCATGTTCTTCTAATTAGGTTAGTGAGATAAATAAAACTACAAATTTCACTACAAATCACGTTTTTATTAAGATTGAAAGTAAAAACATACACTGTTTACACTGTTTACAAAAAGATTTCATCAACGCCATTATGTTAAATATCTAACCACGTAGTACAATACGATGACTTAGACCTTAAAAATGGTCAATTTTCAGAATCGTCCAAACTTGGCGTTTTACATTATAAATAATTATGAAAATGACTACGTGCTTAGTTCTTAGATCTTAAGACGAACCGTACCATTTACTCATAGTACGTGACTTTACTTTCCCTTTACAAATGTTATTTACGCACCAGGGTTCTCGGGTCAGTGCTATCTTTAATTTTTATTTTCAATATTTGCATTCACTAGCGGTTTCGCGTTCTTTGTTTAATTCAAATGGGCTGGCTAGGCGAAACATTTGTAAGGTTTTTGTTGGTTTAATCGGACTTATTATGCCTAGCCCAGGTCTCATTGCATCACTCAGACCAGCACCAAATACCTATATCAATTGACATATATAACTCCCGCTTCTTAAGTACACTAAATGAGCTCAGCTCCACAATCCCCATTCCTCGTAACACAGTGACACCCAGTATAACGTTAAATTACAAAAGACCATGCTTTGCACGAAATAAATAACTTTTTAAGTATTCATGCGCTGAAGATACAAACTAACTTAAATAAATCTACTCAAGTAGCCTTTTTGGATAAATTAAATTCACCAATATCATTTTATAACTTATTACTATTTATTACTTGTCGTAACATTTTCACTTTTGATTTTAAACTTGATTCAGTCTTAAAATTATATTTTATCAAATTTCTGTTTTTTGGGTTAGTAAGTATAAATATAGTAAAGTTAACTGCCTAAAAATTATAATAAGTGCGCAGTGGAGAAAAAGAAACTCACAAGCAATTAATACATATTCTCATTCACGCCTCTCATTTTTTAAAAGTGTATGGGTCAATGGATTAATTTATGATCGCAACAAGTAGACATTACATTATTGATAAGTCTTCCCATAATTTTCGATACCTATTAAATAATTTCTAAGTAAACAAATACTGATTTGCTCATCAAACAAAATACACGCAGTGAATGACAAGCGTCATACAAGCCACAAACGCTATAATAAGTGCAAATCTGTTAGGAACTAAAAATACGAAAGGTTTGCGCCAATGCCAAGTGAGATAATTTAACACTAGACGAGATAATACTCTTACAGTTATTGTTAAATACCTGTATAAGGATAAACACGCTAAAGCTAGGTACCTAGGTTACATTAAGTAATACTGTTTAATTATCTTAAAATTTATATCGGCAATCCCGAACATTCACATTTAAGCTTTGACACGACCGACCAGACAGATTGTTACTGATATTGAGTACGATACATTTTAGAGTCTAAACCTATTTTGATAGATTAAAACTGTCGTGTTATCAATTCGATGAAGCTTACAAAATGAACGGTATAAAATGATAACCAGAAAACACATACCTAACATTTATAAATATGACACGCAATTTTTTATACCAATGACTGATTCACAGCTCTTTTTATCACTACGAAAAAAATTTAATGACCGACAACTTTGTACACACACATGAGATCTTTGTATTGACAATATAGTTAGCAGTACATGAGGCAATAGCATACGAGGCTGTGGTGCATGGAGCACTGGGACATGGCAGCAGGCATTATTACACGACACAGGAGCACTACACGGCACATTTACGTTACTTCTACTACTTCTACACGACGGAGACCGCTACTACTAAGCCTAACTTCTTAAGTCTTGTTTCACCTCACCAATGTAAAAATACAGTACTACAAACTAGAGAAATACGGGGTAAATCGTCGACACTTACATCTATTCGTATGTATTTACTCGTCGTCAGTTCTAAGATAACACATCAATTTCGCTGTTAACGGCAGCGACAGACGGCACTAATTCGATTACAAATTCTCGACTTATCGAAGAGTCAGGATATTTCAAATTTTTGGCAAGAGGTGCATTCCGTCGCGGTATAGAGTATCGCCAAAGAACACTAACTATGTATCGCCGTCTGTCACTGCCGTTTGCCGTCAGCCGTGTGGCTCGGAATCGTACCTTCACTCGAACTCAAGTATAAACAGAATCAATCAAAACACAATTTTGGATTTCGGATGGATGGTTTTTATTATGACGAATAGTTAGCCCAACTATTTTTTGAACTTAGTTGATGATATATTTTTTTTTTACATATATCGGCCAGATGGGACTGAATACTGGAAAGGTCCGTATGCAAGGCTGTGGGCTAATTAATTCGAAGAAAGTAATAAAGAAAATTCTACCCAATTTATCATAGACAAGTACCAAAGGTTCTATCAAAACTGTCTCGGAAGGTTGTGAGATTGACGCCAGTTATCTTGGAAGCTCAAACAAGAATAAAGCTATAGGTACATATACATACGAGTATTGTCGCTAACTATTATTGCTCGTTGATACAATCTTGGTAGGCATAAGTATACATTTCATTAAAATTATAACACGTGTCTACGACTTGATGTAGAAGTGACGCCAATCACTTTACTACGGGAAATAAAATCAGCGCAACATTAAAGCACTTGATATTTCACAATATATATCTATGTAGAATAACGCTAACAATACACACATAAGCAACAATCATAAATTCGATACAACTGAAAAGTGCAATCGGATACTAATTTCGGACCGGGCCAAAGGTTTGTAACAGAATGTTAGGTATAGCTTTAGAATTATAACATCGATGGGACGAGAAAATAACACAGTATCCAACCAGATAAATAAAAATGCGTTACACATAGAATGAATCGTATTAAAATGCAAGCGGGCAGTGATCAGCGAGATCTGCTTATCAATTCCTTACTACTATTTGCAAGTTTTACACAATAATGCACGACGCGTGAATGCCATAAACAAATCAATGTACATTGATGATGAACACAATTTAATACTATAGTTATTCGGTGGCATCAAAGTTAGAATTTCGCGTCAAAATGTGCACTTTATGACCTACACTGCTGCTGTTCTGATGAATCAAGCGCTTCGCCCTACGGCGCCGGCTACTGGGGCTACGGCAACCGTTCAAAATTAGAACGACCACATTATTTATAACAAAATGTTTTTTTTTAATTGGTAAATTGGCATACGTTTGACGACATCTCACCTGATGGAAAGTGAAGATGCAGCCTAAGAGAGCACGCTTGCCTATGAAATGCCTATTCACTCTAGACTTAAAAAGACACAAGTTGTAGCCGTTTGGGAACAAATACGGTGGCAGAGCGTTCCACTACTTAGCAATTCGCATGATAAAGGAATCTGCATAACGCTCAGTACGGATAGGTGGGATATTAACGACCGACGTACGGGTGAAACGACTCACCCCACCTGGAAGTACTTAGGTGGTAGGGAGTGTTAGTGTTATGAGAAAGCTGCGGATTGTGTTAGCAGATTTTGGATGACAAGACACATTATACGCCTTTGACAATTACTCGTTGCCGATCAAAAGGTTTTTTGGAAAAAAAGGATTTTTGGTGTCGGTAAATGGAAACTAAAAGTCGTCAGTTGAAGACACAATCAATATTAACAAATTTCCTTACAATTGTACTGCAATCGGTGTCCTACCGGACACAGCTACTACGGTTCCGTGTGAGGTGTGCCGTTCGATAACAAAGTATCCGACTGCCGGAACCTGACACAGCAACTACGGTTTCCTGTCATGGTGTGCCGTGTCGGTAACAAAAAGTGTCTACGTTTGCGCAGCGCCAAGTTTAGTTTGTTTATGCATTGTCCGGGTTTGTCGTAGACAGAAACGAGACAAAAATTAGTGAACTTTGTGGAGGAGACCAGAATTTGGCCAAAGACCGTGGTATTATAGATCATCAAACGAAAGAGATTTTTCGGTGTTGGGATGTTCATAGCACTGAACTTCTCATCAGTTTACTGGTTGACTTAATGTTTGTGAATTTTGTGATAAGCATAGCTATTGTATGATCTGATACGAAATAACATGTCAACGAAAATGTTTATTTGACCTTGCAATTCTAATTCACGAAAAAAACTTTTTTTTTATTTATTTTGTTTTTATTCCATATCAATTATGTGGCAGCTTTGCCCTTGACTGGTAGGGTAGGGTCACAGAAGGTTATCTTAAACTAACACCGTCCATATATATTTTTGTCTACATTCATTCACTTGTGCGTTGTCTGGAAGAGGTCGCTTTGAGCGATAAGACCCATTGTGACACTATTATGAAGTTAGTTGTTATTTTAGTTTTTAATTATTTCTGTATGTTGGTGTTGTAATAAAGAGTTATTCTATTCTATTCTATAGACACAAAAATATTTTATAAAAAGACGTGTGGCACTCGGAGACTGCCGCGGTAAAGCTATTGCATAGCATTCGGAGTGTTAGGTTATTTTCGTTACGGAATTTCTGGATTCGGTTTCTACGCTCAAGGCCCGCGATAGAAGCTATGCAATAGCTTAAAAAATCAAAAATATTTGATGAAGAAACATCTATGTAATATAAATACAATAGTCTATGGTGTGCAAGTCGACCTCGGTGGTCGAAATACTTGCACACCTTTTCTTTACCGTTTTAGGGTGACAAGCGCGACATCTTTGATTGCTTACAAAAAAATTCTATATATTATTATTTTAATTTGTTTTGAATTTTGGTTTGATTTATTTAACGTTATTTAATTTGATTTAATTTAATTTAAGTTGGTTCATTTTTATAATTTTATTTGATTTGTAATTTTATTTGATTTGACTGTTTTTAATTTTGATTTTGTTTATTCAATGTAATATAATTATTGTAGATTAATTTAATTATTTGACATGTTTAATATGGATTTTTATCTAAAATAAATGATTTCATAAATAATAATTATTCTTCATTTTTTAATCTATAAATGCCATTCGATATAAATTATTTTAATTTTATTAATTTATTCGAGGGTTCAAAAGGAACTATGCGTAAACCATACACCAGCCGTATTTTTTCGGGTAACAAATTAATATACCCAAGCTCAAGGTCTAAAGAACAAATAGTAAATAATGCAAATCTAAATTTGAATAAAGTTGTTTATTTTTTTGGTATTTTTAATTTCATGATCATGACTGAGATATAAACTTGGCAATTATTTTTTCTATATAGTAGGTATATTTATGACGATAATGTCGAATGTTTAGCACGTTCATCCAGTAAAATCTTATGCGATAGCGGGTTGTAGGCAATAGAACGGATTACTTCTTTTCGGGCTTAGGTGTTTCAGTTTCGGGACTGTGCTTATCCCTTATCTCTCTTCTAATGTTTCGTTGTTCTGTATTAATACTGAAATTAACGTTAAAGTTATTAGGATTGATGCCCTTTTTTAATACGTTTCACCAGAAATGAACTCACTTAAAATTCTTAAAATAAGGCTAACACTTCTTAAAAAAAAACAAAACAAAAAAAAATTTCGTAAAAGTCTCGAAGTCCCAGAAATTCACGGGACTTTGATTGTAGGCTGTCCCGGGTCTTAATTGTCGGGAATTCCCAAACCCTATTCGTAATATAAAAAATAGTACTAATTATTTTGGTTGTTTTATTTGTTTTATTAGACTTTTTATATAAATTTTTTAATCTTTTACTTATTGATAATAATTATGTACAGATGAAAACATGTAACAACCCTTTATATATTTTATGGAAAATCAGCTTAATAAAATTTTAGTTATCAATCTATGGGCTCAAAAAATATCGAAGATAATTAACACGTCTCGTCACTATTATGAAAAAAAGTGCCCCAAAATTATTGCATTTTCCACTATGGTTCATCACTTCAATAATTACGGAACTTCATAGGCGTATATATATATCAAAAGTTAAATAAATGGTTGGACGGAGTATAGGTGTTAACACTTTCGGGACTGTGCTGGTCCGTTATCTGTTCTTTACTGTTTCGTTGTTCAGTTTATTGGTAATCTTTTCCATCAACTGTTTATTTTTCTCCGGGACAGATACTCCATGTGCAGATTTGGGACGGTGCTTCCATGTTGTTGGTTTTTTTGGCACTCTTAGTCGTGCTGCTAGGCAATGGAACGGATTCCTTCTTTTTGGGCTTAGGTGTGTTCTCTACTGTTTCGTTGTTCATTTTATTGGTAATGTTTTCAATCGTTTTCTTGGCTTGCTCTTTTTTATCGCAGTTGCCGGGGATAATCTAGCCTTGGACGCGACCGATTTCGCTACACTGCGTTGCACTTTTGGCGTCTTTTAGAGTACTTCTCGGGGAGTGTTATTTCTTACACTGTAAAGATACTACTCCAGTGACCTATTGTTTTAGAGCAAGAGAGCCCGTGAACCCCAGACCTTCGTTATTTTATAAAAGCTGAAAGTTTTTCAGCGCATGCTCCCAGCAAAGGTAAGAACGATGGACTATTATGAAGTTTGGGTTAGGCTTTGGCAGGTAAACGGTACTAAAGGTGTGTAAAATACCGATCTAATTTCATGAAATAATAATGTGTGATGTTTTGTTATTACCTTCAGAATATTATTAAAAATCACGTCATTCATTGCCAGACACTTAACATCGCGACAACCCCTTGCCAGACACCCTTAATGTTCATGAAATTATAAGTAATTCTACTTACGTTATAGTATAAAAGCTGATTTTTATATAAATTACTTAGGTAATAATTAGATATTGTTTCCTCATCAGTCAGACATTTTTGATAGTCGGCTTAGGTGGAGAACGCTTTCGGGACTGTGCTGGTCCGTTGTCGTTTCTTTACTATTTCGTGTTTCATTTTATTAATAATCTTTTCCAAATTGATGTTTGTAATATTCGGTTTTTATGAAAAAACAATTGGAAAAATTGCGCGGAAATCTAGGAAATTGGGAAAAAACTTAGTGCTTTTTTTTATGAATTGATATATATTTTGATTTTTTTATGAATAGGGCAACGTCGATCGGGTCAGCTAGTCTATACATATAATAAAATCGTAGAACTAAAAAATCTGTACATGGAAGATATTCGAAAAAAAATCAACCAGGGCGACTTAAAATGAGTAACTGAACATATTTAAACAGTTTTAAAAATTTTTGTTTGTTTGTCTGTTTGTTTGAAAGCCTTAAACTTAAAAACTACTAAACGGATTTTGATAAAATTTCCAGGAATTTATTTAATTAAATCCTGATTCTAATATAGGCTACCGAAATTTTGAAAAATCTACTTATGAGGGGGTTAAATGGGGGGTGAAGTTAGTATGGAAAAAAGTTATTTGATTGTCCTAGAATCTTAAAACTCAGACTGAATACTTATAATAACAAATTAATAAATACGGGTTCGAGCATTTTTCAAAATTTAGCTTCTTTAAGCAATGACGACAGAAAATAGATAAAATTAGTCTGACTTTCAAACGCTGTGTAGACTACGAAAATGAATGAAATACATAGGTGTACAATTATAATTACATAAAAAAATATCATGGTAGAAATATAATTTCAGCGTTTTCAAGAAATCTTACAAAATAACTTGGAATCTTTACACGAAAGATACTATAATTATTTCAACACTTGAAAATTAGTTTATGCAATAGAAAGTAGATGGCTTTAAAATTATAATTACATAAAAAATATCATGGTAGAAATATAATTTCAGCGTTTTTTTTCAACACTTGAAAATTAGTTTATGCAATAGAAAGTAGATGGCGGTAAAATTACAACTCGCAACCATAAAATTACTTTATGGAATGCACCAGACCAGTGAATAATGCTAAAATATTTTTTTTTTCAATTCGGTTAGGTCGACGTTGCCTGATTTATGATTGGTATATCAGTAGGTACCTCTGAAGCGGTGCGGTGTGGCGAATTTTGGCTTCAACCGTCTGGCTCAAACCGGCTCAAACCGTCCAAAAGCCTTTTAAAACCCTCTCCAGACTGTGGTCTGTGGTATGAGTCAGAAATGTGCTTCTGGCGTTATTAAAGTTTTGCCAAGATGATAATTCTGCAGAAACTTTAATGTACGACGAAGTACCTTTGTTCAACGAAAAACAAATTGATCTATCTAACAGATGACGACGCGATATGGTGGGAGCACCAAGTGTCTTTAAGAAGCATGCTTTAGGCAGGACAATACACACTGTCCTGTCAATACCAGTAACAAAGCATGCTACTATTTACAGCTGTTAATACACGATTTCTGTCAGCGGCGCTACCTCATTTGCGTTCCTCAGAACAGTCGATAGTATTGAATGCCGTACATTCCATGCAGCCTGCAGATTAAGGCGCCTCCTGAATGACCACCAAATTTGGGATGAAATTCTAGCAAATGCAGTCGTGATACTTCACGACGTATGCGCCATTTGTTTGCTGGGTTTTGGTATTTTATGGGCTTTAAGCTTCGTGCAACTGTGGGAGAAGTGTCTACACAATCTTGCCGAAGATATCCCGCCTATATGCTTTGAAGAACTTTGAACAGGACGTGGACGTATCAGACGAGAGGGAGATAAATTGTTGTCTTACTATGCTACAAAATGTTGTCATTGCTATCGGTGGCGATTCATTAGACCGCGTGAATCCCGTAAAAATTGGCGCATCGACAACAATTGCAGGTTAAATTACGCATCTTTAAAATTGGGCCACTCCGAAATTGTGTAACGTAACTCGGCTAAAGGAAGTGTCCCTACAAAGGAACCTGCTTGAGCGTTAAACTACAAATACGATGATGTATGGAGTACTGTAGCCATCTATGGGGTGGGTCAGCCGAATACCAACTGGCAGCTCGGGAATCATTAGAACGTTGCCCAATTAAATTTATAAATAACAATGTGCTGGTGGAGAAGAAACTGACAAGTCTTAAACACGGACGGAAACTTGGGTGTCTGTCGCTCTTCTATCGACAGCACTTCGGTAAGAATTGCACTAACCGATCCCTTCTTCTCATTTCCACAAGGGACTCGCAGGCAAAGAGAGTCGTTTCCCCGGACGTTCTTAATGTCCTACCGATCGGTACGAAGCGTTTTGCAGATTCTTTCATCATGCGGAGTCCGCATGATGTCCGATTAAAGAGTAGAACGCTCTACCAGCTTTTTTCCAAAAAGCCACAAAGTCTAGAGTGAATAGGCATCTCATCTCATGGGCAACCATGCTCCATCTTCGCTTTCCATCAGGCGAGATGTCATCAAACAAGTGCCCATTTACCAATTTTAAAAAATATAAGTAGTCGACGCGAACGAAGTAGGGACATTTCTCTCTACAAAAAAAGACTCTACATCAGCGTTTAACTATAATCCACGTGAACGAAGTCGCGGGCAACAGCTAGTTTTAAATAAAAGTGAATAAAATAATATGTCAAAATCTCACATTAAGTCTAGACAGTTTTTAGGCAGAAGTAGTAGTGCCATGAAACCTTAAACCCGAGAATATATTCTCGGGTTTAAGGTTGCATGGCACTACTACTAATTTCATGCCATTACAACATGCGACAGCATGCAATGAAGCAATTCAATGATAAGGAACAGTTCAGCAGCAGTGCGATCATAATATTGTATTGACAAGATGAGAAGGCTATGGCAGAATCAGATGCTTCCAATTTTAAGCCCAAGTTTTTGCTGATTACACGGCCGAATCACTAAGGTGCCTAAATACATAACAATATTCTAAAGGATTCTATTTACGATAAATTTGCGTATTTATATAATTGGAATTATTTTGCAATACAGTACACAGGCACTATAACTTAAAAATTATAATAAACACAAAAAGAAATGATTGACAAAATACGCAATTTTGAAATTAAATGATAAAGATTTTTAATTCACAATATCAAAATAGCAATGATATAAGTGAAACATAAAACCACTTCAAAACTCAAAGAAACATACAAATGAAACTTCATAAATTGAAACACACACCAATCATACTAATAAAAAATGAAACATACAACTGAAACTACGCAAACCAAATCATACAGGCAACAAATCTGCAAAATACAATTCAATAATTAAGAGAAATAACCGAAACATATATAGCACGAACAAAATAAATATAACTTAAACAGAAAACCACCACAACACGTCTACACACGGACACATCACACATAAACCACAAACACGTCGCACTCAAAATCACACACACAGAAGCATAGCAAGAAAATGTTGATAAACACACGACTCTTAAAAGCACACAGCAGTTTTAAATCACACATTAACGTAGCATTTCGTAGCTACACGATCACATATCTAGTTCATTGCGCACAAACATGTATCAGAACTCAATGAACTAACCTCATACATTATAAACTAATCATTTTATTGCAAATACTTTAAATAAATGCCTAATAAGTATATTTCGACTGAACAAGCTCATGCTTTTGTTAGAGCGGTACCATCTCGCGCCAAATTATATTTTATTTTGTTGTTTCAATTTAGCCTAGCGATTAATTGAGACGGCTCCTGAGGTAGAGGAGGTGCGGGTGGATGACGAAACGAGATCATCAACGATTTCAAACCTGACTAATTGATTGATTGATGAGCCGTCTGATTTATGTATATAGCGCCATTCAGAGAGGTTGCGGCGATAGTCCTATTTTTGTACCTTTTATTTTATTGTATAAAAAGCTAACTATGACATTGATATACTGAAAACTTATCTAATATAATTTCCGGTCAAAACTAAATATTTTTTGAAAATATGATGAACTCTCAAACGGGTATACATGTTTGGTACTACTCTAAGGAATATAGAACTAACACGTAATACTAAATAGAAGAGTTAACTAAGTTAAATAGTCAGTTACAAGCTGATATACTTTAATACTACTTTATCTGGGAGTGCGGTCGCCATATTTCTTACCTAGCTTAACATGGGGACAAAATCGCAAACACCAAAGTTGCTATACACACTCGGCTTTTCGTTTGTACCTAACGCATGGATGCTAACAACATTCGTTAGCAATCTTTCACTAAACTATGCTTTGCCTTTCGATCCTATGGAGTCCAAAAATATACAATTTTGATGAATTTTGCGATTTACCTATTCCTATCTTAGCCTACAGTGTCCTGAATGTCCAAATAAATATGCTATTGCGTAATAAATTCAGAGCAACTATTTGTATATACTCGCCCTCGTTCAGTACGCCTTACAATAGGGAATATGCATGTGTTGTCGAAAAAACTGAAAATTACTTTTTACGATAGATTACTCCTGTAAACATTTAGTAGTGATATAACAATAATTATTAATTGCGTAGTTTATTTGTATTTCAATGTTTATTTTTCTTATTTTTTGAGAAACGGAACGTAATCGCAAAACGCTTGAGTAATTATAACCATAATAAAGAGATCCTAGGACCCCACGTTGTGACGTCACACGCAAATGGCGCGTTTATGTTGATTTAAATTGATTCAAATTTTCATTTAGTTATTTTATTGACAAATGATGCCTTAACATTTTTTTTTCATTAATAGTATTCAATAATGAATCAATGCATTAAAAAAATACATGCATATTCCCTATTTTGATAAATTTAGCCTATCATCTAAAAAAACATAACTTTAATGGTCACTAACACTACAAGTGCAGTGTGGATTTCACTGATATGTAGTTTGTTAGCCTACGGTGTGCCTCGCCGTGCCAATAGACCGAATCGTACTTACGCTACATCGTACTAAATCCAGAGCTGCTATTTGTACACGCTCGGCCTCTTTTAGTACGTTCTTACAATTTCGACGAATTTTGCGGTTCAGCTTTATCCTATATCTTATCTATACGAGTATCGTGCGGTGAGCCTTGTCGTGTTAACGCCCGGTTCCTATATAGAACCAACGAGTTGTTTTGTCTACGTACAGTAATATTTTGACATATTTACTATGGAACCGATGTCGAAATTTAACGACCAGTTATTTCAAAAGAACCGGACATTGTCATGAGTCCAAAGATATTAAATAAATACTATGTACTCCGTACTAATTAGCGCTCTAAGTCAAGCTCTTTCATCTTAAGTTCTCTAGGGTGTGTTGTGTCTTGTCGGCCGTGGAATAGACCAAAATATATCCTAATAATAAAAAAGTCTAACGTGATACAATTTTCCGAAACTAGGACTAAGTTCGGTCATCGACGCTTGAGAAATACTATTGCGTTATTAAATTTGTTGTCGCGTTGAGTGATACTAGATTGTTTAACGTGGGGGTAAGACTATAGACTTACTAGCTAATTAAACTCTAACCCTCGCCTACTTGTGCGGCTAAGTACCTCGTGTTAAATGGGTTTTTACCCCCGAGGTAAACGCTCTGCTTTCAGATTGCCAGGAAACAAAATAATAATAAAATCGATATAACGAATGTTAGAACCATACAATTGGCTTTCGCTACATTGTAATTATATTGTTTGTAAGATGCCATAGGATTAGACGTTAAAACTACAAAAATAATGAATAAAATAGATGAATTAAAATTAAGAAGATTTTTACAACGTAAATGCAAAGATACACGGAACACTAACAGAAGAATGCTTAAATCAATTTGATTTAAAATTTAAATATTTTTATCAGATCTTCATGGCTAGTTTTGAACTCATACTGAAGACTTACATAAACAATAAAAATTAAAAAATTACGTTTAAAGATAAAAATAACTTACACACAACTCCCGCCAACCTTGTTTTTAGGCACTTTACGGGTAAAATAACCATTCTTTATTTTGAATAAAACAACACGAAATAAAATATATGAATTACGAAATGCAATGTTTCTCAAGCGACGACTGGACCTCCATTCTAAAACTGTTTACGTATATCTAACACTGTGATACACTACACTGATCTGGTGGTCGCCGCCGCCGCCGCCGCTGTGCCTATTCACCCAAGGGGGACCCTAGGTTCACCCTGGGGTGCGGGGGGGGAGGGCATGCTCGGAATCCTACCTCATTATAACGGACACGTTGGGATCATCCTCAATGATCTGCTCGAGCGTCGGGAGGTCGACTCGTGCCATGCAGCAGATCTCGTCAGTGCAGAGTCGGCCGGTGAAGAGGCGACGGATGCCCGACACGGGGTCTGCGCGAGGGTTGAACCCGTTCACGCGTCCTTGAGACCGAATGTATACCGGGTACCTGCATCGAGGAAATATAAAACTTGTAGCTAGCCTTACTCAATTCCACCCGGGTACAAGCATGTTGTGCATATCGTCGGCTAGCAAACAACACCGCTCAAGTCGTAATTTGTCACCTGTGACTTTCAAATGCCATTGGATGCAGTTGTTTCCTGTAAAGTAGCGGAATATTACTTGCGCGGTGTTGTTCGCTAGCCGACGATGTTGCTTAAAGATTTGAACTTTATAGAAATTATCATTTAGCAATTTGTAACATTTGGAAGGAGGATAGGGAGACCTTTGCCCTGCAGAGGGACAAACCAAGCTAATAATAATAGTAATTTGTAACATGGCTTCAATAGGTATGTCGGTTGCCAAATAGAGTCAGGCTGGAGTCAGGAAATGGAATGGAGTCAATGGAATGGAAATGGAGCCAGGCTCAGGCGACACGGCTATGAAATTCTGCAAGTCAGGTGAAATGTTGGTAAAATACTGCAAGTCAGATGAGATGAAACGGCTTCCTGTCTGCCTCCCTGCTCCCTGTGAGAAGGTAGAAAAATGCTGCTAGTCAGGTGAGATGGCTGTAAAATAATGCTAGCCAAGTAACACGGCTGTAAAGTAATGTTAGCCAGGTGACACGGCTGTAAAATGATGATAGCCAGGCGACATGGCTATAAATAATGCTAATTAGGTGACACGGCTGTAAAATAATGCTAGCCAGGGGATATAGCTGTAAACTAAAACTAGTCAGAAAAAACTAACCGTTTGAGGCATTTGATGAGTCCATGAAGCTGCGCAAAGACGACCAGCCGGCGGATGTCGACGCCCGGGCCGGGCGCGCTGGCGTAGCGCTCGCACACCGTGCGGAGGGTCGTGCCTTGCTGCAGCGCGCAGAGAATGCCCATTACTGCGGATATGGATGGCTGCTACGACAACGAGAAATAGTACTGTTAGAAGTGTTTGGATGGAAGTTAATATTAGAGGGTAGATTTTAGAAAAAACGGGAGAAGCTAAGACCTAGAACCTGTTATAACGAGCGTATCTTCGGACTTACTTACGAAAACAAATGCGAAACAAACGACGCATTAGGGGATCGGACAACTTTTCAGAAAGTGTTTAAAATTGACCATAATGTATTATATACTGTAACCAACTGTATTAAACAATACAGTTGGGTAGAAACAACTTCGAAAGGGAAGCCGATAGAAGGATTCAGCTAGGCTGGGCAGCGTTCGGTAAACTACGTCAAGTTTTCACGTCGTCCATACCACAGTGCCTTAAGACAAAAGTCTTTAATGCGTGCGTCCTACCAGTAATGACCTACGGAGCCGAGACGTGGACACTCACAGTGAGACTGATCCATAAGTTCAAAGTCGCTCAGCGAGTTATGGAAAGGGCTATGCTCGGAGTTTCTCTGAAAGATAAGATCCGCAATGAGGTAATCTGACAGAGAACCAAAGTAACCGACATAGCCCATCAAATTAGCAGGCTGATGTGGCATTGGGCTGGTCACATCTCTCGAAGGACGGACTACCGTTGGAGTAGACGTGTCCTTGAGTGGAGACCGCGAATCGCCAAGCGTAGTGTAGGACGCCCACCGGCCAGGTGTGAAAAGCTGCGAAAGGCGGCCGGAAGAAACTGGATGAGAAGAGCCGAAGACCGGGTTTAGTGGTGTTCATTGGAAGAGGCCTATGTCCAGCAGTGGAAGAATACAGGCTGATGATGATGATGATGATGATGATAATGTATATATACACGAAAACGTTCCTAGAAGACCGTCCATAAATTTTTGAGATATTCTGACACACACACTCAGGTTTTGGAAAAAATGTACAGTGAAAAAAAAATCTTTCGAAATTATTTTTTTCATGCCATTTAATCTTGTTTCTTGTAGGGCTCAAAAGACTCTATGGGACCATTTAATATAGTATAGAATAGAATAGAATAGAAGGGAGAGGAGGGAGGTTGCGTACCCTTGAAAAGGCCCCTGCGTTGCGAAATCAAAGAGCGGATTAAAAGGGGCGCTATTCATGCACAGCGACTGTAATCCCTCTGTTTGTGCTATCGTACCGATTTAAAATAGCTCCCCCAAATTTAATCTTCGAAATAATTGATCGTTAGATATAGTGACTCAACATGTAAGTACTTCTTCAACTGCCTACTTTTATTAAAATTTATGTTCAGTGAGCCAGTGTCAAGTAAATGAAGGTTTAATTTATATTTTAAGTAGTATTATTTATTTTGGTGAGTCATCGCATACTTAACGCAATAGAACAGCACCAGACTCTCTACTCAAAGCAAGGGTAGTCTTTGATTATATATAAATATGGTTAAAATTACTAGGAGCCATGCAACTACCCTATTTTTTTTAAGTTGCCGCATATAATATAAATCCTTATAGCGCCTAAACAAACAAACTTTGATGTTCGCTCACGGCCAGGAGCACTTCCCCTCAAAGAGCAGTATAGCTATGTATGCTATTTATCTAAACACAAAAAAAAAATTTAAGAAATCTTTGTCTTTAGAATAAGAAACAATGTAACTACTGTTGGTGAACCAAATAAAGAAAAAAAAACACCCCTTTGAAAGCTTTGAGTTATTTTGAAGTTCGAACTAGGGTCGGATTGTAATTAAGTTGTCTGGACCGAACACAAAACAGATAGGTACAGAAGTCAATCTCATGTATGTACTTCACTTTTCATACCTACGCCTACGCTCGGCGGTCCCGCTAGGGTTGCTAAATTGAATGCGCGCGCCCGCTGCCTGCGACCCGGCGCCGGCGGCGGTGTGACGTCGTGACGGTTACTCGGGCGTCAAAAATTGATTGATATAAAAAAAATACTTTAAATATTTTTTGAAGACAAAAAAATGCGATTAATTCACATTTAGATACATCTTCCTAATTACATTAATGAACACAAGGCTTACACAGCTTTTACTATAATAAATATCTAATATAAATTGTAAAAATATGACAAGGCCAGTTATGTACGCTTGTTAGGCGCGGGGCCGGGGGCCGGGGTGCTTACCTACCTATCTAACTGTTCTCTGTTACGTTAAAACGAACCATCGAAATACAAGCACATACCTATTTACTTCTCTGAAACAACTGGTAGCTTAAAAAACGACAATTCACCGTTTCACGTTAAATTTAAACAACCATCCACTGAACAGCTATAATAACTTTTTTTGATGGCAATCGCGCTTGCACTGAGCTCAACTGTGCTGAGATAACGTGTCCGTGAGCGGTGTCTATGCTGTTTTGTGACCGAACGGTGCGATATAGCCCGATATAGCGCACTACACCGTACGAACATTCGTGTTCCCGGTGTGTCAAACAATGCTCGGATAATGGACCTCCCATCTCCGTCTGTCACCATGGCAACGCGTAGAGCATTGGGGGCAAGTTATTTGAAATACGGGACCTGCAACTCCGCCTAGATATTTTCTTTTTAATCGTAAATCACATGACTGTCAGAACAGTATTGTGTAAAGTCACAACTACGGTTTGTTGTGTTTTGTTTTAACAAATACTCGGAAGAATTATTTAAATATTATGAAAACGATAACGTAAACAAGATTTTTTGAAAAATATATTTTTCTTGACTAGCTTTTAACAAACTCGCAAATGAAAAAAATGAGCCCAAACACTAGTAGTTTTCGATTATCCGTCAATGAGTTCCAGTGCCCACCTTCCGGCTCCATCATCAGATCAGCTGGCTGTCACCATATTATTGCATTGTCATCGGACAAGTATGCAAAATAACAACTCCGTAGGACAAGAGGAAGTGGTTCTGATTCAGTTTGCAAGAATTAACCCGAACAAATAATAAACGTTGCAAGTTAAATACCTATACTTGTAAAAAAGGTAGTAAAAAATACAATGAAGTCGCCAAGCGCATAACGCACATCCGCTATTTTTAATTTAATGTGTCAAGCGCAACTGGTTTAATATTTTTAAGTATCTCTAATCAGAATGCAAAACTGATATACCAAAATCACGGTATCACGGAGCTCACAGAAAGTAAATTCAAATTACGCGTAATGACTGTTCTAATGAGAAAAGCATATTATATATACTGTACGTAATTATATAGAAGACAAAGATGCTAGGAACATTCCACTTCTACAAAGTAGCCAACTGGTATATAAGAAACAACATTGTAAGACTACAACAACTAACAATATCTCTAAAAAAATATGCCCCTTAGTTTCTTGCCGTATCTTCTGAACACTTGTTCACTTGGTTCTTTTTCCGATACGGTGGTAGTCATGGTGATAATTTGACATTCATAAGTGCGTCTGTGATGCCATAACTGATGCCATGACATAAGAGATTTAGATTTGATTACTAGACATCGAATCTATTTTCTTCTAACACCCGAGATCCCCGTTGAATAACTGCATTTCCCTAATTCACAAAGGTGCAATCATTACAAAGGCGGGTACAAAGTCCTGCACACGACACGTCATGCAGTATTTTACGGTACGCACGGACCCCTAACAAAGGGGATGTCTGCAAAGTTGGACAATTTAATTACATTCCGTCAATCTAGTGTAGCGCGGAGTTAAATATTTGGATTTGTCTAGAATGTTCGGAGCTCGTATGTTCGCTTGTACTGGAAATGGCGTAACTGACAAAGGGGCTCGACGTTAATTTTCTAAAGTTGCAAATTCCCTACAAATATTATTTTTTAAACATTAGTGCGACATTTTATATAATTTTATAGAATTTCTGATGCATTAATTATTACCTATCCCATTTACATTTGTTAATATACCAATTAAATGTAGTACCTATCAAAACATCTTAATTGATCGAAAGTAATAGGTTATTAAAAGAGGTTTTTTTAATGGATGAGACGAGCAGGTCCAACGCCTGATGGTAAGCGCCCCGCCATAACAATTGCAGAGTGTAACGGTTTATACGTACATGTATAGCTTTACTCATCGTAAGGTTTATTAATCTTAAATTAAAAGCTTAAATACCTACAAATACTACATTTAACTAAATATTTACAATTAAAGTTTAAAAAACTATTTATCAAATAATAATTTACTACATCATGAACACGTTCTATATTGAAAGCACCATTTTAAAACGTCCAAGGAAAGAATCTATTGTTCTCTGCATCGCGCGATCTCGCGTCATCGGTGGAGTCACACATTAACGGATAGTATTTAACGGATAGCTGCGCCCGCGCCGGCGCCGCACTGGTCGCCACCCGGCCCGCACACGCCCGATACTTGCCAAGTCGAATGCACGTCGCTTAACTCGGTCCTTGCTACGTTCGCAATTTATTAAAATAATTGTGTAACGTAACCGATTTATAGTCGCCGTCACTAGCGTTCCTTGGTATATTGATTTTCCACCCAGAACTTTTAATACCATAAAAAGCACTGCGTGCGTAGCACTGCATGGCGCTCATCACCCCGAAACATCAGTTATTAAGTCTCATATGCCCAGTAATTGCGTTGGCTATAATTCCCTATGCACTACTGCTTGGCGGCAGAATAACTGGTAAAGCTGTGGTACCTAACCAGGCGGCCTCCCGCATACGAGACCTACCACGAGCCTACGACGATTAAAAGAGATAGATAGAGGTAGTTAACCAGTGTAGTCCGTAGTACACACAATAATCATACCCGGTGGAAGCTTCGGCCAACTTCTGTGCTCACACTGCGATCGTTCTGCGAATAAATAGTTGAAACTCGGCTTACCTTCTCAATATTTTCCGCATTGTCAGTGCCTTTGCTGATGAACGCCAGACAGGACTTCTGTAGCTCGTGGTCGGAAAAGAGTCGGCTCAGCTTCGGCGTGGCTCGGTACATATTGCTGAACTTGAGAAGTGGGATCAGAGTCACCTGCGGAAACACAATACCTACTTTAGAAACGTCAACACTTACAATAAACATTGAATTATAAAAATAACTATCTGCGCCCCGCGGTTTCCCGGGATAAAAGTAGCCTATTCCAAGTCCTAGAGTACCTACATATCAAATTTCATCAAAATCGGTTGGGAAGTTTCTGCGGAAATAGTAACAAACATACATCCATACATTCTTACAAACTTTCGCGTTTATAATATTAGTAGGATTACAGCCAGCGGGAAGATGTTGACATTTTTTTGGATTGGTGGGGTCCTAGCGCTATAAAGCTTTTTAAAGAAATAGCAAAAAGGTTAGTCGACATCACAGGAGACCGAATAGCTGGCAGCTACCTCGGACAAAGAATTAGTCTAGCTATTCAAAGGGGGAACGCTGCCAGTATCTCCGGAACCTTGCCTAAAGGGACTCCTTTTAATAATATATTTTTTAAGGTTTTTAGTTTTAGTTTCATATACTATAATATGCTATATAATGTATAATTAACTAAACTTGTATTAACAACGTAATTATAAATTTATTATAAATGCGAAAGTTTGTTTGTAAGGTAATAATAAGTTTGTAAGTGGGCATGTTTGTAAGTGGGCATTTTTGTTACTTCTTCACGCTGGAACGGGTCAACGGATTGGAGTGTAATTCGGAATGAAGATAGCTTATACCCTGGATTAACACATATACTTGTTACACCGGAAAACCGCAGGGCGCAGCTAGTATACGCTAAAGTTAGATAATACGTACCACGCCATAGTACACCAAGTTTTGAATGCACGATTTGACCAAAGTTTTCTCGACGTTGGTGTCTGTTGCGATTTTTAACACGTGGTTGTACCCGTTTATGAACGGCAAAAGCTGCAAAAGTACACGAGTTTAGAAACACTATACTAATAGAATATATAAGTAATAAACAGAGGCAGTTTTATTTTGTCCGTAATGTTGTAGTAAATTTTTTTTTGTAAGCCATGATTCAAAATCAATGTTGTTATAAGTTGGACCACTATGTGTCTGTCTGTGGCACCGTAGCTCTTAAACGTGTGAACCGATTTGGATGCATTTTTTCGATTTGAAAGCAGGTCTTCTAGCGGTGGTTTATAGACATGTTTCATCAAAATCGGTTCAGCCGTTTTTTACTTTTTAGATTTTGTGTCGGGGGTGTTTAAATTTTAGTTTATTGAAATTCGTTATTCATCACACGCTCGTATATTTTTAAAAAAGTTTTCAAAGTATTGATAACAAGACAAGACCCAAGAGACATGACAATAGTTCACACACACACACACACACACACATACAAATATTTTAATATAAATTATATGTATGTCAGTTCTAAGGTATATATTTATATGGGCCGTAGAATAAGTGAATCACGTCTGTAACTTGTTTTAATGTTGCCTGATATAAAGATTAAATTAAATAAATTAATAAATTGTTGGATCACGCAATGCGTGCGTAACATAAAGATCGAATACATCGGGCGTCCGTACCGAACAAAATAAAATCGCCACTAATTCAACAAATTACCTGTCGAGTGGTTAGGTCCCATTCGGCTTCCAGATCGATCTCAAACGGCTCGTCATCGTCTAGATCCAGGTGTTCCGGGCTTTGTACCTCTGTGCCCTCTGGGGGGGTGACAGCGGGCGGGCGGCCGGGGCGTGGGAGCCCCACGGTCGACACTAGGACCGGTACGTCGTGGTCCGAAACTGGAGACGGGTCTTCGCGGACCTCGAGCACTTTTAGGTGCATTACTGTTTCGCCCTCTGGGTACAAAAGAGACCGCATTCAGAGGATTTTTTTATTTTACTAGGTGATGAGACGAGCAAGTCGTTCGCCTGATGGTAAGCGCCTCGCCTGCCCATAACACTTGCAGAACTTTTAATAACATAAAAAGCACTGCGTAGAGCGGTATTGCGCTCATCATCCCGAGATATCAGATATTAACTCTCTTATGCCCTGTAATTTCGTTGGTTACAATGCCCTTCAAACCGGTACACAGTAACGCTTGCGTACTACTGCTTGGCGGCAGAATAACTGACAAAGCGGTGGTACCCACCCAGACGGCTTCCCGCAAGAGACCTACCACAAGTAAAATCCACCAAGAGTATTTAATTGGTGGAAGTTTCGTCCGTGAACGTAACGTTGCATAGACAAGGCATGTACCTATGAATGCGAAACGATTTCATGAGCTAGGGTCACAAGTGAAAATGAAACGGAGTGCTGAACTTATAATAACCAGTTCTGAACGACAGAGCATCAGGCGTAGAAGAAACATTAGGTTTATTTAGGTTTTCCCGCGACTTCGTCCGCGTGGGCAATATAAAAAGCTCATAGTCATATTTTTTTCAAGACAATTTTAGCAAGGCTTCGCCAATATACGAGAGCGCGTCACCCAACCGAATTTGATGTAACATACCCTATAATCGTGCGTACCTTATATATAGCGTGTTACATCTTAGACCATATCGTCGCTTACCATCAGGTGAGATAGTGGTCAAACGCAAGCCTATAACCAGTAAAAAAACAACTTCTTAGTTGGGACTAATGCCACCAGACCCTGAAAGCAGCATTAAAATTCGTTCAGCAGTTTTCGGGTCTGTAGGTAACAAATATTCAAAGTTACAATTTTATAATAGTAAAAAGATTACAATAAATCACACGATGCAAGACAGTATTGTTATGTGAAAATCTCGTCAAAGGCAGTTGCGATTTACAACAACATAGGGAAGAAGCCATGGCTTAAAAAAAAAGGAACCAAAAAAAAGATATATTAAGAAAAATGCAATCGCTCTGTTATGACCTTTTTGGATGATAACGACGGCCTTCTTTACAGACGTAGAGCAGGCTGGCCGACCTTTTGACTCTGACATATAGACGAAAGATATTGGAAAAAAAAGACTGCTGGGAACGGCTGGAGGACGGTGCTGGACCTGGACCCGACCTGACGACGGAGGCCTGAGTCTCTCCTTTTTTTTCACGCTCAAACATTTTTGTCAAATTTTCACTGAATCTTAATTTAAAGCACAAATTTGTAGTTCTATGTTTTTGTAATAATATAATTATTTCCATTTCAAGTATAATAAATGTACGATTTGATACTAAATACGGTGGTCAGTATTGAAATAAATATTTAAAGAATAATCGATACGAAGAAAACAGTCCATTTAAAATTTTAGTACCTGTTTTTTTTAATTTTTTGTTATTTTTATCAGAGCTTTTACAAAAATACCTGCTGACAGAACCCATTTAATAACCATACCATAACCGTAAACCTTTTAACATCGATAAACGGCAGATGGTAACTGCTAACACTTGTCGTAATAAAGCAATCATTAATGTTATGTACGCTAAAATTGTCTTGCATATAAAACTATTTCCTCTAACTAATTTTTAAGTGAAATGTTGAATGTGCTATGATGTAGCAGTACTTACGAGAGTGGATTGAAAAGTTCGCAACCTCACATTCAAATTATATGACTTATTTTTAAACTACCCTCAATAAATTCATACATTCGCTGGAAAATACAGTGTAAAATTTGATAACTGTGGAATCAGCGCTTTTAAGTTAGAGTGAGTGAAATGAATCTGTTCCGTCATATTCGACTGTAAAAAAATAGGTTGTCTAATTAAAACGTGGATGAAAAACCGTCGAAGATGATCCTCGCCCTCGTCGGCCTACGACGTCTACGACCGAAGAAAACATTAGTTAATTATGTGATCTCATACTGAAAGAAAGATCGTAGATTGACCTATCAGGGAGGTTGCCGACAATATGGGCATCTCATATAATTAATTTTTAGAAAAAAACAAAAACCGACTTCAATGTATCTTCGAAGTCCAAGGTCACATTTCGATGAAATTTATATGGGACCACTTCGTAGCTATACTGAACCCGACGCAAAAAGAATTTTTCAAATCGGTTCATAAATGACGGAGTTCTGAGGTAACAAAAATTAAAAAAAATACAATCGAACAGATAACCTCCTCCTTTTTTGAAGTCGGTTAATAAATAAACGCAAAATTCAATGTAAATAAAACTCGCGTTTTCTAAAGTTTCCGCCAGGTGGGCTCGACAGTTGATTTCATTTGAACAAAAACGAATACGACTCATAACTTCTCGTGACTTTTGGAGATGTTTGAGGCTGACCCACGAGATGTTCTTAAAAGATTTGTGTCAGTTCCTGAAACCTGGTTTCACCGCTATATTCCTAAATGATGTAGAAGACGCAATGAATCTCTATTTTGAAGGCCATGAAGATTTTTTTTTTAAATTGGTATAGAAGCTTTGCAAACCCGATGGAAGAAATGGATAGAGCTAGACGGAGATCACGTTAAAAAATAAAAATACTTTTGTACATATTTAATAGTTTTCTTGACCAGGCCACGAACTTTTCAATCCACCCTCGTATTTAAATTAATAAATTAATTAACATTTCAATAGAGATGGATTACAACGATTTAGTGCGTGGCATTTTGTTATGCGTGCTGCAATTGTTACATTATTTATTTTTTGTTGTTACACACAACATTTTGAACAAAGATATTGATATCGCGATGCAAAAAATTACACCATGTAATATGAAACACAGATTAGGCATGTTAAAATCCAAAATGAATGTAAAATTTATTTCTGGTTTAAGTACATATAGAATCATTATAATTTAACTACATATATTAATTTTAAATATTTTTTGGATTTTAACTCAAATAGAATAACAAATTTACAGACTTTTAATGTACTTACCTACTAAAGTAGCTTTGCGATGCGTGTTCAGATCATGCAGCAAATGTGCGAGCAAAGTAGGCAGCTTGCTAGAGGCTTTCGACACGAACCCCGTCTCCTCTTCCATGATGTTCTGGAACAAAAACACGCACTTTCTCAACAAACTGACCGAAAAGCTAACTACCCCCAATTAATCAAACCGACAGAAAATTTGAACAACATAAAAGAGAGGAACAGAATTTACACGAATTTTGAAAAATTTATAACCTTTGTGATCTCTGGATTTAACGGCTGGGTCGCGGCGGGTGAAATAATTTTGAATTTTGAATTCTATAGAAACGCGTGCACCGTCGCAACCCAGCCGTGGAATGAGCCCGGGAGCGCCGATCGCCCCTTATATATCTGATCTCCCCTCGCACGCACACACGTGCTATCTAATTACATTTTATTCCAGGGGGGATGCGTCCCGGTGCTTTGTTAAAGGCTGCCTTTACGAGTTGTTGATACCTCCTTTCATGCACGTGGCTATAAGTGAGTAGCAATATACTTAATGTCTAAGGTTGCTATAGCAATAACCAACGTGGAAAATAACGGACCGGACCCTTCTCACGGATTATGTATATATAGATAGCATCAGCTTTGTTATATGCTTTTAATATGTCATAATAGTATATATAATATATAACATACACATTTTAGGTTTAGCTGTAGGAAACAAAATCGTTGCATCTTTCCGCGATTTGAACTATTAATAGACCAGGGTAGAAGAAGCCTTTAAAAATAATAAAAAGTGAAAAGAAAATAATAGTAGGATGAAACCCATTAGAAAAGGAGGGGAATAATATAAAAATGAAAGGAAAAATAATTTACGGGCGATCTGAGGTCGGGAAGAGGAGGGGGTGAGATTTTATGGGTAAAAAACGGTTTTTCTCGATTTCCGGCAAAACTAAACGTCCTATGGAAAAAAGTCAAATGGCAAAGTTGTAGGTAATAAAATGATCTAAATCTTTTGTATTTACACTTTTTTCACATAACCTCAAAATTCAAAAAACCAAGCTTTTGGTTTTTTATTTTCATCTATTACAAAATAAATTTTTTTTCACTAAATTTGGTGAAAACTTACCTTTTTATGTCCCAAATACGCTGTAATTTATTTGATTAGAATTTCATATATATTTTATACATTTCAAATATATTTCAGATATAGGTAGTAAAAATATATTTTTTTATATTTTTAGCTATGTTTTTTATGTCTTTATGATATATTTTGAATGTATCTAAAATATATTTAAAATATATGAAATATACATGAAAATCGGCCAAAAGTTAGTTATTAAAAATATATTTACTATACATATTTTTATATATTTATAGAATAGAATAGAATATAATAGAATAACTCTTTATTGTAACACCAAAATACAGAAATAATTAAAAACTAAAATAACAACTAACTTAATAATAATGTCACAATGGGCGGTCTTATCGCTCAAAGCGATCTCTTCCAGACAACCCACAAGTCGAGGAATGTATACAGAAATATATACATTTATACATTACATTACATTTTTATACATTTTTTATAGATCTTTAATATATTTAAAATATATTTTTTATACATTTTGTCTTTTTTTTTTCATGGGGGTATACTCACGATAAAATTGTGAAGGAAATTACTTATAATGATTTAAAAAAAAATTCGAATTAGAGTATTTTCGATGTTTTGCGTTTTTTGAGAAGATTTACTATAGTAACAAATTTTTTTTTACCATCGGAAAGTAGAGACTTCAACGAACAGAAAACATACCAACTTTTTGAAAAAAGCAGAGCATTTTGACGGGTGAATTTTCGATTGAAAATTAGGGTGCTTTTTCGTTATTAATTCAAATAAAGGTGAAAAAATGAATATTTCTAATCAAATAAATTACAGCGTATTTGGGACATCAAAAGGTAAGTTCTCATCAAATAAAGTAAAAAAAAAAAAATTTTTTTTGTAAAAAATAAAAAACCTAATACTTGGTTTTATGAATTTTTTACATAAATTTTGAGGTTATGCGAAAAAAATGTTAATACAAAAGTTTTAGATCTTTTTATTACCTACAACTTTGCTATTTGACTTTTTTCCATAGGACTTTTAGATTTGCCGGAAATCGAGAAAAACCGTTTTTTACCCTTAAAAACTCACCCCCATCCCCTTCCCGACCTCAGATCACCCGTAAATTATTTTTCCTTTTATTTTTATAATATTCCCCTCCTTTTCTAATGGGTTTCATCCTTCTATTATTTTTTTTGTTTTTAAAAATTATCGACCCTGGTCTATTAACTACTAGCTGACCCGGCGAACTTCGTACCGCCATATTTTTTTGTCGTCAATACTGTCTAAAGTCTAAGATTATATTTTTTACATACATCTAAATAACAAAAACAAATCTCAACGGTCCATCTCACCTTTCCACCCTTCAAAGTAATTTGCATAACAAAGCTGCACCAAATTTGAGCGCTACAATGGACTGGACAGATTGAAAGGGCGCAGATGCAAGTGTTTAGTTACTGACATAGGCCTACAGCCACTGGTATTCACCGGAGTCTGCTAGATTATGTTCGTTTCTAGTGTGTACCCGGAACTATGCACCGGGTGGTTTTTGCACTGAGAAGCTTTAGTTTACACCAATACAAAAATCTCTTTAGTATTTACTGAAAGGTAGAAATAATAAATGGTTGCTTCGATACAGGCGGAGTGGGTTTCGGCCTCAGGTCAGTTTATCAAATATGCATTTTTTTAATAAGATCAGGTATTTATTTTCAAAAAACGAAAGTTACAGTAGAAGCTTAATGTTATAAATAAACATATTTAAAATATATCTACAGCACAATTAAATTTCCAATGGATTAGAACGGCGGCTCCACACTATTTTAGGCTTTAGGCCCGTATCGTTCGTTTCATTCTAATAGCTGTTTTATTTTTAAAGATTTGACCTAGGATAATTTTCTTAAGTTTTCGGGTTAAAGAATATTTATTTTCTCATCAAGAAATTACATTTCACTTATATGAGAAAAAAGGCTTAAAGTATGCTTCGACATTTTGTAAATATAAAAGTTACTTAAGTATAAAGCAGACAATTTTATAATAAAACATTTACATTTCTAACCCTACCCGCGGGGATAAAATCGTACCTAGTTTGGACGTACAATATTGACATGGTGGGCATACAGGATACTATATACATATATATAATACTATAATACAGGTACGCGCCACAGTGCAAGCAACATCAGATTGGTAACTTGTTTATCTTAGTAATGTTTTGTCGTTCAGTAGTGTCTCTATAGTTAATTTAAAAAAAAATTAAATGCAACTGCATTCTTCACCTCCTTTGGCAATTTGTTATAGATTTGTACTCCCGCAAAACGTATGGTTCTCGTACCATGAGTGGTCGCACTCTTGGAAGTATGATGTGGTCTTTTCTACGACTGCTGCGGCTATGTATCTCATGTATTTTAGTAAATGAAATTTCGGTATGAATTGACTTATTAGGATTTTTTCTTAAGTATACACGTACAGTAATTATATAGTTGTTTAATATTCATGTACTTTTCTTATTTGGTTAAGTTAAGCTTAAGTTTTCTTATTTGGTTACGCGATTTCCTAAATCGGTCGGTCGCCTTGTACGCAAATATTACAATCCATTGTCAGTCTTGCAGTCACATTTTAAAGTTTGTAATAAGTAATTGTAAAACTCCATTTATGCAAATATTATAATCCGCCCTCCCTCTTGCAGTCACACTTTCTACGTAATTTGTAAAATTCTGGCGCTCGCTTCGCTTGCGCTTCATGATGTTCAATTGCCCTGACGGCTATCTGTCGCCATGTATGCGAATATTATAATCCATCCTACCTCTTGCAGTCACACTTTCCACGTAATTTGTAAAATTATGGCGCTCGCTTCGCTCGCGCTTCATGATGTTTAGTACTCCTGATGGACATCGGTCCCTTTGTACTCAAATGTTATAATCCATTGTCAGTCTTACAGTCACATTTTAAAGTTTGAATTTAGTAATTGTAAAATTCCGGCGCTCGCTAACCCTTAATATATCCTATGGATAATCCTTATGGCCATCTGTCGCCTTCTACGCAAATACTACACTCGAGAGCAATGAATCCGGGTCACTTAAAGAATGTTAAAAATCTCGGAAACTAAAACTGATAGGTTAATGCAATAAATTGTATTTAATAGACAATGTAATACTCCTTAAATGAAAGTAAAAAAAATATGAGTCACCATACATTTTATTAACACAAAATTACATAAAGAAAAAAACTGCTGATCTCTCCTTAAAACAAAAATAGGAAACATGAAATTTTTGAACTTTATTACGATTTTCTTGAATTTTAATACTTCGTATTGCCTCCTCGTGCTTCCATTACTGCGTTTACGCGGTTTGGCATGCTGTACACCAAGTTCCTTATACGATTTTGGGGAATATTCTCCCATTCCTCTGTGAGAGCAATTTTGAGCTCACGAAGCGTGATTGGGGGAGGGTTTCGTTGCTTTACGCATCTGCCTAGCTCGTCCCAAGCATGCTCGATCGGGTTGATATCCGGGCTGCGCGCTGGCCACTCCATACGAGTAATGTTCATCTCTTGAAGGTAGTCATTCACAATCCTACCTGTATGAGGTCGGGCATTGTCATGCATAAATATAGCATCCTCACCTAAATTGACCATAAATGGACCAACGTGATCATTGAGGATTTCTTCCACATATCTTACGCTAGTTAAAGAGCCGTTTTCTATGATCACCAGCTCTGTGCGACTTTCAGAAGAAATTCCGGCCCACACAAGTACAGACCCACCACCGTAGGCTACTTTTTCTTCGATGCATGCTTGCTTGAATCTTTCCCCTGGTCTTCGATACACTCTGTGTCTTCCATCGTGCTTGTAGAGCATAAATTTTGATTCGTCGGAGAACATAACTTTTGACCAATCTTCAATACTCCAATTTACGTGGCTCTGGGCATATCTTAGTCTCGAAATACGATGCCCACGCTCCAGTTTAGGGCCGTTTGCAGGTCTAAGGGGTTTTAAGTTAGATTCAGCAAGCCGACGTCTTACTGTCCATGCACTTGGGTTACTTCCTCCGAGGCGTCGAAACTGATTGGTGAGTTCAGTTCCTGTGAGAAAGCGATTTCGAAGCATGGTGTTCACCAAGTATCGGTCTTCTCGTGCTGTGGTACACCTGGTTCTGCCCGTTCCTGGTCTGCGTAGGTTAGAACCAGTTTCTTCGTAACGTCGGAGAACTCTTTGTACTGTTGACAGCGACACACCGACAGTCCTGGCTGTATCGCGCTGACTCCGGCCGGTTTCCAGCATTGTAAGTATTCTGGTGCATTCTTCAGGCGTAAGCGACATAATTTCAGCTTGAATAATGAATATAGAGCACTATCAACATGGTTTATGTACCCACATAAATGACAGATTACAAACAAAAGCAAAACCAAATGCTGTAATTTCGTAGTTCCATCTTCGAAAGTGGCCCTTTTTCAAATTTGATTTTTTTATGATATAACTTTACAATAACTAAGAAGTTTTAATACCTTCATTTAAGGAGTATTACATTGTCTATTAAATACAATTTATTGCATTAACCTAGCATTTTTAGTTTCCGAGATTTTTAGGATTCTTTAAGTGACCCGGATTCATTGCTCTCGAGTGTATAATCCATCATCCCTATTGCGGTCACACTTATCAAGTAATTTGTTAAATTTTGGTGCTCGCTTTGCTCGCGCTTCATGATGTTCATTATTCCTAATGACAACTGCCGCACATACTAACTAACTCTCCCCTTCCCTCCTTTTGAAAGCTATAGGTAAGTCCGTGGTAAGTTGTATCTGTTATATTCATCTCTAACCCCAGTTTAAATATGTCACGCAAAACATATTGCTTATAGTTTGTGACAAGAGTTATAAAATATACTTCTAATGTTATGCGAAGGGGATTAATATTAAGCTATGTTATTCTAACGCTTTTAGTAAATAGCCTGTCCATTGGTGAATATGTCCTTGGCTATCATCCCTCGGTAGCAACCTCCATTGGCAACCACCACCGCCCGTTTCAGATGTCGTTAATAATGCAGCTGCCCTCCAAACGCACCCCTAGCATCCGACCCGCCTTTTGATTTTTTTAAAAGCTTTTTAATCCCCCCTTTGGTTTCCGGACATATATGTATACATAACTACAATTTGCAAATTGAGAGCTAGTGGTCAGAACGTAAGCAGATGCTTGCAGAAAGCCATAAAAGAACTGATTTGCAAAACTAGTTAGCAAGAAATATGTTTGTTTCCTTTTGTGTAATTGTGTATATCCCCTAATTTGTAAACCCTTTTGAGAGCAGGAAAGGATACTACAGTGTTTGATTTTATATTTTTCAAGCTAGTTGTAACTTGTTTAATACTTGATACTGATCCGTGAGATAATTTTGTTATTGAACGTGATATGAGAGAGCTCCGAGAACGATTTGGAAGAGTCATATTTTGGATGTAACTACAAAAGGATGGTAAGAACAAGAAAATATAGGAAGAAATATCAGCCTCAGATGCATATGTACCTACAGTTGTGTATAATTATGTAAGTTGCAATAGCAATCATTAGTTAATTAGATTGTTGTAAATTATATTCATTTGTTTATTGCATTATGTACCTATAAGTCACACATTCTGATACATACTCGTAACCCGCTATGATATAGCAAACAGAGTAGATCTATAAATTTAACAGTGTCGCAAGCGTTATATATTATTAATTTATGAAGGTATGTACCTAATATAAATTGTCAATTTAAATATAAGTTTCCGTACTATAAATATAAGTTATAGTTACCAAACGTAGTCTAAATTTTAATAGCAATAACACAAGATAAACTTGAATTTAAGCGCAAGTCACACAACAAACTGAGTTAACTGAGCCTAATGTAGCCCTACGTGGATTACACAAGTTCCTCATCCTATGCGGCCTCTTTTCATGCCGCGAACTTACTAGGTACATTAAATCGCACGCTAGCTATATAAACTAAGTCAAGTTAGCTTTGCTTCCTATGTGGCTTGCACTTTTCAATAGAACAATTTATGGAACTTGCGCAGGCAAGGAAATGAGCACAAAATACATTCGCGCCATTATGGAATTCAAAAATAAAGTGAAGTGTTGTCCCATACCAGAATCATAATATATAGAATATTCTCACTAGCGCCTGTCGAGAAACTGTGGGTTAACCTATATAATAGAAGAATATACATATTTGAGTATGTTCTCACCAGATGTTCTCCGAGTTTCTTGACGACTGGCTCGTACTGCACCGTCTTGGACCAGCTGTCGCAAACAAAGCACAGGTTGAAGAGGTAGACGTTGCGGTCGTACCGCGGGTTGTCTATGCGTACAGGGTAGCCAAGGATCTTGTGGCCGAGGGCGTTTCTGCAGAGAAGATATTTTTGTAGTTCGTTTCCAAATTATGCTTGTAAGGAACTTTCTTAAGAATTCAATACAAATATAACATGTTTGTTGTACACACAACACCACCGTCCCTTACAGTTACTTTGAGTCCTCTCCATCCAAAGGTTGTCTAGAAGAGACCGCTATAAAAGATAAGACCGCCCGTTGTAACACTTTAGCTTTAAGTATTGTTTTGTAATTTATTTCTTGTTGTTGTTTAACAATAAAGCGTAATCTAATCTAATAACTAGGGCAAGGTAGGTGCAGGAGTTTAAATGCATTTCGAACTTTTCTACTGGACTTAGTATGAGTATAAAGTATACTGTTCTAAGTATAAGTACTAGGCATAGAGATCTGATTAAAGTAGAGATGGCAAGGAGGCGTGGCGCATGTCGCCACGACCAGTCAAAATTCACCATGTCGCGTGAAAATCAAATCAGACGCAAACAGTCTGCGGTACAGGTGCGGCTGGACGAAAATGTTAAAAATGCCTGTTTGTTCAGTCAGTGTGTGCAAAAATCGAAGTAGTAATATAAACTTTAGGGACCATGGCGTCACGTACCATATGTAAGTACCAAAAAGTTTACGTATATACCAAACACTAATCAAAGAAAACTGATCAAATATTTTTTTGGTCCCTTTACCAAAGCACTGTTCAAACAAATGATATGAAAACATGCATTGCTGCTTAGCAGTGCGAGCGTGGAATTAAATTAGTTGTGAACACGCAATTAATAGCGCGCTAAGCAACTCGTCCGCTTTAGATGCATTTCCAGGATACCGCCGCAGCTCGCGGTTCTCGCGGTCGTACATTAGTGATGTAACCATTTCTCGTCGCTATCGATAATAATCCTGATTTTGACGCCTAGCTACAGTTTCTTACTTTTAGGCAACTGCATAAAATACTTTTTAACGTGAAGTGAAAAGTGATACGAGTTCGATTTTGTACACTCGAGAGCAATGAATCCGGGTCACTTAAAGAATCCTAAAACTCTCGGAAACTAAAAATGCTAGGTTAATGCAATAAATTGTATTTAATAGACAATGTAATACTCCTTAAATGAAGGTATTAAAACTTCTTAGTTATTGTAAAGTTATATCATAAAAAAATCAAATTTGAAAAAGGGCCACTTTCGAAGATGGAACTACGAAATTGCAGCATTTGGTTTTGCTTTTGTTTGTAATCTGTCATTTATGTGGGTACATAAACCATGTTGATAGTGCTCTATATTCATTATTCAAGCTGAAATTATGTCGCTTACGCCTGAAGAATGCACCAGAATACTTACAATGCTGGAAACCGGCCGGAGTCAGCGCGATACAGCCAGGACTGTCGGTGTGTCGCTGTCAACAGTACAAAGAGTTCTCCGACGTTACGAAGAAACTGGTTCTAACCTACGCAGACCAGGAACGGGCAGAACCAGGTGTACCACAGCACGAGAAGACCGATACTTGGTGAACACCATGCTTCGAAATCGCTTTCTCACAGGAACTGAACTCACCAATCAGTTTCGACGCCTCGGAGGAAGTAACCCAAGTGCATGGACAGTAAGACGTCGGCTTGCTGAATCTAACTTAAAACCCCTTAGACCTGCAAACGGCCCTAAACTGGAGCGTGGGCATCGTATTTCGAGACTAAGATATGCCCAGAGCCACGTAAATTGGAGTATTGAAGATTGGTCAAAAGTTATGTTCTCCGACGAATCAAAATTTATGCTCTACAAGCACGATGGAAGACACAGAGTGTATCGAAGACCAGGGGAAAGATTCAAGCAAGCATGCATCGAAGAAAAAGTAGCCTACGGTGGTGGGTCTGTACTTGTGTGGGCCGGAATTTCTTCTGAAAGTCGCACAGAGCTGGTGATCATAGAAAACGGCTCTTTAACTAGCGTAAGATATGTGGAAGAAATCCTCAATGATCACGTTGGTCCATTTATGGTCAATTTAGGTGAGGATGCTATATTTATGCATGACAATGCCCGACCTCATACAGGTAGGATTGTGAATGACTACCTTCAAGAGATGAACATTACTCGTATGGAGTGGCCAGCGCGCAGCCCGGATATCAACCCGATCGAGCATGCTTGGGACGAGCTAGGCAGATGCGTAAAACAACGAAACCCTCCCCCAATCACGCTTCGTGAGCTCAAAATTGCTCTCACAGAGGAATGGGAGAATATTCCCCAAAATCGTATAAGGAACTTGGTGTACAGCATGCCAAACCGCGTAAACGCAGTAATGGAAGCACGAGGAGGCAATACGAAGTATTAAAATTCAAGAAAATCGTAATAAAGTTCAAAAATTTCATGTTTCCTATTTTTGTTTTAAGGAGAGATCAGCAGTTTTTTTCTTTATGTAATTTTGTGTTAATAAAATGTATGGTGACTCATATTTTTTTTACTTTCATTTAAGGAGTATTACATTGTCTATTAAATACAATTTATTGCATTAACCTATCATTTTTAGTTTCCGAGATTTTTAACATTCTTTAAGTGACCCGGATTCATTGCTCTCGAGTGTATTATTTTCCAAAACAACATTTTATTCGAGTGATAATATAAAATACAGGTGGATTATTTATCCATAATAATAATAACAATAATTAATGCCCCGCTGCCGGCGGCACTCTAGGTTTAGGTTATTTATAATATTTTGTATCTATATATTTTTATAGATATGCCTATTGTAAAAAACTTAAACCTAAGAAAGATAATAAATATGTGCATAATAATAATTAGAGCATAAGGGAAGGGGTGGTCTAAAGGGCGTTATTATTAACTCATATCATATGTCTTATGTCTTTTATTAAGTTGTATCGAAACATTTTATCGATAGTGTCAGTGTAATACTAGTTGTGTGTAGTGATGTCGTCCGCTTCTTGTGATTGATTGACGCGTTGTTGTGTGTGTGAGTCGATATGTTTTTATTTGGTTGCATCTGTAATTGTAAAACTGGTGGGCGACATGCGGTTTAATGCATAAAAGCGTTCGATGACATATCTCCTCCCTTTCAAATCTGTAGTACTAGGTAATAAAGTTTGAAAGCGCTTGGCAGAGATATCTCGTGGCTGCGCATTAAAATTTACAACATTTGTCATTGTTGATTTGTTGTTTGTGCACAAACATTTGTCCCGTTACGGGAATCGCAATCTCGGTGGTATATAAGATTTGAGCCAACCCACCCAACCACTACACCACAGAGGCTGTCCTAGATGGTTAAATACAAACGATATTTATAGTTAAATATAATTAAGTAAATAATACTTACATAGTCATCGTACACTTCTGTATCTGTGGTTTAGGTATGATGTAGGCACTGATTGAATCAAAAAGATCTTTGGAGATGTAGTCTTCTGGAAACTGAAACAAAGATATCAATCCTTAAATTCAATGCTTCATTTATTGACATCCCTCCCCATCATAATCAAATTGTCCTCAGTTTTTTGCCGTATCTTCTGAGTAGCGTTTCTTTTTCCGATACGGTGTTAAAGTCTTTGTAATAAATAATTGACATTCATAAATGCGTCTGTGATGCTAAAACTGAATAAAGAACTTTTGAACTTGAAAGAATAAACACAACCACTAATGGGAATCGAACGTTCATTTCAAAATTACCAATACACAGGAATGGAGCAAATTATTGACGATGCAGAGCAGTCTTTAGTCTTTGCCTTTTAAAGATGTAGGGTAGCTGTTGTGTGTCACCGAGTCACTGAAAGAAACAAGCCCAACGACTCTGAGTAATCAGACGGAAGTTTACAATTTAGCTGGTGATAGTACATCAGAAATACCGTAATATTTTTTTTTTTATTATTTATAATCTTGCGTTTGACCGCTATCTCACCTGTTGTTAAGTGACGATGCGGTCGAAGATGTAGCACGCTCGCCTAGAAGAAACCTGTTCACTCTTGTCTTAAAGACACCCAGATTATAGCTATCCGGAAACACAGATGCTGGCAGAGAGTTCCACTCCTTGGCCGTTCGCATTATGAAGGTCGAAGCAAAGCGCTTGGTGCGAGCAGGAGGGATGTCAACGATATATTGATGACGGCTTGCCGTACGCCTGGTCGTCCGGTGATAGAATGGAGATGGCGGAATAAGTTCATGTAATTCCGTCGCACACTCTCCGAAATGTATCCGGTAAAAGACCGATAAACTGGCAACTTTGCGCCGATGTTCAAGACTCTGAAGCTTAGTTTTAACCAGCGCATCGTCACCAATGAGCTTTTTGGCTCTTCTTTCAATGGTTTCTTCCAATGGTTATTATACAACTGTGCGTTGATTGCTCCAAAACGCATGTTCGATCATGGCTGATGACTTGGCATGGATAGTTTATAAACTATCAAAAATGTACATATGTGTTTAATTTATTTATTTAGGAACTACAAACCACTAACATCTATACATATATTAAAATCGTAGAACTAAAAAATCTGTACATGGAAAATATTCGAAAAAAAATCAACCAGGGCGACTTAAAATGAGTAACTGAACATATTTAAACAGTTTTTAAAATTTTTGTTTGTTTGTCTGTTTGTTTGTTTGAAAGCGTTAAACTTAAAAACTACTAAACGGATTTTGATAAAATTTCCAGGAATTTGTTTAATTAAATCCTGATTCTAATATAGGCTATCGAAATTTTGAAAAATCTACTTATGGTGGGGTTAAATGGGGGGTGAAGTTAGTATGGAAAAAAGTTATTTGATTGTCCTAGAATCTTAAAACTCAGACTGAATACTTATAATTACAAATTAATAAATACGTGTTCGAGTATTTTTCAAAATTTAGCTTCTTTAAGCAATAACGACAGAAAATAGATAGATCACCTAGACTTTCAAACGCTGTGTAGACTACGAAAATGAATGAAATACATAGGTGTACAATTATAATTACATAAAAAAATATCATGGAAGAAATATAATTTCAGCGTTTTCAGGAAATCTTACAAAATAACTTGGAATCTTTACACGAAAGAAACTATAATTATTTCAACACTTGAAAATTAGTTTATGCAATAGAAAGTAGATGGCGTTAAAATTATATTTACATAAAAAATATCATGGTAGAAATATAATTTAAGCGTACCTGATTATTGATTGGTATATCAGTAGGTACCTCTGAAGAGGTGTGGCGAATTTTGGCTTCAACCGTCCGGCTCTAACCGGCTCAAACCGTCTAAAAGCCTTTTAAAACCCTCTCCAGACTGTGGTCTGTGGTATGTATGTCAGAAATGTGCTTTTGGCATTTTTAAAGTTTTGCCAAGAGGATAATTCTGCAGAAACTTTAATGTACGACGAAGTACCTTTGTTCAACGAAAAACAAATTGATCTATCTAACAGATGATGACGCGATATGGTGGGAGCACCAAGTGTCTTTATGAAGCATGCTTTAGGCTGGACAATATACACTGTCCTGTCAATACCAGTAACAAAGCATGCTACTATTGAATGCCGTACATTCCATGCAGCCTGAGGATTAAGGCGCCTCCTGAATGACAACCAAATTTGGGATGAAATTCTAGCAAATGCAGTCGTGATACTTCACGACGTATGCGCCATTTGTTTGCTGGGTGTTGGTATTTTATAGGCTTTCGAGCTTCGTGCAACTGTGGGAGAAGTGTCTACACAATCTTGCCGAAAATATCCCGCCTATATGCTTTGAAGAACTTTGAACAGGACGTGGACGTATCAGACGAGAGGGAGATAAATTGTTGTCTTGCTATGCTACAAAATGTTGTCATTGCTATCGGTGGCGACTCATTGGACCGCGTGAATCCCGTAAAAATTGGCGCATCGACAACAATTGCAGGTTAAATTACGCATCTTTAAAATTGGGCCACTTCGCAATTGTGTAACGTAAGTCGGCTAAAGGAAGTGTCCCTACAAAGGAACCTGCTTGAGCGTTAAACTACAAACACGATCCTGTATGGAGTACTGTAGCCATCTATGGGGTGGGTCAGCCGAATACCAACTGGCAGCTCGGGAATCATTAGACCGTTGCCCAATTAATTTTATAAATAACAATGTGCTGGTGGAGAAGAAACTGACAAGTCTTAAACACGGACGGAAACTTGGGTGTCTGTCGCTCTTCTATCGACAGCACTTCGGTAAGAATTGCACTAACCGATCCCTTCTTCTCATTTCCACTTAAGGGACTCGCAGGCGAGGAGAGTCGTTTCCCCGGACGTACCTAATGTCCCACCGATCGGTACGAAGCGTTTTGCAGAATCTTTCATCATGCGGACTTCTTAAAGAGTAGAAAACGCTCTACCAGCTTTTTTTTCCAAATAGCTACAAAGTCTAGAGTGAATAGGCATCTCATCTCATGGGCAACCATGCTCCATCTTCGCTTTCCATCAGGCGAGATGTCATCAAACAAGTGCCCATTTACCAATTTTAAAAAATATAAGTAGTCGACGCGAACGAAGTAGGGACATTTCTCTCTACAAAAAAAGACTCTACATCAGCGTTTAACTATAATCCACGTGAACGAAGTCGCGGGCAACAGCTAGTTATGGTATAAACATAATTAGTAATATAAATCCATCCGGTCCAGGTCCTTTAAATCGGTAGAGACGCAGTAATAACGACACAATTTATAAGTATAAATTTCTTTCAGCTTGTAACTAGCAGCAAGCCACATACACATTCGCATGCAAAAGGAAAAGTGTTATTGTTATTCACAATCTCTCTACAATAAAAAATATTCAATTCAATTCAATCATTTATAGCAGCCCTTAATGTAGGTAGGTCAAGTTGAACATAATTAATGATGGTCATTATAAACTGAAGGTGTTTACAATAATTTTAAACACTTATACAGCAGCATATATGCATACACACAATGACCAGAAACGACACATTGCTACAGAAATAGTGGCATGAGAATTTATAATAATTTTAATGTATAATAAATTTGCAACTATTGACAAATGAATAAAAAATAGATATTAATGAATTTGAAATTGAATAACTATTATTTTATTTGTATGACTGGTTTTATAAATATGAAGTATGACATGATTGTGGTTATTTATTGTGACGTTAATAATGTTCATAGTTCATAATAAACAACTAAGTATAAAAATATTTGCATGTCAGATTGATGAAATATGTTAGAACGATTTTACTAAACATTAAGAACTTAATTGTACCATATTTCTTGCAAATAAATTATTATTTATCATTTATCATTTATAAAAGCCCTTTGTGCTATGAACCTGTTCAGCACCATTGTTGTTACTTAGGTATTTAAAACCAACATTCACACAGTGTTTTAAAATATAAAGATTAATTTAATTTTGTTAGCGGATATTATTATATTATATGTTTGTGCTGTGTTGTAATAGAGATACAAGCAAGGTGCTGTTTGACTATTAATAAATAGTTATGAGCAACGGTGCTGCTTGTCTATTAACATATAAATAAATAAATAGATATTTATACTATCTTTTATTTTTACATTTGAGTATGCATGGTCCCTGTGCTGCAGCTGCAACTTGGTGGATGTCCTGCATTAAGGATAGTTTTAGTGATTCAAGTAAGTGGTGATGATGTGTAAACAAAATAAATATTCATATTCATCACAAGTATATATGTATATGTATATTTCAATACATTGGAATATTTGTAGTTTCATCATTACAAATAAGTGCACTGTTAAGCTCTTTTTGACAGAATAACTGAGGTCGCGCTTGTTTTAATTATATATTAAAGGCAAATTCGGTGTTAGTCCAAAACCTTTACAATAAATACCTAAATAGCAACGGTGCTATTTTGGTATTTTTTCAAGATAGACACGGGTTTAACTTGAAGGAACAAATAAATAGGAACAAACAAATCGTCAATTAGTTCTAATTCCGCTGTGTGGTCAAGTTTATGCAATGTAGAACAGCTTTGACTTACAGTAACATTGACAGACACAGAAACGTCATGATGAGTTTGCGTGAGCATGAGTATAAGAGTATATAACTAGGCGGGATTGCAAGGTCGAATTTTTACTAGTTACTGCAGTCTGATTCCCGAGCGGTTTTCATTATGAAGGGGATTGAAATTCGCCATTTCACACGGGGCCTTGGTGGATTATGGCCCATACGTTCTCTATGAACAAAATGAGCTGATGATGAAGATCATGCTCAACATGTTCTATTGGCTCCTGGATGACGAACCATGTCTACCTCTCGACATGGTAGAGTGCAGTTTTCTAGTGGCATTGAACTTGACAAAGAATTTGTGAGTGGGCAGGTCGGGCTCAGGCATCAGAATGGTTCGAAATGTTCCAATTACTTTATGTACAAAGTTAATCACCATGAATGTCTCTAACCAACTTCCAAAATACAAGAGAAATAGTTTATTAGATATTGAGGTTAAGTTAACATTTTATTATAACAGCTTTATGAAGGATGGACAAAAATCAAATAAAAAATGAAAGTTGCCAGCTTTTACAACCATGAACCATGATTTTTATTGAATCAGGCGAGTTTGCAACAGGATGTGGTGCGACTTTAAACCTATAAGTACCTTCCATTATCAATGTTATCATACTAATATTATAAATGTGATAAGTTTGTCAGAATGGATGGGTGGATGGGTGCATGTTAGTTACTCAATCACGTAAAAACGACCAAAACCGAATTTGATGAAATTTTGTATGTAGGTAATTCAGGACCTGAAAAAGGATATGGGACACATTTTATCCCGGAAAACCACGGGTGAAACCGCGGGAGCAATAAACTATACACAAACAAGATGCGCATCTATCTTTACCAGTGTGACCACAGTCAATGAGGTGACTCATTTACTTGCAATAGATAAATTTTATCTCACCTGACATGAAATCTTTGGTCCTGCGACGGGGTGAAATTCAGCGAGGAAAATGCAGCGGATCGGGCCCTCACGGCCGCAACCCTCGTAGTATCGAGTCTCCATTTTAGCAACTGTCTCTGCTGCGGCTGCCAGGCTAGACTACACACAGTCACGAACTTTAAAAACGCTAAAGTTCAGAGTTTCAATGATCTCACAGACAGAACAGAACAACCCCTTGCATAGGATGGGGCCATGCAGATCAGGATCTCAACCTGTGATAGTGTGTCTAACCGTGGGCTAACCCAATAACAAATGCAAACACGATGCAGTCACGTTTTTTTATTGTATGCGAGTTTACACTATATTGTTTTTGTGTATGAAACTTGTAGGAGGGACAGACCATTCCTGTTGATGAATAAATTCAGTGTTACAGAATATATATATATATATATATTATGAGCAACAAATTTGTTAACAAAGTCCGCAAAGTGAACTTTTATTTTGTCTCAATGATAGGTAGGTAATGTTTTGTCTCGATTTGATTTGACGCAAATTTGACGTTTTCTACGCAACGCAAAAGCCACAGAGTGAGAAAGCATTGCTTTTTTTAATTTGCCCGTTTGGGCAGGCTAGAGTTTCTAGTACCATACCTCCTTGACTTACGTAGTTTTTATTTGATAGTTTGAATCTAAGATAAGGTATTAAAAATAGATGGAGTCTAAAAAGTTGTACTTCCAAAACAGAATACATCTTTTTTCACTCATCACAAAAGTTCTTGAAAATAAGAGACCACAATAGTTGCTCCATACCCAAAAAATACTCAAGTGTCTCCACTTTGTCTATATACTTACTTATCAATTGGTTGTATAAATATAGTACTTTAGCGATATGGTGATATCCTATTTTCATACCGATAAAACGTATCGACCTCCGGTCTTACAAAAAAATGTTCAAAATTTTTTTATAAGACTAGATGAAATGTGCCTTTGTTTTTCGTGTAAAGTTTTGAAGGAAGAACTTGTTACGATGAACGGATTGTATGCTTGGAAGAAGTGTATGCTAATGCACACTTTAGACTGTCCCGTTTCTCGTTCGCGCGTGGCACTTCTCGTCAGCGAGAAGTTGACAAAGCATACTTTAGCTATTCGACACCAGCCGATCTGATTTTATGCACGCACACGTCATACGAGACTCCACAGTCTCGTCCGACGTACGCCTGATGCACCTCTACGTAATACAAGTGGGTGTATCACGTAGAGGTGTATCAGGCGCTCAGAATTCCCGCCAAAAAGTTTCTTTATCTTTGACTATGACAAAGATAATCTCAAAGATAAAATATAGTAGTTAGATCGACCGAAAAAAGTTGTACTTCCAAAACAGAATGCATCCTTTCCTACTTATCACAAAAGTTACTTGAAATAAAAGAGACCACTATAGTTGCTCAATACCCAAAAAATACCCAAGTGTCTCCACTTTGCCTATATATACATACTTATCAATTGGTTATACATATATTGTACTTTAGTGATATCCTATTTTCATACCGATACAACGTATCGACCTCCGGTCTCATAAGAAAATGTTAAACATTTTTTTTCTAAGACCGGAGGTGAAAAGTTCTTGTGTAAAGTTTTGAAGGAAGGGACTTGTTACGGTGAACGGAGTGTATGCTTGGAAGTAGTGTATGCTTTATGCACACTTTAGACTATCTCGTTTTTCGTTCGCGCAAGATAAAGCATACTTTAGCTATTTCACACCAGCCGATCTACATTCCGGTCCATGATCGAAAGTTTGCTTAGTCGATCGGGTGTTTAGTTCGTCTTTTCCTTTTGATTTCCTGTGCGTTTGTATCATGCACGCGTCGGACGAGATATATAACCCCTGGTGATACACCCAGTATCACCAGGCCTAGCGCACTCCGCACTGTAGGTGCGAAGCTACAAGTACATAGCCGGACACCGACAGCGGGTCGCGCGTCGTTACACGTCAGAAGAGAAAAGAGCTATGCAATAGAGAGGCGCTCTGTAGGTTAATATGACTGGTAGGTATGCAGCGCTACGCGAGCTGAATTGAATTTTATTGCGTCATAGCAAAAGTCGTTATTTGCTTAAATTTCTTTGCGGAGTGATGCTTTTGTCCCTTAGTATTCTGTGGTATCACATAGAGGTGCATCAGGCAAGTCGCATCCACACCGACTACGACTGTGCACCGCGCAAGTTTGAGCGGTTCTGGATGGGACGATGAGGATCCGGCTATTGACTTTTTAAAATACTAACTGCTGGAACGGAATAAATTAATAACGCACACTCTTTTAAAATATGTTGAATTTATTTATTTACTGTATATGCTAGTGGCGACATCTAACATCTAACCAATAAGAACGCTGAATATGCTTTTATGACTGCATGATATACAATACAATGAAGAATAATTTCATTATTAATTATGATTATTTTAATTATTAATTATATTATTTATTTATTATGAATGTATCTTCTGTTTTCACATTTGAACATTATTTTAACGTAGGTATGTAGGGTGGGTGTAGCCATTTATAATTATAATGAATATTTCAACTCACGATAGTTTCCAAACCTTATATTTGTTTTTAAAACGTTTTATACAGGTGTCCCAAAAGTCAATGTTTCATCATCACGATGAAATGGGCTAACTTTTCTTACAATTTAATTACATTTTACAGTACCTATGGACATTTTTGACAGACAGCTCGTTTTTATTTTGGGACAACCTATATATAAGTATAAATCTAACCAGTGCTGGAGCACTACTATCAGTATTAACTAGGTATAGGTTGCGAAGGTCGTCTTATAAGTCTCCGCTTCACAGGTATTTTCTGCAAACAAAAGAATATACTTATAAAAAAATATACAAAAGAATACACTAAATAAATGTTCAAATAATTTCAATTGATTGAATTTTATTTATTATGTCAAGCAACCCAGCTAACATACTGAAATTGAGCTGAATTACATTTTCCAATACTTAAGTCCAAAGATATTTATTGTTAAAAGTTAGTAGAGGGGGAGCCCCGCTCCCTTTCTAGCAATAAGTAATTTGTTCTTTTTTAGACTTGAAAATTTTTACCAGTGGGCCATTTTTTTTAATAAGACTACTATATGTAATTACCTTTCGCGAATATACTGGCTGACTTGAGAAAATTGTTGGTACTGCATAAGAATGCAGAAGCCTTTTTTGGGAAACTTCTCGATAACACGATTTTTCGAAATGCAAACTGCATATTCGAGGATATTGAGTCGGTTCCCAATTTGACCTCTGCATGTTTTTTATCTATGCATTACGCAATTCTGCTAACACCGGGAACCTAAAACAAGAACAAGAACCTAAGTATTCTAAATATATTTAACACTAGCTGTTGCCCGCGACTTCGTTCGCGTGGACTTCGTTTAACGTTGATGTAGAGACTTTTTTGTAGATTGTGTACCTACAACACATGTTATTTGAAAAACACACTGTACAGGGAGCAAACACGTAAAGACTTTGGGATCACGTCACCCGTGAGAAGGTTTCGTACAGCTGTCTCTGTGAGAAATATCCTGTCCTCAGATCAACGGCCGTGGCCTAGAGAATCTGGTCTTGCGACTTATTGATCGTCATTACAAAGCTGACGCTCACACAAAACTGCACGCGTTTGAATGTGAACGGAAAGTGGTTCGAGATGAGAGAGATGAATACTAATATATGAAAACTGACTCACCAGCGCCACGGGCTATCAGTATACCTCAGTGAGGTTCAGTACCTCAGTGAGATTCGCCTCTAGCGACACTATCTTCAGCCGAGTTCCGTTACACAACTAACCTCCCCGAAGTTAACAACTTCGGCGGGGTCTAATTTAAAAATAGCATAATTTTGTATTCCAAATTTTTAATCTAATAGAGTGCGCTGGATGTCCGGATGGACTCAAAGAGTTCAAAAACTCTACGGGGTACGGTAGTGAATTGCCACCATCCTCACCGTCGTCCTATACATCAACGTCCTTTTCGATGTCCCTCAAAACATTATAGGCTGGACTTCCACAGTTGCACTGGGCTCGAGAGCCCACAAAACACCAAAATTAAAGCGAACAAATGGCGCATACGTCGTGAGCATCACTTACGACTGCTTTTGCTAGTTTCGTCCCAATTTTGGTCGTCATTCAGAAGGCGCCTTGCTTTGCAGGCTACGTGGAAAGTTGTGGAAAGTGTTTAATACCATCGTTGTTCTGAGGAACAGTTGACTGTTGTGAGAAATGCAAATGAGGTAGCGCCGCGGACAGACAGTGTGTATCAGCAACCGTAAATAGTAGCATTCATTGTTACTGGCATGGACGGTGTACATACAAACTACCAAAATCATGCTCCTGATAGACACCCGATCCCCCACCAAGTCGTCGTTTGTTAACTGGACCAGTTTGTTTGTCGTTGAAGTCGTTGTTTGGCACTTCATCATACATTAAAGTTTTGGCAAAATCATCCTCTTGACAAAACCTTAAAACCGCCAGAATTGTGGTCTGATGAGGGTTTTCAAGAGGTTAGATGAAAGATTCCGAATCGAAAAAAAAAATTCGATCACTTTGGAGGTAAACGACCATGTTTGAGTAAAGGACGGTGGCGTAACTTTACTCGTGATAGGTGTCTCGTATGCGGAAGGCCGTCTGGGTAGGTAACACCGTTTTGCCAGTTATTCTGCCTCCAAGCCGTAGTGCGCAAGCATTACTGTGTTTCCGTTTAAAGGGGATTGTAGCCAGCGTAATTACTGGGCATATGAGACTTAATATCAGCTGATGTCAAGACAATGACTCAGATCTGGGTGGCACTGCTATTGCTATGGGCAGGCGTAGCCCGTACCATCAGGCGAACGACTTGCTAGTCTCATCACTCAGTACCATAAAAAAGCAGGTAACGTCAAATTAAACCAATTTAAAAAAGATGTTTTATTTATATTCACCGTGTGTGTAAAAAAATCGTTTGCATGTTTTAGCGACCCCTAGCGCCATCTAGTTTCAATTGCATAAATGAATTTTCAAGAGTTAAAATAATTATGGCTCTTTTCATGTAAAGTTTGCGAGTTGTTTTCTAAGAGTTACTAAAAACGCTGAAATTATATTTCTATCATGATATTTTTAATTCATATAATATAAAACTGAAAGACCACTGACTGACTGACTGACTGACTGACTGACATATTGACAGAATTGATCTCCGACTTGCCGTTATGGTGGGGGGGAGTGTTTGGTACCGTTGGATAGAGGATGTTTTGAAACCAACCAGAAAAATCCGAAATCCATGGAAAGGTGTCTCCGAGATGGAACTGCTCAAGGGATCTCGGAAACTATAAATCGGATGGGGGTACCGCTTGAACTAAATATGCCCCAAAACCTGGGCCATTTTTGAAAATTTGAAAAAAAAGATGGCCGCCATACAAAAAAACATGGCCGCCATACAAAATAAAAATGCAAATAACTTTTAAACGGTAAGAGATAGATATAGAGTGCTCGACCAAATGTCATAGAGGACGATGGCGGAAATTTGGAAAAGTTGGAAAAATTAAAAAAAAAGAAAAAAAACTGGCGGCCATTTTGAAAGTTGCTCCGATCCGACTGAAATTTTGCATCGGGGGGTTTTCTGGGTCGAAGATTACAATTATGAAAAAAAAATTCGGATTCCGCCATTTTTCAAGATGGCTGCCATACAAAAGTTTTTTTTCCGGAAAAATAAGCCAAACAAAACTTTTGAACCGTAGTCGATAGGAAGCGTCTATAAAAAAAAAGCAACACCCCCCCCACGCGAGCTGCTTTAGCAGCTCGCGCACGCCACAAAATCACTTGGATTCCGCCAGTTTTCAAGATGGCCGCCATACAAAAGTAATTTTTTCAGAACAACTGAACTTAAATAACTTTAGAACCGTAATCGATAGGGAGCTTTTATTAAAAAGCAAAACACCCCCCCACGCGAGCTGCTTTAGCAGCTCGCGCACACCACACAATCACTTGAAATCCAGCTTTTTTTCAAGATGGCCGCCATACAAAAGTTTGTTTTCAGAACAAAAAGGGTAAACAAAACTTTAGAACCGTAATCGATAGGAAGCTTTTAAAAAAAAAACAGCAGCCACCCCCCCACGCGAGCTGCTTTAGCAGCTCGCGCACGCGGCGAAATACTAGTTTAAATATAATTTTACTGGTATGCATTTCATTTATTTTCATAGTGTATACAGCGTTTCAAATTCATACTAATTTTACTTTTTGTCTATCTTCCTCGCTTAAAGAAGTTAAATATCAAAAAATATTGGTCCCGTATTCGTTAATTTTTAATTAAATAAAGTAACACTGAGTTTCAAGATTTTAGGATAATCTACTTACTTTTTTCCATACTAACTTGGCCCCCATTTAACCCCCCCCCCCATATTTCAAAATGTCGATAGCTTATATTAAAATTAGAATTTAATTAAACATATTCGTGGAAACGCCATTAAAATCCCGTCATTGGTTTTTAAGTTATAGAAGTCCAAACAAACAAACAAACAAAAATTTTAAAAACAGTTTTAATATGTTTAGTTACTCATTTTATATCGCCCTGGCTGATTTTTTTTCGAATATCTTCCAAGTACAGATTTTTTGGGTTCTACGATTTTATTATATGTATAAACATAGATTAGGGATTAGGAAGTTTGTTATGTGGCCTAGGACTCTACAAACCATTTTTTAGAATACCATCATGTCAACCCATGTACAAACCAGTTTAAGCTGAGCCTTGTGCACAAAGGGTCCGGTATGTTCCGTGGTTCAACTTATAGTGGACATTATATTTTTTCCTAAATTGCGTCATAATTTCAATATTACTGGACCGATTTTGATGAAACAAAGCCTATGTGTAGCGCCGGACTCCACAGAAAAAACTGCATTCAAATTAGTGCCCTAGTTTCTGAGTTTATCCCGGACAGACAGACAGACAGACAGACAAAAATTTTAAAAATAGTATTTTTGGGTTCTGTTGCTACCATATACTCCTAAAAAAATAGATTTTCAAATATATCTTAAATGTACAGTAACCGCTTCGTTACAGTTTTATTATAAGTATAGATATAGATATAGATAATTAATTAGATACAAGTATACATTTTATAAAAAAAAACGACTTCAATGTATCTTCGAAGTCCAAGGTCATATACATATCGATGAAATTTATATGGAACCACTTCATCGCTATACTAATCCACACTAAACACAACGCAAAAAGAAATTTCCAAATCAGTTTATAAATGACGGAGTTCCGAGGTAACAAACATATTATAAAAAAAACAATTAAATAGATAACCTTCAACTTTTTTAAGTCGGTTAAAAATGAAAAATATAGACTGCGAAATTAACAAGAACAAAATTTATTCAAGTGTGCCAGAACATAATTTATTCAAGTGTGCCACTTGAATAAATTATGTACTATTATCATATCTATATTCATACTATGGTTGTGAATTTTACCACATTACTAGACGAGTACATGAAATGCCAAACACGTCGATCGGTATGCAAAAATCCGTGTTTATTTAGATATGGGATTTCTTCTGCTCATCATGTGAAGCTAAAATAGCACCTAGTGTAACTTACATACTTTTCAAACGTACGAGAAGGCTAGCACATACAAATATTCGCATTAAGAGGTGAAATACACAAATCAGACTTACCGATGAAATGTTATAGCCCTTGGTTTATGCTTTAAATCACTGACGTGGCTCTTGCAGCCTGCCACAACACACGCCATGGTTCATTTACTTGTTGTTTATAGCTTGTTATAATGTTTTTCCCGCAAAACTCCTTGGAAAACACCAAAACCACTGCACACAATAAAATACCAGCTGGTATCGACCAAACATCACCAAACGTCACACCCGTTGGCTGGTGGCCCGCAGGGTTTAAAGATGGTGTCATGCGCATAATGCTTTCTCTTTTTAACAGATGCAAACGGCCTTTAGAGAAAAAAGAAATGTGTATATGTTTCATTGTTCATCTTTTTGCTTGTGTTCTATTTTTTAATCCATTTTCTTTGGGTGGCCCGCAAGGTTTAATGATGGTGCCATGCGCATAATGCTTTCTCTTTTTAACACATGGTAACGGCCTTTTGAGAAAAAAGAAATGTGTATGTTTAATTGTTCATCTTTTTGCATTTCATCTAATTTTAATAATTTTTCTTTGGATAATCTTATCAGAGGAAGAGTGTTATTCCTCTGTGATCATTCTGTGATAATCTTTATCTTTGGATTGTGACGATAAATAAATTATCACAGTAATTTATAGCAAAGATAAAATTTATAGAGTTTACATTACACAGGTCATAGAGATTAAAAAATATTTTATATCTTCTGTGTTATGTTATTTTAAACAATGTATGTATCATTGGTAAGTATAGAATTTTTTTAGTGATTTATCAACACTAGGTATGTCTTCAGTAAACATTTAAAAAAGAAATAGGTAATATGAATGTTACGTTTCAAGAAAGTTCTATCTAGTTTGTGGGACCGTAACTACGTTGTGCGTAAATGCAAACGCCGCCAAGAGTATTCCTGTTTCAAATAACTGTTACTAGATGTCGCTTTATGCAATGCAATTATAGATCAGGTCAGCCCAATGGTTCAGCCTCTGTGCTGAACTGGAGCCGCAGGTTAGCTTGCAGCAACAAGGTTGTAGGATCTGTTCCTGCTACGCGACAAATATGTATATGTGTATACAAAAAACAGCGCCAAGACATTTATTTCGTGTCTGGGCGTTGTGGGACAATGCTCATTTTAGCGCTTTGTTCCCTTGAGGGTACCCTACAGATATTTAGGCATCTAGGCTAGATATCAGCGAACCAAAGAGTATGGATCTATGTACGTGATCGTTTTGAAAGGCATTTTTCTATCTCTATTGTTTTACACACCACAGACCACAGACCGTTGATATAAGTCGTTTGGGGTAAAAGGTTGTGTGTGTGCGCGACAAGATTCCTTTCGTCATTGGTGTGTGGCCCATTTGTTTGTCACCACCATCTATCTCCAAAACTTGCTATTCTTGGTACTACGTACCTATACCTTGGTCCTTTTTCAGAAATGGTACATAATAAAATATAATAATTATATAGGTACTCGTACTTAGGTAAGTTATATTATGCCAATCCACCGGAAGGCCTTCCGAAGCACGGTAGCACTCAGATGTAAACACCTACCACACAAACGGTTACCCATCCATGTGGTGACTGCAGCAAATGTTGCATAATCTAACAGATATTACGAACAGCTAGGTGAGCTTCGCTACGAGTGTCACACAGAGTAAATCTACCATGACCATGACGTATAAAGAAACCACCCTTAAATCGTGGGGAAGATATTACAATTTAAAAATTATAGGCGTACCTACTTATAATAATAGGCATTAGTAAAGCGTGTAGAGGTGGGGCAAATAAGTTTCTGTAAATAACTTTAGGTCCTATGATAATGCCGGCAATTTGATTATTTCAGTGGTAAATATTGAGGTCGGCGTTGGAAAAATCAATCCCGCCTAAGGGACTTTAAGCATTTAAGTTACTTTTCTTTATGTAACTACCTACCTAATATCTAGGTATAGCCTCTCTATAGGTAGGTACTATAGACTGTATAAAAAAATTTTTAAGCTTCTTCCATCCTTTATAATCATCATCATCATCATCATCAGCCCATCACGTTCCCACTGCTGGGACACGGGCCTTCTCTCATAGAGAGAGAATGGGCCATAATCCACCACGCTGGCCCAGTGCGGGTTGGTGAATGTCACATGTCCTTGACTTTTTGTGAAAAATTCTTGGACATGTTTTTTGACATGTCTTTGGCATGTTTTCCTTCACCGTTTCAGAGCGAGTGTTAAATCCGCACACTTAAGAAAGTCAGTGGTGCGGGGCCAGCGGGATTCGAACTCGGGTGCGTCGGATCGAAAGTCGCACGAGCTCCCACAGAGCCACACTCGCTCTCAAAATATAATATTACCATTGATTTGTATCTTGACCCACTCAGTCAGGATAACATTTAATTAGTTCGAGTGCTTCCATGAGTGATATAAAGTAGTTTTTGTAGGACTGATTAATGAAACGAGCATATCATTCCCCTGATGGTGAGCACCACGCTTGCTTGTAACAAGTAAGAAGAAACCGCTAAAAATCTTTCTTAATAATCTTTGTTAACTTTCTTATGAATAGGTATCACATTTGTAGTTGGGAAGGTATGGTAATTACCCTCACAAAATATTCGCATGACGGCAGCGTGGGATGAGGTACTTTTACCTTATACCACGGAATACCTAATAGCTGGTCCTCAATATTTATAGGTAGGTACCAAACAATATTGATAGGGGGTGTGCTAACATAGGTAACTACTGTTAGAAGGAGTCCATAAATGAGACAAACTGCCGTGTTGCCCGAGCTGCCCGCCTGCCGCGTTCCCCGCGCGGCCCGCGCCCCTCCGTCGCACCGCTGTTTTTTGCCTGTGCGCTCTGCCTTCTTTATACTACCTAATTATATATTTCTGAAGAATCGCCGAATCTTTCTTCCGCATATTCGCCTCTATAGAGCAGTGTTACGAGAACACCAGTTAAGTATGTAAGTATAGATGGGGTCAAGTGTTGGTTCTATATTTATGTCCGATATAATAAGCAGGATTTTATTGTAGACTTCAATGTCGAGGTGTTCGTACGAGTACATACACTACCTACTAAGTACCTCACTAAGTTAGTAGGTATGTCATTAGTCAAGGACGAATATTAGAAGTATAAATTATACTGTACATACCTAAATCTTTGAAACTAAAAACTTTACTTCAGAGGTACAGCTACTTTTTATTGCCTAGCCTATATTTTTTATCTAGGTAATATATACTATTATCAAAATGGAAATGAGCCAATTCTGTACATTGAAGATATTTTTGAAAAACCAACTGCGAACGACTATTTACAATTTAGAGGGTACCTACTGATCACGAATACAAAATTGATTGACTGAAAACAAAATTGAACGCAACGAAATAAATTGCCGCGCTTTTTTTTTCGTATTGCAGAATAAGGTTGCCATCCTCATTTCATTAAAAATAGAAAACAAAAAAGAAACCGCCTCTTTTCTCTAATTATTTGATATAAAACCTTTTTGAGATTTGAGGTTTGTATGTTTCCCGCCTCTTTTTTCTAATTATTTCATACAAGACCTTTTTGCGGTTTGACGTTTGTGTTTTTTTTTATGTTCGCTGCTAAAAAACAAAAGAAAGCTAGCCGGGCAGTAATGGATTTTCATACAACATCCCTGCCCTACTTCGGAGGGCAGTAATAAAATTCCATATAACTTTTCCCGCCGCACATTTTTAAGGGAGAAATTACGAACTTTGTAACCCGTTTATGAACGAGTAATAAGACACTTTCCGAGTGGGTGTGGTATAAAAATACAAAATGGGCTTTCTCTGCCGTTCTCGCGGACAAAGTCGCGGGAAAGGCTAGTCTATTGAGTGACGAGAGGAGCAGGTCGTTCATCTGATGGTAAGCAACAGAGAAATGAAGATTGTGAGCAACACGCCTGCCCAGAATAGTTGCAACACACCCAGAAGGCCAAATCTTTGTTATACAAAATCCTGCGCGGCACTGCACTGCGCTCGTCACTTCAGAGTGACGAGCGACACTAGCGAGCCACAATAGCTCTTTAGTCTCATAATTCCTAGTAATTTCGCTGCTTACATTGCCCTTTAGTGAAAACCAGAACACAGTAGTGCGCAAGCTTACGGCAGCTTTGACGACAGAATAACTGGCAACGCGGTCTTGCCAACCCATGCATGTTCTCTCAGTTCAGTCTCATAATTCCAAGTAATTTCGCTGCCTACATCGCCCTTCAAACCAAAACACAGTAGTGTGCAAGCATTACGGCAGGCTTGACGGCAGAATAACTGGCAAAGCGTTGTGACCAACCCATGCATGTTCTCTCAATTCAGTCTCATAATTCCAAGTAATTTCGCTGCTTACATCGCCCTTCAAACCAGAACACAGTAGTGTGCAAGCATTATGGCAGGCTTGACGGCAGAATAACTGGCAAAGCGTTGTGACCAACCCATACAAGTTCTCTCAATTCCCTCCAAGACTTGCCTGAAACCGCACGTGTATACTTTGTACTGAATAAAAACAAGGAAAAGCTAACAAACTTTCATTTTCCCGTCTTTCGACATTCTCTTGTTCCAATTACTCGAACTTTTAACTCTCTTCAACTTGCTCAACATTTGCAATACCTACTTATAGCATTCAAGATGCTATTACAAACAAAAAGGCGGAAGATAAACTTGCTACACGCTGCGTTTTCGACGTTCCACTTTGTGTAAATTACCCTCAATTTTGTCCAAAACTGTCGCACTTCAACCCTACTTCAGGTAACGCGGCGGTGCCGGTGGCGCAATCTGTGCATATTATAGATACGTTGACCTAGAGCGGTGACGTTTTTAACCATGAACCAGGAAGCTTCTCAAGGTCTAAGTAGCGCATGCGTTTTTATCACCCTGACTGCGCGACGTGGCTTTGTACAGTGGTCGAGGGTAGGGGGTGCTCTGACAAAATTACCTCGTTGGTTTATATTATTTATATAGGTAATCATATATTTCATATCCAAATTCGGTAAGAGACTTATCTTAATTATTCATAACACAAATTACATGTGAAAAAGAAAAATATTATCTAATGACGAGTAATTAGTTTTGACCCTTTCCAAAAAAGGAAAAGGTTCTCTATTCGGTTGTATTTTTTTGTTTGTTAAAAAAAACAATAATATTAATATAGTATAATAAATAGCAAAATAATTAAATTGTATTATTCATATTAAATTTCATTGTATTTACATCTCAACCTTTATACAGGGCGTGGCAAATTTTGAGTCCTTCAGAGTAGGTGCCTTTTCCTTTGCAGTTAGGGAGCTTCAATTCAATTCAATTCAATTCGTTTATTGACCAAATTATAACATTATACGTTATATTAGGCATGTCATTATTATACAAAATTAATTAGTTAATTATAATCTCGTTAATTATAATCGTCCCACGACACAGGGAATCCTAGTGTGGGAACTAGTGAACTTTAAATAACTTAATTATTATTCCTACCCTATTTGTAAACCTTAGAATAAGTTTCCGAGTGCTCTAATATTAAGTTTTTTTGTACCAACATTTCTAAATGAATAAACAAATTATTATTATTAAATCTACTTAAAATCTATACTTATAATAAAACTGTAACGAAGCGGTTACTGTACATTGAAGATACATTTGAAAATCTATTTTTTTAGGAGTATATGGAAACAACAGAACCCAAAAATACAATTTTTAAAATTTTTGTCTGTCTGTCTGTCTGTCTGTCTGTCCGGGATAAACTCAGAAACTAGGTCACTAATTTGAATACAATTTTTTGAAATATGTTCTGTGAAGTCCGGCGCTACACATAGGCTTTGTTTCATCAAAATCGGTCCAGTAATATTGAAGTTATGACGCAATTTAGGAAAAAATATACATGTCCACTATAACTTGAACCACGGAACATACCGGACCCTTTGTGCACAAGGCTCAGCTTAAACTGGTTTTTTACATGGGTCGACATGATGGTATTCTAAAAAATGGTTTGTAGAGTCCTAGGCCACATAACAAACTTCCTAATCCTTTCCTAATCCTAATCTATGTCTATACATATAATAAAATCGTAGAACCCAAAAAATCTGTACTTGGAAGATATTCGAAAAAAAATCAGCCAGGGCGATATAAAATGAGTAACTAAACATATTAAAACAGTTTTTAAAATTATTGTTTGTTTGTTTGTTTGTTTGGACTTCTATAACTTAAAAACCAATGACGGGATTTTAATGGCGTTTCCACGAATATGTTTAATTAAATTCTGATTTTAATATAAGCTATCGACATTTTGAAAAATCTACTTATGGGGGGGTTAAATTGGGGCCAAGTTAGTATGGAAAAAAGTTAGTAGATTATCCTAAAATCTTGAAACTCAGAATTAGTTTATATAACTAAAAATTAACGAATACGGGTCCAATATTTTTTGATATTTAACTTCTTTAAGCGAGGAAGATAGACAAAAGGTAATATTAGTATGAATTTGAAACGCTGTATACACTATGAAAATAAATGAAATGCATACAAGTAAAATTATAATTAAATCAAAAATATCATGATAGAAATATAATTTCAGCGTTTTTAGTAACTCTTAGAAAACAACTCGCAAACTTTTTTATGTAGTGCACCACACACGGTGAATATAAATAAAACATCTTTTTTAAATTTGTTTAGTTTGACGTTACCTGCTTTTTTATGGTACTGAGTGATGAGACTAGCAAGTCGTTCGCCTGATGGTACGGGCTACGCCTGCCCATAGCAATAGCAGTGCTACCCAGATCTGAGTCATTGTCTTGACATCAGCTGATATTGAGTCTCATATGCCCAGTAATTACGCTGGCTACAATCCCCTTCAAACGGAAACACAGTAATGCTTGCGCACTACGGCTTTGAGGCAGAATAACTGGCAAAACGGGGGTACCTACCCAGACGGCCTTACGCATACGAGACACCTATCACGAGTAAAGTTACGCCACCGTCCTTTACTCAAACATGGTCGTTTACCTCCAAAGTGATCGATTTTTTTTTTCGACCCGGAATCCTTCAGCTAACCTCTTGAAAACCCTCATCAAACCACAATTCTGGCGGTTTTTAGGTTTTGTAAAGAGGATGATTTTGCCAAAACTTTAATGTATGATGAAGTGCCAAACAACGACTTCAACGACAAACAAACTGGTCCAGTTAACAAACGACGACTTGGTGGGGGATCGGGTGTCTATCAGGAGCATGGTTTTTTCAGTATGTATGTACACCGTCCATGCCAGTAACAATGAATGCTACTATTTACGGTTGCTGATGCACACTGTCTGTCCGCGGCGCTACCTCATTTGCGTTTCTCACAACTGAACTGTTCCTCAGAACAACGATGGTATTAAACACTTTCCACAACTTTCCACGTAGCCTGCAAAGCAAGGAGCCCTTCTGAATGACAACCAAAATTGGGACGAAACTAGCAAAAGCAGACGTAAGTGATGCTCACGACGTATGCGCCATTTGTTCGCTTTAATTTTGGTGTTTTGTGGGCTCTCGAGCCCAGTGCAACTGTGGAAGTTCAGCCTATAATGTTTTGAGAGACATTGAACAGGACGTTGATGTATGGGACGACGGTGAGGATGGTGGCAATTCACTACCGTACCCCGTAGAGTTTTTGAACTCTTTGAGTCCATCCGGACTTCCAGCGCACTCTATTAGATTAAAAATTTGGAATACAAAATTATGCTTTTTTGAAATTAGACCCCGCCGAATTGTTAATTTCGGGGAGGTTAGTTGTGTAACGGAACTCGGCTGAAGATACTGTCGCTAGAGACGAACCTCACTGAGGCACTGAACCTCACTGAGGTATACTGATAGCCCGTGGCGCTGGTGAGTCAGTTTTCATATATAAGTATTCATCTCTCTCATCTCGAACCACTTTCCGTTCACATTCAAACGCGTGCAGTTTTGTGTGAACGTCAGCTTTGCAATGACGATCAATAAGTCGCAAGACCAGACTCTCTAGGCCACGGCCGTTGATCTGAGGACAGGATATTTCTCACAGAGACAGCTGTACGAAACCTTCTCACGGGCGACGTGGTCCCAAAGTCTTTACGTGTTTGCTCCCTGTACAGTGTGTTTTTCAAATAACATGTGTTGTACACAATCTACAAAAAAGTCTCTACATCAGCGTCAAACGAAGTCCACGCGAACGAAGTCGCGGGCAACAGCTAGTACTAAAATATATTATTAAAAGAAGTCCCTTTAGGCAAGGTTCCGAAGATACTGGCAGCGTTCCCCCTTTGAATAGCTAGACTAATTCTTTGTCCGAGGTAGCTGCCAGCTCTTCGGTCTCCTGTGATGTCGACTAACCTTTTTGCTATTTCTTTAAAAAGCTTTATAGCGCTAGGACCCCACGGACCAAGGGTCTCGACACCGAATGGGACAAAATCATATTCGGAGCCTAGACCCCTGTATTTGTATGCTTTCGCTTTTTCAGCCGCTTCACAAGCCGCACCAGCTTTGTTGTTGGTTCCATGTAGATGGGAAGGGGCCAGCGTGTCTGAACAGGTTGCATCCCATACCAGCACCCGGCCCATCTTCCATGGAATCAAACTCATGCCGTCCGGTCTCTTGCCATCGTCTCTTGCAATACCAGTCGGCTCAAGTAGACTTGGCACGTTGACGGTGGCAAGGGACCGGCGTATGATATCGTTAAGTGCGGCATGTCTCGAGAAGCGGCCTGCACTTTTTTGGCATGACAGTCCGTGATGTCCTAGTTTGTCGACATCACTGCCACAGGGACATTTATGAGGAGCGCAGACCGGAACCCCAAGCCGTAGACAGGTTGCGATTCGGAGCGTGTCAGGCTCAAGAAATGTTCCTGTATTTGACGAAGGGTACGCGTGAAGCCAGTAGCCGGCCTCATGCGTACCCACAACCAAAAGCCTAGCACGCGCCGAACCTGTACTACAGCTCAAAATATTGTTATAAGTAAATTTGCAGATTATGTCGTCCCAGCTCCTCTGTAAATTTGGAAAAACTGGAAAATTTTGACCTGGGCATGCAATTAAGAAAGCGTTTCTAGCTTCATCCAAGCCAGCAATCTCAAAGTTTGAAGGGGATGCCCTTAAAATTTTACTTATGAGATTTGCTGAACTATGGACAGAAGATAGGAAGGCTGGTAAAGCGACACTGGAAGTTTTGCGAGTCCCTAAACCACCATAACGGATGGGTAGGGATGCTTGGGTCCAAGATTGCTCGTTCAGCTGCATATTAAGAATCGATTCTAAACTAATTTTGATTAAGTCGTCTACTTGTGTCAAAAGATCTGGGTGATTCCAAAAGGAGCAGCAACGGAGCACATACGTAAATTTTGGGACGAAAAGACAGAATTTTAAGATGTAAAGTGCATAATGTGGACTAATTTCATGGAGACGGTCTGCAGAATTTTGAAATTTAGTAATTGAATCTATATATACTTATAATAAAACTGTAACGAAGCGGTTACTGTACATTGAAGATATTTTTGAAAATCAATTTTTTTAGGAGTATATGGTAGCAACAGAACCCAAAAATATAATTTTTAAAATTTTTGTCTGTCTGTCTGTCTGTCTGTCCGGGATAAACTCAGAAACTAGGGCACGAATTTGAATGCAGTTTTTTGAAATATATTCTGTGGAGTCCGGCGCTACACATAGGCTTTGTTTCATCAAAATCGGTCCAGTAATATTGAAGTTATGACGGAATTTAGGAAAAAATATAGAAGTCCACTATAAGTTGAACCACGGAACATACCGGACCCTTTGTGCACATGGCTCAGCTTATACTGGTTTATTACTTACCTTCAGAGTTTGTAGAACTAAGGTATTGGTTCACATGATGGTATTCTACAAAATGTTTTGTGGAGTCCTAGGCTACATAACAAACTTTGTTTTATAAATATCGGTTTACGAAAACTGGAATTATTACGCAATTTAACAACGTTGGGTACCTACCGATTAGCAATTTTAGTATGAAAGTTTTCGTGAGTTTGATTCATTATAATTATAAATATTTAATAAAACGGCTAGGACTCACGTAGTTTGTCAAATTAGTCGACCTAGGTTTCGAGCATGTCCGATGCTCTTCATCAGGGGCGAGTTTACACTGCGAGATCGCGGCGACTATTGGCGGTGCCGGTGGCGGTGGCTGGTGGAGTGGTATAACGTTGAGTACCGTTGCAAGGCAAATTAGCTGTTTAAATCGAGCCAACCCATTGATAGCACGTCTTATCAAGGGGCGTTTTTCTGACTCGCGGTGACGGATTTTATGGACATGGCGCTGGACCTGCACTGGAGCTTTTTTTTTGATCAGTTTGCAAAACGCTTTTTTGCTGATGCGATTATGTCGCCTTGGAAAGTAGTAGAGGAATTTTACCTAGCGGTTCCCAATTTTTTTTAGCTATGGAACACTAAATTATGTACCTAATTTTGGCGGAACCCCAACTCATATTTGTAACCGACTTTAAAAAAGGAGGAGGTTCTGTTTTTTTTCTATGTTTGTTACGCGATTACTCCGCCAATTATAATTTGATTTTGATGATTATTTTTTTGTTTGGTAGGTCATACTTCAGAGGTGGTCCCATATAAATTTTATCGAAATTGATTCAGCACTTTTGCGCGGGTCAGTATATCGATAAAAATGCTGGCCAGCGTCGGCAATTCTCGGAACCCTAGGTAGGGTTCCGTGGAACAACTATTAGTAACTGCTGGTATAGACGAACAAAAAGCATAGCAACACCGTACCGGGCCCGGAACGGCCGCGGCGGCTAGCGTGGCACCGCGGCGCACCGTCACCGTCAGTTTTGCTTACGAATCGTAAAGGGTCCATGGCATTTCCCCCCGATGGCAATCCCACCCATGTTATTTCCACTCGGCCTCCGTGGTCCCGTAATATGTTTTTTAAACTGAACGATGACATTTGATATACTCCTTTGACATACTGGTATACTCGGTCAAAGAAACTATAACACATTTTTCACCAATTTTTAAACATCCCTAAAAGAACTTGCTAAAATGTATATATCTAAATATAAAAATAATCCACTCCCTCAGACACAGACACACACACACATCACACCTCGAAAACCAAAAACCTATGAAGCTGTTTGGTATGTAAGTTCTATAAGGGGATCATTACGAGAGCGGACAAAAGGAATGAGAGTTTATGTTTTTAAAGATAGGGCTATCAACTTTGGTAATTAGGATTGGGAGCGGAACGGGATGATAACGGGATAAGATGGGCATGGAAATGGGATAAGCGCGAGAGTTACAGGATAGGAGCGTAATGGTAACGATATAGGAGCGGGACTGGAGCAGGAGCGGAGCGGTACGGTAACGGGATAGTAGGGAGCGGTAACGGTATAGGAGAAGGACAGGATCAGTCCAGAACGCGGCGGTTACGGAATACAACCAGGACGATAACAGGATACGAGTGGGAAGGTAACAGAATAGAAGTGGTACGGTAATGAGAAAGGAGCAGGATGGGAGCTGGAACGGGAGTATTTTGGGACAGAAAATGGTCGGAAGCATGATGAATTACTACTACACTACGCGTACTGTTACACATCGCAATATTGCTGACCTAGGGGCGAACCCCCAACACTAATTAAATCGCTGTCAGCAATATGCCTCCCTATATAAACTGGTAAATTTTAGTATTCAAGGCTTTTTTCCTTAATCGCTCTCAAGCGACCTGACTACGGACCTGGTCCTAGGCCTGCCGGTCAGCCTGGAAGAAGCAGTCAGGCAGAATAGCTGCAAAACTATTTTATTGAATTGTGAAGTGCGGGAAGTAGTCCGTGTGTGCTAAAAATTGCGAAAACAAAAATAAATGTCTGTGTGTGCCTTAAAAGTTGTTTTTTTATAACAATTAAGAGGTGCCACACAACAGTACGAAGTCGCGGGCAACAGCTAGTTTTAAATATGAGATTTCAAAATTAACATTCTGCCTTCCGGCATTTCGTAATAAATTCGTTTATTTTGTAGAAGGGATGTTTTTCGAAGAACGCTTTGATTTTTGCTTTGATTTTAGAGCCTAATCTAGATAGATACGGTCTTTCACGCAGCCCCTCGCAAAAGTTACCTCGCTTTTCCACGCCCTCTACGAAGGCCTACGGAGATTTTCATACAGTTACCGCGAATACCTAAACGTTTGAAGTGTTTGTAAAGAGTTCCCACATTTTATCATACTGTCTCCCAAAAACAGACATAAAAAATGAGCCAAAAATAAATTCTAAAAAAGAACTTAAATTGTATCAATTATGAGTTGTTCAGTGCTTGTGGAAGCTACCTCGTCTTCCAATATAGATGACGATTTATACACGTAAGTAAAAAATATTGTTTTTATAAGTTTATCAATCAATTTAATAATATCGAACAATGCGTGGATGGCGTAAAATCAATAAACAGCTGTGCCGGTGGCCTTGAAACGCGTCCTTGAGTTTCCGGGTGCTCATGTACTCAGACGTCGACTGGAAAAAATTTCGCCCAATTTTCTCGAAAATTGTTTTATTTATGAACGTTATTCTTTTATCTTTACAATTGATTATTAAATGACTGGGTAAGTAAAGAGTCTAAATCGAGAATAAATAAAATAACGTAGAAAGAAAAAGTATTAAAAGTATAGTGTAGTAGGAGTAGGTAAGTATAGTATTTAAAAAGTACTAATTTAAAAAGAAGGTACCTAAGTGACCTTTTCCAAACAGTGGGTCAAACTTGCATAACGATTAATAAATTAATTGCTCAGGTTGTTTATGTATTTAAAACTGGGCTTTTGGTAAATTTACGTAGGTAGGTAGCATAATCGATGGCGGCCTTGGTCGTGAGTTGTAACTCCAGCCTTCTGAAGTTTTAATATTCCCGGCGGCAACTGTGTACCTATTATTTAGTTGGCGAGCGAAGAGAACACAATTAAACTACGTATTCGTAGTTCTATTTTCAATCGTATAATTCTATACTTATCATATATCCTACCTATCTATGTCATTGCTCCCATGGTATAGTAGCTAGGCAGATTTGATCATAACTCGGAGGGGGTTCGATTTCCGTTTCAGGATACAAATGCTCGAGCACATAAAATTTACATTTGTTCCGATACTTGGGTCGGTATACAACGAAAAGTGGTAGCTACGAAATATTATGTCAGAAATTCAGAACCTATTATTTATAGAAACCTATTTCAAAACTAGGTACACAACTACACATTAAGTTTTATCACTTCATTCACGACTTGTCGATTTGAACTTTATTATTCTGTAGCTACAAAACTTCTGTTGAAAGTTTTTTTCTTTGAGAAACCATAGATAAATTAGTTTAGTTGTTTCCTTTTATATCTAGGTATCAAGTGTTCACCTAGCAACAAAGAGAAGTTTTTTATAGACAACATGGTTTTGAAACTACAGCTGTAGGTTATCAGTTGATTTCATAAATATTTAAACACGGAGAGACCTTGTTGCGACGCTGACAAAGCCTATTATTCAAATGTCAAACATTGGTATTTTCTACGTATTTCCACAAAGTTCTATAAACCATTCGGACATAGTATAAGCAAAGAAAACTGAATAAATTTTAGTTTCTTGTCAAATTACTAGAGGATAAATAAATAAATAACGCCTAACGATCACATACATAGATCCTGGCCCCTAACTAGGATTCCCTGTATCTAGGGAACTAGGAACTATGAGGTCCATGGTCCCACAACACCCAGACACGAAACAAATGCTTTTTTTTTCTGTGCACAAACATTTGTCCCGTCGCGGGAATCGAACCCGCAACCACGAAGTAGGCTGCACCAGAAACCTCTTCATTTCGCTTCACCATCGATCGAGCTCCGCTACGGAGGTCGCCGTCACCGCATCGCTTCACTCGCCACGCCACCTCTTCCTCCGCTCCATCTGCCTCGGTCACTTCATTGCAGGACCTTCATCGCGAGCGTCGTGCTTTTTTAAATACTTTAGGTAAGGGCGAATCGGACCACGGAGGATTCGGAGTGCATGGTACTAGGGATTTTACATAACAGCTAGAAATTTTACATTTCGTCTAAATGTAATAACGTGGGTAGTATTGTAACGTAACGATATGACAATCAAGCTGAACGTTATTTAGCTGTTAAAATTATATATATATAAAATTATATATATATATATATATATATAGTATTGTTTTTAAAAATGACAACTATGACATCATTATAGGAGCACGAGACTTGAAACATATCATTATCGTGGTGATTGATTTTTTTTGATAATATATTTCATGGAGTCGAAAAAGGCTTCAGTGCACGAAGTAGAAGTATACTAGAATAACAAAAACTCAAAATTCAAAAGCTGTTTAGCAGTTGAGGCATCACTGAGGCACTTAATAACGTCAATTACTTCGTAACTGCCTACATTTTGATAAAGAACTTAATGTCTGTAATAATGAATAAATGAATTACGCCCAACAATTGCATACATACACCTGGCCCCTCACTAAGATTATCTTTAATTAGGGAACTAGGAATTACGAGAACCATGGTCACCCAGACACGAGACCAATATGCTTGTGCCTTTTTTTTCTTCGCACAAGCTTTCGTCCGTAGCGGGTATTGAACCCGCATTTTCTAGCTCATATGAGGTATTATCTGACCTGCCCAACCACTACACCACAGACGCTGTCAAGAATAGACAATATTTTAATTAATAATCACCTTACGAATACATCCCAACGAGAAAAAAATTCTGATGAATTTTTAGGATAACCGGAGCTCGCTGCTAACCAACCCGTGACAGTGAGTTTAACCTTTCGCATGGCCAACAATTTTAGCGCGTCTAGCCCTGTGTTTCAGAAGGTTCGGTCTCCCCCTGGCTCTCCACGGTCCCTCATACACATACAAGATATAGGATCTAAACCGTCTTCCTCAGAACCATATATATAAAGACGATACAGACAAGGCGACGGTATTCCTAGGTATAGGCATAGACTCTAAGTTGCAGTGGGGTCCTCATATTGATGCTCTATCTGGAAAACTTAGTGCTGCTGCAATTGTGCGGTTCTTAAAATTAGGCAATTAACGGATACAAGTACGGCTCGGTTAGTTTACTTTGCTTACTTCCAAAGCATAATGTCATATGGCATTTTGCTGTGGGGTTCTGCTGCGGATATAGATACTATTTTTATACTACAAAAGCGTGTGGTTCGCGCGATTTAAGAGTTGGGGTCCCCGCGACTCTTAAAGGGATTTTTTTAAGCAAATAAATATCTAGGTTTATTAACTTTACCTTCTTTATATATTTATGAAAATATAACGCACGTTCGTAAACACGTCACAAATTCAAAGTAAATAGTGACTATCATAATACAAGTATAAACACTAGAAATAAAGATAGGACAGTCTTAACCTAGGTACAACAATGTACCTAGGTTTAGACTGATTAAAACGAATATTTTCTTTATGGGGTAACTGCGTACGTTTTTATAATAAAATTCCAAAATGTATAACGAAGCTCACAGAAAGTAAATTCAAATTACGCGTAAAGACTGTTCTAATGAGAGAAGCATGACTATACTGTACGTAATTATATTGAAGACATAGATGCTTGCAACATTCCACTTCTGCAAAGTAGCCAACTGGTACATAAAAAACATAACATTGTAGAAAACCAAAAAATTGTAACAAAATCTCTAAGAAAATGCCCCTCAGTTTATTGCCGTATCGTCTAAGTACCTAGTGGTTGTTTTTCCGATACGGTGGTATAGAGTCATTGTAATAATTGACGTTCATAAGTGCGTCTGCGATGCCAAAACTGATTAAAGAATTTTGATTTGATTTGATTTAAGATGAGCGACAGGCAGGACTACCGCGGTATTGATCGTGAGGCAAGATTCTATATGCACTCTTCACACTAAACTGTCTGATAGGCTCTGACCATTTTAACTCATTTGTTTATGGACTCATTTGTCAGGATACAGAAAAGTAAGTCACCAAATATTGTTACAATGCTAAAATTTGCCTGTAGCGGGAAGAAAGATATCATATCGCGTCCACTTTTCCTGTCATTGTTTATCTTCTCCCATTATCGACGTATCAAATAAAACGTTCTACTATTGAAAAATGGAATATAGGCTGTCTTGTCTGGATGCAAATCTGGCGTCCTGTGCCACGGTCAAGGTTATGCTGGCTATTCGCGGTTCTTGTCTCGCGACTATAATCATTATTGGCTATATTTTGTGTTTATTACCAAATATATTCCACAGCGTCACGCCAGCCCGTTTCCCCATTTTTATTCCGACGCTTAGCTTTTATTATTTTCGGCCGAATTTGTAAATATAATGTCTGGATTTGAGCGCGGTGGTTCGGCGGAGCCGGCGCGGCGCGGTGCGCGGCGGGATTGTAATGCATAAGCGATTTTCGACAATTTGCTTTACAAGTCAAATGTGAGTTTTGGAGCCCCGGATGGAAACAGAGGTATCTAGGCTGGCGTTTGAAAAAAATTGACAAAAACCCGGCTCGTCCTTGGAGGTGCTGCCGGTAACCCACTGGCCGGGTTTGGGCAACCTCGGCGGGCTGGTAGGTAGTTAGTATAAACACTAGACATTTCCATTTGGTGGCATGTGAAAGTGCGTGTGTGCAGTAGGATGCATTGGGGGATGCCTATGCCCAGCGGTGGACTAAAATAGTTTTCACACGCAATTTGGATTTATTTTCTGTGAGGTCCGTACATGTTGGGGAAAACGTACGCAATTTAACGCGCCCATGAAGGACTTACTCGTTTTAGTCAGTCACCCAATAGGTGCAAACCGAGAAATGGACATATTCTCCATTTACCTGGGTGCACCAATCATATTCTTGTTTCTAGTGTTTCCAATTAGTTGAATTGGTAGTCTAATTGTTTGTGTTTGTAAGTAGTTAGTTACGTTAAGATTTAAATATATATATATTTAAATTATTCGGAAGAAGAAAAATGATGTTGCTCGGACCAGTTAGTTACGTTACTTTTAGCACACGACACAATAGCTTTTAGTAAGAAGTGAGAAGAATTGTTATTAGTCTGATTTTAGTAATAAAAGCACTCGCCCTTCCTACTTTCTACTTTATTATTATTTTGACAGTTTTTGTATGTATGCCTGTTACCACGTATCGACTCCATAGCAACTGAACGGATTTTGATAAAATTTGGTATGTACGTAGGTAGTTTAGGTCCTGGAACAGGACATAGCATACTTTTCATCCTGATAAAAGGAATAGTATTTTATACTTATAACACAACTATGAACTGAATTTTACACGGACAGAGACGCGGGTGACAACTAGTATTTTCAAATATACAAAGAAGAAACGATATTTGCATCAAAATAAATCTCTTAGATTCGCGGGGACTAACTCCTAACACCCGCTTTTGCAATATAAAAATAGTCTCAGCTTATATCCGCAGCAGAACCTCAGAGCAAGATGCTATATTGTTTTCAGAGGTTGAGAATTACCTCAAGTATAAGAATTATAAAATACCTATCATGTTTGTAATATTATATTTTTATGTTTTTGTAGATTCAAAGAGGAGCCGTGCTCCCCGCCAGCAGTGAGCCCTTCAAGTAAGTGCATGTATATAATATTTAAATTTTGTTTTTGTGTGGTTCGTGCCAAGGACATTGTTATATAGGTTCAAGGTCCTTGCCTCCTCTTGCGCGGCGTTGATTTTCTAAAGTGCGTGGTGCCTAAGGCAATGCGACACCAATGCGACTGCTGCCCGTTCTTGGAAGGAACTGTTTTTAAATCACATATCGACTTGTACAAATAATAATAAAAAATAATGATGTTAAACAAAACTACATTAACAAATTAGATATTATATGAAGCTCGTGTTTACAAAAATCACACCATACGTTTCAGTCATAAAAATATAGGTGGGTTCCCAACGAGTCACACCCAATCGAGTCATAGTGTAACTGGATGGGTTTTTTTTCCCATCGTGTTACACTGTTACTAGTTGCAACCTATTTCTGCAAGTGTGTTCCTAACGAGTCACACCGAGGGGAACAGGTGGCTTATGTTTAACTGACCACCAGATATAGTAAAATATAACCCCAAGAATAGTAAATGATCACCAAAAATAGTAAATCATCATATATTTTTTTTTGCTTTTTTACTTTTTCTTAAATAAATACTTTCAACGGTCGCATACATAGATCCTAGCCCCTAACTAGGATTTCCTATCTAGGGAACCAGGAACTATGAGGACCATGGTCCCACAACACCCAGGCACGGAACAAAAAAAAGGTGGGTTCCCAACGAGTCACACCCAATCGAGTCACAGTGTTACTGGATGGGATTTTTTTTCCCATTGAGTCACACTGTTACGCTAGGTGTGACTCGTTGGAAACTCACCTAAAAATATTGTTGCAATGAGTAACAGTGTGACTGGGTGGGAAAAAAAATCCCATCCAGTAACACTGGCACGATTCTCTGCTACTACAGGGCGTTAACTTCTAGAAATCGATCTGTCAAATCAATGAGTATGGTATATTTCTCGACTACCCCAATACTTCACGTATATCTATCACGTTTACTCCTAGAAATTTATGATAGCCTGGTACCGTAACATGTGTTTACTCCGGAGATTGCCTGGAATGTACATTTCTACAAATTTATGATCGCCTGTTACTAAGTATAGTAAGTATACTCCTGAAAATAGAAGGGCGTTTCAAAGTTAAAGTCAAAGTCAAATATCATTTATTAAATAGGCACAAAAGTGCACTTTTAAAGGTCATAAACACATGATACAAATAAAAAATGTTAAAAATTGTTACTTATGTTAACATGACTTTGAAAAAAAAAGGTAAGTATGTTTACCCATTTCTTTCCTATAGTCTGAGTGTTGAAAAGAAATGCGAAAACTGACTCTACCAGTGCTTCGGAAATACGCCCGCTAGAGAAGATAGCACCAAGAAACTCTGCGGGGATGTCTTTTTTCAGCACAATTACATATAAATTAGAATTAACAGAATGTAAAACAAGAAATGCGAGTGAGATGTCCCATAGTCATAGTATCAGTAACAGAAGAGTGTAAATAAAATATAAGTAGGTATGACAGTAGCAGTAGGAGTGACTAGAACAGACCAGTCCCCGCAAGCAGCACCCAGTTTGATGATTGTTTGCTCCTATAAGTTTATGATCGCCTGGTACTAAGCATCGTCAAATGATGAGCGCTTTTGTTTGATGATTGTACACTTCTATAAGTTTATAATTGCCTGGTACCAAGTATTATCTATCACGTTTACTCCTAGCATTACATAAACATTGTTTTATTATTTATTTTATACATCATTTAGCATGTTTTTTAGATAGATAGATAGATAGATAACACTTTATTGCACTTAAAAAAGAAAACATAATATACAGTTGGTAACACATAATCAATAAGCACAATAGGCGGTCTTATCGCTAAGCAGCGATCTAAGCAGCGAAGTTTTTTGTACCTTTTATTTAGAATAAAATCAACAACCTTTGTAACATTAATAATATAATATGTCTGAGGTCAAAATCATATGTCGAATAATCATAAAAGAATAGTGAATTAGCAATATACTTGATCAAGATTCAATTTATTGAGAACTAGCTGATGCCCGTGACTTCGTACGCGTAGTGAAGTATTCATCCTGCTTCCGACCATTTTCTGTCCTACTATATTTCCGTTCCAGTTCCTATCCCGCTCCTATCTTGTTACCGTACCGTACCGCTTCTGTTCCGTTACCTTCCCACTCCTATCCTGTTACAGTCCCTTTCTTATTCCGTTATCGTCCCGCTCTGCTGCCGATCTTATTCCGATCCTAACCGGTTCCGGTTTTTGATCATTTACATGACTTTCACCGCAAACTCATGTAAATGATTAAAACCGCGGTCCGGCTCCAGTATGTGTCCGGCGCCATGTACAATTGTACACACATGAAGCTTGAGTAAAAGAAATCTTCGAAACCTAAATCTCCTATTTACATTTACATAGCTGTTGCCCGCGACTTTGTACGCTTAGTGAAATAATTCATTTTGCTCCCGGCTATTTCTGGCAGCTCTCGCTTCTATGCCGATTTTATCCTGCTTCTATCCCAATCCTATCCGTCTCGTTTCTATTCCGATCTCTTTCTGCTCTTATCCCGTTTTAAATAGACATAATACTTACATTATAAACATAAATTTTCTTTACAAATTTTACCACCCGTTTAAATCTGACAGGGGATGGTATTCAAAACAATGGTAATAATACAAGTGTCAATAGATTTTTGGCTAAGTATATGTAAGTATTTTGGCCAAAGGTCAATCGTTGTAGCTCCAGAAAAAAATATTGTATCTCGCAGGGAAATGAGGATACCAGGGATTTCATGAAATCCCTAGGGATACGACGTACAATCTTAATAAATAGGCTCTCGCCAGAACTCTCGCTTCGTTATCCCTTCGCTCAACTCGCGCATTCGACCATCACTCCACTAGGGAGGTCGCCGGCTCGCTACGCTCGCCACCTCTCCCCCTCGCTTCGTTCTGGCCTTGCGCACTCGTTTTGCTCAGGAACTACTCGCGAGCTTCTGGCTCCGCGCTTTTTATATACACTCTAGGGGTGAAAGCTAGTCGGACCGCGGAGAAGTGGACCTTCCCATACATGATTATACCATCATTTCGTGGTATCTCTAGGAATTTCGCGAAATCTCAGATATCCTCATTTACCTGCGACAAGTACAGTCAACTACAAAAGTTGCTGAATATTTGTAAATCTTTGATTGACTACACCTTTAGTATTTCTTATTTTTCTGAATGTTGCATTTAGAAGTCAATTAAAGTCCTGTACGAATAAGGAAAATGTAAAAAATTGCATTAGGTTAAGATTAATTTATTTTGCCTAGTCTATATACTAAGTTTCGCTTTTACCTCATAAACAAAGGGTTTTCACACAAATATTTGCCACCCCGTTTAGACCTTTTAAGATGTTTAAAAAGTGGTGAAAGATGTGCGTATAGTATCTTCGATTAGTATATGAACCAAATTTCACCGTCGTAGGTTTAGAAAAAAAATTATATTCAACCTTGTTTAACGTTTTTAGAGGTTAATTAATTAATAAAATGAGTTTCGTTTTAATTTATTACTTTTGTTTTTTCTGTATACGAAATTTCATTGCTACAACTTCATAAACAAAAATTCTCCACACAAATTGTATAACCCTATTAGGGGATGATGGCTGAGTATTTGTAACAAATTTCAACATTGTAGCATTCAAAATATTTGATACTTTCCACCCTGTTTAACCTTGTTAGAGGGTGAATTTCAAAATATGGCCAATTACGTTTAAATTTATTTCTTTTGCTTACTCTGTGTACCAAATTTAATTGCCATAACTTCATGACCAAAGATTCTCCATATAAACTTAACCACCCCGTTTGAACCGGTTTAGGGATGATTCCAGCAAAATGGTGAAAGACGTGCTTAAAGTTTATCTGTTTGAGTAATTGAACCGAAGTTCATCGTTGTAGCTTCAAAAAATATAATTACATTTCACCCTTATTTAACCTGGTTAGGGGTAGATTTTCAAAAAATTGTGATTCACGTTTTAATTATCTTCTTTTTCTTAGTTTGTGTACCAAGTTTCATCAAAACCACAAACATCATAAATAAAAAAGATATTCTATACAAACTTTACCACCCTGCTTACGCTTGTCGGGGGATGATTTAAAAAATGTGAAATACATATCTATGATTTCATTGGCTAAGCACGAATACCACATTTCATCGTTGTAGCTTAAAAATAATAATCTTCGCTTTCCACCCTGTTTAACCCTGTTAAGGAGTAGATTTTCAAAAAATTGTGATTCTTCAAGTTTGTTCTGTTTTTTCAAGTTTTATCATAGCCACGAAATTTCATAAACAAAAGATTTATACACACTTTACCACCCCGCTTAGGCTTGTTAGGGGATGATTTTCAAAAAAATGGTTAAATACATATCTATAATTTCATTGGCTTAGCACGTGTACTACATTTCATCGCTGTAGCTTAAAAATAATAATCTTCACTTTCCACCCTGTTTAACCCTTTTGAGGGATAATTTTCCGAAATTGTAAATCACGTTCTAATAATGTTTCTTAGGTGTGTGTACCACGTTTCATCGCTATAAACAAAGAATTTTTTATGTAAACTTTACCACATCGTTTAACCCTGTTAGGGGTTGATTTTTGAAAAACGCTGAAAACTTATTTTTTAACTTTATCAAACTTAATTTATTTACCCTGTTTCTTTACTTTAGCTGCACTGTCGCATTATTAAAAATCCTACTCCATACAAACTTTGCGGCCCTATTTAATGACCTTAGGGGTTGATTTTTGAAAAGTTACTGAAAATATATTTTTATATTTTTATGTTTAGTCAATTGATTAAGTTTCATAACTTAACTAAAAAAACCTACACCATGGAAACTTTGCGACCCCAATAAATGACCTTAAGGGTTGAATTTCGAAAAATGCCAAAAACAAGTTCCTTGTATTCACATGCTTAATGCTCACACAAAATTTGATAACTATTGGTCAAAAAACAATCACCGCAGCATACATTATAGTTTACGCATTCCAATCTAAAAAAAAACACCCTAACCCCCTTTAACGGTTGATTTTCAAAAAACTGTGATACACGTGTTCTTTTATTTTATTTTCATAGTATACTGCCAAAGTTTCGTGATCGTGCGACAAAAGAAATTTTTTTCTCCATACACCTTTATGATCTCATTTGACCCACTTAAAGGTCAAATCTTTCGAAAAATCCGTTCTTAAATGACGCCTTCACTACTTGTAGAATACGTGGTCCAAATTTCGAGTTTCTATGTTAAGCGGTTTTGGCTGTGTGATGATTGTAGAAAAAAACCCTGTTCTTTAATTATATAGATTGATTGAGAATCTTCAAGGATGAGGGCAAGAAACTTTGTAGTATGCCAAGTCAAGGCAAGAAATCCAAACTCAGATAAGACTCTCCGGTTTATGACACAAATACGGAAAAACACTCAAGCTTATTTGTTAGAACAGGTGACTCCTAACAAAATAATTAAAAAGCTAACTAGACAGGACCTTCGGTGCTCCAATACACGCCTAATACAAGAGGTGATCGAGCACAACCGAGTCTAACTCAAGAATTTTATTATAGAGCCATCTCACTCCTGAGCCACTGTAATATCACCGAAACTGTTTACAAATGCAACGGAAGATATGTTCTAGACACTGGGCTGGGCAGGAAAAGGCATCAACATTATTGGCGAGAACATTTCACACTTGCAATTCACAGATGATATCTATAAAGTTCTTATGGCGGAGCCGCTGCAGGAGCTGCAACAAATGTTGACCTGACTTTATTAAACTTTTCTTACATTAAACAACAGAAATTATTTCTTTTCTATACAATACAATACAATACAATAATACTTTATTGATCAACAAAACAGGAAACAGAAGTTTATAGTTACAAATAATAGTGGTAGAACAATGGGCGGCCTTATCGCTATGTGCAATTTATTACAGGCAACCTTTGGATGGACAGGAATAAAATGGTAAAAATTTGCGGTCAGTTGGTGTATGAAGTAATTACCTAATATAAAATATGTATATAAATTGGTAAATACAAAACTTCAAAAATATAATAGTAGACATAATAATACATACAAACAAATAATACATATATATAAAATACGAAAATATATTAATTTTCTATTAATTTTACCCTTACTCCTGTAAGGGTAAAATTAAACAAAACTATTAAACTATGCCAAACATTTGAAGATGAATCTAAGAAAACAGATTACTAATTACATTAAAGGAAAAAAAAATCTGTTGTTTAATGTAAGAAAAGTTTAATAAAAGTTGATTTTTACACAAAAATCTGTAGTTTCAATTTGATTTTATAACATAATTTCAAAGATGCGGGATCCCGCACGGGATTTAGAAATCCCGCATATCGATTCCGCGGGATTGAATGAGTTGCCGGATTGCAATCCCTACTCTATACTAATACATACCTAACTCATTAACAATTTTATTGCTTTAACAAGTTTGCGTATTTCAAACACAATAATTTCTATATAATCTGACGTAGACGCAAAGCCATGGAAAATTTATTTCCTTCGATTTTCAACGTCAAACGGCAATTGTGCAGCCAACCTTAACCTGCAGTGACGGGTCATTGAAATATCAAGAGCGTTAAAAATCTGAATTTCCAATCTAATATTAAGCATTAGGTACATTTATATTATTACAAGGACATTTATCAACATTTGGGTGACGGCATCACCTAAGTTCGAATCCTGCTGGCCCCGCACCACTGACTTTCTTAAGTTATGTGCGGATTTAACACTTGCTCTTAAACGGTGAAGTAAAACATCTTGAGGAAACCAGCATGTCCATGAATTAATCACAAAATTCAAGAACATGTGATTTCCACCAACCTGCACTGGGCCAGCGTGATGGATTATGACTCATACTCTTTCTATGAGAGAAGACCCATGTCCCAGCAGTGGGAACGTGATGGGCTGATGACGAAATGGAATTGAATAACAGTGTATATACATGTATGTAAACATGAGTGCGTGTACCTAGTTTGACTGTACGAGATAAGACTGTCTCGCATTATGAAACGACAAGGATACTGACGAACGCGGCGCACCCGATGCAAGCTCATGCGCCTTTTTTATGGATTGATGACTGAGTGATGACATGAGCAAGTTCGCCTGATGGTAAGCGCCACGCCTGCTTTTAACAATTACTTTATGTAACTACTTTTAAATGAAATAATGAATAAATTGACTACTTTTATAAAATACAAACGTGTGAAGATCCGACGGACTTATGGTGGGTCTAAGGTAGATAATACCTTTCCTTTTGGCTCTTCGTAGTCGCGTAAACAGTGTATTGTTCACTTCACAATTAGCATCTCACCGAGGGGTATCTATATCTCTGCCAATTTTTCTAAATTGCTTGAATACCGCGTTTTACTGACTGGAAGATACAAATCTTGACTATAAATGATCGACATTCTGCCGCACTCCTCCTTCGAGTTAACTATTTTTCAAAATATTTCCGGAACCATTGAATGAAAAATTCAGATCTTGTTTTGTTTTTTAGCATGCGAATACATAGTATTTTATTCTCTGGCAAAAATCTCGAAATGGTTTCGAGATTATATTATCCTAAAAATCTTTGATAAAAATTGAAAATTAAAAACTTATTAAAAAATTTCCTAATAAAAATTAAATGTTCTCAATAGATATGTATAATTTTAGAACAAAAAAAAACCGTCTTCAATTCTGATGTGTCTGCGAAGTCCAAGGTCGAATATCGATGAAATTTATATATTTCATTACACCTTGAAGCCCTATTAAACTTAACGCAAAATAATTTTACTAATCAGTTTATAAATGACGGAGTAATCACGTCACAAACATACAAAAAACGTACAGTCCAATAGAGAATCTCCGCCTTTTTTAACTCGGTTAAAAATCGGGCCAATGGCTATCAAGTATAAATAGGTAATAATAATAATAATAATTGCAGTTTATGACAAAGAAAGAAGTCAATCTAAAAGCATAGGGACATACCTACCTACTGCATCTCTATACTTAGATCTTGAGACAGCTCTGCCTATCCACTAATGGCACTGCTTTGCGAAACCTCTACTTCTGCACACCCTATAAACAAACTTAGCTTTCTCTCATAGAGTCCATTTTCAATTATTGAATTAGAAAAACACGTTTGATTAGACGCTAACCCGTTCGACGAGCGTTTTTCCAATGTTAAATCGTATAACCGTTATGTTAGAGTATATTTTCTATTGCAAATAGTTTCTAACAACTAAGATAGGTTCAGCGACCTGAGTAAAGGTTTGCTTCCTGCGCTAAAAGGCATCGGTCAGTCAGCTATTAGCTTATCTGTATCGGGATGTGATATGGTCTATAAATGAGTATATGTATATACTATTAGCGATATTACAGACTCATTAAGACGATTTTAAAATGTGACGTGTTGTTTATCTCGCAGTTAAATTGTAGAATCCGCTGTTTTACAAAACTTTTCATCAGTGTTATGTAAAACGACGTCCGTTTTATGAAATGACTGAACCATAAGCAATATTGTAAAACATTTTGCGTTATTATAGCCAGCGCAGCGGATCAACGTTTAGCGGTTTTGTAAAACATTGAAATTAGCTGGTTGTAAATTTGAGTAAGTAGGTAGGTACCAATTTTTGCCAAATTTCCAGATGGCTCCACTAGAAGTCTCGCTCGTCACCCGTTTATTTCACATCTAGTCGAACCTCACTCCGCAACGGAAGTAGCTGAGAGTCGAACTTGTCGAGAGTCGAAATTCTTTCAGGAACTGTTTCGCGAGCTTCTGACTCCACGCTTAACATACTCTAGAGGTAAAAGCGAGTTGGGCCGCGGAGGAGAGGGGTGCGACAGGGATTTTACAAAACGTACGTCTGTAGCAGCATTGTCGAACATGACTATGAATGAATTCAGGTGTTGTATAACAAAGCTGTTTTGTAATACAGGCAACACAGGAGCTACAGGGAGGATTAGGTCATAGTCACGTGAACAAATATATCGGCGTCGCACGCTGTGGATGTTGTCTGTCACAGGTTCATCTGTCTACCTATAGGTACTATTATCTGTACCTACATTAAACACATTTTGGAAAAACCAACAAAGACTGACTATTAAGATTGTCATTCATCCACGGTTTCCAGGATTTTTGTATGTTTGTTACAGCTATAGGCTCGGAAACTGCTTTACGGATTTTAATGTGATTTTCAGGGTTTGCATGAGTCTCAACGAATATGATTGACCTCCCTATTTGTAGCTGGCATGGTAGGTGTAACCACATTGAGATCCAGGCGTAAATGTGCAATAATACTGCATTTTTACCTGCTCTTAAATAATCACATAGATAGCCCCACCGCTCTGTTCCACTTGTCACTAGTGGGCCTAGTGGCTCCGGACCGGTCGCGGCGGCCGCAAGCGCGGCGCCTGCTCGCAGCTCCGCCGCCGCCGGTGCGCACGCAGACCGTGCAGTATGCACCGACAGCCCAAGCCGTAACTTTACTCAACGCCCTGATTGCTCAGGCACCAGACGTTGATATTTTTCATACCTATGCGTTTCTGTATATTTCTTAAACACTGTATTCAGTTTTTACATAAGTAGATATAAGTGTATGTAGCATAGATATATTTAGCTCGTTGTGCGCTTTGGCGCTCTGCTGTAAGCACAACAAGCATTTATACAAATAAATAAATAAAAGTAAATAAATATGAAATATATTACTTCGTCAAAATCGGTTGGGTGACTCTGACTACGAAGATGCAGCTCGCTAAAATAGTCTTGAAAAAATAGCTCATTTTTAGGGTTCCGTACCTCAAAAGGAAAAACGGAACCCCTTGGTATAGGATCACTTTGTTGTCCGTCTGTCTGTCTGTTAAGACCCTTTATCTCGGGAACGCGTGGAGGCATCGGAAAAATCTGAAATTAATGAATTTTGTAATTAAATCATAAAAATATAGTCTTCATTTAAAGTACGTAATCAATCATCGAGGTTAAAAAACTGCATGTTTTGATTTCTGAACTATTTATAATATTATGTAGGTACCTACAAATTTGTACGGAACCCTCGGTGGACGAGTCTGACTCGCACTTGTCGGGATTTTTATTATTATTTATTTGTTTCTGAGCGATGTGGTTTTTTTGAGGCGTTGAATCCCATGATACTGCGTCGTCCAAATCTGTCGATTAGTGTTTTGATATGCGGTAAATAATATAACTCCACTGATATTTCCATGTACGTAACCCTTTCTTTTCTAATACAGATATCTTGTGTGAGTTTTTATAATACGTATAGAATTAAAGATAGAAAACAGATATTATTCTCGAATGAAGCGGAAACTCACGAAATTAATTCGCGACGAAAAATTTAGATACTGTTGAAATTCTAATATCGTCCAGCTACCTGAACACCTACCTAGACGAAATACATGTAAGGAAATCGGCCAAGAGCGACGCCAACAGTGTCAAAAAAGCAGAATTATGGGGTTTTCGCCCTATTTGCACTTGTAAATTAACATTGCAGTGATTTCCTGGCGAATGCCTTTATTATTAAGACAATTCTAAGCCAGGTAGTAGTGCGCAAGCATGATTGTCTCAGAATGACGAGCGCAGCGCAAAGTGAAAAGTTCTGGGTTGTGCTGCAACTGTTATGTGCAGGCGTGTTGCTTATCATCGGGCAAAGGGCCTGCTCGTCTCGTCATTAAGTTACATGAAAAAAGAAAGTATACTCTACTTACTAAAACAAAATTACAAACTCTATTACTTGGAAACTCTATTTACAAAGACAAGTAATTGGACAACCCATTGAGTATGAAATGTCTATCGATATCCCAAATGGTCCAGCCCACTACCAGTTCGCAGCGTGACCAAGATGCTGGCAATATTAATCGAACTATTTCCAAATGCACTTTAGATTAATTTTTAGAAAAAAACAAAAACCGACTTCAATGTATCTTTGAAGTCCAAGGTCACATATCGATAAAATTTATATGGGACCACTTCGTAGCTATACTCAACCCAACGCAAAAAGAATTTTCCAAAACGGTTCATAAATGACGAAGTTCTGAGGTAATAAACATAAAAAAAAACTAAAAAAAAAACAAAAAATTGATCCGAATAGAGAACCTCCTCCTTTTTTGAAATTGGTTAAAAATAAAGGACTGCTCAAATTCCCGATTCTATTCACGACTAAATAAATAGTCGTTAGAAAAAAGGACTCGTGTGATAATCTGAAGTTAAGTGGTGCTTGTATCTCTGACCGAGTACCAGCTACCGCAGCAGCTAGCGTTGTGGAGTCTTCACAACGTTATGGCGAGAGACAGACCTTTTTTGTCATCATACACATGCTGTCATTGTGTGTCTTGGTCTTATTAACTTGTATTTTTTTGTTCTCCTACACTTGATGTACTATGATTGTGGGTGCAGTTGTGTCAAAATAAATTGTTTCTTCCTTTCTTTTTTTTCTTTCTACCAGTATTTTTATTTTATTTTATTTTATTTTACAATTTTAGGAAAACTTACATCTTACTAAAGGGCATTTACAAGTTTCCACATATAGGTAGAATAGTCCTTTACTCCGTCAATATTGAACTGTATTTGGGAAATCTGTAGATTGAAGGCCCCGCCTCGGGTCGGCGGGCCTCGTGACGCGTAACGTAAACATTGTTAGGCAGTTATGATTCCAGGACGCCCCCACGTCCCATTTTTCTTTGTAAGTCATGTGAGTTACAAAGAAACAGGACGTGGAGGCGTTTGTTGAGACTAAGAAGAGCAACGAAGCGATTTTAGTTTTTCTGTACCGACATTACGCGGAATAAGCTAAATAAAGTCAGTCAGTCAGTCTCTTATTATTACGACTAACTAGGTGGTAGGTTTCAAGTAACGAGAATCTCTAAAAACAAATGCCCTTCAGTTTATTGTCGTATCTTCTGAGTAGTGCTTCTTTTTCCGTTACGATTGTAGAGTCATTGTGATAAATTGACGTTCATAAGTGCGTCTGTGATGCCAAAACTGATTAAAAAGATTTTGATTTTAGAAGCAGTCTGTTTTGGACCGGTTTGCCAGTTATTCTGCCGCCAAGCAGTATTGCGAAAGCATTAGGCACTTTAATATGATGTTTCTTTGTTCATTATGCCCAGTTATTTCGCTTGCAACAATAAATACATAAATAAAATAAATAAATAACGCCCAACGATCACAAACATAGATCTTGGCCCCTAACTAGGATTCCCTGTATCTATTGAACCAGGAACTATGAGGACCATGGTCCTTTGAGGACCATGCACTTTTTTTCTGTTCACAAACATTTGTCCCGTCGTGGGAATCGAACCCGCAACCTCAGTGGTGTATGAGATTTGAGCCAACCTGCCCAGCCACTGCACCACAGAGGCTGTCGAACAATGCCGGAACACCGTAAAGTTGAAAAATTCAAAACCAGAACATAGTAATACTTGCGCACTACTGCTTGGTGGCAGAATATCAGGCAAAATTGTAGGCAAATTTTGGCGGTTATCGTTTCTACAAATTTTCGGCAATTATATAACATCGTCGTCCGTCGCCGCACGAAGCGCCCTGGGCCGCGCCGTCGCGTGAACCGCACGAAGTTTCAGCGGGAGAGCGCGGCGCTTGCGACACGGCGCGCATAATTTCAATATTTGGAAAAAAGCGAGATCAAGACTCTCACTGGTTCGCGGGGTGCGCGGGCGCAGCCAAGCAGCTTAGAAAGCTCAGTCCGCGACACGAAGCGATCGCGACCGGTCGGCCGGAGACACGGACATGGATGTGTGGAGCGGTCACCCCGCGCCCTGCGTGCGCGCTCCGACGCTGACCATTGACAGCACCGAGGACTTCGCCATCACCTGCTACGAGACCAAAGACGAGTCGCCGCCGCCCAAACAAGGTCTGTCTTGCGAGTGTAGTCTAATTCCAACGGCTCTAGGTAAGGCTCGCGCTTGTACCTACTGTATCTCGCGATCCCGGAAGAGACTATTGTTCGCAATTTCACTTGCAATTTGCGGAGCGCTATTGCGGAACAGTTCAATGCGCTTTGCAAAAGCTAGCGAGTTAAAGCTCACGATGCGAGGTATGCTTACTAGTGCAGCAACATTAGAATATTGGTATAGTTATTTTTATACAAACTATGTACTTTAAGTACCGTATATCTACTCTTCCTACGCATACTACTGTGCCTGTGACTAAATACAATTTTGACATTATCCTTCCTACTAATATTATAAACGCGAAACAATGTATGTTTGTTACTTTTTCACGCAAAAACTACCGAACCCATTCTGATGAAATTTGATATGTAGGTACTTTAGGACTTGGAATAGCACATAGGTAGGCTACGTTTTATCCCGGGAAACCGCGGGTGGAACCGCGCGGCGCAGCTAGTCGAATATAATATTATTATTTATAGTTTCGATGTGCAATTTGATTTAGGTACAGACCTACTAAAATAATACATGTAAAAATTGGTTAATTAACATAATAACTTTCTATTGAACACTGCACTACTTGCACTACTTGTACTTTATTTCTATGTTTAAGGTGAATAATAAAGTGGTTATCTATCTATCTACAGGTGAGTTATGTCAATTAATTTCGATAGTCGATGGAATCGCTTCCAGTCACACGTTTTCTTTTCACACACCTAGAGACATTATTTGTATTCTGGATCTTATTAGGACATATTTGTATTCTGGATCACAGTTCTGGATCCTATAAGGACATATTTGTATTCTGGATCACGGTTCTGGATCCTGTAAGGACATATTTGTATTCTGGATCACAGTTCTGGATCCTATAAGGACATATTTGTATTCTGGATCACAGTTCTGGATCTTGTAAGGACATATTTGTATTCTGGATCACAGTTCTGGATCACAGTTCTGGATCCTATAAGGACGTATTTGTATTCTGGATCACAGTTCTGGATCCTATAAGGACATATTTGTATTCTGGATAACAGTTCTGGATCCTATAAGGACATATTTGTATTCTGGATCACAGTTCTGGATCCTATAAGGACATATTTGTATTCTGGATAACAGTTCTGAATCCTATAAGGACATATTTGTATTCTGGATCACAGTTCTGGATCCTGTAGGGCCTATTTGTATTCTGGATCACAGTTCTGGATCCTATAAGGACATATTTGTATTCTGGATCACAGTTCTGGATCCTATAAGGACATATTAAAATTGTATTACCGGTATATGTACATGCCTATCATATTCAGGGACGTACCTATAGCTTTTCTAAAGCGGGGGTTCAGTTAGTAGCTGCCCCCCCCCCCCCCTCTTCTCCGCTTCCCGTAAATGAACTAATAGTCTATTACGTTCCCACTGCTGGAACTCGGGTCTTCCCTCGTAGAGAGAGTATGGGCCATAATCCACCACGCTGGCCCAGTGCGGGTTGGTGGCTGTCACATGTCCTTGAGTATTAGTGATAAATTCTTGGATATTGCGGGTTTCCTCACGATGTTTTCCTCTACCGTGAGTGGTAAATCCGCACATGAAATAAGAAAATCATTGGTGCGGCGCCAGCGGGATTCGAACTCGGGTGCGTCGGATCGAAAGACGCACGTGCTCCCACTGAGCCACACTCGCTCGATTCCTCGAGACCTCCCTAGAAAATTAAAAAACGCGAGCAAAGCGAGTGCAAAGTTTTTACACTTGCGTAGCTGAGAAACCATTTGATAGCGAACTTCCTGCCTGGAAAATGTCACAGAAAATTTCGAAACCGTTGAATAGTGAACTCCGTAGGTACTATAATAATTCAAAATTGTCCAGGATACGAAAATCTGCAGGTAAAAGACATAGAATACTCTTTACCCCGGGAAACCGCGGGTGAAACCGTAGATCGAAGCTAGTACCTCTTACTCCAAGAGTATAAGAAATTGTAAACATTATGTTAGTCAATTATATAAAACATGCATAAAGATGAAATGATTACTATGCAATCTTGTTTCAGATCGCTCCTCCATAAAAAGTATGAAAATATGTAGATATCCACATAGATATTTTTTTTACTGAAACTATGTTTATACTCATAATATCTTTTCCACATAGTAACAACATATTATTAAATACTTTACATCTTTTTATTTTATGTAACGAACAAGAACGACAAGCAAGTCATTTCACCTGACGGTAATAGCCACGCCTGCCCATAACAATTGCAGTGCCACCCAGAACTTTTAATACCAAAAAAGCAATGCGTAGCACTGCATTGCGCTCATCCCCCCGAAACATCAGATATTAAGTCTCATATGTCCAGTAATTTCGCTGGCTACAATGCCCTTCAAAACGGAACACAGTAATGATTGCGCACTACTGCTTGGTGGCAGAATCACTGGCAAACCTATGGTACCTACCCAGACGGCCTCCCGCATACGAGAGACCTACCACAAGTATCTCTCGTAAGTCTTTACGGTATATTTTATTCCCATAGATAAATTATTTTCTAAATCTTTCGTAAAAAAATGTGAGCGAAGCACTGTAAATGCACGGGTCATAATAAAACTTTATGGGGACTAACTAAAAGGAACTGAAACAAAGCCCATACAGAGTTTTATTTCTAAAGCTTCATCTGAGAAACAACCCTCATATTTCAAACTTTATAACAATTTCCCAACATACAAAATATTTTTAGACTGAAACAATAACCAGTTTTAGTATCAAAAGATTTCTCAAGTAAAGTTCCCTTATAATGACGTCCATGCCCGATCTAAATTAAAAAAAATTACTTGCGACATACCTCGGCTTCGGCGCACGAGGTAATTTGCATTAAATGTTAATTATTAAATTAAAGATATTATCATAAAATATAATTATAAAATAAATCTCCCAAAATTACTTGTTTAAATGACAGTAGAAATCACTTCAAAACCATCCCAAACGAAAGACAGTACGCGCAGCGATGTTGTACTTTTGTACTATGCACCTTTTATCTATAGATTCGACAGTAAAAATAAGCAAAAAGCGCCATAAATTTAGAAAGATTAATAGAGATAACGAATAAGCTGGATAGAAGCTATTCGGATGCTATATATATAATAATTGTTCAAATGCCAAATGTTTCAACGCTAATGCACAAGTTATATTTTTTACCGACTACCACTAAAATTGCGCTTGCGCAGTCTCTTTTACTCCCTATCCTCGATTACGCTGACGCCTGCTATCTTGACTTCACGGAGGACCAGCTAAATAAACTTGAGCGTCTTCAAAACTTCTGCATTAGGTTTATATTTGGCTTACGCAAGTATGACCATGTTTCTGAATTTCGTACAAAGCTCAAGTGGCTTCAAATACGTCTTCGTCGGAATGCTCATATATTGTCTCTCCTTTACAGTATTCTGTTCCATCCCAGTTCCCCGCGCTACCTTAAGGAACGTTTTGATTTCCTTCACACTTCAAATCCGCGGTCACTACGGTCATCACAGAACCTACTGTTGACAACGCCTGCTCATAGTACTTCCTTTTAGGATTCCTCCTTCACTGTCAAAGCTGTTCGACTATGGAACGCCTTACCTCTTTCAATTAAACGAGCTCCTTCTCTGAAGTCGTGTTAAGCAGTTCTATCTTGCACAATAGCTGCTACCTATGCTTAGTCTACTGTTAGTATTTATGTTCTCATATGTTATTTTGTATTTATCTATGTTTTATATAGGTTTATTTACTTGTATATTTTATGTTAAAGTATTTATTATGTATATTTTATTATTATGTTAGGTATGTATTTTATGTAATGACTTTGGTTTATGTAGGTATACTATATTTATTATAATGTTAATTAGATAAGAGTGGATGGATACGTTATGTATCTATCTACCAACTAAATTATCTTAGTAGCACCGTCAATATATATTTTTGTCTACATTCCTTAACTTGTGGGTTGTCTGGAAGAGATCGCTTTGACCGATAAGACCGCTCATTTTGACACTATTATTAATTTAGTGGTTATTTTAGTTTTTAATTATATGTGTATTTTGGTGTTATAGGTAATAAAGAGTTAATCTATTCTATTGTCTACATTTTTTAACAATTTTCATTTTCATTTGAGTGAACCAATATACTACCTACTAGATACATCTGCCGACATTTACACATCGGCCAAGTTTGTGTTAAGTATTTAAACATCTACCATTGCATATTTTCGGAATTGTTAGGGATATTTCCCTACGGGAATTTCAACAACTTCAAGATTTGAACGATGACAAAACAACTGGATAAAACCAATTCGGATTGTGATGTATTAAGTTTTTAAGGAAACAGCGAATGTAGAAAGACGTAATTGATAATATAATTCAATTCAAATCATTTATTAATCATTCAGACATAATTATCCATATTTGTTAGTAAAAATGCAAGCTCATAAAATGTTAGTAAGTAAATAATCAATTTGTTTAATTAAAAATGTCAAAATTAAATAATCAATAATGTCAATAAAATCAATACAATAATCAATATGTCAACAAATAATTTTATAATGTATGTACCTAGAGCAAAAAGGTACTTATATTTTATAATATATACTCTAACAACTCGAAGAGTTGCCGACGAGACGCCAATCTGTTAGACTCTAACAGTTAGAGCATCGGTGATGTTCCCATTCGGTAAGTTAGACGAAACTACGTGACATGCAACAGCCTTAACGAAAAGATTCCTATATTATTCCTTACCTTAATAATATGACATTAAAATTGTGATCATTAAAATAAATTAAATACAAATATGCCCAATGATCACAAACATAGATCCTGCCCCCTGTATGTAGGCAAAGAATACTAACTATTTCATGTAGGGTACCAGGAACTACGAGGACCATGGTCCCACAACACCCAGACACGAAACAAATGCTTGCGCTTATTTTTATTCTGAGCACAAAATTTTGTCCCGTCGCGGGAATCGAACCCGCAACCTCAATAGTGCATGTGATTTCAGCCAACCTGCCCAACCACTACAAAACAGAGGCTGAGTGAATAATAGGTATTATAACATGAAATAAGTTATGCTTAAATAACATGACACGATATATACCTAACGTTGATCTGGTCAAATAACCGAGGCTACAGGTATAGTTATATCAAACAATACTAACTATTACCAAAAAGATAAGTGTAACCACTATTCGGGGTACCCAAATAAATTAGTGTTACCATAATGTAATCTATATATATCTTATATAAAATTCTCGTGTCACAATGTTAGTTACCTTGCTCCTCCGAAACGGCTTTACTGATTTTTACCAAATTTTATATGCATATTCAGTAGGTCTGAGAATCGGCTACTATCTATTTTTCATACCCCTAAGTGATAAGGGTTGTTCTCTGACATTTTTTATTTATTTATATGGCAAAACAACGTTTGCCGGGTCAGCTAGTAAATATTTATAATAAGATTCTAGAATAACTGAAAGCCTAACCACATTCAAGATCCAGGATTGAGCTTTTAATGGCATATAGAGCAAACCTTTTACTCTATCAAACAATATTTGTAGAATATAGGTAGAGATAGATGACTCTCTCTCGCGGCGGGCGACACGAGCACTGGCCCGCAGGTCGGCCGCACGTGCTCCGTGAGGATGAGCGTCTGTACCGCTCGAACACCGGTCGAGTGTCTCGACTTATTCTCGTGAGTGTAGCCGGTTAGTAAATAATAATATGAATAATACCACAGAATACAAAAGGAACAGAAGCAACACACCCCAAAGAAATTTAAACAAATAGCGATTCTTGCTATGACGCAATAAAATTCAATTCAGCTCGCGTAGCGCTGCATACCTACCAGTCATATTAACCTACAGACAGTGGCGTAGCTAGGTAACCAAAGGCCCTGGGGCAAAAAATAAACAAGAGCCCTAACTAAACTATTTAAAATCGTTTGTTCTACTCCAGTTCGTACTCCAGATTCGTCATCAGAAACTTACGGGGAACTCCCCGCAAATTTCAAACAAAAATGTTCGAGACTTGTTTGGAATACCCATGTATTTTTTTCAAATAAGTAGCCATTATTAAAGTCGCGTTCCTGGAACTTGTTTTGGTTTTATTCCGAATGTGGGAGAAACTTTCACTAGTTCAATTTATAGTTTGTAAGTCAGAGTCTATGTGGCCCCCTGAGCTTGGGGGCACTGTCCCGTCTAGCCCTCCGGTAGCTACGCCACTGCCTACAGCGCGCACGCGGCACGTGTAACGTTAGGGTTGATACTTATGTTGTGATGAAATAATATTATAAATGCGACAGTTTGTGAGGATGGCTTGCTGGATGGAAAGAAAGAAACTTTAGTTTGATTTAGTCTCCGTTTTTATTAATAGTAGTTGGCGAATAAAAAAGTACCTGTTAGGTCTCAAGTAAAAATATTTAGATAATAAACACATAACAAAGCTATACCTGACCTAGTTAACCCTATCGTCACTTGTTTAAACAGATCTTGTTGCTGGTGTATGTTCTTGTAGCTATGTACTTGTAGCTTCGTACCTACAGTGCGGAGTGCTACAGACCTGATAATACTCACGCTAGTTTTAATAATAATAATAGAGGTAGATGAATTCATTTATATGATTATTTTGTATTATTCTATAGTAATATGTTAATAATATTTAATTCTGCATTACATATAATATTCGCTTGATGCTGATCATGTTTTTTTATTTATACGATCCTTTTATAGCCATGTCTGAAGCGAATAAATTAGTTTTGATTTTGATAATTACAGTTGAGAAATACACTTGTGTTGTTACAATGATACGCTTTCCTTCCTTTCCTTAATTTCCGCTGAATCCTATCCGTCTGGTTTTCCCTCAAATAAAAGATTTCTCGACTATCAATTTCTTGCTACCATGTCCCGTTACATTATCATCTCCTACGTACCATTACGTAACCTAATTCGAAAATGTATTTAAAATAACATACATTGCATTCTACTCCAAGAAACACGCAGCTTCACGGGCTTTATAGCTAGCGATGTAAATAAAATTGAACATAGATTCGATTAGAATAAGGCAAAAACATAAATATGTTTCGAGTAATTACATAATGAATGACAGACTCTTTTAGCGGTATCGATCTTTATATTGTTTTTTTTATTGTCTTTAATTTTCAAACTTCGAGTCGATTTGTTTAGCAGTCGTACTTAGTCGTAGCTTTAGTAGGCATATTTCTAGACAATCTAAAAAAATACTGATCAGTCAATATTTTGTATGTTTGTTTTAGAATAGAGATGGACCTATTTCATCAGTAATCGCGGAAGACCAGTAATGGCGGAAGCGATTGCGACATCTCAGATACTGAGCGCCATACTTTGTACACTTCTGATTACATTTTAATAACCAACCTAACCAAGTTTGATGAAAGTACCCACATACTTTTACTTCTAGTGGGTCTTATCTTTAGAGAAGATTTTTCTAAATATTTCAAACAAACATCATTTTTAAGGATTTTGATTGAACACAAATTACCTACTTGATAGTCGTATTTCATCATGATAAATTACCCAAAGACCAAAATATCTAAGAAACTCCACAAACCTTATAATCATTAGTTATCAAAGTACATATATACAATAGAATTGTTAATAAATAGAAGAAGCGAAGCCGCGAAGCGGTGACGAGCTTTCCTCCAGGAAAGCTCGTCACCGCTTCGCGGCTTCGCTTCATCAAGCACAAATCGAGTCGCATCGCTCCTTCCTATTTATAGGGACCATTTGTTTCCTACTCGGAAGCTATTGCGAATCTGCTGGCCTATCGAGAGGCTAGCGCGGAGGGGCAGAGGGAGGTCAACGGCCGACAGCGTTATGCAATGTCGTGATATAGACGTGATGGTGCAGTCGGCGTCGATATTATGTGTACATTTTAAGTATGGTGCAGTAATGATTTCAATAGCTACATTTTTGAGAGGAGATATTGTGAAACTATTAATTATGACATGGTCTTGGAACGTGCTCTCATTTATGACGCTGACAGTGCACGCCGGCCGTGCGTCGTCTTGTCTCCCCGTAAGCCCGTTGCCGTAGGTTAGGGCCAATACACGTTTTATACGAAGATTTGATTAATGTTCGCTCTCGCAACGATTGCAGGAGCTTCTCGACTTTATACCATAATAACGGAGAATTGACTCCGGATGATTCTCATCATTTGTTAAGTCTGTATTACAAAGATCATTGTTGTTTTATTGTTACTATCAACTTCCTATGATGTTTATTCATGATCTAACGAAACCAGCGTAACGTTTCGCCTATAATTATCGCCACGCATACACTATTTGGAAGTCATTATAAATAAATAATTGGAGTCTTACCAAACAGGCTTTATTGTTATTTTATCATTATGACGCTGTATCTTTTTGAACCTTTATATAACATCAAATTATAAGTAGAAAAAGCATTTTTAAATTTAGAATATTGTAATGTACCCTACATTAAAAAATAAATGTTAAGTCTAGTCTGTAGTGTAATAAGGCCCGGATATTTTTCTTTTTTTTTACATCTGACTGGGCCAGCGTTTGTCCACGATCTCACCTGATGGGAAGCGACGATGTGGTCGAAGATGTAGCACGCTTACCCAGTAAGTACTTGTTCACTCTTGATAAAGTATTGATTTCATAACTGACGTAAAGCTTGTACAGAAATGTGTATTGCTTTGTTACATAAAACCATAAAACCAAAGAACATCTTGTCCGCTTCAAATCATTGACACGGAAAGACATAAGTTCATACTTATGTAATAAAAAGTTACATATTACTATTTTGCACTTATATCCGTATGTTTTTTTTTTAAATCAATTAATATCTTCGCTTATTTCAAAAGCACAATATAACTTAAAAGAATACTTTGATGTCTAGTATAATAATAAACGAAAACCTAGGTTAATAGTAAATAGCTAGATACGCCTTTAAGTAAGGATATTTTATATGATACCTAAATTTAGAAATAAGTATATTTCCGTTTAAGTGTAATTTTTTTTTCTTTTTGTTCAACTTTATATTGTACGCCCAAAATGCATAAGCTGTTGAAACATTTGTAAATATTTAAGACCTATTTTTATGTAGTCCAGTACTGCACTACAATGGCAATCAATCGTGAAATGTAGAAAAATAGAAGGCCTTTGCCCTGCAGTGGGACGAGTTAGGCTCCATATAATATTTTTATGTACCTACACAGTTATACAATAAAACATTCTGATTCTGATATGGTTTGACAATTTAGACACATAATTCACCGGCTCGTTGGTCTAGGGGTATGATTTTCGCTTAGGGTGCGAGAGGTCCCGGGTTCAAATCCCGGACGAGCCCATGTCTCTTTTTGTTCTATCAAATATTATTTTGAAAAGCGTGCGTTGCTTATATCGTTTATTAATTTAATTTAAATAAATACACATAGGTTTTTGACTTATTAAAAAAAATACTATGTCTCGTTATGATGAACCCTGCTCATCAAGTGATTGTATGCGGGTTAAAATTCCAGACGAGTCAAATCTTTTTTTGTGCTCATATAATATAATGTATACCTACTATAACATTTTAAAGTGCTCTGTTATTTGAAATAAATAGTCATAATATACAGTATACTGTGACTTCCATAAACAAAATCTACCAGTAAAACTGGAACATAGTAACGCTTGCGCACTATTGCTTGGCGACAGAATAAGTGGCAAAGCTGTGGTAAAGTTTGTATGATATTTTTTATTTTAGTTCTATTCAATCAAAACTTGGTGAAATGAAATGATATTTATTTGTAAGAACGGTCATAATAAAGTTAACAAATCTTTTAGAGTTCTGCGTGTCTCACCATTTCTGGCATACAATTTTTTAGTAATATTACATTACTTAAATTAAATTGAAATAAAATGTCCCATGCATATAATTACTACAGAAAATGCCAAAGATTTATGAAAAAAAAACGTAAACATTAAACATCAAATTCATTAATTATTTACACGCACAATACGTCAAATATAAAATATATACAATAATATGTCGATAATGGTACAAATAAACTTTAAAATAAGTAATAAAACATATATTATTTTATTTTTTCAAGACTACCCTTAACAGGGGTGCAAAGGAGTTCTAAAGTTTGTATGTATGTTTTTAATTTTTGTTCGATTCACTCAAAACTCGGTTCAAATATGTAATATAATACAATACATAATGTATTATGTAAGATATAAAAAAATGTAATATATAATATATAAAACAAGTTTCGCCGCTCGCCTGGTAGCAAGCGCAACGCCTGACCACAACAAACAAACTTAATACCATCAAAATCACTGCATAGCGCTACACCCCGGGACATCATATATGTATTAAGTCTCATATGCCCAGTAATTTTGCTGGCCACAATGCCTTTCAAACCAGAACACAGTAATGCTTGCGCACTACTGCTTGGCGGCAGTATAACTGGCAAAGCTGTGGTACCTACCCAGACGGCCTGCCGCATACGAGGGACCTAACTCGGTTTAAATCCTAATCCTAGTAATATTATAAATGCGAAAGTTTATGTGTATGATGTTTTCATGAACTCAAATCTCGGTACAAATAAACTACAAAATATATAGCAAAAAACGTTTTTTTTTTCTAAACTACCTCTTTAAGGGGTGCAAATGAGTTCTAAAGTTTTTATGGAAAATTTTATTTTCATGGTTCGATTCACTAAAAACTCGGTTTAAATAAACTATAAAGTAAATAATGAATCATATATTTTTTTATTTTTACAAAATTACCACTAGGGGGTATTTCTAAACTTTATATGGATTTTTTTTCCACGGTTCGAAAAAAATAGAGAGTTAAGACGCCAATGTCGTAAGTAATAATGCAATACACCGTCGTCGTTTTCATAATAATCGGTGATGGGGCATGCCTGTTTAGGCAATTTCGTATATTTTATACGAAATTGCCTAAACAGGTAAACAAAATACGAGAACACATTGTCGAACACGTGGTTTTAACATTTGAAGCGAATTCGCAAATACATAATCATGATAGATTCGGAAATAATCATAACAGCGCAGCCGAGCAGCCGACTACTTTTCTTACTTGCGACACATCAATCTCCACGCGGGCGAAGCCGCGGGGCGCAGCTAGTATAAAATATATCCTATAAGCTGACCGGCAAGGAAAATGTTATTTATTTTTTGATCGCTCTCGTTAAATACCACCCATCCTTAGTACCTAAGCGAAGAGACGGTTTGATTAATTCGCCCGCCAGCAATTCTAGGGCGGCCAGGTACGTCTTAGGTCATTTACTGACCTAAGTAAAACTTTCTACTTTTTTCAATTTCTGCCGGTTTATAGAGCGCTAGATGGCTAATGGTAGAGATTATCTGGTTATGTTCAAATCTAGAGTGAACAAGTATTTGCTGGATAAGCGTGCTACATCTTTGACCACATCGTCACTTCCTATCAGGTGCGATTGTGGTAAACTGTTCTAAAAAAATGTATAGGTATATATATAAATAAGTGCTGACTGAGTATTATCTACCTGGGCTTTTGCAATTGATGCGAAAGAAATTTGAATGTATACATTCAATAAAAGATTCCTTACCTACTAGTACTCGAGTAGTTCGAATTAAAAATTATGTACTTAATGGTAAAAGTAGGCATCTACTTCGGACTATTCAAAATAACTGCAAAACATCGTCCCGGGCTGTGTATTGAACTATGGCAGTCCTACCTGAAGCACTTAGCAAAAGTAGCGAGATCGAGGAAAATATTGTTCATGCCTTCAGTAAACTTAGAGCAGTTGCAGATATCAAGTTAGTCATGCAAATCGATATGGCTTATAAGAATACTCTATCAGATACATAGAACTATGAATTATTTTGTGATATAGAAATTGCATCAAATAGCACTGCTTTGTTAGGCGAGGAGGGAAGTAAGGGTATTTAATGAACTACGATCCTTTGTTTACAATTGTAACGTAGAATAAAAAAACTGCATCACATTCAATTGCTGGTTTATTATCAACATTACAAATCACTATTATCCAAAAATCACAGAAAGATATATCCGTATTTGCTCAGACCTTCCGAATGTTACCCTTGTCGGTGATCGAATGTCCAAACTACCCGTTGTCTAATTTCTTTTTGAACATGACAGCGCAATCCTTGGAGAGGCAATAATGTTGCAAGTCTATTAAATACAGTGTTGCCCGATGATGAAACGCATATTGTACGATATTTTGTAACACAATACTTCAGAAACTCAGCCTACGTACTCAATTTTTCATAAGCTAAATTTTGGAAGAAATATTTCGCACAGTTGGTTAGGCCATTGTGGGTTAGGTGGATAAGTCATTTACAGGAGTACCTATAGATACTTGAACCTGTTCATTGTGTCACATTGTACCGAATTGGGACTACTAAACACAAATATTTAGAACTGTCAACGGGATACAAATTGGGATACCTACCTTTTTTTTTTCGCGTGGCAATTGGGATCGTTTGAGATGAACTCTCGATTAGCATAGACCTTGTTTAACAAAATGGTGGGGAATATTAGAATAAATATTTACTGGAGTATATAATATTATTATCTGCTGAAGAATGCTGAAATGTTCCTCCCAATTAAGCTCAGTTTTGATTAATAAAACTTGGGAAACGTTTCGTTGATCAAAACTGAGCTTGATTGGAAGGAACGATTTGAATATGGAATGGATACAACATTTATACATAGATGAATTAATTAATACGTTACGTTAGTACTATTAGGTATTCTGTGACTAAGTACGTTCTATATTTTTTTTTTTTACAAAATTTAGGCCTACGTTTGACCACTATCTCGCCTGATGTTAAGCGACGATGTGGCCGAAGATGGAGCACGTAGATCTAGAAGATACCTATTCACTCTGGCCTTGAAGATACCCAGATTGTAGATATTTTATTTCATATTTGATAGAAAAGACATGGGTCATTTATGAATTTGACAGACTGTCAAATTATTGTACCATTTTTGTATAATTAATAATTATGGCTTTTTTAAATTAGCCAGTGTTGAGAATTATAATAGAACGTTTCAAATAATATGTTTTAAGTAGTATATAGGGTCGGCTGCCTGCCGGACCCCCCTCCTCCATCCATACCTCCCCTAGTGCTTCAGCACAGTGGTGGAACTTTACACAAAGCCTTCTCTGTAGAAACTTCTTTGGAGAACATGAACAGCAATGTTACACCATTGAGCTATTATTACTACGTACTAATAATAGCTCAATGTGTTACACTATTTTGTTTTATTTGACAGCCTACGTGGTGTAGTGGTTGGGCAGGTTGTCTTAAATCATTGAGGTTGTTGGTTCGATTCCCGTGACGGGACAAATATTTGTGCACAGAAAATAAAATGGCAAGCATTTGTTACTTCTTTTGGGCCTTCTCTGATACTGAGAGTATGGACCATGTGCTTATATGGTAGCGCTATCTATATTTGATGGTTCGGAGTATTGATTCCAATAATAAAACAGTTTATCTTCGACACGACCGTTTAATAGATCAATCTAGTCAATACTAATTAATTATTGTAGGCACAGTACATCCCCCTTTATTTATTTTTTAAACATGATTATACAAGGGGTAACCAAAAACGATTACAACACAAGGTTACACAAAGGTAAAGTTACCTATTGATTACACATTGATATTTTATATGCTTATTATTATGACGAGTTACGCGCACTTTTCAATTGATTATATTTTGGCACTTCACAACACAACACTTATTATATTATAGCTCGTTGAGGGGGACCGCTGTTTGAGCTTCGCTCCCCTCTCTGCATGTCCACCATTGGTAGGTCTTGTAGCTCTCGTCTCATATAACGTGCATAATGTACCTTGCAGCGTGTCCACATTATATATAACATTATATATATTTTATATATACATTCTATAGTATGCATTTACGAAGCAAAGCGGACGACAGGTTTGATAGTACGTCCGAATCTCGATACTCTAGGCTCATTGTTTATAGCTGCAGTCGCCTTATTTGGCGTGCTCGGGCCTTCTTCGTTCGTAAGTGCAAAGGCCGGCTTCAGTCTATCAATACTAACTACTTTCTCTGTGTCTGCCTGCAATATTTTAAAATATTTGTCTGTCTTCTCGATAACTTTTAAAGGGCCCATATATGGTTGCGTTAACGGTTTTGTGACCTTGTCAACGCGCACAAATACGTGTGTGCAGTCTGTCAAATCGGGATGGACAAATATTTTTCCTTGTGCATTTTTTTTCTTGGCACGGAAGCTAAGTTCGCTATCATTCTACGCAGTTCCTGTACAAACATTATATTGTCGGAAGTTACTTGCTTTAACGGCTCAAAGAAATCTCCAGGCAATCTTAGTGCTTCTCCGTATACCATCTCTGCTGCACTGATCTCAGTATCATCTCTAAGACTTGCTCGTAATCCGAGTAGGACGGATGGTAACTCTGCAACCCATTGATCTGTTTTCCCTCTACACATGAGTGCGGTCTTAAGCGAGCGGTGCCATCTTTCTACGAGTCCATTTGACTGTGGGTGGTACGCTGTCGTTCTGAATTTTTTTATACCCATTCTTTTCGCTAAATGACTGAACAGATGAGACAAAAATGTAGGTCCTTGATCCGTTGTCAGGTTTAAAGGACATCCAAATCTTGCAATCCATCCACAGTAAATGACGTCGGCAACAGTCTCAGCAGTTATATCTTTAACAGGGTACGCTTCAGGCCATCCAGTTTTTCTGTCCACCATAGTCACGAGATACCGATAACCATCACAGTATTTCAATGGTCCTACTATATCCATATGCAGGTGTTCGAAGCGATCGCTGTGTACAAAATATCCATGCGATGATATTGTGTGTCGATGGATTTTCGATTTTTGGCAATTTATACATTGTTTAGTCCATTGAGAAACATCTTTATTCATTCCATTCCAAATGTATCGCTCTTGCATCATCTTTCGTGTCGTGCGAGCATTTGAATTGCATGATGAAGTCTAAGTGTCGAATTCGTCTTGGTGTATCGTTCTTGCCTGTGTTTTTCTGCAATTAGTATACTATCGGTTTATGATCGGTGTATATAGTAAGCGGTCTACCTTCAATTAAAGGACGAAAGTGCTTCACGGCTAGGTAGATCGCCAGCAACTCTCTGTCATATGTAGAATACCGCTGTTGTGCCTCACTCAATTTATTTGAGAAAAATCCCAAAGGCTTCCACGTGTCACCTTCTCTTTGTTGCAACACGGCGCCTGCGCAGGTGTTAGAGCAGTCTTTCATAAGGGCGATCGGTGCGTCAGTTGATGGAAATGCCAACGTAATTGCACTTTGTAGGCTTTGTTTACATTGGTCAAATGGTCAAATGCTTCAATAGTCTCATCGGTCCATGGAATTAAGCTTTTATCCTTCTTTTTGGCATTATGAAGAAACACATTTAACTTCGCGTGGATTTCGGCTGCTTTAGGTAGGTGGCGTCTGTAAAAGTTAAGCATTCCAAGGAAACGGCGTAGTTCATCAACTGTCTTCGGCCGTGGAAACTCCTCGATCGTTTAATAGATCAATCTAGTCAATACTAATTAATTATTGTAGGCACAACCATAATCCGCCGAGCTGGCCCAGTGAGGGTTGGTGGATGTCACAAGCCAATTTTTGTAACGAATTCTGGACATACCGGTTTCCCACGATGTTTTCCTTCACCGTTTTATAGAGCGAGTGTTAGATCCGCACATAAGAAAGTCAATGGTGTGGGGCCAGCGTATTTTGAACTCGTGTGCGTCAGATCGAAACTCGCACGTTCTCTCGCTGAGCCACATTCGCGATACTTCTGACAAATGTTCGTCATCTGTGCTTTTTGACAAATGGCGCCTCTGCGTCCTCGGCCAGACCCATCATGAAATTTATATATTTAAAGCTAAGCGAAGTATTTGCAATGCAGATATGCTCTAGAAAAGTGTTGATGCCCTGCGACTTGACTGGCTTAGGCAGTTGTACCCATTATCTAGGCATACGGGCACTGTCCCAAGTCTAGAGCTGCTATGACCAAACCCGGAAAACCTAATAAAATGGTTTTGTTAAAGAAAAGACCGATAGAAAAAGAGACCGAGTCTTGTGATTGTTTAATTACAAAAATAATATTGAGATCTCATCTGGCAACAACTTTTCTAGATAATTCTATTGAATCTTTAGAACATTAACGAATTAAAAATTATGACTAATCTTTTCAGAAATTACTTAATTTATATAACTTTTTGTCAAAGGTTAAAAGATATTTATTAAAAATGCACAGAAAAATGCGTTTTTAAATGACACATAATACAAATCAATTAAAATACGTTAAAAATTGTAACTGTTGTTAGGGATAGTAGGAGTAGAATTGTAACTGTTGTTAGGGATAGTAGGAGTAGAATTCCTAGCCACATTTAGTACGTATTCACTTACGTTACTAGTAAGTACATACATACACTAATCCTATTCTTTCACATAAATTCCTACTGACAGGTTGCGCAGTCCTTGAATCATAAATACATTACGTCATAATATATAATACTTATGTCGATGATGTTACTTTACTCAGGCATTACTGTGTTCCGGTTTGAAGGGTATTGTAGCCAGCGAAATTACTGAGCATAGATTTCTCGGGGTGATGAGTGCAATGCAGTGCTACGCAGTACTTTTTATGGTATTAAAGGTTCTGGGTGGCACTGTAATTGTTATGTGCAGGCGTGGCGCTTACCATCAAGCGAATGACTTGGTCGTTTCATCACTCAGTAAAATAAAAAAAATCTTAAAAAAAAACTGTAGTGCAATTGAAATCTTGCCGCTAATCAAACTTTCAGCTACACAACTGAACCATCGACGTGAGGTAGCTCTCAATGAATCCGAAAAATCGGAATTATAATTATTGTAAAAGTAACTGTGCCCGCGGTTTCACCCGTGCGAGAAATCCAGTTTATTCTGAAATTCACAATTTCTCCGCCAGGTTTTAAAATGTTTCATTGAATAAAAACCTAATCATGACACTTACAAACATTTAAAAAAACATGCCAAATCTCAAGTGATGCGCTTACCAACGAACAGCATTTTAATTTTATTTATATAAGATTAGGAGTGAAATGAAAATCACAGAACTTTTTAAACTTAGCGTTAGGTACCTATAGCACAAAAGAGACTTACTGCTTACTGCCTACTGCCGCACGCTTTGTGTTCGCACATTTATTTATTAATCTACCGCCGTTTGGCATATTCCTCCTAATTGTATTTAAGATTTAAATTGTAATGGTCTGTTCTAAAGCTTACATAAATTATAATTGTATCTGTTGTAATTATTTTATTAATCATGTTTAAATATTTTAACCCCCATGTTTTTAAGTTGGAATTAAATAAATAATAATTTACTTAATTACAATAGGGAACAATATAATATATTGTTTTGTACTACTAGGTTAACCTTACACTAGTATTTGTACAATTTTTCCAATTATTCTGAGTAGGTAATAAAGATATTTTGATTTTAAACTAATTCAATTCATTTATTGACCAAATTATAACAATGCACATTATATTAGGCGTGTCATTATTATACAAAAACTTATGATAACCTGCAATGGTTGTCTGTGTTGATCTGACCCTGTAATGTTGAGCTCCCGAGATGTAATACATGCCTGTGGAGCGCTGCACATTGCGCCCGTGACTTCGTGAGTGTGGCTTCGATTTAGTTATATCGCGATTTATGGATTTAGGTTTTGTTGCCTTGACCGTGGGTTAATTAGGGACTGACACGGCAGATAAATAGTTCATAATATCAACATTTATAAAGTATAGTACATTGTCACCATTAAATCAACAGTTTCCTATGGCAACGGTTTACTAGTTCATTGGTTCACGAGATCAATACTTTCGTATGTCAACGAACTATATCAATAGTTTATAAAAATAGCAACTCATTAGATCAAGATTTCAAAATATACCAGTAAGTGTACCAGGCGATTACAACTTTAAATAATTATTTGAAAGGAGTTTTTAGTAGAAAACGGTTCTCCGTTTTATACTTTTACGTTTTTTTTACGTTTCTTAAAATCTTTTATGAGTGAAAAAGAGTGCATAACACATAAGAAGAAATAAAACAAAAAAAAAACATAGAATAATTGAGATTGTATTCGATTATTACCACTTGATTGTATGTTAGGTAATTTGAATAATATATTATTTGCTTTTCCATAAATAAATACTTTACGTAGACATAGGTAAAATCTCTTATTATAACTAAATTATTAAATTTTTGTAATCGCCAGTAATTGTAAAAAAAATCTTAATCTATTGATATCTATATCAATACGAGATCAACACTTCTTATGTCAATAAATGACTATTAATATAGTAAGCTTTGCTATAACTGTTGATATTATGAATGTTGTTATTGTGAATTTTTAATCTGTCGTATCAGTCCCGGCTAATTACCCTTTCCAGGATAATTATTAAATTATTATTAAATCCAGTGAGAATTTTTATTCACCTTTTAGTATTGCTTTTCTGAGATATAATTTTGTTTGTGGCTATTGAGCCACAAATGAAATCACAGATTAATAATTAAGATTCTATTCAGAAAATGATTTGAAGTTAAAATAAATATGACCTGGGTCAATTTACGGGGCTAACTTAGAAGCTTAAAAACAAAGGCAATATTGTAAACGATAGGTCCATGATCGAACAAAAACTCGTGAGAAGTTCGCACATGTTAAAGCTGACATGGTTTAAAATGCAAGCCGCCCGCCCTAGCAGGCGGCGGCGGGCGGCGGCGGGCGGCAGCGAACGGCGGGCGGCGTGTGCTCGATGGCCCATGAGTACTCCAGTGAATTGCACGATGGGTTGAAAAAATACAATTTTGAGTAAGTTCGTATAAATATGTAGATTTTGGCCTCTATAATAGGATTCCCTCTATCTAGGGAACCAAGAACTATGAGGACCTAGACACGACACAAATACTCGCGCTTGTTATTTGTAAAATATACAACATTTGTAGCGGTAATCAAACTCGCGACCTTCGTGGTGTATGAGATGAGTCGATCTGTCCAACCACTACACCATAGATGCTTATGTTGTATCCCAGACAAAGATTTCGTCGACGATGAGAGTGTAAGACAAAGCAATGCTTACAATCGTTAATAATTTATCTCAGGTCAAGAATTTAGGATGTTTCTACACCTTAAGTACAACAACATGTTTTCGCAGCTGCGGCGCACACGCGTGTACTATCCGCGAGTTTAATACCGTAGTAATGAGCCCAAATTGATAAGATACGGCTATGACAGATCTAGTCGAAAACAACAAGTGGACCAGCCACTTGAATAATGTATTTATAGATTAGTGAGCAAGCTATTGTGTAGGTACCTAACCTAAGCCGCTGTTAGCATAAGATCATGTCAAGACAGACTAGTTAGATACTTTAGTTTAAAGTTATGGGATAACTTGATATTATTTCCAAACTTAACCTTTCCCACAATGCTTGAAGACAAAAGTCTTTAATCAGTGCGTAGTACCCGTAATGACATACGGAGCCGAAACGTGGACACTGACTGTGAGACTGGTTCATAAGTTTAAAGTCGCTCAGCGAGCTATGTAGCGAGCTATGCTCGGGGTTTCTCTGAAGGATCGAATCCGCAACGAGGTGATCCGACAGAGAACCAAAGTAACCGACATAGCTCTCCGAATAAGTAAGCTGAAGTGGCAATGGGCCGGTCACATACGTCGAAGAACCGATAACCGATGAAGTAAACGAGTTCTACAGTGGAGACCACGTTTAGGCAAACGTAGTGTAGGACGCCCTCCGGCCAGATGGAGCGACGACCTGCGTAAAGTGGCTGGCAGTAATTACATGCGAAGAGCCGAGGGTCGGGCTCAGTGGCGTGCATTGGGAGAGGCCTATGTCCAGCAGTGGGCTCGTATGGGCTGATGATGATGATTTCCAAACTTATTGTATATATTAGTTGTTATAAGTATTTCCACCACTGAATTACGAACGTTTTATAACAAACATATATATTATATTTATAATAGAAAGATGTAAATTTTTGAAATTATTGTTAACCATTAGGCTAAATTAATATATAATATTTTTTTAATTATTTTATTTGTGTTACTAAATATAATTGCAGACTTGGTCTTTGAGGAACCATCAGAAGTCCCAACTCGGGGTTTGCCAGCGAGCCATGGAACACAGTATCTTGGGAGTCAGACTTTCAGACCGCACTCCCTGAAGTGGAACTGGGCCGGACACGTTTGCCGTATGTCAGACGAATTTTGGGCGAAAGTTACCACCGACTGGGTCCCCCAAAATCACAAAAGAGGTCGCGGCAGGCCCAGAAAAAGATGGCGGGACGAACTTGAGTCCTACTGGAATGATTGGCCTGTTAGAGCCCTAAACCGCGAAGATTGGAAGGAGGGAAGAGAGACCTTTGCCCTGCAGTGGGACATTAATGGCTTATAATAATAATAATACGAAAAAAAAATCGAACATAATGGGAAGAAACTAACTATTAAGAGACAGACTAAACAGCCTAGTTTAAAAGGGTCTCACAAGTTGACTGAGAGAAATAAATGAATTAGAATTTTTAAACAATGCATTTTTTCGTTGTTACAAACAACTAAAGGGGAATACCGCCTGGAAAAAGGTTCATCCTATGATCGTATATTCATATCACCAGTTTCGCACTCGATAGGATTTTTGAGATAGTAAATCGTTTTTTTGAAATAGAAATATTCGTATTTTTATTTCACCACTGTTTTACTAGCAAAATAAATATACGTATAAAGAAATGCCTAGCATTTCTAACACCGGAAATAAAGAGTAAGAAGGCATTTTATAGGATAGGAAACAATAGCATCGCACCCATAACGCAATAAAAACCATGCAATACTACATATTTATGTATAATACATGAAAGTAAAGAGAATGCTCGAGTAACTCTTGCACGTATCTTTGGTTATTGCTAACTCACTGTTAGATTTCGCTATACATTGCTCGTTAACAGAGAAACATCGGAGTTTCCCATAGAATATATTGCCTTCGATGGAAGCCGTTTCGGAAGGTATATGGTGCTGCGGAAAGAGACAGCCAGTGTTTGCGTATGGGGCGCGAGTGAGACACAAGATCGGTTAGTGCAGGTTCAATGATCGACTCTTGCGCAGTTTGTTGAACTACAATTATTGCTTTGGAAAACTGTTAGGGCTGCAGAATGTAATTATTTTATTTCCACTTTGTAGTTATATTATTTTACTTGTTGGCCTACAATACAATACTTTAATAAAACATAAATCAATATAAATTAAAATGACTAAATGTACTCTCGCACTGACTTGCAAACGCCCTTACAGGGCTCATGTACCAACCTAACATATAATTTAAGACCTACATGATAAATTAATGTACATGAATACAATTAATAAATGAATAAATAAATAATACTTTATTAAATACCAAACACACAGGAAAAACAATAGTCAACAATATGGGCGGCCTTATCGCTATGCGCAATTTCTTACAGGCAAACCTTTGGATGGACAGGAATTTTAGTAGAAATATTGTGGTCAGTGTGGTGTACTTATAAAACTCCAATTATACGTAAATATGATATACTATTAAAGATAAAACAGATATAAATAAATTAAATACCTAATAAAAATAAATAACATAAAAATAATACATAGATACAATATATATATTTATATATACATAATTATTAATTACATTAATTAATATTACAATATCTTGAACCAATCATACTTACTCCATAGTAAAATGGCATATATAATACCTATATGCCTTTCCTTGACCTGCGATGATATTACAAAATGTAACTGCAATTGTATACCAAACAATATGAAACAGCAGGTACAAGAAATAGTTAGCTCACAAACTAAAGTAGGTACAATGGGTGGACTCATCGTTTAATTAAAGCGAACTCTTCCAGTTCTAATCAGTTAGGTTTTCTTCTATTCTGTTATTTTAGCGGCGGCGTAACCTAAGTAGAAATATTTAATAAACCGTAAAATGTCCATTACCAAATACTGGCACGATGAGGAGCTGAGCAAACTTGACCATTCCTATTATAACCCAGTTTAAATTCGTGTGAACTTAGCGCCAACCCTACGCGCAGTCTCCAAAAGAAAGCGCGCATCTCTTTTTCTCTCTTAGCGTTAGAGCGAGACGGTGCGTTCACGGAAGAAAGCACAGCAGAGTTATGTAACCTGTTACTTTATCGGCAATCAGTGTACCTACTCGCAACTCGCAATTGTCAATTCAATACCTTCAAAGTTGTATACCTTACCTATTTGTATGTACTTTTCCGGGAGCTTTTATGTTCTAACAACCTAGCAATTAGAAGTCTACTATACTTTTGCGGTCTAACCTTACCTAATTGTGTGGCCTTTGAAATTCCGTTGTCATTCAATAACGGCGTGGTGCACTGAATAATCCGCGTTGAACCTAATGAATCTCATCCTCTTTTAATTGTTTCCGCGCGTAGTGGGTAAGACAGGAAAACTGATGCCATTGAGCTATTACCACAGAGTACAAAGGGACAGAAGCATCACTCCGAAAAAGAAATTTAAACAAATAGCGACTCTTGCTATGACGCAATAAAATTCAATTCAGCTCGCGTAGCGCTACATACCTACCAGTCATATTAACCTACAGAGCGCCTCTCTTTCTATCGCATAGCTCTTATCTCTTCTGACGCGGCACGTATAATGACGCGCGACCCGCCGTCGGTGTCCGGCTATGTACTTGTAGCTTCGTACCTTCAGTGCGGAGTGCGCTAGGCCTGATATTACACAAGTTTTTACACGCCGTGGCTTGTAAAAGATAAATATCCCGGCGCGCCGGGAAAAATACATAATTATCTTTCGAATCACCTTGTCAGTAAATTCGATGGGTGAGGAATGCTTAAGAAATATCATATCTATATTTCAAAATCTATGCCAAGCCACATTTGACATCCTACATAATCTGTTAGTACCCTTTTAGGTACAAATATAGGACGTACAATCGATGCTATGTTTATTAACACGATAATAGCCATAGACGCGTAAGCTGCTTATGCTGCGATCCGATCCGATGCACCGGAGTTCAAATCCCGCGCTGTCCCCGCACCAATGGCTTACTTAAATTGTTTGCGGAACAATCTCACTAAAAACGGGAAAGGAAAACATCTTGAGTCTATAGGTAAGGCATGTTCTAAAATTATAAAGTTTACGAGTATTTGACATCCACTAAATAACATCGGGCCATATGATAGCGTGGATTACGAGCGATATACCATAATATTTTATTATGGTCTCTAGGCCTATAAACCAAGGTATGGTTTTTCGCCTTAGTGCTAAAAAGCTCTGTAAATATGATTTTCCTAAGAGATTGGTATATCAATGAAGTTCTAAAGTAAGATGAAATGGAAGACTTTAAAGTTTGTACGGTTTTTTTCAGTGTTTGCTTTATTCCGTGGTTGAATTCACTCGCAACTCAGAACAAATAAACTTTAACATACATTTTAAAACACGTGTCTTTTATTTTTTCGAAACTACCCCTAAAGAAAGCGTAAGGGCGTTTTAAAGTTTGTATGGTTTTTTTTAATTTTAGTTTTATTCATTCAAATTCGGTACAAATAAACTTTAAACTAAATAATGAAACACGTATTATTTACGTTTTCAATACTACCCCTAGGAAGGGTGCATGAGAGTTTTAAAGTTTGTACGGTTTTTTCAGTGTATGCTTTATTCCGTGGTTCGATTCACTCACAACTCAGAACAAATAAACTTTAACATAAATTTTGAAAACATGTTCTTTTTTAGCTACGCATAAAAATGTAAGGGTGTTTTAAAGTTTGTATGTTTTTTTTTAATTTTAGTTTTATTCATTCAAATTCGGTACAAATAAACTTTAATAATTAACTAGGCATTTTTTATTTTTTCAATACTACCCCTAGCGGGTGTGCAATAAAGTTCTAAACTTTGTACTGAAAATTTTATTGCTTGGTTCAATTCACTCAAAACTTGGTTAAAATCCTAATCATAATATAGTATCATATAATATAAAACGTATTATGTAATATATAATATAATACATAATGTACCTAATATATAATAAACAAAAAATTTTTTTCGCCGCTCGCTTGATGGCTAGCACAACGCTTCACCAGAACAATTATTGCAGTGCCATCCAGAACCTGAATACCATAAAAAGCAATGCGTACCGTAGAGACATCAGATATTAAGTCTCATATGCCCAGTGATTTAACTGGCTACAATGTCCTTCAAACTGGAACATAGTAACGCTTGCGCACGTATGATATATTTTTATTTTAGGTTGGTTCAATCAAAACTTGGTACAAATTAACTTTAAAATAAGTAATAAAACATATTTTTTATACCTACTTACCTTTAGGAAGTGTGCAAAGAAGTTATAAAGTTTGTATGTATTTCATTTTAGTTCGATTCACTCAAAACTCGGTTCCAAAATGTAATATAATACATAATGTAAAAAATAATGTAATATATAATATAATACATAATGTAATATATAAAAAAAAATTCGCCGCTCGCCTGATGGCAAGCACAACGCCTGACCACAATAAACAAACTTAATACCATTAAGATCACTGCGGAGAGCTGCACCCCGAGACATCATATATTAAGTCTCATATACCCAGTAATTTTGCTGGCCACAATGCCTTTTAAACCAGAACGCTTGCGCACTACTACTTGGTGGCAGAATAACTGGCAAAGCTGTGGTACCTACCCAGACGGCCTGCCGCACACGAGTGACCTTTCTCAGTTTAAATCCTAATCCTAATAATATAAATAATATAAATGCAAAAGTTTATGTGTATGATGTTTTCATTCACTCATATCTCAGTACAAATAAACTGCAAAATAAATAGTAAAATACTTTTTTTTCTAAACTACCTCTGTAAGGGGTGCAAATGAGTTCTAAAGTTTTTATGGAAAATTGTATTTCTTGGTTCGATTTAATTTTATTTCACTAACACCTCGGCTTAAATAAACTGTAAAGTAAATAATGAATTATGTATTTTATATTTTACAAAATTACCATTAGGTAGGAGGTGTGCAATAGAGTTCCAAACTTTATATGGAAAATAGTATTCCATGGTTCGAAAAAATAGACAATCGGTGATGGGGCATGCCTGTTTAGGCAATTTCGTATATTTTATACGGCAACCCATGTTTGGCACGGGAAATACGAGAACAAATCGTCGAACATGTGCTTAACATTTGAAGCGAGTTCGCAAATACAGAATCATGATAGATTCGGAAATAATCATACGCAGCGCAGCCGAGCAGCCGACTACTTTTCTTACTTGCGACACATCAATTTCCACGCGGGCGAAGCCGCGGGGCGCAGCTAGTTTGTTATATTTTCCTGGTTCCTAAGGTTTAGGGAATCCTTACGTTCCCGCTGCTGGGACACGGGCCTTTTATCATAGAGACAGTATGGGTCATTATCCGCCACGCTAGCCAATTGCGAGTTGGCGGATGTCACATGTCCTTGAATTCTTGGAATGCAGGTTTGCTCTCGATGTTTTCCTTCACTGTTTTAGAGCGAGTGTTAAATCCGCACATAACTTCTTAAAGTCAGTGGTGCGGGGCCAGCGGGATCTCAGGTGTCTCGGATCGAAAGCCGCGCGTGCTCTCACTGAGCCACACTCGCTATTATTTATTTATTTCACTAGAATGTCACCAATTTCGCGCAGGAAGCTTTTTTGTGCCGAAAAATTGCGACACAATAATATGCTATCAATTATCATCAAGTTCGCGGGTTCACGCAGTTTTATAAAGATATGTTTATCAGGTGACGTGAATAATGTATCACCAATGTATCACAGTTGGCACTTAGCAACATATGGCAATAGCTGTGTTACATAATTTCTGGATTGGAGAGAATTGTGTGTACAATATGTTTACAAAAATGTTTATTCTCATTTTCTCTAGTTTGTTTAAAAATTGTGAAGCATGTGTATACAAAACGTATTTGGTGAGGATAGATGATAACGCAACGTAAGAATTCAGTCCATATCATGACATATTCGATGGTCCATATAATGAACGTTTTGTTGACTGACGCTCTTGACTCGGAAATCATAATCATCATCATCATTTCAGCCCGTGTCCACCCACTGCTGGGTATAGGCCTCCTTTCCTTTTCTGACTTGGAAAACTAATAAAAAAATGGTGACGTTTGAGAAGATCGCTTCAGATCGGGAAATACATAAATTATAATGCTCTGATAGGGCTTGAGGAGATTCAAAGGGAGCTCTTCATAATACCCGATTCATTTGAGCCAAAAGGTCGTGAGTCTAGAATCTAGTGATAACAGTGCCATAAGGACGTTTTGGGACGGAACGGAAGGGGGTAAAACTACCCATCTCTCCGTTTACACTTCGGTTCCGAGCATGCAATGTAAGTTGAACACTTCTTTGTATAATTGTTAAATATTTGTGCAAATAAAGTAATATTTAATAACAATATTAGTACCGTTTAATTAGTTTATGTGATTATTGGATTTATTAATAATAATAATAATTACGAATCATGCGGGGTTGACAAGAGCTACCCGATATGAGACAATGCAATTAATAAAGTAGGAGTATATAGAAATAAAGTAGTTTAAAAAAGTCATAAATTGTTTATATACCAATTATATAAAGTATTTAATTTATATAAATGTTATGGGTGAGAGTGCCTTATGAAAAATCCATCAAAGATAGATGTATCTTTGATGGTTTTTTTAGTTTAGTTTACTTATTTGTTTATTTTTTTTTAGTTTTTTTTTTGGTTTTGTTTTTTTTTTACCCTTATTTTCGACCTATTTTTGGGGAAAGGCTTTGTCGCGCCAGGCGGCACTAGTGCAAGCACTTACAGGTACATCTAATCACTGTGTAACAAGGGGCTGCGTTTACGTGTGACCCCTCGGATCTAGGTCGCACGTCTCCTAGAACCTAGGTATCCATTATAATCTTCCTGTATCTAGATCTAGATATACTAGATAGTGTCAGGATTTATTTTATTGAATTATAAAATAAATAGGTATGTACCTAGGGAGAGTATGGAAAACTGACCGAATAACTTAAAATCTAGTGGTTTTGTTATCGTTTTAGGATTTATGTTCATATTAATAATTTCCGTATTACGGATGTAAATATTTATAAATAAATTGAAAAAATAATATAACAATAAAATAATCTGCGTTAGGAAAATTAGTGAAATTAAAATGCAGAAAATGTTTTAATGAGTACCTAATATAATTTGTGCTTTGTAAATAAAGAGCAAAGTAATATATTTGAGTACATCGACGGTGCGCCGAGACGAGTCGTTCAATTTTCGTAAAATGAGACGTGGTAATAGTCGACGCCATAACTTTGCACAGTTCTGCAAAAATTACACTCCATAATTTATTGATTTCTTGTGTACAATCAAAGCTTATTTTTTGGTGTTAGGTTGAAGCATTGTTTCAGTTTGTATTTAATTCGGAAAATGAACAATTACAAAACGATAGCTGTACTGCGGTACGTACAATTCGATTTAACAGAATACCATTTTCGACACTAATGTCAGTCGAATCGTATAGAAGCTTTGACCACATAACTATATATACATCTAACTTTTAATTCACTTGTTCTGAACTCTTTCTATTTAGGTAATGATATTAAATTTTATTGTTTCATGCTTTTAGTTAATTAACAGTTATTATAAATGTTTGTTAATGTGTTTGAACTTCAGAGTTTCTGATATGTAACCACTTTCCCAGTGGTGCATATGTGGTGCGACGAGCGGCGACTTCTTCCCGTCTTCTTGTTAGTGTCAAGATAATGTATTTTTACGTTTCCCTGTGCCTCGAGTAATGAATAAATACATTTCGATTCAGTCTATTTTTAAACCAAGCAGAATATGAATATGTTGGGTAGGAGGTACCAGAGTATTTTGGTCAAATCAAGTAGACAGTCAAAGAATTTTTTTAAATGTTTGAATTTGGTTAACGTATTTTTCAGTATTAGGCCTTGTTCAATACCTATATTATACCTCTTCGATCGCGTTGTCAATTTAGGTTCTTAACTACCACACCAACTTCCTTGCTCTAGCCATGCAAAGGTTGACTTGACGAGATCATTCATAGCAATAAGACCGCACATGGTACCTTTTTTTTTAGCAATTTCAATTATTTGTGTTCAATTTTTTCTCTGTATAAAGTATTATTGTATCGTTCTTCATTAAATTTAGGTATCACAGAGACGCATTTATGAACGTCATTTATTACAATGACTACCACCGTAACGGAATAACAAAGTTTTTGTTGAAAAATATATTTTTGCGAGCAGATTAAAATGCACCAAACACTAGTAGTTAACGATTATCCGTCAAAGAGTTCTATTGTCCACCTTCCTTCTTCATCATCAGATCAGCCGGCTGTTGCCATAATATTGCATTGTCGTCGGACTTTGACAAATATGCAAAATTTCAACTCCGTGGGATAAGAGGAAGTGGTTCTGATTCAACTTGCAAGATTTGACCAAAACAAACAAACAAACATTGCAAGTTAAATAATTAAAAGCTTTTAAAAAGCAATACGTAGAACGAATACGAACAAATAACGCCCAACGATCACATACATAGATCCTGGCCCCTAACTAGGATTCCCTGTATCTAGGGGACCAGGAACTATGAGGACCATGGTCCCACAACACCCAGACACAAAACAAATGCTTGCGCTTTTTTTTTCTGTGCACAAACATTTGTCCCGTCGCGGGAATCGAACCCGCAACCTCAGTGATGTATGAGATTTGAGCCAACCTGCCCAATCACTACACCACAGAGGTTGTCTAGAAGAAAAGTTAAGGATAAAATAAGTTAAAAACATGTGACTCTCGTTCTAGCGTTCGGCGAGTCGACACCTGATGATAATGTAGATGACGAAACACGTGTCGTACAGGAAGGGTTGTTGTTAGGGTCAGTTTAGGGCTTTCTTTATTTATTTTGGGACGGGACCTTATTACTTAGACTCCGCTGTCCGTCTGTCTGTCGATCTGTCTAACTGTCTTTCTGTCCGTCAGTCACCAGGCCTTATCTCATGAATCGCGATAGTTAGACAGTTGAAATTTTCACAGATGATGTAGGTATTTCTGTTGCTGCTATAACAACAAATACTAAAAACAGAATAAATTAAATAGTTAAGGGGGCTACCTTACAACAGACACGTTTTATTGCCGTTTTTATAGATAATGGTACGGCACCCTTCGTGCGCGAGCGTGAGCGAGATGTATCTCGCATTTTTTTAGTTCTGGTTCACAGATCCAATCCGATGACCAAATACATGCAATGTTTTTGTGACTTGTTCCTTAGTAGAGATTTCATATTATTGTATTATAACAAATGTTCGTGAAAATACGACAAATGTCCCGACAAATTGTATTTCTTTGACTCAAATATGTAACACAATTTTTGTTGAATCATATATTTTTCGAGACAAGCTTTCAACAAATTCGTATTTGGAACCGCGAGCAGATTAAAATGAGCCCAAACACTAGTAGTTTACGATTATCTGTCATAATCATAATCATTTATTGGTAATTTCATTGTTACACGTCAACTAAAAAAATATCATAAAATTCAAATTATATAAATTAATAAATGTCATACACTAATAAAAGACAGCACACAAACAATAATAATTAGGTTGTACATTAACATGTACTATAACTACTTAAATGTTGCGATGTCAGTATAATCAATTGTCTATATTAATTATAATATCAAAAATAGTTCAATGTCACAAGTAGAAAAAATAAATAAATCTGTTTATAAAATAATTTATAATTATAAATTAAGTACATTTGAAGTCAATAAATTCTTCAAAGCTGTAGAACGTCTGCTCGATTAACCAACGTCTTAAGCGTCCTTTAAAACGGCTAACACTAGGTGCTGCGATTACATTCTCGGGCAGTTTATTGTAAACTGTTGGAATACAATAGAATAGAAAAACTCTTTATTGTATACCAAATTATAGAAATAGACAATAACACAGTCCTTAACTAAGGTAGTACAATGGGCGGTCTTATCGCTTGAAGCGATCTCTTCCAGACAACCTTTGGATGGACAGTATCGGAAGAAGAAGTAGACGGCGGTGTACAACAAAATTTGTTAATTACAACTAAATACCTATATAATCATACATACATGCTAATATTTACATTCTAATACACACAAAAACAAAAATATTATTATTAAAGTAGACTAATATATACTTATCAAAATATTATTTGGTTGGACCCATGACATAAGAAATTTTTGAGGATTTTGTCAAAGTTCGGCGTATTCCAATGAGTTTGTCCCTATTACGGGTGCAGTATTTATGCACGCTGCTGTGTTGCGTAAAAGAAGCAAGGTTCATCCTTACGTACACTGCTACTTGAAAGATAACAAGAGCAGGCAGTGTAAGTATTCCCAGTCTCTTGACGGTGGGCGAGCCGAGACTTCCTGCGGTATTTTAGCAATAGAGCGCACGGCGCGTTTCTGCATTCTAAATGCTCGCTGCCAGTCCGCAGCACGTCCCCAGATCTCCACACCGTACTGCAACAGTGAGTGGACTGTTGCAAAGTAACAAGATCTGACAACCTCTGTGGGAAGCACACGTGCGATCCTGCGGAGTACGAAGCAGGCACTGCCCAACTTACCACATAATTTGTTTATGTGGCATTCTCATTGAAGTCCTCTATCCAGTTCAAAGCCTAGAAACGTAGTAGACTGCGCTTGTAAAAGTTTTACTTCATTCACATACACCGTCAGTGGTCTCGGTGTCAAGGAGTTTCTTTGCCCACCTTCCGTCTCCATCATCAGATCAGCTGGTTGTCACCATAATATTGCATTGTCATCTGACTTTGACAAGTATGCAAAATTTCAACTCCGTAGGATAAGAGGAAGTGGTTCTAATTCAACTTGCAAGATTTGACCCACACAAACAAACATTGCAATTTAATAAAAGCTTGTAAAAAGAGGAAATGTAAACCACGGACACAGTCTCGACTGATCGTGACTAGTGTCGACTAAATATATTATTACTAGCTACGCCCCACGGTTTCACCCGCGGTTTCCCGGGATAAAAAGTAACCTGTTTCCTTTCCCAGGACCATACCTACATACCATATTTCATCAAAATCTGTTCAGTAATTTTTGCCTGAGTATCACACATCCATCCATCCATCCTTACAAACTTTCGCGTTAATATTATGAGTAGAATAGAATGTACCTAAGTGTAATTGTTGCGATTATGGAGCAACATAAGTATTTAGAAAAGACGGTAAAATAGTAATCAAAATACTAATAAAAATATACAATTACTACATATATTAAAAATACATAATTAATTCTGTCATTAGTGACCATGGTCGTTTAAAAACCTATAGGACAATAATCAGTTATAAACATACTTAATATAGGTAAACAATAAGTCGCACTTTTAGATATATCCAGGCTCCTTTAATCGGTCTTTACTTTACAACGTCTCTATTAACATTTTAAATTGAGTTCCTATGTTTTAAATTCCAGTAAAGGAATAATATGCATATTCGTTAAGCAAAATAATATAATATAGCTTTGTTAACTTGACCGCTATAAAGTAATGATATACTCCGCCCGCAGTGACGATTCCGCCCGCGTAGCGTTAGCTACGAGACCACGTTGAAATCTTTTGTTAGGGCGGTCGCTCGCGGTTGTGTACGTACTTGTCTATACATTTATATATTTTCAAAACAAAAAATAAATTATGTCTCATTGCTTTACATAATTTTTTTTATCACGTGGCTTCGTGCAGTTTTCATTCTACAAACTTACGTGTTCTTCCAAGAATAACAGACAACAGCCGTCCATTTCTTTGTGCATAACCTAGGCAGACAGCCACCCACCTCACTTAATTTCGTTGTATTGAACCCACGCCACGGCGGCGGCGCGGCGTATTGTGTCGCCTCACACAAGGACTCAAGATACGATTATAGGACTAATAATAGAATATTTTGTTTTAAGGCAACATTTAAAATAATAATCTTTATTATCGTGTTATTGCTCCAAAATATCATCATCATTTTGTCATCAGCATTTTGTCCAGAAGCAAACTTTTTAGATTTCTCTACATTTTGTTGAGTATGAGGCCAGCATTCTCCAACGGCACGACACTGAGGTTGCGTGTTCGATTTCCGCGACGGGACAAATGTTTGTGCACAGAACAAAAAACCGCAAGCATTTGTTTCGTGCCTGGGTGTTGTGGGACCATGGTTCTTATAGTTTCGTAGATACAGGGAATATTAGTTAGGGGTCAGGATCTATGTATGTGATCGTTGGGCGTGATTTATTTATTTATTTATATAAATTCGTAATACCTACCAATTCTTACTGACAATACAATACAATACAATAATGCTTTATTGAATACCAAATACACAGGAAAAACAATAGTTAACAAAGTTAATAAACAGTGGGTACAATGGGCGGCTTTATCGCTATGCGCAATTTCTTACAGGCAACCTTTGGGTGGAGAGGAATTTTAAAAGAAATATTGCGGTCAGTGTGGTGTACATTATAAAACTCCAATTATATGTAAATATGATATATTATTAAAATAAAACAAATATAAATAAATTAAATACCTACTTTAATTAAATAACATTAAAATAATACATAAATAAATATAAATATATACATAAATAAAATTATACTTTCAATGTCATTTAGCTGTTATTAGAGAAGTAATGTTTCTTCACCATATTCTTAAAAATAGCAATGGACTTGGCATGTCTAAATATCTGACTCTGATATTGCTAATTATACGAATGGATTTAACACGCGATTAAAACTTGAGGTAATGATACAATTAAATGAAATATCTGGGATTAAGCTAAATAAATATAATTAATTGGATAAGATGGGCCAACACGACGTACGTATTATGGTTATTATGCTTTGCGAGTGCGAATAATTTAATATTCGAATCATTTAGCACATCATTACATCGCAGCATCTCCACCATTTGATAAAATGTTTATTATGCCTACAAAGAATTTTGAACCTTTATATATGACACACAATTGACAACCAAGTTCGACTTTTGACGCGACGCACCGAAGTTCGAAACGAGTGTGATGTGTCTCGCTGAACTAAATCATTAAACGTGGATGCTTAGTGACGCTACCAACCGCCAGAAATGGAGAAGCATTGCGATAGCAGTAACTCTCGCTAAGGAAAACCGCGACGCTGAAGAGCCAACGCATACACCATCTTTTATACCACGATCACTCTGACAAGAGTGCCCGACTTAGGAAGAAGCTTAGTGATGAAATATATGACGAATGACCTTGACTTCCGCCAAGCCGGTCCGGTGGTGGTTTGTGGCACATTAAAAGAAAAGCTCTTACGTGTCTCCCTTGTTTACCCTGTAATGGTGTATATTTATTTAAGAGTCCACCTCACATAATACTAACTTTGCGGTTACCACAAAAAACGCAAGTGTTTCACAGGGCCGGTAAAATAACTATCAAAACTGGTTCAAAACAGATAAGGTTACATCAGAAAAGTTAATATGGTCGTTAAGTTGTCAAAAATGTTCTAATGTTCCGCGCAACTTTCTTACTTTTTGCTTCTGATAATCACAAACACAACAAACAAGGAATTAACTAAATTGGTCACTCGTTCACGCGTAATGCCGTGACCAAGGGAAGTAGGGATTCATTTTTATTGGCTTATTTGATTACTTGATATTTAGCTTTTTTTACATATTATTTAGTATTATTATTGATAAATAATCTTATTCGATTTATTAAATTATTAATTATCTTTTATTATTTTTCCAATGTTGTTTTTATTTTACGTACCTATGTATAATTCTTAATTCTAATGCCAATACTGTAAATTTGACTTGCTCTGTGTGTGTGATAGAATATAATGGAATTAACAAACAATGTTGATTCTATTTTATCCCGAGAAATCGCCGCAGATGTTAAAATAAATAAATTATAAAAGTTATAATACCTATAGCTAATCATTTTTCATGGACGTTAATACTGTTAGTGAATGGGTTAATTATTCATTCCAATCACTTAAACGCCTCCAAATGTTTCTCCCCTTCAGCACTAAAATAACATTAGCTCAAGCTCTTCTCCTTCTTCTTCTCGACTACGCTGATGTCTGTTTCGTTGATGTCACGGTGGAGGTTTTGAACAAACTGGAGCGTCTTCAAAACTTATGCATCCGATTTATTTTCGGTTTGTGTAAGTTTGATCACATTTCCGAGTACAGATCCCAACTTAAATGGTTACCCATGCGCAAGCGTCACGATTTTCATTATTTATAATTTCTTTACTTCATCACCTCCTTACCTTCGTGAGCGCTTTGATTTCTTTGTACCTCGTGGACCCAGTGCAGGACTTCGAAATCACTACTTCTCAAAATAATCACCCATACATCCACTCGTTAGGGTGGTTCGTTTACTGTACAGGCAGCTAAGCTTTGGAATTCTCTCCCCCACACTATACGCGCCAGTCCCTCATTCGATATCTTTAAAGCAACAGTTAAATAACATTATCTTTCCTTATAGCTTCGGTTTATAAGTACTTATGTATGTGTTACTCCTACTCCTATATTTATGTATGGTATAGATATATTTATTTTTGTATTTATTATATTTAGTTACTGATATTTATTTTAGATATTTATGATTATAGTTAGGTACTGATTTTTGCTTATTTATTTATTGATTTTATTTTATTTTAGTCAAACCGTAACCGTACACTGAAATCTATTAGCTCATGTGACAGTTCTCTTTCCTCAAAGGTTTGCTGGAAGAAAACTCTTTTTAGGGTCAAGCTCGCCTTTGTACATATAATTTATAATCACCGATGTACATATTATAATTATAAGAGTGTACAATAAAGAATATAAGAAGTACGAGTTGTGTCGTCCGAAGAGATACAATATAAAAACTATCAACTTACATGAATCAGCCCAGATTTTACTACAAATTGGTTTCTATTTGTAGTAAAACCTGGGATCTAGTTATTTTCTATTAAGCAATTTTAATAATAGTATTATAGAAAATTGTAAATTTCTGTATTTGTGATCGTACACACATGTTGTGTGTCTAGATCCAGTGGGTGAAGCTCTGCGTTGATATAGTAATATCAGTCAGCCAAGACTTCTTTATACCTATTATAGAAGGTGATATTCTTTATACATAAACTAGCCAATCACCGCGCCTCCGTCCGCGCAGAATTCGGTTCATAGTTGTTGCTCCCTAGAGAAATATTCGTTTCGAACCGTGATGAAAAGTGTCCTATGCCTTATCTTAGACGTATCAAAATCCGTTCACCACTTATGAAAGTACTTAGTGACAAACGCACACACATACACTTATACACACATACAATGAATCGCACTAACAGAAATAATGCCGCTAGGTAGACGGTTGCGTTTCGCAGTGGGACAATATGGATAGCGATGGCGTGTCGTAGTACAGTAGGTACCAGAAGTAGGCCACAATAACAAACTCGGAGATATTTGTTGCACCTACCTATCTAATTGTAGGATACACAAGTAGATCCATGTAATCACGATTTAATGCTGCAAAGGGTCAATTTACGAGAAATATTTGTGCCCGGTCGAGGTCGGTCAAGTGCCCCTTAGATGGTGGCAGCTAAGTAGGTATTATGCGTCAATGAGACACATCTCGATTTAGATGCTTCCAGATCTTGTGAGCTTTAGGTATAAGAACGAAGAAACAGATGCATACTTTTTTCGTTCCGAACTACGACGTTCGATGACACATTCATTGCGATGTAAATTGTGCCTTATACATATAAGTAGCAACGTTCAAGTATCTAGTTGTACCTACATTATTAGAGAGCCTACGTGGTGCAGTGGTTGAGCAGTCTGGCTCAGCTCGCTGTGCGGGTTCGATTCCCGTAACAAAGGAACATAAGTGGATATTTTCTACTCTATCTTGGTACGATGTATGAATATAGTGCTTCGTAGCGTAGCTCGCCTAGCCAGTCGATGAAGCAACGTTCGCAGCGGCCACCACAAGGATGGGTGACCTTTATGTATTTAAATCTGCTACCGTGCTTCGGAGGGCACGTTAAGTCATCGGTCCCGGTCTTTGTCTTAGGACAACCTTGGGCGGTCTATAAACTACGATAAGGTTGGTCTTACACCCACTCACACGAGAGATAAAAAAAAAAGAAGTTATTAATTCCGATATAATAATATTCACTTAGATAGTGTTGAACGTTGAGCCTGATCTATCGTGCCATAATGTCCATTACCGACTAGAGATTCGAGTTACTGCGTTACATAGAAAAAACGAGATGTGGGCCACCATGAGCCAGGCAGGAGAGGCGGCGCGGCGCGGCGCAGTGTGGCGCGGTGCAGCAAGCCTGTTGCGCGAGGCGCGTCGGCATTCAGCTTCCTTCGTGCAGTGGCGCGCAGGTATCCTCCGCCATCCTCGATTCATTCGCAGTCCAACTCGTTCGGGGACGCCACCTCGGCTTCGACTTGCGATCCGGCTGTTTCGGAAGCTAGGCTGGCATCATAAACCGCAAGTATTATTTTTAAGGCGTTTTGATATTTGCAAGCGTTTTAATTAAATTCTCATTTCCCAGTAATTTATTTTATTTTGGATATGAAAATGAAGAGCTTTAAAACTTTTTATTTGAATTCGGGAAATGTGGAATAAGAGTTGATTTTTAGTTTTCTGTATTTGGGAGATTTGTGAAAGTTTTAATGCAAATAACATTATTTTAACCTCCTTAAAACTGAGTTTCAGACACTTAATAACAAAAAATCCACAGTAACTAACATAACACTTGGAAACAAACATAACTTTTTAGCGAAAACGGGAAATGTAATATTAAAATAAATATTACAACTTTCGTCGCAGCTTGTAAAATTAAAAACAACAAATAATTTTAAAGTTATTTTTTTTTTATAAGAAAGTCTTGGGCTAGCTGCCCTTCTTTCTAAGTGATTCGTTATGTTTGCAAGTTCAACGTGATGTCGTTAATCACGTTTTCAGAAGCTGAAGTGCGTCAAGTTCCAACAGGTGTCGACTACCGCGCAGAGTTTCACTGAAAAGTTTTCTATGAATAGGTGAATTCTTCAACAAATTTAAAAAAAATGAATTATTAATAATGAATTGATCTTATTGTGCGTTTAGAATAATAAATATCTTTGCGAGTATCTTGTACGCATATTTTTAAGTTTTTTGATATTTATTGTAATTATTCGCAAATATGAGATTCCAGCAAAATAAAATACTGAATGTTACTATATCCTAGCTGCTTTCACAGGGAAAGTAATAGCAGCATTAATCTCCACAGTCCAATACTTCCTTCAATCCTTGATATTTTTGGGACCGTGGCGGTTTTCTCTGGGTTTTCTTAACCGTTTTCAGAGTGCGTGGGAAATATTACATCTTATATCATATATTAGTAATTTATGTGGTACCGAGTCGGGAATGGAACTCGTCGTCTAATCGAAAGGCGCATAAATTAATACCATGCTAACTCAATAAATAAATTTGACCTAGACCAGAAAGAGCAACACTGTGTTTAACCGGTTTCTTATTGACTTTTCAATAATTTTATTAATATCTGGCTTCATTTTGTTGACTGCGGAATATTTAAACAACACAAAGACAGTTATCTATTTTGTCGTACAAAATCAATTATTATAATTTTATTTATAATGAAATTGTTTATGATAATCCGTCTGGCCGTACTGGGTGGGACTCCACTTAGTGCGGCTATCTCAGCTGGCAGCTTCTAGGCACGGGGCTGACGTGACCGGCCCAGTTCCATTTGAGCATGACGGCTTTAGCTAGAGCAGTAATTTGAGTTTTTGAATGCAGTTTGGTGTTTAACACCGTAATAAAATAAAATCAAGGGTACTGATCTCCATTCAGATTAGATTAGATAACGCTTTATTGTCACACAACAACATGAAATAATTACAAAACAATACTTAAACCTAAAGTGTTACAATGGGCGGTCTTATCGCTTATAGCGATCTCTTCCAGACAACCTTTGGATGGAGAGGACTCAAAGAAACTCTAAGGGACGGTGGTGTTGTGTATAAACAACTAACCAGTATAAAATAATAATATTATATACAGACTACATAATCATAATAATATATAATTAAATAAAAGTGTAATATAGGTACAAAGGTACCAAAAAAAAAAAACTTACATATCATAATAAAGTAAAAAATAAATAAATATATCTATATCATAAAATATATAAATAAATATATATACTATATTAAGTTTATAAGTGAGATAACAAACAGTTTTAAACAGATGAACAGAACTTCCGAGTAGAAGGCTGCAGTTACGTCATCATCATCATCATCATCAGCCCATCACGTTCCCACTGCTCGGACACGGGCCTTCTCTCGTAGAGAGAGAATGGGCCATTATCCACCACGCTGGCCCAATGCGGGTTGGTGGATGTCACATGTCCTTGACTTTTTGTGAAAAAATCTTGGACATGCCGGTTTCCTCACGATGTTTTCCTTCACCGTTTTTTAGAGCGAGTGTTAAATCCGCACATAACTTAAGAAAGTCAGTGGTGCGGGGCCAGCAGGATTCGAACTCGGGTGCGTCGGGTCGAAAGTCGCACGAGCTCCCACTGAGCCACACTCGCTCTTACGTACGTTTGCAGTTACGTAGTTAAGTAGAATTTCTTGATGCTATTTTTAAATATGTCAAGAGATTGCGCACGCCTTATTGATACTGGTAGAGAGTTCCACAGACGTGCGGCTTCCACAGTAAAAGAACCATCATAGAAGGTACTGCTATGTGAAGGAGTTCTCAGTGTGAGATTTTCTGATGACCTTAAAGAATACGAATTGGAGCTGTGTAGGAATTCAAAACGTTCCTTGAGATAGCGCGGGGACCTTAACTCGGCTAAAGGAAGTGTCCCTACAAAGGAACCTGCTTGAGCGTTAAACTACAAATACGATGATGTATGGAGTACTGTAGCCATCTATGGGGTGGGTCAGCCGAATACCAACTGGCAGCTCGGGAACCTTGAGTTGCTACTTTTTGGTCATGTCTGGGATTGAAGGAGGCAAGCAGTCGTTTGGTGCCGTCGGTCATTAATTTAGTCTTCGACATATTCATCTCCTGTCCAACCTCAAGACCTTGCCTCGTAACTCCCAGTTAACCGCCAGCATTCTGAAAACTTCTTCTAGAATGCTTGTGAACAGTTTAGGCGAAAAAGGGTCGATTGACTCTTTCCTCTATTTTGAAATGTGCACTTAAGGATTGAAGTATTTTTGTAGCTGTTGCTTTTTGAGTTTACTTTCGTAGTTATAATATTGATGTTGGTAGGTTCTACATTATTATGTTCTAATTTCGATGTTCGTCAAATATTGAAGTTTGTCTGATACCATCGAGTGCCTTTCTGTTTACCAGGTGGTAGGTAACAATTATTTGGAGGTGCACCAGTCTTTGAAAGGGCTCTACGAATACCAGCTTGTTCGCAGTAACTACTATTTTTAACCGACTTCAAAAAAGGAGGAGGTTCTCTGTTCGATGGTATTATTTTTTCTTAATTTTTTTATTTTTTTTATTTTTTTTATTTGTATCAGAACTCCGTCATTTATGAACCGATGTGGAAAATTCTTTTTGCGTTGGGTTCAGTATAGCTACGAAGTGGTCCCATATACATTTTATCAATATGCGACCTTGGACTTCGAAGATACATTGAAGTAGGTTTTTTTTTTAAATTAATTATAGTATTCGGTATTTTGCAAATTCGGTATTTTGCTCAATTGAGCTTTCGAAAAAATGAATGATTGTTTTTTATGTATTTTAAAACTTATTTATTAATTATATTGATATTTAATGAGAAACACATAAAATCTTTGTTTTTCATTTAATTATAAGCAATTAAAAATTGATAAAATTTAAATAAAGATCACGTATCTGGACGCGCCACGATTGGTCACCATACTTGTGACGTCACAATGTTAAAGCAATTCTATAGTAGTGCAGCATTTACGGCTATTATGCTTGACTTGACAAAAATATCTCCAATTTACTACAAAAAAACGATTTGTAAGGTATGCGTGATGAAGGATTTATAAAAGCAAATTCTTGATGATGATATATTTATGACTAGCTGTTGCCCGCGACTTCGTTCACGTGGATTATAGTTTAACGCTGATGTAGAGTCTTTTTTTTGTAGAGAGAAATGTCCCTACTTCGTTCGCATCGACTACTTATATTTTTTTAAATTGGTAAATGGGCACTTGTTTGATGACATCTCACTTGATGGAAAGCGAAGATGGAGCATGGTTGCCCATGAGATGAGATGCCTATTCACTCTAGACTATGTAGCTATTTGGATAAAAAGCTGGTTGAGCGTTTTCTACTCTTTAAGGAGTCCGCATGATGAAAGATTCTGCAAAACGCTTCGTACTGATCAGTGGGACATTAAGTACGTCCGGGGAAACGACTCTCCTCGCCTGCAAGTCCCTTAAGTGGAAATGAGAAGAAGGGTTAGTGCCATTCTTACCGAAGTGCTGTCGATAGAAGAGCGACAGACACCCAAGTTTCCGTCCGTGTTTAAGACTTGTCAGTTTCTTCTCCACCAGCACATTGTTATTTATAAATTTAATTGGGCAACGTTCTAATGATTCCCGAGCTGCCAGTTGGTATTCGGCTGACCCACCCCATAGATGGCTACAGTACTCCATACATCATCGTATTTGTAGTTTAACGCTCAAGCAGGTTCCTTTGTAGGGACACTTCCTTTAGCCGAGTTACGTTACACAATTTCGGAGTGGCCCAATTTTAAAGAAGCGTAATTTAACCTGCAATTGTTGTCGATGCGCCAATTTTTACGGGATTCATGCGGTCTAATGAATCGCCACCGATAGCAATGACAACATTCTGTAGCATAGTAAGACAACAATTTATCTCCCTCTCGTCTGAGACGTCCACGTCCAAAGTTCTTCAAAGCATATAGGCGGGATATCTTCGGCAAGATGGTGTAGACACTTCTCCCACAGTTGCACGAAGGTCGAAAGCCCATAAAATACCAACACACAGCAAACAAATGGCGCATACGTCGTGAAGTATCACGACTGCATTTGCTAGAATTTCATCCCAAATTTGGTCGTCATTCAGGAGGCGCCTTAATCTGCAGGCTGCATGGAATGTACGGCATTCAATACTATCGACTGTTCTGAGGACCGCAAATGAGGTAGCGCCGCTGACAGAAATCGTGTATTAGCAGCCGTAAATAGTAGCATGCTTTGTGACTGGTATTGACAGGACAGTGTATATTGTCCTGCCTAAAGCATGCTTCTTAAAGACACTTGGTGCTCCCACCATATCGCGTCGTCAATGTTAGATAGATCAATTTGTTTTTCGTTGAACAAAGGTACTTCGTCGTACATTAAAGTTTCTGCAGAATTATCCTCTTGGCAAAACTTTAAAAACGCCAGAAGCACATTTCTGACACACATACCACAGACCACAATCTGGAGAGGGTTTTAAAAGGCTTTTGGACGGTTTTAGCCGGTTTGAGCCAGACGGTTGAAGCCAAAATTCGCCACACCGCTTCAGAGGTACCTACTGACATACCAATCATAAATCAGTAACGTCGACCTAAGCGAATTGAAAAAGAAAAATATTTTAACATTATTCACTGGTCTGGTGCATTCCATAAAGTAATTTTATGGTTGCGAGTTTTAATTTTAACGCCATCTACTTTCTATTGCATAAACTAATTTTCAAGTGTTGAAATAATTATAGTATCTTTCGTGTAAGATTCCAAGTTATTTTGTAAGATTTCCTGAAAACGCTGAAATTATATTTCTACCATGATATTTTTTTATGTAATTATAATTGTACACCTATGTATTTCATTCATTTTCGTAGTCTACACAGCGTTTGAAAGTCAGGCTAATTTTATCTATTTTCTGTCGTCATTGCTTAAAGAAGCTAAATTTTGAAAAATGCTCTAACCCGTATTTATTAATTTGTAATTATAAGTATTCAGTCTGAGTTTTAAGATTCTAGGACAATCAAATAACTTTTTTCCATACTAACTTCACCCCCCATTTAACCCCCCCCCATAAGTAGATTTTTCAAAATGTCCATAGCCTATATTAGAATCAGGATTTAATTAAACAAATTCCTGGAAATTTTATCAAAATCCGTTCAGTAGTTTTTAAGTTTAACGCTTTCAAACAAACAAACGGACAAACAAACAAAAATTTTAAAATCTGTTTAAATATGTTTAGTTACTCATTTTAAGTCGCCCTGGTTGATTGTTTTCCTGGTTGATGTACAGATTTTTTAGTTCTACGATTTTATTATATGTATAGATTATATTATATGTTGTAACGTTTTATACGTACATGTATATTTCTAAGTCATCGTAAGGTATATTAATCTTAAATTAGAAGCTTAAATACCTACGAAATTATTTACATTTAACTAAATATTTACAATTAAACTTAAAAACTACTTACTAAATAATAATTTAATACATCATCAACACGTTCTATATTGAAAGTAGCATTTTAAAACGTCCAATGGACGAATCTATTGTTCTCCGCATCGCGCGATCTGCGTCATCGATGGAGTCACAGTTTAATGTATAGTACGCTGCGCAGGCACACCGGCCGTGCGCCGCACTGGTCGCCGCCCGGCCCACAGACGCCCGATACCTTTCATTTCGAACGCACGTCACTTTGATGCTCGGTCTCTAATACGTTCGCAATACCCTTTTTTATTGTGTTCGTAACCGAAATTTATTAGTTGTCGTCACTTAGCGTTCCTCGAAACCTAAATATATGTGGTAGGTGTGATTTTCAACCCCAGATTGGGTAAGTGGTGCACATTTTTCTAAATGATAGGTAGATTGTGTGACTTAACGTAGTTTCTTTTCTTTGCTTGGGATTTTTTAGCAATTCTTTATAAAGTAATAACCATTTCGTAGTAACCATTTAAATCCATCATTTACATATTATTGCTACAGTAGATAATGGTTTTCTATGCAAGTGGCTAACATTCTCTTCATTTCTTTTCACTTCATTTTATTTCCACCCTCGCATTTTCACAAAATAATTTAATTAGTATTTCCTTTTGTTTTTATCTCACAATCATTATTGTAATCTCCGTTTCTGATTGTGAACATCCACGGCAACACCACTACTTTCCTAGTGCTTTCCATCTGCGGTTGCCGTGGGCGCTCACAGAAGTACTGGGACAGGCCTTAACGCTTTTTTTAATGGCGCGTTCCAGGGTTCAAAGATCAGACTCCAAGATTTGGGTAACATAACGGAACCCACCATCACCATCCTGCTTTGCTTCCATCTGGACTGTACAGCAGGCAGAAGCTGCAACCCTGATCCTGGTCTTCACGACGAGCGCCCACCTACATCTGCGGCCGCCTTCAGGATAGTACTGGACCAGTGAACGAAAATAGAATCAGCGTACCTATTGTATGACGCTCGAAACCCACACTTGTGACCCCTCTGGCCGAGCTTACCGCCTTTAATAAATTTGTTGCACGAACTCTGCCTTCTCACTTAAACTCCCAAATACACAGGGTAGTTAGGAGGTAGGGAACCTATACATACACGTGACAATGTATAGATAACAATTTTTTTTAAATGACGTTCCGTATTATTATGCTGAAGTTCGAGGTGCCAAGGCATCAAGGTAAGTCTGTTAAAAAATAATATTCTAAATGAAAATATCTAAGTATTTATTCTCTATTAAATACAATTAATAATTATTTCATTAACTGTAGAGCATTACGTAAGAAAAATATCAAATTGAATTCCAGTCATTAGATAAAAATACATGGATTTGTTATTTAATCGCTTTAAATTATCAATAAAAAAATTGTTAATGCTACCATTCTAAAGGTTATGATTTGGAGCCCAGTTAAAAAAATAATTACTGAACTCTATTTATTCGATCACTTAGATAAATAATAATTTATAACAATATTATTATGAAATACCTGTTCTAAATGATCTTCACAACAAAAATAACGATTTTGTTTTGACATAATCTGGATGCACTGCTTGAAACCATTTCTTTCGACGTTTTTCATGTTGTGATGTTTTCAAATCATTTTTTCGGGAGTTGTTATTGTAGTATTCGTACATAATGGTGCAAAACAAGAGCGATAACTTTCCGAAAATTTCGTACCCATTTTCGATATATTTTTGAGTAGTTACAATTACAATTTTAAAACTCTTTATTGCATACCAGATACAAAACAATAAAAAAATTAAATCATAATAGCAAAAATAAAATATATAAATAATATTATATTTAACAATGACAACAGAATTTAATAGATCAAAAGTCTAAACATTGTATTTATTATCTCTGTATGCTACAATGGGTGAAAATTTACATTATGACGTCACACGCACTCGGGTTTGTTCGGGAGCCGCCGGCGGGTCTTCGGTACTGGATTCAAAAATTAAATTTTATTTTGATATACCTTTTTAATTATTGCGAATAAATAAAAATAAAAATTAGTTTTGTTATAAAACTTATACATTATATTTCCATTTATCATAAAAAAAATATAATTCATAAACCCCATTACAAAATTTTGTTAAACTTGACATAATATTTATTTATTTGTTAGGTGCCCCACTGTAAGGATGTTGCATTTCTTTCTGACTCAAATTATTTTGCATGCATTAATTTTAAAAGGTTTTTTTTATAGAACTGAGTGATGAGACGAGCAAGTCGTTTGCCCGCAAGCGCCACACCTGCCCATAACTGTAGTATCACGCAGAACTTTTTGTACCATAAAAGCATTGCATAGCACTGCATTGCGCTCATCACCCCGAGACATCAGATATTTAGTCTCATATGCCCAGTAATTTCGCTGACTACATTGCCCTTTAAACCGAAATACAGTAATGCTTGCGCAATACTGATTTGCGGCAGAATAACTGGGAAAGCTGTGGTACCTACCCAGACGGCCCCCCGCATACGAGAGACCTACCACGAGTGAAGGTATTGTGATGCCCTCAATATTTGTTTTTTGATTTTGGACAGAGTACTAGTACTTTGTTAACTACATCTATACATACCTATATTTATTCTTTTAAATCTATAGCGTTAAATGAACCAAAAATTAATTGACAGCTAGCAGAAGTGTCTGTTTCACTGAACAGGTGACGGGGACGGGGGGCGACGCGGCGAGGCTTCTAGGCGCCCGCCGCCCACGTCCCATAATAATACTATACATTTATTCTAAAGCATAGATAATTTCTTAAATTTAGCCATTACAGATGCACTTAGGAAAGTTGTACGCACGCAGCGTCGATTTTGTGGTTCCGTTTTAAAATAAATATTCATATGTATAAATTAAATGAATTCACTATTATTGAAATAGATTTTATTACACTTTTTACAATGTATTAGATTATTTTGATTTTATTTGACTGTTGATTATTTGTTTTATTATTTATTTGATTGATTTTATTTTACTTCAATATGTAATTTGACTGACTATGTGTAATTATTAATTTTGATAGGTTATTTTTTAATTGCCTGAAATAAATGAATTTTAATTTAATTAGTTTTTTATTTCATAATAGTTATATGCGCCTACTTAGAGAATAGAATTCTTTGTTGGCCATATAACTGAGTCCGTTATATAAGGCAAGTCTAGTAAATAATAATTATTATAAGATAAAATAACAATTCAAACAATCAAGGCAATTGCAGTTGTTGTTGCTGACATCAAATCACAAGGCATTTTTATGTGTGCTTTTTATAAATTGATATAAAATTAAAACCAATAAATAATAATCATTTTTTTCACCACGTACACAATATACAGGAATGGTACATCATTTATATTCAGAAAACATTTTCTATTATCTGTCCGGAGTTGAAGTTTTTAGGTGGCTCTGCTGGAGAGTGTCCTCCGCAGCAGAGCCACATTCAATGCCAACGAGCATCAAACATCCAATGTAATGGCGGACAGTCGGAGGCGGATTTTAAATGAGTTATCAGCACTAGCCAATTACGTTGTCGCTGATGTTTGGACACAGGGCCTTCTCTTACATACAGAGTATGGACCATAAGCCTCTTAGATGTGAAACAGAATAAACACTCAATATGTTCAGGAGATTTAGGTATATATTTTATGGGCCTCTGCTACTTTTAATTTGTTATCGGTATTTTTGCCTGAAATAAATGAATTTATTATCATTATTATTAACACTAAATTAGTTTCCTGGCTCAATATCCCTTTGCATTAAGGGTTATTTGCGGTGGATCGTATTTTAAAGCAAATGCACTTAGTAGTTTTAAAAGGATTTTTTTATTCCTGTTATTGAAATAACTAAAACCACCTACATTGGAAAACGCCTGCAAATTGACGTCATCATGACGTAATTTATATTATTACTAGCTGTTGCCCGCGTTCACGTGGATTATAGTTTTACGCTGATGTAGAGTCTTTTTTTGTAGAGAGAAATGTCCCTACTTCGTTCGCGTCGACTACTTATATTATTTAAAATTGGTAAATGGGTACTTGTTTGATGACATCTCGCCTGATGGAAAGCGAAGATGGAGCATGGTTGCCCATGAGATGAGATGCCTATTCACTCTAGACTTTGTAGCTATTTGGAAAAAAAAAGCTGGTTTAGCGTTTTCTACTCTTTAAGGAGTCCGCATGATGAAAGAATCTGCAAAACGCTTCGTACCGATCGGTGGGACATTAAGTACGTCCGGGGAAACGACTCTCCTTGCCTGCAAGTCCCTTAAGTGGAAATGAGAAGAAGGGATCGGTTAGTGCAATTCTTACCGAAGTGCTGTCGATAGAAGAGCGACAGACACCCAAGTTTCCGTCCGTGTTTAAGACTTGTCAGTTTCTTCTCCACCAGCACATTGTTATTTATAAATTTAATTGGGCAACGTTCTAATGATTCCCGAGCTGCCAGTTGGTATTCGGCTGACCCACCCCATAGATGGCTACAGTACTCCATACATCATCGTATTTGTAGTTTAACGCTCAAGCAGGTTCCTTTGTAGGGACACTTCCTTTAACCGAGTTACGTTACACAATTTCGGAGTGGCCCAATTTTAAAGAAGCGTAATTTAACCTGCAATTGTTGTCGATGCGCCAATTTTTACGGGATTCACGCGGTCTAATGAATCGCCACCGATAGCAATGACAACATTTTGTAGCATAGTAAGACAACAATTTATCTCCCTCTCGTCTGATACGTCCACGTCCTGTTCAAAGTTCTTCAAAGCATATAGGCGGGATATCTTCGGCAAGATGGTGTAGACACCTCTCCCACAGTTGCATGAAGCTCGAAAGCCCATAAAATACCAACACCCAGCAAACAAATGGCGCATACGTCGTGAAGTATCACGACTGCATTTGCTAGAATTTCATCCCAAATTTGGTCGTCATTCAGGAGGCGCCTTAATCTGCAGGCTGCATGGAATGTACGGCATTCAATACTATCGACTGTTCTGAGGAACGCAAATGAGGTAGCGCCGCTGACAGAAAACGTGTGTTAGCAGCCGTAAATAGTAGCATGCTTTGTGACTGGTATTGACAGGACAGTGTGTATTGTCCTGCCTAAAGCAAGCTTCTTAAAGACACTTGGTGCTCCCACCATATCGCGTCGTCATCTGTTAGATAGATCAATTTGTTTTTCGTTGAACAAAGGTACTTCGTCGTACATTAAAGTTTCTGCAGAATTATCATCTTGGCAAAACTTTAAAAACGCCAGAAGCACATTTCTGACACACATACCACAGACCACAGTCTGGAGAGGGTTTTAAAAGGATTTTGGACGGTTTGAGCCGGACGGTTGAAGCCAAAATTCGCCACACCGCTTCAGAGGTACTTACTGATATACCAATCATAAATCAGGTAACGTCGACCTAAGCGAATTGGAAAAGAAAAATATTTTAACATTATTCACTGATCTGGTGCATTCCATAAAGTAATTTTATGGTTGCGAGTTTTAATTTTACCGCCATCTACTTTCTATTGCATAAACTAATTTTCAAGTGTTGAAAAAAAACGCTGAAATTATATTTCTACTATGATATTTTTCATGTAATTATAATTTTAACGCCATCTACTTTCTATTGCATAAACTAATTTTCAAGTGTTGAAATAATTATAGTTTCTTTCGTGTAAAGATTTCAAGTTAGTTTAAAGCTTTCAAACAAACAGACAAACAAACAAAAATTTTAAAAACTGTTTAAATATGTTCAGTTACTCATTTTAAGTCGCCCTGGTTGATTGTTTTCCGAATATCTTCCATGTACAGATTTTTTAGTTCTACGATTTTATTATGTGTATAGATGTATAGATTTATTGTGCATAATATGGGTCATGACATGTCTGAAATAAATGATATTTGATTTTATTAAAGATGAGATACATGTAGTACCTGCTACTTTGTCCGCTAATTCTTTCTTAAAAACGAGTCAGTGTACTGCACGGTTTAATAAATCATAATATTAGGTCCTGCCCATATGAAATTAGCGTTTTGTCGTACTGACCACTTTGGCTCATATGTAAGGACCTAATATAAAGCCGAGTGCTAAAAAGCATCTACTAACCTGTGCGTAATAAGTTAAATTATTGCCATAAATGTTTTACCTGGAAATCATTACTGGCGGAGTCCTAACGCCAGACTGCTATTCGATGGAAGAGCATATGGCATGGAGAAATTGAGAATTTTCCTTTTTTCTGGCATAGCCCGACCGATGCTCATCGGGACCAGAGAAATTGAGAATGTCGGGACCGTCTAAAAGATTGATGTTTCGACTGAAGTGTATAATCGTGCTGGAAATAACAGGCGTGAGCTCTGACAATTAGGATTCTGACACGGCAGTAGGTAAAAGTAGAGCATTATTATGCGTCTCTCGCCTTCGACGCCGCGATTTTTTTGATTGCAAGTTAATCAAATTAAACTTATTGGTTTTTTAAACAACTTTATTTAAATCACATCTTGCTTTAATTAACTAAAAGCTTAATGGCTATTTAGGCGGCTTTATTTTGTTGGCTTCGAGTTAGCTCGTGGTGACAAGATTCTCCGCGGATTGCTTAGTTGTGAAATAGAATAACCGCTTGATAAGGTCAGGAGATTCAAGACTAGTTTAGTTTCCTGGCTCGATATCCCTTTGGATTAAGAGTTATTTGTGCTGGATCGTGTTATAAAGCAAAAGCAATTGGTATTTTTTAAAAGCATTTTCTATTCCTGTTACTGAAATCACTGATAAAAAATCACCTACGTCGAAAAACGCCTGTAAATTGACATCATTATGACGTAGATTTGCTCCCTGGGCATCGTCAATCGTAAACCGTAACCGAGTGAAACAACATTTTTGGCATTGCAGGTTCTTTGTTGTGACAAAATTGTGGTATCTTTGTCGTGACAAACATCATGCAAGTTTGTTGCGTAGTAACTAGAAAGTTTGCCTTAAACTTGGAGCAAATTTGTACACTTGCCATGGCAAACTTGGTGCAAGTTTTCGCGTTTGCTACTTCAAAACTAACTTGCTGCAAGTCTGAAACAAGTTTATATTGCTATCTGGATATGGTTTCGTCATGAGAAACTCGAAGTTAGATATATCGGTTTTTGACAGAATCAAAAGAGTCAACAATGAAAAATGTCAGGGATTTATCTGTTGCGATCGCCATCGTTGTTTAGTACGATTGATGTGATTATCAGTTTTGTTTAGATCCGGGTATTTCGCGGATGGATTTAGAGTGGATTTGTCCGTTTTCGACCACGTTAACCATAGAGCCAGATATGTACGAGAACAAACAAACCAAAATAGGCATCATAAAAAAAACATGTCCAAATGTGATTTATCGGTTTTTGTTCTTCAAGTTGTTATATCAGGTTGTTTGTAAATATGATATTCTTCTATGAAAATCGCTTCGTTATTGTTGAACGACATTGAGGAAGTAATTATTTTTCTTGGAGGAACAAATAAATACGATAATTTCGTCGAATATCAAAAGTAATAACGTTCCCGCCCATCTAATACTCTTTTAGAAAGTTGTCAACAGTAATGCCTTATAGAAAGGTACGGCTATTTACTTTAATATGTTAATTCTGGTTCAAACTGTTATAGCGTACTAAGTACTAACCAACTGCAATTGCCGCCATACGCGTTATCGTTTGGAATTCATGTTCGCGATGACGATGACGGGTCTTTATATCCTTAGCCAGTAGTAAAACGTCGTTAAATAAATTAAATAAATAACGCCCAACGATGACATACATATAATATGGGCCCTAACTATAGCATTACCTGTACATACCACCAAGGAACCAGGATCTATAAGGATCATGTTCCCCCACATAGCCCAGACACAAAACGAACGCTTACTTGAGCTTTTTTTCTCTTTCTACACAAATAGTCAGACATATTTCTTCATGTAACGGAAATTTAACCCGCATCCTCCGCGATACATAACATATGAGCTGACCTGCCCAACCATTACACCACAGAGGCTGTGAAATACTGACAACGCTGCTGTGACACGCTGTGAAAATAAACATCTTGTAAGACATACATTTCGATAAGAAGCAAGACGCGCGCAATTCTCGACAGCGCGCCGGTCGTGGGCCGCACGATGCGACGCGACGTTCTTGAAGCGGAAACGCAGGCTGTAAAGAAATGCATGAGATCTCTCTTAGACCAGGGTAGAAGCCTTCAAAAATAATTTAAAGTGAAAAAATATTAGGATGAAACCCATTAGAAAAGGAGGGGAATGGGAGAAAAGGAGGGAAGTGAACCTTTTTCTCAACGAGCAAGATCAATGTTGCAATTGAATACTTGCTCTGTGATGACGCGAACCCATATTAATTCTTATAATATTTTTTAAGCATTAACGAATGCCAAGCGAAGAACTCAAACAAGGTTTTTCGGGAAGAAAAATATCGACCACCGGCTGGGACTCGAACCCACAACCCAATATTCCCTCAGCGCAGGACGCTCTACCAATTGAGCTACGGTGGGCACTAACTCGAGTTTCGAATTTCTTCTTCCGTTATTTTACCGTCTTAAGGGTGACGTGTACGCCATCTATTGAGAGTGGAGTGAACCTTTTTCTCAACGAGCAAGATCAATGTTGCAATTGAATACTTGCTCTGTGATGACGTGAACCCATATTAATTCTTATAATATTTTTTAAGCATTAACGAATGCCAAGCGAAAAACTCAAACAAGGTTTTTCGGGAAGAAAAAATTCGACCACCGGCTGAGACTCGAACCCACAACCCAATATTCCCTCAGCGCGGGACGCTCTACCAATTGAGTGGTGGGCACCATTTCTTCTTCCGTTATTTTACCGTCTTAAGGGTGACGTGTACGACATCTATTGAGAGTAGAGTGAACCTTTTTCTCAACGAATGCTTAAAAAATATTATAAGAATTAATAAAGGAGGGGAATATTATAAAAATGAAAGGAAAAATAATTTACGGGCGATCTGAGGTCGGGAAGGGAATGGGGGTGAGTTTTTAAGGGTAAAAAACGGTTTTTCTCGATTTCCGGCAAAACTAAAAGTTCTATGGAATAAAAATCATATGGCAAAGTTGTAGGTAATAAAAAGATCTAAAACTTTTGTATTAACACTTTTTTCACATAACCTCAAAATTTATGTGAAAAATTCAAAACACCAAGTTTTTGGTTTTTTATTTTTATCTTCTACAAAATATTTTTTTTTCACGAAATTTGGTGAAACTTACCTTTTTATGTTCCAAATACGCTGTAATTTATTTGATTAGAAATATTTATTTTTTCACCTTATTTTGAATTAATAACGAAAAAGCACCCTAATTTTCAATCGATAATTCACCCGTCAAAATATCAGCTTTTTTCAAAAAGTTGGTATGTTTTCTGTTCGTTGAAATCTCTACTTCCGGTGGTGAAAAAAAAATATGTTACTATAGTAAATCTTCTCAGAAAATGCAAAAAATCGAAAAAAATCTCGAATTCGATTTTTTTTAATTATTCCGGAAATCGAGAAACACCGTTTTTTACCTTTAAAAACTCACCCCTATCCCCTTCCCGACCTCAGATCGCCCGTAAATTATTTTTCCTTTCATTTTTATAATATTCCCCTCTTTTCTAATGGGTTTCATCCTACTATTATTTCTTTTGGTTTTAAAAATTATCGACTCTGGTCTATCTACTGAATGGAGTATTTCGATTTAGGTGAAGCTGTTGATATTGTGACTACTAATATAAGAGATGAATATAAATGGCGGAATGAGTTTCTTTTACTCTGTATAATTCTTCGCTAAATCTGATCTTAGCAACATTGTCAGTCGGGTGCAATAGAGGTATTTTTTCAAATTTCTTTAGTTGTTGATATTGTGTCCACTAACTTATTCTTCGTATTCATGAAATTGTTTGAATTGCTTCCACAATTTCAACAAATTTCAAATATCACATAATGAATGAGTAGGGTATAGATAAGAGTCATTTCTCTAAATATTTATTTTTTACAACAGGCCAGGTTATTGTATATAAAGTATAACAAATCAAAAAATGTACATATTGTTCGTAACAAGTAAAATATTTAGTTTTTAATTTAATATTTCTTAGTAGAAATGCCAACATTCGTAATGACATGGTACAAAAAGACGGGCAGCGAAGCGAGCGAAAAAATTAAGCGAATAGGAAAAGCGACTTGCTTTACTGCATCGCGAATGATTTGCGAAGTTATTTGGCACGCGTTATCCACGACTATCTTAAACAAAATACGAGTGAAATTCGTCTACCCCCTGCTATATGTACTCAATTAAAACATTCTGCCTACGGAAGCAGTGCAGACCAATCAGGATAGGTAAGCGAGCTAGGCGACGATGCGAAGCTGCAAGAGTACTGGATTGAAGGTTCCCTTCTCCGACAGATCACCAGCAGTATCCTGCGGACAGCGCGAGCGGCGCGGGTAAGACGGCGGCTCCTTGCAAGGTCTGCGGAGACAAAGCCTCCGGGTACCACTACGGTGTCACCTCCTGCGAAGGCTGCAAAGTAAGGACCTGTCCTTTGTAATACATACATTAATTCAACATCCCACAATACCTCTACTCAAATGATAAATACGCTTAATCTACTACCTACATATTGTAATGGGAAGAACGAAGTCTATACAAGATAGATAATTTGGTATGGAACTCCTGGCCTAAGAGGACCAGGTTCCAGAGGAGTTTTGAGAATTGTGACTACTAATATAAGAATAATATAGAGTTTTTTAATTTTAACTAACTGGTAATGGATTTTTTTATTGTGATTATTGGCTTGCGTTTGTCTCCTACGAGTATGTCACCTGGATGTTAAGCGACGACGATGCGGTCAATGATCTAGCACGCTTGCCAAGATAGAGGACATGTTCATTCAAAACATAGAGATTCCTAGATTGTAGCTACGGAATCGACTGACTCTGGTTAGCAGTGCAAAGTGGAAGCGAAGCGCTTAGTGCGCGCAGGAGGAATGTCCACCATGACACGGTGGCGGATGGAACATGAAACAGATGTGCATGTGCCTACGCACAGTTGAAATTCACATCTTGTTTGGTCGTACTTTCATCACACCTGACGTCGGTCTGTATGGAATGAAAACCTCGTCCAAACGGTTTCCTGACTTGCACCTAAATAAGAATTTCCTATTTGACAATAGACAGTATGTACCTAGTTCCATCCAGGTGCCAACGATGGTATGTAGTAGTAAACGTAGACAAATTTATAACGAAAAATAGAGAGAGAAATCAACCGCAATCTATGGAGGAAAATCCATGATCAACTCAACAAGGAGCTACTGGCGGGTTCCGTAAAGCCGTGAGGAATTTCGGGCAGGCCTATAGAGCATTCGAGTAGGCATACATACCTTCAAGTGGTTGGGGATATTGAATTTTTTTACGATTTATTTAATTAAGCATGAGTTGTGTAGGTATAAATAGAACATCTGAAGTCACGCAGTGGAAATAGGGGTAGATAATAAAACGCAGGCAACGCGGCGGGAGACAACCATTGTACCTAATTACCTGGCTACGAGAATGACACCAACTGCGTTTAGTACAATGAGGATAATAATATGTTGACACAATAGGTTTTGATTACTTCTTGTTCTACTTGTATGCTTAACCTATTTGTATAAATAAACTTATTGCAATAGGTAGGTACTTATTTATCTATACACTTTATTTACGCGTCAATGTTGTACTATGGAGTAGATGTATACCTTTTTTTTTTTTTTTTTTTTACGTGGGGAAATCCTCATGGATACCTCCGGGCACGGGCCCTTCGGTTATGTCAGACTCCGCCTTTCGGCGACCTACTGACTAAAACCCCACGGTTCTCCGTCTTCTGCCATGGTGGGGTGAGATGGGGTCGCGCTAGCATTCACCATCTCACCCCGGCAGATGGCCCGGTATCAGGGCCTCCGGCTGCAGCATCGCTGCACCCAGTCTTGCCCGACGGGGTGGCCGAGTTGACCCTCCCCGCCGCGCCGCCAGCCTTGCAGGCCGGCCATCCACCGACCCGAGGGTCCGCTGAGCCTCTCGTGAGGCTCCCCCGACTCCGCGGAAGATCCGCCGGCCTCATCTGCTGTGCTCTATGCTACCTTCATAGAGACACGCAGAGAGGCCCACCGTTCCCAGCTATTAGCCACGACCAACAAGGTCCCACAAGGGGAAGTTATTGGCCGTGTTGACGGGGTGCACCGGCCCAGTCACTGCCGTTCCCCCCGGACGTATCCATAAGGGACAAGCAGTGACCGAGCACACGTGGAGGTTGCCGGGACTAGCACCCCGAGTAGATGTATACCTACCTATTTAAAGCCAATACTTAATGAATTAATAAAAAATAACAAATAAACTGTCAACATATGCACAACATATGAAGAACCGTCAGGTGAATAAATATGCGATTGCTGAGCATTTACATTTGAGTCATTGCATTTGAGTCAGGACTTAATCACTGGATTGAGCTCTACGACCCCAAAATCCTCTCCACAGAACGTCACTGCTGTTCTAGGATGGTACGTGGAGCGGTTGAGATTTAAAAACATCATAATTTCAATCGGGAGGATGGATTTAAAGTGGCAGCATCATGGAAGCTAGAGCATTAGGTAGGTAAATGTTCTCGTCGCGGTTTATGTACGAAGAAATCTAGTGTTCGATGTTGTGGTTGTGAGCGTTGAAGCAGTTGAAGAAATCGTATTGACTCTAGGCACATCCTGCCAAGATAGAACAGAGACAGGTAATTTCCACTTTTTTCCTTTACAGGGTTTCTTCCGGCGAAGTATTCAAAAGCAAATCGAGTACCGTTGTCTCCGCGACGGCAAGTGCTTAGTGATCAGGCTAAATCGCAACCGGTGCCAGTTTTGCCGATTCAAGAAGTGTCTTGCCGTCGGGATGTCACGAGATTGTGAGTACATACAACTATTGACATTTCATAAGATATCAGAAAAATATACTTTTCATGCTGTCCCTGCTTTTTATAAGTAGTTATTAGGTAGGTATATCCTAATCCTAATATAATATTATAAATGCGAAAGTTTGTGTGTGTGATGTTTGTTACCACGTATCACCGCAACTACTTTTTTTTTTACTGGTATAGGCTTGCGTTTGACCACTATCTCACCTGATGGTCAGAACTAATATGAAATAATATAATAATATAATACTGAACCGATTTTGATGAAATTTGGAATATCGATAGCTTAAATACTGAATTGAAACATAGGCTATGTAAATTTTTAAAACACAACCCCTAAGAGCGTGAAAAAGTGTGGTAAAGTTTGTATGGGCACTTTTTATTCCTTGATTCAATTCGCTCGAAACTCAGTAAAAATAAACTTTAACATAAATAATCAAACACGTATTTTTTATTTTTTCAAAACTACCCCTAGGAAGGGTGCATGGTTATTCTAAAGTTTGTACGGTTTTTTTCAGTGACTTTATTCCGTGGTTTGATTCACTCACAACTCAGAACAAATAAACTTTAACATAAATTTTAAAACACGTGTCTTTTATTTTTGCAAAACTACCCCTAAAAAAAGTGTAAGGGCGTTTTAAAGTTTGTATGGCTTTTATTTTTATTTTAGTTTTATTAATTCAAAACTTGGTACAAATAAACTTTAAACTAAATAATTAAACACGTATATTTATTTTTTCAAAACTACCCCTACGAAGTGTGCATGAGAGTTTTAAAGTTTGTACGGTATTTTTCAGTGTATTTTTTTCCATGGTTCGATTATATGGCTTTTATAAATTTTAGTTTTATTCATTCAGAACTCGGTATAAATAAACTTTAAAATAAGTAATAAAACACATATTTTTAAGACTACCTTTAGGAAGTGTGCAAAGGAGTTCTAAAGTTTGTATGTATTTTATTTTATTTTAGTTAGATTCACTCAAAACTCGGTTCCAATATGTAATAAAATACATAATGTAATATATAATATAATACATAATGTTATATATAAAATATAAAAAAAATTTCGTCGCACCGTTGATGACAAACACAACGCCTGACCACAACAAACAAGCTTAATACCATTAAAATCACTGCGTAGCGCTGCACCCCGAGACATCATAATATTAAGTCTCATATGCCCAGTAATTTTTCTGGCCACAATGCCTTTCAAACCGGAACACAGTAATGCTTGCGCACTACCTACCCAGACGGCCTGCCGCATACGAGAGACCTAACTCGGTTTAAATCCTAATCCTAATAATATTATAAATGCTAAAGTTTGTGTGTATGATGTTTTCATTCACTCAAATCTCGGTACAAATAAACTACAAAATAAATAGTAAAAAACTTCTTTTTTCTAAACTCGACCTCTGTAAGGGGTGCACCCCTTGAGAATGAGTTCTTAAGTTTTTATAGAGAATTTTATTTCTTGGTTCGATTCACTAAAAACTCGGTTTAAATAAACTATAAAGTAAATAATGAGTTAGGTATTTTTTATTTTTACAAAATCACCACTATGGGTGTGCAATAGAGTTCTAAACTTTATATGGAAAATTGTTTTCCATGGTTCGTCAAAATAGAGAGTTTAGACGTGAATGACGTAGGTAATAGTGCAATACACTGTCGTCGTTTCCATAATAATCGATGATGGGGCATGCCTGTTTAAGCAATTTCGTATATTTTATACGGCAGCCCATGTTTGGCACGGGAAATACGAGAACAAATCGTCGAATACGTGCTTAACAATTGAAGCGAGTTTGCAAATACAGAATCATGATAGATTCGGAAATAATCATAAAAGCGCAGCCGACTACTTTTCTTACTTGCGACACATCAATCTCTACGCGGGCGAAGCCGCGGGGCGCAGCTAGTTATGTTATATTAACCATTATCTGTGGACCCATTTCAATGTTAATTTATATGTTTAAGAAGATACTTATGATATAAAATCTTAAAATGCAATTCGAACAAAAAAGGAATAGAAAATTACGTTTTTGTTTGCACTATAATAAATTTAACTATATTATAAGTTTTATGTTGAAAAATACTTTTTCGAGACAAGCTTTTTAGAAATCGGAACCGCAAGCAGATTAAAATGAGCCCAAACACTAGTATTTTACGATTATCTGTCAAGGAGTTCCATTGCCCACTTTCCGTCTCCATCATGAGATCAGCCATGTCACCATAATATTACATTGTCATCGGACTTTGACAAGTATACAAAATTTCAACTCCGTAGGATAAGAGGAAGTGGTTCTAATTCAGCTTGCAAGATTCCACCCGGACAAACATACATACATTGCAAGTTAAATAGAAGCTTGTAATATGTCGAAGTTCTTGCTATCAAAGTGAAAAGCACCTAATAGGTATGTATAACTTGGGGGTAAAATCTATTTAACACTAGTTCAAAGATCGTTATCATAGTTTTACATCCAATTATATTATTTCGAAATATTTTTGCCTAAGATTATTTTACCTAAAATTACCCTAAGTTTATTTTGCTAAGTCGCATTCTTAGCAAACTTATCCTGGTCCTAGATATGTGGTCCAAACCGCGATTTGTTTACAAACTTTATACATTATATAGGTCAATCTATTAAAAGAGCGGCTTCAAATCGAATCAAACGCAACAAATCTACCTTTCTCGGTTGCTCTTGCACATTAGGAATGTTTTATCCCTGTCGTGGCACGCTCGGCAGCTTATTTTAACAATTTTGCGTGTGCTGAAATGAAACGGAACACTTGCAGAGAAAGAGAGAGGTGCTCAGTATGAAAATATTGAAATAGGCGCAAAAAGCCGGCATTTTTAGGCATTAGTTGCTTTTTGAAATAAATAGGCGTTTTAAAGTTCCAAGCAAGTGGACGTAAAGTGTACGTTGGGTGAATAAAATGCCTTGTAAGTAAACATTTATCTTAAATAGGTTAACTAATTCTAAAGTGAAAACAATAGGATAGTCGGTTTGCATAGACTCCTTGCCACATTTTGATGCGTAATTGTTAATTATTGGCCGCGCCCCGCGGTTCCACCTGCGGTTTCAAGGGATATAAAGTAGCCTATGTGCTGTTCCAAGTCCTAAAGTACCAAAAACCTACATACATAAGAAATTTCATCAAAATCGGTTCGGTAGGTTTTGCGCAAAAGAGTAACTAAAATCCATACATCCATATATACAAACTCGCGTTTATAATATTAGTAAGGTTTGCGGGTACTCCCTTTGGGGGTTTGAGTACCTAGGAGTAGGTGCCTCAGTCCTTCAAGACAGTAGTTACTGTATTTGGTAAGTTGTTCTTCCAATACAATGAAATGAAACAGGAGGCAACAAGGGTCCCTGATGTTGACTCGCACACAGCTAATTGCTTGGACCTTCTGCTTTTTTGAAGTCGGACAAAAAGAGAGCCTTTAACAAAGCTGCCAAGTCCTACAAAAAGGCCTTGTGGAAGGCTCGATATGACCACAAGCAGAATTGGGAACAAACTATATAGCTTCTTACCTAGTGGGGAGTAAAGCATTCCGGTCCCTTGCAGTCGGTCGAGTCGAACTTCTGTCGCCCCTCACTACCTCCAATGCTGAGGCACACACCGCTGAAGAAAAAGCGAATTTATTCGTTTCTTTTTTTGTCGAGTCTTCACGTCTAGACACTGCAGGCGAAATACCTCCCAGTCTACTAGAGTGCGAGACGTCTATGTCGGAATTTCGCTTCTTGGCGTTACACTTACGTCTTCGCTAAACTTTGGCGCCTACATCGAATCAAAGGCTCAGTTGGCTGCCAAAAAGCTGGGCATCCTAGCAAAGGTTCAGATTTACTTCACACCGGAACAGCTCTTAGATCTGTACCAAGCACAAGTCCGGTCGTGCATAGAGTACTGCTCTCACCTTTGGGATCTTAGAGTATATATAACTTACCTAGTTATGTATACTCTAAGTTTAAGGATCAGCTAAGTACCAACTTAAAGCACTTGATTCAATCAAGAGGCGAGCCAAGAGACTCATTGGCGACGACGCGTTGTTCGAGTCAAGACTCCACAGTCTTGAACATCGACGCAGAGTTGCCAGTCTAACGCTTTTATCGGATACATTTCGGAGAGTGTGCGTCGTAATTGCACCAACGGCAACCGGTTCATGGTGGAAAAAATACACCATGCCAAAATTGTTTTCACTTTGTTTGCACAAAAATAGACAGTTTCCGCGTATTTCTCATGGTTTCGGATTTTCCCCTTTGGATTTGCAAGGGGACCTCAACGTTGGTAAACAACTAACTAGAACACCTATCATATATAGATTGCACTTGTAACAGAAGTACCTACAATGCAATACACACAAATGACTAACAGTTTAATTTTCCGCAGCGTGTGACCCACTAGTAGTGGGTCACACGGTGCCAAATGAGCTCGGATAGATCAACGGACGATGGCTCATTTTCCAATTGAGTGTTGTGTGCAAAGTGCATCGCTCTCATTTGCTTGTGGACGTGACACGAACAACGCATGTGCACTGTACGTGTAAACAGGAACTGCAGTTGCAGCAAACAATTGGATTACTAATATTTCAATTGAATACAATATCTTCATGTGGCATTGTGTCTTTTGAGGAAATGCGAGAAAATCCATCGCTGAGCTGTTCAAGCTTTTCATAAGCGGTAGCGTACCTATGGCCCTGTACATGAGGTTCTAAATCACTTGCGAAAATGTTGTTACACGTGATTGCGGTCCTTAATAATTTAAAAGATTTGCAACTTTAAAAAGTTGAAGCTCTGTTGAAATGCTTTATGGAACGGTGACTCAAAATTTTGCCGGTTTGTATACATATATATAGCCCTCCTATACTTAGTAGGTTATATAAATACATTCTAGGTAGGAGATATTTTCAAATTTGTTCTAATTTAACTATAGAATTTTGAAATGATGGTATGTGTGTACCATAATTTTGTAAGTAAATATGTTTAAGGACAGTGCTTAAAGAAACTTTGTTTCAGCGGTAAGATACGGGCGCGTGCCCAAGAAAACACGCGATCAGAACGACACGAAGGAGGACATGCCTGATATGGCTAAGAACCTGCTTACATTGCCGATGCCGCCACTGGCGATATTAACGCCACTGCCGGCTCCTGCCGCAGTGGAACTGCCGCAATCGGAGCCTTCGACGTCCAAGGCCCAGGATCCAGGCCTGGGGTTGCCTAGTAACGATGAAGGTAAGTCCTTTATTATTTTTAACAATGGTCTTTCTATCTCTCGCTCAGCGCTGCTGCTGGGACTAAAAACGGTAAAGGTACTTATTTATTATCCCGCTGTGGAGTTTGTTTCTGCCTCACAGAACTAGATGGTTATCTTTCCTATATCTATATAAGCTAGGCCAAGATTTAGATCATCATCATCGTCATCATCAGACCTCCTACTCTGCCGCGCTATGAATAATAGCCGTATGCATAACGATTATAGTAAAATGGTGCTAGAAAAATTGAAATGTATGTTTCTGACGAACAGATTTTTATTTTAATATTTGTATGATTTTGTATTAGAACAATTGGCTTATTGTATCCGTTTAGCAAATAAAACTCCTCTTCGAACAATGATTACTTTAAAAGCGCGGTATTACTCAAATCAAATCAAGTATTTATTTGCCAGAATACATTATTATTTACAATTAATTGTAGGTCTTACATTATTAATGTCACTGTATTCAGCCTGCATGCAAGCGTGCAAATATTTAGGTATAATCATTTAATTCATACATGTCAACATATTAAAATTAACAATTTATCTCTCTAAACAAATAAAAATTTAAATTATATAAAATTAGAATAAGGTAGTCCGTCATAAATATTTTATTTAAATCTAGGATGTCAAAATTTTTTATAACTATACAAACATTTGTCCAATAGCTAGTTAGACAGCTTATTTTTAAATACATTTCCCTGCAACAGCTTGAGGTCCTCGGGTAGTTTATTATAAGTTACAATACACATGTGGTACACATTTCTTTTGTGTATCTTTATGGCATTGAGGTTGATAAAATAGGTTCTCGAACTTAGTCCTTTTACTATAGAACCTATTTCTTTTTTTATTTAACTGAGTGACTAGTCGAGCTGGTCGTTCACCTGACTGTAAGCAATACGCCTGTCCATAACAGTAACAGCTCCAACCAGAACTTTGTTTTGCAATAGGTATCCTGCGCGTCGCTGCACTGCGCTCGTCACTCTAAGACAATAAGCTGTTAAGTCTCATTATGCCCAGTAATGTCCCTGGCTACAATGCCCTTCAAACCGGAACACAGAAATGCTTGCGCACTACTGCTTGATGGCAGAATAACTAGCAAAGTGGTGGTACGTACCCAGATGACCTCTCGCATACGAGAAACCTACTACCAGTAATAATAATTTTGCTGCATTTGAAACAAATATTTATTTTATTAGATGTAGAGTCTTTTTTGTAGAGAAATGTCCCTACTTCGTTCGCGTCGACTACTTATATTTTTTAAAATTGGTAAATGGGCACTTGTTTGATGACATCTCGCCTGATGGAAAGCGAAGATGGAGCATGGTTGCCCATGAGATGAGATGCCTATTCACTCTAGACTTTGTAGCTATTTGGAAAAAAAGAGCTGGTAGAGCGTTTTCTACTCTTTAAGGAGTCCGCATGATGAAAGATTCTGCAAAACGCTTCGTACCGATCGGTGGGACATTAAGTACGTCCGGGGAAACGACTCTCCTCGCCTGCAAGTCCCTTAAGTGGAAATGAGAAGAAGGGATCGGTTAGTGCAATTCTTACCGAAGTGCTGTCGATAGAAGAGCGACAGACACCCAAGTTTCCGTCCGTGTTTAAGACTTGTCAGTTTCTTCTCCACCAGCACATTGTTATTTATAAAATTAATTGGGCAACGTTCTAATGATTCCCGAGCTGCCAGTTGGTATTCGGCTGACCCACCCCATAGATGGCTACAGTACTCCATACAGGATCGTATTTGTAGTTTAACGCTCAAGCAGGTTCCTTTGTAGGGACACTTCCTTTAGCCGAGTTACGTTACACAATTGCGGAGTGGCCCAATCTTAAAGAAGCGTAATTTAACCTGTAATTGTTGTCGATGCGCCAATTTTTACGGGATTCACGCGGTCTAATGAATCGCCACCGATAGCAATGACAACATTTTGTAGCATAGTAAGACAACAATTTATCTTCCTCTCGTCTGATACGTCCACGTCCTGTTCAAAGTTCTTCAAAGCATATAGGCGGGATAACTTCAGCAAGATGGTGTAGACACTTCTCCCACAGTTGCACGAAGCTCGAAAGCCCATAAAATACCAACACCCAGCAAACAAATGACGCATACGTCGTGAAGTATCACGACTGCATTTGCTAGAATTTCATCCCAAATTTGGTCGTCATTCAGGAGGCGCCTTAATCTGCAGGCTGCATGGAATGTACGGCATTCAATAGTAGCATGCTTTGTTACTGGTATTGACAGGACAATGTATATTGTCCTGCCTAAAGCATGCTTCTTAAAGACACTTGGTGCTCCCACCATATCGCGTCGTCAATGTTAGATAGATCAATTTGTTTTTCGTTGAACAAAGCTACTTCGTCGTACATTAAAGTTTCTGCAGAATTATCCTCTTGGAAAAACTTTAAAAACGCCAGAAGCACATTTCTGACACACATACCACAGACCACAGTCTGGAGAGGGTTTAAAAAGGCTTTTGGACGGTTTGAGCCGGTTTGAGCCGGACGGTTGAAGCCAAAATTCGCCACACCGCACCGCTTCAGAGGTACCTACTGATATACCAAACATAAATCAGGCAACGTCGACCTAACCGAATTGGAAAAGAAAAATATTTTAACATTATTCACTGGTCTGGTGCATTCCATAAAGTAATTTTATGGTTGCGAGTTTTAATTTTACCGCCATCTACTTTCTATTGCATAAACTAATTTTCAAGTGTTGAAAAAAATTATATTTCTACCATGATATTTTTCATGTAATTATAATTTTAACGCCATCTACTTTCTATTGCATAAACTAATTTTCAAGTGTTGAAATAATTATAGTTTCTTTCGTGTAGATTCCAAGTTATTTTGTAAGATTTCTTGAAAACGCTGAAATTTATGATAATTATAATTATAATTTATATATAAATTATTTTATGTAATTATAATTTTACACCTATGTTTTTCATTCATTTTCGTACACAGCGTTTGAAATTCAGACTAATTTTATCTATTTTCTGTCGTCATTGCTTAAAGAAGCTAAATTTTGAAAAATGCTCGAACCCGTATTTATTTATTTGTAATTATAAGTATTCAGTCTGAGTTTTAAGATTCTAGGACAATCAAATAACTTTTTTCCATACTAACTTCACCCCCCATTTAACCCCCCCCCCCCATAAGTAGATTTTTCAAAATTTCGATAGCCTATATTAGAATCAGGATTTAATTAAACAAATTCCTGGAAATTTTATCAAAATCCGTTTAGTAGTTTTTAAGTTTAACGCTTTCAATCAAACAAACAGACAAATAAAACAAAAATTTTAAAAACTGTTTAAATATGTTCAGTTATACTCATTTTAAGTCGCCCTGGTTGATTTTTTTCGAATATCTTCCATTATTATATATATATATATATATATATATATATATATATATATTATATATATATATATATATATATATATATATATATATATATATTATTATATATATATATATATATATTATATATATATATATATATATATATATATATATATCCCTTAAGTGTTTCAGCATCCCTGCATCGACCCCGATCGCTTTCAATTTCAAATTTGGAATGCGTTAGCATCTTTCAAACTGCAATATCGATCATTTATAGCGATCGTGATTGGGATAGGGATTGGGTCGCGGACTTTAAGTAGAAAAGTTCGACAACTCCACAGACAAATACCGATCACAAAACATGTACGAAAGCAATCGGGATCGGTGTTCTAATTCGATTATACGATTTCTCTGCTGGTCTCCTAGTACTTCAACGATCACAATAGTATAATTTCATCATTTTAAAGGTAGGTACGTAAAAATAAAAATTTAGAAGGTGTTCGCATCTTTCAAACTGCAATATCGATCATTTTTGGCGATCTTGGTTGGTATAGGGATTGAAACGCGGACAAAGACATAGACATAGACATTCAATAGTCGCACACAAACATTCCACGACGTTAATTCCTTCCAATAAAACGTATAATTAATTGACTGTTGTCATTTTGAAATTGTGTCGAAAAATAATTGTGTCTATATAGGAAATCTATACACTTATAATAAAACTGTTACGAGGTGGATACTGTACATTTTTGAAAATATTGTTTTATGGTAGCAACAGCTCCCAAAAATATACATTTTTAAATTTTTGTCATTCTTTCTGTCTGTCCGGGATAAACTAAGAAACTAAGGCACCTATGTGAATGCAGTTTTTGAAATATGTTCTAGTAGAGTCCGGCGCTACATATAGGGTTTATTTTATCTAAATTGATCCAGGAATATTTAAGTTATGACGCAATTTAGAAAAAAGGAGTAGAGTAGTGGAGGAGTGGAGTAGAGGGTATAGGAGGCTTGTTATGACCCTTTTTCATTATTATAAGTTGTACCACTGAACATATTGAACTCTTTAAGCACATGGCTCAACTTAAACTGGTTTATTGCTTACCTTGAGAGTTTGTATACAAAGAGATGGGTTGACATGTGGTTTACTAAAAAAAACCCATGGAGTCCTAGGCTACATAACAAACTTAGTTTTATTAATATCGGTTTACAAAAACTGGAGTTATTACGCAATTAAACAACGTTAAGTACCGTTGCAAGGAAAATAAGCAGCTTTCATCGAGCCACCCATAAATAGCACGTCTAATCAAGGGTGCGGTTTTCTGAATCGCGGTAACGAGTTTATCGGAGTTTTAGTTACCGTTTCGGAGATTTGTCTGACTCTGGCTTTATGGACATTGCGCCGGACCCTCACCGGAGCTGGACCGATGCCGCACCGCAAAGTATAGACGAACAAAAACCGCAGCAGCGCCGTACCGGACCCGCACCGGCGGCGGCGTGGCGCCGCGGCGCATCGTTATCGTCAGTTTTGCGTACGAATCATAAAGGGTCCGTGGCGGTTCCACCCGATGGCAATCCCACCCGTGTCATTTCCACCCGGTCTCCGTGCTCCGTAAAAAACATATTTTTTAAAACTGCATACTCGGTCAAAGAAACTATAAACACAGGTTTCACACATTTTTAATCATCCCGAAAAGAAATTGATAAATTTTGTATCTAGGAATAAAACATTAATCCACTCCCTGACTGACTCATGAATCAATGACATCTCGAACACCAAAAATCTATGAAGCTGTTTGGTATCTAAGTTATATAAGAAGTTTAGACATCAGCTGAGAAACGATTTTACACAAGGGCTGAGATGAGAAGACAAGGGAAGAGACTTCACGAAAAAGAAGGGGATCATTACGAGAGCGGACAAAAGAAATGAGAGTCAAATTTGGTAATTAGGATCGGGACCAGACCGGGATGATAACGGGATAAAGGGGGATGGTAACGAAATAGGGTCAGGAGCAGCACCGGAGCGGTACGGTAACGGGATAGAAGTGGGCAGTAACGGTATAGGAGAAGGACAGGATCGAGACAGGATCGGGACCGGAGCGCGGCGGTTACGGAATACAACGAGGACGATAACAGAATAGGAGTGGGAAGGTAACGGGATAGAGGCAGCATGGTAACGAGAAACGAGAAAGGAGCAGGACGGGAGCTGGAAAGGGAGTAAAGTGGGACGGAAAATGGTCGGAAGCAGGATGAATTCTACGCGTACGAAGTCGCGGGCAACAGCTAGTATGCCATAAAACGCTAGAACTGCAGAAGACGACATAGTTCAAACTGCACGTACAATAGCCAGGGACGGACGGTAGATGCAGTTCAACCACACAAGTGGGCACGCACGTCATCCCTGAATTAATTAAAGACGTATTGAATCACACAGATACTAGAGGAGATGTTGATGACACGTATACGGTCAACGACAAAAGTTGCTGAACATTTGTAAATAGGTACATAGGTATACGATTGACTACACCTTCAATATTTGTCTTTTTATCTCTGAATGTTGCATTTAGAAAGTCTGACAGAGAAATTGCAAAAAGCTGCATGTAGTTTGTATATTTTTGGTGTTATTCACTATTGAAAGATTGTTCAGCTACTTACGTCGCTGACTGTGCCTGTGACAATATTGGTTTAAGTCACTAACTATACAATTGACGTCAATAACTATTACGAGCGTGGTCGGCCCACTGTTCTGGGATATTATTTATGGAGGCTTTTAATTGATTTCCTACCTCTATACCCATTTGTCAAACTATTTTGTACAATACAATAGAAATGCTTTATTGTACACCAACCAAAAATAATCTGTAGGTACATGCATGAAAACAACTTACAAACTAAAAAAACCAAGGGGGGATTTATCGCTAATAGCGTCCCATGGGATTTCTATCAATAGCTGTTAGCCTAAAAAAAAATATTATATTATATTATAGCGAAGCTCAAAGATGTTGAAAGAAAACAGTAGAGAAATATATCCTAGAAACACCTCGGTTCAAGGACTTTTGAAGTCGATCGAAGCGTGTAAATATTTTTTCTCTGAAAGAGGGCCTTGGTTAGCAGCTGAAGATCATCATCAGCCTATTATGTTCCCACTGCTGGGACTTGGGTCTTCTCATAGAAAAAGTATTTACCATGACCCGCCACGCTGGCCCAGTGTGCGGTTGCCGGTTTCTTCAAGAAGTTTTCCTTTACTGTTTTTAGAGCGTATGTTAAATCCGCACATACTAACTTAAGAAAGTCAGTGGTGATTTAAAAGGGATTTAAAATCGGGTGCGTCGGATTGAAAGTCGCACGTGCTCTTATACTAAGCGACTCTCATTCTTTGATGATGCTGAACCACAATGTAATGATTGTAGTTTTTTTCGCCGTATGATCTCATGTCCCGGGATTTTTACAGTTCAACACAGTTAATTCGTTTTTCCAATAAATGTCAGGTGAAGCACTAAATCCAGCGACGCCGATGCCCCAGCGGTAGCAATCCCGTGAACAGCGATGCCAATGCCGGTGGCGGAAACAATCAAACCATCAGTTTTAATTGGAGCTTCGCGATAGCATCGGTGCTCTCGATTTGCACACTATATGCATATAGCTTGCGATTCAATTTGGAACTGTTATTCAACTCCTCGTTTGACTTGTAGCTGTGCTTGTAGTCACGTAGGGATGGAGACTCGAATATAATATAATACTTAAAATTATTGATAGCTGTCACTGAAACATAAAAAACTGCGTAGCCGATATCTGCGGATCTACCCACACCACACATCGTAGGTAACAATAACAATTATGTCTAAGAATTGTGGAATATGACATCCAGCAAATATAGGTACTTATTATATCTAAAAGCACTGTTATTTTCGTTGTATAGACATTCGATATTAAATTAAGCTGACTCGTTGTAGCGACTTCGACCGGACCTCCTGTCGATAGCGCTATGTCTATTGTACAGCCTCTTCCTCAGATCGAAATCTAATTAAATAAATGAAAAATTATTATTATTCTTATCTTATAACAACACTACAGTCACGTTATATCATTTTTCAAAATAACTCCGATGGATTTCGAACAATTCTGCTTTTAAAGTACCTATACACTTTGAAGTGGCTATCCCAATCTTATTCTCTATAACAGGGTGATTCCAATTAGGAACACATATTCAAAAGACGTACCTACCTGTAGTAGCTAGTACCTAGTGTATTAGTGAAAAATGCTGTTCTCGTGATCTGTCAAAGTAAATAAAGTCCATGGTAATACCTACGCAGTCGTGATGTCGACTGCGAAAATGACATGTTTTGCTCATTGTTACCCAATAGTTTGATGGTCCGTGCAACGACGCGTGGTTGCGTGCAGTTGGTCACAAATATTTGTTGTGTGACTAGCATGCTCCATGCTCCTCAAATAATTGTTCCGTCTTTGTTGTAGGTTGTAGGACAAGAATGTCTCAACTAAATTTAAACATAGATTATATAGATCTAGATTATTTTATCGTTTGCACCTACCTGTAAGCCTTGGAACTTACTAGCGGGTTCATTGACGGCCGACTTGCCTCGTTTGAGTAATGTTGATGTATCTATATATAAGTTACGAACTAGTTCGACTTGAAACACTGTACATAGTCTAAACTTAGAATGTTTAGTTAAGTGTTAGGTATTTGATGCCCGAAATACAGATTTACAGCGTCTACAGTTCATTGCACATTGCATAGTAACAATAGGGTTATAAATAGTACCATAATACATAATTAGAACTGTGTACCTTCGATAGCAGGTTATAAGTTAAATACACCTACCATGAGATAAAGCTATTGCTATTAAAATTTTCTGCCATAACCTATGTCACCAGAGAGTACTACTTTCGGCTGTGACTTCACGCCGTCCTGAATGCAGGGTAATGGACCGCAGATTATCTAACAATACTTATATCTTTGTCGCTTGTTTGAGATCAATACACCCAGTGCCGACTGAGCCTCACTTCTAGAATGATGTTATTTTTGTACTTCCATAGTTCAGAGGCTTCAGTTCCATAGACATCGCAGTGGTGGAAAATGATTCTTCGTGTAGCAGAAATGTATCAGGATTAGAATACAACAACAATTAGAATAAGGTTTTTGGATAATAACTGTCACAGGTATTCTTAGACATACATCGGAGTGAGACTTATATACCTATAGTAGCGTCCCGCCCCGGCTTCGCACGGTTATTATACATATATACCTTCCTCTTCAATCACTCCATCTATTAAAAAAAACCGCATCAAAATCCGTTGCGTAGTTTTAAAGATTTAAGCATACATAGGGATATAGGGACAGAGAAAGCGACTTTGTTTTATATTATGTAGTGATGATACGGTTAGGGCTGATTATTTTTTATTTTGCTGTCTCATAATTTATTTTGTAAGACGTTTCAATATTCACACTGACTTGAAATATGTGCAGTAGATCTCTATTCTGGTTAAGGAGCCGGCTCCTTAAACTTTCTTCAATGATTTGTTTCTCCTTGCAGATGACGCGGCGTCATCTACCACTGACTCGGTTGCGGACTCGCGTTCGCAGCTCTGGCTCGACATCGCCAATCACCTCACCCCAGCCGTGTACCAGGTGGTGGACTTTGCGAAGTGTCTACCCGACTTCTCGACTCTTTCTCAAGACGACCAGGTCATCCTGGTTAAGGTAAGTTTTTGGAAACAAGTGTAAATGCGTTTATGATGCCACATCTTCTGTCTTGGCATCGGTGGTTCAAAATTAAAAGCTGCACTTTGATTCACGGAGATGTTGTCATTGATAAAGTGTTTCATCAACATGTACTCATGCGTATGAATCTCATTCTATCAACTACACGACTAGAACTAGAAACTAAAAACTTGAGTTTACTCTAAAGGTTTGTGAACAAGCATCGCCGATGTTTACGCAGCTTTTAATCTTCGAGTAGCACTCATCACGTATTTTCCTAAAACGATATCATGTATCTTTGTCAGGTAAAGAAGAAGGTAACATAAATACGCCACGTTATGTTGCTGGCTGTGTCATTTACGGTCTTGAACGATACTCACCCCTCCATTAGCGACAAAGAAGTTCATAGAAACGCTTCTGCTAGGGTGTCAGATCACATGTCACTTTAAGGAAGTCGAAGCGTAGTTACACTCTTATAAAAAGCTTATAATTAGTTACTTGACTAAAGGTGTTCTATTTGCCTAAGTTGATTCTCACGACGTGGACCGAACTTTGTGCGTTTCTCAACTAATGGCTTACCTAACCTTACGAAAAGTTCTCCCTCATCCTAGGAGAGTAGTTATTTACTTACGAAAGTAGCCCGGCTAGTGGACTGCTCGTAGTTAGTCAATTGCAAAAGTTTACGTGTTTGAGATTTCTCAATACTACGGAACATACAAGTCATCAGAGACTCGAGACAACTAACTTCATAACTAGTAGCGCACCGCAAGCCTTGCTTAACAAACAATATATGTCGACTTTAAAACAATCTGAGTCTAGAAGAAATATTTTTTACATTTAATTATGCAAAATGTTTTTATGTCAATCGTCGAGCTTCTACTCCAATGCCTTCATGCCTACCTTGTCGCGTATTGTAGTTACCAATAGAATTTGCATAGGATAAAAGTACCTATGTAATCTAAATATATATTACCTAGTCAATTTAGTCCTGTATATATCTACTTATCAAAGGAGAGGGTACAAAGACAGAGATTCCATCAAACGCCACATATTTTATAATGTTTGTTTCGAAACTACGCATAGTTATATTAAGATTACTTCCTTAGCTCTAGTACCTACCTAAGTCAAGGGGATTACGTACAAAAGGCTCAATCAAGAAGATAATATAAAACACACCGTGTTAATACCTACATGGGTTTCCTTGAGTAGGTATAACATTTTTAGGTTGATACCGTTCTTTATAAATACCTACAGTTTAAATCAAATTCAATTTAATTCATTTCAAACGTTCTTCAATTTGAGCATCACAGCGCAGACGCACTTATGTACGTCAAAAAATATTACAATGATTCTATCACAAAGCGCAAAAAAGAAGCACTTATAAAAATTGAATACGGCAAAAACAGGATTTTTCAAACATAACAAACGTTAGAAAAATGATAATATGCACAATTTAATTTTACTTTCTATGAGTGGTATAGCAATGGCAGCTCCTGAAACCGCCCTAGAATGGTTTTAATATGACAGCTTTACAAAGTCTGAAGCTGAACTGAGCTGGCATTCCATTCCATTTCCCGTCTGTCCCGTGGCGCGGCTGTCGTAGATGTCCCGGCTATTACGTTTATGCGACAATAAAATAGCTATTGTGTCGGCGACACTACTGACACCTCTGGATGTACCTACCACTACTAGACAGTCACAGGTTATCTATATAGAAATAGCCAGGAAGGCGGTTTTGGTGGCAAGTATACCCAACGCTAAAAATCAAGCGTCAAGAAGGAATAATATTTTAGCTTTTCATAACTAGTTATTAAACAAGAAAAAGAAATCTTTTTCAAAATTGCGTTTTCGTAATAGGTACTTATATATAAAGTTATCTACCTCTTGAACGTTATGTAAATGCAATTAAAACTTAGCAAAATTGTAAAGGAAATAACTTTGTAGAGTCCTGTTGCTGTAAACGTTGCAGTAAATATACCAACGTTTTGCCTCAGCGGCAGCGTCGCTATCCCTTATAAGTCTTTATTAAAATTTGCTTCCTTGGAGTGACATGATTATTTGACTTACCTTTTCGTATTTTATTTTTCAACTTTCAATACAAATAACTATCTGCCCTCCGCTGCATTGCGTATCTTCATCTTTTATACTTTTATTTTAGCAAATACTTCGCCTGGGCAAATGTGAGCATATGCGATTTGAATTTGTGACTTATTAGCATACAATTTTGTCATAAATTTGCTTTGTCTAAGAGTATGAACAATAAGTTTCAATTTACTTAAATATGTACTCAAATGTCTGGTTTTATGAATATTATATTGTCCTAGCGAAGTCTTAGCGAACTCCTGGCCTGTCCAATTAAATGTCATCAGTGTTCATTTTGCCCACAGTTAGGGTTCTTTGAAGTCTGGCTGACACGCGCTTCCCGAATGTCCACCCCCGATACCCTGGTGTTCGACGATGGCACCAGCATCTCGCAAAGCCAGCTTTCTGTGGTGTATGACGTAAGTGCTGATGTTTGTAACTATTGTGTACCTAGGTGTTATTTCCAGCCGTGATAAAATCAAATCAAATCAAATTGTTTATTTGCGAGAAAACATAGATTAAATTCTTAACATAAGTCACAGGCACAGTATTCAGACTGCAAGCAGACATGCAATTATTTGAATGTTAAACTATAACAAAATTAAAAAATTCTTCAAAATTATTACATTAAGTATATTAATTATTATAACATATTACAATCATCATTCAACTCTTTAGGTAGTTTTTTTTTTTTTTTTTTTTTACACTTAATAGATCTATGTTTGGCCACTATCTCGCCTGATGTGAAGCGATGATGTGGCCTAAGATGGAGCACATAGATCTAGAGAGAGACGGCAGTTGAGCGGCTGCTAAGACCCGTCTCCCCGATGGTTCACCGAACATCATCCCGAAACACGACTAGGTCGCTTGACGGCATGGGCTTTGTTCGGTGGGTGGTATTACAACCACAGCCAGAGCCTACCACTCCAAAGCGCGTAAGCGGGTTTCATCACGATGTTTTCCTTCACCGTTTTAGAGCGAGTTAGTAGTGAGTTAGTTAAGATAGTTATCACAACAGGTACATTTTATTTCTTACGGTTGGATTTATTTCGATAAATATTGTTTGATCACATAATGAAATAATATTAGGCAAACATAACAAGCGAACATAAAATGAAGCAAGTGGCAGTTTATCCTTAATTTAAAAAAACAACACTTGACAAATCGAAGCACAAAAACAAAACATGATGTTTATAAAGTTCACTTCTAATTAAATTTTACACTTTCTAGCCGGATTTCACGACTACGTACTTTTTGGCAGAATTATTTTTCGAACTCACACGGCAATAACCGATTTGAATGACAGTAACGCAGTTGACCTGAATCGAGTATTTTAAAGGTGCTGACGACCACATCCGCGTGCTTCAGTTGCGCGGAATGATTAAATCGCCACCGTTGCTGCCGCTTCGGTAACTTAATTTAAGTTTTACACCGGTTGCGGATGCAGGTCAAACCACAGACTAGAAGACCTAATTATTTTGCTATAATCCTACTAATATTCTAAATGGGAAAGTCTGTGTGTGGGTGTGTGCTTGTGTATATTTGTTACCCTAACTTCCTACCAGGATAAAACAGGATACTTTTCATCCCCGAAAACTAATACTTCCTAAGGGAACCATAAGGCCTTGGCTTCTAGGTTCAAGGGAACAGCTATAAACGATGAGGTGTTTTTTTATATGGAAAGAAAAATTGTAAAATTCATAAATTCGGGTAAAACTAAAAGCGCTTTCTCGCGTGAGCAAAACCGCGGGGCACAGATAGTAATCCATAAAAATCACCGAAGGAAGAAAGAAAGAAGAAATTACATATTTGACAACCACACAATATAAATATAATATAATATTAATAGAAAAAACTTAATAAAGACAAAGAACAAACAAGGAAAACAGTTTACGTACCTTTACTCGTACATATTATACTAATAAACAAAGGCAAAGATGGTACAAATGGGATTGTGGTTCAGCGCCAATGTCTAGTGTCATTAATTGACACCAGACCCTGGTTTTCAGCAAAACGCCAAGGCATAAAAATATTTAAGGCTTCAAATGTAAAAAGAATATACAAATACATACACACACATACCTACATAATATATATATATATATATATATATATATATTATATATATATATATATATATATATATATATATATATACAGGATGAATTTTTAGTCACCGTCCAAATTTTTTCTAGTCATTAGGTATCATTCACTAAGTCCATTTTTGAAAAAAAATCGATACATAAAATTTTCATATTAAATCATTTTCTCGAAAAAATTATCCGCTCTGCGTGGTCACAAGTTAAACGTTAATAATACTACACTTGCCGCGCAAATATTCAATGAAAAAGGCAGCGCTCACCCCGCTCACCCCCACCCCGCTACACCTGCGCGACACATTTATGACATCTATCATCTATCGTTAGTCGGTCTCGCGCGCGCACCCTTTCGCGACGCAAGCGCTTACTTCCGTGTTCCCGGCGTTCCCGCGCAACCCGCCGGCGCCGGCGCGACGGCGCCCCGTGCGTATCGTGAATTTATTTACAATGTCGTCGTATTCCCACCGCGAGTATTACGAAATGGTGCGATCCTACATACTGAGTGGTGAAAGCTTGAACGGTGCCCGGAGACTGTACGAAACCGAAAGTATTCCTCGCCTTCGCAATCAAGGAATAAATCCTTTATTACCAAATCGCCAAACGATTTTGGCCGCAAATCAGAGGCTCTTAGACCATGGCCAATTTATAGTACCTACACACGCTCAAGGACGGGGCAGGCCGAGACTCGCAGTGGAGATCGAAGAAGATATCTTCGATTTCTTTGAACGGAGCCCTAGATCCAGTACGCGAGATGCAGCGCGGCGCTTCGGCGTAAGCCAATATGCCGTGTGGAAACTTCTCCATTCTGCCGGGTTGCACGCGTACCATTTTCAAAAGGCACAGGCCTTGAACGACGCAGATGCAGTTCCCCGTCGAGCCTTCTGTGAGTGGCTGATTGCACACCCCGATGCTAACATTTTGTGGACTGACGAGGCCTTGTTTACTCGAGTGGGGCTGTATAATCATCATAATGAACATTGGTGGTCATTTCGAAACCCACACATGATACGAGAAACGTATCACCAAGTGCGGTTCAGTGCAAATGTGTGGGCTGGAATTGTCGGCAACAAAATACTGGGGCCATATTTCATTGAGGGACGGTTGACCGGGGGCACGTACCTAGATATGTTACGCACAGTAATTGCTGACTTCATGGATGACGTGCCGGTAATCTCCTATCGAGATTTTTATTTTCAACAGGACGGTGCACCGCCTCATTACTCCGCCGCCGTTCGTAATTATTTAAACCTCGAACACGGTGATCGTTGGATCGGTCGCGGGGGGCCCGTCGTCTGGCCACCCCGGTCACCAGATCTTACTCCATGTGACTTTTTTTTGTGGGGTGAAATAAAACGACGAGTGTATGTGGAGGAAGCCCAAAACCTAGACCAATTAAAACAGCAAATTGTACGTGCATTCGACGAAGTTAAAAGTGACACTGTAGTGCTCAATAAAATTAAAAACAATGTGCAAAAACGTGCAAGACTCTGTTTAGAGAGAAACGGTATGCATTTTGAACATTTATTAAAGTACTGTTAATTTGATTGTTGATGATTTTGATTAAATTTTTATTATTTGTACATAAGTTGATTCAAATTTTTAAATACGCCTAATAGCAAAACGTTTTGGCTCAGCTTTTATTAAGGTCTCAAGTTCTTATCTAATTAATTGATTTTTACTTTATTTATACGTACTTAATTGATTAATTAAGGGTTAGATTCTAATCATAGTGAACATAGCACAAACCTTTTGCTTATTGACGGTCCTAAGCCCGTGAAAGTATGAAGGGAAAATTTGCAACTTTGTTTGTATTGTGTTATCAATGAATTCCGGCGGCGCGCGGCGCGCGGGGCGGCCCGGCTCGCGTAGCTTCACCTAGCGCGTACGCACGGCGCGGCAGTGTCCAGAAACATAAACTTTTTATAGATAACTTTGTGAAGTGATATCTCAATATTTTTGTATTGAGTGATACTAAAAGAAAAAACACGTATTCAATGATTTTTGCCAAAGATTAATATATCAAAATTTGGACGGTGACTAAAAATTCATCCATAAAAAAAGATAAAAGCTTTTGCTCCAAGCACATTTTAAATAAATCAATGACTAGGCTACATACAACCTGATTGTATGATCCTTGACCTAAGCCGACACGACGTTACAGCCACCCTTCGCGTCCGCCATGATGTCGTACGTGTGGTCCCTGCTGGAGCTGCACATGAGCGACGAGGAGCTGGCCACCTACAGCGGCTGCCTGCTGTTCTGCACCACGCGCGAGAACCTCAGCGACCCCAACCACGTTCACGCGCTCTACTGCGAGCTGACGGCGGCCTTGTATCATACGGTCAGTAACTAACAATCTAGCAACTGGTTCGAGAACAGACGCCGGTCTGTTAGCTCGGTGCCGCCTACAGCAAAGAGAGCTCGAACGATAGCATTGATGATGGATTTATATCGTATATAGGACTCGGCACTAATAGTATAATGTCATATTAAATAAATAAATAACGCCCAACAATCACAAACATCTCAGATCTTGGCACCTAATTAGGATTCCCTATATGTAGGGACCCAAGAACTATGATGACCATGGTCACACAACACCCAGACACGAAACAAATGCTAGCGCTTTTTTTTCTGTGCTCAAACATTTGTCCCGTCACGGGAATCGAATTCGAAACTTTAATGGTGTATGAGATCTGCCCAACCATTACACCACAGAATATTGCAGAATGAACTTACTTAAACTTAGTCTTAGTAGTGTGATTCCATATTAAAATGTTATCTATTACACTACTGTTTCAAGGGTCAGAACTTTTAAAATTGTTGGTGAAATCCAGACCTGGGATTTTTGATTAAGCATTTATTTCATGAGCCCATCAGCTGGCCAGCGATGGCTAATATATTAAAGTACTTATTCAAGAAATGTATTCGTTATAGTTCGAAACTAACACTAAATACAGTTCTACGAAATATACAAAATTATTATAAAGATTTTACAAAGTATCTGATACCTAATCACAGGCTATAGAAATGATGGTAATCAAATGAACATTCGCATCATCTTCGCATGTTGGCATTGCATTGTCGACAACTTTTTTTTTTCATCCCTTATTATCCCACTGTTGAGTATAGGCCTCCTCTCCATCACGTCCGCCTTTACGGTCTTGTGCCTTCCTCATCCACATCTTCCCAACAACCCTGAACCCTGGACATGTCATCAATACATCTCGCTGGTGGTCTGCCCCTAGATCGGTAACTTTCTGTTGGCAACCACTCGGTCACTGCCTTGGTCCACCTTCCGTCGTCCCACCTAGCCACGGGTTGCACCCATCTCCACTTAAGCTTGTCGATTCGCGTACCAACATTCTCGACATTCGTCCTGCGTCGAATTTCGACATTTGGTTGTCGACAACACTTAGGTTTAAATACGTACTTATATAGGTTACTTACCTTGATTCTGTAACTACAGTTTACGTAAAAAAAATGTGACTTAGGTTACTGTTTTGTTATCAAGTGTCCTGATACAATTTGTCATAACTTACTTGTGGGAGGAAAATAAACTTCACTGAAACACGACGGAATACAATTTAGCATCTGGAACGCGTTACAATTCTTCTAAAGTACCTAACATAGCAATTGGCCAATCTATTAGCACACTTTCACTCCTATAAATACTCAGATGCTGGTTCATCAACCCCGGCAATTTGTAAAGTTTAAACTTTGCATGAAAAGTCCATATAGCCTTATTTATGTAGGTTCATCCAACGTTTAAACATCTATACCATACCTACTAGGTCATTACTAGATATACAAAAACACATGAGGTAACTTATATTATAATCAAAGTATAACGAAACTCGGCACTCGCATATTTGCCTCAATTAATAAATCTGTATCGCAATTTGACGAGTCACTGCTGCTATCTTCACGTTAGCATCTTGAATTGTCCTATTGGATGCACTGTACGTGACTAATTCTCCCAAGTCGATTAGAAAACAATAACTTGGGGCACTCGGCGCTTTTCCTTGTTTGCATTTTACAATGTTATACTCGTATACCCTTTCAGACCCGAACTAAAAATACCTGATATCAAATAAAACTCAAAGTGAACATGGTGGGTGCGATTTATTCCTAGATTTTGAATCTGGGAATAGTTTTCCATTTTCCGGCCGCCATATTGGAACATTCCGTTACGTCCAATTGTATCATCCTGGGCCGCAAATAAGTATGACACAATTGTTCACCCTATCATTCCGATTCCGTGATGTCAAAAAGCTTCTCGATTTCAGCTGGGGTAGATAGATAGGTTTCATTTGCAAGCCTGTTTTTGACATGTAAGTAATACTGATTAGTGGCCAGACCAGAGAAGTCTGTTCAAAAATGTCTTCTGTGAAGAATGCGCCGAAGTACTCAGAGGGCGTTTCTGGAGAGCCGTATTGTTCTTGAGGAATCGGTTCAGGAACAGGCTTAACTTGAAATCTTTTCTTCTGCCATCTAAAGCTATTTAACGGCGAGTTATTTGCTTCGCTGCTGTCATCCAATCGGGTCTGAAAGGGTCTGAAATACTCATTGTTACATATTACTTTAAGTTATTAGGCATACTATTAAAAAATATAAGGTGTACAGTGTCGTACTCAATCTCAAGCCTTAGTATCCCTGCGCATGAACTAAATAACTCAAATTTCAGCTGGGTAGCGGCGAGGGCGGCGCGGCTCGCATGGAGGCGTTGAACGCCGCCGCCAACAAGGCTCACTTGCTCGGCAAGCGGCACCACGTGCTGCTCGACTGGTGCCGCGAGCGCTGGTCGGTGCTGGGGTTGCCGGCGCTCTTCGCAGAGATCTTCGACATCCCGCAGTCAGAGGAGGACGAGGCCACGTGGCGCGAGGCGCACGCCGCGGCGCACCCGCCGCCCTCTACTTCCAGCTCAGAGGCCACTCCCGCCTAAACGGATCACGACTACAGACAGCCTACAATACAACAACCCCGACAGCATAACACTCAATTTGGTCATATTTTAATTCTAATAAGTTCTACTACGTCTCCGATCTCCTGTATAGTTTGAAGAAACGTCAGGTCAGAAAGTTAAAAGCTGTCAGGCCGTCTCTCCGCTGCGTCCGCGCGGCGACCCCAATCCTTTCTGCGCTCTCTTGTACCCACCATTCTCATTATTTTCCAATTTATTACGTTATTCTAAACCTAGTAGGGGAAGGTCGGGCAAGATGGAGCCCTTAAGGTTTGAGGTGTAATAAAATAAAAACACTTTGTACTTAGGTGATCAGTTTTATATTTTAAGGTAAAAAAAAAATGTTACATATTTAACTAATCAGAAGTGGAAACTTGTCAAGTACCCCATCTTGCCCGCAGGGTCGAGTAAGTTAGGGTACCCCTGGAGGCAAGATGGGGTACCCATCAATCTTGTTTCCTCAATGTCTTTAAGTCTTTTATGGTTAGTCCATAAAGTCGGCTCTCCATGTCCAATATATAGTCACAAAGCTCCTTTTCTTCTTCCTTAGAAAATACTTGCTATATTGGGCCTAATGGAAACTTTAATATATTTTCAGTAGTAGCGTCAGCAGCATTTTTAGCATTTTTACGAGCAATATTTACTATTATTTCTAAAGTAGACTGTGGAACAAAAAATGACCTTGCTGCCAACTTCTAACCCATTCTTCCTTCTACAACAGTTTTACTGCATTTTTCATAGTCTCTTCTGCCCATTCTCCTCCACTTGATTTTCTTTTATAGTTATTTACCATTCTAAAACAATATATAAATGATGTAAGTTACAATTATTTGCGAAGGGCAAGATGGGGTACTCTGGCTCAATTATGGCAAAATTATAGGTATATATTTTTTTTTTGATAAGTTTGAAAGTATCATTATTGACAAACAGTGCATTGTAAAAAGAAAAACAACTTCTAACCTGTTAGAGTGATCGTTGGCACAATAAATTTTGAGTCGAATCTGAACTGCAGTTGCTCTCGTCTTTAACATGCTCGAACTTAATAACAAAAATCATAAGAAACATTTCAAAAACAAGGTTTTTAGTAATAAATTAAATGGTTAGCCTTTATTACTCGTTCACTATGTCGACTTAATGGCATGATGGCGGCACATCGTCACGTGCTACATCGATTGTGATTGGTTGATTCGTTAGCGAGAAAAAGTGGGGCACCCGCTTTTTCTCGTCTTGCCCGGCCTTCCCACAAATGTTAACTTTTGAAAATAAATATTAAAATGAAGTTAAGTAATTATGTTATTCAGATAAATCTACGTCTATAGATAAACAATACAAGTAAGTAGGAACCTACAAGATGTTTTTAAATATGTAGTAGGGAGTGATGGTGTAGTAAGCAGATGGATCTTGATTTGCTTGAATCTCTCGTATTGATAGTCATTTATTATTTTCGTCAATATTATATACCTACTTATGTGTTTATACTTAAGTATTTAATATATTATGTAATACCCTACTGTAGAATATATTTGTACCCTTTTCTAGCTAAACTAGAACAAGCTTTAGAAACGGAAAATCGTTTACTTTAAGTATTTTTGTTTGAGAACTGATAGTAATAGGTATTGTGTGATAGCGCACGGACCGCAGCACAAAATATTGTTTATATTTTAGATCTTTATAGACTCCCCGTGCCACGGGACGGGAGCGTTAATAATGTCGTTTGGTTAATTAAATATATTTTTGTTCTTTTCTGGCTTACCCAGAAAGCTTATGAAAGTGGTTAATTATATTTTGCTCAACAAATGTGGTAGTGGTAAAATAATTTGTTAATATTGTTTTTTCCACTCGCCACAGAGGGCGCTGGTCGCCTCGTTTCATTGAAAGATGAGAGTTTATAGAAATTAGGCGACTCGCGGATCATGCAGCGACTTCGCTTTTACAGAAGAATTATTTTTTAAATCCCAAAAAATATTTTAGTATTAGTCCACATTAGGAGCGAAGTTTTTAGTTTTAAGTAGTTGTTTTTCAATTATTTATAGTCAGATACTATACTAAAATGGAAGAATTCGGTGTTTAGGTTGAACAGCTGTGTATTCACTGTAGGTATTATGTTTAGTTAGTTTTTTGTTATTTTTTTATACAAACGGTGGCATATCTTTAGTTACTATATATCTTATTCAATATGTATATTTCGGGAGTAGAAAGAGTCAGTGCGTACCTGTAGGTATACATTAGATGGTACCGAGCTACAGAAGCCTAGATTCCAAATAGGTACCTACCTAATATAAATATTGTACCGACCAAAAACTATGTCATTATTGTATTTACGTTTCTCGACATGTTTCTAATTGGTTATGTCTTCATTATATTTGTATATATACCGAAGTGAGCAGCAAGCTCTTATATATTTGTATTTTGCTATTTAATTCATATACAGCCGAGGTCCTCTCAGTATAATTGACATAAGACTTTTATTTAAACTTATTTAAATAAGAAAATCATCATTTGGACTAAGTATTCACCGTAATCGTACAGATGAATTTATATAATTGTTTACTTTTATGTTATTCGAAACATGTTTAGCTTAGGTGTTGACGTGGCAAGATATAATCAATTTATGTCACTTTATTACATGTACTTTTAGTTTAGGGTAAGGTAGACGGTATATTTTGATAAAACGATATAATAATTGTAAACTATTTGATCTCATGGTGATGGTATGTACCGGCAGCAGTAAAGAAAGGCTTTGGTTGAACCTCACAGGCTCACACGCAATAGGGGATCGGACAGTAACCGAAAAAATAGTTAAACTGTAGTTAGAACGAATGTTTGTCGTATCCGAAAGATTATTCAATCAATATTTCTGTAAAATAATAATGATTTATATTTTTAAATCAATATATCAAATCTAATAATTCTTATATTTTTATCTGTTCCGAAACACCGACGCATGACGTCATTTCAAAGTAAATACCTTGTGCGAAGCTTGTGTTTATTTAATATTTCGGCTTTTTATCTAAATCAAAACGATATGTTTTTCATTTCATGAAGACCCTAAAGTCCTTAAACTTCATAAAAACATATAAATCACTTTGCAAGTTTGCTTTTGTAGAGCTTGTCGTTTCGTTCGCTTTCATAAGACGTCACACGTGCTGAGGTGACCTTTTGCGCGGCAATTCTAAGTTCAAAGTTCAAAAGTCCTTTATTCATGTTTGGCATCACAGATGTACTTATGAACGTCAATTATTACAATGACTACCACCCTTAGAGTAATGACACTACATTACTCTGAGCTACCACCGTATCGGAAAAAGAACCACTACTCAGAAGATACGACAAGAAACTGAGGGGCATTTTTTTTTGGAACTTTTGTTACATTATTTTATGTTTGTTTATGACAATATTATATGTGCCAGTAGGCTACTTGGCAGAAGCGGAATGTTCCATGCATCTTTGTCTTCGCCAATATTTGAAACATAACAATTAATCATAGTTTTAGGCACGTTTAGAGCTTTATTTATTTAAAATATATATTTTTTTTGCTATATATATACACTATGCTTCATTTTAAACACTTTCTGAAAAGTTGTCCGATCCCCTATTGACTCGTGATGAGTCCCCTGTGATGTAATAATGACTCATCACAATATACTGCGTCAATAAATGTATCGCTTTTTTGTTTACTACCCTTACTTCATACTGAGGTGTGCATTTTTTCATGTAGGCTAGGTACTGTATAATACAGGCTGTACAATTATGAATAAAATATTTCTATTATGGACAAGTCCGTGTATCCATCTTATAAATGTAATTTTGAATTTGTGCATGTTAAGTATATATCAAATAAAAACTAGAAAATCAGTTGATTGTTTTGATTCAATCCACCTTAAACTACTATGACGGGCCGACGTAATAACGGCGGGTCTCTTAGGGAAGTACAATATAAAAAATATAGGGTGCGCTGTCTAGGTATACCTAACTATTGTTGATGATTAACTAATAAGGGCAGTGATAGCTTTAAAGATCGTAAAAAATACCAAAGATCAATTTCATATCGCTTTAATGCTTACTCATATTGCCACTTTCTTAAATCACATGGAAGAAACATATTATTAAAAACAAAATACATTTTATAACTTACAGTTAATGAAATTAAATAATTCATATTTCTATTTATTATTTTGAATAACAATAACAAAGCAAATAGCTAAGACCATTTTTTTTTTAAAACGTGGGCGTACTCGACGCTTACCTAACTACTATGAACAACGTTACAGAAAGAAATATATCAAGTGATGTATACAATACATACGAAAACTTATGAAGAAACGGCAGACGGAAATATACACCGACACTCGCAAGTGCATACAGGCGCGGCCAGAAATATAGCACGTCGGGGAGAACGGATAAAAAGAAAACATGTGAGACAATATGTACTGTACAATTTCATATGATATTTTCTAATCGTGTCGGGCGATTTAGTATTTTTCTGGCCGCTACTATATGCGCCTCGAACGCAAATATACAATGCAAGTGACGACAGGCAACAATATGGGACAAACAAGGCAATGGTATTGAGGAGGTATAAAACGTGATGGGTACTCCCTAACACTATTCAAATTTAATGTAAGTACGCTAAAATTAATAGTTCAGTTTGGAAGACAGTTTAGAAAAGTCGAAAACTCACTTTGCGTGTAGATAACCTATATGCAAACTTTTTATATGGGTACTCAGTCATCGTATATTTTATTCAGCCTGAGAAAATTATTACTATTAACTAAGGACCTCGCGCGAACGTTTGTTGGTTCTCAAAGCGTTGAACACAGATATATCTTCAGCTACAAACCGCATTGTATTATTATGCGTAAATCAAGTGTTAATTTCAATATTGTCTGGTCACTGAAGCGTTATTATTTGGTCCCAATGTCATTTCAAGCGAACTTTATCGTCGTTGAATGTTTAATTTATTGTTTAGTAAAGAAATATGCGCGTTTTAATTCCACCGCCTACTCAGTCGAGTTCAAGGGACGTGCGAGACGAGAGCACGACACTAGTCGCTCGCTCCTCATCCGCCGATCCTCTCAACTAGTCATCATCTCCAAGCGTCAAGCAAGTACCCATCACATATTATTGCTATACTAAAGTAAAGTGCTCAATAACGATCTGTATAGCACTCTGAGGACCAAATGTACGCTGTGTTGATAATTATGTTCGTCCGAAAAACAATGACCAAAATATCAATATCTAAATTAGGGCAAAATGTTCAATTAAAATTGTTAATAATTCGTAAACACTAGCGACGTTCCCGATCCGAACACGACAATCCTAGTAAAAAACCCGTCATCGTGTCAAAATCGGTCGTCAGAAAATTCGAAATAATTTAACTAAGAGTTTTAGTACCTAAACGCATTACGTAATAAAATAATAAATAAAACGCTAACGTCAAAATTATACAACACCGAAAATCCTATTTGATTAGTACTACAACTACGCACAGCGTGCCGCTCATGTACCTACACCATCTAAACGTATAGAGACTTTGTCAGTTTGTACATGAAGTTACGTAATAAGAATTAAATTGTGAATCTTAAAATAGTGCAAAAATATTGTAGGACATTTATTCTTAAAGTAATAGTTTATACGTATTAGAATACGTCGGGAGTTTGCGCAGGTTTGTGATTAGCGAGTCGGGACTACTGCGATTGCAACTACAGTTTCGTCTAGAGAAGACATTACGCGGGTTTCGTTCTTAAGCAGAGAAGCGCGCGAACTCCGTCTAGCAACAAACTTTGTACTTAAGCTACGGGCAAGAGCTTCCGCTGGCCACGAGACATCGACACCACACCAATAATACGACGAAAAAATACATATTACAAGGCACGTGTGACAATGCTAGCAAACATCAACGTCTCCAACAACCACGTCACAGTGATGTGTTTAGTCAGTGTCGATCTCTCGACGGATCTAAATCAACTAGTCGCTAAGGAACCTGCTATCCTAATCGTGGCGAACATTACAAGATGATATTAACTAATACAATTTTGTAGACATGTAGCTGTGTACATTATGACAATTAAAACCGTATCGTGTGTCGACAACTAAAGCAATGCTCATAGATATATAATATAGGTACTTTACAGACAAAAATGTTGATCAATTTGAAGTTATCGACCACGAGACTGAAATTACTTTAAGATGTGTACCTAACATAGGTTTTTTATAATAAAGTATTCAATCGGTTCTACATTTAGTACTTTGAAATATAATTTGTGGACAAGACGTACCTCCGAAGAGATGCTATTTTTAAAAGACGAATACCACTAGTAATAATAAACATAATAAATCGAAATCTTTACCACCACCACCGACCGCACGATTAAACGGTGGTTTAGCATTCGGCAAATATTATAATCACATTCTATTTATTCCACGTGTATTAATACGTAGCGTTTGAGTAGGTTGCGATCAAAACATCCCCTCTACCGTTTGAAGAAATAAGATAGAACAAAGGAGAAAACCAAGTGGTACCGACATATCTCACGCTTCATTATAAAAAAATATTATGAAAATTATTTTATTTATATTTAATACGTACGTTCACGTTTGAAATAACATCACTAAAAGCATTAAGTATTTTTTATACTATTGCATTTAACAAAATAGACAACAAACAATGTTAAATCGGGTATCGCAACGTTTTGATCATAGCCTCCTCTGTTGTATAAGCAGAAGAACAGATAATAAATAATCTCACAGACTTACAATTTACAACATGCGCAGACGACGCGGAACAAAGCATTTGGCACTCTATACACGAACAAAATAGTAACTTGTCCTCCTTTACGAAAGATACATATGGTAATATGTGGTAGTTCTTAAGAATTGTACAGTTTCAATGTAAAGGTAAGTAAAGCGCGAGTTTTCCGTGTTACAGTAACTTAAATTTGGACGGAGTTCTATTGCGATGGATTGTAAATTACAACCAAAAACTTTTCTGTGCTTAAGTTCAATACAAACATGTGTAATGATCGACTTGTTGATACTGAACTAAATAGTTATAAAGACATATGTATAAAATGCATCGAGAAGGAGGTATAGTTATTGCAGTTTCTGTTTGACATACTAATATTAATAAAACTAATAAATGCTACGAATATCTCATATTACTTTTAGAGTATTATCGTACTGTAAAGAAGGACAAGTTGTTCTGCTATCCTATAAATTATTCATCATCATCATCAGCCTACATCAGTTCACTGCTGGACATAGGCCTCTATCATAGCACGCCACTGAGCACGATCTTCGGCTTTCCTTCTCCAGTCGCTACCAGCAACCCTGCGTATATCGTCGCTCCATCTAGTCGTGGCGTCCTACGCTACGTTTGCCGATTCGCGGTCTCCACTCTAGAACACGTCTACCCCAACGGTTATTGGTTCTGCGGCAAATATGACCAGCCCACTGCCACAACTTGCTAATCCGCTGAGCTATGTCGATAACTTTAGTTTTCTGGCGAATGATTTCCGTCCGGATTCGATCCCTCAGAGTAATACCTAGCATAGCTCATTCCATAGCTCGCTGAGCAACTTTCATTTTGTGGACTAGTCGTACCGTGAGTGTCCACGTCTCGGCTCCGTATGTCATGGCAGGTAGGACGCACTGATTAAAGACTTTCGTCTTTAGGCACTGGGGTATTGGCGACGAGAAGACCCGACGAAGTTTCCTAAATTCTGTCCAGCCCAGCTGAATTCTTCTGTTGGCTTCCCTCTCAAAGTTGTTTTTACCTAGTTGGAGCGTCTGCCCTAGATAAAGATACCTACTCTCGAACAACTTCAAGAGGTACTCCATATACTCGTATATTTTCTGTCTACACTCCTCGACTTGCAGGTTGTCTGGAAGAGCTCGCTTTGAGCGATAAGACCACCCATTGTGACGCTAGTATTAAGTTAATTGTTATTTTAGTTTTAATTGTTTCTGTATCATGGTTTTATAATAAAGAGTTATTCTATTCTATTCCATTTACGGCAACCGAGCCCGGGATAATAAGGTCATTGAACATAACTTTGGTTTTATCCAATTTCATCCGGAGACAATGCGTTCCGAAGATTCAGCTAGGCTGTCCAGCATATTCCTGTAAGTCTTGCAACGACTCAGCCATGATGACGATGTCGTCTGCGAAACGTACGTGAGAGATGTACTCGCCATTAATATTGATGCCGCGTCCGTTCCAGTCTAGCGTCTTAAACATATCTTCCTGTGCGTTTGTGAACAATTTCGGGGAAATAACGTCCCCTTGCCTCACTCCTCGACGCAGGTTAATATGTTTCGTCTGCTGGTTCTGTACTTGGACGGTCATTGTTGCGGCGTCATACAGACATCTCGTCACTTCGATGTATCGCTAGTCGACTTGGCATCGTTGCAGGGATTCCAAAACAGACCAGGTCTTGATAGAGTCAAAGGCTTTCTCATAGTCCACAAATGCTAGACACAGGGGCCGATAATACTCTTCGGTCTTCTGTATAATCTGCCCACTGTGTGGATGTGGTCTATGGTGCCGTAATCCCCTCGAAACCTGGCCTGCTCTGGAGGCTGAACCTCATCGAACCTTCGCGCAAGACGTAGGTTCGTAATAGCCCTTGAAAACAACTTACAGACATGGCTCAGAATCGAAATGGGTCGATAATATTTCAAAAGGGTCTCCCTTTTTGAAAAATAAAATAGCCACGCTTCTGTTTCATGCCTTCGGAGTTTTCCCAGGGAAAATTGCGGAATTGAAAAGGTTTTGGAGGTCAATTCTCTGCATTCAGGAGCTGTTGTCACTCCATCCTCACCCGGGGCTTTTCCATTCTTAAGTTGTTAAAGGGCTATCTCGATCCCGTCTAGGGTAAAAATAAATATTAATGGTATCAGTTTAGAATAAAAATTCTACGACAAAACCTTAAGATTTTAAATAATTAGGAAGATGAAAAAAGTATATTACTCGGGCAGGGATCCCGACGCCTTAACAACTGGGCAACCGAGCCACGCTACCAAATGTCTTCTATCCTTCTTATATCGTCTTACGGGGACGATTCTACGTCATCTGTTGTCAATGTTTGCATTGATCAATCAAACAAATTTAATATTGCAATTAGCAACATGTTCTAATGATAACACAAGCCCTATCAAATTTCTAATATTGAATGCTGAAACGCAATAAATATATTACTACGCATCTTCGATCATGCATCACGTGGCAGAGACGACGTGCGAGAGGGTATTTAAAGCGACGGAGCGCCGTAATGAGCTCACTCTCGTTCCAGCGTTCGGCGAGTCGACGCCTGATGATGCCTCGTGCAGACGGCGAAACACGTGTCGTACAAAGAGTGTTGTTGTTAGGAACTAACAACAACCTACATAATATTCAGCGGGATTACACTATGTATTTTCATTGCGTTTCAGTTTTGAGATGAATTTCCGCAACGTCACGCCTGATTCCATTGCATATTGAATGCATTAGCGCAATGCTCTAGGGACGATTCTACGTCATATGTCGTCAATGTCATTGTCATATAATTTTTTCTTCTTCCTAATTATTTAAAATCTTAAAATTTTCACCTAGCATGCGCTAATGTATTCAATATCAGAAATATGACAAAACCGTTCACTTGTAGCCATTACGCCTATAGAGTAGCGACCCATAAACTGCCATAATTGTACATTATTAAGTATCCTTTTTTAATAACGCCTCACGGTTATGTAAATCTAACATGAATATACTAGAGCTTCGGAAATTACAGGGCTAAGATATGACAGACGTAATGAAATAAATACTTAAGTCTGCTGCGAGAATTGAACCCGCCCCTCCGCTACATAGCCAACGGAGTACCACAAGCGTGTCGCTCACAAGTAAACTTGCAAATAATCTTACACGTTAGGTAGATAAACTAACATAGCCACGTATAGAAATATCTTCAGATATCCACAACATTAAGGCTCTCCTAGAGGAGCAATGTTATATTGCAATATGAATATATTTATTGCTATAAATTGTACAGCAACATTGCCGGTAATGTCAGCAATATTATGCAATATAGTTACACAAAAGGAGTGTTCTCAGAGTGCGGTCTCTGTCGTTAATGTTGTATCACTTTACGGTATAAAACATATATTTTTGACGTGCCTTGAATATACGTACATTAACAACAAAACGTTGCTATAGGTATATTGCCAAGCAACTCCGTGATATTCCGTAAAAATGCATAACATTGCAACTATACTCTGCAACAACGCAGCAAAATCTTGCTGCAAAATATTGTCCGTCTAGGAGCACCTCTACACAGAATAGTTCATAGAAATTGGCAGAGACAAACACTCACGAAAACGAGATATTTTTTTTATTAACAGATATAATGCAATAGATTTTTGGCGACTGCCGCGTCCTATGGACACCAGATTGTAAACAAATACGAGTTTTTTTTTGTCTTTATAAATGGGACGCGCGACGAATTAATGAGTTGACAATCGTATCCAACCGTTGCCGTTGCATAAATTCTGCAGCAATATACTAAATGATGGCACTGTACCCAGAACCATTACTAGACAGACAATAAACACTGATGTATCAGGATGATTAGTGCATTTAGTGACGTATAAGGTTTTATGCTGAATAGTCCTGGATTAGTATTAATTTTAGTATGGGGCAGGGGCTATCACCAGGCGAACGGATAGCCCGTCTTTAACCAGTGTTGCAGAATGTTGAAAATGTTTGTTAACCATGGTATGGAGGCGTTGATCGAAAGAAAACTATTGTAGAGTAAGTTTGAATTATCAATGAGTCTACAGCTTAATTAAATAATAATGATATACTTATTTAGAAAAATAACACTGTTTAAGTGTGACAACAGTTATTTCGCGTTGAACTCTCCGTATTTATTTTAACAGCAAGTTAAATACCTACCCCATCCTCTACGATATATGTCTAGTTGAGAATAATTAAATACAACCTAAGGTGAATTTTAACGAACCTTACAACTTTGTTCTAATTAGCTTTAAATGTTTACTTGCTCCGAAATTTTAAATGAAGCCGATAATAATTGAAATGTTACATTGGAATAAATAACATATCCCCTCAATTTTTGGATAAGCGTTGAACATATCTCACTCAACATTTTGTTATATGGCGAAATTCGAAAGGTGCTTCCACAGTAACTTTGAATACGTAACATTTAGCAGTTCCAGCTAGTCTCATTGGGCGTGTCTGAAGTCCCGCCCCGTGACGTCACCGCCTCTATACGGCAGCGAGAAATAGACTCCTCTCGTAAAGGTCCTATAGTGTAATGGTTAGCACTTTGGACTATGAATCCAGCGATCCGAGATCAAGTCTCGGTGGGACCTGCATTTTCATGTTTTTGGGAAATAGTTCTATATAGTTATAGCTTAAATTATTAGTGTATTTTAATTTGTGAAATCTATGATTGACATAAGAAGTCAGTCAACGAATTTCCGCTTGATTATTTAATTACAGAAAATCGAAGTCTCTTACTTTACGTTTTTTATTTACAAACTTTTATTCACGGTGCATTTTCAACGTCATCTTACAAAACGTCATTTCGCCATCACACTGGGCACGCTAGAAGTATTCCGTGACTACTAATAATTATGGTTTAACATTTTGTCTCTTTCTAACATATTCGTTTCAACGAAAGTTGAATAGTGACAAAACATTATAACATTGTTTAAATTTATTTACCGTTTATTAATAAGGACCTACGTGGTGTGTGTACACCCGACCTTTTTACTAACGCAAAAGACAGAGAATCATCTGCTGCCCTAGTTTGAAATACGGTATCTTCATCAGGGGATCTTACATAATGATCTTTAACGACATTGCCAAGTTGCTGTCGGCCTTGCGGAATAGGTCGTGTGTTCATACACTACACTACTATTTAAATACGACAAGCGCCACTCGTGTTTTCGAGAAATCTTGAGTGTAGTCAAGGTCTTATTCCAACAAAAAGCAAACGGTAGGAAACTCGGACATCGAACGACGAAGGCATTGTTAAGGCAACATTTTCCACGCAACATTTAAAGCATTACAGTGAATGATGATGACTTATCAACCTAATGCTGTCAGAGAGATGAACTGTAAGCCAATAAGCGTAAGCCAACTATAAGTTAAGCTGAAGTGAAGAGTGCTGTGTAGATCACAGTCTGAAAAATTGATTTACAATAGTCTAGGTACTTACATTAGTCATAAGATAGAGGAGGTTTGCATTCAATCATATAATATTACTACAATACTACGGTAGTGTAACGATGTAGGGGCGTATATGCGACAGAGGTCTTAATGAACGTGGATGATAAATATTAGGGAGAATGATGAACGAGTCATGACCAATGATGATAGGAACGATTGGTTCCTACTTCGGCCACGTTCATTAAGACCGCAGTTACGTCGATCCCCGTTTTCAGAATCATTTCTTAGCACCAATCTCGTCAAGTTTAGATGGCAGTGACGTCACGCGCTCATAAGCAAATAAAATAATATTTTTATTATGCGCTAACTTTGCTCATTGATTAAAGCGTTTTCGCAACATTAGTTTTAATGTCATGGTCACAACTTTAGAACTAACTTTAAACACGAGATATGATATATTTCGGCGCTACTCAGGCTGTCTCGTTACCGAGTCTGCGTTGACCGAAGCGCGGAAATCCCAACCAATAGAATTACTTGGCATCGTTCACTTTAAAACTAAAGCGAAACTCTTCTCGAATCGATTTAAATATCAGTTCGGTCTGTATAGATAATTAGATAGGTAGAGTTTACCTACCATGTTTTGAAATATCGATATTCGGACACAATAGGACTTTTGTCACAACCTGTTTTTAAGAAACATTATTTGAATCAGCCACGGCGCTTATTATAAAGCTCAGTGTTTGATCGCTTCCGCGCACGGTAAAGGTCTGAAGTAATCTGTCTTGACAAATTGTATTTTAATAGCTTGACGCTAGGACGACTACATCAATATATATATATTTCATATTTATCTTTCTCCAAATTGTTTTTTCAATAACGACAAATAATTTCATTTTACACATCATTATCATACACGCATACATCGTGTATTAAGCGAAATTCATGTAAATTATAAATCAAATAAATTAATTTAAATAAATAATAATCAATGTCAATAATCTATCTAAACGTTGCCGCGACCCTGTTTGGTAGAGCGAGCACGAACATTTGGAAAGAACGTGAAGCCGGGTTCACATTAACACGTGTCGTGTCGTCACGCATCAGTAGGTACATCAGAAACCTATCGGGTTCATATATTTTGTATAGAGGCATGCGCACTATGCTGACGTGATGCGCTCTGACGCTGTGTCAAAATAGTATGCCACTTCTCTATAGGCTTCTGATGTACCTACTGCGTCACGCGACGACACGTGTTAATAGTGTAAATCCGGCTTAACGATCAATAATCACTAAGTTTTCAGATACGAGAGCCCTTTTTTACTACAGTGTAGTGTGAAAAGTAATGCGAAGCTCAGAGAATACCCACTAAACTGACAGATCAAAGGACTGCCGTATCTTGAAACTTTGTGATTTTATTATCTTTGAAAGTTGCTGTCGAATATGTACCATTACGTTCTCGTAAACAGTTGGTGGCCACTCCACACCACAGTGACTTATTTATCTCACATATTACATAATGATGAAGCTAAGATTAATTGACAGAGTTAAAGAAACAATACGGAACTATTTCAGACGTCAGAAAGACAATAACAAATCTTTTAACGCTGTTAGTTGCGTAAGCTCATTTTGAGTATCAACTAATATGTCAAAATTAATAAATATCTACAGCTAAAATAGGTACTCGGAAAAATATGTATGTATATCCAGTATTTATGTCATTTAGTATTCATTTCATTGCAATGAGGTAATTCAAAAATAATGATATCTAATAATACGTCAGGCAGATCATTAATGATATGACATAGAAGTTATATCAACATTTTAAAAATGGTTGATTTGGACTCGTTTCAAATAGCGCACGATCTATACAAAAAACTATAGAATTCATTTTCCGTCATGTCTACAGCTAAGGTTGAACAGAGAAAGTAATACAGTCACTATACAACGTTTATCATAATATGTATATAGACCCGAAGTTGGGCTATTCTGACCGAGCATACGATTAACTTGACGTGTACAAAGGTTGGATATAGCATATTCGAAATCCCCATACAAAAGTAAAATTATTTTTATCGCAGAAATTTGCAACAGCCCTAACTTGGATCAGTGTTAACTATTATTGCGTCTCCTGGCTAGCTGCTAGGCACAAAGCATACGCTTCTATCGCGCTATGCCACAAATTAAATGTTAAAAGTCCACTTAGGATCTTACGCATTTAATAAGTTAAATAAGATATCATGAAAGTTTTTACAGAATCAACAATCGAAAAGGAAGAGAAAAGTTGTGAAAGATTAGGTACCTAACTACGTACCTTTTTAACGTTCTCCTTGGTTGGCAGTAGCTAGGAATACGGCTTATCGTTGACTCGGTTTTATCATTGCATAATCACCACGTAAACATACATGTATCATTGTAAATAAATCATTGTATTATTTTCACAAATAAATGTTGACGAGGATAGGTTTTGCTGTCAGTTTTGCCACAGTCACTGCTTGATTGACGGATAACCTACCGTCTAATGCAAAGATAAAGAGGTCTAATCACGTTGCATGAATTTGAATGATGAATATCTGGGGTACGTTTAGGCAAGCCAGTCGTTTACATTTTAGCTGGACAAAATTATTTATACGGAGCTCATGAAACGGCGTCATAGCTTTATTTTAAATTCAATTGACAGGTACATCGTAACCAGACCAAAAAGTACGGTTTTTGCTACCATTCATCATCTGACTGTTCACCGTACTACATCATTCATACTTCAGCTTTGACCGTGCTTTTTGCCTTGTAAATTATTTTTGATACAGCACTTGATGTAATATTTCTCTAGGCTTGATAAATTTATTAGTATACTCTGTATACTCAGTATACTCTTATTCTTTATTTCGCACTAGCTTGTACCCCCGACTTCTGTTAAAGCAAGCAAACTCCGGAGTTGATATGCAAACTTTTTTAATGTTACAATATGCGTCCATTTTAAAAACAAGGTTGATATTTTAAAGCTGTCTTGTCTGAGTTGTCAATAAAAAAAATATTACTTCAAGGAAATTGTGTTTGCATGTATAAAATGATAATTTGTTCATTAAAACATGAGTAAACAACCCGTAAGTACTTCGTCCACGTAGAATTCGGTTTGTAGCTGTTTCCTGGGGAACTGTTCGTATTTTCGGGATAAAAAAAAAGTCCTTCGTTTAGTTTAAATTTTAGCCAGTAATTTTCACATCTTGGACACTCTAAACGGGCTATTTGATATTTATCTAGTGTAAGTTTTATCCAAGTTGGCTGTCCTAAACCCACTCCTGGATATTGTGTTTTATGAATGTTTGATTTAGTGTCATGAGACCTCAATGGTGTAATGGCATTTTGTCAATCACGCGTCTGTCAGCGTCCGGATAGCGATCATACGTCATGATAGGCCTACGTCATCCATACTAAATAATGACTAACTACAAACAGAAGTAACAACTTTTATGGCGGACGTAATTAATTGCGTAAATAGTTAATTATAAGAAGCTTTTATTTATCTTATAATGTTTGGGTCAAATCTTGCAACTTGAATCAGGACCACTTCCTCTTATCCTACGGACTTGAAATTTTGCATACTTGTCAAAGTCCGATGACATTGCATTAATATGGTGACAGCCAGCTGATCTGATGATGGAAACGGAAGGTGGGCAGTGGAACTCCTTGATGCATACCACCTCAAAAATAGGCACATTATTTATTGGTGGCCCTTCTGTTATTAACTGTTCTCACAAGATGAGAGTAAAGGTCATTGACCTTGTCACAAAACAGCTGTTACATGGTTATCACGTTGTGGTTTTTACATTTCGCGGAAAAATCTTTACGAGAACTTTTCATGAATGAAAAACCGCAAAATTTCAAAACTCGTAGAACTAACATTGTTCGCCGTGACGTGCAGAATTTGCACCCTTCGGGCTTATACACATATTATGATACATATTGTAGAGACGAAATAATGCAGCGAGCTTCGAAACTACATTCCCGCGTTTCATCCTGCAATTAAAGGGCCGAACTTTGTCAAAGCATTACTTAACAATGTTAGAAGGACAACATTGGTCATTAAGTCATTATTTAAAGTTATCGAGGAGCGCCTCGGTGCCGCAACAGGCATTGGAACCACGTGGTTTGTAGACATAATCACCAAACCCCACGCCCAATTTTAAGCTTATTTAAAGACTTTTCTACACAAGTTCAAACGCGATTCGAACACAGAGAATATATATAAATAATTATATATTAAAAATATATATAAGTTGCTCTGTCTTCAAACAAACACGTAGTTCCAATACAAGTCGCGGCGCGTTCGTGGTAAGAACACATAAAACGCAAAGCAAGTGCCTGGCGGGGGCGAGGCGCAGAGCGCGGGGCGCGGGGGCCTCACTTCTTGGTCGGCGTGCCACGCTGCGTGAGCCCCTCGAACCGCTTGAAGGTGTAGTTGATGAACACCCAGTCTTTATACGCCACCTCGCCGTCCTGAGTGATCGGGGCTGCGGCTGGAACGAACACATGGCGCTTCACAAACACGCTTAATACAACAATTTTAAATAACTCTTAATGTACTAAAAATATATACAAAAACAATATATTAAAGGGGTTTAAAAGAATTTACATAGAGGGATGAGTTTTTGAACAGATACCCCTAAGGCAACTACCCTAATCGTAAGAGATTTATCTCTTGTTTTAATGACGTGGGTAGAGGTCATTATTTTATTTTACTGTAACAGTAAAATAAAATAATGACCTCTAACCACATCTATCTTAGACCACTATATCTATACACATCACATAGATATATGGAAGTCTACCACTCCAAGCGTGTAACCGGGTTTTCTCGCGACGTTTACAAAATAAATCAATCATGGCTCACCTAGTCGTTTCATTGCGTTGCACCTGTATAAAAAATACTAGCTACGCCCCGCGGTTTCCCGGGATAAAAAAACAGCCTAATAGTAGCCTATGTTCTTTTCGAGGACCTAAAGTATAGATACGATAGGTAAACATACCAAAATTCCATCAAAATCAATCAGTAGTTTTTAAATGAGATGATAGATAACAACATCCATTCTCAAAAACCTTCGCATTTATATAATACTAGCTGCACCCCGCGGTTTCCCGGGATAAAAAGTAGCCTATATGTTATTCTGATGTGTATTATTGTAAAGTTTTATTAAAATCCATTCAGTAGTTTTTGAGTGAAAGAGTAACAAACATACATCCATACAATTTTACAAACTTTCGCGTTTATAATTGATAGTTATAGATATACCTAGATATAGATGCGTGCGCGGCTGCGACCGGCTCGCCGCTTCGGCACTCGAATACACCGCTTGTTGTTAACCGAACGTGTTATCATTTCCGCGCCCTACGCCCTACATTAGTAGGACACTAGTAGGATTAGTAGGACTAGTAGGATTTCTTTTTTTTTAACGCCCTACGTTCACAGAGACAACAGAGGCTGTCAGTAGGATATAAGGATATGAGTACGACTTTAGGTACGGTCGTAAGATAAGAAAAAATATCCTTACGTATCTCGAGCTTCACGTCCGGGAAGTCGTCGAAGTTGGACGTGTCGTCGATGGAGCGCACCTCCACGGAGATGGCGGCGGGGCGCTCGCGCACGTGGCTCCAGTCCACGCCGCGGAAGAACGACACGGACTTCACGTCCTCGATGCCACGCGCCGACCCCAGTCTGTGCGGGAATTGGGTTCTTAACGGTTGCGCGCCACAACGAAGAGTATACAGTATATATAATAATCGTATCGAATCGTAGTGACTATGCATGTTAATTACTAAGAAATTTTCTATTAAGACACTATTTTGTAAGTTTTATTTTTTAACTTAGTTTATTACCATCTGTGGAGACATGTAATTAACTCTTTGTTAGCTACTTGTACTCATATTTTGTAATTGATAGCTGTAAGTCACTCAATAAAATAAAATAAATAAATAATAATAATAATATAATAAATTGTTTTGTTTCAGACAATAATACTGTTAGCAAATTACTGTTTTCTGGTGGTAGGTTTCTCGTATGCTAGAGGCCGTCTGGGTGGGTACCACCGCTTTGCCAGTTATTCAGCCGCCAAGCATTACTGCGTTCCGGTTTGGAGGGCATTGTAGCCAGCGAAATTACTGGGCATTATGAGACTCAACAGCTAACTGTCTCAGGATGACGAGCGCAGTAAAGCGTCGCGCAGGATTTTGCAATACAAAGTTCTGGGCGGTGCTTGTTGTGTGCTGGCGTATTGCTTACCATCAGGCAAACGACCAGCTCGTCTCGTCATTCAGTTATAAAAAAAAAAAAACAAATTAAAAGTACGAGGGTTGAAAAATTCGCGGCTGGTCGAGAAAACTCTATTAAATATGTACACAAATCTTTTTTTATTTTTTAACGTGATCTCCGTCTAGCTCTATTCTCATATCTTGCATCGGGTTTGCAAAGCTTCTATGCCAATTTAAAAAACATATTCTCATAATAGAGATTCACTGTGGCTTCTACCTCTTAATTTCTTGAAAAATTACCCACCGTGGTTTTTCTCTCATCATCAGCCCATCACGTTCCCACTGCTGGGACGCGGGCCTTCTCTCATAGAGAGAGAAGAGCGAGTGTGGCTCAGTAGGAGCTCGTGCGACTTTCGGTTTATCTTATTTATCGACTTGCCACATAAAGGAACTTTAAAAATGTAATATAAAAAAAAACTTTAAAAAAAATATATAATTATAAACTCAAATAACTTTATAATTTATGTAACTTTATTTTCATATATGTTGCTTAGATAAATAAATAATATATATAATGTTAGTGTAGCAGATAAATAATTAATGTATAATATAAGGTACCTTTAAATAATTGTTTCATAAGGTTACTTCGGTTTATGTATCTGTACCTATGAATGACGGATCTAAATGTTTATGCATATACTAAGGAGCACGATGAGGCTATCTGTAATTAGAACTATGTGTAATACCTAATTTTAAGTTCAAAACTGTTTGCATTTTATCATGTAGTTCTGTTGATAGTCCAAATAAATAAATAAATAAATCTCTGAATGAGGTGAATCACTTCGCAGTTCTTGGTAAAATGACCGGCTGTCAGTCTAGATGCAAGTATCCGTGACATCCACCTTTTTCGTCTTCTCAGTCGAAGGCGAATAAGTAATGCAAGTAGCAATGTTTCTTCGATAGAATCCATGTTGACACTGACTCACCACTACCAGTTCGAGCGAACACGCCGGAATAAGCCCGTGTACCCGAGACTAGTTTTTGACGTATGCCGAAACGACCGTATACGCACAGATATAATTAAATTTACAAAAAAAACAAAAACCAACTTCAATGTATCTTTGAAGTCCAATGTCATATATCGATGAAATTTATATGGGACTTCGTAGCTATACTGAACCCAACGCAAAAAGAATTTTCTAAATCGGTTCATAAATGACGGAGTTCTGAGGTAACAAACATTTAAAAAAATACAATCGAACAGAGAACCATCTTCTTTTTTGAAGTCGGTTAAAAACGACTGAAACCGCTCTTAGGTGCTATTGGATTCCATGTCTGCCCAGTCTGTCCTTGTTTACCTGCGATCCGGTTCGGAGCAGAAGCGCAGGATGGTCTCCCTCGCCTCCTCGCTGATGGGTATCTCCGGCGGGAAGGTGAGCGACTCGCGCCAAGACATCACCTTGCGGTACGTCTCCTGCGGCGACTCAGAGCAGAATGGCGGGTAGCCAATCAGCATCTCGTACCTGGAACGCAACGCTCTTCTATTAGTAACAGAAGGAAGATGCTATATGAGAACGGCCTCTGTGGTACAGTGGACGAGTCACCTCGGAGGTTCAAAGTCAAATATCATTTATTAAATAGGCACATAAGTGCACTTTTAAAGGTCATAAACACATGATACAAATAAAATTAAAAATATGTTAAAAATAATAACATATGACTTTGAAAAAAGGTAAGTATGTTTACCCATTTCTTTCCTATATTCAAATTTAAGTCCGGGTGCAGAAAAGAAATGCGAAAACTGACTCTACCAGTGCTTCGGAAATACGCCCGTTAGAGAAGGTAGCACCAAGAAACTCTGCGGAGACGGCTTTTTTTGTTTGCGGGTACTAACTCCGCTACAGGGCAAATGTTTGTGAACAGAAAGCGCAGGTATTTGTTTCGTATTTGCATATTGTGAGACCATGGTCCTCGTAGTTTTTTGGTTCCAGGAAATCCTAGTTAGGGGCCAGGATGTGTGTTATTGTTGGGCATGGTAAAAAAAAAACAGATATTCCTTATTAAAATTGAAAACGCCAGCTGGTTTTTCTCATAATATAAGCGTCTATTAAGCTATTAACCTTGTCCTTCATTAAATTTTTTAATAGTATAAAACGAGGTCGCCATCCGTGTCTGTCTGTTTATTCCTTTAGAACTTTGATAGATAGATGTAAAGCTTATACTTCTGAGATCATCATTTAGGGAATATCTAGCGGAATGTCTTAAAATTATTTCATATTCGCACACAAGTGAAGTCGGAGCAGGTCGCTAGGGAATAAAGACTATTATAGACTAATCTGCTGGTAAATTTTCATTTATTTATAGATAATAAGTATTGAATGTCCTATTCCAGAATTAAGTACCTACATAATCAAATACATAGTAATACTATCGTATCTAATATAGTATCGTAATAATAAATATAAAAAAAACGATTTCTAGAGTATACCTACCTACATGTACAAACTTAAACTATAAACACAAACCATAACGTCATCTGTGAATATATTTCTTTGTTTTTGTTCCAAAAAGCGCTGAATCAATTTCGATAAAATTTATATGGGACCACCTCTGAAGTATGACCTACCAAACAAAAAAAGAATCATCAAAATCAATTAACAATAATTGGCCAAGTAATGGCGTAACAAACATACAGCCGAATTAAGATTTCCTCATTTTTGGAGTCGGTTAAAAATCCAGTTTCGAGTAACAAACATCCATTCATAGCACTTAGCTCCATAACGATTGGATTTTGATGAAATTTGGTATACAGGTATTTTAGACCCTTATATGAGACATTATTAATATTATTTTAATAAAATTGCAACTGTTGACAAATTAATTTAAATTAATTATTAATGAATTTGGAATGGAGTACCTACTATTTTAAGTATGACTAGTTATTTATTGAGACGTTAATTAAAATGCTTAAATTAATGTCTATTGTAACCAATTAAGTGTATAAATATTTGCATGTCAGAGTTTACTAAACACTAAAAACTTAATTGTACCATATTTCTTGCAAATAAATTATCATTAATCATTACTTTCATCTCAAATAAAACAAACAGTTCCTTAGGGAACAGCTATAACCCGAATATTCTACGCGATCGGAGTCGCGGGTCATCATCATCATCATCATCAGCCCATACATTCCCACTGCTGGGACACGAGCCTTCTCTCAAAGAGAGAGTATGGGCCATAATCCACCACGCTGCCCAGTGCGGGTTGGTGGGTGTCACATGAATTTTTGTGATGAATTCTGGGACATACCGGTTTCCTAACGATGTTTTCCTTCACCGTTTTTAGAGCGAGTGTTAGATCCGCACATAACATAAGGACGTCAGTGGTGCGGGGCCAGTAGGATATGAACTCGGGTGCGTCAGATCTAAACTCGCACGTTCTCCCACTGAGCTACACTCGCTCTACATGAGTCCCGGGTATCCGCTAGTAAATAATAACATCACAGTAATATTATAAATGCGAAACTTTGTACTTAAGTGTGTTTGTTACTTCTACACGCCGTAACGGCTCAAAGGATTCGAGTGAAATGGAGGTAGCTTATACCCTGGACTAACACGCAGGCTACCTTTTATCCCGGGAAAGCGCGGGTGAAACCTCGAGGCGCAGCTAGTATGTTAAAAGAAGTTACACAAATCGGTTCAGTAATTTTATAGTAATCACAATCAGTGTACAAACTAAAATATACACACAATTCGAAATGCGAACCTCCTCTTTTTAAGCTCGGATAAAAATAAGTCGTAACACATACAGCCGTAGGCAAGCGAACCATGATAGAACAATAGCATATAATGTGACGCATAAAGTGATGAATGCAAAAGATCGGCCAGCAATAGTAAAATAATAACTATATCGCTGCGTATTGACTGTATTTGTCAGTTGGAATGGCCGGAAGTGACTGGGCTACATCAAAATTTAAAATTTGTCGTGATAAATGGACAAGAAATACACGCGATCCGGCCTGTGACAGACAGATAAACAGACAGAGAGACGAACATACAGACAAGTCGCGCAATTAAGTTAATTAATGACCATGCGCTGGTGGAGAAGCTGACAAGTCTCGAACACAGACGGAACGTTGGGTGTCTGTCGTTTTTTTTTATCGACTGCACTTCGGGGTATGTGCCCAGGAATTGCACGATCTGATTCCTTCTTCTCCCTTCCACCTAAGGACTTCCAAGCGGAGTGAGTCGTTTCACCCGTACGTCTTTAATATCCCACCTATCCGTACTAACCGTTGCGCAGATTCCTTAATCATGCGAACTGCTAAGTAGTGGAACGCTCTGCCACCGTATTTATTCCCAAGCAGATACAACTTGTGTCTCTTTAAGTCTAAATAGGCATCTCATGGGCAAGCGTGCTCCATCTTTGAAAAAGTTCCTTACTAATAAAGCGTATTACTCAATTGACGAATTCTTAAAAGAAAAATACTACTCTTAACTCTCAAATGATTATTTTAACTTTATATTCTCACATTTGACATTACATTACATTACAATATAATGCAATGCAATACAATACAATCATTGACTAATGCCAATAATTGCGTCCTCCTCTCTTGTAATGTTGCTGCCGACGGGGTCCGTATGAGACTGTACGTTTACCTAATTACACCTTGTACTACAAGCAATAAAGAAACTGAATCTGAATCTTAGGCCACATCTTCGCTTTCCATCAGGCGAGATGTCGTCAAACGTATGCCCATTTACCAACAAAAAAAAAGACCCATGAACGGCAAAAACAGAATCCGCTTTAGCACATAACCCTATAAAATATTACCTATTACAGGTAATCAGAAAAACCATGGTCGCATAACATTCAGTAGCGGAACAAATACATAAGTAGGTACATTTGTTTCCAAATAAACAATTGTTAGTTCAAATTAGCGAGGCTTTTTCATATTAAAAAAGTTAACAGTCGCCATGGCGTGAAGGAAACATGATAAGCACACACGTTTGCATTAGCACAGTTAGTTTAGCAAAAACAAAAAGCACTCAGCGAGCACATTTCTAAAGGGTTTCAAATGAAATTATTCCACAGAACATATAAAATAATAATTACACTAATTATAACATAAAAATTCAACTTCAAGGTCGAATATCAATGAAATGTATATGGGACCACCTTAAAGCTATACTAAACCTAACGCAGAGATCATTTTAAAAACTGTTTTATAAATGACGGAGTTTTGAGGTAACAAACATAAAAAAGTACAATCGAATTGAGAACCTCCTCCTATTTTTGAAGTCGGTAATGATATAGATTGAATGATCCAGAATGTGTACAGTTCTGTATACTCATAATTTATTTCTATCAAATGTTGTTATAACTAAATAATATAAGGCTAAACTATGGCAATGTTTTGTTGTTTTTATCACTGGTTTTGAAAGAACCTGCTCATTTTGTCCCAGGAATCAATCTACAACCTCCATGTTCGAGCAGATTTGCTCAACCATGGAAGCTATCATAAAATATTAAGGCCCTATTAAGGCACAACACAACACGTTAACATAACACCAGCTGTCCGCCAATCACAAGGATACTCACATGATGACGCCCAAGCTCCACCAATCAGCTTGCGGTCCGTATCCAGTCTGCAGGAAGACTTCTGGCGCGATATAGTCAGGCGTGCCGACGGTGGAGTAAGCCAGCGCGCGTCGGTTGCGCTTCCACGACTCGGCGCGACGTTTGCTGTCCATCGCCGAAGACGACGTCGAAACTGGGAACGAGAAGAAACCTACTAACCATTAAAAGAAGATGAATATAACCACGGTTGGCACATGAACATGTGAGGAAAAGTCAAGACATTTATTAAAAAGACACAATAATTCACTTTTAAACATCATATAAATATAATAAAAATCATGACTTTGAAAATAAAAGGTAAGCATGTTTACCCATTTCTTTCCCATACTCGAATTGAAGTCCGGGCACAGAAAGAAATGCGAAAACTGACTCTACCAGTGCTTCGCAAAAACGTCTGTTAGAGAAGATAGCACTAAGAACTCGGCAGGGATTCTCTTTTTCTCCTAAAATGTCTAAAAATATATAACCCTAAATATATTTAATATAATTAACATAACACAACAGAACTCTCTGCCGGAGTCAATCTTTCCCGATACTTATAATCTAGGAATCTTCAAATCTCGAGTGAACAGGTACTATCTTGGCAAGCGTGCTACATCGTCGACCGCATCGTCGCTTACCATCAGGTGAGATAGTGGTCAAACGCAAGCCAATAATGTATAAAAAAAATCTTATGCGTTGTTCTGATCGGGGATGCTGGGTCATGTTTTGATTTCACTTTTGGGCGGTTGAATGAACATTTTCAATGCTTGGCATCGGTAGCCACATTTATCAGTTGGGAGTGAAAGCACTGTTAAGTGCGTAAGTACATGATTTGTTTGGTACCAACATGGCCACCGATCCTAAGGTGGAAGAACCACAGAACAGGCTAGAACAATGCATGTGATCAGGAAAATAGAAATGTTGGATAAACAGAATTTGAGAATATGAGAAATAAAATAAAAAAATAATAATGAAATAATATTTCACATGCTTTTATGAGTTTGCATTAAATGCAATATTTAAATACACTCGAGAGCAATGAATCCGGGTCACTTAAAGAATGTTTAAAATCTCGGAAACTAAAAATGATAGGTTAATGCAATAAATTGTATTTAATAGACAATGTAATACTCCTTAAATGAAAGTAAAAAAAATATGAGTCACCATACATTTTATTAACACAAAATTACATAAAGAAAAAAACTGCTGATCTCTCCTTAAAACAAAAATAGGAAACATGAAATTGTTGAACTTTATTACGATTTTCTTGAATTTTAATACTTCGTATTGCCTCCTCGTGCTTCCATTACTGCGTTTACGCGGTTTGGCATGCTCTACACCAAGTTCCTTATACGATTTTGGGGAATATTCTCCCATTCCTCTGTGAGAGCAATTTTGAGCTCACGAAGCGTGATTGGGGGAGGGTTTCGTTGTTTTACGCATCTGCCTAGCTCGTCCCAAGCATGCTCGATCGGGTTGATATCCGGGCTGCGCGCTGGCCACTCCATACGAGTAATGTTCATCTCTTGAAGGTAGTCATTCACAATCCTACCTGTATGAGGTCGGGCATTGTCATGCATAAATATAGCATCCTCACCTAAATTGACCATAAATGGACCAACGTGATCATTGAGGATTTCTTCCACATATCTTACGCTAGTTAAAGAGCCGTTTTCTATGATCACCAGCTCTGTGCGACTTTCAGAAGAAATTCCGGCCCACACAAGTACAGACCCACCACCGTAGGCTACTTTTTCTTCGATGCATGCTTGCTTGAATCTTTCCCCTGGTCTTCGATACACTCTGTGTCTTCCATCGTGCTTGTAGAGCATAAATTTTGATTCGTCGGAGAACATAACTTTTGACCAATCTTCAATACTCCAATTTACGTGGCTCTGGGCATATCTTAGTCTCGAAATACGATGCCCACGCTCCAGTTTAGGGCCGTTTGCAGGTCTAAGGGGTTTTAAGTTAGATTCAGCAAGCCGACGTCTTACTGTCCATGCACTTGGGTTACTTCCTCCGAGGCGTCGAAACTGATTGGTGAGTTCAGTTCCTGTGAGAAAGCGATTTCGAAGCATGGTGTTCACCAAGTATCGGTCTTCTCGTGCTGTGGTACACCTGGTTCTGCCCGTTCCTGGTCTGCGTAGGTTAGAACCAGTTTCTTCGTAACGTCGGAGAACTCTTTGTACTGTTGACAGCGACACACCGACAGTCCTGGCTGTATCGCGCTGACTCCGGCCGGTTTCCAGCATTGTAAGTATTCTGGTGCATTCTTCAGGCGTAAGCGACATAATTTCAGCTTGAATAATGAATATAGAGCACTATCAACATGGTTTATGTACCCACATAAATGACAGATTACAAACAAAAGCAAAACCAAATGCTGTAATTTCGTAGTTCCATCTTCGAAAGTGGCCCTTTTTCAAATTTGATTTTTTTATGATATAACTTTACAATAACTAAGAAGTTTTAATACCTTCATTTAAGGAGTATTACATTGTCTATTAAATACAATTTATTGAATTAACCTAGCATTTTTAGTTTCCGAGATTTTTAGGATTCTTTAAGTGACCCGGATTCATTGCTCTCGAGTGTAGGAAAATCTAAAAAGTACATATCTGCTTTGTAAGCCTCTAAGTCGCAAAAGTATAAATTAAACTAATTTGTTCACTATAGACTGATTGATTATTGTACTTCAAGAATTTGAATGACCTCGGCCAACATTCGATAAAATCGTCTCTATCAATATCATAGTTACCACAAGTCTACTCTTCATCTACTGAAACTGGCACCGTCATTAAATATCATCCTGCAGGGCGATCACGTAAGTCTGTTGCGAACATCGCATGTTGCGGACTAACGTGCAACAGAAATTTATTTCAATCGATAAATGTATATCATGTAACTTTTTGTCTCGATGTCAATGTTCTCCTATCGATTACCCGACAAATTTACAAAGCGAGATTGTGCTATGAATCGTTATGTATACGCACGATCTATTCAATTTTACTGTGTAATACGGCTCTTGTCTATGGTTTATATATCGATATAAACTTTGTTTGTCAAAACTTATTTTTATTTCAATTGAGCTTTCGTTGACGTATGACTGCAACAAACGGGTTACGTGATCGCAAAACCATCATCGAAACTCGTTTTTTATTGAAATTGATTGAAATAAAAGATACATGATCGCCCTGGAGGTCTATTCACATTCCTGTTGCGCTATATAGTGTCACAAGCTAACTGAACCGCCGGCAAAGTCGCATTTTTGTGTAATTGACCAATGAGACGAGCAAATCGTGCGCCTGATGGTAAATGCTATGCGCGGAATGTAGTGCTACGCTATACAATACCACGCATCACTACATTCCGCTCAGATTCGAGACATCGGATTTTAAGCATCATATGCCTAGGGACTTCGCCGGTTACAATGCACATCTATCATATTATGCTTTTATATGTATGTCTCATATTATATATATATATATATATATATATATATATATATATATATATATATATATATATATGTATGTATGTATGTATGTATGTATGTATGTATGTATGTATGTATATCGTATAATATATATATATATATATAAATGTATATTATACGATATATTTATAATTTAATTTGTATTTGTTTCGAAAAACACCGTCCTTCCAAATTTTGTTAGTCCGTGTTCAAAGGTTGTTTGGAAGAGATCGCTTTGAGCGATAAGACCGCCTATTGTTATGCCGATTACTGTGAAATGTACTTGTTTTTCATATACCTACCTATTTTTAACAATGAAGTTATTATCTACCTATCTATTATTTCTGATTTCCTTTTACATACTTATAAGTGAAAGTACTTGAAAATACATTTTTATTTTATTTTATTGAGTGACGAGACGAACTGGTCGCTCAGCTGATGGTAAGCAATACTCCTGCCCGTAACAGTAACAGCGACACCCAGAAACTTTTTTTGCAATATCCTGCGCGGCGCTGCACTGCGCTCGTCACCCTGAGACAGTTAGCTGTTAAGCCTCATATTTCCCCGTTATTGTGCTGGCTACAATGGCCTAAAAACCGGAACACAGTAATGCTTGCGCACTACTGCTTGGCGTCAGAGTAACTGGCAAAGCGATGGCGCCCACCAAGACGACCTCTCGCATACGAGAAACCTATCACCAGTAAAGTATACTTTTTAACCACCGCACCGGTTCAGAATGGTTTGCGGCACTCTACGTCTAAGATAAGTGAGAGTTAACACTTACTAAAGTCAGAGGGCGTGGCGCGCGATAGGTCGCGGTAGAAGTCCGTGCGGTGGCTCTTCTTGAGGCCGGTGCAGAGGCCGAAGTCGCTCAGCTTGATGTGGCCGCGAGCGTCCAGCAGGAGGTTGTCGGGCTTTATGTCCCTGGAAACGAGAAGGGTCAGTAGTCTAGTAAAAGTGACATCTCGGTCGTTACACCTCCTTCAGACTAGTCTGGCTGTCGTGTGGCAGTTACCGCACCTGATGAGTCTTAAACAGACGAAACAGCTATACACTCCCAAAATTAACATGTGCAGGGGCGTTGAAACGTTTGGCATTTGAATATGTATTTGCCTATAGTTCGAATTATTAATTTGAGTTGTCTTCATCCAGTTTTTTCGTTGTCATCCTTCATAATTTGGTCAGTAGTCTATTTAAAACCACCAAAAATAATTAAGTAATTTTGTAAATTATGGCCCTAATCCTAATGCTGCGTTCTCTAAACCTAAATTGCACTAAGTTAGAGTTGTGTCTAAAGTATTTTCTGCGATCTAACTGGCCCTTTTAATGTGAGTTTAAATATAAATATAAATAATACATTCTTTTTTATACATTATAATACCTTCTTTTTATATACAATATTAAACTATCACATTTATTATAAAAAGCAGAGGGAATTTGATTTATATATATTATTATATAACTTTCAACAGCTAGTAGATATTTGTATCGCGTTTCAGATTTAAAAATACTTAAAGTTAGCACCGTCAAACGTTATTTAAATTTAGAGATCGCGGAAACTAGAATACCAAATACATTAATTATAGATAATTTAAGTTAAATTTAGTTTCAGAGAATGCAACTCAGAATCGACCCTACTATAGAAATAATGAAGACCAACTCTACCTACACTCCTAACTATTGACGCCTCACCTGTGTATGAAGCCCAGTTTGTGTATGCTGTCGATAGCCAGCGCTGTTTCAGCGACGTAGAACTGCGCGCATTCCTCGCTCAGGGTATCTTTCTTCATGAGGAGCGTCATCATGTCGCCTCCTGGGAGGAACTCCATGATGAGGTACAGGTTCATGGGGTCCTGGAAGCTGTAGTACATCTTGACGACCCACTGATGGTCGGCTTCGACCAGGATGTCGCGTTCGGCTCGCACGTGCGCGACCTGACGGTGGGACGGTTATCATCATCAATATCAACACCAGCCCGTTACGTTCCCACTGAACAACACGCTCATCGGGGAGACGGGCTCAACTGCCGTCTCTCTCTAGATCTATGTGCTCCATCTTAGGCCACATCATCGCTTCACATCAGGCGAGATAAGGGCCAAACAGAGATCTATTAAGCGTAAAAAACACGCTCTCTAATCATCAACAAAATTTTTGGTTTTTGAAAAAAATTTTTTTTTTAAAACAAGCTTTTAACGTATTCGTAATTGGAACCACGAGCAGATTAAATTGAGCCCAAACACTAGTAGTTAACGATTATCCGTTCAAAGAGTTCCATTGCCCACCTTCCGTCTCTGTAGAAATCCAAAATACAAGTTGGCCAAAATATTAATTTATTGTGGTATATTGAAGACAACGTAATACAAAAATCACTTAGTCAAGCGATGACAGCTCGGTTCTCTTAAAAAGTTACCAGTACACAAAAAACTTTGGTGTTGCCAACAGTCTCCATCATCAGATCAGCTGGCTGTCCTCATAATATTGCATTGTCATCAGACTTTGACAAGTATGCAAAAATTAAACTCCGTAAGATAAGAGGAACTGATTCAAGTTGCAAGATTTGACCCAAACATTACAAGTTAAATAAAAGCTTGTAAATGTATTATATTTTTTCTTTATGTAACTGAGTGACGAGACGAGCTGGTCGTTTGCCTGATGGTAAGCAATACGTCAGCTAATAACAATAACAGCATCACCCAGAAATATGTTTTGCAAAATCCCGGGTGGCGCTGCGATGCGCTCGTCACCTTGAGACAATTAGCTGTTGAGTCTCATAATGCCCAGTAATTTCGCTGGCTACAATGCCCTTCAAACCGGAACACAGTAATGCTTGCGCACTACTGCTTGGCGGCTCAATAACTGGCAAAGTGGTGTCACCCACCCAGACAGCCTCTCGCATACGTGAAACCTACCACCATTTTTATTCTAACTGATCCCACAGATGGGCAAAGGTCTCATACATATTTAAATAAAAATAAAATTGAACATTTATGATCATGCCAGCGGTCTGTTACGACCTTTCAGAACTGGACGACAGAAGGAAGAGACTTGAGTATTGTAATAGTTTTGATTTGTAAAAATCCAGCGCCTCATGCCCGAATAACTTAGATATGAAGAGATAATAGCCAGAATGGCTAAAATAAAAAACTAATTTAATCCAATCAGATGAGCGCCCAAATTGTACTCCACTGATAAACAGTTAATTGTATTACACTGATAACCAAGTACACGTACAAGTCACATACAACAAATTACCAAAAAATGTTTATACGTAAATGGAATGCAATTATGAATCTTTTTAACCGACTTCAAAATGGAGGAGGTTCTCAATTCGACGGTATGGTTTTTTTATATGTTTGTTACACAATAACTCCGCCAATTATGAAATGATTTTAATGATTCTTTTCTTTTTCGTTTTGTTTGGTAGGCCATAATTCAGAGGTCCCATATAAATTTTATCGAAATTGATTTGAAACATTTGGAAAAAATAAAGATTAGTTTAGTTTTGAAGTCGGTTCTTGTTTTTTTTTAAATAATTATGCAAGACTACCGAACGTACTTGCTGATTAGACAACTGTACAAACTTAGTAACGGAGAAAGCCCATGCAAGGCAGTTCAATGGAAAACCGTCGAGCGTAAACCGCAGGAGACGTGCTTAAAGCAAAATAATTCCAAACGTGGTAGACCACTGGATTCATTGATACAAAGTAATTGCGGAAAGCATGATTTTCTGAATGAAAACAACTTTACTGATTGTTATACGAGGGAAACTGTTGTATGCTAGCAAAGAGATTACAGTATACAAAATACCCCGCATCGATTAGATCATCGGCTCGATGAAAGTATTATCAACAACAGCGTTCGAGAAAACATGTATATGAGAACGAAGAGCAAGAGCCAGCGCAAACCGAGGGATAACACGGCAAAGGATTTTAAATTTATCAATGTATATTAAAACTTATCTAATCGAAATAAGGTATATATTTAAATGCTAAGCGAACGACCTTGGAGCATCGGGAATCCCGCTGCGATGCTCCGAGGTCGTTTTCCGAACATTGAAATATAGACTTTATTTCTTATACATATAGGTTTGGAACTACTAGAAGCCATTACCTGTTCTTTTTCTAGCATGTCCGCCTTCCTGAGTATTTTCATAGCGTACACGTGACCAGTATCTTTCTTTTGCACCAACCGTACTTCACCAAACGCACCCCTACCGATGACCTGTCAAGAAAAAACAAAGTATAAAAAAGGTTTATTGATTTTGTGTCTTACTTGTGAACCAAAATAAATAAAATATTATAATATTTTCATAACTAACCTAAATTTAACATAGGCCTTTAAACCTTTTATTGTCAAAAAAGGGGGACCATAACCATCGTCGACAGGGATAACATCAAAAGACTCCTTGATATCAAGGGCGGGTCTTCCTAGAATAGAGAATACTCTACACCTTACCTTGAGCGGTTCAAAGTCCTCGACGCCAAGCCTGGATCGCTTGAGCCTGAGGAACTCTGTTTCTTTCTGGGCATGTTGTTGTCGCTTCTCTTGTTTCTGACTCTCTGTAAGGCTTTCATCTTTGAGCGACTCCTCCAATTTCTGAAGTCTGAAGACAAAAACATAACGATTAAGAAAGGATACCAATATTTGTAAACATTAAATGTGACGGCAGTAGCACTGCCCTGCTGTTACCAAACCGCAGACAAATCCGCAAACAATGGTGGATCCTCAAACCTTACTTTCTGTGCTTGGATATGCTGACGCCTTCACTGTCGTGGCGAATCTAGCAACATGAATCTATCATCTGTGACATGTAATACAGGTTTTACAAAAACCTACATCATGCACCAGCTCTCGCAAAGTAGCACTGTTTTTTTAGAAATTACGTATAACCCATGACTGTACCTGAATCTTAGTGAAGAGAAATAAACAAGTTTTATTATTATTATTATCTGTCTGTGTGTACACCGATAATTTCTTCGTTCTCTAAAGTATATAATTATTCATATCGATATCTCCCTTCTTCCAATAAAAACTTCACAAAACCGCCCTTAGCCCACGACAAGAGCACTAACGCCGTCATCCGAGACGAGTATTTGCGTTTTTTTGTCTGTGCACAAATATTTGGAATCAAGCAGTACAAACTCATCACCATGACTCAGGCTGGCATAAAATAAGTACCTATCAGAACTCGCTTCAACAATTAAGCTGGTTAGCTTGTCCAAGAGAATTTAACCAGGTAACTCATTATCGACATGAGAAGAATAAGAAATTATTCGAAAACATACTTGGTGTCGCGCAGTGACGGTGACTAAATGTAACAAGAGAAGAGAGCATACCCTATTATTATTACTCTTCTGTACACATGTACATACGCAATGAGCGAGCGAATAGAGCGAGTGTGGCTAAGCGGACGTGCGGCAATCGATTCGACGCACCCGAGCTCGAAACCCCACCCGCACCACTGGCTTTCTTAAGTTTGTGCGGACCTTACACTCGCTCTAAAAACGGTGGAGGAATACATCGTGAGAAAACCGGCATGACCAAGAATGCATCACAAAAATTCAAGGACATGTGACATCCACCACCCGCACCACCCGCACTGGGCCAATTTGGTGGATTATGGCCCATACTCTCTCTTTGAGAGAAGGCCCGTGTCCCAGAAACGTAATGGGCTGATGATGATGATAATGATGATGATGATAATAATGACATACGCAATGCGGTTGCGATGGTGTACAATGTAATGTATACCTTTGTTTCCTCTCCAAGTGTTGTGTGATGAGGTTGGTGTAGAAATTCTCGAGGGTGACCTTTGCCTTCGTAGCCTTGTCCAGCGTGTGCCCGCTGAAACGGATGTTGTCCGTCCCAGTCATTTCCAGCACCCCTGCAACAACACAACAAACCACATCAAAACTAGTCTAACAAACCACTACCTATTACTACTGTTGCATCAAACCAAATTGTTTGTAAAGAGTATTTTATTTTGTGGAGACTATTTAATATCCATGCACTACAAGAGCAGCATGTTTAAAAACACTAAACAGATATCTCATTTGAAGTAGTTTTTACAGATTCAATGCAGCCAATATACTTTAATAACTAGACCTGGACGAGATCGCTTTTTAGCTATAAGACTGCCCATCGCACAACGTGTTCAGGTTGTAAAAGAATCTGTCCCGGAAGCCAGCCCCAGACCTACAGATCGGACAGACCCTATCGATCAAGTTAATATTAGAACCATGCACTGTCACTTGGGGTCCAGCAAACGACTATTTTAGTTTGGTACACATTGTAAAATACTATAAGTGCATTTCAGTAGAATGATGAGCTTGGCACACATCAAACATGTTTGTCTTGATTTTTAGCTGCAAGCACATTTTTTAAACTGTTGCCAAATCATGACACAGCGTTTAAGATCAGCGTTGAAGCACACAATGTCAGATATTATCCCAGCGATTCGAGTTGAAGCCTGGTTTATACCAATTGATATTCAAAAATACAGCGAAATAGATATAAAACATTCAAAATACAGTCGCGAGCAAAAAGTCTAGCTTCTTCGTACCTTTAGGAAACCTAAACAAGCGCTGATGGCTGCCCGTGCCGAAGCATTCAGATTTAGTCCATCTTGCGACAAATCAGTCACTTAGCCTAGCCAGCTTCTGAAATCTGTTTTAACTGCAACTTTAGGTCGACCAGACGTTGTGCGAAACGAGAGAGCTTGTGTTCAATTTAACGTAACAGTAAAAGCAACTTATAATGTAAAAATATAGGAGTTGCGTTTTCCACAGGAGCTACGAATACGCTTGATTTATTTCTGCTCGCGACTGTATTAATAAATATTCTAGTATGTGCATAAGGAGAGTGATAGACAGATCATTTTCCATGTCATTCAACCAAGATTTACAAAACTGTTTATTTTTTAATTTAATAAATAAGCGTTTTGCTTTTTCGATCACTAATAAAAACAAGCTGTTTAATCATCTAAATAGTAAGATGAACACAGCTCCGATACCTAAAGAAAAAAAAACAGTAAATTGATCTTAAAATAAAAATGCGATACTGATATTGTTATTTTGAGAATCATTGAATGAATAAGCAACTATTATATAAAAATAATTAACACGGACTCCTACCAGAAACTCAGAATCAATATGGTGCAATAAGTTTAACACTCCACCCCCGCATCGTTCTCAACACTTCGATAAGCGGAACATAGCGCGTATCAATAAACAATACATGTATCTTCAAATAAACAATGCAATCGCTGCACAAACAATATTAACGAGTACATACAACTGCCGCTATTGTGGAAATGGTGAATAATGTTTGACGATTGCGACGACTGAAGTCAAGATTTCGAGCCTAGCTGCAGACAGCGACCGCGAAGCGACAAACGGCAACACATGCATTAATATTGTCTAATAATGCCGTCCCAGCAAATGCCATTTCACATACTGCCGTTCGCAGTTAGGATTGCAATTGTGCCTTTAGAGAACATATCGATTTCTGCAGTGCGAATTCCGAATACGACTGCAGGTCATGAATATTATACGACTCTCATTACTCATTGCCAAGTTGTAGCTCGATTTAACTTGCCTACTGATATTTAACGTGCTTTTTTTGTTCTACAATTGTCTATATAAATATAACGTAATGGACGTGTATTTCTGGGCTTCATTACAATAAAACAAATAATAAGCCTAATGAAGCCATCTTTAGCTGACGTTCGGTCAGAAGCAGACAAAAGAGGTACAAAGATGGCAAAGCGAATAATCGGTTTAAACGTCATAATACGGGAATCGCGATGTACTAACTCTAGGGCTGCGGGTTGCCTGCCGGCACGGTTCCGGTTTCAGGCCACAACTGTATAAACTAAAAATCAATTAAGATTATGAAATGTAATTAAGTAACAGCTACACTCACGTTATGATTGTGTCGGAAGAAGGACATTCTTGTCCGAAACCTGGTGGGAGTTATTCCGACACAATCATAACGTGAGTGTAGCCGTTTATATTTATAATGATTATAAAATGTGGGGAAAATTTTTCACAGATTTTGGCGAAAATTAACTGTTTGGTTTTGTGTATTAAGCATAAAAATTCACTAATTGAACCAATTTTTTTCGTTACAGATTATTACACAATTTATTTTTAAGACACGTAAATATGTTTCTCTGATATCTTTTTTTAATATTTTTGCGCAATCTGATAATATTATAATTAAAGCATATTTTTAGATGACTATATTTTAGAAACGTGCATTATTTTTACCTCTTTTCACGAATATTCTTTATTTAAAAACCCTAACTACGACCATTATTCAACCTTGAGTACGAGCCGTGTCTTGTATTCGCAGAGCGTGACATATGGATATAATATGCAGTGACATCGTGCATTACTTACTTTAATATAAATAGCCAAATAATTCATTTTAAAACGTACTTGCTAAGCTACGCTTGGGTAAGCGTTGTAAAAACACTTGGAACATAACAAAGGTGGATATTGTTACATTTTTCTGATAGAGACCCTTCCTTTTTAACCGACTTCAAAAAAGGAGGAGGTTCTCTGTTCGATTGTATTTTTTTATTTTTTTATTTTTTATGTTTGTTACCTCAGAACTCCGTCATTTATGAACCGATTTGAAAAATTCTTTTTGCGTCGGGTTCAGTATAGCTACGAAGTGGTCCCATATAAATTTCATCGATATGTGGACCCTGGACCTTGGACTTCGAAGATACATTGAAGTCGGTTTTTGTTTTTTCTAAAAATTAATTATTAGAGCTTACGTCAAAAGTGGAACTTGCCGTGGTTTGTTTCCACATAAATACAATTTGACTGTATTCAAATCAAGAGTGAACAAGTACCTACTTACTGGGCAAGCGAGCTATATCTTTGATATCGTCACTTCCTATCAGGTGAGAGCGTGAACAAACGCTGACACAGTCTGTTGTAATAATAAATTACTTTTCTAATAAAATAAACAGACTTCAAAACCACAAATAGGCACTCAAAAGGGAAAAAAAAGCAAGAGCGATCACATACGTCGAATAGTTTTTTGCGTGGTTATAGTTGCGTACGCTCTAAGGGTAAGCAAGCGAGAACGCTTTTATTAAGGTGGAAGATTACTCGTAGTCTCGTCTCGGTAGGTCTATCGTATGCGGGGGGCCGTCTGGGTAGGTACCACAGCTTTGCCAGTTATTCTGCCGCCAAGCAGTATTGCGCAAGCATTACTGTGTTCCAGTTTGAAGGGCTTAGTAGCCTGCGAAATTACTGGGCATATGAGACTTAATATATGATGTCTTGGGGTGATGAGCGCAATGCAGTCCTACGCAGGGCTTTTTATTCTATTAAAAACTCTGGGTGGCACTGCAATTGTTATGGGCAGGCGTGGCGCTTACCATCAGGCGAAAGACTTGCTCGTCTCATCGCTCAGTCACATAAAAAATATGACCTACGATATGATAATATGTGATACGATTTATTTATTAATTTTACCTGTTTAACAACCTAAAGCACCATATTTTATGCAAATAAATTACATTTCATTTCATTACGTAAATAGGTTGTTGTTGTTGCTGATGACTACCTAATTCTTTTTTGCTTTATTTTCCATTCTTATTGAAGTCCATTTTGCCCTTGGAACGTCCTATTTCTCGCATTTATAGACAGTAATCAATATCACCGCACTTCCGCCGTGCCGCCAATCTATCATCGATGCCAATTGTATCAATATTACTAAATAGGGAATATGCGAGCGCAGTATTATTCCAAGGTTTAAAATATTGAATATATTGCTTTTTCATTAAGACCACGAGGCTGAATGCTGTAATATTCAATATGTGACGTGGGGTTTTTTATGAAATTCTCAGTAAATATCGACAAACGCCATGGTCTAAAAACATTCAGACTCTGTAGGGGTTATTCTGTACGGACACTAATAAACGGCTTATGTTTAACTAACCACCAGATCTAGTAAAATGTAACGGCAAAAAATCACTTTATTATATTGGTAAAAATAGTAAATGATCACTAAAAAATATCACTAAATAAAAAAATATAACCACCAAAAAAATTGTAAATAAATTATTTTTCAAAAAAAACTAAACCGACTTCAAAACCACAAATGGCACTCAAAAGTAAAAAATAAATTAATATAATTATCATAAGCGCTACCCACTCATATATTTGAAGTCGGTGTAGAAGCAGGTGAAGCAGTCGAATACAAACCTCCACCTTTAGAAAGTTGGTTACGAAAAAAACAAGAACCGACTTGAAGATTAAACTTATATTTTTTTGTTTTTGCTATTTTTTTCAAAAACTACTGAATGAATTTCGATAAAATTTATATGGGACCACCTTTGAAGTATTACCTACCAATCAAAAAAAGAATCATCGAAATCAATGCATAATTGGCGGAGTAATCGCGTAACAAACACAGAAAAAAAAAAAAAAAAAAAAAAAAACATACCGTCGAATTGTAAACCTCCTCCTTTTTGAAGTCGGTTAATTATCACCAAAGTAGAAATTTCGCTCGTCATCCCTTCATGTCGCTTCCCTTCTACTTGACCTTCGCTTCGCTGCAGAAGTCGACGGCTCGCATGGTTCGCCACCTCGCTCCACTCGACCTCGTAGGCTCGCTTCAATTAGGACCTCCTTCGCGAACTTCTGGCTCCCCGCTATTTATATACGCTCTAGGGGTAAGAGCGAGCTGGACCACGTAAGAGGTGCGGCAATTCGATTTGGTGGTAATTTACTTAATTTGATCTGCCGATACAATTTTTGGATAGAAGTGTATAGGATCTCAAAGATTATTTTGATGGTCATTATAACGTGATTTTTTCCACATCGGTTATAGGTTCTTCGACAAATGTAGCCGGCCCATTGCCACTTCAGCTTACTTATTCTTTGAGCTATGTCGGTCACTCTGGTTCTGGGTTCTAGAGTGGAGTCCACGTTTAGACAAACGTAGTGTAGGACGCCCTCCGGCTAGATGGAGCGACGACTTGCGCAAAGTAGCTGGCAGCAATTACATGAGGAGAGCCGAAGATCGGGCTCAGCTGCGTGCATTGGGAGAGGCCTATGTCCAGCAGTGGACTAAAACGGGCCGATGATCATGATGATGATGATGATATTTTTCCCCAAATAAACTACTCTTAGCTACTAAGAAGAGGTGAAATATACTTTCTTTATTACGTAGTGATATACTTATTACCTACTATACTGTACCAACATGCAACACCTCTATTAGTTAATTTCATCATTTAATTTGCGAAACAGTTGGCAAGATGGTTAGATAGATAGGTTGGTAGGTAATTAATTTTTACATAACTGCACAAGATGTTTGCGGCAGGGGGCAGACGGACCCAAGTACGATCACTCTTATCTATTCTTTGATGCTATAATTAGAATGCTCTTTGGCAGGTCAGTTCGTTACCACGGAGGTCGTCGAGATTCCCGTAAGAAACAAATAATTGAAGATATAAAAAAATAAGTGCATAGTTTCCTGTCTAGCGGTGTTGTGGAGTGAACAGACATCATAATTTTTTATTTTTTTCTAGATTTCTTGGTATTTAGAGAACCATTCCCTAAATACCGTTAAACCTAGAAAAGGCATGTCGTTAATAAAAACTTCTGTGGCTTGGCTATATATTATTGTATATCAAAATAATGAATGATGATGATAATAAGATGAAAAAGAGCATACATAATATATGACATCGATAATTCTATATAATATATGAAAGCTACGTGAGATCACTGAAAGAAAGAAAAACATTTATTCGAACGAAACTGCACACAACAATAATACCAACATTTCTAATCTCCTTTAGAAAACCTTCACTGAATACTTGTTGGAACTGGTCATATTCTTCGTGCAGCATTCTATTGCTTTTCAGGGTTCCGTACTCAAAGGGTAAAACGGGACCCTATTACTAAGACTCCGCTGTCTGTCCGTTTTTCACCAGGCTGTATCTCATGAACCGTGATACTTGACAGTTGAAATTTTCACAGATGATGTATTTCTGTTGCCGCTATAACAACAAATACTAAAAAACAGTATAAAATAAATATTTTAGGGGGCTCCCATACAACAAACGTGATTTTTTTGCCGTTTTTATAGATGATGGTACGGAACCCTTCGTGCGCGAGTTCGACTCGCACTCAGCCGGTTTTTATTACGAAATTGTTGTTATGTAACGATAAAACAATTAATAAATTAAATAGTAGGTGCTCGTGTTCGATAGTCACTGCTGACGATAGTTACAGATTGGCTGGCAGGGTGAAATGGTGCACTGTTGCTTGAGCCGGTCAAGACTTGGAGTATCTGTCAAGCGAAGCTGTGCGGACTCACGCAGCGAACCGAAATGAGCAAAAAAACATCTAAGATTTTGGTATTGGTTAACATTTAATATCCGTCGTTAAGGCACCGAATTTAACTAATTAGTTTAACGCTTCTCTTACCTCTTCGTCGATATCTTAAGCCAATTTAAGAGTATAATATTTTTTGTATAGCTAATGCTACTTAATTTTAGCCGATAAATGTCCATACTGTTTGTTTGTCCTGTGTGTGCACACAGTCGATACTTTCTGATGTCGTTTGGATGAGATCATTGCCGTAAAATTAACATCCATAATCCATCTCTAATAGAATATTGTCTCAATAAGTTTTCTCGACATTTTACAGAGTTATTAAACAATTAGTGGAGTAGTTTCATTCCGACGAAGTTCTTAAGATACAGTTCAAGGGTTGATCGTTAAGATTACGTCAACACATTTAAAATTGCCGATTTGAAAACAATGACATCATGCGTCGAAGACGAGACCCAATGGTATAGAGCGCGTGTGCAAGACCGATATTTTATGAGGCTGTAACATCGCATGAGCAATTGATACGTGAAAACGTCTTCCTGTGTCATCTCGTTACCTACTAGCGTAGAATACACATCAAGTCCTATGTGTGCATGTCCTATGGGTCCAGTTCAGTCCTAAATGCTTAGGGCTGAACTGCACCAGGCTTTGAGTGAGTTCGAAATTTCTGAAAAGCTATATTGTGAATAGTTATTCCAAAGAACTCTTTCGTTATTTGCATTAAAACGATAAAAATATTCATAACTAATAGGAAAAATGGCTTAGAAAGAAAGAAAGAAAACATTTATTTTGACAAAACTGCACACGGTACAACAATGATCACAACACAATGAAACAAAAACAAAAAAAAAATAAAAAAAAAATACTGGGTGCTTATGTGCGAGAATCACTGCCGTGCATAGCTACGTCAAAAAAGGTCTGAGCTCAGCATAATGCTGTGGATAAATCCACAACGCTGGTTTTCAGCTCAAACCTCTGTTGAAGCACGTGAGAAACGTAAAGAAAATAAACAATTTATATTTATATAATTTATACTAGCTTATGCCCGCGACTTCGTTCGCGTGGACCACAGCAAATGGTTTATGCTGCGGATTTTCGCCATTTTCCGGGATAAAATGTAAACCATAAAAGTTTCGGGTAGTTGATAAATTTCTTTTTAGCTTCTATCGGAGTAAGTCACCTCAAGGTTCCTTATTATATGTTCAGTAAGACGAATTTCGTGTTCTCCGAGTTTATAGCGGAAGCTAAATTGTGTTTAGAAGAATTTAAGCGCTTGTCTTCATCAAATTGAATTTCATTTAAACGACGAAGACGCATTCTTTTCAGGTGCAATGACAACGAAGAGTGTTCTCCACAAAAAAGGGCCCATTCCAGTTGCTTCCTTCTTTTATTAGTGTATCAATACCGATAGAGGACCATCTTGACCTTCTCGGAACCCACGTAAATGGAATCCAAAGCTATAGATGCTGCTAAAAAATTCGTGTTTTGTGTAAGGTCAGGCGGTACTACACTCCGGTTCAACTTTTGAACGTTGTCCAAGCACAGGTCCGTTCTTGAATGAAGTACCTTTGGTACGAGTCTGCCAAGTACACCAACTCAAGTCTTTAGAGTCGTTGATGACGAAAGACGACACGTTGGTGGAATCCAGACTTCAAAGCCTGGCACATGAACGTGAAGTTGACAGCCTGTCGGTATTCTACAGAATACACTACGAAGAGTTTGTTCTCAGGAACTGCATAATTAAAACCGCTATCGCCACTCCACCATTGGATACCAAGATGTACACACCGGAACTAAGTGGAACGTATCGCCTAATCGTAGGAAGTATTTTGACTCATTCTTTTTAATACCAGACAGCGAATTACTGTACTTCTTGTTATATACAACCAGGGCATGTTCAAATCAAGAGTAAATAGATAGGTACTTACTTCGCAAGCATGATACATCTCGACTGCAACATCACTTCTCAGCAGTTGATATCGCGGTCAAACGCTGGCTTAGTACACTGCCGCTCAAAAGTTTGAGACCACTAATCAAAACCTTTGTTGTTAGTAAATATTTTGCAAAACATATAATGGTAAATAGTGATTTGCACATCTGCATATTCTATGGCTTATAAAGATTTCCAAAAAGCTAATTGTTTTGTATATAACCCAAGGAAAGGGCAATAAACAAGCATTGTTTCCAAACTTCAGTGAGTTCCGAGGTAGAGCTTGTCCGATAACGAATTGTAAAAAATGTATGACGTCATTACCGCACCTGGCACTTCTATTATATTAAATTAAATAACAATGCAATTGTCCTAAATTCCTAAAATATTATTCATTTTTATTATTACCCGGTATTCTTATGTTTATCGACGAATATCCGCAGTTAGTCTGATTTCGTGAATTCTACAGTCAAGACGTCTTTAAAATGGGAAGAGGTAGCGAAATTAGTATTGAAACGCGATCTGCCATCGTTACTCTTCATAATGAAGGCAAATCTGAACGTGAAATTTCATCTCAACTCAAGTTATCAAAGACTTGTGTTCATCGTACTATTGTGCGATACAAACAAACTGGCAGTAATCAAGATCGTCCGCGCTCCGGGAGGCCAAGAGCTACGACTTCTAGTGAAGACAAATTTATCGTAGTAACCAGCAAGCGAAATAGACGCCTAACAGCCCCAGAAATTCGCGTTGAAGTCAACAAATCTCGGGAAAAACCTGTGTCAGTGTCTACAGTTAAAAGACGATTGCGAGACGCCAAGTTGTTTGGTCGCGTTGCTGTTCGAAAACCTCTACTAAAACCACAGAATAAAAAAAGCGGATGCAATGGGCCCTAGCCCATCGAGACTGGACCGAAGAAGACTTCAAAAAAGTACTTTCGAGTGACGAATCTAAATTTGAAATATTCAGTTCAAAAAGAAGGGTTTTTGTTCGACGTTCCGCCGAAGAAAAAATGATGCCACAGTGTGTAGTCCCGCCTGTCAAGCATGGTGGTGGATCAGTTATGGTCTGGGGTTGTTTCTCAGGCTATGGGATGGGAAATCTGGTTCTTATTAAAGGAATCATGAAAAAGGAGCAATATAAAGATATTTTAGAGAAAAATGCAATTCCCTCCGGACTGAATTTAATCGGGCAAGGATTTATTTTCCAGCAGGATAATGATCCAAAGCACAGTTCAAAATTATGTAGGGGCTATTTGCAAGAGAAACAAGCTGAAAAGGTGTTGGAAAACATGGTGTGGCCACCCCAAAGCCCCGATCTCAACCCCATAGAGCTGTTGTGGGAAGAGCTAGACAGAAAGGTTCGAGAACAATGTCCTTCTTCACAGCAGGGCATGTGGAATGCTTTAGAAGAAAGCTGGAGAAATATCTCGCAAGAAACAATTAATAAATTAATTGCTCGGATGCCAAGATTGGTACAAAGAGTCATCAAATGCAAAGGGGGATATTTTGATGAAAAATCTGTATAATTAATCTTGTGTGTGTTTTCTATAGATCATTGTATTTGTCAAAACTTGAATTATATTTTGATTTTAAACCATATGTGTAACATAAGAATAAAACCGGTTTTTTATTAAGTTTTAAATATTTTGACTTTTATTTGTTTTTTTAATTTTTTTGAAGTGGTCTCAAACTTTTGACCGGTAGTGTATATAAGACATAAAATAAAGCTAAATCTTTTTGGAGGCAAGTTGAAAAACCTCAACTGAAAAACAACTGTTGACAGAGTGATCGCATCACAGGCTACTATTGCTTAGCCTGCCTACTATTTATTTTAAGCGGTTTCTCCTTTCTTGTTATAAGCAAGTGTGGCGCTTACGATCAGGGGAATGACATGCTCGTTTCATTAATCAGTTCCACAAAAAATACAGTATATCACTCATGGAAGCACTCGAAATAATTAAATGTTATCCTGACTTCAAGTGAGTCAAGATATAAATCAATGGTAATATTATATTTTGAGAGCGAGTGTGGCTCAGTGGGAGACCGTCTTTCGATTCGACGCACCCTAGATCGTATCCCGTTGGCCCCGCACCACTGACTATCTTAAGTTATGTGCGGATTTAACACTCGCTCTAAAAACGGTGAAGGAAAACATTGGGAGAAATACGGCATGTCCAAGGATTCATCACAAAAATTCAAAAATTCATGACAGACATGTGACATTCACCAACCCACACTGGGCCAGCGTGGTAGAAAATGGCCCTTACTATCTCTGAGAGAGAAGGCCCGTGTCCCAGCAGTGGGAACGTGATGGGCGGATGATGATGAATATTATATTCACTCGTGGTACGTCTCTCGTATGCGGGGGACCATCTGGATATGTACCACCGCTTTGCCAGTTATTATGCCGCCAAGCAGTAGTGCGCAAGCATTACTGTGTTTCATTAAGGACATTGTAGCCAGCAAAATTACTGGACATATAAGACTTAATATCTGATGTCTCGGGGTGATGAGCACAATGTAGTGCTACGTAGTACTTTTATGGTATTAAAAGTTATGGATGGCACTGCAATTGTTATGGGCAAGCTGGGCGCTTACCATCAGGCAAACGCCTTGCTCGTCTCATTACTCAGAATTAGCAGTCTCAAAATCAGCTAACAGTTACGGAAGCAAAAAATGTGGGTTATCGCTTTTCCTGCATGACTTCGAACGCTTATGTTAAGATATCTCAGCATTACGATATCATAGCGCTATAAAACATACACCAAATACACCAAACACCAAACCAATACACCAAATTTTAAGTTAAGATATAGGCTATCAAACAATGGAAACCGCATTAAAATCCGTTCGGTAATTTTCGAGTCTATAGAAGCTAAAACTGTGGAGATTTGCTGTCAGAATTATAGCTCTTTTCATGTAAGTTTACGAGTTGTTTTTTAAGACTTACTGAAAACGCTGAAATGTAGTTTTTGCCATGGTATTTTTTTAATGTAAATAAAATTTTACATGTATGTATTTCATTCATTTTCATAGTCTATACAGCGTTTCAAATTCAGACTAATTTTACCTATTTCCTGTCCTCATCGCTTAAAGAAGCTTAACATCAAAAAAATCTCGGACTCGTATTTGTTATCTTTTAATTATAAGTATAAATTTTGAGTTTCAAGATTCTAGGACAATCTAATAACTTTTTTCCATACAAACTTCACCCCCCATTTATTACTCCTCTAAGCAGATTTTTCAAAATTTCAATAGCCTATATTTTAAGTTAAGATGTATGCTACCAAACACTGAAAACCACATTAAAATCCGTTCGGTAGTTTTCGAGTCTATAGGTAACAAACACACAAACAGACAAAAATTCTAAAAACCATAGATTCGTGTTCAGTATCCCCTAAATAGTCCATCCCAGTTGGTTTTGCAATAATATCTTTAATGTACGGAATTGTTTTTTTTCCATTTTTATAATAGTATAGATAGATATAGTTTAGGTATATCGATAACGGTAATTATGACGAAATGTTTACTCCCGATAGTTCACTACTTTTGTTTATATTATATACTTCAACCAGTCTTCCATGCACAAGCTTAAAGTTAATTTTAAATAACCCAGTTCTCAAAAAGATCTTCCGTCACAGCCATGGCTATATTGTGATCAGATCGTCACCGCAGGTCACGTCTGCGTGGCCTCCGGTGTCCGTAGACCTCACGGACTACAGAAAGAAATCACTCAAACGTTGGCATTTAGTCAAGGCGCGCGCTAGAGCGTGACCCTAAGCCGGTGGGGTGTCTATTGTCTGTGGCCGAAAACTAGGACAAAATAGGTTAGCTGACACTAAAACTTCAAAATATGTACACATTAAGAGCCGTCAGAATCTGTCGAAAATGCCGCATCACATCAGTGTCTGATCAAAATAAATATGGAGGAGTGAGTCTAAAGACCTTTGGTCATACTACAATCCTTTTTAAACGAGCAACCTTTTTTTGCTGCTACAGTTTGTATGGGACAGGATTTGGCTCTATTAATAATGTCTAGCTAACTTCTTGCCAGATCGATATTATTATACTAGGCAACCGTTTTATCCTGAGTAATAGGGAAGCATGGCAACACTAGTCGGCGTATCGCACCAAAGCGCCCGTGACGGCATCCGTCCGCGGTGACCTGGACCACCGCGAGAACCACACGACTATAATCCTTTCATGATGTAACTCCTATCTAGTTGGTGTTCTTGCTATGGCTAAATTTTCAGTAAAAATCAATGGAAATGGTAAGGTAATTATGTTTTAATGTAAATTAAAAACGAGACGAGCTGGTCGTTTGCCTGATGGTAAGCAATACGCCAGCCCATAACAATAACAGCACCACCCAGAACTTTGTTTAGCAAAATCCTGCGCAGCGCTGCACCGCGCTCGTCACCCTGAGTCAATCAGTCGTTGAGTCTAACAATGCCCAGTAATTTCGCTGGCTACAATGCCCTTCAAACCGGAACAATGTAATGCTTGCGCACTACTGTTAGGCGGCTGAATAACTGGCAAAGCGGTTTCAGTTTATTCGAATAAAATAAACGATTACGCAAAAGGTTTTCTTGAAGAAAGACCTAAATGGCACATTAATGGCAGTTCCAGATATCCAAGTTGCAAAGAAGCAGTTTTACCAGCTCGCTATCCATTTGACAGAATTAAAGAATTCTCAACGAACTTGGGTTCAAATCAGAGCTGACATGCCAGACTAATGTACTGTAGTAAAAAAGTCACACTTAACCGATTCCGGTAACTTTTAGTTTGTTTATTCCGTGACTAATCGATCAATTAAAAAAAATTGTTTCTCATGATAAGCTTTAATGGAACGGGTGTATTCTACCTTTCTTTAGTGAGCGCTGCAACGAAGCAAAAACAGCAACATAAGATTCTGCGATTCCGCCTTAATCATTCTAAGTAGATATGTAACTGTGGCGAGACAAGGCGCCCTTGATAAAGTACTAACTACAAGTACTAACCAGCGTGTTTTTCACTGCTTTAGTGGGTCCGCTGATTATCAAGCGTGTCGTAATCGGGAAGCAAGGCGAATCACAGCGCGAGTGACGTCACCCCGCGATAATATGACGTGCCGCGCCATAGATTACACCAACTGTGAGTATCAGTAGGGAAACACTCGCTTGGCCAATCAATGCCGTTTCGCAATCAGAATGCAATCATTTTTGGCAGAGGATGTTTATTATGAAATGCTCAGTTTTCTGTAGTAATTAGCCGATGTTGCTGGTAATAAAACTGCACGTGCCGATGGCGACTACGACTGTTGATAGGCGACTTGAATTAGCGGTAGGTGTGTATATGTTACTGTAAAAGCCCGTATATTGGTAAATTTTAACATCTTCCAACAAAACCTAAGATTTACCAACTCTTTATGGTAAAAGTCCGCAATGTTCTGCGATCATCTTTAATTTCGAACTTTTACCAGCATACACTCGGTATATCCTAGGTTTTACCTCAAAGACACGGTAAATTTTAAGAAAATAGTCAAGTCTTGACGTATCGGCACATCACCTAGTACTCACGGGCATCTACTAATCTAAGGCAAAGTCATAAAAAGGTGTGACAATGAGCGAAGCGAGGAGGAGAGTTAGGTTACCTGTGACCACCACAACGAGCGAACGAAGCGAGCGTGCCGCGGTAGCGGCCGGCGAAGCGCCAGAAGAAGAATTTTCATTATGTCAAAACGCGTTTTATCTACATAGTTTGACCTAGTTTTAACTGATATTCATCTTAGATCAGTAGTAAATTCTAGTTTTAACAAAAATAATACTTTTTGTTTTATTCCCAAAACCAACATTTACCAACCGTCATTGGTAAAACTTAGCATGTTCTAAACGCTAATAGTAAAAGCCCGAAAAGTGGTCTCTTTATAATAAAATCCTTACATTTACTAACCCATGTTAGTAAATCCTAAGATTTACTATTAAAACCTAAGATTTACCAATACACGGGCTTTTACAGTGACATATACATAAGAAAAACGTAAGTAAATTAGCCAATTATCTCCACTGTTTCGATAGAGATTGAGAAACAGTAGGAAAACCCTGACAGAAAAGGCAGGACTTCATCATGTCAGGTCATGTTCCATACAATTTATAAATACATTATAATAATTTTATTTATTAATAGGTACATTGACTTACCCGGAGGCTGGGGCGCTGGCGCCGGTGTATCTGGGGCCACCGTAGTGCCCGGGGTGCTTTTCCCCCAAGACACGGCTCCCTCTGCAACAAAGATATTGATCATTGTTACTTCCTACTTAATATTATAAATGCGAAAGTTTGTGAGGATGGATAAATGTTTGCTACTCCATCACGCTAAAACTACCGACTTTTCTCCCCGCGGTTTTCGGGACAAAAGTATCCTATGTGCTTTTCCAGGACCTAAAGTACTTACATACCAAATTTCATCAAAATCCGTTCAGTAGTTATTGCATGATTGAGTAACAAACAACCATTCATATTCCATCTATCCATCCATCCATGTAGTAGGATTAGTGTGGATGCAAAGGTAACAAACAGACAGAGTAACTTTATTTATATTGTTATTGTGTGGATTAACTTTTGTTCGTTTGACAAACAAAAGTCACGAGAAGGTATAACAATTCTTGAATTTTAAAATATGCCTTTTGGATCCAGACTGCAGTAACATGCAAGGTCTAAAATGGTTTCATTATTTATTTTATTTCACTTCACCCATGATTTCTACAAATTACTCTTAATTTACAGATGACCCAAAAACAACAAAATTATATTATATAATGGAAGTAATAATAGCTATTGAACACCGATGGCCATTACTATGGACAGTGAGCCTAATTCCACAACCAATACATTCCCATAACAGTAATAAATGTGTTATTTAGCCAAATAAGTTTATAATTCTGTTCTGTGAAAGTTTTTGAATAAATTATACTATTAAAATTATCCCCCATTTTAAATGTGTGGGTGATGAAGCCATGGTGACATTATAAACAGTGTATTGTGCTTTATACCTTAACTATTTATTCAATAGTTTAGGTATTCTGTACAACATTAGATTTTAGATATGTTTTGTAGCTTTGTGGTTTGTCAGTAAATACATTATGTACATTCTATGTAGCTATATTTTAGATTATCAGACCATACAATATGAGCTACATTTCAACATAATGTTTACAATAGGTTATGCAAATAGAGGTGAATCTAACCTCTGCTTTAAATAATCAAAATGAAAAGCAGAATCAGGTTACTTAAAAATAAAGGCTAGGCAAAGCATTTGTTGTTAGAACATATAACAAATTGTATGTTGGCAAGGTTTGAAACTTATTTGACTAACAACTTTCCACCTGTAACTTTAATTGTGGTTTCTTATTTTTATATGTAATGGGAATGTTATGCAATCCATTATTAAAGATCTGTATGCCGAGTGACAAGATTATTGCTTAGATTATTTTAACTTGTTGATGCTCATCAGCTCACTTTCATTCATAAATCTTATGTTCTCAAGTAAACAACTGCTTGAATAATTAACATAGTGCAGTATAAGTATCAAATTAATTAGGTATAATTATGAAATTCAGAGAATGTTTAAAAAAACTGGGTTTTAAGTAAGTTAATTTAGTCAACATTTCATAAGAGTACCTATAATGAAAATAAACATGTGATAAGTATCATTTTATTTCAGCATGGTTTGTGGCAGTGTTATCTACTTATTGACATGATTTAAATTAAGTAACCTTAGCCTTTGTCTGAAAATTTAAGTAAATAAATTTCATAATTGACTTACTTACACATACACAAGAAGCAACATAATTTATTTAGACCCCAGTGTATGAAATCACCTCAATGACATTTACTGTGTTTCCAGACAGGGTAACTAAATGTCAGTGGCGAATTGAAAGTCTTTTCATTGAGCAAATAAGGAAGTAATTGCACAGATTGACCGGTCAAGGATTTTCATACAATACAACAACAACAAAGTAGATATAGTGTGTACTGCAGTCACTGACCTTAACATTACTTACACTGGCCAGACAAAAGGCAATGACTTAAATAAGACTAGCACTAGTTCTGGTGCAGAGGCAGACACCAGCTTATCAGCAGCAGGGGACATCCATCACTTGTCTCGGCGCTGATCGCTCGCTATAAATAGCCCCATATGATCGATAGCTAATCAAAAGAGGCTACTAACGGTGCGTGAGACCGCGAGACGCTGCTAAAGCTGATGGTTTGCGTCACAAAGGACCAGCCGAGACTGTCCTCTCACTGCTCCGCTAAACGTACCTTGGCTTGTACTGTGACCCAAAAATTCTTGCTCGTGCGACCGTCACCCGATCCCACTAATAAATAAACAGCATGAAAACAATTCTTCTAAGCGCGATGACTAAAATCGATAATAATGTAACGAAAATAACTTTGTGGCGCGGTGTCACTAAGCGCTGGACTATTTTCTGTCGTCGCTCTACCGACCGCAGCCGTCACACTCCGACACTAAATACCTTTGTTAGATGAATTACGAAAGCGAAATAACGGGATTTTTCATGAGCGACCCGACAGAAATTGCACAAAGGAAGATGTCAGACGATTCAGACAGATCACAGATGATAAATTCAAAATTGTGTGGCATTTGGTTAAGTGTTGCCAATCAAAAAATATAAACTAGAGTTTACCTGTGTCCTACCGGTAATTCCTACCGGAATGGACCGCTTAGAAGTTCTATCGATTCGGCCCCATGACATTATATTCGTTTGTTCATCCTCAAATAAAATATCCAGTCTCGAATTTTTCAAATTCTTTATCTTTGCTCGAAGCGTTTGGCCTTGTTCGGACCTTGACATACAAACTATAATACAAGTCATTTTCGGTGGGGGACGAGGAAACGCACACAATTAAATGATCACTACTAACGCATTTTTCAATCACGTCGTTCAATGCACGCACACAACAAAAGAAGCAGACACTAGCTTAAATTTTACGCACACAATGCGTGTCAACTAGTTTAATATAACGTCGTGGATATTTTTGTCCTTGACGTTTGGCAAAACTGACGAGAGGGGTAGGCCTGTCGTGTCGACTCCGTTTGGCTGTCTACTCGAAGTCTATTTCTATGGAAGAATGTTAGAGAAGTTTCTACCTATCTATACGGTTTGCTAGAAATGCTCATTAGAACTCAATAAATTGAAATTATTTCATGTATTAGAACTGAATAGATAGTACTACGTATAGATATAAGTTATGTATGTAAAATTATGTACATTATTAATCTATGCCTGGTAATATTATCTACTTCTCGATCTCTTCGGTTAGGCAAGCTCTTCGAGTAGACAGCCAGATACTTTATCTGAGGGCAAGCTGCATCGTAGTTATGTTCCTTGATCGTAGTAAAGGCTTAGTACCTGAGCTTAGTATTATTAAGTATTCTGTGGTAGTACTATTATTTAACTGAGTGATAAGATAAGACTAGCAAGTCGTTCGCCTGATAGTAAGTGCCACGCCTGCCCTTAACAATTCTCGTGCCACCTAGAACTTTTACCCATACCTAATCAGCATAAGTATTTGAATCCATCGTCTGCTTCGCAGTTCTAACGCTGGCTTTGCTCGCGCTTCGTGATTTTCTTTACCTATTCACACCTACATAATATTGTTGAATTGAAATTGATACTAAAATGTAAGCAGCGCCTAAAAAAATACTATAGCAAAGTTACCTGGCAAACCTTACCTTAATTTTAACTAGATAGCGTTAGGCAGTTCACCAAAACCTAGATCGCGCTGAGGAAATTCTCCGGAAAGACAAATGATAATAAAACTTGATATAGGGGTTTCCTTTCCAAAGATAAGGGCATGTTTTGTTACAATACAACCGAGTCGAGTATAAGCGAGCGTTTTAATTACAAGCTTTTATTTAACTTGCAATGTTTGTTTGGTCAGAACCACATCCTCTTGTCTTACGAACTCGAAATTTCGCATACTTATCTAAGTCCGATGACAATGCAATATTATGGTGACAGCCAGCTGATCTGCTGATGGAGACGGAAGGTGGGCATCGGAACTCTTTGACGGATAATCGTAAACTACTAGTGTTTGGACTCATTTTAATCTGCTCGCAATTCTGATTACGAATTTGTTAAAAGCTTGTCTTGAAAAAATATTTTTCAACAAAAATAATATTTATGTATACAGTTGAGGAGTAACGTGCCGGTCCAAGGCCACATGCGGGATATGCACAATACTGCGCGTGCGTAGCTCGTTGTGCAATGCTAATGAACATCCTGATGTCTGTGTGTAGTGTTGCAGTCAGATTTTACTGTTCGACTCAAGTTCGAATAAAGTAGGTAGGTACTGTTTTGACGTGTAGGTAATAATATAAATGTTTATTTACGGGAAGCGGGGAAGCAGGAGGAACTGATATACAATCAGCTTATATTTACCAAAACTAAAACAACGAAGGTGAATATCGACTTAATTTAATAAATTACACTATTTCTTTAAATTCTTTCCGTGTTCAAAACTGGGGCCCACCTGACTTTCGTGAAGCATCTTATATGATCCCGGATCCCCTTCACCGACTGGAACAAATTATTAAGTGGTTAATTATCAAAGCCAATTGAACAAAAGTTTCAGCATTAATCTGACATGTTAGGGCGTTGCACTTACTCTCCCCTGTAATGTGTGACGTCCCCACCAAAATATCCTCTGATCCACCGTCACGTGTGTCTGTTCTGAAGTTAGCAGGCTGAACCTGTTAAATTATAGGTATATTTTAACGTGGCTTCCAATGATTTTGAATATTAACAACAGTTAATATTACCTAATTATTATTATTATGTCGCTCTCTCTCAGGGGTTCTACACCCGGTCCTCTGGAAGGCTTGTGCGGGGACATGAGTCCAACACGTAGAGGCCTCTTAGAGCATTTAGTTTAGATATGTAATGGGCAACACTTATCGGGGACCGTCTCTAAGTGCATCATGCAATAAAAGACAGACCCCTATAAGTCCGAGAACTATTAATTATTGGAGATATGGAAATAATTTGTAATTTAGTTATTGAGGTGAACTATTATTATGATTATCAATCTGTTTCGTCCCACTTTTGGGCAAAGGCCTTCTTTCCCTCTTTCCATGACCCTCTGTCTATTGCTGTTAAGTGCCATTCCTTGTCGTAGGCGTCTAGGCCGTCGCGCCACCTACGGCGCGGCCCCGCGGTCCTGTTGCTTCGGCTGGAACTCAGTCTGTAAGTACTTTTGCCCACAGCTGGTTTGGCATACGACATACGTATCCAGCCCAGTCCCATTTTAGCTGGGCGGCTTTCTAGGAAATTAATTTATTGAATATTAATCAGTTAGTAATATTTACCTGGCCATCATTTCTCATTAAATCTGGGAATACACTGCCGCCTGGGTATCTGTTGTAAATTCCATTCAAATTGTAATGCAGGTTCATATCAGGGCCAATGTTTGCTTTGAGCAGTTGTTCCCAAATTCCACCTGAAAATAATGTTAACCAAATAAAATCAATTGTGATGCCATTGTCCATACAAAATATATTTCATACTAGCTGCGCCCTGCGGTTTCACTCGCGGTTTCCCGGGATAAAAAGTAGCCTATGTGCTATTACAATTCCTAAAGTACTTACATACCAAATTTCATCAAAATCGGTTCGGTAGTTTTTGCGTGAAAGAGTAACAAACATACATCCATACATCCATGCATTCTTACAAACTTTCGCTTTATAATATTAATAGGATTTAGTCGAAAATAGATGGGGAAAAACTGATGGCAAAATGTGAAGATAGCGTAAAAAGCTTCTATAAATTTGAGTTATGACTGCTATTAACTGGTGGCTGCCAGTCGTGATTACCTTTGTCCACAGAAACAATTGGTCTGTTGGACTGCCAAGGATACTCTCCATGCGCTTGGAAGTAGATAGCGTACGTTGACAGCTGAAAGGAAGGGGGAGAATTATAAGTTACCTATTAATCTATTATTTAGGTTTTTAATATTTCACATGTAGGTATATCTACGAGCAAGTGTAATAAGCTCGGCGGTGAAGAGGCTTAGGCAACAGGATGATATTCCAGTTAACTTGGTTCGAATCCAGCCCGGGCAAATAAATCTTACACTATTTCTTTATTTGGATGGGAACGGGACAGGATCGAGACTGGACCGGGACAGTAACGGGACAGGAGCAGGGCGGTAACGGGATAAGAGCTTGATAGAACGGTATAGGGAGACGGTAGCGGAAGAAGAGCGGGACGGTAGCACCGAAAGGTATAGGAACGGAATAGGGAGACGAGATCGAGATAGTAGCGGGACTGTAACGGAATAGGAGAGGGACGGTAACGGCATAGGAGAGCGAAGGTAACGAGAATAACGGGATAGGAGGAGGACGGTAATGGGTTAGGAGGGAGACGGTTAGTCGATAGAAGCAGGACAGGAGCAGCAGCGGGATTAGGGTGGGACAAAAAATGGAAGGGAGCAGGATGGATTACTTCCCTACGCGTACGAAATCGCGGGCAACACCTAGTACGCTAAAATGGTCATAAGTAATCTGTGATATAAGTAGTATAAATTATGTACCTGGGTGTAGTACAAGGCTAGCCAATATTTCCCTCCGTGACCGACAAATGCTGTCTCGTTGGCGTCCATCAAAGCTAATGGTAGCTCTTGATGCATTGTTTCCGGAGATATACGAAGGTTACAGCCATACCTGTAAAGTAAGATACCTCCCGGCGTCAGCTCATCTTTAATTTGTTAAGAGGAGTGTCAAACAAGCAGCAGACGAACCATCAGTTGAATCAGTTGAATGTCACTTAAAATTTGTTTAACTTACCAGTCCGGGCAAGCCTTCAGTATGTCGTAAGGTGCTCTGTAATATTCTGCTCTTCTTACCACAGGGTTGCGTACATTGAATCTCTCATTGGGATCGGTTAAGTTAATTCTCTTAATTTTTATGTCCTTTCGTTCGCAAATATAATCATAGTGAAACTTTGGAACTGAGTCGCCTCTTGCGCAGTATGTTTCTAAAAAAAGTGTAGATATATGTATAAATTTGCATGTTGAATTTCTCTTAAATCTATAGATAGCGAGATAGTTTTACCCACTTTTGTAAGTGCCGTCCAGAGAATTTACAGCAGCATATTTGTCAATACAATACCTATAGCCCAGTACAGTGGGGTACCTTAGGTAAGGAATTCTACACGTAAATCGCGCCTCTTGGTACATTGCACCCTGTAACCAAGCAAAATCTGTGTCAACTCTGTATAAGCATAGTAGTAGTAGGGGTACAAGAACGGATGCAGACCGCAGCGTCGGTGAACAGCCAACACCTTAGCCCCGTCAACAATGCAATAAAATAATGCATTATTGTACACCAAACAAGAAATTAACAAAGTACACGAAAGACTGTTGTATAACGGGCGGACGTATTGCTAAAAGCGATCTCTTCCAGTCAACCTTTGGATGGACCATAAACTTAAAATCATACGTTATGAGTGTAATAACTTATATAACAAGCTCGAGGATGATATACAATATAGAAATGTAGATGTTCGTGCACTGAAAAAAAAGCGCAAGCATTCGTTTCGTGTCTGGATGTTGTGGGACCATGGTCCTCATAGTTCCTGGTTCCCTAGATACAGGGAATTCTAGTTAGGGGTCAGGACCTATGTTTGTGATCGTTGGGCGTTATTATTATTATTATTAGAACCCAGCGTCCAGTTAGCTATTCGAAAGTGAAGTATCCTACCCTGCAAATAACGCTCCGCCTGCCCGGCGGGCGCGAGACTCCGCCGAAGCAGTAGGTCCTGGTACCGTTGATCATGATCTCCGTCACTCCTATGTGCGAGACGAGGGTGATGCCGTTGATGCCAGCGAGCGCAAAGCGCTGGAGCCCTGCGCGCTTTCGGACCTCGACGTTGTTCTTCATGCTCATAGTGTTTACAATCGCCTGCCAACCGTATACAAACTCGTGCATCGGACCTGGTGAGAAACGTTGTTATACTGACTGGTCCAAATTAATAGGGGCTTATTGTGACTATGTTTCAGGTCATCCCATCCATACCAACCGATGCCAAAGCTATCTCCGTCGAGGAAGTTGAACATTTCGCCGAAGGAGTCCGGCATAAGTCCGGCTACTATGGTGGTCTGTTGGAAGTTCTCATCGGGCATCATCGGGCCAATCTCGTCCTTTGCCGTCGTGAAGTCTTGTGCTGACATGTTGTTGTAGTGGCCACGGCCGACGCAACCCTGCGAGTAGATGGTTAAGCAATCCCAGTCCATTAGTCAGAAGACGGTAAAAGACCGATTTCTTTTCAGGGTTCTCCTCATCTTTTAATATACAGGAGTAACTGACTTTTTAAATAATGATAGCAATAAAGTGATGTAATATTAAATTGTATAATAATATAGTAAACCTGGTCGGAGCAACTTGGACGTCAATTATAGTACAACTAAGGTTTAAAGTGTAAATTACTCAAAAGTTTAGACAATAATCTATGCAGTCTTTACAATCAAGGTACCTACAGGTGCAACAGTTGTGATGCACCTCGGGCCACCTTTCTACCTTGGTCACCCAATTAATAAAAGCTATATTCGATCAATAAAATAATTGTTGTCATCTAGATTCGGGACAATCAATCAAACAAGGTGAAAGCCATACCTACCTACCTATCTTTGCCGCGTCCGCGTTCATAAATATCCTTTCCACACATAAGTACGTACTTATACAAAAAAATATTTACCTGTATCAAACATGCTGTCACTAATATAATAATCCTCAGCCACATGGCGAAACGTGTCCAGGGCCACGATTGCCACTACAACAGTAAGTATAGGTAACTCGACATTTTTAATTGGTCATTTGTGTTGCATTGTTAGCCAGCTAGTTATATTTTTATTGATTGTTACACCAACATTCGATGGACATCATATTTTAAACAATTAAGATTATTGTAAGGTACAAGAGCATAGTTATTAAGGTGTTACTGTGGCCGCATTGGCAAAGCACAGCTTATCCCACCAAGTAACACGATATTGTATAGACAGGTATAGACAAGTAATATTTAGTTTTCTTTGGTATAGGTATACAATGTGTCTAAGCTAACTTTGAACAAAATTAATCTTTAGAAAAAACAAAAACCGACTTCAATGTATCTTGGAAGTCCAAGGTCAAATATCGATGAAATTTATATGGGACTTCGTAGCTGTACTGAACCCAACGCAAAAAGAATTTTCCTAATCGGTTCATAAATGACAGAGTTCTGAGGTAACAAACATAAAAATATAAAAAACATATAAAAAGTTTACAATCGAACAGAGAACCTCCTCCTTCTTTGAAGTCGGTTAAAAATACTTTGTACAAGGCCGTAATGAGTCTAAAAAACTTTAAAGGGTTCGGCAAACAGAATATTGGAGCATAAAAATATTTTTCACTTCAGTAGCTCAAACATGTAGGTTTTGCTGCCTGAAATCAGTGAGCAAAATGCGATTTTGCTCACTGAATAAAAAAAGATAAGCAAGAGCAAAAAGATAATTATATCTTTTAATGTAATTTATTGATTTTTTTAACTGATTGTTGTATTTAAACGAAAATGTATTTACTGCAAATAAAACTGATATATTACCTGTAAATATTTATTTCTAGTTTCATTAATGTTACGTAATATATTTTATCTCCTAAAGTGTTCTCGCTGCTGAAGTGAAAAGTTATGTGTGTTACACGAGAGCAAAGTTTTTTGCATTTCGTGCCTTTGAATCCCTCGCCACACTCAGGATTCAAAATAAGCACTCGCTGCAAAAAACGACTTTGCTCTCTTGTTGCACAAATAACTATTTCACTGTCATTTTCTTCTAGGCACATAGTTTTGATTGTAAACAACTTAGCTACTAAGCTAGTACATTATATTCATGTAATAAAACAAACAAATAATCAAGTATTAGAAGCTTTATTTACGTAAGAGTAAATAAGTAAATACATAAAGCAATACAACTCCTTAAAGTTATTTGGCACAGTAAAAAACAGTGTAAGTACGTCTTAGCGTAGGCATTCAACAAAGAAATAACAAACTTGGATTATAACTAAATATTGTGAAATTAGTAAATATTATACAATTGTGCTATTATACAAAAGAAGTTACAGTTACGGTTTGATGATACCATCCTAGCGTCTCACCTCTCATGCGTAAAAAGGGCTAGCTTCAACAATGGTTTATATCGCATAAAATAGTGATATCGTTTCTATAATAGAACTTTAAATAATGAATAGGTATTAAGATCGTTTGGTGAGTACGCCCGGTTGAGGTCCATCCTTAGAAATGGCTGCCAATTTCAAGTTGGTATCACAAAATAGTGTTAAAAAATATTTTTATCGTTGTGTCACCTTGGTGTAGCGATATCACTATTTCGTCACTATTTTTTGAGATATAAACCTTCATTGTAGCATCCGTTGTCACAGATTAGAAGTGAGACGCAGGATGATATCATTCTAGCGTCCTCAGCTGTAACAATAAATACTACTATATAGTTTCTTTTACTAATGTCACATTTTTCACTATTAATTTTAGATGTAGTTAGGCTATATTTTTTCTTTTTTTGTGTATACGCTAGGTTGAGTATACGAACACACTCATTTTTATATTAATTCACAGATTTCACTGGTGGAATCGTTGTACCTACAGAAAAACTGTTCCAAACCTGAAGAAAACCAAACATTAACACGATTGTGACCAGTTTTTGGACATCAATTACTAACAGGGTTAAACATGTAAACATGTTTATGTTTAATCCTGTTAGGAATTGTTTTCACGATTGATTTATTTGTCCACGTGGAATAAGGGTTATAGCGATTATCTAAACCCTTTGTGCGAATTCAGAATGCACAGAAGTCGACATTAGTGGAAGATCACTCGTAGTGTTTAGAGTCTAAACACTAAACTCTACGAGTCAGCGTCCACACGAAGGGTTTACTTTAGATAAATGCTGTAACCCAATCGCGGTTATCAGAGTTAACCCTTGGGTAGCAAAAACAATCATTAAATATTGCTCTATATAACCGAATTATATGGCACACACAAACCCGCACCTCTGGGAGGAGGGTCATTCTAAATCATATCTTTAAAAAAATACGGGCTTTTTCACTACAACTTAAAAAAAAACATTAGTTTACGAAATAAATAAATAAAGCAAATTCGACACAAGTCACACAACCCATTCCACTATGTATGATAATCTAAGATTATATAAAACTAACTATAAAATATTGTCGTAATACTTATAGGTATAGTTTGTCACAAAAAACTCGCAATGATTGATGATGATGAAATTGAAGAACTTTGATGGAATTGTTTTATATTTACATTATTTCATAAAAAATATAAAATATATTAAAACGCTGTTCAAGTGAAACATTCTAGAAGGAGAATAGAGGTATTACCAGGCCTAGCGCACTCCGCACTGTAGGTACGAAGCTACAAGTACATAGCCGGACACCGACTGCGGGTCGCGCGCCGTTACACGTGGCGCGTCAGAAGAGATAAGAGCTATGCGATAGAAAGAGAGGCGCTCTGTAAGTTAATATGACTGGTAGGCATGCAGCGCTACGCGAGCTGAATTGAATTTTATTGCGTCATAGCAAGAGTCGCTATTTGTTTAAATTTCTTTGCGAAGTGATGCTTCTGTCCCTTAGTATTCTGTGATTGTATATAGTGTCAAAAATTGTTTAAAAGCATGGTTAATAGAAAAAATATTCTATGAAAGACATGAATATTTAGATTGTACAATTTTTTCTACTCATACCCAAAAGGTTATACTTAAGTTAGTTTTAGGATTTATAAATGATCTCTAATATTTATAGTACCTATGTGTTTATTGTTTAAATTGATTTATTATTACATAATGTGTAAGGAACATTATTACATAATATGGGGCGAGGCCTTTGCCCAGCAGTGGGACTGAAAATTACAAAATGTGCAGTAGTGTTTACTAAAATGTAGCTAAGCTATATAGTAAATAACCCGTTGCAATAATTATTAAATGTCCGTAAGGAGAAACAGTTGTCAATTATAATATTTTAACATCATAATTAATAAGTTTAATACAGTAATATTTTATTCTATTTTATTAAATATCCCTAGAAAAATAACCAGAACCAAAATGTGTTTACGAATCAGAAACTAGGGGAACCATTATCCCAATACACCGAACACCGACTTGTTTTATCTGGTATACAAATATGTACCAGTAAATATTACAAATATGAAGGTTCAGATCAATATTATTCGATTTCATTTTAGAGCACTGAATAAAGGTTTAAAAGAATTACTGTATATTCATATAAAGTTACATATAACAATATATATACAAGTATTTTATAAAATGATTTACTTTATTTATTTATCAGATCGTAGTATATTAGCCTCTATGCTTTAATAAATAAGGCACATTCAGTATGCATCTTTCAGTCAGCAATTTCAGTTATAACAGTAAGCGTTTTGAAAGCAAAGGCCCTTATTAATAAACGCTGTTTAAAACCCTATTTATTTTCTTTATAAGCAAACGGTATGTCTTTATAACTATAGATGTTGCCATCAACATTTATCAAACTTTTTTCGCAAACCACCTACATATTATTTATTATCATTACCTACCCCTTGCACCATTTACACGAGTTTCTGAGAGATTGTGCCTGCTTCAGACTTTATACATATGAGTTACTTATTTATAGACGTTGGTAGCGGAGCATTTTACAACGGAGCATTCAACATGCAAGAAAAGGCCAATGTGTGATTGAATTGATGTAATCTATCCTATATCATAAGTGCGTCTGTAATACGAAAACTGAATAAAGAACTTTTGAACGTTGAACTTTAAACTATCATAAACTGTAACTAAGCCAATTCTATACATTGAAGACATGTTTGTTACACCAAACAGAACCGAATACTTAGAGGGTGCTAAATATGAATCTACGGTTTTTACTCTTGTCTGTTTGTTTGTATGTTTGTTATAGACTCGAAAACTGATGAACGGATTAATTTGGTTTCCAGGATTTGGCAGCATAAGTCACAACTTAGATTATAGGGTATGTTACATCAAATCGGTTGGGTGACTACGAAAATACAGCTTGACCTCGTCAATGCATTCCTAAACACTAAAGACCTCTTGCTAAAATGGTCTTGGGCTTGCTCTATCGTCAACGCAGACGCAGAATAAAAATTAGTTATTTTAAAAAGCCGTTCTATTATCTGCTTGTTTATCAGAATTGGAAAATTTGGCCGTAAGTAGACAATATTTATACCAAACGGAATTTTATGCTTATTAGATAAGGGTAAGAAATATAGTTGAGCCCATCTGCAGGTTTTTGCAGGAGTAAAGATTCTTCTTCATGTTTATTTTGCTGTAGTCTGCTTAAAAAAAAAATATGCAGATTTGAAACTTTTTATTGTTACTATCAATAATACTAACAAGATATTACATCTTTACCTGTAGTGTATATTTAAATTGTTATGTGATTTTGCTTGTATCAGGCCTAGCGCACTCCGCACTGTAGGTACGAAGCTACAAGTACATAGCCGGACACCGACGGCGGGTCGCGCGACGTTACACGTGCCGCGTCAGATGAGATAGCTATGCGATAGAAAGAGAGGCGCTCTGCAGGTTAATATGACTGGTAGGTATGCAGCGGTACGCGAGCTGAATTGAATTTTATTGCGTCATAGCAAGAGTCGCTATTTGTTTAAATTTATTTGCGGAGTGATGCTTCTGTCCCTTAGTGTTCTGTGTTTTTTTGTAGTGAATAAATGTATTTACTTTCTTCTTGCAATATACAAAGACATTCAAATTGATTTATTTAATTCAAATTTATCAGACGCGACCTCCGTCGCTTTCCTAACCAATACTTACCTACATGTATAAATATAAATAAATAACGCCCAACGATCACATACATAGATCCTGACCCCTAACTAGGATTCCCTGTATCTAGGGAACCAGGAAATATGAGGACCATGGTCCCAGAACACCCAGACACGAAACAAATGAATGCGCTTTTTTTCTGTGCACAAACATTTGTCCCGTCGCGGGAATCGAACCCGCAACCTCAGTGGTGTATGAGATATGAGCCAACCTGCCACACCACTACACCACAGAGGCTGTCTATAGTTGAACTATCTGCGCCTCGCGGTTCCATCCGCGGTTTCCAGGGATAAAAAGTAGCCTATGTGCTATTCCAAGTCCTATGTACCTACAACATATCAAATTTCATCAAAATCGGTTCGGTAGTTTTTGCGTGAAAGAGTAATAAACACATCCATACACTCTTACAAACTTTCGCGTTTATAATATTAGTAGGATATGTATATATATATATATATATATATATATATATATATATGTATATAGAATGTAGAAACTGCTTTTTCACTAGTACCTTTCTATGAGACCATTCGGAAATCAAAATCAACATCGCGAAGGTTACAGAGATTTCTACTCCTAAGTTAAATAAAAATTCAAACAACAAACAGCGCTAAACACAACTAATAACCTAATCACAAGAGCGTAGAGGCGATATGGTGAAAAAGATCTTAATTAGTTTGTGATGAACTTGCTCAAACAACCTCAGCAAAATTTCTGGAGCTGGTCTGGTTGAAGCCTCGTTGGCACTAGTTTCGTGGATCCGTATGAGATTCTTTTTAGTCTTCTTTATCTTCGACCGCGGATAAAAACAGCTTCTGAAGAACGTGGGTAAGTTTCGCTGTAAAAAATAATTACTTTTTAGAAAAAAACAAAAAGCTTCTTCAATGTATTTTATTCTATTTTTTTTATTTTAATGTATCTTCGAAGTCCAAGGTCACATATCGATGAAATTTATATGGGACCACTTCGTAGCTATACTGAACCCAACCGAACAAGAATTTACCAAATCAGTTCATAAATGACGGAGTTCTGAGATAACAAACATAAAAAAAAATACAGTTGAACAGAGAACCTCCTCCTTTTTTGAAGTCGGTTAAAAAGTGTAATAAGTACTTGTTACGACTCGTTCGTTCGCAGTGGTTTGGAGTATTGCAGCGTCGCCTGGAATCCCTTTTACAATGTTTATGTTAAAAGAGTAGGGAGTGTACAAAAGAGATTTTTGTGGCATTTAACTTACTCGGTCAATTTGGGGAAAGTTCTTTTATCGTATAGAGAAAGATTAAACCATTTTGAAATGACCTCACTCGTGGATCGTAGACAAACGCTGGACCTGGTTTTTCTTTGTAAACTTACTAATGGTATTTTAGACACACCTGAGCTCCTCTCCCCTTTATCTTTTTCCACGCCGTCGCGGCTACCACGTGCGTCACGATTTCAATTACTAAAAGATAGATTATGCAATTCGAACTTAGGTCACAATGCACCTCTCAATAGACTGATAAGAGAATTTAAGAGGATATGGCACAGCCGCGGCCAGCGAGCACTCGGTATTTGAATAATGGTTTACGGTCTCGCAGAAAATGCGTAAATTAAATTAAATAAATTAACTAAAAAATAATAATTTAACTAAATTCGTATCATGCTTCAGATTTTTGTTAAAATTAGCGTTTTGGGAGAAAACGTTCGAAAACCACACTAAATCTCACCCAAATTTGGTAATTTTGGTTTCAATTTCTTAAATGGAGAATAAACTAGGTTTGTAGGTTTCCTTTTTTTAAGTTTATGTCTATTTTTAAAGATAACAGATTCCAAACTACAAAAAATAATTTCGAGTTTTGCGGGTCCTCTTATTCAAATTTTATAGGAATTATCAAAAAAATAAAAAGCTACAAACCTCTATAATGATAACATCTCTTACATGTCCAAATTTCATCGAATTTGGTTAATGTTTAGGGGTAGAAAAACGTTTTCTCTTTTTTTATGAAAATTTCAGCGTGCCGTTCCTTCTTAATAGATATGCAAAGTCGGATGACATTGATCTCTTTGTGGAAAACATGCGCAAGTTTAAGAAGTTCATAGCTTACGATTACGAGCATAAGAATATTTTAATTTAAAGTTTTAATTATATAGTGTTTTAATTAATTTATTTTAGACTAGCTGTTGCCCGCGACTTCGTACGCGTAGTGTAGTAGTAATAGTGCTTCCGACCATATTCCGTCCCATCATACTCCCGTTCCAGCTCCCGTCCTGCTCCTTTCTGTCCTTCTCCTATACCGTTACCGCCCCCTACTATCCGTTACCGTACCGCTCCTCTCCTGCTCCAGTCCCGCTCCTATCTCGTTACCATTATGCTCCTTTCCTGTAACCATCCCGCTCTTATCCCATTGCCATAACCTTGTTATCCCGTTATCATCCCGTTCCGCTCGCAATCCTAATTACCAAAGTTGATAGCCCTATTTTTAAAAACATAAACTCTCATTCATTTTGTCCGCTCTCGTAATAATCCCCTTATAGAACTTACATACCAAACAGCTTCATAGGTTTTTGGTTTTCAAGGTGTGATGAGTATGCGAGGGTGTGTGTGTGTGTGTGTGTGTGTGTGAGAGAGTGAGTGGTTTTGTTTTTTGTAGATATACATTGTAGCAATTTCTTTTAGGGATGTTTAAAAATTGGTGAAACATGTGTTATAGTTTCTTTGACCGAGTATACGTATCAAATGTCATCGTTTAGTTTAAAAAACATATTACGGGGCCACGGAGGCCGGGTGGAAATAACACGGGTGACATGTCCATAAAACCCGTCACTGCGAGTCAGAAAAACGCCCCTTCATAAGACGTGCTATCTATGGAAGGATCGATTTAAACAGCTAATTTGCCTTGCAATGGTACTCAACGTTGTTAAATTGCGTAATAACTCCAGTTTTCGTAAACCGATATTTATAAAACAAAGTTTTTTATGTAGCCTAGGACCCCACAAATAAATTTTTACCATTTTGGTAGGCGTTTGCACTTTATATCACGTAGGTGTATATTGTGCTGATCAGCTAGCTTTGTAGGTCACGTAGTGGAGAGTAAGCATGTACTAGTGTTTACTAGATAATCACGTACTACAATAAGAGATAGTATAAGTAGTTATAGTTTTAAGGTACGATTGTATTCTAAATATACGAGGGGGCGTTTTTAAGTTCGCGGAATGGAGGGTAAGAAGTGTAAATAAAAATACAAAATTATTTTTCTTTTTCAATATATTCACCTGCTACCCTTATACATTTTTCAGATCTTTCAATTATTAAATTTAATTTCAATTATTAATGTTTTGTCTTTGTCCGAAAAATAGGCTGAAACCGCGTCCTTCACTTCTTCATCAGTAGAAAATTTCTTCCCACGAAGTTCTTTTTTGAGTTTTGGAAAGAGGTAGTAATCACTGGGAGCCAGGTCTGGGCTGTAGGGTGGATGATCTAAAATATCGAAGCCCACGTTATGCAGGGCAGCCAAAGCAACACGGCTCTTGTGAACTGGCGCGTTGTCGTGTAGAAGAAGGACACCTTTGGTTAATTTTCCCCTCCTTTTTTCTTTAATGCTTTCTTTTAACCTCTCGAGGATGGAAGCGTAGTATTGTCCGGTTATAGAAACGCCTTTATCTTTATAATCGATCAACAGGATCCCTTCCGAATCCCATAACACTGTTGCCATGATTTTTCCAGCCGATTGTGACACTTTAAACTTCTTGGGTGGTGGTGTGCCTTTTTTGTGCCACTGCATAGAGTCCTGTTTCGACTCAGGTTCATAATGATGAACCCAAGTTTCATCTCCAGTAACAATTCGACTTAAAAGTCCATCCTTATCTTCGTTACAGAGGTCCAAAAACGTGCGAGAACACTCCACGCGGCGTTGTTTTTGAGGCGGCGTGAGCATTCTTGGCACCCATCTTGCACTGACCTTTGTCATGCCAAGATGATCATGTAGAATTTTGAAAATTGTCGTATCCGATACTCCAACCATTTCTGCAAGCTGTTTCTTCTTTAGTCTGGCATCTTCCAATATAATTTTTTCGACTTTTTTAATGATTTCCGGAGTAGTCACCTCGGTCGACCGTCCGGGCCGAGGGTCGTCTTCAAGTGAGGTCCTGCCTTGTTTAAAGAGACTGTGCCACTTGTAAACCATGGTTTTACCCGGGCAAGAGTCCCCATAAACGGATTCCATCTCTTCCAGTATATTTTGAACTGACTTTCCTTGCTTGGTAAGGAACTTTATTACGGCACGGTACTCGATTTTTTCCATAATTCACACTTTCTTCCCGATTGAGTTGTTTGCTTGACGATAGTTCAGAGACTAATGTCCAATTAAGATAAAACTTGGTATTTATACTAATATTGAGTGGCTGAAGTCGTGGCCATCCCGATAATGACCTATTATTATCCCCTCCCCCCCATTCCGCGAACTTAAAAACGCACCCTCGTAGAAGGTCACCAGTAAAGATGGATCAACTAAACTCGTAGTTTCAATGGACCAGAAACCACCACATTACATGGCGATCCCGCCAGACCAACGCACGACATTACACCATCATGTCAACCCATCCCTTAGTTATACAAACTCTTAAGGTAAGCAATAAACCAGTTTAAGCTGAGCCATGTGCACAAAGGGTTCGGTATGTTCCGTGGTTCAACTTATAGTGGACAGGTATATTTTTTCCTAAATTGCGTCAGTTACTGGACCGATTTTGATGAAATAAAGCTACTACACATAGTGTAGCGCCAGACTCCACAAAACATATTTCAAAAAACTGCATTCAAATTCGTGCCCTACTTTCTGAGTTTATCCCGGACAGACAGACAGACAAAAAATTTAAAAACTGTATGTTTGGGTTTTGTTGCCACCATATACTCCTAAAAAAATGATTTTCAAAAATATCTTCAATGTACAGTAACCGCGTCGTTACAGTTTTATTATAAGTATAGATAGATTACTCACTGGTCTGGTGCATTCCAGAAAATTACTGTTTGCGAGTTTTAATTTTACCGCCATGTACTTTCTATTGCATAAACTAATTTTCAAGTGTTGAAAAAAACGCTGAAATTATATTTGTACCATGATATATTTTCATGTAATTATAATTTTAACGCCATCTACTTTCTATTGCATAAACTAATTTTCAAGTGTTGAAATAATTATAGTTTCTTTCGTGTAAAGATTCCAAGTTATTTTGTAAGATTTACTAAAGACGTTGAAATTATATTTCTACCATGATATTTTTTTATGTAATAATAATTTTACACCTATGTATTTCATTCATTTTCGTAGTCTACACAGCGTTTGAAAGTCAGACTAATTTTATCTATTTTCTGTCGTCATTGCTTAAAGAAGCTGAATTTTGAATTACGCTCGAACCCGTATTTATTAATTTGTAATTATAAGTATTCAATCTGAGTTTCAAGGTTCTAAGACAATCTAATAACATTTTTCCATACTAACTTCACCCCCCATTAATCCCCCCCATAAGTAGATTTTTCAAAATTTTAATAGTTTATATTAGAATCAGGGTTCAGTTAAGCATATTCGTGGAAATACCATCAAAATCCCATTAGTGGTTCTTAAGTTATAGAAGACCAAACAAACAAACAAAAAAAAACTGTTTAGTTACTCATTTTAAGTCACCCACACTGCTTGATTTTTTTTTCGAATATCTTCCATGTACAGATTTTTTGGGTTCTACGATTTTATTATATGTATAGATTTATTTAAGTTTTATATTTTTATGAGTTGTTCTTGTGTTTTTAAATTTATTTTAAATGAATGGCTTTTATGTAATGTTAGTATTTTAAAACAAAATTTTAAAATGAATTATTAATATTATTATTATTAACATTCACTTTAAAAATTTTCCATATCAAGACGACTGGTTTTTTTAAATTTTGCATATATTTATATTTAATTAAATTTTGTAATTTGAAATATTTAAAAACTGTACGTTACGTACGTTAGATACGTTTTCAATTAACCAAATCAATTGAATACTCGCCATATAATATTTGTAAGCAGTCTTCGCCTATAATTGCGATGGCATTAACCATGCACTATCTTAGAATTAAGTAACATTTAATTTTAATAATGTACATCGTGTTGGCGTTCAATAAATACATAAATAAATATTTTTTTAACAGACTTTGATAAAAAGGAGGAGGTTCTCAATTTGATTGCATTTTTTTATGTTTGTTACCTCAGACCACTGTCATTTATAAACCGATTTGGAAAATGTGTTTAAGTTGGGTTCAGTATAGCGACAATGTGGTCCCATATAAATTTCATCGATAGTTGACCTTGAACTTCGAAGATACATTGAAGATGCAGATTTTAAGTCGGTTTTTTTTTTGTTATAAAATTTATGTACCTCAAAAAAATATTTGACGTTGTTTCCAATTGTACGTTGAGATAGTGTATTAATGAACTATAAATGACATGTACTCACTAGAGGCGTCAGCGACGTACTGCGGCTTGTTCCTGATAAGCAGGAAGTAGACCGGCACTCCCGCCAGCGTCATGAGCGCCCCCGCCACCACCGCCACCGGCTCGCTCACTATCGGCACCACGAGCAGGACCACAGACACGGACACAAACACGATCGGCATCCATAGTTGCACCTGCAAGGAGTGGAACGCATTGCCAACGTCTGTTTCCTGACAACTACAACCTGGGAGTCTTCACATCGAGAGTGAACAGGTAACTTCTAGGCGAGCGTGTTACATCTTAGACCACATCATAGCTTACCATCAGGGTCCTAATTCACTATGACAACTTAGCGATTCCTTGCTTTGAGGAAAGGTCGATTCCTTCATTAATAAACGACATCTGCGAAATTTGTATTCTCTATGACGCGTCATATATATGAATATACGAGTATGAATGCGTCATAGAGATATCGTTTATTAATAAAGGTTTTTTTTTTATGAAACTGAATGACGAGACTAGCTGGTCGTTTGCCTGATGGTAAGCAATACGCCAGCCCATAACAATAACAGCACCACCCAGAACTTTGTTTTGCAAAATCCTGCGCGGCGCTGCACTGCGCTCGTCACCTTGAGACAATTAGCTGTTGAGTCTCATAATGCCCACTAATTTCGCTGGCTACAATGCCCTTCAAACCGGAACACAGTAATACTCGCGCACTACTGCTTGGCGGCTGAATGACTGGCAAAGCGGTGATACCCACCCAGACGGCCTTTCGCATACGAGAAACGTACCACCAGGAATGGACGTGATTTCGAAGCAAAGAATCGCCAAGTTGTCGTAGTGAATTAGGGGCCCTGCTGGCCGATTCAGAACCTCACGACAACTCATTTGTCGAACGATTCGGTTTGATATCGTACGATTCAAAATATTTTAAATTCACAATAGTCGAATCGACGTTCAAATTGTCGTAGTCGATAACCAATCGTAACCGTACGATAAACGCGTATTTATCGACCGAGAACGTTATTCACAATGCAGATATCGAAGCAAAGTTTTCGAACGTCCGATTAATTTCCACGATAACTTATCGAGTGCAACATATTACTCGAAAGCATTAGATTTGACCGTCAATACCGAGTATATTCCGTGTGTTGTTAAATAAACTACATTTTCTACTACAAATAAAATAAAACTCACAGTAAGATTCAACATAAACTAATTCTATGTGATAAAGTACCTACCAAGTCTAGTATTTATTTATAGGTTAAGTTCGCTTTGATTGTTTTAGAACTATTTACCTACTACTATAAGATTACTTAATAAGATGCATAAATCTACCGAAATAAAATCACTGTACCTATATAATTATTATAAAGTAAGTACTCTGTGATACTATGTACTTGTAATTTTGGTATTTACTTAACATTTCTAACGAATCTTGATGAGGCTCGTCTTCTCGCTCGATCTTCTTTTAATAATTTCAAAACATGATAAAGAAAACAATTTGCGATAGACATTTAAATTTGGCGGTTTGTCAATGTCTAAAGCATAGATTAAACATTAATGTAGAGTGGATATCAGCAGGTGGGTGTTTACGAAGCTCTTGTTTTTTTATATTTCTACCAATATCTGGCGCTTATAATTGTTGATTATATTTTAATTCGTGATAAACGTTGTTATAATAAATTTTGATAACTTAAAAACATTCTTATATCGTCTAGATAATAATACAATTTTCTGCGAGTATTGCACACAAAACGAACTCCGTAAATGCAACACGTTGTCGTATCGATTTCGATATCGTAACCGAAACCGTGTCGAATCCTCGGGGCGGATGTTCTGAATAGCTCGAAAAGAAACCTACGACACGAGATCGTTATCCAATCGAATCGATTCGGTATGTTGTCGTGGGGTTCTGAATCGGCCAGCAGGTGAGATAGTGGTCAAACGCAAGCCTGAAAACACAAAACTATTTACTCCTCGATCGTAAGTAGGTCGCAGTCATTTTAGAGCTATACGTACTTGCATGTCTTACGATTTTATAATTTTTTTTACTATACTGATTATGCAATACTTGAGGTGTGCAACATCTATTACTAGTATCTATTAGGTCTTCTTTTAGAATCGGAGATTAGCAATTTTATCACTTTTCGGAAGCTAGATGCATCGCTGCATCTAAGGCTAAGTGCGCACTACGAAATTTAATGGAAAAAAAAATTAAATTTAGTCGAAATTTAATCTTTTACGTAGAATCAGGTATTATATAATAGTTACTTTCTTTTGTAAATCCATGTTCCGATTGTCATTCCGTCTTTCGTGGTGGCACAGGACTCTATGTCTTTGGCCTCCGCTATTTCGCAAGCAATAATTAATTGTAATGCACGTTGGAGTTATTATCGTTTGCAATTTAATATCGCATTATAAAATAACAACAATTAAGTTCCTAGTGCGCGCTTAGCCTAACTTGGAGAAATGCTCATTCGATTGAATTTTGTCTTACGTTCCACATTAATGTGAATGAAAGTCGAAATGAATGGAAAAGTGAACTGTAATTCCACAATCCAGTCCGTACTCACTTTGATAGGTCTCGGGATATCCGGCCTCTTGTACCGCAGCCACAGCACAGCGCTGCAGCTCAGAGTTGTAAAGAACGACTCCACCACAGTGCAGTATGTGATGAGGGTAGTCAGGTTGCTCGGAATCAGCATTATAAGGGACACGGTCATCTGTCAGGGAATGGTTACAGATTTCATGATTCTGGATAGACTGCTAATGTGGCCATCTTTGGGGATCTTGCTACATAAAAATATTGGATATTTGTGTCACTTTCTCTGCCGGAAAAATACAATAATTAAAAAGCAATAGAATGTGTGATCTCACTGTAAACTGTCTTTCCATAAGGTTCTTAGGCCATCACTTTATCTAATTGCATAAAAGCATCGGCCTGAAAAATCATTCCTCCATCCTTTTTAATTTTATTTCCTCCTCCACCTACAACACATCGGCAATGCCTATTTATGGTGCTGCAGATGTCTTATATCTAAAGTCAAAGTTCGAAAGTTCTTTATTCAATTTTCTCGTCACAGACGCACTTATGAACGTCAATTATTACAATGACTCTACCACCGTATCGGAAAAAGAACCACAACTCGGAAGATACGGCAAGAAACTGAGGGGCATTTTTTTTTAGAACGTTTGTTACAATATTTTATGTTTGTTTTGACAATATTATTTTTCTTATGTGCCAGTTGGCTACTTGGCAGAAGCGGAATGTTCCATGCATCTTTGTCTTCTATGTAATTACTAACTGTATAGTATGCTTTTTTCATTAGAATATTTTTCAAAAGCAATTTGAATGTACTTTCTGTGAGCTCCGTTATACATTTTGGAATTTTATTGTAGAAACGTACACAATTGCCCATAAAGAACGGAGAAGGAGTTACGTATGAGTAAGTTGAACCATCGCGTTAGATTGTTTGCCTTTCTAAGGCTGGCCTCTTGCACCAGATTCAAAGTATGTTTACAATGTTACTTACCAGAAAGACAAGGGACGGCATCGGCGACAGGCACTTAGTGTTAATATGAGCCAGCAACTCGGGCATGTGCCCGTTCCGAGCGCCCGCGAAGCACATGCGCGAGGAAGCCATGATGTGCACAGAAAGCCCGCCGAGGATGGCGATTGCGACCAGAGTCGGCATCGCCCACTTCAGCCAACCAAGGGCTACTACTGAGAAGTCCTGGAAAATATGGTTGTTACATCACTGGCTGCTTACCTGGGATATGGAAGTTTTACTGTAACAGTACGCCAAATGTATTGAACAAGTAGAAGCTTTTGCTTGAATGTTGAATATAGAAATCTCTTAATTTAGAAAGTTTTAACTACAGTGGATTCTGCTTGATATATCTATACTAATATTATAAAGAGGTAAAATTGTAAGTATGTTTGTACGAGGTTATCTCTGGAACTACTAAACCGATTTTGAAAATTCTTTTACTGATAGAAAGCTACACTATCCCTGAGTAACAAAGGCTTATAATTTATTATGTCGACGCGAATGAAGTCGTGGGCGGAGGCTAGTCATAAAAGAGGTAGGTATTGACAATTGACCAGATGTTACCTTCGATGAGCCAGACAGCGGCTATTGCAATATAATTTTAACAATTGAAGAACAATAGAGCTTGTTAGCTGCTGTGTAGTTCCTGTCAGACGTATGGACAACTTGTGTGGTGTATTTTGACACAAGCAAACTATTAAACCAATGCATTTGTGAAACATCATCATCTTCACCATCAGTCTTCAACATCCTTGTCATACTGAGACACCCACAGCCCTAATTGTCATATTAAAACATTGAAAATCATTTTGCTATACAATGTTGAATAAACAATGGTACATAAACGATTTGCAAAATTTTAGCAAAGCAACAGAATACGAAATAATGTTAGATTCTGAGACAAACTCACCACAGCAATAGCCTCTGTGGCCCTGACTCCCACTGGTCCCAGCACAGCCAAGTATGACACATTGGCGAACAGATAGATTGCTGTCACCATCGGCAGTGACAAGTAGATAGCTCGGGGCAGGTTCACGAACGGGTTTCGAAGCTCCTCTGTCATGAAGTTTAAGTAGCTCCTGCAAGACATTTCTTTATATTAGAGCACTGTTTAGATAAACCAGTACTTATTACAGTTGAAAGTTTCCAACCAAAGAAATAGATTAGCAGTTGAAATGTGATGGGCTGATGATGATAATGTTATGTGCAAATAAAGAACTAGGCTATTATTGAAGTAGTAAAAAATTAAAAATACTAATTAAAGTACAAGCTTCAAATTAATTATGTTAAAGCAAATTTTTGTAATCGAGTCGTTGAACAGCCTGGAAAGGGTAGGTACCTACAAACAAGAAAAGATCATCAAAACAATGTTGTATTGAAATGTAAACCACTACAGCCTTGTTTTTTTTTTTATGTAACTGAATGACGAGACGAGCTGGTCGTGTGCCTGATGGTAAGCAATACGCCAGCCCATAACAATAACAGCACCACCCAGAATTCTGTTTTGCAAAATCCTTCACGGCACTGCACTGCGCTCGTCACCCTGAGACAATTAGCTGTTGAGTCTCATAATGCCCAGTAATTTCGCTGGCTACAATGCCCTTCAAACCGGAACACAGTAATGCTTGCGCACTACTGCTTGGCGGTACTGCTTGGTTGGTATTTGTATATTACTAACAATATGTTCTTATTGACATAATATACTTATAAACATAATGTACTTATTGAATCTGACATGAGATAAAAGTTTAAAAATACACAGCATTTGTTTAATGTTTTCCTAATAATTCCTATAACTTCTGCTTCTGTCCTTGTTATGGACGACTGTAAGGTAACAAGAGTATTTGTTTGGTTAATTCTCAGCTTGGAAAGAGGTACCTAGGTATCTTATGCACTATTATTTATTCTGTGATTGTAATAAGGCTCACAGCAAACCTATTACTCATTGTTTTCCTACATACACTTACCATCCTGAATAAGAAAATATTCCAGAATAGAATGCAACTGACCAATCGCTGACAGATGTTTTGGTTCCGGCCCAACCATCTTGGAAACTGTCGGTATTACCTGGGACAAGGAAGTTTTACTGTAACAGTATGTCAAATGTATTGAAGAAGTGAAAGCTTTCACTGGAATGTTGAATATATTTATTAGATTTCTCTTTATTTAGAATGTTTTATCTACAGCGGATTCTGCTTGATATATGTATCTATACTGATATTATAGAGGTAAAATTGTAAGTATGTTTGTAGGAGGTAATCTCTGGAACTACTGTACCAATTTTGAAAATTCTTTTATATTAGATTAGATAGAAAGCTCTGCTCTTTTCCCTGAGTAAATATGCTATATTTTATTATGTTGACGCGAATAAAGTCGCGGACGGTTGCTAGTTATAAAAGAAAGAGTAAGGTATTGACAATTGACCAGATGTTACCTTTGCTGAGCCAGACAGCGCCTCCAAGAATGATGATGACTAGAGCTGATATCTTCGTGAACATGAATACATTCTGTATTCTTGTAGTGAATTTTACATTGTATGCATTGATGAATGTTAGTAGACCTGAAATATAAGGCAACCATTACTTGGCACATTCAATTAACTTCCAATTTTAGGTCTAAAGGGTCATTACCCTTAAGGAATAATCTGGCTAGTGTCAGCATCAGCATGCACCCATAAGGTTTTATGACATGTTATTTAGCTGAACTATTACATATTTTGTTAAATAAAATGGAAATCGAACAATGCAAAAATAATGGATTTTATTTGTCACATGTCTATTGACAAGCTGACATAACAATGATATAAAGTAAATCCGTGATTGGATTTAGGACTTAGCAATAACGATTATTATAGTAAGTAAGATCTGTCAATAAATAAATAAAAAACAAAAATGCAATGGAATCAGGCGTGACTTTGCGGAAATTCATCTCAAAACATATATTATATTCAGCAGGATTACACTACATATTTTCATTGCATTTCAGTTTTCAAAAAACAAAAAAAGGTTCAGCATTGTATGAATACATTAAAACTTTATAAACGGCTTGAAGCTAAGAAATTTGCCATAGTGAAGGCCCCACTTACATATAGTAGCAGCGGCTATAAGTTTCTGGCAGAGGGGATCAATGGGACAGTCCGGGAAGATGGGGTCAAGGATGTTGCTCGCAAATGTCAGTGACATTATAGCATTGGTGCTGGGCCTGTAATAAGATAGGCATATTTCAGTTTAAGCAGCAATTACCTATTAAGTGTAGTCATATATAGCTTTAGTCCCCAGACAGGATTCAATCACATACATAAAGTTACAAACAATAATTTGTGTTGTTTAATTGGTGTTTCATTTGTATTAAGTTAGTACTCAAAGTGGAGATTGATATTTTATAATATAATACTTACACAAAGACCAAGTTAGCATCCCAAAGGTACAGGAAAGCAGGTAACGGGCCATAAGCTTCATTGATGTAGTGGTAGTCACCACCGCTCTGGGCCAACGTAGTTCCTGAAAAGTTGATAGCAACATAGTTAAGACTATAGTGTGATGTAGTAGGTAATTACACTGCACAAAAGATACAAGTAAACAAGTTAAATATTTAAGTGGTTGCAAATTATGTAAGTGAACTATGATGGTATCTTGTTTGCACTTTTTAAGATATAATGTACCGTTTAGTGGCCTATTTAGAATTCTTACGAAATGTTTTAATTGATATTTCTAAAATTAATTATGAATACTTACCTAGTTCCGCGTAGGACAGGGCCCCTAAAGTCGCCAGCCCTCCGCATGCGGCCCACACCACTAGAGCACCCCAAACTGACCCAGTTTTTTCTAAGACCTCCTTGGGAGATATAAAAATACCACTTCCAAATATAATTCCTAAAATGATTGCTACTCCTTCAAGCAGGCCGAGCTGCTTACGCATTTTCACTTTTTCGTCAGACATTTCCGCTATTTTTTTATATAATCCTTTTGAGTACAGCTGGCGACTGGTGGTCTACTTATGTGACTTTGGTTTGGTGTATTTGGTATTTGGCTAGCTAACCTATGCGCGCATAGCAGTAAATTAACCTTTCACATTTTTAAGCAACCATTATTAAGAGTCCTTACGATTAATTAACTAAATTGATGATGCGTCTGAGAGCTATGAACAACACGATACAATTTGAGTTTAATGAAGACACATTTTAAATATACTTCTTGTAGTCAGCGATTTAAAAAATGTGAGAAAATAAACATGAGATTTTTTTTGACAGATAACATAGCGCGCGCTATACGATACGCGCGGGGCGCTAACGAACGATCGAATAATTAGTTTGAAAATGTCATCGGCATGGATTCGAATTGATTGGTCGAGTCAAATTGACGCTCTTTCTCATGTGTGATTGTGTGTGATTTGTGTGATCCACCCTTCCTCTGAGAATCCAACAATGTATTTTTAATTTTATTTTACAGTGCCTCAAAGTAATGACACTACTTTGGTATAGGAGAGTTCAGCTTACCGGCACGCCTTCGTATTTTGAACTAATTATTTTGACTCATAGTTACTTAGTTGATACTTCTTTGAAACTACATATATTTTCTCCGTTTTTTTTAAATGTCTGACTTGCAAAACGACATCAGCAATGCACCAGCATCAGTTGAAAATGTACGGAGATAGTTTCTTGGATTTTCTCAAAAACTTACGATTCGATTCAATTTTGATGGGTTACTTTGAATAAAAACATTCCTTTTGGAAAATGTTGTAGTTTTAGAGAAATTACATCAGCCTAACTGTAAATTTTCTCATAACTGCACCCGATGTTTTCTAGGAACTAGACTTCCTCGCTGCAAGAAGAAAGGTACCATCTACCTTCCCTAAACTTCTACAGTATAAATAATAGCACTACGCATAAAGGTCCCAAAATTTTGCCACAACTATTTATGACGTATAAAGTGGTTGTAACATTTGTATGGTTTGGAGCCTGGCATAGTAGTTGCCGCAAATTTTATTTTATTTCCTATGCACAGCCACCTTTCCACGCTGTGCTAGCCTATTCGGTAGCGGCTATCAATACAAACAACAAAATAAAATGCTTTACTACTCTGGCAGATGCACATGACGTGCAAAGCCAAACCCCACAAAGGGGAGAAAAAAGAAATGCTTTATTATGAAATCTTGTAGCACGTTAGGTTTGCCTGTTATTTCATGTTGAAACACTGGCACATAAGGCACTAACGCCACTAACATGGTAGTTAGGAGATACCTATCAGATAGAAATAAGGAATACAATAGGGGATCGGACATCTTTTCAGAAAGTGACTACAATGAATATATATAGCCATGAAAAATACCATTTTAATTAAATAACGCTCTAAAAATACCTAAAACTATGTTTAAATATTATGTTTAAAATATTGCCGCGCAAAAGGTCACCTCAAAACTTGTGGCGTCATATGAAGGTAGAAAACGACAAACTCTTCGAAATAAAACTTGCGAAGAGATTTAAGTTTATACGTTTTGTGAAGTTTGGGGACTATATTGTAGTAATGGAACGAAAAAAATAGCAACAATACATTTTATGAAAAGCAAAAACGGAAAATAAAAACAAGCTCTCTGACTCACGGCATTTGCCTTCAAATGACGTCATGTGCTGTGATTGTTGTTTCGTTTGAGATGAAGAACAGATTAAAAATGTCAGAATTATTAGATTTTATTTATTGATTTAAAAATATAAATCACTATTATTTAACTAAAATATTGATTGGATGATATTTCTGGTTCAACGAACATTCGTTCTAACTACATTTTAGATTTTATCTCGATTACTGTCCGATCCCCGAATAAGGATAATTATAATATAGTCATATAAATTGAAAAGTGGTAAGGATTAGGTAAATAATTATGTTCATATGGATAAATATTTTATTTCACACATATCAGAACATTTTCGGACTTATTTCGGGATCCGGATCTGGATAGTATTGGAGCAAATCTGCAACTGGTGCCTCTTGGTCTTCGTAAAAATCACAAGCCAGAAGATATTCTCTTTTAGAATAGTCATCACCTTTGCAAAACATTTCTCCTGTAGAAATATGTATTAGATATATTAGAAAATAAAATAGATTTTTATTTTTAGATTTAGTTATTAGGTACACAGAATAGGAAGTATACTACTACGTACCTAATTACATTACCCAGGTGCCTAGTAGAGCGCATGCATTACTGTGTTCCGGTTTCAAGGGCAATGCAGCCAGCGAAATGATTGAGCATTATGAGTTTTAAGAGCTAATTGTCTCAGGGTTACGAGCGCAATGTAGTGCCGCGCAGGTTTAGCAAAACAAAGTTCTGGGTGGTACTGCAACTGTTATGGGCAGGCGTGTTGCTTACCATCAGGTGAAAGACCTGTTAGTCTCCTCACTTAATTCCCTAAAGATTAAATCTGATAATTATTGGTATATTACCTTCTATGTCCATTATGTGAACTGGAGTTTTTGACTCAAGTGCTCCAACACAGTAATGTTCTTCAGTTAGATCTGGATGCCAATACATAATAGCATCTCTACAAGAACTACCGGCGATGGGCAAGAGAATTCTGTCCTGTAATAAGTAGGTAGGTACTTAGATTAATGTAGAGGCAAGGTGTTAGTTTTGAAAAACAAACAGGCTCTTGCAGTGCCACCGCCGTCCGTATTTATAAGTTCTCAAGCACTGTTTAGCAAGTGAATCCACATTCACAAGTTCATGTAGTTTTAGTTTATCAGAAGATTTGTTCCCCTAAGACAAAATTCAAGTAATTATCATATATTTGTGGGTTCATGACAGACTGAAGCGTGTGTTACTTACCTTACAAATAATTTTATTGTTTACTATTGGTTCTTTGACTTCACCAGTGCAGAAAAATTTTCGCTTCTTCCTCATTATCAAAGTGCTGATTTCCAATACAGTTTTGATACTATTTCCTAAAAGAAAATATTATTAATATATTTAGATTGACAGCAGATCCTTCAGAGAAACTCCAAGCATACTCGTAGCCCTTACCATAGCCCGCTGAGCGACTTTAAATTTAAGGATCAGCCGTACCGTGAGTGTCCACGTCTCGGCTCTGTAGGTCATGACAGGTAGGACGCACTGATTGAAGACTTTGTCTTTAGGCTTTGTGGAATAGGCGACGAAAATACTCGACGTAATTTCCCAAATGCTGCCCAGCCCAACTGTATTCTTCTGTTGGCTTCTCTTTCGAAGTTGTTTTTACCCAACTGCATTGTTTGCCCAAGGTAAACATATTCCTCAACAACTTCAAGAGTGAGGCCGTTGACAGCAATCGGTTCCGGAGACACATGTTCATTGAACATTATCTTAGTTTTATCTTAGTTCATCCGGAGACCGACGCGTTGGGAAGAATCAGCTAGGCCGTCCGGCATCTGTTGCAAGTCTTGCAACGACTCAGTTATAATGACGATATCGTCTGCAAATCGCAAGTGTGAGATGTACTCGCCGTTTATATTTATGCCCCGCCCTTTCCAGTCTAGCGTCTTAAACATATCCTCCAGTGCGTTGCTAAACAATTTGGGGGAAATAACGTCCCCTTGTCTTACCCCTCGACGCAGGTGGATATGCTCAGTCTGACTATTCTGGATTTGGACGGTCATTGTTGCGGCGTCATATAGACATCTCAACACTTGGATATATCGCCAATCAACTTCCGGAACGAAGTAATTCGACAGAGAACTAAAGTCACCGACATAGCTCACAGGATCAGCCAGCTGAAGTGGCAGTGGGCCGGCCATATTAGCCGTAGAACCGATAACCGTTGGGGTAGACGCGTTCTAGTGGAGACCACGAACTGGCAAACGTAGTGTAGGACGCCCTCAGGCTAGGTGGAGCGACGATCTCCACAGGGTGGCTGGTAGCAGCTGGATGAGAGTAGCCGGGGATCGTGCTCAATGGCGTGCAATTGGAGAGGCCTATGTCCAGCATTGGACTGCGATAGGCTGATGATAATGATGACAGCAGATTATGCTGATTGTGATAGTCTGTTCCAAAAACTTGCCTTTTCCTCCATTGATAGCTTCGAGTTCACGCATGCCTCTTGCTTGCGTCTCTCTACTGTTTTGTTGCTTCATGTAATTTGACAGTCTGTACATTGCATCCACAAACTCATCGATAGGACCTTCAAAAACATCGTACTAAAATAAGCATTATTACAACTACGCAAGTTACAATTTTGAAAACCAAAATATATGTAGGTATGATTCATTTAAAAATAATATAATTCCGTTACTTTTTTACTTGACGCCTTAGAAATAAAGAATCTTAATACCTACCCGTCCCAAAGCTTCCACCATCAAGATAGTTCAGAAATTGATAAAACCTTAAAGCTTCATCTGATTCTATTTCATCCATCACCGGTCTCTGTAAAAGAACATTCATTGAACAAAACTACTATGCAGGTAAATCTGCTTTGTATAACTTGACAAACCCTTCATCCTGGATCATTTTTGTCTGATTTGTTTTCCAGAAATTGAGGACATTATACGATTAAGAAATACAATTATACAGAAGGTAAAAAAAAACTTACGAATTTGCCGCTCCATGCTCCTACATCGGAATACAAGGAGTTGACTCGACTTGGCATCCAATCTAGTGAGGAGCGGGCTACCAACACTGGGTGCTGAAACAAACATGGATATTATATACTACGATAAATATCATAGCATACTTACCTATATAACGACTACGTTTTTCAATGTATTTAGGATTTAAATAAAATATTATACCAAAGACGGTAACTTTGTATGGCCATTTTCAATACAAGAAATTAGAAAAGCCAAGAGTATTGGTAATTTCGTCATTGTTGGAGCAGCTAAAACTGCACTAGCGTATACAAATATGAATTCACAGTTTGATTTAATAACCGCTTGTTAGTGAGGTTTTATTTTTATTGTGTGTTAACTGGCGACAAACTACTTAATTGGGAAATACGGCTTCTCACACTTTAATTGCATTGCCTTGCTTGGTTTGTACGAGTAGGTAGGAATACATAAAAATATATAATTTTATGCGTCTTAATAATGAGCGCTTGCGCCAAATAGTTTTTTTTATCAATCGGATCTAGTTCACCTTGAACAAAAATACTTGGATACAAGGTCAAAATTGGTCGGAAAAAATTAAAGGAAATCAGAAAATTCGCTATTTGAAAACTTAAGGCGTTTTAAAGATTATAGTACCTACAAAATAGTTCGTTTGTTGGCTGGATATTTAATCTAAAATGTTGGAGATGTTTTGGGAATAAAAATTAACGGATTTGCCTTAAATCATTTTTTTTTAATGAAATAGGTTCGTCTACTTATGACCATTGAACCATTTTGTCACGATTAACGCAAGAAAAAGACGGCAAAATTTGTAAAAAATAAATAAGTATTTTGTTCGCTGGCCAAAATCAAGAGCATCTTTATAAAATCTTTTTACTATGATAAGGCCCACATATCACTAAAATTAAACATCAACTCTAGCTCTTTTAGTTACTGTATGCCTAGAAGATTACAGGAGTTAGGCAAGGATAAAAGACAAGCATAATTATCTAGTATAATAACACAGATGGAAAGTTGGGTGTCTGCCGCTTTTTGACTGCACTTCGGAGAGTGTGCCCAGCGATTGCAAAATCTGATTCCTTCTTCTCCCGTCCACCTAAGAACTTCCAAGCAGGGAGAGTCGTTTCACCCGTACGTCGTTAATATCCCACCTATCCGTACTAAGCGTTTCGCAGATTCCTTTATCATGCGAACTGCTAAGGAGTGCAACGCTCTGCCAGCTTCTTTGTTCCCATACAGCTAGAACTTGTGTCTCCTTAAGTCTAGAGTGAATAGGCATCTCATGGGCAAGCGTGCTACATCTTAGGTCGCATCTACGCTTTCTATCAAGTGAGATGTGTCAATCGTATGCTCATTTACAAATATAAATAGAATGTCCAGAAATTCACTAGGGTAGCTACTTTAGCGCAACATTTTATCAATCATAATCTCAGATAAAGTATATCATAATATAAGTATTAAGTATATAAGTATCTATACTGGCAAAAAAAACATTCTCGTTGAATTGTTTTATTTTATCGAAGTAAGTTACCTACAAAGTTTTTATGCAGGGTGTATAATATCGATACTATGGAATAAACAGTACCTACAGAAAGCACTTTTTCAGTGAAACATTTTGTATCATGTCACGTGATCATATAGTTTGTCCTCTTACTCATCTTTCGTAATTGCTTGTAAGTTGTAACACAGTAATTGTTATGAATACTGCAAAACAGATATTTTTAGTTACCTAACTATAGAGTAAATCGGTTCTCCTGACAGCATTATCAAATAAATTATTTAAAAAAAAAAACTAAACCGACTTCAAAACCACAAATGGCACTCAAAAGTAAAAAATAAATCAATATAATTAACATAAGCGCTACCCACTCATATATTTGAAGTCGATGCCAGCCAAGTCTAATAGGTAGCAGATAAATATGTATATAGTAAGTACTACTTGTAGGTAGTATCTATCTACTACCTTTTAGACTTGGCTGGCACCGACTTCAAATATATGAGTGGGTAGCGCTTATGTTAATTATATTAATTTATTTTTTACTTTTGAGTGCCATTTGTGGTTTTGAAGTCGGTTTAGTTTTTTTTTAAAAATAATTTATTTTACCTTTTTTAGTGAAAAACAAGTTTAAATTAAATTAATTCAAAAAGTTTTTAAAGACAAGCTTTTATGATCTAGAAGCCACATCATGACGAAGTTTAAAACGGGCTATCACAATTAAATGCATGTACAAAAAAAATTCATGTCTGTCCTATATCTCTGTTGAAGAGTTCCCTCGCCGGAAGTCAATCCTGGGTGTATCTGCCATGTCATGATGGAATTTAGAACAGGCTATTATGGTTAAATCCATTTACGAAATGTTGTGTCTGTACTATTCACCGTTGAGGAGTTCCCTCACCGGAAGTCAACCCTGGGTGAAGCAGGTGAAGCAGTCGAATACAAACCTCCACCTTTAGAAAGTTGGTTACGAAAAAAACAAGAACCGACTTGAAGATTAAACTTATATATTTTGTTTTTGCTATTTTTTTCAAAAACTACTGAATGAATTTCGATAAAATTTATATGGGACCACCTTTGAAGTATTACCTACCAATCAAAAAAAGAATCATCGAAATCAATGCATAATTGGCGGAGTAATCGCGTAACAAACACACACAAAAAAAAAAAAAACATACCGTCGAATTGTAAACCTCCTCCTTTTTAAAGTCGGTTAAAAATATACGTATCTCATCAGAGGTCACAGCATCGCAGCAACAGCAAATCTAGAATACATTATCAAAGCCAGCCAGAAAATTATTGTTATTTTTCTTTATTAGCATGGGAAATGTTTCTCGTTAGCATGATATGTGCTAGTGTGATGCTAATTGTAAATTATAAAAGGTCACAGTTGTGAATTCACAATTTCATGCGAAATTTCATCATGATTGCCCTCAAATGAAGTTTATAACAGCATACAGAATAACATCACACAAAATTGATTAAAAATAGGCCTTTAAAATCGAGCAGACGAGGCGCGCGTGGACCGGACACTCTCAGTCAATTCGCAAAAGGATCCGAACTTCGAAAAGATCGGATCGGCGTATTCATACTTCATGCGGGAATGAAGGTGCGTGCATGCTGCCGTACGACGCGTGTTAAGCGATGAACTTAAGCGTTTATTAAATTTCGTAGCTAATTTGATTTTTTAGCATTAATCAAATAACCTACAATAAATTAGTTTAATGCTATAATATAAATTTAGCAGCTTCGTAATGCAGCGAATGCTAATTAATCCAACATTAAACCCTCAATCAAGTGATAATTTATCTATGGCCATTGCTGCCTAACCAAATCGATTTCATCATGCATGACATCACTAATCTCAGAACCGTGCCGCACGTACATCGCACTAGGACTTTTTGGCGGGAAGTGAAAAGTGATACAGTTCGATTTTGTTTTATTTTCCTAACAAGTGTTATTTCAAGGAACATGTGTAATATCGGTGGAATATTAACCATCATGTGTTCGTAAACGTGCACGAGTGTAGGCAAATGAAACAAAATGAGAAAACATTGCTCAAAAGTCCATGGAAAGTTTGAATAAAGTTCCACTACTTTATTGAAGCACTAGGAAAGGGTTCGGCTTGTTGCTGTTGACCCTCATTCTCAACAAAAGTATAATAAATGGAATAATAAACTATCAAATAAAACTACGTAAGACATGGCGGTATGGTCCTGGAGAATTTAGCATGCCCAAACGAGCATATTCAAAAAAAAATTTGACTTTGACACTAGTGTTATTGGTCACAATTGTCATTGTCAAATGAAATCAGTTTCGCGCCAGTTTTTGCAGTTCGTCTGTTCCGTTGTGTTTTGCAATTTACGATTAAAGTTGGGATTTTAGTTATTTGAATTAAAAGTAAATATTCCCTGATAAAAATGCATGTACGAGTTCGATTGTTTGGCAAGCCAGAGGCAATAGTTGTTGTAGAATCTAAACTGACAAAGATTGAGAAATTCCGCCGTATTTTGAAAGATAAATTCGATGTGGCTCCAAAACTGCAGCGTTTGTTCTACGGCGGTAAATTGGTAAATATAATATACTTTTATCAATTATCAAGTTTTCATTTATGGAAAACACTATGTGCCACGTTTATTATCATAATAACTTGTTTATCTGTGTGTGTTGTACCTGGGTTGCGAAGTTTTAAACACATGAAAAATATGTTTCTTATAGCTATCGCGTGTTTAAGTGCTCTTGTTAACCTAGCTTTCTCATTTTGTAATAATCTATGTTATTTCTATATCTTGCCTGTTGTTGTTATTGTTGTGCTGTCTATGTTACTGTATTTACAAATTCCCTAATGCTACTCTAAAGTTTAAATTCATTAGAAATGTGATGCGAGGAGTTTAAGGTTACTTTAAAAAAAACAAGCTGTGTAATTCTAGCAACAGTAATATTGTTTAGAACACAAATCCACACCACTATTGTTAAAGTGAAATTTACTATGTATCTATGTCTATCTGTTTGTGGCCTGTTTACAACTAAATGGCTGAATCGATATCGATGAAATTTGGTACAGGTAGCCGGTAGAAGGACATAGTATAATTTTCATCCTAATTGGTTCTAGAGAAATTCTTCCAATATTTTGTTAATTTCCGTCGGTGTCTTTGCAAATAAGACCACATCGTCTGCAAACCTCAGGTGTGTTAATCTTGCTCCGTCAATGGTTATACCTAGGTTATCCCATTGCAGCTGGTGAAAGAATTTCTCTAATGTTGCTGAGAATAGTTTTGGTGAAATTGGATCCCCTTGACGAACTCCTCTTTCAATATGAATAGTACTTCCTTTCTTTTCTAGTTGGATCCTTGCAGTGCTCATGGAGTATACATTCTTCATTATTCTGATATATTTATTTCCCACCCCTTGTTCCTTCAGTGCCTGCCATATTGAGTTGTGTTCAAGAGAGTCGAAAGCTATATTGTAATCTACAAAGGCACAGTACAGTGGTAAGTTGTACTCCTTGTACTTTTCTAGAACTTGTTTGACAACATGTATGTGATCTATGACAGAGAACCCACCTCGGAATCCCGCTTGCTCAATAGGTTGGTTTTCGTCTAATATTGTTGTCAGTCTTTTTAATAGAACTTTTGTAAATATCTTGTATATGTTGGACATGAGACTAATAGGTCTATAGTTGTTTATATTGTGTACATCTCCCTTTTTATACAACTATATGATATTAGATTCGGTCCACTGTGTTGGTATGTATTCTGTGGTCATAACTTCGTTGAAATTTTTTGTTAGGATTTTTGCTGAGTTAACTTTGTTGTACTGTATTACTTCGTTTGATATATTGTCTGGTCCAGGTGATTTTTCTAGTTTTTGTGAATCTATTGCTATTTCTACTTCACTAATTTTGCTAGTATTTCTGGTGTATCTTCAGTTTCATGTTGTTGTAAGTCTACATTAGATCCTTCTCTTTGCTTCTTGTATAAAGATTTGTAGAAATTTGTAGCAATGCTAAGTATGTCAAGCCTTTTTGTTTTGTCACATCCAATTTTGTATTTTAGTTTAGGTATCCTATCCACTCTTTCTTGTCTTTCAAGGTTTTTTGGGCTTTCTTGATACCTCCTGTTTTCACAGTATTTTCTTCTATTACTTTTTTCTGATTATGCTGTCTCTGTTTTCTCATATTTGTTCATATTGTTTTACTTAATTTTGCTATTTCCTCACGTGTTTCTTAAGTTTTATTGTCCATGCTTAATAAGTTCTTCCTTTGGTCAAGTAGTTTGCTGATCTGTTCAATCACATGTGGCTTTTTGGGTTCTTCTATTCCTTTTGTTCTATGATTCAATGTTTGTTCTATTTTGTCATACTTTTCTTGGGTTATGAGCGATGTTGTTTCTCCTTCATATTCATGTAGTAAGGTTGGAAGAATTGGCTAAGGAAAGTGAATTGGTTGGACTTACAATGAATGCAGATAAGACTAAACTAATAACCAATCGAGAGGAAATTAAGATAACTGTGAACAACAGAACAATAGAATATCAGGATGAATATCTCTGCAAAAAATCAGAATGAGAAAGAGATCAACAGACGGATAGCCAACTCATAGAAACGATACTGGTCGCTGAAGGAAGTGATGAAAAATAAAGAGTTCAACATCAAACTAAAAAGAAAACTTTTCGACTCATGCATTCTACGAGTTCTGACATATGGATGCCAAACATGGGCACTTACAAAAAGTCTGTGTAACAATCTATCAGTTTGCCAGCGTGCGATGGAGAGGAGCATGTTGGGTGTTCAAAGAAGGGATAGGAAAAAAAATGCAGAAATCAGAAGTACAATAGGAGTCACAGATGTGGCAGTAAAGGTTAAAAGATCAAAATGGAAATGGGCTGGACATACCATAAGAGGCAAAGATAAGTGGAGCAGAAGGCTCACTGTATGGCAGCCAAGAATAGGAAGTAGGAAAAGAGGTAGACAGAGCAAAAGATGGAGAAACAATATAGACAAGATAGCAGGGAGATTATGGTCAAGAATAGCAATGGATAGGGATGGGTGGAAGGAGTTGGAGGAGGCCTTTGCCAATAGGCACACAGATGTGTTAGACGGTGTCTAGAACCTAATACCTATAAATATATATATATGCACGCATTTATTACAATAAAACTAGATACAAAATATTCTGCAGAAAACATAAATCTTATCTAATTAAAAAATGTTATTATTCCATAGATGAATTCAAAATTGACAAGCATGTAAAAAAAAAAATTACTCAATTCCTACTGACATATACAATATACTGACTTTAATAAAACATAAATGAATATAAATTAAAATGATTAAATGTACTCTCGCACTGACTTGCAAACGCCCTTACAGGGCTCATGTACCAACCTAAGATATAATTTAAGACCTACATGATAAATTAATGTACATGAATGCAATTAATAAATGAATAATAAATGAATGAATAAAAAAAAACAATTTCAGTTAAAATTAAAATTCAATTAATAATAATGTAATTTAAATTAAGCTAAGTTATGATGATTAGGTAATTACTGTTTGTTAGTTTAAGTAATGTCTGAATAAAAGGCTTATTTATTTATTAATTTATTTTATTATCTGAGAGAGATTGCAATGTAAACTAGTCTGACACATACAAAGTTGCAGGCAGCTGTCACACAATTACACTAATAATATTATGAATGCAAGTTTGTGTGTGAATGTATGTTCATTACTTCTTCACATTGTAACGGCTCAATAAATTTGAACAAATTCGAAATGGAGATAGATATCCCGGGAAACAATTGATGGAAACGAGGGGCACAGCTAGTAATAAATAAAGAAAGATTGCACATTTTTCAACATTTTATAACTATTATGAATTGTTCTTTCTTTATAATCGTACGCCTACCCCCTTACGGTCCGGAGATAAAACAATTAATCCCCTGTTGTAGGGATTGTCCAAAATCTATTTGTATCAACAAAAATATGAACCTTAATATAATAATTACAGCTGGAGGATGGCTACACATTTCATGACTACAATATCAAACTCAATGATGTCATTCAACTCATGGTGCGTGTCCAACCGGAGGAGAGTCCTAAAAACGAAAAACTAGAAACAACAATAAATGGAGATTCAGAAAAGAAAGAGGATGATAAAAAAGTGGAATACAAAGGTTTGTGCCGAGTATAACTCAAAAACAAGCATAAAATATTGTAACAAAAGTTATAAAAAAGTCAGTTTCTTGCTGTATCTTCTGAGTAGTGGTTCTTATTCCGATACAGTGAAAGAGTCATTGTAATAATTGACAATCAGAATAATGTGATGCCGAAAAACAATAAAGAACATTTGAACTTTGATATTGTTATGCTGTTGATAAGTAAATACATAACTAAAATTAAACTTACAATTTCTCATGCTTTCCACAGATGCCGAAAGTGTATTATATGCTATAGGTGACCTAATAGATGTAAGAGACAGGGAACAAGGGGCTTGGTTTGAAGGTAAAATAATCCGAATAGTCTACGACCCAGATGCGTCTTCAACTCCTGACGAAAATGGTTCTGGGGAGACAGAAACACAATCCAACTCTCAAGAAACTAAACCGAACTTTGATAAGGAAAGTGATGTAGAAAACAAACCCCCAGAAGTCTCCATTGAAAACTCTAAACCTAAAAAGGGTATAGCAAAATATTTAATTAAATCGCCCAAAGGCAGAAGAAAACCTGGAAATGAGCCCACAAAATCAGAACAAATTAAGGAAACTGATGTAAATTTATTATATCAGATACAATGTGATGGAGAGTAAGTGAAATAGTTTACCAATTATTGTTTTTGTGTAGGAATAATAGCTTTTGGATGTTAGCTGCATCAATATCCAGTACCACTTAAATTGTTATCTATGATTCTGATACCAGCATGATCCATTCAAGGTGCATTTGCATCACTGAGGCATGCTAAATCAATGTGCAATTTTAATATGGTTAAATTCTTTGCAAAGGTTTAATATTCCTACTTTATTCACAATTTTCAGTGAAGAAGATTCAACATTATATTGCAAACTGAAAGAGATACGGCCCCGGGCCAGAACAGTAGTTGAAATTAATGACCTGAAAATCGGACAGAAGGTTATGATTAACTACAATACAGAGGAACCCCTGGAGAGAGGTTATTGGTATGTATTTCCATTTTAAATAACTTAACATTTTCTTTCTTATTCAGCTTGCCATTGATATTTGGTGTCACTATCAGGTTGGTTTTCATCATCAAAACCAAAATACGGTTTAATTTTAACTCAGAAAAGAATATACTGTATTGATTTTGCCACTCAGATTTATTTGCACTCACAGGTACGACATTAAAATCAGTGAAATAAAGAAGCTGAGAACAAATTATGAACTCATAGGAACTCTCTACCTTGGTCCTGAAGCAGTTCCTCAGAATGACACAAAAGTCAGGGTTAATGACAAGATTTATGCAATAGAAAACGTAGTGCCTTTGACTCAGAGAACAGAGGAGTACAATAAATTGATGACCACACCACTGGAAAAACGTAATACTTGTTCTTTCATTTTTACTAACTTTCTTCATCATCATCAGCTCGATAAATGCCTGCTGCTGCGTAAAGCCTCTTGTTAATTCTCTTTAGCCTATGTTAGTCTTGAAAAAATTCCATTGTAACGTTTAGCATGGTTACATTTCAGGATCACAGCCACTGAACTGCTTAACTTGTCGTGACGATGAAGACGCACAGTGCAAAGATTGCGGCTGCTTCTTATGCTCCGGAAAAGAGTTTCCTGAGAAGGTACTGATTATTCCTTTTATAATTGACCGAGCGAAGCGTGGTCGTAGTGACAACTTGGACATCACTGTGTTTAAAAGTTTCTTTCCAATTTGGGGTGAACCACTTTTATATTAGACCTCATTCTGCAAAGAATGTGTCCGAGGACTCTTTTTACTATTATGTTCTCTCCTTGTGATTGATACATATAATATATTAGCTCCAGGAGTGTAGTAAGTGTAAACGGAGCACCTAGCGACACTACATAACTATTACTTAGAGACTTATTACACATACACATGCTCACAATCTTCATCTATTTTTTATTCTGTATGGGGGCGATAAGTTCTGCATTGACGTCCCGCATATTGTGCATTTCACCTGCCGATCTTGATCATTATGTATATGATATATACGAGGCTCTCGTATATATAATATATATCATATACAAGGAGCGTCGTAACGAAGGTATGATAAAAAGGTGAATCTGTGCCTTCCCCTCCTAAAGCTCCTTTAAATTACAGATTGTGCTCTGTGACGAATGCAATAGAGGCTACCACATGATCTGCCTCACGCCGCCTCTCACAGAGCTCCCTGAAGAAGACTGGTATTGCCCGTCTTGCAAGCGAGATCCCAATGACGTCATCGCGCCTGGGGCCGCCAAGCAGACCAAGAAAGTTTCCGCCAAGAGCAACAGGGATTGGGGCAGAGGAATGGCTTGTGCTGGTAAGTAATCATTTGAAGTCTTCAGGGCTTGAGAATGAGTTGCGAGCGGCTATTTTCATTGTGATTATAAGTATATTTGGCTTGCGTTTTTTTATGAGGGTGAGACTAACCCCGCGCATATTGATCTATTTATCATCTCGTTGTACTATCAGGGGGCACGTTTAATAAGTGGCACGATCAATTACTACAACTACGCTAACTGGGTTTTGATTCGTGCCTCTAAGTCTCCTATGGAAGCTGCATATTACCAGATGCTGCTTGTTCCGCTCGCGAGCAATCTGCTGCAAATTCTTATGTAAGCTATATGAATATTAATAGCGAGAGTATGTTCGCAGGCTACTATGACTATGGATTGTAAAGTAACAATGCTATTACTATTCACTAAGTGGTAGGGTTTACGTATGCGAATGGCCGTCTGAGTTGGTACCACTGTCTTGCCAGTTATTCTGTCGCTTAGCAGTAGTGCGCAAGTATTTAAGTGTTCCAGTTTGAAGGGTATATTAGCCAGCGAAATTATTAAGCATTATAAGACTCAGGTCACTCAGGGTGACAAGCGCATTGCAGTGCCGCGGAGGATTTTTCGTAACAATGTTCTGGGTGGTGCTGTAACTGTTATGGGCAAGCGTGTTGCTTACCATCAGTTTATCGACCTGCTTGTCTCTTCACTCAATTACACTAAATTTCAGTCACTCAATTATTACTCTATTTAAATTTGTAATTTTTGTATTTTTGATTTGACTAGAGAACTTTTTAATGAATTGTTATTCGGAATAAAATTCCACTAATATTAAAAACGCAAACGTTTGTAAGAATGTATGTTTGTTACTCTTTCACGCAAAAACTACCGAACTAATTTGATGAAATTTGGTATGTACATACATACATACACTTTAGGACTTGGAATAGCACATAAGCTACTTTTGATCCTGGGAAACCGCGGGTGAAACCGCGGGGCGCAGCTAGTTGATTATAATTTTGCTATATGTATGTTTACTTCATCAATGTCGTCATTATCCTCTTCATCAATCCATCATTTCATACCCACTTTGCAGTATACGGTAATCGGAACTATCCCACCATGTTTATCTTGAGTGTTTTCATAATGAGGGTTGAAACTATTGAGGATGCGTTGTAATAATTAATATTGTAAATATTTCAGGTAAAACCAAGACATGCGCCATGCCCGCGAACCACTTCGGTCCCATTCCTGGCATCGAAGTGGGCATGTGCTGGCGGTTTAGAATACAGGTAAACTAGTACCTGTTGTGTTATATATATTTTTAATTTCTTGTACCACACTCTGTAGCCTGACCCTCGATCACATATAGAAACTACTTTCGATTGTAGAAATCTTCGTACTAAATCAATTATAATGTTTAATCTACATGAAATAGCATTCAATTCAAATGTTGTATATATATTAAAAAAATCGCAATTATCAATTTGACTCGTTGTTTAGACTCTAATACGAGATACGATTATAATTTTCCTTTAATTATAGTTGTTGATTTTCCGATGTGTGCTACACTTGCTATTATCTATTATGTATCTTGCTATTTTTGTAATGAAAGACGCTTTACTTCTTTCTTTATTTTATCAAAATTCTTACCAACAGCCTTGCGAACGAACGCGTGGCTTGCTCGCCGCGAATCGTAATACGTTCGCACGTAAAAAGTGTTCACAAATCGCTAGTGAATTACATTTGTATTACTCTTGCCTATTACGCCTTGTTCTGTTTGAAAACGCGTGATTGTGTCCAGCTTTCAGAGTCTGGCATCCATCGGCCTCCCGTGTCGGGAATCCACGGGCGAGACGTCGAAGGCGCCTACAGCATAGTGCTCTCAGGTACACACTCACATCTTCTCATTGAGCATTGATTAGGATCCTAAGGTCTTCTTATTCTGCTTTAATGAATAAAGCAATCTTTTGCATTTCACTTAAAACATAGTTGAAAATAATCATCAGTATGTATATTACTTTATGATTTTTGGAAGTAGGCACTAGGCACATACTACACAAACATCAAGACGAGCTGTGGGAACTCTTCTCAGAAACAACAAATAAGATTTCGTTATATTCACATTTTCGCTGTTTATAGCTTATTTACGACACATCTGTTTTCTTTTCCAGCCATATTTACTTAACTTTGGGTTTAACATGTTCGCAGGCGGTTATGAAGACGACGTGGACTACGGCAACGAGTTTACGTACACGGGCAGCGGCGGGCGAGACTTGTCGGGCAACAAGCGCACCGCCGAGCAGTCCTGCGACCAGACGCTCACCAGGGAGAACAAGTTAGTTCTAATGTTACACTGTGATTGATGTCATTCTTCTACGCTACGTTTGAGTGTTTAGTACATCTATTTCAATTAAAATTTAAACAATTCAATTAAAACCTACGCATAATGCAAACAAAAAACGATGTAAAAAAGATATTCTAAAAAAACAAATTTTTATTCGCCTTTTGAGTTTAGGTTAGAAATAGAATGTTTAGGTTAGAATTAGAATGCAGTATCATCGAGTGGTGAGCTACCCTGAAAGTTTCAGCCGGATAGCTAATCGGGACATGCTCGAAATTTGAGTTGAAAGATTCCACCCGGAATGACAAACAGACAGACAAACAAGAAAGTGGGTAAAATTGTAATAAATATAGTGCCTGTGTCTATTATTTCTATGGCATCGTGATGCTTGGACATAGTACTGTTTTTTTTTAATTGTAAACTTGTAGAGTAGGTATCTGTTATCAGCAAATAGTTCTTACTATTACGTTAACATAAAAGGACGTCAGTTAGTTTCACAAAAGGTTTAATATTTTTTTCATCCCATCTATTCGAAAAGGACGACTTGGTTCGCCTTTATGTGCACCCAAAGGTGGTGTTTTCTATAAGAAACTTTTAGCGGGCAGTAATGAGTTTTTAATCCTCTTTATAAGTGCGCCGCAATTATCTTTGCCGCGCACTTTTTGAATTTGGAACATCTTAGTGTTCAGCACCAAAGAAATCGAACGCAAATATTGTTTGAATAAAGACTGGCTGGTACGACGGCCCATAGTCACAAATGTAAAATAAGTTTTTAGTTGTTTTAATAAATTATACTATTTAATTTCAATTTAGTTGTTACTCTATGTTTTATTAAATAATAATATTACAATAAAATATGAGGCGCTTTTATTTTCTCATAGTGGGTGATGAAAAGTAGAGTGTATCACTCGGGCGCAAAATATATTTTTGGCTCGGGCGACGTACTTTGAATCCCTCGCTACGTTCAGGATTCTACTAAAGAATCCCTCGCTACGCTCGGGATTCTACTCTAGAATCCCTCACTTCGCTCTGGATTCAAAAATGCGCCCTCGCCGTAAAAATATTATTTTGCTCCCTTATGATACAATCTACTATTGATAACTTAGCCTTTAGCTTAGCCTAATGTCTAGGCTAGGCGTTTAGCTGGCAGAGATCACCAGCAGTGTGACCGCTGGAACAAACACAACTATACAGGCTGTGGCAAAATTTTGGAACGTCCAGACTCCAGAGTATGGCAAATTTTTTTCGAAATTTTTAATCTTCTCACGAAACGTTCCTAATAGGAAATAAGGTCGATTAAGCACAAGTAGTTTTTATTTTGAAAAAAATACCTTTTTGACACTGACTATAATTTTCTTCAAAAATCTATTCCTTATAAATATTTAATAAAACGGCTAGGACTCACGTAGTTTGTCGAATTACAATTACAATTTTCATACTAATAGTACATTGTACACCGAGGGGAGAAAACGATTCTCGAGTTTCCTTTAAGCCCTCCGCTGCGCGTCGGGCTTAAACATACTCTCGAACAGAAATAGAACTTTCTCCCGAGTGATACATAGTGCTTTATACTACACCTACGAGGAAAATAAAATCATTATAAATTTTGTCGTATTTGGCTCGAGACTTCTCAGGAAGTAAGTTATTTATGACTTCTTGGGCTGTATTTTTTATTTCTAGTGGCGTCATCATTACAATATCGTCGCTTTCACTATCAGATGACATTTTGGAAAATTAAAAGCTAGGTACTGTTAAATTATCAATTTAGTTAAAACAAAATTTAACGCAACGAAATAAATTGCCGCGCTTTTTTTTTCGTATTGCAGAATAAGGTTGCCATCCTCATTTCATTAAAAATAGAAAACAAAAAAAAAACCGCCTCTTTTCTCTAATTATTTGATATAAAACCTTTTTGAGATTTGAGGTTTGTGTTTTTTTTTATGTTCGCTGCTAAAAAACAAAAGGAAGCTAGCCGGGCAGTAATGGATTTTCATACAACATTCCTGCCCTGCTTCGGAGGGCAGTAATGAAATTCCATATAACTTTTCCCGCCGCACATTTTTAAGGGAGAAATTACGAACTTTGTAACCCGTTTATGAACGAGTAATAAGACACTTTCCGAGTGGGTGTGGTATAAAATCCTTATTTTCTCAAAAATTCAACCGATGTTTCCTAAGAAAACTTCCTCACTGCACTCTGTCCCACACCTGTATAAGCATGCATTAATTCGCAGGGCGCTGGCGCGGAACTGCGCCGTGAAGCAAATAAGCGAGGAAGGCGGCGACGCGGGCGACAACTGGCGCAGCGGGAAGCCGGTGCGTGTAGCCAGGTCCTACAAGATGCTCAAGCATTTCCCCAAGTACGCGCCCAAGGAGGGGATACGGTATGTAACAACCATAACATAATTACGTACATTAAAGTGGTCCATTACGGTACGTTTTTCATACAAAATTCAACCATTATTAAGTTGTTCACTGAATAGTAGATATACCTAAATTTATGCGTGGCTATTTATGGGTGGCTATTTACACAAAATTAATAAATTGGTACAATTTATATCAGGTTTCTGCGTTTTATTAAAACTATTCAGTGAACATTGGTTGATTTTTGTATGAATAACGTACCGTAACGGACCATCTTAAGCCAAACTCAAAATCTCTATTCAGTTCAGGCATCACAGACGCACTTAAGAACGTCAATTTATCACAATGACTACCACTGTATTCGAAAAAGAACCACTACTATACGTTTTTGATATGATTCCTAACAAAGGACTGTTAAATGTTATCCATAAGCTTAAAGGACTAAATAAATATGAAAGTACTGGGGCTAGGTTTTTAAGCAACTGTTTTTCTAGTATTGATTGTCTTTTGGTATAATAAAAATTTTATAATATTTATTCCTAATAATATATTACAGTGCGACAAAATCCCGAACTAACATAGGTGACATTTAGTTGGGGCGCCATCAACTACAAGGCTTTTGACTTGAGACGAGCTATCAGTTCCTATTTTCACAGTTTCTTGTAGCACATACCTACCTTATTATGTTTTCCTTTAGTTATTTACTGTACCAGCAAAACTTAACACTGCTCAAAACACATTCGACGGATATCTACAATTTGCCCTTACTAAATGCGTATTGACCTCTTGCAAGCTAATCGTTACGCGCACGATTTTTCAAGATTTTTTACCGCTTCTAGGTACGACGGGATCTACAAAGTAGTGAAGTACTACCCCGAAAAGGGACTGTCGGGTTACCGCGTGTGGAAATATCTTTTCCGGCGCGACGACCCCAGCCCAGCGCCTTGGGAGCCGTCGGCAAAGCAATTCCCTATCGTGGTAACATTTTATATTAACATATGATACATTCACACGCAGTCGGTACGTTCTGCTTTGTGCGTGATTACACCGACTAAAACTAGTCGCCATCGCCAATCATAAACGCATGCTAAGCGAAACCTTGAACATTTTTTTTAATTATGTATTTTTGAGATGTCATAACATGATATTATTTGTGTTATAAGTAAGGTACCAAAGTCAGACAGATGAACATCGTCAATACGTCTTTTTGTTCGTGCGGCTATAGTTTATCAATTACACTATCAACATCAATATTGTAAAGCGAACTAAAAATAAGTTTTTTCGAATTATGGAAATCTTAAATTCTAAAGTGACATGTCAATGTTTCTTTCTCCAGTATCCCGATGGGTACCTAGAAGCAGAAGCCGAGAAGAAGGCTCAAAAAGAGAAGAGCAGTAAAGGCCCCAAAGGCAAGGGCACCAAGAAACGCGCGCTACACGAGAGTAACCACACTACGGAATCTGAGAGCGAGGCTACACCGCCCATCAAGAAGCGGAAAGGAAACGATGACCAGCTGAAGAAGAAAGGCAGACGTGTGTATTTCTTTTAATAATTCACCACACGAATCAGCGACAGACCAACATTATTTTAACTCTTTCCCCCGCCGGTTCTCTAACACACACACACACACCCTCACACACAAACGCACACACATTCACGCAAGCACGTACGCGCGCGCATTTATATCACAGTCTTCAAGAGAGATGCTGTTTTTGCGTCGTGCTATTTTTGTTTGCAACCAGGGTCAAGTACAATAGTGAATGTTATGCTTTAAGTACAATGGGTCAAGCTAAAAGCAGTCTCCTTCTATTGTGTGGCGGTTTCATTAACCCGCAGCAGTCAATTGTCTAATTTTTTTAATTGATTTGATTTTTTGCAATCATAATCATAAGTATTGTGTTTTGTGGTAAAAAATATTTGTAGTACCGACACTTGCTTTTCTAGAACAAAAAGTTTCTATGTGTTAAAAGCAGTGTTTGAGTTGTGCTTCGATCCGCCCAAGCCCACGTGAAGAAGCTGATTCCAGATAGGCCGGTTTGATATTTTACATTATGTTCTTAGAAAAGAAGTTACAAAGTTATGTTTATTAATGTTATTTGACTGGCCTACACTTGCGCTCGTTAACAATTTATTAATGGGTAACCTGCTTATGAATTATTATTCACCATTATTACAACGGTTTTGTTTAAAGAAACAAGTTCAGTCTATAATTTCACCAAAAATTTCATTAGATCGAAAGAGAATGTAAATTCTTCAGTATAACTGAATCTAGACATGACTAGTGTAGTAGACATGAAAAGCAACGGTTAGTATTTACTCGCATAATCGTGAATTATCAAATAAATGGTACAGGTTACACATGCTATAATTTTTAGTTCCCGATTCGTAACTAGATGGCGTACGAAAAAGGGGTGTGGGGAGGCTAGATCGCGGTGGTAAGTCATTCGCGAAATGTCAAACGATAGGGAACAAAACCTTATAAAAGGGGATGAGAGGACTCAGTTGGCGTCCGGCTGCGGAAGCTGCCGGTCCATTGGGGAAGACTGTGGGAACACAGCGACCCCTCTTATCTTCCAGTGGCCACATTGCACCGGGTGGTCGCACAAACCATGTGTGGTGTTTAAAAAATACAGTATTTTACAGATTTTTTGCAAGGCTCTGCCTGGGATGGGGGATTCCCGGCCTGGCCATAAATTTGAAACTAGTGTTAGACGCGTTGGTTTGATACGTGACGATACGACTTATGATGATCGTATTTTATCGAAAGATTTGTGTGTAGAGGATTTTACGATATTGCCACGGGAAAACGGGAAAGCCGAAGGGCCTTCTAGTCGTTAATATACGGAAGTTCTTCAACCTAAGCTTTAATTTTTGCAGCGCCAAAGAACAAGTCCCCGGCGGCAAGTCCGAAGGTGGCCAAGAGCAAAGGTGGTATTGCCAGTCTGTTCACCAAGTCTCCCAAGAAACAAGTAGAGAAGTCTACGGAGGAAAGTGCGCTGACCAAGGATGAGCGGGAGGCAATTGCTGCAGACACCCTGAATGCGAAACTTTGGGGCGAATGTTTGGAAGTCTGTGCGGGACAAGGCAGGAAGGTATGTCGCATTTGTTATCGAAATACTAGCTGTCTGCTGCGCGTTTGCGTTCGATCTTTTCATTGTTTACTAGTTGCTCCCTGAGGGTTCTGCGGATTTTCCAGGACAAAAAGTATCCCGTGTCCTAGTCCACGACCTCAAGTATCTACCAACATACCAAACTTAATCTAAATCCGTGTACCCTCTGGTGCATTACACAGGTTATTGCTTATATTTCATTGCTCAAATCTCATACACCACTGAGGTTGCGGGTTCGATTCCCGCGACGGGACTAATGTTTGTGCACAGAAAAACAAGCGCAAGCATTTGTTTCGTGTCGGGGTGTTGTGGGACCAAGGTCCTCATAGTTCCTGGTTCCCTAGATACAGGGAATCCTAGTTAAAGGCCGGGATCTATATACAGGTGTACAATTTTTTTTATTAAGTTTGTTTAACAGTCAAAGTTAACCTTAAAGTGTACGATAGCATTATTAATAATAATTTTCTTTTTCAAGGCGAGTGCGGAATGCTCGCGATCCGCGATTCACGTACGTTGGTACGTTGGTTGGTCGGTGAACGACTGCAGTTTGTAAAAGGTTGTAATTTGTTCCAGGGGCTGGTGGAGCGAGTGACCCAGTTGTTTTTGTGCATCATCTGCCAGGACGTCGCCGCCGCGCCTCTCACCACGCCCTGCTTACACAACTTCTGCATGGTGAGTTTGTTTGGATCAAATCTTGCAAGCTGATCAGAACCTCTTCCTCTTATCCTACGGAGTTGAAATTTTCCATACTTTATTTTATGGAACTGAGTGATGAGACGAGCATGTCGTCCTGATGGTAAGCGCCACGCCTGTCCATAACAATTGCAATGCCACCCAGAACTTTTAATACCATAAAAAGCACTGCGTAGCACTCCACTCATCACCCCGAGACATCAGATATTGACTTGTCAAAGCCCGATGACAATGCAATATTATGTTGACAGCCAGCTCATCTGATGACGGAGCCGGAAGGTGGGCAATGGCACTCCTTGACGGATAATCGTAAACAACTAGTTTTGAGCTAATTTTATTTTTCATCATCATTTGCTCGCGGTTCCGATTACGAATTTGTTAAAAGCTTGTTTGGAATATTTTACAACAAAAATCTTGCAATTACTTTCGGTAACATAGATTGGAGCTCGTAGAAATAAATGTCATGTTCGTTTTTTCGGCAGGCGTGCCTGAAGCAAGCGATGAAGACAACGGGCTCGCAGGCGTGTCCCTGCTGCCGCCACAGCCTGGCCAAGTACGAGCTGGAACCCAATGAGCACCTGAAGGCGGCGCTGAGAGCCATCCTGCCAGGATACGACGCCGGCAAGAAGTAACACGCTCCCATCGAAATCTACTACATACAGCTTTTATCTAAATAACTGCGCCCATAGTTAAAAAGTTCTGAAATGCTGTGCTTTTCTGTTTTTAGCCAACTTCAAAAAAAAACAAGTTGTCAATTCGACTGTATGGTTTTTTGTATTTAAAATAGCTTTATTATACGCTATACAACGTATTCACTCAGCGACCCTCGCCGCGACTGACTTGAAACATATATAATTATACTCAATGATTACGTTTATATTATCTTTAATCAGTATTAACATTGTGTTGTGTTTACAAGCATATTATTTTTTTGAATCCGCTAACTAACAGTACTTAGCACAGAGTAGGGTGCGATATTCTTAACGAATGGTTACTGCATGTGGGATCACTCAAACTATTTATAGAATATATATATTTTTTAGTAACATATGTGTAGTAATTTAAAGAATGAGCTTTTTTGCATTTGTCTTTAAATTTAGTTTTACTTTTATATATTAGCTTTAGAATTAGCTTGTTAAATAATATACCAAAAACGCTGTGCGTTATTACAGTATATAAGGTAATTTAAGGTATGAAATAAATCATGTAGAATTATGTTAATACCGAAGAAAAGATGTACGGGTTTACTTAGCTAATCATTCCTTGGCCGATATAAACACTCTTCACATAATAAAAACATTAAACCGTTAAGTTGACTTTCGAACGTATAAAAACAGCATAGACTCACGGTAAACGTCGTCAGGCGACATGTTGTCAACTCAAGTCAGTCTCTTTATTCATTTTTGGCATCACAGACGCACTTATGAACGTCAAATTATCACAATGACTCTACCACCGTATCGGAAAAAGAACCACTACTCAGGCAAAAGATTACCAATAAAATGAACAACGACACAGTAGAGAAGAGACAACGGACCAGCACAGTCCCGAAAGTGTTCACACCTAAGTCCAAAGAGAAGGAATCCGTTCCATTGCCTAGCAGCACGACTAGGAGTGCCAAAAAACCAACAACATGGAAGCACCGTCCCAAACCTGAACTCGGGAGTGCCTGTCCCGGAGAAAGTGAACAGTTGATGGAGAAGATTACCAATAAAATGATCAACGAAACAGTAAAGAAGAGACAACGGACCAGCACAGTCCCGAAAGTGTTCACACCTAAGCCCAAAAAGAAGGAATCCGTTCCATTGCCTGGCAGCACGACTAAGAGTGCCATAAAACCAACAACATGGATGCACCGTCCCAAACCTGAACTCTGGAGTGCCTGTCCCGGAGAAAGTGAAACAGTTGATGGAAAAGATTACCAATAAAATGATCAACGAAACAGTAAAGAAGAGACAACGGACCAGCACAGTCCCGAAAGTGTTCACACCTAAGCCTGAAAAGAAGGAATCCGTTCCATTGCCTAGCAGCACGACTAAGAGTGCCAAAAAACCAACAACATGGAAGCACCGTCCCAAACCTGAACACTCTGGAGTGTCTGTCCCGGAGAAAATGAAAAAGATGATGATTTCGACGTTTACCGTGCATCTTAGCTGTTTTTATATAAATTTTGAATAACACGAAACTTTTCAAAAGGACTCGTTCGTTTAAGTAATTGATGCTTTGAACGATTCAAAGAACTTCAAAATAGCGAAGTAAATAATGCTTATCTTGGCCTTAGATTATTTGATTAGAATAATTTTCTAAACCGATTAAATTCTCTAATTTTTATGATATTAGGAACAAATAAAAAGAATGTTGATTTGTTCATGTCATGAATTTAAATTGAGAATGTTATGCCATGGTAAAGAGTCGTTGCTAACATAAGATTGTTTTCACACGAGTGTTAGTGCAGTGGGCTCTCAACCTCACGTAGACGAGAGCCGGTATTGTCTCAGTTATGATCGCGATATCGGCTCGTCGAGTGTGTTATGCACAGGTTTCATTCATGAATCCATTGTTGTTTACGTAAACCCTACGACCACTTATAGTTTGGTCGTAGACGTAAACACTCAAGTGACGATATTGATACGTTAGTTGAATGTCTCGGCCGCTGTCATCGTAGCTTAAACAATGCGCCTAAAATGTAAACAGCCATCTACTCCTTTCCGTTAAGTTCATTGGTTACCGCGACCTCGACAGTAGCACTCCACTTAAATAGATCATTCGAGTTCATTCAGCCTCCATGCACTGGCCCCTCAACCGCCAATCGTATATCGGGAGCTCAGATTAAGGTGTAGAATCATTGCGACTGCCTTGTGATGTCATATATTGTCCCATGTTTTTATCTCAACTTGTAGTTTATGTACTTATTTATTTCTTATATTCACAGGAGTTTTTAATCACTTATAGCTAGTGACATACATATAATTTGAAAAAAGAATCTACATTATGTAACTTAATAAATTTAGGTATGTAGCATAATTTGTTGCGAGAACAGGTGTTAATGTTGAGGCAGTCGCAGCTAATGTGAACTGTAACAGCTAGGTACTTTTATATTTAAAACTAGTATTTGGACGCGTGCGCGTGGGGTGTTGCTTTTTTTTTATAAAAGCTCCCTATCGATTACGGTTCTAAAGTTATTTAAGTTCTGTTGTTCTGAAAAAAAACTTTTGTATGACGGCCATCTTGAAAAATGGCGGAATCCAAGTGATATTGTGGCGTGCGCGAGCTGCTAAAGCATCTCGCGTCGGGGGGTGTTGGGTTTTTTTATAGACGCTTCCTATCAACTACGGTTCAAAAGTTTTGTTTGCATATTTTGTCCGGAAAAAAACTTGTATGGCAGCCATCTTGAAAATGGTGGAATCCAATTTTTTTCGTCATCTACGACCCAGAAAACCCCCCGATGCAAAGTTTTAGTCGGATAGGAGCAACTTTCAAAATGGCCGCCATTTTGTTTTCTTTTTTTTTAATTTTTCCTACTTTTTCAAATTGTCCCTATCGTCCTCTATGACATTTGGTCGAGCACCCTATATCTATCTTTAACCGTTTAAAAGATATTTGCATTTTTATTTTGTAGTGCAGCCATGTTTTTTTGTAAGGCGGACATCTTTTTTTTCAAATTTTTAAAAATGGCCCAATGTTTGGGGCATATTTAGTTCAAGCGGTACCCCCATCCGATTTATAGTTTCCGAGATCCCCTGAGCAGTTCCATCATGGAAACCACTTTCTGGTAATTTCGGATTTTTCTGGTTGGTTTCAAAACACCCTCTATCCAACGGTACCATACAATCCTCCCCACCATAACGGCAAGTAGCACTTCTATTTCTGTCAATTATATGTCAGTGACTGGTCTTTTAGCTTCATATTATATTAATAAAGTAGATATGTAGGAACACTATGCAATCTATATATATATACATATATATACATATATATATCCTACATATATATATATATATATATATATATATAGATTGCATAGTGTTCCTACATATATATATATATATATATATATATATTATCTAAGAAATGTTATTAGTGCCTACCGACTTAGTAGTTACTAATGTAAATAAATATATAGTATATAGTTTTATATGTATAGTTATCGTATTTTGGTGAACATTTACAAAATCTCTTTATTGCATAGTACGAGGTAGGCACAACACAAAGTTGAAAACCCTGCCAACTGCTTTAGTTTATCACTGTGTTGCAGCAGGCAGTTTCTTTCCCTTAACTAAGACCAAATGTATGTACAACAGAGAATTAATTAATTTCTATACCTATTTAGGTTGCAATTACTGAGATTAATTCGATTTCTTGCCTGAATAGTCAATAATTAACCGCATCTCATAGTCGCAGTGAAGCTATACCTTAATTTGATCTCAACATTATGCAATCGGCGCTTAGCATACCATTCAAACACGAGTGTGTAAAAAGCTTTCATCTTAAATAATTCTACCTCACAAAAGTATTGTAGGAAATCCTAGGTTTACACATGTAAATAAACGCTAAAATTGTGTGTGACGTTTATTTATTGCACTAAAAAATCATGTGAACGTGTGAGTTGTTCCTTGCCAGTCTTAGCTCACTTTGTAGTACAAAATAAATGTTAGTGTATTAGTGTTGTTATTAGTGACGTAGGACGGTTAATGGCTATGTTATTTTTTACCGCTCTTTATTAAGTGAATTTATTTAAAGTTAGAGATCAGTGGTGACAATAGCGACCAGTGTTTTTGCAAAAAAGGGTACTCTAATGTTACTTTGCGAATGGCTTACAATTGTTATTATAAATTTAATTAGTGTTAACATTGTCATCTAGTTAACAAGATGTCTAATGACCAATACGACGCTCACGCACTTCTCGCGAGCACAGAAATATTGGTAGTTTGATTTCACGCTCATTTTTATCGTTGGCAAGTTATAGTTAATTTGCATTGTAATATTAGTCTGATGTTAAGCCCAGGTAAAAAATGTGCGGCTAAATTTGCGTCTCTCAATTTGAATTGCATTTTCAAGACTATAGATAGAAATAGTATAGAAAGCTAGATTGTACGATAATTATGTAGAGGGGTTAAAAAAGCAATATTTTTCGCACTGTCCTGATTGGGCCTTAAGCTTAACGTTGCTCATATAACACTCACTCGTATTCTCTAATAATGATAGGTAGTTTCGGAGCACCAAGTAGTAAGGTAATTTGTCTTAGCAATGACTAGGGTAATATTGTTAAACCTAGTGTTGTTTAACTAATTCAAAATTATGTTGATTGGGTTCAATAAATGTATTTATATAATATGGAACGTTTTCTCATTTACTCATATCATACTTATCACCATCGTCATAAGACTTAGTGCCATTTGAGTCAACGTGAAATCGACGTTAACCCACGGATAAATTTAACGGGTTAACGTCCTAATCTGCAGATTAACCGTGATTTCACATTGGCGCAAGTGGCCTAAGTATTTTCAACGAAGGTGTTATTTTCGCAGGAGTAGGAGATTGGTTAAAGAGCATTTGTTCCTGTTTGTCTGCAGTCAGGTGCATGGTTAGTTCCTTTTTTCTCGCTTGTCAAGTAGATTGATTGTCGAATAAAAACGTCAGATTTAAGTTATGTTAATTTAATGATTTATTTTTGAAGTATATTCGTACTTCATTTTCCATGACCTTATTCATTCTCAATTTTCATAGCGTCGTAGTGACGGTACCTAGCATTATTATCTCTTCTGTGGTATGGGATTGTTACAGGCGAAATAAGAAATAAAAGATACAAATAACATTATTTATTTTATTTTTATGGGTTTGAATCCCACATCGCTCTGAGCATAATATCACTGATGCAGATACACATCGCAACGACATCGGCACTACTACCAAAAGTAAATACGTCCTAAATACATAATACAAGTATCACATCACAGATACGCGACTCATGACCGGACCACGCGCGGCTTAAAATACTTTGTACATGATTTTATTATCGAAAACTTAGGCAAACAAAACGTAGAAAACAGTTTAACGTGCGATAAAACGTTTGTTCATGCATAATTTTGAAAATAAGACTTGTAGTCAGTTTTCCAGAACTTTCTCAAAGAGCGGTTCTTATTCAATGGAAAACAAAGATTCTCGAGCTGGGTCGAGTGAACACTGAATACGAGTCGAAACCGGTAAAGTTTTCGAGGTCAAATTAGTTTAAACTATGTCCAAACGTAATCTAACCTTAACTAAGAGCATGTTAAATAATATTATGTACATTTGTGGTGGTCATTCAATAAATCAATACATTTATAATAATATAATTGATAATAATATGATTATATAAATACATATATAATTGATTATGTTAAAAATAGTAAAAAATATATTAAAATATGATTTGAATAAGATACTGAGTGCTCAAACACATTAGTATTTCAACGATCCGCTTTTGTCGGTATCGGTAGGTTTATAATAACAATAAAATATGCAGGATTAATAATTTTTAGGGTAGTTTTAAACTGTAAAATACAGATTATACTCGTGCGCGAGTTGCATATTATTAACAACGATACAATTTATAAGCTACTGATGTCGGCAAAAGGCCTTGCAGTATCCTATTCTCACATCAAATGTCAATATTGTATAAAGATTGTACTTACATTAACTATAGGTATACGCTTAACTAATGAAATGCCATGCTTCACTTGACATAGGTACCTACTATTACACTGTTTAGGGGTAGCACTATATTTCTTAAATAAGTAACAACCGTACGATATGGCTTAATTTCTCGTCTGCTGAGGGCCTTAGTTTAGCAGCAGTATTGAAATAACGGAAATCAATAATGCATTTATAATAGTAGTTATTATGGCTAATTGACAGGTCACTTTCAACATTCATACCTTATTTTCTCTAAAATTAAAATAGATAATTAAAATATTACATTTGATACATATACTGTTAAAAATACATTAATAATATGACGTCTCATCACAAATCAGCAATAAGTGTAGCTAAAAAAGCTATCTAGTACATCAATGAGTCAAACAACTGATAATTTCTTAAATTATGTTAACGGCTGCATAGAAACTATAAAAATACTTAAACAAAATTATACTAAATATTAGCTACATTTAAATCGCTGCGTTGCCCGTGCGGTCGGCTGAGTTGCCTTTACCATAAACTTAAGACATTAATTCTGTAATGGCATAGCCGAGGGTACAACAGGAGGTTCCTAAATGGCACAGTCAACGCGTGTCCCACGCCGGCTTGCCTCTCAATGCGTTAGGGTGTCGTTGAGGTGCGCGGGACCCGCTCCGGAGAACTTAATGATGATGCCTTCGAGGGAGGTCCAGGTGCCGACGATAAGGCCCAGGACTCCGAATAACACGACGATGGCATTCTTGACGATCATGCGTATGCGTTCGGAGCGGGAGACGTAGTACCAATAGGTACAGGACTGGATGAAGGCGGGAAAGGCCAGGCCCAGCGCAGAAAGGCACAGCGCTCCGAACAGCGAGATGAACAGGTCCAGCTCAGGCACCGCCGCCGCGATCCCGACTGACGACACAAACATACTTTACTTTAGATAAGATTATGACTGACGGGAAAAGACTGGAGGTGAGTAAGCTTGTTTTATTCAAAATACTGTCACACACATAAGATCCTCGCCCATCGAGGAACCAGGAACTAAGGAGACCATGGTCTTACAACAGCTAGTCATCATATAAATATTTTCTTGCTTGTTTTTTATATGCTCTATTTCTAGCGTCTCCAAGTCTCGAGTGAATCGGTATCTTCTAGGCAAGCATGATCCATCGTCGACCACGTACTTTCCACCAGGTGATACTGCGGTAAGTTTTTTTTATGTTAAAGACAATGCATATAATTTAATTATATTGGTACCGCAACTGTATTTTATTTCATTGTACAATGCGAGTCGCGTTTATTAAATTTGTAGTATAACCTACATAGTCCTGTTCTATTTGATATAGGTAAATAAATTATTTATAAAAGTACTCACAAGTGACAAACACGATGACAGTCCTCAGTAAGTACTCCCATACGACCCTATGCTTGCTGTTGAGCAGGCGAGTACCGATGTACTCGTTCCATAAGATGTCGATGGCGACGTAGCAGGCGAGCCCGTGCGTGATGAAGATGGCGAACGCAAGTAAACACTGGACCACGCTGGCCAGGCTGGAATGTAAACAAAAATATTGAAAAAAATCACGTATCACTTCGATCTAGATCTGCTTCTACGAGGACCTTTACAAGGAACTACGAGGACCTCACAATATCCATACACAAAAACTAGAAAAGCTTTTTTTCTGGTGAACTAAATTTTAATTAATGTGCTGGTATAAGCTGGAGATGCAAAATTTGAAAAGTAGATAGATAGATAGATAACACTTTATTGCACTTAAAAAAGAAAACATAATATACAGTTGGTAACACATAATCAATAAGCACAATAGGCGGTCTTATCGCTAAGCAGCGATCTCTTCCAGACAACCATAGGGTAAGGAAAACAACACATAAAAGAGGATAGTGTGCAGTAGATAATAAGTAGAAAATGCTTAGTATTTAGCGAAGTGACATTTTCAGTTCAAGGCTAAGAATGAAATTGAGAAAACCTTGATTTAAATTTGTCCTAATAGCTATTGGAAACGAAGCCAAAAGTTCATACGTAAAACGCAATTGTATTTATATGGTTTCAAATTAATGAAACCATTTCAAGTAATAGATAAATATATCTTATGCTAAGTGGTTTCAATAATTTGGACACTTGACAAAATTCAAACGTAGCTGCTTTGTTTTTAGCTTAACAGAAAACTAAAATTCAGATTAAAGAGGTGTCAGATTCTGAGCTGTGACCGACCGGACACTGAAACAAGCTGTGACAAATAAAATATGAAGTTAGTTGAACTTACATTTCCTTCTCAGAGGGCAGGTTTAGAGTGATACTGCCAAGAGCCTGGTCTCCGTACTGAAGGTATCCGAACAGTCCCATACCGACGTAAAGAATGATGATGCTGATCATAGCGCGGTTCAGGACACCGAACTTGCCAACGAAGTCTCTAGGAGTCTTCATTTCGTTCTCCAGCGGCAGGATCTAAAGGAAAACATATTTCTATTATTGTTCTAATAAATAGTACTAGGTACGAACTTGAGCAGGTACTATTACTGGAATATGTAAAGATGCTATTGTTAATACAAGAGTCTGATGATTAGATACGTGGAGGATAGGCAGGAGAAATATAAGTAGTACAAACCAGATTTTGTAAAATTTATTATTAGCATGAACTAGTGTACTAATAGGTATAAACTCACCCAGATGATAATATTAGATATACTTATGAGATAAAAGTAGTCCTTAAAGTTTATAAACAACACTGGTGTGCTTTAAACTAAGCATCATACTCACCACGCCAATAGCTTCCAAAGCGAACAGCACCGTCCCGAAGAATAGCGGGAAGTTGGCTAGCTTTCCCACCGGAGCCCTGCCTTCGAAGCCGGGGGGCTCTCTGAAGATGTAGTACAAAATGACGCCGAAGCTCACGATCGTCACAGCGTTTGCGATCGCCGAAAACGGAGCCAGATACTTGAGATCCCGGACCCAGTTGATCAGTACCAGCGGCAGGAGGATGCACAGCATGACGTGGAAGGTCGAGATCTCGATCCTGAAGTGCTTCGTTAGCACGAAGTGTATGTTTTCAGACACGAACACGACGTAGACGCAGCACGTTCCGATTTGGTACACGAGTAAGAATGCGTTCACTATGTGCCTGCAACAGTTTTTATGATTTAGTAACAGCCAATATCTTAAGATTTTAAATAATGAGGAAGAAGAAAAACTAAAGCATTGACGTCAGATGACGTAGAATCGTCCCCTTAAGACGATATAAGAACGGTAGAAGAAATTTGGTTGCTCGAGCAGAGGGCTCGTGGCCCAGTGGTTAAGGCGTCGGGACGGTATTTCGGAGACGCAGGTTCGATCCCTGCCCGAGCAATACCATTTTTCTTCTTCCTAATTATTTAAATTCTTAAGATTTTCGCCTAGCATGCGCTAATGTACTCAATATCAAAAGCGAGTATCTTACATACAGAATAAAAGTATAATTTAATTAATAACAATAAATCAAATCAGATCTTACGTGTAATTATCATTGCAGTGTTTATTCACGTTCAAGATTTCTGTTTTTGTACTATTACACAATAATATATTTCTAGTGGAGATTAATTATTGATTTATTGAATATGGTCAGTTGTTAAGTGCCCCTTTTCTCCTTGAAGCTACTGTTCAATTATATAGTATCAGAATAACAAGTGGTTTGAAGTTGTTAGTCAAGTGCAACAAAGTGATTAAAATATATAACGCAGTAACTACTGTAAAACTGCTATCGGTACAAAAACGTGACATATCCCTGATGTGGTAACACTTTTTAATTTTCAAATAGGTACAACTAGTTTTAATTATTGCAACTTAAAGAAGATATATTTTTACATTGTCGTTAGAGGTCGGACTAGAGATTTTACTAATAAATGGAATAACTTACGCGGCATAAGGAGCGCAGGCTTTGCACCAGTCAGGGCCCTCCGACAGCGCCGCTTCCGCCGCGGCCGTGTAGGTCAGCGAGGGCACCTTCCGCCTCTTGCAGAGCACGTAGCACGAATCTATCAGGATGTGGATGCAGTAGGTGCAAAGCACTCCGATCACCACGGTCCCGATGGAGCCGACCACGTAGCCTGAGTTGGAGAAAGCGTGCGGCATCGCGAGGATGCCGGTTCCGAGGCTTCCTTTCAGGAGATGGAGCAGGGTTTCCGTATTCCTGTAGAGATAAGGCTTTGTTAGAACTCATTCAACTGGCAGGTACGATTTAATTCCCGGAAAACGCGGGTAAAACCGCGCCGCGCAGCTAGTTGAGGATACAATCTTGTAAAGCGAAAAATATACAAAATTAAATCTGTTATTTAGATAACCTACATAGATAGATAGATACATAAACACTTTTTTGTTAGAAACCTTAAAAATAGGTAGGTACATGAAAAACTACATTAGTACCTACATACTACCACAAAATATAGACTAGTACAGAAGGCAATCTCATGTATGTACTTCACTTTTCATACCTACGCTCAGCAGTTGCGCTAGGGTTGTCAACTTTGGCTTATGCACAAAAAACTATCGTAGTAGTGGCACTCGTATCTAGTTGTTTGATTTATTATAATTAGATAAAGTATTTTTGAAGACAAAAAATGCAATGAATTTACATTTACATCTTCCTCATTAAAATATTGAGCACGGAGCTTATACAGCTTATACTACAATAAATATCTAATATAAATTGTTAAAATATGACAAGGCCACAAAATCATGTCCGCTTGAACGGCGCGGGGCCACCGGGGGCCGGGGCGCTTACCTACCTACCTAACTGTTCTGTGTTACGAGAAAACAAACCATCGAAATACAAGCAAATACCTACTTACCTCTTTGAAACAACTGGTAGCCTAAAAAATTACAATTCACCGTTTAATGTTGAATTTAAACAACCATCCACTGAGCAGTTATAGTAACTTTTGCTGTGTTGCTCCATTTTTGCACAAAAAAAGTCAGTCACGTGTCTCAAGCGGATAGCACTCGCGCTCGCACACAGGTTCGAGATACCGTGTCCGTGAGCGATGTCTCAATGTATGTCACAATAGTTATCCGTCTCATTCCCAATTGCTCAGTAAATACAACCTGCTAACTCTCAAGTCAAGGCGCAAATACCTTGAAGCCATTACTTTATATAAAATTGTCAATAACCATCTTGATTGCATAGATTTAGTAGCAAGTTTATGTTTAGTACCTAGAACTGCTCAGAAGCGAGAGATGCGCGCTGGTCGCTTGTTTGCCCTGGCTACATGTCATACAAACACTGGCCTGCGCATTCCTACTCGCCGAATGGCAGAAACTTATAATAATATATTTAAAGAAATTGACATATTTGCTTGCAGTGCGAATGAATTTAAAATGAATTTAAAACTTTCGCAATAGCGACATTGCCAAATTGTCACTCTTCCATAATTATATGCTTCTTATCTTTATAATGTTATAATCTTATTTTGTTATTTTTCTTTTTCTATCTAATCTAATACTTGTACATACATATTCATATACATATATACATTTTGTAGTCAGCAAATTTAATTGTTAATCTGCGAATAGTGTTTGTGGGCTACGTTATTATTAAGTTTGTATTATATAACTTCTCTTTGTGTTATATTTATAATGTAGCTGTCTACTATTCCCAATAAAGAAAAATAAAAAATGTCTATGTGTGCGTTGCTCGAGCGCACTTACTATGTTGATTAATTTCTGTACAGTCTATATTTTGTGATACTACACAGGTACACTATCAATCACTCTAATACTCGTATTATATAGGTGAAAGTATGTATGTGTGTTAACTTGTTTGTGTGTTTGTTTCTTCTTCACGCTCGCTGTAAAGGCTCAACGGATTTGAGTGAAATTCGGAATGGAAATAGTTTATCCTGGATTAACACTTAGGCTACTTTCTATCCGAGAAACCGGGTGCAGCTAGTACATTAATAATTTAGAATTAAAAATAAATGTCATTTTCCACTCTTAAAAATCATTTTTATAGAACGAAGTTAAATAAATTGAATAACTTACGCGACATAAGAAACAAACATTATACACACAAACATTATTAACAAACTTCCTAAAAACATTAAAGAATCGAAATCTATAAATACCTTCAATAAGTTATTAAAATAACATTCTAAAACATTAATAAAAAAATAAAAATAAATAAAGTAAACTATAATTAAAATGCAAATATTTACATAACAACTAAAATAATCATTTAATCATAATAATCATTTAAATGACAAAAAATATTATAAGTAAATGACTATAAATCTAATGTAATAATTATCCACGTGACAAGGTGCCCGCCATATACTTCCGTACTGTGAAATAGGCCTTATAACATGCCACTACTGCATGCGACGTAAACGGCGCGGTGTAGGCAGCCTACCCACTTGTTGTATCCATGCACTTGCTTTTCTGATGCGCGAAATTGTTTTTTATCTACCTACTTTTTTGTTTATTTTTTAGAAGTACAGTAATATTGTTTTAATTACCTAATTTAACAAAACATAGATATAATTCGTGCATAAGCTACGCTTAACGGCACTCAATATTCTATACTTAAGTTATTAAGTTATATGTTGTATTTTCTCTGTAAGTGAATAATTGTTATTCTTAAGAGATAAATAAAGTTCTTTAACCGTAAGTTAAAGAAAATACGTTAATATTACTGAAGAATTAAATACCAGAGGAAAATGTTTTTTTTCTATAACTACAAAAACCTTGCGGTCCAAGGTTGAACACCAGCAAATTAAAACCAAGCGTAGATAACGATCGTGGAAAGAGATACATTTTATAAATTAATCATGCCATAAACCTGTTTAAGAGTGTCCTTAACTCAACGTTGAATAGCACTTAACATAATTATAATAAAGCACCTATTACAAGTTGTAAACATTCGTTGTCGATAAGTTAACTAAGAAAACTGCTACCGGTTGTTACGTGTCTTATATCGACACGTGTTGACGAGAATGTCAATACATACCAGGTTATAAATGATCAGAGTTTGTTTAACATTTTCCTGTATTTTGTTTTAGATTCGAAAAACCCAATGAGTTCGAAGGTTCGAACACGTACCTATACCACATAATAAAATATGCAGGAGATGAGACGGTCGGAAACAAAGTGGGTTCATACAATTTAAATTCCACACTAACGAACGGAACAAACGAATACAAGTTGTCATGCGAATTAGACTGCAATACCAGAGGAGGCTCTTGAGAACTATTCTGCATGGCGTTCCATGGGCAGTTGCATATATTTAGACGTAAATATCTCAACATAACACCATACCACTGTGACAACGAAATAAAAGCTTAGATGCTTTTGGAACTGGTTTAATTAATCGAGGCAAGTTCATTGAGAAAACTCCTTACATTAACCATTCAAGATCGAATAACATCATTCGAAATTATCATTCTGTACAACATGTTTTTCCCCAAAATGAAGTGCAAAGCACTGCAACGTGAAATCATTGAACGTTCAAATTGACGATTACTTTTTAAGAAAAACCGCAACAGGTAAAAAGTACACATGTCATATCCACGACCACTGGGAAAAATCCTCGCTCTTGAATCGATGGCAAAGGGAAGGCATCAGGAAATACTAGAGGTCACCAGTACAATTCTCGTTATGAATCACGCGCCAAGGCCAGCCAAATATAGCTTAACCTGACTGGATCGGAAAGTAGGGAAACTGCCCGCAGCGCACGCATAGCTACCATTGGGCTGCTGCCAACTGTTTAGGTATTTGTTTACAGCTATTGGGAATGTTATGGTCCTCATGTTTCTAATTAGACAAATGAATAATCATCTGTTTTTAACTGACTTAAAAAAGGAGGAGGTTCTCAATTCGACGGTATGTTTTTTTATCAACTCATATATTTGAAGTCGGTGCCAGCCAAGTCTATTAGGTAGTAGATAGATACTACCTACTTACTACATACATAGTATTTATCTACTACCTATTAGACTTGGCTGGCACCAACTTTAAATATATGAGTGGGTAGCGCTTATAATAATTATATTAATTTATTTTTCATTTTTCAGTGCCAATGTGTGGTTTTGAAGCCGGTTTAATTATTTTTGAAAAATAATTTATTTAGGTAATTGGTATTTTTTTCGCTTCTTATAGTACAGGTTGCCGTGTATGCAGTACCTCGCCTGATGTGGCCGAAGGTGCAGCATATAGATCTAGGAACACGGTAGTGGTGACTGTTTACTGCTCGGACCTGTCTACCTGATGGTTCTTTGTTCGGTGGGTGGTATTACAACCGCTGACGGAGCTTACCAACACTTCTGTTTATGTCATGCAGTACATGGCACGACCTTGCTGTCCCTATAGAAACTGCTAAGTCAGTGGCAGTAAGAGCCATTTCAAGATATAGGTGTCAGATGAAAATATCATTATAATATATTTTATATTGTATAAACGGGTTATATGAATACTCATTTATGATATCTTTATAGACTTCTGAGACTACAACCTTACCTCACCGATCTCACCTCACCTGGTGTAAAGCGCCGCAGTTCACAGTTGCTTTTAAATTTTGCGATTCTAACAAATACCTAGGTCGATAATGCCACACACTGGCTCGTAAAGCGGCTCTTATCGCACCGACTTTAGGTTCATAATGCAGCGTATCAGCGCACTAGTGCTTTTAGTTACGGTAACGTATTTATTTACTTCATATTTATTTTTAAATAAATGCAAAGAGTTTTTATGTCTAAAAATTTTAAACTTTTTTGTGGTTAAATAAACTGTGACATAAGATAAATATGATAAATAAATATTACATTTCATTAACTTATGTATGTATATACCAATGAGAGATTCAAATAGTGAAACTGTCATTGGTCTTAACACGGTTGTATTTTTTATGAAATTTCATTTATTTTTTTCCTCGCTAGTGTGTTGAAAATCGTTTTATGAAACACGTTAGCTGTGAAACATAGCTCACTTGTAAATGTAACCAGACTTACATAATCGCTCTAAAATATTTTATTTTATTTAAGTACGTATCGACGTTTCAGCCAAGTTGCCGATATCCAGTTGATAATAATACTTGCAATGTTCGTTCATTTGTCTCATTATATCGGTAAGGACAATTTGGAAAGGCCCGCCCGACGACACTGCGTGCTGTAAGGAAGATATGAAATGGAATTGACTTACGTGGTAGGATGCTCCACGACTCTGTTGTCGTAGGGCTCGTACTCCTCCACTTCCTGAAGGTTTTTCTCCTTCATGTTCACGAGGAAGATGCCCTTGTCTCCCGGCCGCTTCTTCTCATCCTTTACCGGTGATAGGCTGGAATGAAATGTAAATAATTAAAACACATTTGATAACACGGAACTTATTTGTACGATTGTGTATTTTTTTAAATAAATATTTATTTTCTGTGGTTCCACATTTGTGTTGATAAACTAGTTAGCATATTACAGCTTTTTCAATGGTTAGTCATGTCAATGATCAGACCATTTCAGGTGGTTATTAGTAACCATTTGTCAATCTCAAGTTTCCAGCATTCCAGGGGTAAGCCATATAAATGAAATTATACTTAAAACATCGCTTTCGATATAGAATAATGAGTATATTTTCCTGACCTGACAGTTGATGAGATGGAATTAAGGTCCTGCTCCTCTATACTGTTCATCATATTCTGAGTTGTAAATTGTTGTCGATAGGTAGGTACGCATTTGCAACTATTAGGTGTTATTTGTTCAAATTGAGTTTTGTAGTTCTGGCAAAAATTAAGAAAATCGAAACAAATAATGATATTTTGGTGCTGATTGTCACATTGTTAGCGGTATTCTAGTTTTAATTTCACTGCTTTAGATCTTTAGTTATTCATACCATTCTCTGTAGTAGCACGTAGTAGGTACCTACATTTGTTTTCAAATATATTTGTATTTTTGTAAATCCATTTTTACTTTAAAGAACAAAATTATACTATGAAAACGATAAACTAAAATGACGGGAAAGTGTTCACTTTCCCATCTGTGAAACGTATAAAATTAACATATCCATATGTTTCATCACATATTTCGAGTTACGTTTAACAGATAATTAAAGCACTAAAATTGCGTAGATAGTTAGCGAGATGATTTACAAGATTTAGGAACATTGATATATAAAGTATACATATAAGGTAGTTAAATTATTAGCACTATTAAAATTAACACTTCAATATGTTTCATCGCATATTTCGAGTTACGTTTAACCACAGGTTTAACTGAAAATTAAAGCACTAAAACTGCGTACTTAGCGAAATAATTTAAAAGATTTAGGGACATTAATATTTAAAGTAGCTATAATTATAAGTTATTTAAATCATTAGCACTTGTTTCCCTAAAGGCGGGACCTTCTAATGTAAAGGTATGTCATATTCGAACGGTTTGTAATTCGTAAGGTACGCCGCTGATCGCATGCGTATTAGGCTTGTTAAAAAATTGCTAGGAAACCCTTGCTTTCATTTCTCGATATTGATTTGCGATTATTTCTTTATGGCCCACGTTCCATGATTTAATTTAAATACATTCACGGTCATTTCGAAAACCTGGAATGCATGGCTTTAACGCAGCTGAGGATGGCTTGCGACTTTGATCTTTGACTGTTAGAGGCTTGGCAATCTTACGGCAAGTGATGCGAACCGCAGCAAAGTTATCTTGACAACCATAAAGATGTTCCCCACATTTTGTAACTATGATTGTAAGTATTAGTAGAGTCTTAAGGACTGCATAATCCTGTTTAATAACAATTCCATGCACTTATAATATTATAAGTTGTAACACCGTCAGAACGTGCCTGTTGTCTACGCGTTACTGTCATTTGTCTATCCTACAATCCTCCCAACTAATCTATACCTACTTACAATAAAACTGTAACGAGACGATTGACTTGGGGGACGATAACGGGATACAAGCGGGACGGTAATGGTATAGGAAAAGCACGGGATCTAGACAGGAGCGGGATTAGAGTGAGATTGAAAATTGTCCGGAGCAGGATAGATTACTTCACTACGCGTACCAAACCAAATCGTGGACAACAGCTAGTAACAATTATAAATAAGAAAATTTGTGAGAATAGAACATGTATTAAAAATCAATCACGCAGAACTACTGAACGGAATTTGATAAAATGTTGTATTGCTTGTACTATTAATTATTAAGTTTATTAGGTAAGTATTTTTGGTATGAAATTAAAAGTTTTGTAGATGTTTTATACTCGTATTTGGTACTTATGATTTTTAATGAGCATTATGCAGTCCACATAAATATTTTCTCTAGGTATATGGGATATTATTATTTATCTATTGTTATCGTCTAACAAGTTCGTCTTTCGTCGTTCTTTCTTTTGTTTCGCAACTGATTCAATAAAAGCATTGGTGATGAAAGCATAAAAAAAATGCTATACCTACAAATTAGATAATTGAGATGGGATATAAAGGGCGGCTATTTGAAGCATTGAAGTAACAGGAAAATGTTATTCTAGGGGACTGTCATTGTAAAAAAACATTCAGATTTAAAAAAAAATGTACAGCGTTGCATGAACATAGGCAATTATTTCGAGGTGCCAATCGATCACACTCCAAGCTATCAATTGAGGTTTAGAGTACTGGAAAAGTAAGAAATTGCATGAAACTTCTACCACCAAATACTACGGAACTACCACAGGTTACCCTTGTAACATAGACAGTAGGTAGGTACCTACAGTGACGCGCGCGCACTAAATTAAATACAGTAATGTCATGACAATGGGCAATTACAGATTTACGCACGTCACAGTATCACTGGTCACCCAGTCACCTGGTCAGACCATTCTGGACAGGAAATAATATATATATTTAAAAAACAAAAGCGGAGGGATTATTATATATATATATAATAACCCCTTCGCTTTTGTTTTTTAAATATATATATATATATATATATGTATATATATATATATATATATATATATATATATATATATATATATATATGTAGACTAAAAATATAATATGATTTTTCATTTCATTTCATTTATTGACTATAGAGATGTGAATTTTTAAAGTGGGCGTGCTGTGCCAAATCCGAACTAATTATAAGGAATAGCAAAAAATGCTCAAAGGAGTCTCGGGCCGATTTTGATAAGAACTAAAACTGCATAATTGGATTATTGAAAATCCTATTTTCCTAGCAGAGAAACGCTCTCATTGATGTATCTATGATCTTAGAGTTGGTTGAAATAAAAATAATTAGATCGTTAAACTAGTGGTTCTCATTTAAAGTTCGGAATTATTTAGCAAATTAAAAAGATAAGAATGTTTGTTCCGCCCCAAATTGAGCTCGCAGCACTCACAACATCCTTGACATTACGAAGTAGTCACCTACAGCAGTCAGCATGGTACCCACCTCTGAGGCAAGAAGTCGTCCGGCTCGAAGGAAGGGTTGACCATGGGTCCGCTCTGCCGCCGCGCCCATTCTTCTGCCTCCTGAAAAATAGCAAAAGTAAAAATAAGTTATTGCAACCGCAGCGTGAATCCGATATAGTTAAGAAATAAATAACAAAAGCTTATCGCTTTTTGCCATATTTTTTTACCTACACATCCAGTTAGAGGCCGTGTGCCTAATGTTAAGCAGTAATTATTGCACCAGAAGTTTCGTACTTGTTACTTTGAGTTTGGAGAACTTGTGAGACTTCGAAGCCTTTAAAAGTTAAAAAGTAAGTTACTTTAAAAGTTTTTTAATGTTACTGGCGCGATCGGTGAGGTGTCCCGCGGAAAGCACGTGATGACTAATGTCACCGACCATATTTTTTATAGGAGGCGAAAAAGATAAAATTATTTTACGTATTTTTAGTATTACTATGGCATTAAATATTGGCTTTCAACAGTCCGCATCCATCAGGCACCACTAGAGACAAAATACCAAAAACACGGGGCAGTCCTGTTCAAAACGGTACGAATGGTTACTTTAGTGAACAATCGCGAAACTTTTACAATGAATGTTATTGCATAAACTTTGTAAAAGTTCGCGAGAGGTAACCGCGGTATTGCTCTACACAAAATATTTTCCTAGCGTCAGGTGTAAACATGCATTATTTCAGGAAGAGGATTATATCTAAATACCTATATCAAAATTGTAGGTGTAATATAAGCAGTGTATAAAATTAGACAGCGTCTGTGGTGTGGGTTGGCAGGTTGGCTCAAATCGCATACACCACCGACGTTGCGGGTTCGATTCCCGCAAAGAGACAAATAAATGTGCACAGAAAAAAGACGCTTTGTTTTGTGTCTGGGTGTAGTGGGACCATGAACGTCGTAGTTCCTGGTTCCCTAGACACAGGCAATCCTAGTACGAGGCCAGGATCTATGTATGTAATCGTTGGGCGTATTTATTATTAACTAGATGTGATTTATTTACTACGAGTATATGTGTCAGAAAACCTCGCGGGCGCACACAGAAGAACCCACCAATTACTAATCACAATCGGATCAATGGTTTAGGAACGCATAAAAGACAAACATAATTCATTTTTATTTGTATAGATTATACCGAGGTAAAGTGTAAAAAATTAAAATTTAACATTGCAGTAGAGCGGTAACAAACGATGTTACAATTAAGTACGTGATACACACAACGTTCATGACGCACGGTTCGGTTTATGGCCCCTATATTCTTTCTTGGGCATATACATATTGTGGTTCACACTATTACAAATATTTGTAGCAATACGCTGTTGAACTTCAAAATAGCCTAGTTTCCCAATATCATAAGTTTACCTATGATATAACTACATAACTGATGCGAGTGATGCAGATGACTCATGATAAGTATCTTATTAAATGTGTTACAGTTACAGTATTACATTTTATGTAAACTGACAACTAAGTACACAATAGTTGTCCATCTGTGGAAACTTTTATAAGCTACCAACCTGTCCATACATTTATACCTACATCTGTGATTATAGGTACTGAGTTAATACTACAGCTAAACTAAGTAATTATACTTTGTTGCTGTAGCTGTAGTTTTCCTAAAATAATAAATTAATAATCTAAAAGTAACTATATTAGTTAGATATCTACATGACGTAGGTATTATAGTCATCATCACTCATCAGTAATGTTAATTATTGGAACCGTATAATTTATTAATCACTGACCTGATTCCTAAGAATTTCCAAATCCATTAGCGGCTAGGATAGAAAACTGTTTTAGCATATTTTATGACCATTTTGTTCATGTATTATACGGTTTAGAAGTGTTAATATTTTTTTCAAAGAAAATAATAGATAAAGCATTCCGCTTATATACCAACTATTGCCATTTCAAAGAAAAGAATAGATAAAGCATTCCGCTAATATACCAACTATCGCCATTTCAAAGAAAGAATAGATAAAGCACTCTGCTAATATACCTAACTATCGCCATTTCAAACAATATAAGTAGGTACCTACTTTCGTACACACATACTCTAGTCGTGCTTCCTTAATTTGCAGGTGGTTGTATCTCGCTAAAAATGATAAGATATTTTGATCACGAAAAGGGCCCGAATGTTTGATCTCAGTCTCAGAGTAAGAGATCTCAGTACTTGATATGACAACATTGTCTATAAAAACCAATGACAGTTCTGTGTGAAACTGTCATTGATAAAAACAAGTTGTTTTGTCTCACATAGGCACCTACTCACTAAACCTATTTATACAGAGAATACATCATATTATATTATAGTGTACCTACTAACTGCGCCCAGCGGTTTCACCCGCGCTTTCCCGGAATAAAATTATCCTGTGTTAATCCAGCGTATAAACGACCTGCATTCTAAATTTCATAAAAATTCGTTGCTGCTGTTACGTACGGCGCGGCGTGAAGAAGTAACAAGGACACTAAACATACAAACTTACTTATTATAATATATACCTGTAAAGAAAAATGTATTTCTTTAATTTTGAATTTTGCCGCGCTTTGCTCCGTCGGTAAAAACGTTAGAATATAACTTAATGGTAGTCATACGTAGGCAAAAAAGTCAAGATGGTGGCAAAGTAAGGTAAAGCAGAGGAAAAAAGTCAAGATGGTGGCAAGTGAAGAGAATTGTGTTTATTGTTAAAATAGTATTTTGGAAAGTTAATATTAAGTGATAAGGAATTGGCATTGTAAATTATAAGCTTTAAATGTCGTTTCTTTATTTACAGTAACTAAGTTTTAGAAAATAGTGTTTTCATGTAAATAGTTTGGTATGTAACGTATAACTACTAACTCAATAAAACTTTGTTTACGGAGCAACAAATTATAGTTTATTTTGAATTGCCAACCCTAAACTATAAGATTATAATATAAATCTTATATACCTATAGTGTGAGCGGGTGTACAGCTAAATTAATCTAAATGGAAACAGAATATTTATTTATTTATTACTACAATGATAAAAACGGGTAGTAGAAAATATGTTTTATAATTTTAATACAATGAAACTATAATCGTTTTTTATGGAATTGAGTGATAAGACGTGCAAGTCGCTTTCCTGATGGTAAACGCCACGCATGACCATAATAATTGCAGTGCCACCCAGAACTTTTTGCATTGCGCTCATCACCTCTTGGTTACAATAGATATTAAATCTTATAGGCCCAGTAATTTCGCTGGCTACAATGCCCTTCAAACTGGAACGCAGCAATGCTTGCACACTAATGCTTGGCGGCAGAATAACGTGCAAAGCTGTGGTACCTACTCAGACGGCCTCCCGCATACAACAGATCGACGAGTAAAAACGTTCCAATGGCATTTTTTGGACCGGAGCACTGTGCTCTAAGAGAAGTAATTCAGTTTTATCATAATATATATTTATGAATTCATGACATGTTTTTACCTTGTAGTTCTAGGTAAGTCGATTAAAATAACAGATGTTATCATCACGGAACCACGAGATCAGAGTTGGAAGTCTCCCAGCTCCCAGCGCACGAGTGCACCGCGTGGTCTTCATGTGGACCTGCCCCAATCTCTCGTTCTCAGAAGGCACGTGTGTCTTTAAAGCTGGCCGGCCACTTACTACTTGGCTAGGACGGCCAGCTTATTAATCAAAAAAAAAAATAATTCCTATAAATTTTATAGGTACGTAGGCGTTATCAACGCACAAGAATACGCTACGCAACGATGCAGTGCAGTATAGTACAGTATAGTACAGTATAGTACAGTTTCATAACGTGCATAACATGATGTGAAGGGCCGTGAAGTAGATTACGTAGCGTAGGGTACGTCTACTACGTAGAACGCGTCGCGTGTGCTACAGTGGAAAATTTCAAGCTCAATGCTGTACAAGCATAACAAATGGATCCACACACCCACGGATGTGAACAGGCTGTACAATGTGCCAGCGGCTTAAATTGTGCATTATAATCAGGATATAGTACGTCATTACTATAATAGTCTTCTGTTACTATAAGCTGATTAGAAACAGCTCAATAAGGGTAATCCGCATGCGCGAAGTCCATCGTTCGGCATTAGCTGGGCTACTATTTAATTTACTATTTAGTTTTCAATACCTATTTATATACGGTCAAAGTATGACAGATCATCAAGCTAAACTTATAATTGGTTTTTCTGTAGCACACACTCCAAATAAGGAAACCGCTACTCGAAAGGGAGGTCTTTCGCAAATGTCAATGCCTCATTAATAGCATGAACCATCAATTGTCACCATTGTCATATATGTACACAATGGAGCTATTGACAACTCTGCTGGGGCAGTTATCTGGATATGGACAAAAAATGCTCTACTTTAAAAGGTCTGAAACAAAACGGGTCGTTTTTTTTGTTTTGGCATTGGTTTGGCTTATGTTTTGATTTGGTTAAGTTTAAGTAGTTACAATTTTTTCTGCTTCTGCGGGATCAACACGGCTTCAACAATAGCTATGTTTCTGCGGACAAAGCCCCAAAGGTTATACGTGCTGTGTTTGTACCGAAACAACGAAAAAAAAAAGTTTTGTTTCCTGATTTGAAATGGCAAAAGATCGCCCGGGATCGAACTGGGGACCTTCTGCGTGTTAGGCAGATGTGATAACCGCTACACCACGGAAACTTAACAATAAGACGTAAATTTTGTGTACATAAAGGTACAAAAAATGTCCACAACATTTTAATGACGTACCTATTTTTAATGTTCTCATTTCGATGGGAATACTTTTCTTCCTAGACGACAGTAAAAACAAATGTAGGATGTCACACCGTCCGCGTCCTCCTCAGTATATTATGATACCTGCCTATCTATTGTTTCGTCGTGTGTGCACGATTAACACCAGTAGAGTAACTAGAACCTGCAATTCGTGATTTTTCAATTTACAGGCCGTATGAATCTACGATGTTAATTATGTAGGTACTAGATGTGAGAAATATTGTTATGTGTCATCGAATGGAATAAGACTAACACCACAGAATACTAAGGTACGAATACCTAGTTAGTAATGTGGAGGTGACTACCAAAATCAATAGAAAGGTGGCAAAATCCATTCTGTCTGAAGTACCTACCGATGCCAGCTAGCTCGGGTTCATGGTTGTCAACTTTAGGTTTCTTTTTAAGTTGTTAATCAGACCAAAACAAATAAATATATATGGTATATAATACTATGGTATTTGTACATTAACATCTATGTATCAATGCTGTTTACTCTACTCTAGTACCTACTGCTTTTGACTATGTACCTTGTTTACGAAGTGTAATTAAACTATTTTAGTAGATGATTCAGGAAGTAGGTAACTAACAAGATGTTATTAATAGGTTTAATTGATCTAGATTCTTTATTAGTTGCCTTCAAGTTTGTAAAGGTGGAGAAGCTTCCTATATCTACTTACTTAAATCAAACGATAAGTGATTTTCGGATTTGATAACAGCTATACGAAGGTAAATAGATAGGCGGTTATTTCGGCGGTTACTTCAAGAGCGGGATATAGTACATGAATAGGACATGAATTCGACCTAGAATTAGATGTAACACGTTCCGGCTAGACTCCTGGCATCCTACAGAACTGGGTCAAGTTCTTATATAACTACATCCTATTTAAAGACCTATAAGGACCCGTAATAGGTGTGAAGTGGAGCTAAAATTGGCGAAACCGCAGCGTCCGAAAGCGTATCGTCCGACGACGACGCCCGGGTCTCACGCCGTACCGCCCGCGCCCGCGCCCGCCCGTCTGCCTGTAACTACCTGCTTCCGTCCGCGAACGAGTAGGGTTGGCTGAGAACTGAGACCTAGGAACTATAAAAACTGCAGGACCAAGTCCACAGATGATAAAGGAGAAGGAATGTACAGGGAGGTTTGAGCACATCCACAACAGCCTTAGGTTGGGGCGTTTTGTTGTCCTCAGACCCAGTAGAAAAAGTTGGGAACCAAGTCATCATCATCATCAGCCCATTACGTTCCCACTGCTGGGACACGGGTCTTCTCTCATAGAGAGAGGATGGGCCATAATCCACCACGTTGGCCCAGTGCGGGTTGGTGGATGTCACATGTCCTTGACTTTTTGTGAAAAAATCTTGGACATGCCGGTTTCCTCGCGATGTTTTCCTTCACCGTTTCTAGAGCGAGTGTTAAATCCGCACATAACATAAGAAAGTCAGTGGTGCGGGGCCAGCGGGATTCGAACTCGGGTGCGTTGGATCGAAACACTTGCTCCCGCTGAGCCACACTCGCTTTAACCAAGAACCGGGAACCAAGTGCTTATTCCAATATTAAGACTGATCCTTCGTGAAACGACAAAGCAGCGTCTGACGATGACGTTGTGGAAGGCCAATTAGAAGAGTTAAAGACTTTCTCGGAGGCAAAAATAAAGTAATTTTTAAGTTGAAACTCTCAGACCAATTCATAGTGGCGACCCTAACCATCCGTCTCCAGTGCGAACGGTCTCAGGACGGTCGATTTTATGCAAATTACTAAATTGCTCTATCCGATGCATCTTATCGCACTGTTCTGATTTCACACATCCTACGGACAGGTCGTTCAACTTCAATTCGATTGTGAGATTACTCTCTATGTAAGTAAATTAATTAGGTATGATTTACAATTACAGTCGAAAAGAACTACTTATCTAAAGATCCGTATGGAAAAGTTGTCGGAACTACACACATAGGAGGTAATACTCGAGTACCAACTACTTGTTGTATAGAATTAGGAACATAATATATACTACTACTAAACCATTGCAATTCCTTCTCTAGGCACCTATATAATCAAGAAATTGTTAGCCAATAGGAGTTGCATTGTTAGAATGGTAAGGAAATACTTAAAATAAATTCTTCACTACCTACATAATTAGGTAAATATATTTTGGCACAGCACATAATGTACATAAATCCTATAAAATTATACAGCTTCGCAATTTTTTTTGATACAAGGAAAACCCAACCGCTTAATACAAATAACCAAATCAGTTCTAAAGGCAAGACATACGGAACTATTTATATGTGTTACAATTGTTACTCGCTGCGTAGGTATAATTCTTAATTCTTAGTTTTGTTTCATAATGCCAGAAATGTAAATTTGAATTGCCCAGTGTAAAGAACAATGTTATAAGGCTATTTCAGAATTGTATTCTATTAAACTGGTATTTTACTTTGGTACGTTGGCTACTTGCTTGGCTATTATAATTTACCACATCGTCATCGATCATGATATAATGTAAGCCACATACTCGTGCGTATTTATGGTGTAGGTAGGTATCTTATATGTGCCAAAGTAAAGTACTCAATTGTAAGTACTAAGTACCTACTTAATACTCGCCAAACGTGTTTATCTTCTACTTAGGTAGATTTTCCATTTAGATCGCTTAGCTTCACTGAGTCTCATTGCATAAACTTATCACAAAAATTCAAGAGGTAATTTCAAGAGGAGCTATTTCTTAAGTGTGGGACATGACATGACTTACCTATTTCATTAGGTTTTAGTTATTATAAATCAGTAAAGGTTCTATTTAAACTGTTAGATTTCATTGTTTTTATTTGTTGAAATATCTTCTGATGACAAAAACCTTTCGACTACTTTGTGAAATCCTCAATAATTAGGCTCGCTATATATATACGAGTACAATGTAAATAAAAACATATTCACAGTAGCAGTCGCAAGTGCGGACACTTATTGAAATAGCCAACCAAGCAAATAAATTCGCAGTAAACGCAATTTTCGCTAATTAGCAGCCAGCACGTCTACTTCTAAATGTTCTAAAAATAAACTTGTAACATATAGTGGTATCGTTATAAATAACCGAGTCTGTACCAAGTGGTTCTTGAAGACGTGACAGGCTTGCCCAAAGGCTGTGTAGGTAGGTCGCGCACCGCCAGCAGTTTCATCCAATGACGTAAGAAAAAAGATATAAACTCCTTTGTTTCATCTTAAAGCATATTTTGTCGTAGGTTTTGGAAATATTAGGCAGAATTTAGAATCTTTCTCACAGTATAATTATTTATTTATTAATCAATTGAGGGTTTATTAATCCTACTAATATTATAAATGCGAAAGTTTGTAAGGATGGATGGATGTTTGTTACTCAGTCACGCAAAAACTACAGCACGGATTTTGATGAAATTTGGTATATAGGTATATTTAATCCTGGAAAAACGACAAAGCCTACTTTTTATTCCGAGATGCCGCAGGTGAAACTGCGGGGCGCAGCTAGTGATCTATCTATAATTTTATAAAGAGTGTGAAATGTCTTTTGAACGTAGCACGCACGTCGCGGTCGTTCGACAATAATATTTACATACCTACTTTATATACTAAAGGAAACTAAAACAACAGTGCATTATAAACTTAAATAAATAAAGGTTTATTGATAATAATCGTTTATTAGCCTGTAAGCAAGGTACATACAACTTACAGGATACCTATAAGGGATGTACATAATATTATAAACATTTTCAAAATTGGATCAGTAGTTCCAGAGATTACCTACCAGCTACAAACATATACATAATAAGTATAGCCTAAGATGCTACATATTTAATAAAATAGGAACCTATTATGTGAATGCACTTTTAACACATCAGCACAAAACTTCTAACTTAGTAGCTTCTGGTTCTGGTAAACGACCTACCTTCCTACATACGAGTATATCTTCTGGAATATAGGTACGCATTGTACCAAATGGAATATCCTACATATTCGCAATAAATATATGTAGTTAGTTATGTGTATATCTATATAATTACATAGTTAGTAGTAAATGGGTTAAGTAAGATCCAGCTGATCTTATTTATCCAGGTCTTAGTCCGGACGAAGGCCGAACCAAAATTCTAGGTTTTGATTAAAGAAGTCCGGTTTCTGTACCGATGCGGTGCAAGGTCAGGTAGGCTGTGGGGTTTCACAGCGAGCGAAGAGCTTCAAGCGATTTTAAATAACTTCATATAAACTTATGTGGAAATTCCTACTGAGCATAACAAATAATTACTGGTGAAGGCCACAGAGAGACACTATAAACAGAATTTAATATTTTAGCTTCAGTTAGCAGAGGTATAGTACCTGGTATAGGTACCTACTACGTTATAATATATATAGTATACTTGCATCATATTTTGTACACTATTATAATAAAAGGTACCTACTTACCTATAGTGAGAAAAACGTATGGTGTGTTTTCATATAATAGTGGGCGTAGTTTGCGCTCGCTCTACGCTTGCACTTGTACATTACTCTAATTATGTAGATCTGATTCTTCGAACGTGATATCTATTATTACGAAGTTTGAAAGAGATTGTTAAGAAACAGTCACTGTGAGTGGCGGCGGCGGGCGGCCTCGAGGACGAATATACAGAGGTACCTCCACAGTGCCACAGTTTTACAATCTGTGACTGTGTCGTGGAGACAACTTTACTATATGCTGCTTGCGTGTTATCAAACGAATCATAAGCTAGTGTTTGTGTATAAGGAAAAATATTCTTATAAACGTACCTATCTATGAAAAGTACCTATAAACAGTGAATACAAACAGGTGCACCTACTCGTATAGCCGACAGAGCGAGTGTGGCTCAGTGGGAGCACGTGCGACTTTTGATCCGACGCACCAGAGTTCGAATCCCGCTAGCGCCGCACCACTGACTTATTTAAGTTATGTGCGGATTTAATACTCGCTCTAAAAACGGTGAAGGAAAACATCGTGAGGAAACCGGCATGTCCAAGTAATCACAAAAATTCAAGGACATGTGACATCCACCAACCCGCACTGGACCAGGGTGGTGGATTGTGGCCCTTACTCTCTCTGAAACAGAAGGCCCGTGTCCCAGCAGTGAGAACATGATAGGTTGATCATGATAGCCGATTGAACAACAAACCTTGGATCACACGTTTTATTCCATCATAATCAGTTGAAACGGGTCAAAAATATAAGCTAATTTAGACGATCCTTTTTGCCACTTATATCTTTTCGGATACAAATGTAATGTAGCACTAATTACTTTTTAAGTCCTTTCACAGTAATTTGGCATCACGGTCTTATTCTTCTTAAGTCATTTGACCGCGCCCGTGTCAATTAGAATTTTAATTATGTACGAGGCATTCATTAGGTTTCCATCAGTGAGTAAATTGGCAAAAATAGTGAACATTAATTTGATTGTGAATTAATAGGTATTAATCAACATCCATACACATCATACATAGGTACCTACATGTTTCTATTGTACGACATAACGTACGTCATTACAAATATCACGAGTACGACCTTTGCCCTGAAGCTAGACCAACCGTCCGTGCTCAGAAGTAACTATAATACGTAGACGTATCAACCACTTAGCAACATCTTTTCAGCCTCTGTGGTGTTGTGGTTGGGCAGGTTGGCTAAAATCTCATACACCACTGAGGTTGCGGGTTCGATGCGAGAAAAAAAGCGCAAGCATTTGTTTCTTGTCTGTATGTTGTGGGACCATGGACCTCGTAATTCCTGGTTCCCTAGATACAGGGAATTATAGTCACAAGCCAGGATCTTATGTCTGTAATCGTTGGGCGTATTCATTGATTTCATTAATCTACAAATAGACGTCGGAAAATAATCAAAATTCCTCCAAACCGGTGTACGCCGATCTTAATAGATCATAAAAATGGACTATACAGCAATCGCAAATTGTTTCTGGGTTCTGCGAGTCTCGACATGCTATATAAATAGATACTAAAAGCGAACAGGAAAACATAATTTTACTATCGCACAAACCAAAGAAGCTACTTTTTTAAGCAAATTATTAGCATGTTTTCCATATGCTAAGAACCAGATATTTTTTTTTAATGTCACTGAGTTTATCCCATGTCCATTTAAAAGCAGATCAAAGTAAATACACTAGCGGGCGGCGCAGGCGCAGGCGTGGCGCTACACCGGCTCGTAATAGGTACCTACCCGCACCCGCAAAGTAATATATTTTTAATGGACGCCGTTTATCTTCGCTTCCTCAATTACTTAATAACAAATAGGTGAGTATTGTTTAACTAAGTATCTTCCTCATAATTTTCCACGCAGTTCACACAGTAGATATTTGTGTAGATATATTATATATTTATCTCAGTTTTAGCTAAATCGTTTTGTCGTTATATGCGTAAAATAAGTATAGAGGTAAGTATGTTATAGGTATACCTACTAAATTAGTACCTAACCTATTGTAAATGGCAGGTAGAATTATTAATGTATGTACATTTTAAATTAATTACTTAGTAAAGCCAAACGGTGCGTTTTTTACATACCTAAGTATAATAACTATATTATTTGTAATAGTTAGCTTTATTTTTGAAAACACACACGTCACTTTAAAAACAATAGGAATACCTGGCGGTATGTTGTCGGGATACGCTTTTCTTTAACCAGCTTAGCTTGCGTGCCAAACATGCCGAGCCCCTGTCGTTTACGTCAAAACTGTATTTCCACTGACCTATTGTATATTTCTCACAACATCGTGGCGTGGCGTCCGCCATGGCATAGCAGTATCACAGATCTTTTTTTATAACTTATGTTCTTAGTAGATGTTTAGTAAATTCTAGTTGTACAGGTTCCACTCCGGTGAATAACAAGCATATTCGAATGACGTGTTCCGCAAATAACTTACGGTGTTTTCGCACAAATGTCAAAACATTTTATTCCAAGAAAATTATAAGTACCTATGTGTACTTATCTTATTATACTATCGGAAGATGAGTGGTTGAGTGGCTCCAGTTGTTTGTTCACGCATGGAATATCACCGAGCAGCCACCACCTCACATGTATATTTTATTTTTCTTCACGCTCAACAGATGACAAGCCAACACTACCACAGCGCGAGTGCTACACCACGCGAACCTATACCTAGTATAATTATAACTTTATGATTTAGTTTCAAAATGAAATAATTTGTACTTGGTAATATGTTTACACGAAACATGTTGGTGTTTAGAGTTAAAGTACCTTGGTACTATTAAGTATTCTGTGGTTAAAGTTCGCATTTAGACGAATATTAATCAGATGGGTAATAAAAATAACTAATTCAGAACCTGACCATTCCGCATTTGATAATGTATATATATGTTTTTTCAGCTATGAACTAAATCATCGTTAATTGAATAAAGGTATCATATTTAGAATAGGTACAGCTACACTTGTCTACAAAAACGACGTAACAACATAAAATAAATTAGGCTAAGCTTCAAATTACTCCAAGATCAACAACATGTAAGTTGATAGGAAATCATTCCGATGAATCTTACACTTTCAGATCCCTAATTCGGAACCGTCTCGAGGCCTTTTTTGGTGTTGAGATCCTACATGTACAACACGTGGAGGATTATTCATTTTCAAAGAATTGCGCAAAAACTAATGGAGTTATAGTATGAAAGATTTCGTGAGTTTGATTCATTATAAATATTTAATAAAACGGCTAGGACTCACGTAGTTAGACCACTCTCGGGTCGCCGCGATCTCGCAGCGTAAACTCGCCCCTGATGAAGAGCATCGGACATACTCGAAACCTAGGTCGACTAATTCGACAAACTACGTGAGTCCTAGCCGTTTTATTAAATATTTATAACTAATGGAGTTGTTAACTAACCATTTATATTAAGGTTTGGAAACTATCGTGGGTCGAAATATTCATTTTAAACATAAACGAACTCCCGGAAGAAGGACGTCCTAACTGTCCGAAATCTGTTATGATTGGGTTGGAGTTATCCGACAGAATCATAACGTGAGTGTAGCCGTTTATATTTAAAGTTTTTATATGATAACAAAACAAAGCCAAATTAAATGAAATAAATACCGAACTTTATGAAAATTTAAGGAAGGTACTTTTGTAAGTACTTCATCATCAGTATCAGTCCTTATAATTCCGCAGAACTGAGCAAGTCCATAGTGCTTCGCGTGGGCCCCGGGCCTAATTGGATCATAGGCAACTAAGGACTCTTGCTACTCTAAAAAGCCATAAAGTGTTAAACAAACATATAAATAAATAAACATTGTTTAAAGAAACATGTTTTGTTACATCACAATCTTTTAAAATGAAGTTACCTAATTGAGCAAAATAGTCCATACATTGTAGTCGACATAAAAAGTCGAGACTTGCAAAATATCGTAATATAAGTACGCATGGAAAAATTACAGGCTCCGCACACCAGGCTAGGCGCTTATTCAATCTGCGATCCCATACATGAAGGTAAACGTTCGAGTTGCGAGGAGAAAGAAGCATGACTTTAATTCACGAAAATGTGCAAATAATCCTGCTAATAATATCGTAACGCGAAAGTTTGTAAGAATTTATAGATGTATATTTGTAACTCTATCACGCAAAAACTACCGAACCGATTTTGATGAAATTTGGTATGTAGGTACTTTAGAACTTGGAATAGCACATAGGCTACTTTTATCCAGGGAAACGGCGGATAAAACCCCCGGGCGCAGCTAGTATGTCATAAATGACACAGAACAGGCGAAATATGCGAATCAAATAAATAAAGGACTATTTTAAGCCAATTAGCAATTGATCGATGGTAATAGTAGGTACCCACCTACATACCTTATGTTTGTTAATTTATTGCAGACTAAGCTAGGGCTAGTTATGTAGTTAACTTAAAACTTTAAACTTATTAAAGTTCACGATTTTAAGTTATATGTTTAATTTTTTTAATTGTGGTAGAATGCCTTGTTCAAGGTGTATCAGGTGTATGTAGCTAAAACTTGGTAATATTAAATATTCTGTGCTAAAACTGATAAACGAAGTGATGCAATGGGAGATGCAAATGCTTGCAAAAAGCATCGAGTGTGCGGAGGCACGATGACGGCCACGGCCGAGTGGCCGTGAGAAACAAGTTGAGAAAACAAGTTTTTTCCAAAACATTTGGGTAAGTTAACGACCGAATGTTTTTAACTACAGTACAACGGTTATTTGGGGAGATTTTATGTACTTAAGTACCTACTTATTTTGGGTTTTACCACAGAAGACTTAATAGTGATTTACGCAGATACGAAGTATTTTTTGCCGTGATAAATAATTTTCTTTCGTTTCGAGCCTTCTGCGTGGACAAGACATTTTAAATATGCCCAAATCGTAAATCATATAGCCTTTGTAGTAATTGTAAAGAGTCCTTAAATAAATGTAGGATCGTCGTTTCAATCACGTGTCACAATAAAATCCAGAGAGGAACGTGATTTAAAACGCTTCAACAATGAGGTCACACAATCACTTGTTTTTGCGAACTACCCGCATGTTTAGCGCTGGCGGCGCGCGGCGGCTGTGTACCTATCTATGGTCCTGTCAACTTATGTAAATCAGCCCTTATAGATTCTAACTACTGACATTCGCACACTTGTGCATGTAAGTAAACAAACGATAGGTACTAAACCTACCTGCAGTTTTACAATCCGTAAACTGTTCTGAGCTTCTACTAAGAAATTAACTACTGGTTATCAAATATGTGAGCTAGTGTTTTATTACATTCAATTTATTTGCAAAATCTATTAGATTGATGAGATTTTTCCCGGCATCACGAATTTGCTATTTTGTTTTTATATAACAAGGAGAGGGTATGTTTGTTTTTATTTAACTCAACTAGTGCGTATATATTTTCCCATATTAGCGCAAATATTTCAAGTACGTAACTGGGTAAATAATAATAATAATAATAAATAATAATAATAAGGGTTTGCATTTAATTCAGTTATTCCCGCCCGACAAATATCTAGATTTATAAACATGATTTCCTCTTGAGAATTAGCGGTGATTTCCAAATTTGGATATTGCTACTGCAATGCAATTCGGGTCGCCCCTCACTCGCCCCGCCCGCCGCCCGCCCGCGCCCCTAGCCGTCATGCAAATTATTTTCCAGTAATTCAATAATAAGTAAATCAATTACTGATAATTATGAACACCAAAAATATCATCATACATTATGATCTCAATTTATGATATAGGGAGAGCATAACATATATATATATATATATATATATATATATATATATATATATATATATATATATATATATATATGTATATATACATACAATATGTATATATACATACAATATGTATTATGTATACGAATTTATACAGTAGGCAATAGCAATTTGTTACAGCAATACAGTAGCAATTTGTTTTCATATGTTAAAGCGTATATTTCTCCCATCATATCGTCTGTTACCGAATTAGCTTTTAATCTGTCGACCAATCAGTCGTCCACATGGCCAATCACCATATACGCGTAATTGCGCTTATGCATTTTGGGACCGGGCTGATAAATTATTCCAAAACTGGTTCTTACTGGTAACTCCATCACCGCCATTCTGCCAAAATGTTGAATGGCGATGTGGAGACCTTATGCAAGTGTTTTTAAACAGCAAACATTTTAAGATATGACATCAAAGGATGTCATAATATCTCTTGCCAACATCTCTTGAGATGTTGGTGTGATGAGATATTAAGACCGTTCGCCGAAACAACTTTCAGGACAATGATGGTTGAGTCATCATTCCACATGGTAGTTACATCGAGGGCCAAGTTAAGGTTCTTGTTGAACCCGCTCTTCTCGGCTTTAACGAGGTTCTTGTCATGTGGAATGGTAATGTCACAACAAGCACTTGGCGTTGGGACCGGCTTACCTACACGATATCAGGCTTTATGGCTACAATAGTCCTATCCGTGATGATTTTACTCAGTAATAGTAACAAAAATCAGAGAAGTGATTAAATAATAAATTATTTTTCAAAAAAAACTAATCCGACTTCAAAACCACAAATAGGCACTCAAAAGTGAAAAATAAATTAATATAATTATCATAAGCGCTGCCCACTCATATATTTGAAGTCGGTGCCAGCCAAGTCTATTAGGTAGCAGATAAATACTATGTATATAGTAACTATTGTACTACTGTATTGTACTGTATTGTATTGTACTACTTGTAGGTAGTATCTATCTACTACCTTTTAGACTTGGCTGGCACCGACTTCAAATATATGAGTGGGCAGCGCTTATGATAATTATATTAATTTATTTTTCACTTTTGAGTGCCTATTTGTGGTTTTGAAGTCGGTTTAGTTTTTTTTGAAAAATAATTTATTTTAACCTTTTTAGTGCAAAACAAGTTTTAATTAAATTAATTTAAAAAGTTTTTAAAGACAAGCTTTTATGATCTAGCAGCCACATCATGACGAAGTTTAAAACGGGCTATCATAATTAAATTTATGTACAAAAAAAATTCATGGCTCTCCTATTCTCTGTTGAGGAGTTCCCTCGCCGGAAGTCATTCCTGGGTGTATCAGCCATGTCATGGTGGAATTTAGAACAGGATATTATGGTAAAATCCATTTACAAAATTTTGTGTCTATACTATTCACCGTTGAGGAGTTCCCTCGCCGGAAGTCAACCCTGGGCGAAGCATGTGAAGCAGTCGAATACAAACCTCCACCTTTAGAAAGTCGGTTACAACAAAAACAAGAACCGACTTGAAGATTAAACTTATATTTTTTTTGTTTTCGCTATTTTTTTCAAAAAGTGCTGAATGAATTTCGATAAAATTTATATGGGACCACCTCTGAAGTATGACCTACCAATCAAAAAAAGAATCATCGAAATCCATTCATAATTGGCGGAGTAATCGCGTAACAAACACACAAAAAAAATATAAAAAAAAATATAAAAAAACATACCGTCGAATTGTAAACCTCCTTCTTTTTGAAGTCGGTTAAAAATCAAAATATATAAAAATAAATGTGTCAGTCAAGCAATGCCAACCAAGTGGCGAGATACAAGTCACGTTATGGATATTGACAATTTCCATCTCCTTTTATATAAATAGAATGAAAGAGGCGAGTACCTTCCGGTCGTCGGTCGTCGGTCGTCGATTGGCAAAGACGAGCGATGCCGACGACTGTTCGCAACGAGTAGGACGACTGTTCGCAAGATTGCGAACGCGCTCTAAGTCGTGAACTACATCAAAATATTGTACATTGTATAATAAATATATAAATATTACAATCACGTATGTTCGTTCATTATTTTAATTAATATACATATTAATAATTATATAATAGTTAAAAACTTTGAACTTAAACTTGCAATGTCTTTGTAACATTCATTGTTTCACCGGAAATTATAGTGATTGACAGTCATTTGGGCACAGATTAAAATAAACTTCTCAAAAGTGTTTATTATCATACAAACTCCTTGACTTTAACCAACGTTGGTAGGTTATGTGTTAGCGAATTTTTATAAGTAAACAATCTAGTTTAAATATAGTGAGGTCTATCATTTGTGTGTGTGCAACAAATATTTATAATGTTAGTCAACTAGTCAAAATACCTACTACAGCTGCAGTGAAAAAATGATGATTTAAAAAGAAAATACATATGATAGAAACGAGACGATGTAGATCAGACACTGGTTTTAATTTAAAATAGCCCAAACTTTCGCGCAAAGGGCGATATAGAGAGAGCTGTGATCGGGGTGACCTCGCGCGACCGAAAAAGAAATAAATGGATTCAGCAAAAAACGGGGGCGAGAAGTGATCGCGGATTGGAAGTGAAGTTGGGCTGGCCACCGCTGGATAAGACGAATCCTAGAGTGGAGACCGTGGGCGAACACTCTGGTGTTCACTCACCGAAGCGATGGGTAGGCGACATCAGAGAACACGCAGGTCATGACTGGATGCCATGGAAACAATTGGGAAAGGCCTATGTCCAGAAATGGACCAATAAAGGCTGAAGAAGAAGAAGACCAAACTCTAAATTAGGTATTGTTGTTATCGCGTCATTTCTAGACAAATTTAATTCATTTGCCAGACGCAATAAAACGCAAATGGTCAATGAATTTCGATGTGCTTTATAACAATATAATAATAATTATAATCATTGAATTAAGGTAATATGTATTCAATATAAGCAATTCTCATTATAAATGTTCCAACTGTTCAAACACATCAGTGCCGTTCGGCTGCTAGGTAGTCACTACGCCTGCGCAGCGCATCACAATCACTATAATTTTTCTTAACTAAATTTATTTTATAGGAATTCCAACAAAGGATACGATTACTTGCAAGGGTTTTATGCTAATTAAGGTATTTTACAATGTGCTCCTTCAATTAATGGAGACCACAGTTTGCTATATAGTTTACATAAAATAAAATATTGTACAGAAATATAAAATTAAATATTTCAAGTTTTGTACGCTCGCTCTAAAAACGGTGAAGGAAAACATCGTGATGAAACCCGCTTACGCGCTTTGGAGTGGTAGGCTCTGGCCGTGGTTGTAATACCACCCACCGAACAAAGCCATGCCGTCAAGCGACCTAGTCGTGTTTCGGGATGATGTTCGGTGAACCATCGGGGAGACGGGTCTGAGCAGCCGCTCAACTGCCGTCTCTCTCTAGATCTATGTGCTCCATCTTGGGCCACAACATCGCTTCACATCAGGCGAGGTAGTGGCCAAACATAGATCTATTAAATATAAAAAAGTGTACAGTGGCATCCACATCTAAAATACACATAAAAATGCTAAAAATAGTAATGTGTATCATCAACACTAAATAAATACTAATGACATAGTATACCTAAAGATTTATTACTGGTACTATAAAATTAAAACTACCTTAAACACTAATGAGATCAATCAGACATTTCTTAAATTTAGAAATAGAGTCGCTTATATCTAGTTTCACCGAAATGATGCATTAAGCGCTTTGCTTCGACCTTTATAATGCGAACAGCTAAGGAATGGAACACCTTACCAGCGCCTTTGTTTCCCGATTCTTATAATCTAAGTGTCTTCAAGTCTCGAGTGAATCGGTATCTTCTAGGCAAGCATGATGATCCATCGTCGACCGCGTCGTCACTTTCCATCACGTTAGACTGCGGTCAAATACTAGACTATTCGGTGATAATAAAAAAAAATATAAGGCTAGGGTTGCCAGATGGCCGGGATTTGTCTGGATTGTCCGGACTTTTCATACGATGTCCAAAATCATGATAATATACGAAATATCACGATATTTTGTCTCTCACACGTACCAGTAGTACAATACGTTATACTACTACTGTGTATTGAGGACAATTTGTGGTTTGAGAGTACTATGTATCATGTATCACCACAGTTTTAAAATCCTATACAGTGGTGGGTACCTAGTAGGTAAGTAACTAGGAAATTGCGATAATTCACGCGATATTAGAAAGTATTTACAACTACTGTAAATATGTACCTACTTACGTGCATTTGGACGAATGCCCTCTAGTTATTTATTTAACATGTGCAAACCACATGTCTCCGGTTTTGTAATAAATCAAAATCTTGTTATATCTTATGTACAGGTTAGACAGGGAATATTTTGTTCCACTGCGCTATGGCCTGCCATACCTAGGGTTTTTCTAGTTACTGTAATAGAAATTGTGAAATACAGGACTCAGTATACTAATCTGTAAGAAAAGTTTTTAAAAAGCTTAACTACGAGTATAGCTAGGTAATGACACCAAGATACCCTAGTTTACCTACTTACCTAGATTTTCTAATTAAACAATCTTGTCTGGCTCGACTAATTTTTATTAATAATCGTAATACTCAAAATAAAAACCAATGAAAGTAATATGGAAGTCACCTTTGAAAATAAATTCTGAAATTATGAATGGAAACTTCCCAGAGAATGTTTATGTATTACAAGGCGAGCCAAGAGCCAATTCACCACAAAAACTCATTATAGCAGCTCGGGGCGCAAACGTATTGCAACATCAACCTATCTGTCAAGGATGTCAGGTGCCTGCGGGGGCGGGGGCTGACAACATCGGCGACAAGCAAGACGTCGGCGTCGCGTCGCCTGCGCCTGCGCCGGCGCCGCCGCCCCCGTTGCCGTCGCGTTACTTGGCACGCGTTTTGCAAATCTCTGCCCATTCAGGCTCTTTTCAACTATTCTAAATCTGTCATCGCAAGCTTGCCAACGATTTGACACTACACCAAGGCGCGCACAAATTTCAGCGTTCTTAGATACATTGTAGCGCTCGTTTTTGGTAACTGAGGACGCATTTCACTGTGTTGTATTTATTGTTTTTTTGTGTTGCCCCTAATTAGTGTAATGTTGTGTGATGTATGGAATAAATGTTTTTTTTTCTTTCTTTCTTTCATTTGTGTAACTACTAGTAGGTGTCATCAATATATGTACTTGTTCTTTTACGTTTTTATTAGGTTTATATAAACTAACGAATACCGGTGCGATTCCGTCGCATAGAATTGGGTTTAGGTAGTCTTCCTTATGGAACTGTGGTGTAGGTATGCTCTGCTATTGGATATGCGTATATCAGAAATGCTAAATCTTATTCGGTTAAAAAATATTGTGAAACATATCACCATTCCCACAAAATTGCTCGTCCCAGTTTTCCGGAAAACTTTTCCAATTCTTATTGTAGCAACATTCATCGTATTTATAAACTGTTGTACACGACTTTCTACTCCTTTTCTCTTGATATCTACTGTCGATCCGAAGCTTCTCTGAAAGAGACCACTCTAAGCGAACACTCTAACTGCCCACTGTGCTGGTCATAAGGTTGATTGAAAAGAATCGCACAATACCTAATGAATAGTCTACAAATTCCTAAGACGCTAGTTCTTTTAAAACAGATATTATTTAAGTTAAAAATAGAATTGAGGAATTATAATATAAGAATTTGTTGAAATGTGTTTTACACTTGAAATATCTTTCACACGTGTTACAAACACGCGAGTGGAGGCGCGGCCAGAAGTTTTGTAAAATGTATCGCGCATTGCTGACGTAAAGTACAGTCCCAGAATAGTGACGTTTACCTTGGTATGCGACACGTAGGATTGGGGGAAAGATAATATCTACTTTCGAACAAATAAAGGCTGATTTCGACAATAATGAGTTAAATGAGTCAAGTTAACGGTTTACTAATATTCTGGAACGGCAAAGACCTCGTGCTCCCGAGCAGGAACAGTTCGACAGTGTGTAACGTAAACGTATCGGGAATTCAAAGATCAATAAATAAAATAATAATAATATAAATAACGCTCAACAATCACATACATAGATCCTGACCCCTAACTAGGATTCCCTGTACTACGGAACCGGGAGCTATGAGGACCATGGTCCCACAACACCCAGACACGAAACGAATGCTTGCATCTTTTTTTTCTGCGCACTATCATTTGTCCCGTCGCGGAAATCGAAACCGCAACCTCAGTGATGTATGAGATTTGAGCCAACCTGCCCAATCACTACACCACAGAGGCTATCAATAATCATGACTCCTTTGTCACGCGGCTTAGTGTCACAAGAAAATTATAATCAATCGCTGACAAAGGAGTGCCGTATCTGAAAAGTTACAAACGCATTACTTATAACGTTGGTTAACCTTGTTAGACATTATCTAACAGCCTCACTTATAAACCTTCGCCTACCCGCTGATTAACTTTTAATCAACAAGATGGTGGTTGTACACGAGTTGGTCGAGTTGGTCGTTGTCATCAAAAATACGAAATGCCAGCAATAAATTATTTGCATTTTTTTTATGGAACTAAGTGAACATACGAGCAAGTCGTTTGCCTGATGGTAAACGCCACGCTTTCCCATAGCAATTGCAGGGCCACCCAGAACATATAATACCGTAAAAAAAAGCACTTCGGTGCGTAGCACTGCATTGCGCTTATCACCCCGAGACATCATTGAATTTCTATCACATATCATACTAGTCGCATGATTATGACGTAACTTTTCTAGTCAAGTAAGAATATACCTAAATAGTATAAAACATAACTACCCGCGTCCTTATTTCTGTTCCTCCCACAATTAAGAAAATTTAATATATTGTAATCAAGTCGTAAAAAAATGACACCACATTAGTAAATAGCTTCCGTGCGAAGCCGGGGCGGGTCGCTAGTTACTGATACTAGTCAAAGGCCTCGACTATTTACGCGCACAAGTAGTCAACAAAAGTCCCCGTCTCTGTCGACGACTATTACAATAGTCACGTCACGTGGTCACATTATGGCGATCAGCGGTTTAGGTCACGTCATATACAGATAATAATTGATATTTTAAACTTTAAATATGAAATGATTTACTTCATAGTTTATTTGTTATACTAATTATTCACCTGCTATAAATCATATTTATGTTATTATTGCAAATTGTAGGTAAGGTTTGAAAATTGTATATTTCTGGTGCCACATGGCCTATTTATATGGTCTTCAGAGAAGATGTGGTCTCGACGGTTTTGACCCTTATTTAGTCTCTTCGAGGAAAGCGCGGAAATTCCTCAGACTGGGACCGGTCCTGCGCGTTGACCGGTCTGCCGCCCTCGCCGCGCCGCGCCGGCTGCGGCCGCTGCGCTTCGCACCGCGTGCCGCCGAGACGACGCGTTTTCTACGCATAGCATCAACTAGCAAAGCGGTGGTACCCATACCCATCCAGACGGTCTCGCATACGAAAAACCTACAACCAGTAGATAAATAATAGTATGTATATACCGCGTGGTTGTTACGCTACATCGTAGTTGCACTTACAGCAACACCCCGATTCTGTCTAGAATGGGTATCATATAATCAATCAATTGGTCAATAATAGATTCATTATTGATACAAGGAAAACAACAATATGCAAGAGGGTACATAGTACAATGAGCTACTGCGTCGCTGCGAGTGATTTATTATGAAACCCTATTTGCAAAAATATTACTTACTGCATTGCAATGCATCTTTCATCTTTTTTCAGAACCTTTCAATCACAAGCTACCGGCAACTATACAACATTTATCTTGAATCGAATGAAATACGCGCGAACGCATAGAAGACGAACAAATAAACATTCATTTTTATACCTCTTCGAAAAGCTACGTATTTGTGGCATTCTTGTAATAAAATAATTATAATGTACTCCTTCTATCAGGCGGCGAGCACTGTGCGAACTGCAAACGCAATATTTCTCGGCTCGATCCTTGGAATCGAAAGTTGCCCTGCTAGTGGTGGCACCAGCTATAAACTGCAAATTGCAATTCTACTTTACAACTGACGTCCATTAAAACAAAGGTAATGCGAGTCAGTGAAGTTCAATGTTTTTTTAATTGTAGATACCTAAAGTTTACCTTATTACATAAACAATCTCTTTAACAAGAATACATTTTATAAAAAAAAACAGACTTCAATGAATAAAGGTCAAATATCGATGAAATGTAAATGGGACCACTTCGTAGCACTACATTCTGTGGCAATACTGAACCCAACGCAAAGAATTTTCCAAATCGGTTTATAAATGACGAAGTTCTGAGGTAACATATATAAAAAAATAAAAATAAACATACAATCGAATAGAGAACCTCCTCTTTTTGAAGACGTAACTTCGTTTGCGACCTGCCCCCCTACCCATATGTCCATCAAGCGCCAATCGTATATCGTGTTGAGCTCAAATAAAGGTATAGCTTCACTGCGACTAATAAGATACGGCCTACTTATTGTCGATTCAGGCAAGAAATCGAATTAATCTCGTTAATTAATACAAAAATACGATAGCTACAAGTTGAGATAAACTTAATGGGATAATATATGGCATCACAAGACATTGCCGCAGTGAATCTACACCTTAATTTGAGCTCAACGCGATATATGATTGGCGCTTTAGGGACATATGGGTACGGGGGCAGTTAATGAATATGCGTGCCGTATGCCGTTTAAATGAGTGGCTAGCGAATTTTGTGTATGACATGTGGAATCGTATTATTTCCCAGCCCTGCATCACCACTTCATAATCAGGCGTTTGTAGGTTTATGTTATATACCATGTTTAATATATTTTTTTTTATGAGGAAAATGTTTAGTCCCAAATTTTTTTTGATTGGCTGTAATACCTGTCTACATAGTTCATATCTCTTCTCCTAGATATACGTGAAACCTAAATTGTAGGTACTCTCATAGAAAATTCTATGAGGTACTCTATTCTCCAAGTTAGAACCTAAGCTAACCGATTTTAAAACTCACATTATATATTTTATTATTTATTTTTTTATTTGGAACTCAAATCTGGTTTGTTATGCTTAAAAAAACATTGAATAGTTTACAGTATGTTTTGTGATGTGAGTGTACGACCTTCTTGAAGAGAACTGCTAATTAAAATTAAATTGTTGATTATGGTACACTACGAAAAATATTTGAATGAAAATATAGATATGAAAAATAGATTAGGAAATTTTATTGATTGATATTAAGATTTTGTAGATAATAATGTAATGTAATAAATCCGTTTAGTATAGATATAAGTAGGGTTTTTGACTACAAATAGCCCATCGATTTTGTTTTATAGGAAAAGTTTTTTTTATGGTATTCTAACTAAAGACGATATTACTAAAAAAAAGTAGGTAGGTATGTCCAAAACTTTCTTGAGGTTCTTCCTTATTAAAAGTATTGGATAGAATATTTAATAAATAACTATGGACCAAACATTGAGCCTTGAGTAACACAAAATATATCAGTTGGTTAATTTAATTACGAATTCAACGCTTTTTTGGGTAGGTATGTTAAATGTTAAAACTGGTCAAAAGTTTAACTCTATACAAAATTATATATTGCAAAATATAATGCGTAGGCGAATACAAAAAGTGTTGAAACTCGTACTCAAGTCGAATGCCTCACTAACATTCGCAAGAATCATAAGCTGCTTTAAATCGATGCTTCCAGCTATAAAGTTACCAGTCCGACGTTACCTACTACTCACAAATGCACTGAAGGCATGTACTAAGTATTAAGTATTATTTGCTGTAGGCAAAGACAGGTCAGACCTTGTTATAAGAAAACTGTGTGATAAGGAAAAATAGCACCATTGCGACAATACTGGCCTTTTGACAATTTAATTTTTATCATATAATGTAGTGGAAGCCTGGGTGTCTAATAAAACTAATGTACTCACTACATACTGTAGCTAGGTAGCGTTTATTTATGTCGGTGCTAACTTGCATTACGAAACTGTGTTGGTTCTTACAGAGTAAATTAATTTAGCGATAATCTAGATTTTGGAAAGGTCATCAGATTCTAATTAGTTTTGTGAGGATTGAGAAACCCTGTTAAGTTGATTTTCAAGAGTAATATCCCAGAATAGGTAGAGTCAGGTTAGGAATAGACTTGACACGGCGCGTAAAAAATCTCGCATTCTAGTCTAGTTCAAAGCGTTTAAGTGCAGTTTCCTTGTAGTCTCGTGGCCAGCATTAGCGACGTGAGGTAAAGAGGCCGCAAGGCCGCCGCCGCGCCGCGTCGTGCCGCGCCGCTACCGTCTGCGCTCGCTAATTTCAAGGAAGCTGCTCTTCGCCCACTCCCGTCCCGATAGCAGCTCACCATCCCGATTAAAGTGACAGGAACGTGAGAAAACATAATAACCATTCAAATTGGCAACGAGCTATTCTGATATTTTATAACCATGTCAAGTTTATTGTGTTAAATATAGCGAAACTGTGCTACAACAAATTGATTTTTATGTCAATGTCAAGAATAAATGAATCGTAATTTTGGCAAAACTACAGAGGTACTTTTTCATCTATTGTTCAGAGAACTTGACACACGTCAAGTGGTGTTCAATATCATTATTAGAGATAAGACAAATTAGTTTCTTCTTCTAATCTAAGCAAATAGCTTTTTGTATGACATACAAAAAGCTACCCAACGTTTTTTCGTACAACAACATCCTTCAGCATATACATAAAATATATCTATAGTATAATCAACAATTTTATCTCGTAACAAAACCAGTTTTTCAAATTGTGTCCATATTTTCCCTATTGCATTTTCCTCCAGGTGAACAAGACAATCTGTATGATACCAATCTAGAAGTAGGTACCTATTTTATGTCCTTATTACTCCTTACACTTATTATAATAACATACTCGTCGGAACATCGTAAAGTTCGTCACGTGCTGTATGATTATTATGGCTTACTTGTGTGCTGTGCGTGTGCCAGATGAAACATTTTGGAAAGGTAATCAGATTCTAATCAGTTTTGTTAGGATTGAGAGACCCTGTTAAGTTGATTTTCAGCATTTAGTAGTCGTAACCTTTTGAGATTGATAATCATAATCATTTTTAAGAATCAAAGCAATTTTTCATTCACGGGTAACATTCGGCCGGATGCCTATAATGTTACAGCAAGGCTCTCTCCTGGTCATCAATTTTGACACTACAAAGTCAGCTTCACCAGAAAAAAGTCTTGCTCGATCGTCACCTCTTCATTTCGCTTCACTTACTCGACCCACGTAGGCTCGAGTCTAAAGATTAATTTGTGGTAATTTTATTATTTATAAGTATACCTATTCGATGTATGTCAGCCTTGCCTTTTAAGGCAAGTGAATATAATAATATGTCAACCTTTGTCTGCGAGAAGTCAACCTTGTTATTTTTCTCTTAGCGTTCGTTCGTTACCACGCATCGATATAGTTACATAGTTTTACTGTAATGCCTTTTACACGCCTTTGGGCAATGAGGTAAATTGTAGAAAAGAGTGTTGAACTCGGGGGTATACCCATTTAACGGAGCAAGGGTGGCTTTATTACAAGCTTTTATTTAACTTGCCATGTTTGTTTGTTTGGGTCAAATCTTGCAACTTCAATCAGAACCACTTCCTCTTATTCTACGGATTAGACATTTTGCATACTTGTCTAAGTCCGATGACAATGCAATATTATGGTGACAGCCAGCTGATCTGATGATGGAGACGGAAGGTGGGCAATGGAACTCCTTGACTGATGATTGTTAACTACTAGTGTTTGGGCTCATTTTAATCTGCTCGCGGTTTCGATTACGAATTTGTTAAAAGCTTGTCTTGAAAAATATATTTTTTTTAACAAAAATCTAGTATCTAGATAGATAGATAACGCTTTATTGTTACACAACTACAAGAAATAATTACAAAACAATACTTAAAGCTTAAGTGTTACAATGGGCGGTCTTATCGCTTATAGCGATCTCTTCCAGACAACCTTTTGATGGAGAAGACTCAAAGAAACTCTAAGGGATGGTGGTGTTGTGTATAAAATACTAACCAATATAAAAAATAGTATTATATATAGACTACATAATCATAATAATATATAATTAAATATAAGTATAACATAAAAAGGACATATCATAATAAAGTGAAAAAAATATATAAATATATATACTCTAGTATTGTATTGAACGTTTTACCCCCTTGTCAAACAATCGACTATGTATCCAAACATGGTAGAACTTATCTAATGACCAAGAATTGGGAAATTGTAAAATTTTGTACGTAATTTGTATATTTTTATTTAAAGGTGTTACTGTCAATTGAAAAATTGTAAATGTACTTACAGCTACTTATGTCGCTGACTGTACTGATATTTTCTGTCCGACTAAATAAAAGTAGTAAGTCGGTATGTAGGTAGTTTAGTGTAAGCCTCAGAATACAGTTTGTTCTGTATTATGAGAGGCATACACAAAAAAAAAGAAACAAAAAATACTAGCCCTTCAGATAGTACTGAAGCTATCACTAACCACTGTAACACGAGTAAGAGCTGCCTACTCTTGAATCTATATAGATTCTAGATCTCTGAATGGAAAACACCACCAACGTCATCGTCTCAATAAATCAAATTATCTAGCTGGAATTCATCATAAAGCATTCAGTTAATTGTTTAATAAAAACCCCTGCCTCATTATTTGCATTTGTTGTTGCGCGTCTTGTTTGCAAGATCTTATAAAACGTAAACAAATTGATTTAGCATCTGCCCCCCAACCCATATGTCCCTCAAGCGCCAATCATATATAGTGTTGAGCTCAAATTAAGGTATAACTTCACTGCGACTAATGAGATACGGTGTAACTCTGGTCGATTCAGACAAAAAATCGAGTTAATCTTATTAATGTATACCAAAATCCGATAACTACAAGCAGAGATAAATGTAATGAGACAATGTATGGCACCATACGACTTTGTCGCAGTGAATCTACACCCTAATCTGAATTCAACACGATATACGATTGGCACTTGAGGGACATATGGGTATGGCTGGTCTAGTGTATCTCTGTATCTAAAATAATATTTTCTATTTTCTAGCTCTGCGTACTCGACGTTATATATATTACTTACATATATAATTCATGATTAATTAATGTATGCATTCATCGACACATTAACATTCGTTATATTTATTTTATAAACAGCATCCATCAGACCAGCCATAAACGGATTATTCTATTTGATTATTTTTGATATACCTACCTAGGTCTAGATATTCCAGACAAACATTATGTATAATAGGTACCTACGACGAACCTAGTGGTTTAAAAACTTCGCACGTTTTCAATAGCTATATTAATATACACCTTGCAATAATCTATACCTATATCTATGTATACATCCATTTAATTTAAATAATTTAATGTCGAACGCGGAAGACTTGTCATTAAATGTGGTTATCCTTCAGAGAATATGCGGCTTTTGTACTTGCATGCCAGTGCAGGAGTGCAGGGTAGTGCAGTGCAGCTGCGGAGGTAGGCTAGTTTATTGAACAAGGACTCTGCATCTACAGTTCACAAGTATGCAATTTTTGGTGTATACCACACCTAGTGCTAGATAAAGATTATTTTTTATTCTCGGTACGTTTTCTATTTCGCTTTGACAATCCTAAACTTATCGGGTTAAAATACTGCCAATGGAAAAAATGATGAGTACATTTAAAAAAATACCTACCTATTTTAATAACCTTGTTAAATACTCGTAGATATTTATTTTTTCAAAATATTGTTGTCAGCTTTTTTGTAATCCCTGACGCAAAAATAAAGTTGTTATAACCTTGAGGCCTATGTCTGTCTGTATGTCTGTCTCTATGTCTATTTGTGTATCTTGGCTTCGTAGCTCCCAAATGTATGGAGCGATTTCAATACAATTTTTATCGTTGAACGCTATGTTTACTAGATATCGTTCTCAGCTGTATTTGACCGCCGCCGTCGCGCCGCCGGCCGCCGCCTTTATGCTGAAATCTTTTAAACAAAGCAACGGATTTTAATGCGGTTTTCTTCAATAGGCAGAGTGATTCAAGAGGAAGGTTTATATGTATAATACATGCATATAACCTTTTCCGTGCGAAGCCGGGCCGGGTCACTAGTATAATTTATTTTATAACAAGTATTAGTCTAAGCAAAAGTTAATTAAGGAAACATCGTTTCGTTTCAGCGATTCGTTACAGATTTACGCGCAATTGAATAGTTTGTTATTTTTCAAACTGTCCATGAAACACTACGTTTCTAACACGTTTTCATTGTGGTGGCATAAACATGAATCTAGGTGAACGGTACCTATTAGTTTCTATACCCTATATTAGTTTCTATACCTTGCCTTTTACTCAAATTCGACTTCGTCACTGAACCTTGAACCTAGAAGAACCAAGAAATCTAGGGGCTGCCAGAGGTCTAGTATTGCCCATCAATAAATACACAAATTAACATAATATTTAAATTAAGACTTCCTCTTTGCTTTTCTTTTTTTTTCTTTTTACGCTTGATACCTAGATCTATTTGGCCACTAACTCGCCTGATGTGAAGCGATGGTGTGGCCTAAGATGGAGCACATAGATCTAGAGAGAGACGGCAGTTGAGTGGCTGCTCAGAACCGTCTCCCCGATGGTTCACCGAACATCATCCCAAAACACGACTAGGTCACTTGAAGGCATGGCTTTGTTCGGCGGGTGGTATTACAACCACGGCCAGAGCCTACCATTCCAAAAAATACCCGCAGCACTTCTTAGTATAACTACAGTCGTATAACCATAGTATAAAGATGTTTAATGTACTATTTTTTTAATGTGGTAAGTATAACTAGGTGGTATTATTTCAGATTTTAATGAAACTTATAAATATTAATGAAAATACGCAGATAACGTGCGTCATACACTCAGTTGGCCGACGAGACGAGCAGAAGTAACTGTCCCGCCTCTTATTACGTTTTAGCACAGAATACTAATAATAAAAATAAACATTCGAATAAATCTAAAATATACTTATTATGAAAATCTAATTTTTTCCTGTATGAAAATGTATTCTTCGTAATTACTGGTGTATTAAAAGGCGCCTGCACTTCTTGGTACCTCATTACATTAAATTATTAAGTACCTACGTACTAATTACACCTTGCAATTTACCTTTATTATTGCCAATGTAACATTTAGTCATGTAGCTGTATAATATGTTATTGCTTGCTTCAGTTGTGTCAGTGATGCCCGGCCTGGCCCGGCAGCACCCGGTAGCCAGTGGATATGTTGCAATTAGTGTTATTGCACATAAATAATCGCAGCTGCCGGTCCGGCGCGGCGAGAATCTTGCGAATGTTACGTTGCTATTGACTGATTTCTGATGATGAACGACGCGGCATCTTTAGATGTGCGTGCCTGTGCTGTGCGCGTGCGCATTACCTACAGAAAGATATCGTAAAAATATGAAATGCAATTTGGTGCTACAGGGAGGCGAAGCCGAAGTTAATTCCCTAATCGTAGCTTTAGTGTTTATAAATTGTATATATGCTATTCTGTAAGGTATAGGTATATTTTATGGGCCTCTGGTACTTTTAATTTGTTAACTGTATTATTTCCTGAAATAAATTAATTTATTATTATTAATTTCATTACATTTTTAATTAATAATTATATTGTGGATGTGTGCTATGAATGTGTGATATGAATGTTCGTCGTCAAAACTTCGAAGGATGTTATAACTTTATTGTATTTATATCAATAAAAGCTGAGTGTAATTAGTGAAGCCATAGGATAAATACTGACCTACTTTCGCTTACAGAGAGCTATCATAACACTCACAATATAACAACTAAATATTTGCACCACAATGATCAGTTGTTGGCTATTCTCCGGCCTAGCTCAAGATCAAGGGCATCTTGCGGCGCGCGGCGGAAACAAAGCCGCCGTCTGCGTGCCGCATGCCGTCCGCGTCAGCGTATATGTACATATTGTTGCGGTTGGTGTAAGATCTTGGCATGCGATGCGTAGCCGCAGCGAGCGGCGCGGCCGGCGCGGCGACACCGGCCAAACGTGTCTATTTGACTCTGTCGGGCAAACTGTCGCATGTGATCGGTTAGTTTCGGTCAAAGTAACGCACGTGTAACGTGCGTCACGTATGCGTATCACAGAGTCAAGGTATAGATACACGTGCACCGCAGCATTCACGTAGGTAATAGGTAAATACGAAGTACCTACTCTTGGATTGAATATATCGGCAATAGGGAACTGTACTTGTATGTAACAATGCATGTCTGTGTGTTTATAAATAAAAATAAAATACAAAGCTTGACAAAGCTGATTGTCCCAGTGTCCACAGCTCCACACGTGCCTTATGAATTTACCTTTGGGAACTCCCTACCCCTAGCTATTAATTTATTCTGTGCCTCTAGCTCCTAGCAACGTATATAGCAACGACCACTTGGATAGTGGTCGTTGCTATATACGTTGTGATAAAATAATATCGTGATTGCCTAGGTATATGAATGGTTTATTTTGTGATACATTATTAGGGGTGTACGGGAATGACATTGAATGATAGAACACTACAAGTCTTTGAGCCGATTTCAAAATCTACATACATTAGAAGAACCCTTGTTAGACGTAGGTATTTCTACTAGCGTATCTCATAAAATAAAACGATAGCATTCATTAGTAGGTAGCTTTCAGTGTCGTGTGTTTTAGTATCACTAAGAAGTGATACTAAAACGCAGAGGATATAGCCGCCCCTTGTAACACTTTCTTTAATTGTTTTTACAATGTAATATCTTTAATTTAATGTCTGCAATAAAGCGTTCATTGTATATACAGCATCTATATACAAAATATAAAGATCAATTTTTATCTTTTCATTAGACTTTTCTGAAAATGACAATTATAAGAAAATAATTTATACTTATATTGCGTATCGATTCGTTCAATATAACTTGCAAATTATAATCATGTTATGTCGCTTGACTAGAGACGCTTTCAGGCGGAATAGAGACGAGAGGTATACCACTCGTCTCTATTCCGCCGTCCTTCTAGATTATACGTTATAACGTATAATTTGCCCTGTCTCCAGGGTTCTGCAAGTATGTACCTATCACAAAAATATACATACATATAAATATACTGAGGTAAATGTAAGTGTTAGGTAATAAAAGTGTCGCGCATGAGTATAATGTTCGGTTTAAAATGTACCTAGCGGTTACATTCTGCACTTGCATAAAAGCTTATTTGCGGTCACTGATGTTGGGCTTGTTTATTTAGTTTTTTCTCTATGTAAGTATCCAGTTGTATTATATTTTCATTACAGAATTTTGTGTAGGTAGATACTTGAAAAAAAGTACGGTAAGATTTGTGTTTTAAGTTATATGTAGCTTTATTTCCTATTTTAAAGTTATCGACGAATTCAACAATAAATATTAAAGAGGAGGTTCAATTCGATTGTATGTTTTTTTATGTTTGTTACGCAATTACTCCGCCAATTATAAATTGATTTTGTTGAATATTTTTTTGTTTAGTAGGTCATACTTCAGAGGTGGTCCCATATAAAATTTAAAGAAATTTATTCAGCGCTCTTTAAAAAATTAAACAAAAAAAATTTAAACAGGTGACGTTAACGTTTGTTTGTACATGTATATGTCGCAGCCAACTAGCTTAATCAGCCGTTCAATCAACAGCCTAGCCTCTTTACTAAACAGCGCCGTTCAACTAGCTTCCTGAATGATATTCAGCCATTTGATCAAACAGCTAGGCAAATGACTTTGATCGATGACGTTTAATTACTTGCCTAGCCTGTTCATTTATAAAGCCTATTTTATAAAGTTTAATGAAAAATAGTGATAATAATGAATATAGCTTCAGCCCTCGCCTCGGTAGGCCCTTGCACCCACAACGCCGCAAACATGTATGTTAGATACGAATATAATGTAAGTAGATTATAATCTAGGAGCGAGTGTGGCTCAGTGGGAGCACGTGCGACTTTCGATCAGACGCACCTGAGTTCGAACCCCGCTGGCCCCGCACCACTGATTTTCTTAAGTTATGTGCGGAATTAGCACTCGCTCTAAAAACGGTGAAGGAAAACATCGTGAGGAAACCGGCATGTTCAAGAATTAATCACAAAAATTCAAGGACATGTGACATCCACCAACCCGCACTGGGCCAGCGTGGTGGATTATGGCCCATACTCTCTCTACGAGGGAAGGCCCGAGTCCCAGCAGTGGGAACGTAATAGGCTGATGATGATGATAGCTGCAGCCCTCGCCTCGGTAGGCCCTCGCACCCACAACGCCGCAAACATGTATGTTAGATACGAATATAATGTAAGTAGATTATAATCTATCACTTCGATAGATTATAATCTACCGAAAAATAATGGGACGGTTTACAATTTTTCGACAGTTTACAATATCGCGTAGGATACATCTAATCGTGCGAATGGCCTAAGCATTAGCCAGCCAGTTTATTAAATGTTGTAACAGACGCTCTGGCTGAATATGATTCAGGAAGCTAGTTGAACGGCGCAGTTTAGTAAAGAGGCTAGGCTGTTGATTGAACGGCTGATTAAGCTAGTTGGCTGCGACACATATATACTCTTGAAATCAGTATGTTTTTGGTTTTTTTCTAAAATAAAATAATTAATATTTTATTTAGTCTAGATTCTAGTCTAGTCTTGTGCTAGGCTCTAGTGCGTGTAACTAGAAAACGGTAGTAGATTTCGATATATGTAATTGAATGCTGTAGAAGCAATGACGCCGTTTTAAATTAATATGCCATGTTACGAAATTGCGTTTTTACATGCCTACTTTTTGTGTAGTAAGCAGTTATAGTACTTAGCACCTAACTCTTGATACTTGCACGCTGTGGCATGTCGTATACCTAGTACTTAGCACCTAACTCTTGATACCTGGGGCACGCTGTCGCATGTAGTATAGTACTTAGCACCCAACTCTTGATACCTGAGGCGCGCTGTGCCATGTTGTATACCTAGTACTTAGCACCTAACTCTTGATACCTGGGGCACGCTGTCGCATGTAGTATAGTACTTAGCACCCAACTCTTGATACCTGAGGCGCGCTGTGCCATGTTGTATACCTAGTACTTAGCACCTAACTCTTGATACCTGGGGCACGCTGTCGCATGTAGTATAGTACTTAGCACCCAACTCTTGATACCTGAGGCGCGCTGTGCCATGTTGTATACCTAGTACTTAGCACCTAACTCTTGATACCTGGGGCACGCTGTCGCATGTAGTATAGTACTTAGCACCCAACTCTTGATACCTGAGGCGCGCTGTGCCATGTTGTATACCTAGTACTTAGCACCTAACTCTTGATACCTGGGGCACGCTGTCGCATGTAGTGTGTGTGTGTCTCTGTGTGTGGCATGTATAGTGGTCATAAAACAATCGTATTCCCGTACCGTATTCCATTACGTGATTCGCGTAACAATAAAACACTCTAAAACTTTCAAGATGAATCACTTTTACGTGATTGCCATATAAAACACTAGCAACCGCCTGCGACTTCATTCGCGTTAACGTAATAAAATATAGCCTATGTCACTCAGAATAATGTAGCTTTCTATCAGTAAAAGAATTGTCAAAGCGGATCCGTAGTTCCACAGATTACCCCCTACAACATACATACAATTTTAGCTCTTTATAGTGTTACCAGCTGCACACCGCGGTTTCACCCGCGATTTCCCGGGATAAAAAGTAGCCTGTGTTCTTTTCCAGGCCTAGAGAACCTGCATACCAAATTTCATAAAAATCCGTTTGGTCTTTTTTGCGTCATTGAAAAACAAACATCCTGCATCCATTAGTAGGATAGGATATTATAGCACCTATAGATTTTAGGTTCAAAATAAGTTTAATGGTTGTACCTAGTTACTACGTATTTTACAAGCAGAAGTAGAGGAAGTAAGCGATCGAGTTTCAAATCGAATCCCGTTCCCTACGTCATCGTATCGTGGACTGGTGTACGAGTAGCTCAACGGGGTATAAGGAAATTCATGCTCAACGGTGAGCCAGCTGTGCAAAATATTTTAGACATTACAATGCTTCCTTCAATTACCTTTCTGTAAACATTCGCCACGCAGCATTCGCAGCGCACTTTCGCATAGCACAAATTAATATAATTTAATTTATAGATCAAGTATTTGATGGCTTTGGTTTGAAAAAATAATCTAGTGAGTAAATTTTTTAAGGTCGATTATAATAAGAAGTGGTCTACGATTACTGATACGATTATTGATATACGGGTATAACAAACATACAAACAGACAAACATTCTAAAAACCGTGACTTTGCGTTTAATGCCCTCTAAATAGTCGATCCCAGTTGGTTTTACAAAAATAGAGTAAGTGCGCCAAATATGGACTGGTTTTGTAATATGGACTACCTTCATTTCTCAGAAACCGTCCGTCGTATTAAGCCACCGATCGCCGCGCGCTAAGCTCCATCCCTCCCGTGCCTCGCTAGTCGCTTGCCGGTCGGCAGAGAGAGCGCGCGTGTTCACTGCAGTCATTTTTGGTTTTTATCAACGCGCGATGTAATTTTTTACCTAATTTCGTAAGCTCATAATTTCAGCAAATATTACTGTTTGGGAAAGTGGATTAAACTAGGGGAAAGGTGAGTTATTTTAAAATTATTCATATTAAGTTGCAATATCCAATAGTTTTTATAATTTTCTTAGCAACAGTATTAACCTAGAAATATATGTGTCTTATAATATGGACCACCGGCGTGTTTTGAATATGGACTAGTGGTCCATATTACAAACAGTCACTTATATTTTATTTTTATTGTTTTAGGATGGCATCTACAAATTCTACAGCTATAGGCAAGATCAGACAAACATGGGATAAAGATGCAATGGCAAATGCAATTAAAGCTATACGAGATAAGCAAATGGGTTTTTTGAAAGCATCAAAAACATACGGAGTACCCAAAACTACGCTTATACGCTTATCAAAACTGGAAGACCAATCACTTAGCGACGTTACAAACCATAAACTTGGAAGAAAATCGACTTTGCCGAGTGAATTGGAAGCTGAATTATGTGATTATACATATTCTAGAAATGAAAAATCGGGATTTGGTCTTACACGCAGGGACATCAGATCTATGGCTTACCAGCTAGCGGAAAAGAATAACTTAAAGCACGGGTTTTCACAAGATAATGAATCTGCGGGAAGATCATGGTTAAGGTTATTCCTCAAGCGCCATCGTAACCTATCCTTTCGCCGTCCAACGGGCACATCAATCGCTAGAATGAAAGGATTTAACAGAGAAAATTTTAACGCATTTTTTGACTTGTTGGAGAGTTCTTTTGATAAAATCCAGTATCCTGCAACCAATGTATATAACGTGGACGAAACTGGCATTTCAGTAGTGCCATCAAAAATGCCGGAGATACTAGCAAGGGCAAAAAACAAATAGGAACTGTAACGTCAGCTGAACGTGGATCAACGATTACTTGTGTGATATGTATGAGTGCAGGTGGCACATTTGTCCCGCCGATGATGATATTCCCGAGGAAACGGGACAATCCACTACTGATGAAAGGTGCTCCACTTGGCGCCATCCATGCTTGTCATCCATCCGGATGGATACAACTTGATCTATTTACTCAATGGTTCGAGCATTTTTTACAGCATGTGAAACCAAGTGCTACATCACCGGTTCTCCTGATTTAAGACGGCCATGCAAGCCACACCAGAAATATTAAAGTAGTGGATTTAGCCAGAGAAAACCATGTTCACTTGCTGTCTCTGCCACCACACTCAAGTCACAAAATGCAGCCACTTGATAAAACATTCATGGGTCCATTAAAAAAGTACTTGACTGAAGAAACTCGCAAGCGACTAAGAATGCAACCTCGAGCAGTAACACATTTTGACATTGCGGAATTATTTGGTCTAGCCTATATAAGAGCTCAGCGTGCAGAATTGGCAATTAGCGGTTTTCGTGCAACTGGGATATATCCCGTTAATAGACACGTCTATGAAGATCATGACTTTATTGACGAAGACCTTCCAGAAGTAGAGGGGCCTTCTAATGATCCAGCGCGCGATATGACGACACCAGTTAATATCATTCCCGATAACCCGATACCTGAGCCAAGGGCTGTTGTAACTCCGGAACCTCAATCTGTGAATGAACCATTACCCCAGAGCGTTGATGGACATCATCAAGCAACCGCACAACCAGGAGTGCCAACGCCGACTATGATTGATTCAATAGTTAGTCCCTCTACATCATCTAGATCATATTTATCGCCAAAAGAGTTGCAGCCTATACCGCGTTTAAGGAAAACTGTCAGCAACAGAGGAAGAAAGGCCACCAAGCCCACAATTTTGACATCATCACCTTATAAACAAGATTTAGAAACGTCGATACAAAAGAACATAAAAAAGAACACACCAAAGACAGCGCCAAAAAAAACCCCAAAGAAAATGCCAAAAAAAAACAGCCCTAAAGAAAAGAAAGATCTCAAAACAAAGAAAATCATCATCTGCAAGTTCTGATAAAAGTGATTATTCAGTCATGGATACCGATGAAAGTCCTGATCGTTCCCAAAATCAAAATGGTAAATGTTTGTATTGTGATGGCCTTTTTTCTGAAGACGTTCATGGAGAGAAATGGATCCAATGTGCATCATGTAGGCGGTGGGCTCAAGAAGACTGTGCTGGCATAGAAGATATGGTTGATTACTATGTGTGCGAATTCTGTACCAGCGATTAGTTAAATCTTATCGAATAGTTGACTGATTTAATTTTAGGCAACACGTCCATTTTTTTATATAATTTTGAACCCAATTTACTGTGGTCCATATTTAAAACCATGTGGTCCATATTTTGTCCACTTTTTGCAAATGCAAAATAATCTTATATTTTAGAAAAATGTTGATTATTTCTAAGATGTTCATGTTTCTTAAGAATTCTGATATTCGTTTTTGATACCAAATAATTATCGAACTGTTCAAAATATATAAGGCTGATTAATCTTTATAATTCTGAGTTTTATTTCACAAAATCCTTATGGTGGTCCATAATTGGCGCACTTACTCTATATTTAATTTACTGAATTCCATTTTTTCCTCCTCAGTTCCATTTTATAATATCTAGTATAGAGTATATTATGTAAATTTTTTGATGTTAGAATTGTGAAAAAGAAGTTTTAATTGTGCAGAATGAGTTCTTTTCTACTTGAAGGCATGAGGAGTTGAGGACAAAGGGTGAGAATTATTCCTCGAAAATTATTTCCGCAAGGAATGGGGAAAAGTCGGCCAGCTCTCATCAACAGAGAGAATTTGCAATAGGTTAACACGATTTCAACTTCTTTTTTAAATGAACTCAAGATCCTCATACCCAGGAAATAGACTGGAATGTAATAGTTTTGAAGCTAGTGGCGGTGAGACTTGCATACACTAAACATAAGAAAAAAAAATTAAAAAAAAAAAGTCTTACAGGATTGGTAGCTGGAAGGGATTAAGCTAATATGAAAAGTTTTCATAGTAGAAGCTACCGGACGATGAATATTGTATATCAAACGATATTTAAAAGTAGTACTTAGTAGGTAATACAGTTTGTAAGGAAATGATTTTTCTAAAAGTCATGGGTGTTGATGTTGAAACATGGTATAGATATTTATCACAAATATATTTTTTCCCTACTTAAGAATAATAGAATAATCTGATTTTAAGTTCGATTACCTTCAGATCTGTTTATTGTTCGTATCGATTTGTTTGATCGTTTGATTGATTTGTTGCCAGTGCGGTGAAGGCGGCGCGGCGTGGCGTTGGCAGCGCCGCTATCTCTAGTGCGCACTTGAAACATTCCACGATTATTAGTTAACTACCGTTGCAAAACTATGCCTACTTATAATTGATTAGCCGAGCTAACTAGGTGTATTATAGTAAAGCTAATGTTTCAGAATGTTGCACCATACGATTAGTTAATCACACCTTCAGAGATTAACTATCAAGTGTTGAAAGACTCATTGGGTCTAAGTAGGTACCAATGAGTAGGTAGGTACTTTTCTACTGGTATCGTTCTCCTGTTTTTCGATTGTAAAATTAACTGATGACATTATATTAGGGGTTAAAGTATGAAATTGCCGATTTGTACTGAAAAACTGAAACTCGTTTATTTAAGATGTATGTGTAGGTAGGTGCATATTTATTTAATGAAAATATTTACCATCATTAGCTATACATTGCTGCCATCTAAACGGAAGTTTATTTATGCCTTTAAGATAGATCAAAATCAAAATCAAAATCTCTTTAATCATTTTGGCATCACAGACGCACTTATGAACGTCAAATTATCACAATGACTCTACCACCGAGATTTAGAACTCTGGGGATCCAGATTCGACAAACTGTGAAAGCATTTTGTACTGCCTCCTATATAGGAACAATTTTTTTTATCACGTAGAATATTGTCCAAATCAAGAAAAAAATGGTAGTCCGTTGGGGCAGGGTCTGGCGAGTACGGAGGATGACGAATAGTTTCTATATGCAGCTCCCGTAGATTTACACCGGTTTCTCGTGCAGTGTGAGGTCTTGCGTTATCATGGAGCAATAATGGTGAAGATCGATACTCGAGTCGGGGCTGTTTCACTGCCAGTTTCGCCATCATTGATCGAAGTTCGGCACAGTAAACATCTGCTGTTATTGCCTGACCAGACCTGAGAAAGCTATAGTCAATAACACCATGAAGAGACCACCAAACAGTTACCATTACCTTTTTATTGGTAAGTTTTCCTCTAGGGTACTGTTGCGGCGTTTGACCTGGGGTCATCCATTGCATTTTTATCGTAAACAATCCACTTTTTGTCACATGTCACAATTCGATCCAATATTCCTTCATTTGTGTACCGATTCAACAAGGCAACACAAGTTTCAACACGCATTTTTTTCTGCGGATCAGTCAAATCACGAGGCAACCATTTTTCATATTTTTTTTATCTTATCGATTTGATGCAAATGAATCTATATTGTAGGTAGGGTAACGTCAAACCATGCCCCTAATTTCTGGGTACTTTGACTCGGATCGGCTTCCCCCATCTCCTCCAATTCAGCGTTATTCACCTGTGTGGGCGGTCTTCCACGTGGTTCGTTCTTCGAGTCGAAGTTTCCATTTCGAAAGCGTTTAAACTAAAAACGCACGGTGCGTTCATTAGCAGTCTCCTCTCCAAACGCAGCGTTGATAGTTTTGTCGAGAATGAGGGTCATCAGCAACAAGCCGGACCCTCTCTTAGTGCTTCAATAAAGTGGTGGAACTTTATTTAAGCTTTCCATGGACTTTTTGGGTGAACATAAAAAGCAATGTTTTTCTCTATTTTTAACCGACTTTACAAAAAGGAGGAGGTTCTCTATTCGATTGTAAGTTTTTTTATGTTTGTTACCTCAGCATCACGACGCTCAGCAGTGAGCAAACGACTGGAGGAGGACCTCAGCACTCCGTCATTTATGAACCGAAGTAGAAAAAATATTTTTGCATTGGGTTCAGTATAGCTACAAAGTGGTCCAATATAAATTTCATCGATATTTCATTTGCCTACACTCGTGCAAGTTTACAAACACATAATGGTACACATAGTGGTACACACAAATATTCCACCTATATTACACATGATCACCCGAAATAATAAAACAAAATCTCTCTAGATCTATGTGCTCCATCTTAGGCCACATCATCGCTTCACATCAGGCCAGATAGTGGCCAAACATAGATCTATTAAGTGTAAAAAAAAAAAAAAAAAATATCGAACAGTAGCGCGAGCACGAATCACTTGTGACAAAGTATTCGTAACGTTAACGTAAATATTTTGTATGAGATTTGATCAGCGCCCCTACATGACGTAAAAGGAACTATAATCGGCAGCACGAAAGGTTTTGATTACTCTCGTATCGCCATCGTATCGTTACGTTAACGTTACTTGAGACGTTTTGTATGAAATCGGTAGCACGAAATTTGTTTTGACATAAGCTCGAAGGCTGGCTATCGTAACGTTATCGAGAACTTACGAGAGTTTCTTCACTTACAATTTGGCAGTGAGATAGGTTTCGTTAGGCATTGAATTGTAATAATATTGTATATTTCTAGTGTTTTTACGTTTGTTATGTGTAAATATATAAGTTAATAACTTATTTTTAAGAAGTTTAGCGATAAGAAGTCTATTTGTAAACAGATTAAATACCTAGACTACATGATACCATCATCATGTCGCAGTCCAATGCTGGACATATAGGCCTCCCCAATTAACTGCCCGTCATTGAGCACGATCCCTGGCTACTTTCATCCAGCTGCTGCCGGCCACCTTGCGGATACCGCCGCTCCACCTAACGTGCGGGCGTCCTACACTACGCTTGCCAATACGTGGATAGTATCGGCAATTTCATACTTTAACCCCTATTAATATACATATGCTAATTAAATTTCGACGTTCCTTTGCAATGCCCCAGACTCTTCAAGAGGATCGAGTCTCTTTTTTCATACAATTGAGTCACTGATTTTGAAGACAATAGTCGATTATTTTCTTTTTATAGACTGGATCTCATTTACCCCTGTCGACCTTTATTAGGATTCCACGTACCTATCTAGGCATTCATTACCTATAAACCCACCCAGATAAAGGTAAATACAAGAATAGAACTGGACTATTTTGTGTTGAGCCCTGCGCAACTACCACGCCATATAGCCACGTAAAATAACTATACTTTGAAAAGGAAAATGAGCAAAGAATTGGCAAGGGCAACGTGAATACGAATTCATACTCTTACAATGCCGACTGACAACCTTGGCTCATGCTACGCGATCTTTAAGCATTTATGAGTAATCAATTACCAATAATTAGTAATACCATTAGGTACATACCATTACTAGAGAATATTTCCAATACATAACTATTTTTATGGTATGAGGTAACCAGTCGGGCAGGATTTGTGCCTGAGGGTGGGCGCCGCACCTGCCCAATAGTTGCGATGCCCCTCCGAACTCGTAACTTGCAAAATATACTTACTACGCGGCGCGCGCGGTGCTGGCACTACTTTAAGGAAATTATGGAAAATACACACGGGTTTAAAAAGCACTGCCTGCATCCGCTTCAAACGGAATCACACTAATATTATACACTGAGAAAGTTAGTATGTAAGTGCGTTTGTTTGTGTTACCTACTTATTGACGCTGTTACGGATCAACGGATTCAGTGAAATTTGGAATGGATACCTTATACCCTGGACTTACACAAAGTCCACATAGGCTAATTTTTAACCAAGGAAATTACGGGGGGAATCCGCGGGGCGCAGCTAGTTAGGTACTAACGTTAACTAGGGCAGGATATGACTGCAGTCTGTGCTAGGTATTCTCAGTCAAACGAGCTTGCAAACTTTCCTTTATTACACGTGCTTAATGTATTGGCCGGGAATACTGGCGGCGGCGGCAGCGGAGTGCCGGAAATACCCTCTGTGAACGACGGCGTCAGGTGGCGCTGTCGATTTAATTAATATCCCTTGGTTTATTACGTTAAAGCTTTATTGGACGAAACGTCGAAACATGTAGGAAGACATGTGACTGCTGTTTTACTAGCGAATTTCCAGAAATCACAGGTAACCAACACGGGTATCGTGTAACTCAGAGAAGACTACCGATCCTGATCGCTTTCAATTTTTCATTTGGAAGGCATTAGCATCTTTAAAAATGCAATATCGATCAATTTAAGCGATCGTGATTGGGACGCGGACTTTGATTAGAAAAGTTCGACAATTCCACAGACAAATACCGATCACAACACACCGACACGTTTGAAAGCGATCGGGATCGGTGTTCGAGATAGACGATTCCCCTGCAAAAAACATTTACACCGAGGCTCGTCATTACGTGAAAGGAGTCTATAGGTTTCGCTTTTTGAAGTAAGTAAACATTATTCAGAATAATAGCCGAACCTGGACACGAATGGCGCAGAGTCGAGGAGAATGGCATGCTATGGGAGAGGTCTATACCCAGCAGTGGGATTTAAAGGGCTGTGGATGATGATGATGATGAAACATTATTCTATTGTTATTAATATTATAAATGCGAAAGTTTGTTAGTATGTATGTATGGATGTTTGTTACTCAATCACGCATTAACTACTGAACGGATATTGATGACATTTGGTATATAGGTACTTTAGGTCCTGGAAAAAGACATAAGACTGCTTTTTATCCCGGGAAACCGCGGGTGAAAACGCGGGGCGCAGCTTATAATATGCAGCTTATAAAAATTCACTTATATCTATTTTTGTGCTAAACTTTACTAAGCCATATGAAAATTATTCCCAAAATAATGACGTATACATGTGAGGATTTTTGCAGAGTTCCCTATGAAAATTACACAAACAACCAGCCAGAGTGACACCTCCACCTGGTTTCTTTAAATTAAACCTCGGGTGTCTCAATAACGGGTTCGTATGTAGGTATAGTCGTAACTTAACCAGATACCTAAGTAGCACACTATTTGTCAGCAACAGAATCCATTGGTGTAATAAACAGGGTGACATATAACTAACTAACTATTTATTGGTAACACCACAACACAATAGGTACAGAAAAGTCACAGTTAAATACAAACTTAACAATATAATTGTCACAATGGGCGTTTTTATCGCTTAGAGCGATCTCTTCCAGACAGTATTGTTACAATCAATACCTATCTTCATTAGGTATCTTAATATCTTATAGTATACATAGGTATTTAGGTGTTTGTGTATTTAAATACAGCTAAATACATCTGTTCAGTTCTAACTAGATAATAATTGGCATTAGCATGACATGGACGAGAGGTGTCGGCGGCCCTGACTTGCGACAAGCGCGGCGGCACGGCGCGGCGGCGCGGCGGCAAAAGGTAAGTAAAGGTACTTAGCTAAAGAGTGCACCGCCATGCACCTACCAGAGAGTGGCGAGTTTTTGTACAATGCAACTAACCTGACCGTTAAAATGATTTGTTGTGAGAAATCCATATAGAGTATGTATTTTTGGACTTTAGACAAAATCCTTAAAAAACTTTAAAGATTCAAAAATGCCTAAATGATTTAATTTAAAAACTCTGGATGAGTTTCTAACAAATTATTCTATCTCTTACAGTAAGCGAAGTGGCCGTGGAGGTCCCTGTTTAAAAACTTACCTTGTATGTACTATATCTAATATAAGGTCATGTAGAAGTTAAATTAAACTATTTAACTAGGTCATCAAATAGGTACAACTTATTGTCGTCATCTACTCGCAAAGAATACGTCCCACCTGGCAGAGGCGCGAAGTTTTTGGGACCACGGGACTGGCTCTAATGTTATGAGTGTTATGACAAACAAAAAGAAAAACATATAATCCATATATTATATTATTATTTCTTTCTAACTACATATATACAAAGGCACCTCGGGTAAACTCCCGGAAGAAGGACATCCTAATTGTCCGAAACCTGGTCGGAGTTATTCCGACACAATCATAACGTGAGTGTAGCCGTTTATATTTATAATGAATATTTCGAGTCACGATAGTTTCCAAACCTTAATAGCTTAAAATCTTTCTAATTCCATGACAGATTTTGGTTGATAATTTTATTTTGACACACGGGTCAGTAACATCCCTCGGAATAGGTATAATTTCAAGCGGAAAGCAGTCACTAAGAAAAGAAAATGTGTTGGCAGTTTTGGAGCTGCGGCTTAGCCGAGGGGTAAGTGATAATCATAGAATTATAACGGTCATAAAAAATAATCATAATATATTTACATTATTATTTTGGCAAAGTAATTTCAAGTTAAAGTTACAGAAATACTAACGATAGGTTACCTTTAATTTCGATGTGGATAAAAATGTAGTGTTGGTCCTACGACAAACCTATATGTACATCAGCACACGCAATAATCCAACGTGCCTTACCTAAAAACAACTAGGGACTCCCAGTCATGTCTATAATAAAAAAAATATGCATACCATACGTATGGTACCTAGGTATATGCACCGATTATTCTAGTACAATGATGTTTTGTATATTTCAATGTTCTAGTACCTATCTGTACATATAGCTACGACAGTCCTTCATTCTGTAGTCTACGCACCTAGGAAGGTAGGTGCACATAATTAAAAAACCGTAACGCACACATATCTTGGCAAAATATAATAGCATATTAATAAAAAAATAACAGCTGTGGATGTGACAAAAAAGTTAGTAGAAACGTGCGAAAAACTTGCAATGAAACCGAGATGAAACAGACGAGCTTCCTGCCGTCCAGCGTGTTTATTATAATGTACAATGTAAACACTAGCTGCCTCAGCAGCGGCCGATTACGACGCCGCCGCCTACCGCCGCTCGCAGCAGATAGGTACCAGTATTCAATAACAACCAAAACTATTCAAATAAAAATTGGGCTGCTTTCCAACTCACATTACTTCATGGAAAAACGTTAGAAACGGGCGCGCTATCAGTCTCCTTCCGACGAACGAGAACATTTTTAAACCAAATATTATCAAACAGACCTACTATGCGACCACACTTGTTAAAAAGATCTATCTCTACATACATCATCTCTACATATAGGTTTACAAATATTTTGTAGCTATAATGTATTTGTAGCTACAAGATATTTGTTAGAATCAATTTAGAAACGCATTTTCATGCGGGTATTTTGTAACGTCAAATTCGAAAAGCTTCATTATTTCTTTGGCTTTGAACATTGCTGAGCTAAGGTCTCCCTCATCTCCTTCACGCTTTTAACATTGCTGAGCAAAGGTCTCCCTCATCTCCTTCATGCTTTTAACATACCTACCAAAGTTATTTATTTTTGTTTAAATCTCGGAAATTGAGCAGTGATCGGAGGGCAAGCAGTATTGACATTGCATTAGCAACATAACGTGTGGGTCGGGATTATTTTAGTCTGACCGTGAACAGCGTCTAGCCATTCATTCGGCGGGAGACGCTGTCAAATCTGAAAATATCCGCAATCGGCGCGTCTTCAGTAACGCAACTAGAAAGCTTTGCATTCGCAAAAAGTCCGCATGCGTCTTTGCATACATTTTCACGTGGTCGGGACTCACCTTTTTGTGCTGGCGGGCGGGCGTGAGCCCCACCTGGGAGCCCATCTCGGCTAAAATGTTTTTCGGCATCTTGGCACTTAACAGTTCACACTAGGAAAAATTCAATTTACGCGGTTGCACGAATGTTGAGTCGAGACAAGACGCGAGTAGCGCGGCCTGCGCGTAGCGAACGAATGGGCGCGAGCGCAGGCGCACAGCGTAGGCATACCTACCCACGACGGCGGCGCGGCGGACGCGACGCGGCGCAGCGAGCGCTTCACGTCGGCGTCGGCGCCGGACGCTAGCGTAGCCTGCAGCGGAGCCTGCCTGAGCCTTCAGCCTGCGCACTGCGCACCCACCCCGGATTCCGGAGGAAATCAATAAAGCGGCACACATCTCACTGCAATGCAGTTGGTTATGGAAATCCTGGATTAGGTACTTAATAGCATAGCAATTTTCTTCTTATAACTTTTGAAATGTTAGAAAATTAAACAAAATAGTTACCTAGGTAATAACATTCTATTTTAAGTGCAGATACAGAATAAAAAAAGTATCTCAGTGTGCGTACCTATGCGAGTCTCGTATATGATGACAAGCCTGGATTACCTACACGTTAGTTCCCTCTGCTGCAAGAGTCCGCCTTGGAAACCTCACACAACTGCCAAGCAGCAGACGTTAATGTTTTTCGGTTTAAAAGGCACTATGTTTCAAGCTAAATTAGAAAGTTTTTCGCAGTCCAGAGCTGCGTAAGATTTTGAAAAATAAAGCTCTGGGTGGTGCTGTAACAGGTAATGAGCAGGCGTTGCAGGACAACAGGAGCTGCAGTATGAAACCATACGTCATCCTACGTAATCGCCAGATCTTGCTCCAACGGACTACCATTTTTTCGTTATTTGGACAATTTTCTACGTGATAAAAAATTTACTTGAGGAGGCAGTACAAAATGCTTTTACACAGTTTGTCGAATCTAGATCCGCAGAGTTCTATCGTAAATATATAATATATAATAATTTTTAAATGAACTTCCGTTGAGATGGCAGCAATGTGTAGGGGTAGTAACAAGTCATTGTATAGTATGAACCATCCTCATGTTTGGCATGTATAAATACGTATGTTGGCAATAATAAAGACGACACTTTGTATCTGGAGACCAAATAAGTAGTTTATCTGTTCCCTCGCCGCCACTCCACCTGCATTGGTGACTCCGACAGGCTGTTCTTCCTATCGGGGAAGCCCACCGCACCGAACAGGCATCAAGCACCGTCGCACGACGAGTTGAGAGTCATGAGCATCGTTTCACGCAAGTAAAATATCAAGACGCGAACACCGGAACCAGTTTACGAAAAATAGAATATCCGCGTAGGATGTAAGGAAGGGAAGGGATGTGATCTGAAAAATTTTATCGCTCTCTGGTATAATTTGTGTAAGCAAAGTGGCTTGCTACCAATGCTAGTTACGTAGTTTCGCAGTATCAACGACGTAATGTACCTAATGTTTTTTCGTGCCTGATAATAACAAGATAATATTAGAAAATTGACTATTAAATAAAAACCGCTTGATTAAATATATTTCTGAGTAACATTTATTTTCTTTTATTGTGCTACATCATAACTTATGGGTTACGCAGATTTTGAGTACCTATACCGCGAAATTAGAAGACTGCCAACTGATAAATTAGGTACCTGAAGAAAAAAAAATATCCGTAAAAAAATTAGGAACACTAGTGGCCCAAGGACGCGCGAGGACTACTTTTAGTACTCATTGGCTTCTATAGCGTAGGCATAATAGAAATTTTTGCAGACAAAATCATGAGCGTAGTGAGCGCATTGAGCTAAAAGCTAAATTATACGTACCTAGTGCATTTAGCTCAATCAGTGTGCGTTAAGTCCGAATAAAAAATCGCTCTATCGATTTAATCGTCCACGGCCGCGCGGGCGCTGGCCGACGCAGCGCGGCGCTGTCAACATGACAATGATTTGGACCAACGAGATAGCTTGTTTTAGCTGTTTCGTTATCAAGTCCCAGTTTCCTCATCACTTATCGGGATTTCAATTTAATTAATTTTATTGATGCGATGCGATGCGATACACAAAAAACAATATTTGGCTAAATATGTATATATATAGATATATATTACATTTTTTGTTTTGTGTTTTCTTTAAATAGAAATACCCTGTTTGAAATTAAAAAATAAAACTACTTAAATTATATTATAAAAATAAAATTGTCATTAATCATAATGTAGTTGTAACAGAAATTTGATAGAAAGAAAAAGACTGTTTAACCAAACTTAACGACAATTTATTTAAAAAAGGTTTATATTCAATATAATATAACTCCTCCCCTGGCTCGAACACATGCGGAGATCCTCCTGGGCATGCTGAGAATCAAGTTACCCAGCATTTCTTGGGGTAACCTGTCCCATTCTTGAATAGCGACTTCCCTGAGCTCTGGCAATGTCTGGGGACGTGGGTGACGTTTCCAAACAGCTCGCTTAAGAGCATCCCACGCGTGCTCTATTGGGTTTAAGTCAGGCGAGCCGGCAGGCCAGTCTAACCTTGTGATGTCGTATTCTCCGAGAGCAGCATTAACTCGTTGAGCTCGATGGGCGGGCGCAATATCATCGACCAGTACAAATTGGTGCCCATGGTTTACTCGGAATGGTCTGACAATTCCATTAATAGCAACTGCTTTATACATGTCTGCTGTCATGAAGCCTCGATACGGGATAAAAGGCGTTCTAGTTCCAATAATAGTACCACCCCAAAAGGACACCGATTTCCCGCCTTGCTGAACTGTTCCTGTGGCAGTTCTTTGCCTTTCACGGGGTCCTGGTCTTCTCCAGATACTGACACGTTGGTTATCTGGATGAGTACTGATTCGCGATTCGTCAACGAAGAGACAGTTTTGCCAAATGTTTTCTTCTTCATTTTTTTTCATTTTGCCGAAGCCTAGGCCACTGCAATCTCCGTCGTTGACGTTGCCGGGAATTCAGAGGAGCTCGCCAAGACCTCCGTGCTTGTAATCAAGCTTAGTGCAAGCAATTCCGAATGGTTTGAGTGCAAACTTCAAGCCCAGAAGCGGCCGGAACTTTTGCTTTTATTTTAGTAGCGTTGATTGTTGGGTCGCGGGCTGCCAACAATCTAATATAGCGGTTTTGGGCAGCAGTCAAAACAGTTGGGCGACCACTGCTGACCGACCGGTCAGCTAAATTACCTATCCCGTGGTACCTCTGCAGCGTGGTCACGACACATGATTGGGATATAGCAACTCTGCGTGCTATTTCTCTCGTGGTGTATCCTTCTTCCCTCAAAGTTACTATTCTTACTCGTAAAACTTCTGATAATCGTCTTGGCATTTTTTCAAACACAACTTTTGCGAAAAAGTACTCTAAATTCGTTAAAATTGACTAAATCAGATTTCTGAATGAGCGTAAGCTAGGACTGAAAGCCTTTTTATATGAAAAAACAATTGAACTGTTTTATTGTTTTATATTCTAACTAGCTGTTGCCCGCGACTTCGTTCGCGTGGACTATAGTTTAACGCCGATGTATAGACGTTTTTTGTAGATTGTGTAACATAACACATGTTATTTCTAAAAATGCCATACTTCGTTCGTATGGACAATAGTATAACACTGATCTAAAGGCCTTATTTTGTAGATAGTGTATAACACATGTTATTTAAAAAGCACCCTGTACACTATTAGCGGTCTGATTGTAGGTAGCACACACATAAAGACTTTGGGATCACGTCGCCTGTGAGAAGGCTTCGTACAGCTGTCTCGGTGAGAAAATCCTATTATTTAAAAACTATTTGACACGGTCACTCACGTGTTTGTTGAACAGTTGAGATCGCGACGGCGCACGACCGGTTTCTGACCATTATGTGCCAAACTCACGAAAGTTTTAATCAAATAATTGAGAAGCATCCTGTCTTCAGATCAACGGCCGTGGCCTGGAGCGTCTGGTCCTGTGACATGTTGATCGTCATTGCAAAGCAGTCGCTCACAGAAAACCGCACGCGTTTGAATTGGAACGTAAAGATGTTCGAGATGAGAGAGATGAGTAGGTACTAATATATGAAAACTGACTCACCAGCGCCACGGGCTATCAGTATACCTCAGTGAGGTTCAGTGCCTCAGTGAGGTTCGTCTGTAGAGACACTACCTTCAGCCAAGTTCCGTTACACAACTCACCTCCCCGAAGTTAACAACTTCGACGGGGTTTCATTTCGAAAATGCATAGTTTTGGATTCCAAATTTTTATTCTAATAGAGTTGGAAGCCCGGATGCATTCAAAGGGTTAAAACATTCTACGGGGTACGGTAGTGAATTGCCACCATCCTCGCCGTCGTCCTATACATCAACGTCCTGTTGAATGTCCCTTAAAACATTATAGCGGGATATCTTCAGTAAGATGGAGTAAATACTTCTCCAACAGTTGCACTGGGCTCGAGAGCCTACAAACACCAAAATTACAGCAAACAAATGGCGCACACGTCGTGAGCCATCATTTAGTGAAAAGTATGGTGTTTAACACCGACGACTGTTCTGAGGAACACAATTGAGGTAGCGCCGCGGACAGACAGTGTGTATCAGCAACCGTAAATAGTAGCATTCCTTGTTACTGGCATGGACGGTGTACATACATAATGCCAAAAGCATGCTCCTGATAGACACCCGACGCCCCCACCAAGTCGTCGACAATTAAAAATGGACGAGTATGTTTGTCGTAGAAGTCGTTGTTTGGCACTTCGTCATAAATTAATGTTTTGGCATAATTATCCTTTTGACAAAACCTCAAAAACGCCAGAAATGTGGTCTGGTGAGGGTTTTCAAGAGGTAACCTGACGAATTCCGGGTCGAAAAAATCATTTAGATCATTTTGGAGGTGAACGAATATGTTTGAATAAAGGACGGTGGCGTAACTTTCATGAATAGAGAAAGCCAGAAGTTGCTACACCGTTTCAGAGATATGTATATATACCGACCATATTTTCCATTCAAGTAAGTAGGTATTCGTGATAGGTGTCTCGTATGGGGGAGGGCGTCTGAGTTGGTACCACCGTTTTGCCAGTTATTCTGCCTCCAAGCATTACTTTGCTTCGGTTTGAAGGGGATTGTAGCCAAAGTAATTACTGGGCATATTATTATGAGACTCAATATCTGATGTCTCGGGGTGATGAGCGCAAAACAGTGCTGCGCAGTGCTTTTTAATATTCAAAGCTCTGGGTATAACAAAATCAGTGCACTGCTATTGTTATAGGCAGGCGTAGCGCTTACCATCAGGCGAAAGACTTGCTCGTCTCATCACTCAGTACCATAAAAAACAGGTAACGTCTAAAGTTTTAAAAAAGCGTTTTAATAATATTTACCGTGTGTGGTGCACTCCATAAAAAAATCGTTTGCGTGTTCTAATATTACTTCTAGCGCCATCTAGTTTCAATTGCATAAATTAATTTTCAAGAGTTGAAATAATTATAGCTCTTTTCATGCAAAGCTTGCAAGTTGTTCTCTAAGACTTACTAAAAATGCTGAAATTATATTTCTATCATGATATTTTTTTTATTTAAATAAAATATTACTTGTAAGCATTTCATTTATTTTCATACAGCGTTTCAAATTTATACTAATTTTACCTTTTGTCTGTCTTCCTCGCTTAAAGAAGCTAAATATCAAAAAAATATTGGACCCGTATTCGTTATTTTTTAATTATTTAAATTAATTCTGAGTTTCAAGATTCTAGGATAATCTAATAACATTTTTCCATACTAACCTTTCCCCCCATTTAACCCCCCATAAGTAGATTTTTCAAAATTTCGATAGCCTATATTGGAATCAGGATTTAATTAAACAAATTCCTAGAAATTTTATCAAAATCCGTTTAGTAGTTTTTAAGTTTAACGCTTTCAAACAAACAAACAGACAAACAAACAAAAATTTTAAAAACTGTTTAAATATGTTCAGTTACTCATTTTAAGTCGCCCTGGTTGATATTTTTTCGAATATCTTCCATGTACAGATTTTTTACGTTGTTGTGTTACGATTTTATTTTATGTATAGATTCTATATTTTTAAATAAAGAATCTAAAAAAAGAAGCAATCATAATATAATCTACCGTAACAAAAAGATTTCGACTTTTCAAAGTGATCGCAAACTTTTTTTGATGTGGGTATATTATATAATATCTATCGGGTGGATATATTATCTGAGTACGGTGCTATCCAAAGAAGTATTATATTAAATCTTTGGTGCATTGAGGTCTAGTGTCATTCCTCAATGCTTTGGTGCCATTGAGGTCTTACACTAGACCTCAATGGGTGCTATCCATTGAGGAAGGATGAGACCTCAATGGTGCTATCCTATTTTCATACCGATAAAACGTGTCAACCTCTGGTCTTACAAGAAAATGTTCAACATTTTTTTTTGTAAGACCGTAGGTGAAAAGTGCTTTTGTTTCTCGTATAAAGTTTTAAAGGCAGGGACTTGTTACGATGAAAGGATTGTATGCTTGCCGACAGCCGATCCGTTTTTATGCACGCACGCGTCGTACGAGACTCCACAGTCTCGATCTACGCGTGCCTGATACACCTACTACGTGATAAACCCACGTGTATCACGTAGAAGTGTATCAGGCAAGATGCGTCCACATCGACTACGACTGTGCGATCGCGATATTCGTGATTCAACCGCGCGAGTTCGAGCGGCCTTGGATCGGCAGGTGTGGACCCGGCTATTGACTTGTTAAACTACTAAAACGTAATAAATTTTAAAGCACACACTTTTAGAACAAGGTGAATTTATTTATTAGTTTACTTACACAAATATAAAAGTTACCGTACTCTTCACGTAATAATTATATGCGATTTGTTGCAATATGATAGGTGGTTCTTTTAGTAAAAAAATACTTTCAGATCTTGGTTTAAGTTACATCAGTGTGCCAATTACTTCATGACTACAAAGATGTCAAGCAAATATTAATTGTAATGTCAGTGAAATGGGCTAACTTTTCCTACAATTTAAGTATATTTTACAGTACCTATTGTTAAAGATTCAGAAGATAAACAGAGATTCAATTACAACAAGATTTCAATTTCATCATTCTATATATTTGTACATAATTGTTAATTGGTTCTGTAAATAAATACAAAGAAATATCAGTAAAAAAAAATTACAACAAGTATTTATTTTCCATCTTTTTTAACATGTCTCCTCAACCACCTCCATAGATAATAATCTCTCTCTCAATCACTCGTACCATCCCTTTTACAAAACAATACATCATAACATTAATAATTGTTAATACTATGGACATTTGACAGACAACACATTTTTATTTTGGGACAACCTGTACAGGTCAACAAACAAACAAGCCACATACAAATCTAACCGGTGCTGGAGCACTACTATCAGATTTTGATATTGAATGCAGCATATGAGCAGGCGTTGCGCTTACCATCAGGCGAACGAATTGCACGTCTCATCACTCAGTACCATAAAAAAAAAACCCCTGAAATGCATAATTTTATTATGATCATTATTTTATAGTTTTAAATTAAGATCTATATTGTAAAAATCATTGTACCAAATACAGATACTTCACGATCAACAGACGTACTTAACGATCTTATAAAGGTTCCTTGTTGGACTACGGAACCCTAAAAAGTAAAAATCTCTTGCTATTGATTGAGATAGAAACCTCCCTTATAAGAAAAAAACGTGAGAAAGTCATAAACTGCGGTAAAGGGATAGTCATCAGTAAGAACGGAAAAATGTCTCCTAAAACCATAGTTATACTATTCTGTGGTTATACCTAAAACCATAACAATAGGAGATCGGACAACTTTTCAGAAAGTGTTTAAAATTATCCATAATGTATATATATATATAGCCATCAAAAATAATATTTCATTTAAATAAATTCTTAAAAGTACCTAAAACTATATTTAAATGTTATGTTTCAAATATTGCCGCGCAAAAGGTTACCTCGGGCTTATGACGTCACACGGAGGCCAACGAAACGACAAGCTCATGTCATGCATGAAAAACATATCGTTTTGATTTAGATAAAAAGCAAAAATATAAAATAAACACAAGCTTCGCACACGATATTTACTTTGAAATGACGTCATGCAATGTGTTCGTGTTTCGGAACAGATAAAAAATGACAGAATTATTCGATTTTACTAATTGAATTAAAAATATAAATTATTATTATTTTACAAAATTATTGATTGTATGATCTTTCGGATTCGACAAACATTCGTTCTAACTACATTTTAGATTTTTTTGATTACTGTCCGATCCCCTATTGGTGGATGTAGTATATATATGTGTGTGGCTGCCACACACATATATATTACACACACATATATTTGCAAGAGAGGCCTTTGTTAGGCAGCGGGAGGACAGCAACTAGGACTACCCAACTATTCCACCGGGGGTAATAAAATAAAACATATTAATTAACCTACCTACTACGCAATTCAGAACTAATTCTATAATAATAACAGCATTCCATGGAATTAATACTTAACTAGGTTTTACCCGCGACTTCGCCTGCGTGAACAAAGTTCAAAGCTCGAACGACAGAGGAAGCCCATATTAATATTTTTTCTAAGAGCATCTTATCAAGACCTCCCCAGTTTATGGGAGCGCGTACTACCACGTACTACTTACTTACTACCACGTACTACTTACGAAGAGGTCAAGCTGTATCTTCGTAGTCACCCAACAGATTTTTATGTAACATACTGTAAGTTGGGACTAATACCACAGAATACGAATACTACCAAACCCTGAAAAAAACATTAAAATCCGTTAAGCAGTGTTCTATAGATAACAAACAAACACAAAAATTCGTGGTTCAGTGCCTTCTAAATAGTTGAACCTGGTTGGTTTTTCATAAATATCTTCATGTTAAGAATTGACTCATTTCTATTTTTATAATAGTACCTACCTATATAGATAGAAGATAGATAAGATAATGCGTCTGTGGGAGAATAGTATCAAGTTTGAGGTGAATGGGAAGAATCGGGATTCCCGACCTTTGTTCATTGATGCGCACATTGAAATGACTAGTTCACCAACCACACCTGACCTGGTGTGGTGGTCCCATTCAATAGAGGCAGGTGACGCAGGGCCACATGACGTAAACATATGAATGGAACTAAAAACCTATTGTAGGTACCTACATTAGTAATTAAATTGTCTAAAGGTACTGACGTCGAACCTACTGTGAACAATGATGATCGAATAAACGGTAGGGACGAACACGATCTGATCGTGATAAAATTATCCATAGTTTTTTTTATTATAGTCTCACTAGAGTCTTTGCAGTGAGGAAGTTTTGATCTGGGTTTGAGTAGACAGCCAAAATTTTATCTGATATAAAAATTTGTATCCCCTTAGATAAAATTTTGGCTGTATGTCTACTCGAAGGGTTACCCAGATCAAAACTTCCTCACTGCAAAGAAAAAGGTAACAACCCTGAGAATCCCAAAATTTTGCTATAACCTGAAGTACTTCTGGTCCTGGAAATAGGATAGGATAGGTACTTTTTTCCAGAAAAACAAACTTCCTTGGGGAACAGTTTTAAACATAATTCTACCCGGACGGAGTCGCAGTTATCAGTTAATAAATTCATAAATCGAAGGTTGACTGGGATAAATGGGATCGCTTTTAGCGATAAGTCCGCCCATTGTACTTCAGTCAGTAAGTTAGGTACTGTTTTATATTTCTTGATGTGCAATAAAGTGTTATTGTATTGTATTTGCACCTAATTTTCATTTGGGATTATTGTAATAAATATTCGTTTGTTCTGAAGGTACCCTACTATGGGTAGGTACATGACCTGGTGCAATCTTAAGAACAAGAAGTAAAAACTAATTTAAGTTGTTAGGAATCACCAACTTTTATACCTACGTATTGGTGACTTCTAGGTTCAAGTCCCTTAGTATTCTGTGGTTCAAGGTACTGCCAATTAAACTTAACATAATACCTATATCTACTGAAAAACATTAGAATTTAGGGCGTCATTCGTTCGTAGGAAAACGATTAAAATATTTATTATAATCGCCTGGAATCATCCAAAAGCTGGCAGGCATCTTACATCGGACGGCGCGCCGTCACCGCACGGATGAACACACGAAAAGCACGCCACTTGGTCCAGCATCTAGCGTCTGAGAATAGATAGGCTCCTCGCACGAACGGCCACATTGGATAAGTGAACTACATCGTGTACGTGTTTTTGGTGTACGCCTATTCATTTCTTATCAGCCCTCTATTGCTTGGTGCATACATAGGTATTTCAATGCATTCAACAACGATGGTCCACTCTATATTAGGTAGGAACTTCTAAAACTGAGGTGGTGCACTCGGAGGTTCAAACTGCGTGGCACAGCCTTGCGTGTGTACGCGGCTCATTATTATGTCATAACCACGTGCGGTTCTAGCCACTATCACTAATCATGGTGATCGGCTATGACTAATGAAGTGATAATGCTTGTTTTCGCAGTTCAGTGTGGGTTCTAAATAGTAGACTATATTGAAAGGAACCAAAATAATGTTTTACGTAGCGGGCGCTATGAGAAATCAAAAGTACAGTGACGAGCTCAGCGACAGGGATTTTAAACTAGAATCCATAGCGCAGCGCTACTATAAAATTGCAAGAATCTATAGGTACTAGGTATATAATTAGCAACAATCTATAATGAAGCCCTATAATATAACCAGTCACCATCTGGTACCTTTATTGTTATAATATGGAGAAAGTGCAACGTTTTGACAGATCTGACAAAAATACTTGCTTATCTATTGGATAATATATAAGTATCTGCGCTGAAGATGACCACCAATAAATCGGCGACGTTTCATCATCTCAATTGAGTTCTAAACGAAACCCATGTCAATTAACAGACCGTGAAAAGCAACGGTCCCACTGCTAGCGGGTGGAGCAACGAGAGATAAAAAGGGTGCAAGCAAAGAAAACTAACTATGTGCAAGGCAGGGAGTATTTCAGCGATGATCATCCCTGTCCGTAACAGGACGATTACAGATCAGAAAAGCAACATCTCTATGTATAATTAGTAGATAGTCATTGCTGAGTGCTTTGCTTGAGAATTGAAACATAAATTACTAGAACCACTGCTGCAAAACTCTGGAGCATGGTTTTTTAGAACTTTTGTTACAATATGTTTGTTTTTACAATAATGGGCGTTATTAATAAACGGTAAATAAAGTTAAACATTGTTTAACATGCTTTGTCACTGTTCAACTTACGTTGGAACGAATATGTTAGAATGGGACAAAATGTTAAACATTAAATAAGGTTTTCAACAGTGTTTATTGTAAAGGCCATTATGTTTCCTATGTGCCAGTTGGCTACATTATGTTTTCTATGTGCCAGTTGGCTACTTGGCAGAAACGAAATGTTCGATGTTTCCTATGTGCCAGTTGGCTACTTGGCAGAAACGAAATGTTCGATGTCTCCAATGTGCCAGTTGGCTACTTGGCAGAAACGAAATGTTCGATGTCTCCAATGTACCAGTTGGCTACTTGGCAGAAACGAAATGTTCTAAGTTTCCTATGTGCCAGTTGGCTACTTGGCGGAAACGAAATGTTCGATGTTTCCTATGTGCCAGTTAGCTACTTGGCAGAAACGAAATGTTCGATGTTTCCTATGTGCCAGTTGGCTACTTTGCATAAACAAAATGTTCTAAGTTTCCTATGTGCCAGTTGGCTACTTGGCAGAAACGAAATGTTCGATGTTTCCTATGTGCCAGTTGGCTACTTGGCAGAAACGAAATGTTCTAAGTTTCCTATGTGCCAGTTGGCTACTTGGCAGAAACGAAATGTTCGATGTTTCCTATGTGCCAGTTGGCTACTTTGCAGAAACGAAATGTTCGATGTTTCCTATGAGCCAGTTGGCTACTTGGCAGAAACGAAATGTTCGATACTTCTTGTTTGTCTTCTATGTAACGGTATAGCATGCATGTTTTATTAGAATAGTACAATATTCAATTATTTATTTACAAGGTACAAAAATGTTTATTGAACTAAAATGTCCAGTGACACGTGGCTGTGAGTCACGGTGACAGTGACAAGTGAATTTTGTCAGTTATCTTGCTGCCGTGAGTCACGGTACAGTGACACGTGGATTTTGTCAGTTGTTTTGCTACCGTGAGTCACGGTACAGTGACACGTGGATTTTGTCAGTTGTCTTGCTGCCGTGAGTCACGCTACAGTGACACGAGGACTTTGTCAGTTGTCTTGCTGCCGTGAGTCACGGTGACAGTGACACGTGGATTTTGTCAGTTGTCTTGCTGCTGTGAGTCACGGTACAGTGACACGTGGATTTTGTCAGTTGTCTTGCTGCTGTGAGTCACGGTGACAGTGACACGTGGATTTTGTCAGTTGTCTTGCTGCTGTGAGTCACGGTACAGTGATACGTGGATTTTGTCAGTTGTCTTGCTGCCGTGAGTCACGGTGACAGTAACACGTGGATTTTGTCAGTTGTCTTGCTACCGTGAGTCACGGTGACAGTGACGACGGAGCATTTCAGCAGTGGCAGTTAGCTCATATACAGACCAAACCTTTTATGGCAAACGTTTGGCACTTACTTTATTATTTTATGTCCTCTTCTTCCTTTCTGTCTCTTGGCCTTCATATTATTATGTCATATATTATCATAATATAATACATAATAATATGAAGGCCAAGAGCAGAGTCAGTTCGCTCATGCAAGAGATACCGATAGACCCGTCGTCCACGTGGAGGGTAGGAAGTTAGGAGTATCTACCTGTACGGATCGTGAAGTACGAGTTTAAAAACTATAAACGCCTGTGTCCATCAGTTTGCGAATATGAACAGGACCGCTGCGACTGCGACAGCACCCGGCTTGTTGGCCCGTAGCCCCCAATCACCGAGTAACCGGATCGAGCCGCATCTCGCCAGCCGGAGCTATTCCCGGCCCAGGCGGCCACGCGCCACGCAGGTGCTGCGATTGTTGCGATTGCTATTGCTCAACATTTATTATTCGAATGTCAGAATTGTTATTCGCCGGCGAAGAAACGAGATTCGGATGGTGAAAGCTTAGAGACTTTTTCTAATGAAGCTAACCATCTTAAATAAATGTTGGGGGCCAGGGGCGGCTTTGTGGCGAGCCGATCAACGGTGCGTGGCGATACCGCGCCTGCCCCGAAATTTTCTTTAGGGCTAAATGATACCCCTGACCCTGGCTTGCCTTAACTGGACGTCTAGGGGTGAAAATGTAATACTTCCACCCTTAGAGCTAAGATTCTTCGCTCTAAGAGCAAAGTGAAACCGCAGCACACCTCGCGACAGTCTTTAGGTATCTACACCAACGTTACGCTCAAGGCTTCTCAGAATTCGATCCTTATTAGCGACATTATCAGCTTATGCAATAATACAGGGTATATTACTTTTTTTGTATAAATCAATGTGTTTGATATTTTCGGAGTTACGCTCATCTTCCAGAGGGTGCTTATTACATCTGACTGATCGCAAAACCGTGAAGTGAAAAACAGTAGTGCAGGTGTTACAAATACGTAACGCGTAATTACATTTAAATAACAAATATGTTGAAAAATATTTCTGTCAAGACGAGTTTCTGTTCTGTGTACGAGTTTGTTAAATGCTTGATTTAACAACACAGTGTTAACTATTCACACTGCCGCATGGCTGTAGCAAAGTATCACCGCAGTGTTAGCTACTCACACTGCCGCATGGCTGTAGCAAAGTATCACCGCAGTGTTAGCTATGCACACTGCCGCATGGCTGTAGCAAATCATCACCGACGTGTTAGCTATTCACACTGCCGCATGGCTGTAGCAACGTATCACCGCAGTGTTAGCTATTCACTCTGCCGCATGGCTGTAGCAAAGTATCACCGCAGTGTTAGCTACTCACACTGCCGCATGGCTGTAGTATCACCGCAGTGTTAGCTATTTACACTGCCGTATGGCTGATGCAAAGTTTCACCGCAGTGTTAGCTTCTCACACTGCCGCATGGCTGTAGCAAAGTATCACCGCAGTGTTAGCTGTTCACACTGCCGCATAGCTGTAGCAAAGTATCACCGCAGTGTTAGCTACTCACACTGCCGCATGGCTGTAGCAAAGTATCACCACAGTGTTAGTTATTCACACTGCCGCATGGCTTTAGGAAAGTATCACCGCAGTGTTAGCTATTCACACTGCCGCATGGCTGTAGCAAAGTATCACCGCAGTGTTAGCTATTCAAACTGCCGCATGGCTGTAGCAAAGTATCACCGCAGTGTTAGCTACTCACACTGCCGCATGGCTGTAGCAAAGTATCACCGCAGTGTTAGCTATTCACACTGCCGCATGGCTGTAGCAAAGTATCACCGCAGTGTTAGCTATTCACACTGCCGCATGGCTGTAGCAAAGTTTCACCGCAGTGTTAGCTATTCACACTGCCGCATGGCTGTAGCAAAGTTTCACCGCAGTGTTAGCTATTCACACTGCCGCATGGCTGTAGCAAAGTTTCACCGCAGTGTTAGCTATTCACACTGCCGCATGGCTGTAGCAAAGTTTCACCGCAGTGTTAGCTATTCACACTGCCGCATGGCTGTAGCAAAGTTTCACCGCAGTGTTAGCTATTCACACTGCCGCATGGCTGTAGCAAAGTATCACCGCAGTGTTAGCTATTCACACTGCCGCATGGCTGTAGCAAAGTTTCACCGCAGTGTTAGCTATTCACACTGCCGTATGGCTGTAGCAAATAATACTAAATATTGCTGTAGTGTGCTTAAAACAGATTTGGTTGACATCACGGGAAATTACTAGGTACCCACTTAGTGATAGACTATCTATATCAAAGATCAAAAATCTATATAGATGGAGATTTTTTAGGGTGATGTGGTAGGCGTTTATGTCATTATGTCACGTAAGTATAATTGTGCTGACCATCTCCTTATATGTCACGTAGTGGAGAGAACGCATGTACTAGGAAGTAACTGATAAAATGTATAATAACGTGCTATGTTATAGGTAGTATAAGTAGTTATAGTTTTAAGGTACGATTGTATTTTAAATATAGAAGGTCACCAGTAAAGAGGGATCAACTAAACACGTAGTTTCAACGGACCAGAAACCACCACAATTCAGTGACAGCAGAAAGGCTGCCACATTCCTGAGCTGCCGCTGATATCCTAGATAAAAATTGTATATACGGAAACTGACTGATATTATAATGGGTGACAGGCAGGCGTAGGCGTGGCGCTTACAAACACCTCTTCCTTTGCTTTTATTTTCTATAGAGTAGATATCTGATGAATATGACATCAGCCAGAGTCAACCTTACCGTGCCGGATAATGTGAAGGTGCCTATCTATAGTATCATGAGATTCATTTATACACCTGAGTGACGAGACGAGCAGTCGTCCACCTGATGGAAAGCAACACCTGCTCATAACAGTTGCAGCACCAACTCCCAGAATTAAATTGTCTTAACTCATATAACAGGCTGAAGGTCCAGATAGTGTTTATTAAGAGCATATTTATATGATTGCGTGCACAATGCATCAATTGCCGGTATCGGAGCCAAGGTTACAGATGTGGGACGACAACAGGAAGGCAATGATTGAGCCTCCCGCCGCCGCCGCCGCCGCCGCCGCCGCGTTGCCGCTGCAAGGTGGGACCCTTGACTAGGACTGAGGACGAAGCCATTTATCATCCTATAGATAGGCGCTTGATCTAGATGCCAATTTATTTAGCACTGGTAAAATTAGCTAGTAGGTAGGTACATGCGGCGGCTAAACATAAGCATAGGGTGAATAGACAAGGAACCCTGAAGTAGTTTAAAATTGAAACGGAAAAGAACCTTTCAATTTTGAAGATACTATAAGCAACATGTCATGAGCCCATGAGTCGTGACATCATGTTCAACAACATGTGACTCATGGGCTCATGACATAAATGCCATATCCATATAGTACTATATACTTGAACTTAAAAATGTTTTTCTTTTAGGGCAGGTATACAGTGTTGACAAATTTTGGGACATTCAGGTCTATACTTCCGATTAGACTGGGTCACTTTAGGTGAAAGGGCAAGACATACAAATGTCCCAAATCTTTTTAAAATTTTTCAAAAACTTGCGCTTTGATTTGAGGAAAACATTCCCAATGAAAAAAAGAATCAATTAAGCCCATGTTTTGTATATAATTTCATCCACTTACCTATAATAACGTTCTTAATCAAAGTGCTTAACTTCCTAAATACCTTATATTATTGTCATTTTAAGGAAAATAAAAGATTACAGTAACAGGCATGTATTTCCCATGAAATTATATAAATCAATGAATATGACAATTACAAATATTACTGTGCTTCAAATAATTTCAAAATATTGGGTAATGTTGACACATAATAGTATAGGTATAAAAAGGTATTAAATTTGATAAAATATTGCACTACAAATGAAGCAGCGCATTTTTAATTTTGACAACTATATATATTAATAAATAGGCTGTACAGTGCAATGTTGTAAAGTCAGGTTTGGGACAAGACTCGCTTGAAATTTGTGTTCACGATATAAACAAATATATTACAATCGTTTTGTGTTTCTGTACAATCAAAATAGATAGATAAATACAAAGCGTTCACTATTTCAATAATATCTTACAATCTTTGTGGAGCTACTTCAAGCTGGTTGTTGCGTTGCAGCCTCGCTGTTTCGGCACGAGCCAACTGCTTTGGCCACTTGATTACATTGTATCTTTATATCCTAACCACACCACTGCCAATATGTTATGCTGGGCTCAATGGGATGGTACACAAACAATTAGTTATAATACAATGATAGTTGCGATGTCGATGAATGCGAACATGTGACATTTGGGCGAAACATATTCTCGTGAACAAAATAATATATTACATCTAATAATACAAAATAAACACACGGGTAGAGCCCGGGACATTCCGATCACTTTGTATTTCATATTCCGTTACTTTTCTACAGAGCAACGCACGTGTGCTTTTTATTCAAATATTAAAGAAAAGCCCTCTCGGATTATTCCAAGAGCTGTGGACGATTTGTCCTACAAATGCAACTCTCTCCGTTTTCATGCTATTGGAGCTTTAAAACTTGGGCTTTTTACATAAATGATATAAAACGGCTAAGACGCACTGTAAACGTCGAAAATGACTCCGACCAGGTTTCGGACATTTCAGAAGTCCTCCTTCTGGTAGTTATGAGATCAAGCCGCGGCGTAGGTCGGTAGGTAGGTTTTACGTGCGAGCGCTCGCCGCGGCTTGATCTCATAACTCCCAGAAGGACTTCTAAAATGTCCGAAGCCTGGCCGGAGTCATTTTCGACGTTTACAGTGAGTCTTAGCCGTTTTATATCAATTATGAATACTAACACTCACGAAACTTATCAAAATCTAATTGGGCTTTATAGTAATATCCACCAGGCGAACGACTTGCTCGTCTCATCACTCGATTCTATAAAAAAATATATTGTAGCGACGAATTGCGCGTCGCACGCGTTGCGCGGTCGTGTGTGCAGGTGCCCGTTTCGCTTTTCTTTGCCTAGTAGTAGTTGGTCTTTCTTTTTATTGATATAATTTATGGTGACTTACAAGGCTTTTTCATTCGAAATAAGTTTTTTTCAATCTTGTTACGTCATATTTCGACGAAGTGTCCATATTATTGTTTTTATTAATTCATCTGGGGCAACATTAAAAAAGTAGCTGCTGAACTGTTGAAGTGGAACGGTTGAAATTTGGCAACATACTTATGACATGTAGTAGCTAGGAATGTGCCTTGTGTGTGAGGGTGTGGCGTCGCGTGGTGTGACGTCACAGAAGGCGGAAGTGCACGTCGGAGTTGCGGTGCGTGGCGGTGGCGAGCGCGGCGTGCAGCGCCAGCGCCTGCCCCGGCACGCACAGCAGCGCCAGAACGCGCGCGCCGCCCGCTGCGCCGCCCGCGCCGCCGCCTGCCGCGCCGCCCGCCGCGCCGCCACCCGCCTCCACGCCCGTGTAGCGCGCCACGCGGGCCATCGCCGCTTCGCTTATCTGCACCAAACGATACAAACATATGATACAAGAACTATGAACTATAGCCCGATGAGACTTGTGACGTCGAACCCACCTGAACTTCATCATCTTCATTAGTAGTGGTCCTAAACTCCAATCCTTTAGATTGTCGTCTTTGAATCACCGTCAGCTGCAACGAACATCAAATACTTATATAGTTTTATACTTTGTATAGTTGCATATGAAATATGTTTAAAGACGTTAGGGATACTCACTTCAACAATTTCACCTTGGTAAGGGCCGATGGAGCAAAACTTGAAATCTATCATTTCCACGATGCGCTCAGTGTCCGGGTCAGCCAGCACCAGGAACTGTCAGCGACGACAAAAAAATAACCATACATTATAACGTCTACACAAGTGAAAGTAATGAGTTTGAACATCTGAACTGTTCAGCCTCTAAAGGCGTACATCAATTGTATTGGCATTCAAGCCATTCCATAATCCGGCACAGCGCCGTCAAACTGCAGCTTTTCGCCGCCACATAATATACACAATTGCATATTTAAACCTAATAATATAGGGGTACGATTAGAACGGCTCTAACCCCCCAGTTACCATCTCCCTGTGCTCCTCCCTCTTCTTACATTAAATGCTCAAATGAATTTGTATTTTTATTTCATCCGATGAATAATAGGAGTGCGGGTCCCTGGAATAGCATTAATTCCCGAGTGGAGTGTGAAGTGAATCTGTCAGGTGCGCGTGCGGTACGTGCCAGCATGCAGGGTGCGGGGAGCGCGGTGCGGGGTACCTTGTGCGTGAGCAGCAGCAGCAGCGGCGCGCCGGCGAGCAGCACGCGGTAGCCGGCCAGCGCGGGCAGGTCGGCCAGCCGGAACGCCCAGCGCACGCAGTCGCGCCGCCAGCTGCCGTCCGCGCCGCCCTCCTCCACCGTGCTCCAGCTCCTGCGGGGCTGCGCACAAACACCACTGCCTATACACACACTGATATACACGGTGGAACTCGACCTATGGAGCATCCGTGACAAGGTTTTTCTACTATTCAGTGAAAAAGTTAATAATGGTTGAATTTTGAATGAAAAACGTACAACCTTAATAATTCAAGTCTCAGATGAAATTTGCCTGTCGCATTGCTGAGTTGTATACAAAAACTTGTTTCGGTCAGAAACGATTAGTTGCAACTTGTCGTGTCGATGCAGTGATGCAGTGTCGCCGCGTCGTGTCGTGTCGTGTCGTGAGGTGTGTGTGGTGACCTGCGGCACGGGGTCCCAGCCGGTCTGCGAGAGCAGGCCGTGGCCAGCGTAGGCAACGAGGTCGGCGGTGGCGCTGAGCGGCTTGGCGAGCGCGCCGAGCAGGCCGCGCCGCAGCGCCGCCGCGCCGCCGTCGCACTCGCCCACCGCCACGCCCACCAGCGGGTGGTGCGCCAGCCCGCCCACCGCGCCTACACACACACACACACACATTATGATACACTTTACTAGTTACTATGTTATTAATTTCGTAGGTAATACATTTAAAGATTTACCTTTGATTACATTTAAAACGAAACTGACTCAATGACTTGCGAAAAACTGATTTTATGACTTAAATGAATATATGACTATTAAAAACTCTTCATTATAAATTAATATTAATGCTGAATTTTATACAATTAAGTTAATTTCAAAAATTAATAATTAATTTGACATTTATTAGACTAATAACAGTTTGACATTTTTATTTATTAATTTGTATGACATTTAATTACTTTTTGACATAATTTAATAATAATAATGTGTTTGTATACGAGATCGAATGTAGAATAGAATGTAAATCAAATAACACACCACGTTATTGCACACCGTGCTCATGGAAGAATGTTAGGACTTATTTTTAGAATTTTATCACCTATAAATATGTACTATACATTTTCTCCAAAATTCACTCGATTTTTCGACGAAGTACAAATCTTCCTCACTACAAAGGAACACCTACCCAGAAGGTCGCGAAATGTTGGTACATCCTATTTATTTACAATTACGAAGTCACAGCTACGCTAAACACTCACAGTGTTACACTTGTATTGATTGTTGGCATGTTGTGTGCGTACCGCGCCAGACGACGCCCGCGGCTGGCGCCGGCGACGCTCACCGGCGCGACATACTTCTGCGGGACATAGTAGCCTACTCGACTCACTACTGTAGGATTGTCCACTCCATTGCGCATCAGCACACAGTAGCGGATAAAAAGTAGGAGCTTGCGTCTAAGCTCTAGATTAATATGCCCCACCATACGGAGACGAATAGAAAGGAGGAATGGAAAGGAGAAGGTAATAACCGTATTTCTTCTTATAAATATAGTTAGCGAATTTGCGCCGGACCCTATACAGTGGATGCGGGCTGAATACATTCGCAGGGTGTGCAGTAACGTAGAGGTTGTATAACAAGGCAGCTGACCGAGTATATTGATCGCGAAGTTGGTGATCCCGGCGGCGAGGCCGGCGGCGAGGCTGGGCGGCGGGCGGCGGCGCGCGGCGGCGGCGCGGCGCGCGTGCTCCTCGTCGCCCGCCAGCAGGTCCAGGTTGCGCGCCAGCGAGCCCGCCCACGCCGCCAGCGAGCGCAGCAGCGCCGCCGCCGCCGCCGCCGCCACGCCGCGCACACCGCCGCCCGCGCCGCCCACGCGCGCCGCGAGCGCGCCCGGCGCGCCCAGCAGCTCCAGCCCGCCCACCACCCACCCTGCGCCGCCACAAAACGGAAACATTAGGTACCACTCCGCTCCAGGCGCTCCACCTCCTCTCATGCGAATCACGTCACGACCGATATTCCATCGCATTCAATTAATTCGGAAAATACATAGTGAAAACGGAGCCGTGTCATGGTGTTAGATTTATTGTGGGGTGCGATATTTAAAAACAATACTGATTGAAAATTTAAATACACAGAGTAATAGTCGAATCGATGGAACGAAAAGATGATAGGCTACAGGTGGATAGACCGTCGGAGAGCCGAGTATCGATGGCGAGTACTCACCGGCGCCGAGGATGGCCGCGGACAGGTAGTGCACGGTGAGCGCGTGCGTGAGCCGCTCGCCCGACGTCATCGCGTCGCGCAGCCGGAACGCACTCAGCCGCAGCGGGCTCTGGTCCAGCGCGATGTACACGCGCACCTGCACACTCGCACAACGTCACTCGCCGAGTTGGGAGTGCCAGCCAGGCTGCCCGATCTCTAGGTAAGTACACGTTTGGCCTAACCGTAACCTAAACCGTACTTTTCCTGTGTAGCTGCACATAGCCAAAATCAATCAACAGTACCGCCAGTAGATCTATATATCTGTTAACTGTAGCAGTTATACGTGACGTACACGTATACGTATTTTCCTGGTGGGATATAGGGTCGATTAAATTTTTGATTTGACAAATATTTTTGTCTACATGTAACTCTTAAACAAATCTAAATGTAGAGTTCTTATTTTATCAAAAATACACCCGATGTTTTCTCAAAACAAAACTTTGTCACTGCAAAGGAAAAGGTACCCTAAAATGTAGGCACAGCCTTTATATTCGCAGCATTGGATTGGAGTAGTTAGTGTCGAGGTGTGGAGACTCACCGCCGTGTGTAATGTGAGCGTGAGGTCGAGCGGGTGCACGGTGAGCTCGCGCAGCCGCAGCGGCGCCCGCAGCGCGCGCTCCTCCGCCAGCAGCGCCGCGCTGTCCGCTGCCGCGCCCGCCGCCGCACCCGCGCCCGCGCCCGCCGCCGCACCCGCGCCCGCGCCCGCCGCCACGCCGCGCGCCAGCGCCGCCAGCGCCGTCACGTACGCATCCTCCACGTACAGCCCTAGCGGGCCCAGCCGCACCTCCACCTCCGACAGCTCTACAACATAACGAACGCCGATATTTACGAACCGGATGTCTCTACGAGTCCGTAGCGTCTTTCGACAACAATCTTTTTCACGCGTGTTTTAACTATAGCTCTCGCATTGGACTCGCGGTTCCCGAGCTAGGCACGAGGTGCGGGAGGGGTGACTGATGACGAAACGCTATACGAACGGAACTAAGTGTCGCGTCACGAAATCCCACTCCGAGTTATGTGCTAGACCTGATAGAATTGTATTAATAAGACTAGACGAATCGACAAAATATCGCTTCTAACCCGTATATTTATATAGCCCCGTAGTCCAGTGGTCGTGCGTGAGCCGCAAGAGCGCGCGCGCGTCCCGCTGCCGCGCTGCGAACGCGCACCGCTCGCCGAACGCGTTCCACAGCGGCGGCGCCGCGTCCGCGCACTCCGCGCCGTCCGCCGCGTCCGACGCGCCCGCCGCGCCGCGCGTCGTCGCCACCACCGCGAAGTCGAATTGACCGCTTTCGTACTGGAGGTTGTCGATCTGTACGTCCGCTATCGACACTGTGGTCTTTGTCCTCTGTGAAATGGAATTATTCAATCGAACAAACGTGTACTGTATTTTATTAAAAAGACACAAACTAGCCGGAATCGAAACTTTTCGTATCGACCGGGCACACTATTCACTACGAAGTCTCACCGTGGCGTGCGCAGTGAGCAGCACGGCGGCGCGCTCCACGTGCAGCGCGAGCAGCGGGCGCGCGTCAGGCGCCGCCGCCAGCTCCACCGCCAGCGCGGCCGCCACCAGCCGCAGCCGCTCGCGCGCCGTTCCGTCCCACTCTGTCACACACCACTTCATCAGACCCTCACCTCATCTCAACTCACCCACTGCGGCGTCGCGCCGGCCGGCGGCCCATGAAAAAACCATACTATTACAGTTACTAATTACATACAAGACCTTTGTCTTGTATGTAATTAGTAACGTAGTAGTATGCATGGAACATTCCGCTTCTGCCAAGTAGCCAACTGGCACACAAGAAACATAAAATATTGTAAAATAAATTCTAAAAAAACTGGCCTCAAATTCTTGCCGTATCTTCTGAGTAGTGGTTCTTTTTCCGATACGGTAGTAGTCATTGTAATAATTGATGTTCATAAGCGCGTCTGTGACGACAAAACTAAATAAAAACTTTTGAACTTTGATAACATTAAGATTTTTTAAGTCATTCATACACTGAGTTGAGACACTTTTATGCAGCTTATATTATCATACCGTTGTCGGATACTTTGTGGAGAACATTGGTCTCTTCGGCGGTGTCCGAGTCGATATCCACTTTAGAGCGGACATCCGAATCTGTAGAACAATAATTGATGTTGATAACAATTGATAAAGACACTAAGTAGTACGAAGTACATACATATCCATGTGTCTTACGAGGCTGACAACACAAAATTATCTTCAGAAGACTAACCGAAGCTTCCTCTGGTTGTTTCTCGAAAGATCACAAGAGTGGAAGGATTATCGCAATTCTGGATTTCTAGGGGAATCTGCAAGCTTTGGGTATCTGATTGGCCTCGAGATGTTTTGCTTTCTTGTTTTGTTTCTCTTTGCGCATGTGTCTGCCCGTTATGGTCAGTTTCGTGGCTGTGTTCTATCGTTCGTATCAATTCAGGCTTCAGCAGCTGGACAGCACCTGGAGCCAGCCGACTGGCACTTCCCTGCGCTTGAGAGCCGGCGCGCCAGCCAGCGTCGGCGGCTAGCGTAGTAGAGGCCGATGGCCGATAGCCGAGCACGGCCTCGGGAGTGTGTATAACTGAGACATACAACGCCATTTTAATACTTCTATCACAGTAATGTAGGTGAATGAAGGGAACATTATGTATCCTACACTCATTTTTCAATAAATGAACGTCCGAATTTAACTCCTTTGTAAAGGTTAGAATGCGAAATCGTTATTGTTTGATGTCAAAATTATTTATTTTTGTAATCGCTTAGATGCTTAGCTTATAGTTTCCTCTAGTACTAACAAATAGGTAGGTAGCAGCGAGCCCTTGTCGAGGCACGTGGGCGGTTGCTATCAGTGTGCTATTGCTACGACGGATGTAAATATGCCAAGCCACGCAACACTAGGGTCAAAACTTTATGTTCATGGTTTTTCAAATAATCACGTAAATAAACAAAAAAAACAAGAGAAGATAAGATACTATTTCCATTCCTGAATATGAACAGTTCCTTAAGCCGGCTACTCATGCGCCTGGCGTGAGAACAATCTAGGGTGCAGCTCGGACGGGGCAATCTAGCTAGTAGGTTTCTCAACACTAACTAGGAACGACCGGGGGCCCCTGACGCCCTTATTTCGAAACGATTCAAGAAATTGCCCCTGCTCGCCTGCACACGTCACAATTTTGCGAGACAATTAAGAGTCATCAGGCGTGTGAGTAGCCCGCTTTAGGGAACAACAGCTATGAACCTAATTGTACGCGCACGGAGTGCGTGTGTCGGCTAGTCGTAGATTAGTAATGCACTTACAAATTCCACTTAGCAACTAGCTTACTAATGCAAGATATATGATATGGAACATGTTTACTTACGTTTGTCATCGGCGCCGATTCGTTGCAAACGAGCTTCTTCTTTCTTTGCCTCCGTACCCGTCTGAAACAATGGTTGAATATACAGGTTGAATTTGTGAGATGCGAGTGTATGGTTAAATCCCAAACTATGAGAAATAGAACAAAGTGGTGTAAGAAGTCAAAACAATAAGTGTATATGTCCTTCCATTTTAAATAATACAAACAATGTGTTTGCAAGTATTGTGTCATTAACAATATAATCCGTTGATGTGACATATTTGTGACACACAGGTGACATCTTTTTGAAAAATCAATCAGTTTGATTTCCCGTTCAAGTAACAGAAAAATATATATATATACAGTTTTAAATTTCTCGTAAATCGAGCTCATGGTTCATTTTAATTTATTTATTCCGATTGGAAAAGGCCTTCCAAAAGATATGAAAGTAAGGTGTATTTTGTACACATTCATACCGCAGTGTACTCACATCAAGGTCCCACAGTGGCGGGGAGACGACGTCGTCCGATGAGAAGGCCCCGAACAAACGATTCCTGATGGCACTCGCAGAGATGTCAAGCTGGAATTAAATTCCCAGAACTAATATTATAGTCCATATTTTCAAAATATTGAGTCCGAATTTTAAACAAGATCTGCAGATTTATTTTAATTCATTCGATGTAGGGAGCGGATTTGTTAGTGGGAACGGATTCGATATCGGAAAGGCTTCACTTATTTTCCACAATTCGAAAATGGCATGACAAGTTTCCATGGAGGCACTTCACTCGGCTGAGCCTATTCCTTAGCGGTATTAACTATAGTTGCACTAATATTTAAACAAAACTCAAATATCACGATAATGACATCCACACATGGGCAGACACATACTAACATTGCGAAAAACAAGTGAAGACTTTCCGATATCGAATCTGTTCCTGATATCGAATGAATTAAAATAAGGTTTCTGATAACCCTTACGGCACCCCTTATGACAGACTCGTAGCATGTTTGTTTTTATTTACAAGTTTGTCCCGCCGACGAAAACGTAAGCTTTGTTGCAGTCGGTTATGTGATTAGACTGCGCATCAGGTGTGTGTCGGCGCGCACTCACGTGGTCGACGTCGCGTAGCTCCACGTGCGTGGAGTGGTGGTGCGTGCGCACGCGCAGCTTCACCGTCGCGCCGCCCGCCAGCTGCAGCAGCTGCTCGCCGTCCGCGCACGCCACCGCGCCGCACCACTCCAGCTCGCCCACCTCTGACACAACACAACGTACACAACGTCACCGACGCGACTCTACTGTTATACGCACTACCTGCATATGTTGTTGCTTATACACATCTCGAACTGACCGTGTCAGCATTTTATATGTGATGGGAAATGTTGTTGAGCAATAAACAGACAGTCTCTCTCCTACCTTTGTCGCGTTAACCTGCTAAGGACGAATTTAAATAAAATACGACTTTTACTAATATTTTGAGGTAAAACGAAGTGAATAAAAGCGTATCTCTTTCAAATATTTAAAAATAGTTTTTTTAAAACGTCATCAACCCAGTTCGTCTAACAGTACGCTAACGCTGTACGGATCGTTGCAGACGTTACGTATCATCGAACTTAGTATAACAAATATGAACGAAAGCAATCGGAAGATAAAACGAGCAGAACTCATTCTACGAGGTGGCGGAGTTGAGGCAGCGTTTACCTTTCGGCTTGGCGAAGGTGAGGAAGGTGAGGGCTCCGCGGGGGGCGGGCGCGGGCGCGGAGGCGGGCGCGGGCGCGGACGGCGGCGGGTAGCGCAGGCAGTACCCCGGCGTCGAGTAGTGCGTCACGGCGCCCGGCTGCACCACGCAGTGCCAGCGCGTGCCCGCGCACTCCGGGAACACCTGTCGAGTGACCAGTGCCGAGTGCCGAGTGCCGCACTATCTCATCTCTTACTGATTGCGATACGATGCGATGCCATCAGACCTCATATTATGAATGTGCCGAACATTCAATGATAATTTCTATGCAATAGTACAACTGTATTGTTTGTAAAATGTTTATAGATACTGAATACATGTTTTGATTAGTGTAGCGAGACCGCTAGGTTGCTCAAATTATACCATAAGAACCGTTCTGAATAAAGTAGGAAAAACACATTTACGATGTGTTCAAGGAGGGCGCAACAAAGGGGCGAGATGTGAACGAGGTTCATTATCGCTAAAACACGACGCGACGTTTGAAAGATGCAATCCAAAAATGCAAAGAACCCGTCGGTACTTATGAAGAATCTGGTGACTGGAAAAAGATGACTCTGCGGTGTTTTCAGTACTGTCTTCTCTGGCGGGTGAATTTATTTGCGTCTTGAACGGTAGATACGTAGTGCGTACCTCAATCCGGAGGGGTGAGTGGTGTGCGTGGGGTGCGTTGGGTGCGGGCGGGTCCCCCGGCGGCGGCGGCGGCGCGTGCGCCGGCTGCGCGACGGCAAGCGGCGCGCGCGTGCAGTTGTGCAGCAGCAGCTGCGGGCACGGGTCGCGTGCCGCCGTCACCACCCAGCGCCCCTCGTGCTTCACCTGCGTCACCACCACCGGCACCTGCCGACACACCACACCACCACTTAGCGTGTCTAACAATATTAAACATGCTCAGGAAACTCGACTCGACTCGACATCCTGACTATATCTACTCTTCAATTTGCAATCGATAGGTATAGCATATTATTATTATTTATAAAAATATGTGTGTGCGTAATATTGTTATATACCGAGTAAATTACCCATAAACTATGTTCCAACTAGATCATTGAATAAAGCGATAATGGCTAACTTAGCATCTGCCACCTTCGTAAATTACACCTGAATGAACATTGAAAAAGAATCAACGTCAACATCGACATTTAAAATTAACAAAAACATCAGCGATATCTAAGGGTGTTTGGTCGTACTTATTTCCCGTGAACTAGGTACCTACATAGCGAGAACACATAGATTTTACAACGTTTCTATCGAAATGTTGAATTGTTCATAATATTTAGATATCTGTCCGCATGTTCAGTAAGTACTCACAGAGTTGTTGTATTCATCTATAAGCGCGATCGCTCGTCTCACGGGCGAGTGGGAGAGCCTGACGGGCGTAGGGCGCGCGTGGCCGCCGCCGCCGGTGCTACCGCCACCGCCGCCGCCGGTGCTACCGCCACCGCCGCCGCCGCCGTTGCTACCGCCACCGCCGCCGCCCCCGCCCCCTCCCCCGCCGCCACCGCTCCCGGGCAGCGTGAGGCACAAGTACAGCCGCAGCTCGGCCGGGTCGCTGCCGCGCCACAAATGCTCCGACACCCAGAACTTGCACAGCGCCGTGCCGTGGACGCTGACGACAAAATCATATATAAACTCATAGAACAGAACACCCAACAATTGTGTTCCGTACATAACATATGTGTGTTATTAGTGAAAACATAACAAGCTCACGAGCGGATACCGAGTATATCGAGAACCGAACCGAGTCGTGAGTGACGAAGGTGGAAGTGTCACTGCGAAGGTCCCCATAAACGACTAATATAGTCTAGTCTAGATATTGTCATATTTATTATTGCCAACATACTTATTAACGGAACGCGCCGTTAGTAACTAAACTCGATGTCTATAATATTATGAATATATAATTAAGTTTATTTAAATCACAAAAAATACATAAAACAATATACATACTTATTTACACTTTATTTTTTTATTTATTTATAGTTTGTAAGGTATATACTTTTATGGACCTTTGGCACTTTTACTGCGTTAACTGTGTTATTGCCAGAAATAAATGAGATTTGAGTTGACCTACACGTGACGATGATTCCTACAGACACGTCTTCTCGATTTGACCACAACATCTAACCCACAAATATTTAGTATGTTCGTGATTTGCAACAGCGCCGAGCTCAAGACCATACAATATTTATATATTTTGAAAACGTGTAAGAAGACAAGAATATCTTAATCAATCGAACGGTTCACTTGTATTTGTATGGGTAGGACTTACGAAACAAATACTGAACGGATTTTGGTAGGGGTTTAAAAATATTGAACGGATTTTGGTGGGGGTTTAAAAATATTGAATGGATTTTAGTGGGGGTTTAAAAATATTGAACGGATTTTGGTGGGGGTTTAAAATATTGAATGGATTTTGGTGGGGGTTTAAAAATATTGAACGGATTTTGGTGGGGGTTTAAAAATATTGAACGGATTTTGGTGGGGGTTTAAAAATATTGAATGGATTTTGGTGGGGGTTTAAAAATATTGAACGGATTTTGGTGGGGGTTTAAAAATACTGAATGGATTTTGGTGGGGGTTTAGATGGACAGTATCGAAAGAAGGAGTAGACGGCGGTGTACAATTAAATTAAAATAATAAATACCTGCATACTTAAATTAAAATTTATACTATTGATTTTATTTTATTAAATTTATACTATTAAATTTTTATACATATTGTTTTATGACAAAAGGAAAAACGTCATTTTGTAATATGAATAGAATAGAATAACTCTTTTTTATAACACCAAAATACAGAAATAATTAAAACTAAAATAACGATTAACATAATAATAGTGTCACAATGGGCGGTCTTATCGCTAAAAGCTATCTCTTCCAGACAACCCACAAACTAAGGAAAGTACACAAAATTATAATAATATGTTTTAAAATATAAAAATAAAAATTAACTTAAAAGGCAAAACATAACAAAAGTTTGTGTATGAGTGAGAAGGTATGCGTCTGGTGTGGTGTAGCCCGTGAGTGTGCGTAAGTGGGGGTCAAATTGAAAGTTTTTAGAACTGGCCACTTGTAAACAAAATAAATAAAAAAATAATTTATATTTTAAAAATGGAACTTTTTGCCAATATTATTGAGTATGAATTTCATTCAATTGCCATTTGTTTTACGATTTGGCGGCAAATTGAAAATTGTCTGTGTCACGTCAGCATGAATTTAACGCGGGAAAATTTTCTTGCTATGATTTTATATGACTTTCGATTACATTTAAGTCAACAAGAAAGTTATGATAGACTACGATTGGCCTTTCACGATGGAGCTTCATCTCGTGCCACTGTTTACAACTGGTTTAATGTTTTTTTTTTTTTACTATTAATAGGCTTGCGTTTGACCGCTATCTCACCTGTTGTTAAGTGACGATGCGGTCGAAGATGTAGCACGCTCGCCTAGAAGAAACCTGTTCACTCTTGTCTTAAAGACACCCAGATTGTAGCTATCCGGAAACACAGATGCCGGCAGAGTTCCACTCCTTGGCCGTTCGCATTATGAAGGTCGAAGCAAAGCGCTTGGTGCGAGCAGGAGGGATGTCAACCATGAATTGATGACGGCTTGCCGTACGTCTGGTCGTCCGGTGATAGAAGGGGGATGGCGGAATAAGTTCATGTAATTCCGTCGCACACTCTCCGAAATGTATCCGGTAAAAGACCGATAGACTTGCAACTTTAAGCTGGCAAGTTTAAGCATGGTCGCACTAATCTCACCGATGATCTGCGTGAGGGACGGACTTCTACGGCGACGACCGAAGATAACATCTGTGCTGTGCGTCGTATGATAGAGACTGACAAAAGAGTGACCTATCAGCAGATTTAGACAAGCGTAGGCATCGGTATGAGTCAAGTGCACAAAATACTCCATGAACATTTAGCGGTCAGGAAGCTTTGTGCCCGGTGGATACCTCATATTTTGACCGAGGCCCAAAAATTCCATCGTGTTGATTGGTGCCGTGAAATGCTTGAAAGATTTAACGGAGGTGACTCAAATGCTGTGTTCGACATACTTACGGGTGACGAAAGCTGGATTTACTGTTATGATCCCGAAACCAAAAGATAGTCTGCTCAGTGGGTGTTTCCTTGCGAGGAGTTGCCAATTAAAGTGAAGAGAGGTCGAAGCGTGGAAAAAAGATGGTAGCGTCGTTCTTCGGAAGGACAGATCATTTCGCGACAATTGCTTTAGAGGATCGAAAAACAGTTTCTGCGGAGTGGTACACTAACAATTGTTTGCCACTTGTCTTGGAAAAAGTTCGGGAGAAACGACCTCGCAGTAGAATCCTCCTTCACCACGACAACGCCTCGTCGCACACCGCAAGGCGAACGATCTACTATTTGGCGACGTCAAACGTGGAATTACTGGGTCATCCGCCGTATAGTCCCGACCTTGTGATTTTTATTTATTCCCAAAAATAAAAGAAAAATTTAAAGGATGGAGGAGGAGGCGTTTCAAGAGGCCGTCGAAGAGACCCTTAAGGACGAGTGGGCAAAGTACTTTTCTCAGTGGTTCCATCGGATGCAGCTATGTATTGACGTGAACGGACACTATTTTGAAAAGATATAATAATAGTAATAACTAGCTAGTTTAATCAGTTTTTGATTTTCTAAGAACTTTCAGTTTGACCCTCGTATTGACGCAAATGTTGTTTCTCCTTTTGGTAGATCGAGTTTTTTAATAAGGTGTTGTTGTATGTTTCCTCAGTAAAGTGGTACGTGTACATGCAAGTGGGCGCGCAGTCTCAAGCGGCACACAGAACTTCTGTTGCCTGGGACGCTCCACGCGCCACTCGGAACTCTACCAAAAACTGTTGAATCGTCTTGAGTCGTGCGTGTGGTCCGAAGTTCTCGTGTGGAGGGCGCTATTGTCTCAGAAAGGCTAGCGCAGTGCAGTGCCACGGAACATTTAGCAAAACTAGCTCTGTGTGCTCGGCGTTGCTACTGTACCACTGTGTTACGACATGCGCGACTCGCAACTTAGTAACATGAAAAATAGTAAAGAAGTGAACGACACTCACCATCCCTCAGGGAGCGGTTTGATGACATCATAAGCACCGGGCCGCAGCATCATCTTCTCTCCGGCTTCGCTTGGGACCGCCATCGCTGATATCTGGCGGAGTGCGAGCAGTGGCATTCATTGCTAACTGTAGGGCGCGGGCGCCGATCCCTTTCCGAGGGTTCCGAGTTCCGAGCTCCGCGGTCACTGTACTCTACTCTACGCGACGCTAGACACTACATAATATTATCTATTCTGTGTGTAACTCCGGAACTGAGAACTCTTGCTGTGGGATCGGGCCCCTTCATTTTAATTTTAATGACGATATAAAAACTTAGTATGTCTTAAATTGTTCCGGCTTGAATTGTAGCCAGCGAAATTACTGGGCATTATGAGACTCAGCAGTTAATTGTCTCAGGGTGACGAGCGCAGTGCAGCGCCGCGCAGGATTTTACAAAAAAGTTCTGGGTGGTGCTGTTATTGTTGTGGGCTAGCGTATTGCTTACCATCAGGCAAACGACTAGCTCGTCTCGTCATTCAGTTACATAATAAAAAAAATGTCTGAAATAAGGTAAATATATTTTTATTTTTTTTAATTCTTTTTGGTTTTCGTTTGACCGCTATCTCACCTGATAGTAAGCGACGATGTGGTAGACGATGTAGCACGCTTGCCAAGCTCGTACCTGTTCACTCGTGACTCGAATACTCCTAGATTGTAACTATCAAGAGAAGACGCCGGCAGGGAATTGGCGGTGCGCATAAAGTGGCAGCGAGACGCTTAGTGCGCGCAGAACGAATGTCCACCGTATAATGGCGGTTCCGGCGCACACTCGCCGAAATGTATCCGATACGAGTAAAAGACCGATAGACTGCATAGCTACTTTGCGTCGATGTTCAAGACTGTGGAGTCATGACTCGAATAGCGAGTCGTCGCCATTGAGTCTTATGTCAATGGCTCGCCTCTCGATTGACTCTAGTGCCTCAAGCTGGTACTTAGCTGATCCATCCCAAAGCACAAGTCAGTTCATGTATGAATTAACTCTTTAACTTTGATAGAATATCCAGCTCTTTGGCTAATTAGATATTATGTCTGAATTATTAATAAATGATTTGAATTAATTTGGCCTTTGACTCACTGTAGGTGCCAAGGTTTAGCGAACACGTCACTATTGGGAGTAGGTATAACGCCAAGTGAAGTTAGTGTAACGCGAATGTTTAATTTAATTTTTCGTTTAATCGGTTGGTCCATTGTGTCTGTCTGGTTTTGGTAATCTTTTGACATGAAACAAAATAAAATTTATAGCCAAAATGTGGAATTTCGAGAAATGTGCTCAAAACACTAAAGTGTTCTGTGTACGCTGTTATCTATACTAATATTATAACGAGGTAAATTAGTCAGCCTGTATGTTTAGGAGGTAATCTCTAGAACCTTAATCCGATTTTGAAGATTCTTTCTGTTATAGAAAGCTACACTATTCCTCAGTGCTAAAGGCTATAATATATTGTATTATGTCAACACTAACGAAATCGCGTAATCGGTAATTGTAAAGCGGCAAAAGAGTATCGCAGCGCACAAATGAGATGATCTTTTAGAGTTTTAGAGCGTTGTGCACTCACCATTACGTCGCAGTCCAGTCGGTTGATGAACATGTAGGTCGAGGTCATGCCCAGGACGTTGATCTCTTCTTTGATCTCGTAGTACATGGTCAGTAGCGCCACCTACATAATGCAATTATCCGTAATTTATCCAAAAAATGTATATTTACACATAATTATTAGAGCCCGATCACGAGTAGGTGTGGTGTGGTGTGGCAACAACATAGCACTGGTACCTTGTGGTGGCAGTGCACGGCGAAGTGCGCGGCGCGGTCGAGCGCCAGCCGGCCCGGCGGCGGCTCGCCGTAGCGGCCGAGCTCCTCCGCGCACACCGCCAGCTCGCCCGATACGAACGTCTCGCGCCCCATCTCCACCGATATGAAGAACGGTTTCTGCCACATTCATACTTGTTATATTAACGAGATAATAACAAAAATATAAAGAGTAGGAAGGCGTGACTCAAATTACTGAAGCACTTTGAAGACATAACCGATATCGTCGTCGAAGCTGTGTGTGCAACCGTCATACGCCGCATGATGATTGAGAGATATCGGCGATTTTGGGCACCTTATTTATTATTATTATTCTGTGTGTTTTTATTTTTGTATGTGCTAGGGTTTTGGGTATGGCAACTGTCGTAGACAATATGATTGGGATAGTTCTGGTGCTGTTTATCTGCCATTGTGTCTTAATTTCTGTTGAAAGGTCTGTGTACATCGCTATTTTTTCTGTGTATGTTGTTTATTAAACTCATTATTTCAGGCTTAGAGTATACTTAACTATAGAGCGCGTGTTCCTAAGTGGGAACAGTATACACGAGTGCGAACATAGCCTCGTCCTGTCCACAAGCACTAGTAGTCTTAGAGTACTAGCAGCGTGAGCGCCCGTTGCGAGTTATTAGCTCTATTTATTAATTTAAATATATATATAAATGTATATATAAATTAAATGTCCAATAAAACCTTATAAAAACGATACTCGGAAACGCACTAAACAGAATTCTAACATTACATTTCACCGGTAAGCCAATTTTTAATACTTTTAAGTTCAAAGTTAAAAACGTTTCGCGGGGGTGAACAAGACGTGGGACGCGGGGGACAAGTACCGCGCGCACTGCCCCGCAACCCCACGACTCAAATAGTGATGTGACGCGTTCGGCTTATTCGATAATGATGTTTGTTATGAGTATGGCGAGCAATAGTTTACACCGGCACAATATCTGCGCTTGCGATTTAATATTCTAGTAATCTATAAAAACAAAAATTAAATGCTGTTCTTTGGTAAACGCATCACTCGAGAACGGCTGGACTGATCCGGTAGATGTTAATGTGATGACAATGTAAATAAATAGACATACAGATATAAAAAAATAATTCTCGAATTTTTATTTCATATCCCACACATATTTGTGGGTGGGTGGTGGGTGTAGGCGTGCGTGCGAGCGAGAGGCGAGATACCTGGAGCACGGCGGAGGGCGGCGAGATGGCAGTGCCGGGGTCGAGCTTGCAGAGCGGCGCGGCGTCGTGCGCGCGCAGCGTGAGCGCGATCGGCGCCGCGTTGCACAGCAGCACCACGGGGCTCAGCTGCACCTCCAGCGAGCAGCCGCCGCCCACGCGCACCGCGCGGTACCGCACCTGGCGCACGCACCACACATTCAACATCCGCCGTCTGCGATGGCGCTTACTACTGTAGCGCGCGCGGCGCTGGGTGGCGGTACTCACCGTCACGTCACTGCGCGGCTGCAGCATCACGGGCTGCCAGACGCCGGGCCAGTGCTTCGTGACCAACGAGTACGGCCAGGCGGACTTCGCGCGCCGACCCGTTCGCTCCAACCTACGAACATTACACATTTTTGTGTCAACGATTTATCAAGTTCGAGATAAATTTAAACGAACGATATCCATCGAACATTTAAATAAACGCTTTTAAGGTTATTTACCCAAAAGGTCTAAACGGACCTTCATGATCTATCGTCTGTCTGTCCGTCTGTCACAGAAGCCGTAGCTGCTAAACCACGTGCAAAACAAACAATGCTACTATCTTTAACTTTCACAGGGAATATATGTACATAATGCAGACCGGCTTGTACATAATGCAGATTGGAGTTTTTATAAAAGAGCACCCTGAATTGTTTGAAAAATTTGATCGTAATAAAAAATTTAATTGTCTAAGCAGGGACCCTACAAGGCTAAGAATGGTTAGCTGTCGAACGGCTCTATGTCAACGAAACTGCAATGTAATGGCAATAAAAGTTTTTAACCATATTCCTAGGGCTATCAGAGAGCTCCCATATACTTTTTTTAAAAACAAACTGCAAAAGTGGTTAATAGAAAACTGCTTTTACGACATGAAAGAATTTTGGGAATTTAAAACATAGTAGATGAATGATTATTTTTTGTTAAATTGTGAATTATTGTTGTTGGATTAACTTATTTTAAATATTGCAATTGTATGACATGTGTATATAATAAATATTATTTAATTTAAAACAAATGACATGACACTTTCTATACAATTTATTTTGACATTATTGCGAATAGACATTGTGAATAATTTAATTTCAGTAATGAGTAATAAATTGAAATGTTTCATGTAATTAATATCATAATTATTGTAAACTTGTAAGAATTCATTTAATAATAATATATACCTACTTTTTTAAATTTTGCATGCCAATTTCTGGTGAAACATGCTGAACTATTTTATAAGTGTGACATCATACCTGTACCTACCATGTTTCATGCAAATAAAACAATTTCATTTCATTTCATTTCATTTCATTTCATTTCATGTAACCTACACATAATCCCGCAGCAAACAGTGAATGTTTGAAAATAAATACAGGCCCTTGAGTGTAATGTCAAAGATCGACTCGCTTTTGGGCGGAGTTTTTCAAGAACATGTTACATTTCAGACGTTGAAAACCCGCCAGTAGTGGCAAACACTATGTGGGAAAAGTTGAGAGGTAAAGAAGCTAAGAACCAGCGCAGCGTGTCCTGGATGACGTCCTCGAGCGCGGCGGGCGGCGCGCAGCGCGCGAACACCGACGTGTCCGTGACGCCGTAATGCAGCGGGACCGTCTCCTTCGTCACGGGGCACGCGATGTTTCTGTACGACACCACTCCACACCTTTATTTTTGGCACTTTATAAATTGCAAATAAAACAACTGTGAGGAATTAAGCTAAACTTTATGATTTAAAAACGGTTAGGCACTGGTTTCAGATATTTATTTTTAATTGCGAGCGGACACAGACATGTGAATCGAAAATGGATGATGGATGAATGAACGAGTAACAGATAAACTACGAAAACAGGCCATAGATATATTGGGATATTAATGAATATGTTTAATCTGTAACAACATTTGAATGAGTCCGCGTGCAGAGTGCGCTCCTACCTGTACTGGAAGGAGAGGTCGTGCCTGGCGGCGGTGGTGCCGGGCGCCAGCAGGTGCGTGCAGGCGCCGCGGCCGGGCGCCGCCTGCAGCAGCGGCGGCGGCGGCGCGTCCGACGCGGGGCTCACGATGCTCTCCGTCAGTATGAGCACCTGGGGACGAGCACGGAACACCACGCTACACACCACCAACCGTATGACTGATCTTATTATTTTTTAATAAGAAATGACGGCCGGAAATTACTGCCGATACAGAGTCACCGATTTACGCGTATCGCATGACCGCTCTGACTACGCGCAACGTCTCATCTCGCGCACTTCACGCGTGGGTTTCGCGGACGGACGTGGCGTTCACACAAACGCAAGACGCCGGATACGGGTCGCGGAATGCGCATCGTATACAAGAAACGACGGCCGAACCGAGGAGCCATGTATGGTACTGCGGCACCAGAGAGGGTAGAAAGGGACTCACGTCGGTGTCGAGCGACAAGTGCGAGTAGAGCACGTAGAGCGGCCACACGGTGGCGAGAACGCGCCCGTCGCCGCGCGCGCGCACTACGCGGCACCACACCGACATGTAGGGCAGCTCGCCTTCACTCGGCACTGCCGACGAACACACACTTTAGTGACGACAATAGGAGAGTCGACTCGGAAAGTTAGGACATCTTATTATTAACTTCGGGACTCGGTTTCGACAATCGCGGCGAACGTGGCGATCGGCAGGGGCGAAGCACATACCGTAGCGTCGCATTTCATATTGCGCGCGCTATCGCACCCACCAAACGCCACGCTCGCCGCTGCAGTTGAGAGAGCGATATCGAATCTCGCATTCCTATTGAGGATTCTACTAATTTTATCCAACTAATATTATAAACGCGAAATTAAGTCTATGTGCTTTTACCTTTCACCAGCCACGGGACGTTGTCTTTGGGGCATTCTTTCAGCGGTATGTCGCCGGACCATCCGGAATCGTTGGAGGTGAATTTGATTCTGCATAGAAATAATATCATGTCACTATGATAAATCAGAATAAGAATAAAGGTTACGAGAACCTATTCACAAAATTGCTACGAGTCGAGGTAGCGACCGATCGGGACTTCAGATGAAACGAAAACGGGCAACGGCAGAGTTCCGATCGGTCGCTGTGCTTCAGCCGAGTGTGGTGAATATGAGCGCCAGACACACTCGCGCCGATGAGAGTCCGGTTGAACGTAAATGTTTATCGGATATATCGCGTGTGAAGTGAAGTGCTAATGATACGTACTTGAGCGTCATCTCGCAGTCGGCGGCGCACACGACGCTGCGGCCCACGGACTCGTCCGCCAGCTCCGCCGAGCACACCGTGCGCCACTGGCCCGACTCCGCGCAGCGCGCGCGCACCTGCTCGCACAACGCAACCCACTACACTACTACACCTGCCACCCGCCCCGGCTCCGCACGGGTGCTATTTACTGGTGGTGTCATTTTTTGACGAACAGATTACAAAACATCGAATTTTTCTACTACACAAAAACTTTATTAGTTTATTGGAGAACCAATAGCTGTTAATAGCAAAAAAACACAGTAGAATAATGTACAGAAAACCAATTACAGGTTCTCAAGAATAGATATTAAATAGGTACTATCATGCTTCAGTGTGTGTCAGTGTTCATATACCTACATATATGAACACTGACACACACTATGATACTTACTTAGATATTCATAAGATGGAAAATGTATAAGTAGCGTATTAGCGTATTACGAAATAGCGTATTACTAAAAAAGAAAGTCAACAGTTGTCTAAGTGTTGTAACCTTCCGTATAAAAATATCTAAATGACAGTGAAAAAGTCGTTGCAGTGGACACATTACAGTTGCTAAATTGTACGGCGTACACATCTGTAGATAACTTTCGGACATGAGTAACTAGTAGGTACTACTAACGGCAGTAACTCCCGGTGTAGTGAGGAACCTCACACTCACACAAGGTGAGGGAATTAATAATCAGGTACTCAATTACATTCAGGAACACGTATTTTAGCTTATTATTCGTTAACACACATTTGTTGGAATTGCAATGCAGATCAAAACAAAATAATTGTAATTTAGTATAAGCAATGATTGTTAATTGTATTGTGCATCTATAATAATACATACATAAATAAGTAAAAGTATAAGTATGTCAATAGTGCAACGTCCAGTTTAGTGGTCCTATTAAAAAAATAAAAAAATAATGATATAAAAGATATATAATATACGAGATTGATATAATATACGAGACCTTGTAGTGCAGATGGAAGCGCAGCATGTTGGCGAGACACAGCCGGCCCGCCAGCAGCATGGTGCGCCGCGCGCCGCGCTCCTCCACGCGCGCGAACAGACTCGCGCCGCCCCCCGCGCCGCGCTCCTGCAGCCGCACGCGGTACTCGCCCACCGCGAACGGAATGCCTACCACATGCACGTTATTCTGAACTGACAGTGTATCCTAGTACTTAGTGCTACCCGTAAAGAACACAAAAACAAAGTGTCTTCGCCTTCATAGAGACAGTAAGAAAAGTGTTAATAGACACATTCTTACTTAGACTATACTTAGCAATTTAAGTCAAAGTAAAATTACTTATTAGTCTTATTTGACTAGATTATAATGTCAATGGGATGTCTTTCTGAGACAGATCATTACATAAAAAAATCACGTTATTCGATTAATTAAATACAACACCAACGATTAGCGAGGAGCGAGTACAACTAGAAAGTAGTAAGCGAGTGTTGTGACCACCAAGAGACCATCGCTTATTTATTTATTTCAGGCAGTACTAAAGTACAACAAAGTAAAATTAACAGGCCCAAAGAATATATACTCACAGACTAGCATATATACAAATAACTAAATATTTTATTACGCTACTACACAACAACAAGCTTTTATTAGCGAGCTTAACGAGCCCTTTTATAGCGTCACTACGACAAATAAATGAAAACAAGAGTTCTTGTCGGCAGTGTGAACAGTCAGCGATCAACTATTAATATATGAAACTCTTTAATTAACACAGAATCTTACATTTTTGTACGTTTCTTAAGCGAGAAAACAGTCGATCGCCAGTCGCTGTCTAGTCGGACATCGCCTTAGGCACTTGTCCGATACCGGAACTCTCTTTTCACTTATTTTTCGTAGCGACAAGAGCTATAAAAACGGAGCAGAACGAGGGGGGACGACAGGAACAAGATAAGAGGTGGACGGGATCGGAATATGAGTGGGACGGGACGGTTAACGGGATAGGACGGAATGGAAGCAGGACGGGAGTGATACGGTAACGCGAAGGCAACAGGAAGGAAAAAATCGGGATTGGACCGAGACGGTATGATTTGATATCGTTATAACAGCTACTGAAGTGTAGTGCATACTCACTGGTCGACCAATGCCAATCCGTGGAGGGCCCGGCGAAAGCCAACTTGAGCTTCTTCGGAGCCGTCGGGTTGCGCCACCTGCACGCAACACTATCTCAGAGCACGGCCTGAACTTGGCGTCGCAACACACACACCGGGCCTAATGCTTTGCAATGTCCGCAATCGACTACCAACACGAGCGGTCAAAACCATCTCCTCCCATCGTCCTACCGACGTTGCGGTTATACGGGTGGAAAACTGAGGAGCATACAGACCTACGGCCCCGGTATATTCTACGATAGGATATTTGACACTTATTGAAAATTAAGTGCTTTTCATTGTCATTAAATAGCAGAGGCATAAAATCGAGAGACAGAGAGATTAAATGTGAAAACAGAATCATAATTTGTTAAATAATAAAATAGGTATAGCTATTTAAAATTCGAGAAAGAAATGGCTTATGAGGTGCTACTTTGCGAAACCACCTGCGCCCCGCCCGTCGCCCGTTTCTCTCTAGGCCAGGCGCATCCTCGTCAGCATCCGTCCCACACGGCGGCACCGTCTCGTCGGTCCCCTGCTGCGCACGGGTTGTCATCCCACCCCGGCCCACCCACTCACCTATACGCCAGGCGTGTCTCGGGGCTCACCGGCACCGTCTCGTCGATCCCCTGCTACGCACGGGTTGTCGAACTCACCTGTACGCCAGACGTGTCCCGGGGCTCAGCGGCACCGTCTCGTCGGTCCCCTGCTGGCCAACGCGCAGCGCGGCGGCGCACGAGTTGTCGATCCACAGCGCCACGCGCCCCTCCAGCGCCTCCTCCGTCACTTCTACGCCGCTCCGGAACTGGGGCACCTCCTCCGAGGCCCAGCGCATCCTCTGCGGACAGAACGTCTGACGAGGGCTTCACAACGTAAAATTTCTTCCGCTACAGGTTGAGCGTAGCGGCAACGTTTTACGAGATCGATACGTAACGTTTTTAAAAACAGCAAAGCCAACGTCGACCGCCAGTCCACCGTAGACCGGCGAACCGGCGACGAATCGTCGACACGGAGACACAACGTACCGCGTACACAGTGTCGTGCCAGTCACCGGCGAGCGCGTGCAGCGTGCGCAGGCGCGGCACGTGCAGCGCGACGTGCACGCGCGACAGCGCGACGCGCGCGCGCGACGCGCCTCCCGCCGGCAGCGACACGGCCGCCTGCAGCCGGAACTCCTCCACTAGCCGCTCCATCGTGCCAGTGTCGCACTCGATTACATCGCTCCTATGGAAGAGACAAATATAACCGTTCGTCGCTGACATTTTTTCGTAAGCACTTCTAGCGTAAGAGGCTGGGAGGTTTTCTCTCCGAGAAAACGAGGAAGCGACCGAGAGTACGAGCGATAGTGTACCGAGCGAGGGCGAAGATCTCGCGTACCCCCAAATGTTGTGACTCTAGGCTGCATGTAAAACTAGCAGGCGGAGGTAAGGTAGGTGAGGGTACTCACGCGAGGTTAGTGTCGAGCAGCAGCAGCGTGCCAGCGGCGGCGGGCGAGGCGAGCGTGGCGTGCAGCGTGGCGTGCCGCGCCGCCAGCGACAGCACGCGGTGCGCGCGCCACAGCGGCTTCGACACGTAGTAGCCCTCGAGCTGAGTCGATTGCCTGCCGGAGCCGAGCCCGCACGAACCACCATTTTAATGAGATGCGGGGCCGTTAACCACTTCTAGGTTATGCACCCAGAAAGGAGCGCTAATTATTGTGCTCGCATCGGTATGCGGTTTCGTGTTCGAGTTCGAGTTAAATCTAGTCACCGCACATTATGCAGGTACCTATGCGTTTGACCTAAATAACAACAAATACTGAAATTATATTCGTAAGAACCTTTAATTAGCTTTCTATAAATTATATTATCCTTCTAAGTATTTTTGTTGTAAACAGCTATTGGTTCTCCAATAAATAAATTTTAAAAAAGCAAGCAAAATGCACTCGGACGAATTTTTCATGGAAACTTTAGTGAGTGATTTTTTGTTTGTCCATACTTGGAGAGCGGCGGCAGCGCGTTATGCAAATTGACAGTTAAGTGCACCACGCGCGTGACGAGGCGCACGCGCGGGGCGAGCTGCGGCGAGAAGCACGAGTCCACCCGCAACACGCCCGATAGATGCTCCGGCATCACCCCGCATGAGGGCCGCGGCAGCAGCGGCTCGCTCGGGGTCTCGCTTGTCTGCATACGGCGATGACAAATCACGTTAAAATCTTGATTTAATAATAAAAGTAAATGCGTTGCATACTAAGAATCGAAAATGAGTAAGCTATGTATCAGTTGTTACGGTGGTTATTACCTCGGGGTCGGAGCGCGGCAAGAACTTGTTGATGTTGAAGTCGAAGGGCGGCGGAGGCTGGTCGCGCTCGCACACGCGGAACCGCCACATCAGCGCGAACACCGCGTCTGCAGGCAACGTACGCACGGAACTTGTTCATACTGCTATAATTAACTCCATTTCATTTTTGTATAACTTTGAAATTGAATTTGAATTTTGAAACAATTTATTTATTTATTTTCGGAAAATTTACAGCCAATACATGCATATGATAATTAAACTATGTTAAGGATAACTAGGCCAATTACAAGTTTTCACCTGTAAGTAAGAATTAATATATCAGTTTTGTACATATGAGCAGTAACGCATACATTTGTAGGTAACAGTAGGACTTAAAAATAATAATAATTGCAGTAATTGGAATAAATCTAAGTTTGAGAACCAAAGAATTCAGAAGCCAAGCATTGTTTAAATGAGCGCACACTGTCGAAGAAGACGTCGAAATCATTATTTTTCAAGTGGTTATTTATGAAATGTGGAGTTCTATAAAAGAAAGTGTTCTGTTTGTAATTAGTCTTTGCAGAAGGAACAACAAGCAGTGGTGTATATCGAGAACCGAATTCTGGAGCTCGTAAAGAAATTTTATTGAGTAGTTTCGAACTATCAATTTTAGAATTTATGATATTTAGGTAGAAAATTACATCTGCTATGGTACGTCTAGTTTGAAGTGGGAGAAAATGATGACGCCTATAGCGTTGTTCATAATTTTCGTCGCAACAGTGGGAGCGAAACTTTACAAATTTTAGAAATTTACGTTGTATTCTTTCAATACGCGATATGTGGCACTCGTAGCGAGGGTTCCATACCTGCGAACAGTACTCAAGGTACTTCGAACGTAGGCGCAGTACAAGATCTTAAGTGTTTTTATATTGTTGAAGGGTTTAGATACACGCATAATGAAACCCAGAGCTTTAAAAGCTTTTGTGACAATGTTATCTATATGTTGGTCATACATGAGTTTGCAATCTTGTAGTACACCTAAATCCCTCATCACACTAACACGACCCAAGCTCCTGCCCTCCAAGAAGTAATTGTAATTAAGGCTATTTCTTTTTCTAGAAAATGAGAGTACAAAGCATTTGTCCACATTCAAGTTGAATCTGTTTGCCCTACAGTAATTATTAAGTCTCGAAAGATCATCTTGATATTCGGCAGAGTCAGAAATGCAGTTGACAGACTTGAGTATTTTCATATCGTCCGCAAATAAGTAAAATTTTGAATGAATAAAATTATCATTTATGTCGTTAATAAAAATTGTGATGATACAATGATACAATACAATGATACAATGATTTATTAGTCTGCGAATCTAGGTATATACACAGTCAGGTCATAAGTATTGTCACACAGTAAAAACTTTTCTTTTAGAATGCTGGCCACAAAAAAGTTTATTGAATTCGAATTTCGAATTGTTCATGAAAATAAAAATGTATACTTTTTAGAATTTTACTCATTTTTAAATATGGAGTGGACGCTTAAAGAAGACCGTGTTGCAGTTATTGCGTTGCATCGTTGCGGTTACGCGCCAATTCAAATTTTTGACATACTGAAAAATTTGAATATAACCAAAAGATTCGTTTATCGTACCATCAAACGATACAATGAAGACTCTAGTGTAGATGACAGGTCAAGAAGTGGTCGCTCTCGGTCTGTTAGGACTCCAGCAGTGATAAAAGCTGTGAAGGCGCGAATTCAAAGAAATCCCAAACGTAAGCAGAAACTGTTGGCCCTTCAGATGGGGTTAAGCAGAACCACGGGGAAAAGGGTGTTAAATGAAGACTTAGGGCTTCGGGCATATCGAAGAAAAACAGGACATCGTTTAAATGCTCGTCTAATGGACCTGAGACTGAAGAGATGCCGCGCTTTGTTGAAGCGGTACGCGGGAAAAAAATATCGGGAAATTCTTTTTTCGGATGAAAAAATTTTTACCGTAGAAGAGAGCTACAACAAACAAAATGATAAGGTGTACGCACACAGTAGTGAAGAAGCGAGCAACCGTATTCCGCGTGTCCAACGAGGTCATTTTCCATCCTCGCTCATGGTATGGTTGGGAGTTTCTTATTGGGGCTTAACAGAGGTACATTTTTGTGAGAAAGGTGCAAAAACGAATGCAGTTGTGTATCAAAATACAGTCCTGACGAACCTTGTGTAACCTGTTTCTCATACCATGTTCAATAACAGGCACTGGGTATTCCAACAAGATTCGGCGCCAGCTCATAGAGCGAAGAGCACACAAGACTGGCTGGCGGCGCGTGAAATCGACTTCATCCGGCACGAAGACTGGCCCTCGTCCAGTCCAGATTTGAGTCCGTTAGATTACAAGATATGGCAACACTTGAAGGAAAAGGCGTGCTCAAAGCCTCATCCCAATTTGGAGTCACTCAAGACATCCTTGATTAAGGCAGCCGCCGATATTGACATGGACCTCGTTCGTGCTGCGATAGACGACTGGCCGCGCAGATTGAAGGCCTGTATTCAAAATCACGGAAGTCATTTTGAATAAACTTTATTGTCATAAGAATCTATGTTTTATTAAGTTCATTTTGGTATATAAATGGTTACATAATGAATAAACTTGTTTCAACTATTTTATATTAAACATGTGACAGAATTTATGACCTGACTGTGTACATACGGATAGTTTATCTAGTTCTGCCATACTGGCATACAGACATGGTCACAAGTTAATTAGTCCATTACAATAAAACAACAATGACATTGACTAAATTATGAATAACAATAAAAGGATTTATAATTGCGATGTCAGTCAAAAAATAATAATACAAATGACAAAATGAAAATGAATTATAACAAATTAAAATTGTCAAATTATCAGTACACCCAAAGATAAAATATAGTAGTAGTATACCAATCACACATTATATATTAGTCAAATTCTGTTTTGTCATCTATAAATTCCTCAATGGTGTAGTAAGGTTTTTTATTAGAAATTCAGATAGGGTATTTTTTAAAATATTAATGTCATTTATTGAGCGGATGGCTAACGGAATCTTGTTAAATATTATCGGTGCCATACAGAACACACTCATTCTTAGCAGTTGGGTTCTGCATGTTCTGCGTGAATAGGTCCTCTACCTATTAAAGACCCTTGCGGGACTCCGGATGGTATTGGAACAATTTCAAATAAATTTATATGTTATTTAAAAATATGGTTTGATTTTTATTAATTCACTGGTTTTGGAGATAATTTCAAAAATCTCGAATACTGACAATTTCGGTAGACTGTCGATCATTTATTTCTCTGTCTGAGTTCAGCACAGAGTAGGATCTTACTCTAAGCCAATCATTTGAATGATGTAGTAGATTTGTGTTATAATATAAAATGTGAAGGTGAGAATGCGAGGATCGGGAGCGCTCCGCCAGCGGGTTGTACAGCTCCAGCACGCACGGCGTCTCACACTCCTGACGTAGTGTAGTTTAGCGTCGTGTCGTGTCGTGTATGTGAATACCTGGCGGCGGCACGTAGAGCTGCAGATCGCGCGGCTCGACGAGCGGCACGGCGACGTGCGTGTGCGCTTCCCAGCGCTCCGCCAGCGGGTTGTTCAGCTCCAGCACGCCCGGCGTCTCACACTCCTAACGTAGTGTAGTGTAGCGTCGTGTCGTGTCGTGTCGTGTATGTGAATACCTGGCGGCGGCACGTAGAGCTGCAGCTCGCGCGGCTCGACGAGCGGCACGGCGACGTGCGTGTGCGCTTCCCAGCGCTCCGCCAGCGGGTTGTTCAGCTCCAGCACGCCCGGCGTCTCACACTCCTAACGTAGTGTAGTGTAGCGTCGTGTCGTGTCGTGTCGTGTATGTGAATACCTGGCGGCGGCACGTAGAGCTGCAGCTCGCGCGGCTCGACGAGCGGCACGGCGACGTGCGTGTGCGGTTCCCAGCGCTCCGCCAGCGGGTTGTTCAGCTCCAGCACGCCCGGCGTCTCACACTCCTAACGTAGTGTAGTGTAGCGTCGTGTCGTGTCGTGTCGTGTATGTGAATACCTGGCGGCGGCACGTAGAGCTGCAGCTCGCGCGGCTCGCCGAGCGGCACGGCGACACGCGTGTGCGCCTCCCAGCGCTCCGCCAGCGGGTTGTACAGCTCCAGCACGCACGGCGTCTCACACTCCTGACGACGACAACACTTTTTAATGACAATAATATTAATAAAAATTTCATGTACTGCGTCCGCAAATAATTTGCTATGTCTGAAAAAGGCGACTAAGTTTTAAGTCATTAATTGATAGCCAACTCGCTTGCCGTTGGCGGCGACGGCGCGGCCCTCTCGACACGTCGCGCTCGTTTACAACACCGCCAGTGTGCCACGTACCTGTCCGGGCAGAGGGAAGAGCACGAGCCTAGTGATGGCGCGCGGGTGCGGGTACCGCCAGGAGACCGCATTGTTGTGCAGCGTCACTTGGTAAGCCATCGGCAGTTGCCCACCGCCGACTATTTTAAACGCCCCACTCCTGGTAAACAAAAAACATGACGAATAGAGGTCGTTTCCTTTGTTCACCGCATGATGTTTCTTTGCGAGATTGCACTTAACGGCTACATATCGCAACAACATAGGGCCGGCTCAATCACGTCGCTATTGCACGCACACAACAAAAGAAGCAAACACTAGCTTAAACTTTACGCACACAATCACATTCACACTCAGCGACGTTCTATCGGTACACCATATTTAAACGTCAATCACGTAAACAACTTCATGCTTGATACTATCGATATTGAGTTATCGATAAATTCTGCTAAAGCATGGACGACACATAATAAGAAAATAAAACAGCATTCTTAAATAATATATTCTGTTGCTCAAGAGAATAATAACTATCAAAGTTCGAACTAACTTTGATAGTTATTATTCTCTTGTTCTTTATTATTTTTTGGCATCACAGACGCACTTATGAACGTTAATTGTTACAATGACTCTACCACCGTATCAGAAAAAGAACCACTACTTATTATAGATACGGCAAGAAGCCGAGGGGCATGTTTTTAGAAATGTTGTTATTATATTTTATGTTTGTTTTTGACAATATTATGTATTTTATGTTCCAGTTGGCTACTTGGCAGAAGCGGAATGTTCCATGTATCTTTGTCTTCTATGTAATTACTAACGATAATGATATTCTATGTAATTCCTATAGGCGATATTTAAAAAAAACTTGCAATAACATGATTAGAGAAGCATTCTAGCGAGGCACAATATACTTTAAAAGAAAATGAAAATGTTTTTTTTTTATTGCCAATAACTTAACATAATTTAATATAACTACAATATTTAGACAGTATTATGGTTTGGCACTTTCTTCCATTATTCCTATCCTATAGGGAAAAAGAGGCAAACTTTGTCGAAGATGTCACCACAAGCATATACAGTAAACAAACAAATGTCAAAATTGTATTTTGCTAAACAGTTAAAAACCATCGTTGACAGGAGTTTTTGGTAAAAAAAATACATTATATAGTCATTTCAGAATCAGTGAATCAACTATAATACTGAAGTGCAAGCTTAAAAATCAGGACAAAGAATAACTAGAAAGGTTGGTACTTTGAATGTTTAGAGCATGTTCAAAGCTTAATGTCATTAGAATTACATATTTTTAAACATTAAACTCTGATTGCAAAACTATTTTTTTTTATTATATGCTGACGATTTAAAAGTTTTCAAATCCATTGAAGATTGCATCTCATTTTTGACACACACAAGTTGATTTAGATAGACTAACGAATTACTGCAACATTAATAAACTCTTCTTAAGCATACCAAAGTGTAACTACATAAACTTTATTAAAAATGTTAATATTATTTCATACCCATACAAGCTCTGTGGTATCCCTTTAAGTAAAGTAAAATCACTTAGGGATCTCGGAGTTTACCTTGATTCTAAGTTGTCCTTGAATCAGCATGTGGAAAACATTATTAATAAAGCCTACAAAATGTATGGTTTCGTTATGCGTTCCTCCTCTGATTGTAAGTACACGTCTACATATCTGTACTTATACAAAACTTTAGTCCGATCCCAGCTCGAATATGCAGTTCCAATTTGGAACCCCTACTATAAAAATATATAGACTCCATAGAGAACATTCAACGCTAATTTCTTCGTGCTATGCACTACGGGTGCCATAGTTGACATATGCCCAGCTTCTCAACAAATATAAGTTACCTAGTGTTGAGTGCAGACGTAGTATCTTGAAGTCTGCACGTTATATAACATTGTACGGAACTACTTTGATTGTATTGACCTTGTAAATTATATATGTTATATTGTGCCCAGAACTACCCAAAAGCGAGTGGTTCGCGCAGGACCTCTGTTTGCCGTGGGTACGTGCAGAAGAAACAGTGGCCTGCGCTCACCAATCCGCCGTATGGTAGAGACATACAATAAATTATTTGTTGATATTGATATATTCCTGTTTAATACAGGTAAATTCAAAAAACTTGTTAATTGTTAACTTTAATTATATGATATATGTTTACTAATTTTATGTAGGCATATTCATATGTTTAATGTTTAATATGGATTTTTATCTGAAATAAATGATTTAATAATAATAATAATATTCTATTTATTCATGTATATATTATATATTTACATACATTATGTATTTATTAATATACTCATGTATTTAGTAGTCAGTAGCCTCTAGCGATCCTGCAACTGTAAGTTATCAAGTAACCTGCGAATAGCGTTATGGGCTACGTTGTTAGTATTAAGCTTTAGTTATAATTATGTCTTTGTAAAATGTACCATCCAACTGCTTGCTTTTCCAAATATATAAAAAAAAATTGATTTTCAAAGTTATCTTCAATGTACAGTAACCGCCGATGATATTGTATATATAAATTGTTCGTTTTCAAAGAATAATTAAATAAATAAAAATGTAGATTGTATGTTTAATCCTTCCCTCCAATATGGTTGAGGGGGGTGATGGCTGGTCCACAAGTCATACTCGTGAACGGGTGCTGCTTGCGGGGACTGATCTGTTCTAGTCACTCCTACTGCTACTGTCATACCTACTTATATTTTATTTACACTTTTCTGTTACTGATACTATGGCTATGGGACATCTCACTCGCATTTCTTGTTTTACATTCTGTTAATTCTAATTTATACGTAATTGTACTGAAAAAAAAGACATCCCCGTAGAGTTTCTTGGTGCTATCTTCTCTAGCGGGCGTATTTCCGAAGCACTGGTAGAGTCAGTTTTCGCATCTCTTTTCAGCACTCACACTTCAATTTGAGTATAGGAAAGAAATGGGTAAACATACTTACCTTTTTTTCAAAGTCATGTTAACATAAGTTACAATTTTAATATTTTTTATTTGTATCATGTGTTTATGACCTTTAAAAGTGCACTTTTGTGCCTATTTAATAAATGATATTTGACTTTGACTTTGACTTTGAATCGAAATCACGATTCACCTGTATTTCTTATATACATGTATATCGAGCTTTTGCTCTAAACCTCTAAAACGACGACATTTCAAAACCAGTCAATGGAACCGGTCGCCGCCGCAAACGTAAGTAGTCGCTTACCTCAAGTCGTCCTTATAGAAATGTTCCTCGCTGTCTGCGGCGGAAGCGACCGACAGGTGTTTGTCGGAGTGCACGCACGCCGCGCCGCCCGACTCGTCGCTTTTTAACGTGTCCACGCTGGAGCCGGGCTCGCGCTCTGGAGGCTGGACGAAACAAAACACTACTTGTACATCTAGCGCTTTACTCACTTCTCTTTTAGATACGTAGCTGCGCGGGTCATATATTACAAAGACTTGACAAATAACAAATAATATTAATATAATTTAGTCTTTCCTCCAGCAAACAAATAGTTCAAAACGTATGGACTCTCAACAATTTCACGTTTAGTTCTGACCATCGACTGGTACGCACTACTATAAAGCTAAATTTTAAAATTCATCGTCTGCACACGATCACAAAATCAATTAAAAGATTAAATAAGACCACCCTAATAGCCAATAAAGATAAGTTCACACTTGAATTAAAAAACAGTTTTAATATTTTAAACACAAATTCAGAAGACGTTGAAATTCAATATAATAATATCTAAAACAGTATCATCAAAGCATGTCAAAAAATAAAATCTGTTAAAGATAAGGAACGAAAATTAAGTAATGATACCAAAACTCTAATAGAAGAAAGACAGAAACTTACTTACTACACTCCAGAATATAAAGCTAAAGACAATTCAGTAAAACGTGCAATCCAAAAATACATAAGAAACCATAACGTCGATTTAGTTAGAACTGCTCTGGAAAATTCCATTTCACTGAAAACAGCCACACGAGGAATGGAAATAGGAAATTCTGGCATAGTCTGTTTAAAGGACAGTGCGGGCGTCAAACAGGGCGATAGGGACAACGTTCTACAAATATCTACAGACTTTTATAAACAGCTTTATGCCGAAAATTCGGTTCCTCCACAAACCACCACGAGTACACACTCATGTTCCGAAAATGTCTCGCCAATCACAGGCTTCGAGGTGCATTGTGCGTTGCGCAACATGAAGTACCACAGAAGTCCCGGTGACGACGGCATCACTACAGAGTCACTTAAAATAGGGGAACCGATTATTCTTTTCCTCATATTACCAATCTTTTCAATTCTATTTTAGAAACTGCTAAATTCCCAAGAAAGTTTTGTCACTCCAATATAATACTACTTCATAAAAAAAGGCGATAAGACAGACATTGGCAATTATAGACCTATCAGCTTTGTTTCGCACCTGTATAAAGCCTTTATAAAAGTCATAGAGAATAGGATATCAGGCCAACTCGATTCTCATCAACCCCCAGAACAGGCAGGTTTCCGCCGAGTCCTCTCTACAACAGATCACCTACATTCAGTTAATCAGATAATCGAAAAATATATTGAATTTAAGCTCCCTCTCTACCTTGCCTTTGTTGATTCCTCGTAAGCGTTTGATAGCATAATTCTCAATTTTTGAATCATTAAAAAATCAACAAATAGATCCGACATACATCCAATTATTACAAAACATATACAACAACAGCACTGCAGCAATAAAAATACAATCTACAGGACAGTCTTTCCAAATACAAAAAGGAGTCAAACAGGGTGACCCGCTGTCTCCAAAATTGTTCACAGCTGTATTGGAAGAAGTCTTCCAAAAGCTGGCAGCTGGCTGGGAAGCGAGGGGCATTGTTCTCGGCGAGCGGAGACTAACCAATCTTCGTTTCGCCGATGATATCGTGCTCTTTTCTTTTTCAGCAGCTGAGTTGGAACAAATGCTAGAAGACCTAAGCAAGGCAAGCCTCGAGGTCGGACTTCGTATGAACATGTCAAAGACCAAACTCCTGACTAATAGCGTCAAACGCAGGATAAACGTGAGTGATGTGGTGATAGGGTATGTCCATGAGTATATTTATCTGGGCCAATTAGTCTCCTTCCAAGCGAGACAAGACAAAGAAGTTGCTAGACGCACCGAAAACGCCTGGAGGAGCTATTGGTCCATGAAGGGAAAGGGAAGCTCCCTATTTCCCTCAAGCGACGACTCATGGACAAATGTATACTACCCATCCTCACGTACGGTGCCCAAACTTGGTCTTTGACTGCTCAGCAGAGGTCCACACTCGAGGTTTGCCAACGAGCAATGGAGCGCAGTATCCTCGGAGTAAAACTTACAGACCGTATAAGAAATACAATACTGCGCTCCAAAACTCAAATTACAGACGTCACCCAAAAAGCTGCCAGCTTGAAGTGGGACTGGGCTGGACACGTCTGCCGCATGCCGAACGAACTTTGGGCCAAAATAACAACTGAGTGGCATCCTAACAACGGCCGACGGCCCCGCGGCAGACCTCGACGGAGACGGCGGGACGACTTGGACTTGTATAAAGAAGACTGGACTACAATGGCGATCAATCGTGAAATGTGGAAAAATGGAAGGGAGGCCTTTGCCCTGCAGTGGGACAAGTCAGGCTCCATATAATAATAATATACTTAATATTAACAAAAAATATTTGAAGTACGATTCATCCGGTATCAGGCAACACCTGAAATCGTAAAAAATGATAGCGCGAAAATGTTCGCGGCACATATCCATTTTTCAATGAGACACGATAACTATAATTAGCTCGCAATAGTAGGGGAGCCCACGAGGCTAAATGGGGATTTACTCGAGCGTCGTAGAGACCTATTGGGATGCAAAGCTTAGATGATAAGAAGAAAAAAATGTTATATGATATATACCTTTACATCGGTGGGGGAAGCGGCTATAGACTTTTAAATATGTAAAAAAAAACTGTTGCATGGACATCCTCGAGCGCATCAGATATTGATAGCATCAATGCCCTACGTATTTTTAATAATGTACGTATGTTAATCTGATCGTTTGCATGATGCGGGTGGTTGTATTTAAGGGTTGAAAATGAAAAAAAAAAAATTTAATCGAGCGTGTCAGATTTTCTAAGGGAGTGTTAAGTACACCAAAAAAAAGCTCTCATTCACTAATCTGACGATTTCGATGGGACGCAAACTCGCGGCCATTTTCATAATGTGCAAAAAAAAATCGCCATTTTGAAATACTCAAGCGCGTCAGATTAAGATATATATGGTTCATCTTTATGTTCTAAACGTACTGTCTCATAATCTGACGATTATCTAGAGGGATTCGCCTGATCTGACAAAAAAAAATTAGAAAAACGGTTCACTTTAAAGGCCATCCCTGCAACTTCCCGCTAATTCCATTCCTGGGCGCTTGAAATTGTACTTATGACATTTTTGAGCTCAAAATATAATTTATGTGATATTTTGAGCTCGCTGAGTTCAAAGAAATAATATTTCTATGCGTTTGAGCTCTCCCAGCTCGAAAGTCTGATAGAAGTTTCATAGAATACTATTTTTGGAATTTTCAAACCGCAATAACTTTTGAATGGATCAACCAATTTTCGCGCGTTTGGCACCATTCGACGTTTTTCATCCTCATAAGTAATTTTGCAATTTTAATTGATCGAACCACAAATTTCGGAGTAATCCCGAAAAAACACTTTTTCGGGTTTCTTTCGTTCACGATATCTCTCGAACGAATCAACCGATTTTGACCAGCTTGGTGGCGATCGACGTGGTTTTTCAAGCTCAAAGGCGGATCAGTTTTTGAAGTTAATCGATAAAGCCGGTTAAAAGTTATTCCAAAAAAACCACTTTCAAAAATAAATTTTTTCTTATTTTTTTAAATCATTGAACTTAATTAATTAAAAAGCTCAGGAAATAGCATGCAAATAAATAAGTGTATGCTTTTTTAGTAGATTACATGTATTTATAAAAATGTATTTATATTTGTTTTTTGTAAGGTACTTTCACCACAAAATACACATTTCAAATTAATATCACTCATATTAAATATTTATAAACTTTAATTCACACAAATAATATTAAAATAGCAAAAAAGCCAAAACGTTGGAAACACGTTGTAAACAGTATGCCACGAACGAGTCTTTATGATCAGCTGTGATGGCGTCATGGCAACAGAAACCAGAGTGGGGACGGAGTGAGAGAGTAATAGATAGAGAAAGAGTGAGAGAGGAATAGAAAAGCGGAGAAGGAAATGTAGGCATCACGCAGCTGCACGCATTTAACTTTATCGACGAATTTTTGTTATTTCGGCTTGCGGAAATCGTCAGATTATATATTTTTCATTATTCTTGAATTACTTCCTTCAAAATAAAAAAAAATTTAGCTACGCTCGAGAATGTCGAGATGACGTTTTTTTTTTACAACTTTGTTGCCCTCCCCTTTTTTTACGTCACTCTCAAATTGTCAGATTAGTGGAATATACACTTTTTAGGATGTAATTAACTCACCCTACCTTAATCTGACGCGCTCGAGAATTTCTGATGGTCAATTTTTTTTTACTAATCTGATCCTGTATCCTTCACGGGCGGCCTTATATATGGGCCTCATGTTTTGTGGAGGTACTTAACCGGGTACAAGGTATCCCCCTGTATATTAATCTGCCGCGCTTTAGTAAATCCCGAAATCCCCGCTTGGGCTCCCCTACTACAAACAATGTGGAAATTGTGAAATTGGAACGTACCTATTTTAACTTATAAATCATCATGTATTTTAAAAATAAATAAATACATAAAACTTTTTTTCGCAATATTTTCTTAGTGGCCTGGTGTAGAAAGACTTTTATGTAAGCTATGAGTCAGGTGGCATTCACGACGCCACACCCGCCGGGCCGGCGCGTCTCGGTCGGTCGCCGATCCAGCGTGACGGCGTCCAGCTCGGCGCACGCGCGCCGCGACGGTGTGTCGCGGTACCTGTCCATGTGCCGCGATGAGGCGGAGCGCGTCGCGCAGGTCGGCGAGCGCGGCCAGGTCGGCGGGGCGCAGGTCCAGCGTGACGGCGTCCAGCTCGGCGCACGCGCGCAGTGACGGCTCGCGCGCGGTCGCACCACCCTCCGCGCGACGCCACGCCTCCCAGCTTGCTTCTACTTCCACACTGGAAGAAACCAAAAGTGTCAGAGCCCTCTTTATCATAATAATAAGGCGGCCATATAGGTTAAGGTTCTCTATGGTATTTTTGTATATATATATATATTTTTAGACGAATTGTAAAAAACCGTTATCTGAGAACGTAAATAAATATATAAATAATAATAATATGACATAAAGTACATCGTAAGCAGTTTGATACATACACCTGGCACTTAGTTACTAAAACTGTTTCATCGAAAACCTTTTAACGAGCGGTCTGTTAATCAAGAGATGTATAGGGGATCGGACAGTAATCAAGAAAAAATCTAAAATGTAGTTAGAACGAATGTTCGTCGAACCAGAAAGATCAGTCAATCAATATTTTTGTCAAATGATAATGATTAATATTTTTAAATCAATAAATAATTCTGACATTTTTAATCTGTTCTTCATCTCAAGCGAAACAACAATCACAGCGCATGACGTCATTTGTAGGCAAATGCCTTGAGTCAAGCTTGTGATTATTTTACGTTTTTGCTTTTCATAAAATGTATTTTTGCTAATTTTTTCGTTCCATTACTACAATATAGTCCCCAAACTTCACAAAACGTATTAGAATCTCTTTGCAACTTTTATTTCGAAGAGTTTGTCGTTTTCTACCTACATATGACATCACAAGTTTTAAGGTGACCTTTTGCGCGGCAATATTTGAAACATAATATTTAAACATAGTTTTTGGTACTTTAAGAGAGTTATTTAATTAAAATAGTATTTTTCATGGCTATATATATTCATTGTAGTTAATTTAAAACACTTTCTGAAAAATTGTCCGATCCCCTATTATTGTTGACTATTCAAACTGTGTGCAAAAATAAAGTAAGTGAGCCTCCCGTAGTTGAGCATCGTGGCGATGCGGCTTCACCGTGTAGTAAGTAGGTACGGTAAGATGTCACAGCTCACCCCATCATGAGCGGCTGCATGAGCACGTGGCGGGCGTCGGTGCCGTCGGGTGGCGCGGCGCCGGCGGCGTCGGCGGCGGTGTCAGCGCCGACGCCGGCGGTGAGCACGACGGCGGCCAGCAGCGCGCGCGCCGCCAGCCGCGCCGGCCGCGCGCCCGCCGTCACCTGCAGCGCCAGCGAGTCGCAGCCCGCCGCACCGAGCTCGCCGCGCACGCACACCTGCGTCGTCTCCACCGTGATGCTCTCTATCGACCGGTTCACTACGCGACAAATGTACTTATTCACGCTATCTGCCTCATCGGTATAATGTACTCGGTAGTCTGTCTACTAAAGCGAAAAGGACCGACCGCGACCCAGAGATCATGCTTTTTATTTTTTCATTAGAGTGCAGTAAATATTTTGGTAAACAGGCTGATCCTGGTCCTTTCTGCTTCTTTCAGCTTCGGTAGACAGACAATATACTATGCAATTTACTAATATGATATCTTTTTTTGACGACTAGATTACAAAACATTGAATTTTATCTATTATACAAAAACTTAATTAGAAATATATAAATGCATTGTATATTACATTTGATAACTAATTTGTGTACAAGATGGAGAGGAGTTGAAACCAAGTGCAGTGACAGTGTAGGTATACGGAGTGTGGCAAAATGTTATGATCTTCAGGTTCGTTACCTTTTCTTTTGCAGTGCAGAAGCTTTCTTCTCAAGTGTTAGTTATAGATATACCTAGATACAGATGCGTGCGCGTCTGCGACCCGCACGCCGCTTCGGCACTCGAATATACCGCTTCTTGTCAAACGAACGTATTGTCATTTCCGCGCCCTTTGCACCCACAAACATTAAAAAACGCGGGTCCATTTTTGTGAAAACTAAACAGTATTATTGCATACTTTAAAAAAGGCAGAAAATGTATATAACAAATACCAACGTGGTCTTAATCGACCCTATTTCCCACCAGCGGCCTTAAATAAATGACCGGAGATAAAAACAATGGTACCCATGTTTTTATCTACCTTGGAGAGATATAGTTCTTCTCTACTATATACAGCACGGAAAGAGGCGAAGATACACTAATACATAAGATAGTGTCACCAGCATGCTGTATTCACTGTTTTTAAGGATGAACGCTGATTGTTAACTAGCTTTTAAATTAATTACGATAAAGTGTTACATCCTATTTGTGGACCAAATAAATAAAAAATAAATATAGGAAGAGGCTATCCACGATCCTTTAAGATGGGCTACATTTTTATTTCAAGGATAAAACATGACGCGAACATTTTATAACTTTTTTACGTGTGAAATGCAAATAATGGAATAAAGTGCCATTGGTATCTCGTAGGCAGTACACATTCAAATTATTTTTTTTTCTAAAATCATAATTATTTGGGTATTATCATAATTTGTCTTAGCCTTTTTTTTAAAACCAAAAGACTCAGTTTTTAGTTTTTTCAAAATTCTCCCGATGTTTCCAAAAACCTAAAGTTTCTCACTGGAAAGGAAAAGCTTACCATGAAGATCCCACAATTTTGCTATATGTATATGTCAACTTATACTAAAAGCACGTTTCGAATCATTTTTTGCAGTAATAATAAATACCTTCTAAAAAGAATCCTTCAGAGAGAGAAAATAAACATTTCATAAGTTAATTGGATTGTACATTCACGAAATTACACTCCTTACTTATTAAAAAAAATGCAAAAGCTTTCCAAGCTCTCAATTTTGGAAACCGAAACGAGAAAGCGCATTTTTTCCCTATACAGAGATATTATTGGGTCTACCTCCACTGCGTTCCTCCAAGGACATCTTGGGTGACCGGCTGACTACATATATGTAGAAGCTAGATTTAGCCATCCTTGACACTAAAGTACCTGCTCAATTGTAACACCTGGATTGTTTCAACATTTTTAAAAATCTTATGAGTTTTTCTGTGGAAATTTGGTTCGGATTCATTTTGGACCCGACTCCAATAGCTGGATGTCACTGTCACGATGGGTGACATCAGCTGCATCTGCAACACCTGTTTTCAATGACGTTTCTCTTACGTCGCGGCGCTCCTCGGCGGCCCGTGGTCTACCCCACGTTGACGGCTAGGAGAGCTCCGCTAGACCCTCAGCCTGTCGGTGTGGGAAGCTCACCGCAAGTCTGCACAACTGGTATCGTAGCTGCCGGCTTCACTTGCAGCTACTCCAAATTAATAGTGTCCGTCCAAATATAACTAACCCCAAAACTATCGCTGTTCTGAACTGCACAAGTGAATGCGTAGCGTAAGTAGGATCTCACGCCCCGGAGACGAAGAGTCCGTGGCCATCAGCCCCTCTTTTCTCCATTTAAGGCGCCCAACAACTTGTATTTAGTTATAGTTTAATTAGTTTGGTAAACTATCGTGAGTCGAAATATTCATTATATATAGAAACGGCTACACTCACGTTATGATTGTGTCGGAATAACTCCGATCAGGTTTCGAACAATTAGGCGACCAGTCTGCGCCACGAATCCAAAGCGTAAACTTCCGGAAGAAGGACATCCTAATTGTCAGAAACCTGGTCGGAGTTATTCCGACATAATCATAACGTGATTGTAGCCGTTTATATTTATAATGAATAGTTTAATTATCTAATAATCTTGAACCTTTCAATAATATAAAAATAAATAAATGAAAGTTGTATCTAACATTGAAGCTTTATTTACCTGCCCTGAACCTCTTTTAAGGAAGCTAAGGGTCTTCAACCCCGACTACATATAACTAAAAAGGTTACACAGTGTATGATGAGATCCGACTCACAAAACAAGTGTCGACGAATGAAGGCCAGTCTTACCTAACATGCGTTTGAGTCTGTAAAGCGGCGGCGAGTCTGGTGGCGCGTCGACTTTGGGGCCAGGATAAACCTGTGGACGCGGCCGAACCATTCTACTTTTTACCTGGAAATATATAAAACAAAACATCATATCGTGATCATCAATATAAAATTACATGATGCACGTCAGCGGCGTCGGCATCAGTTGTTAGCGCTCCCACCCAAGTTACGCACATGTAATGCTCATAATGAACCCACGGCGAGGGCTGTGAAGCTCATCAACCGTTTTCTGAACGATGTCCAAAATGCTGACATACATGCTGACCCCATTAGTAGCATCTCTAAATTTTTTGTATTTTACTTAAGTATCTGGTATGATAATGTAAAAGCTTCGAGGTAGCCTGTAAGTTTACAATTGTAATTTAGTAAATAAATGAATAAATAAATAAATGATTGTGCAATGATAAAGTAAATAATATAATTATGTATACGCCTGCATCGGCGCACCCGCGCTGCATAAGAAGACCGCCACGCTCGACTCGGCGATGTGAGGTAGGAGTAGAGAGTGAGGCTCACCAGCGAGCAGATGGTCATGAGGCGCAGCAGCCGGTCGGTCGACAGCTCTAGCATCACCGGCCGCTCCACGTCGAGCCGGAGCGAGCCGCGCGCGGCCGCCGCCGCCGCCGCCACCGCCGTCGCCGACACGCCCGCCGGCACAACTGCCGCACGCAAATACAATAGCGTAATTGACGAGTATCAAAAATTAGGTGCATTCGATGGCATTCAAAATAGACAAAATAATAGTCGAATGTGAATACAGAAATCAAAGGGGTTTGAAAATCTTCGTACGGAGGCTAGCACGGCACAAACACATTTGTATTTTTTAAAATGGCGTCGCACAATGCATCTTATATGGATCGAGGAAATATTATAGTCAAACATTTTGTTTTATATGTTGATAATTAAGATATTCCTACTTCCTACTGAGGGGACGTCATTTTTACAAGCGCACACACACGACCGCCGCAGAAGCGCGGCGCGCTCGCTCCGCAGCCGCGGACTCAAATATTTATAGTGTGCGAGCAGGCGGCACGATGAACATCATTTAGGCTAGAGTGAGATAGGTGTGTGGCTATACAAGCATATATAGTTCTATAAGTTTATGTTGTATACCTATATTAGGGTATGACAGAAATAAATTCAGTAGTTACTTGATTTTCGGCTTTTACTCATCTACCTAAGAACAATCATCCGCTAGGCTCCCGCACAAGTGGTGACCCCGACGTGATATGAACACGCAAGCTTTTGATACGATTTCTGTCAGACCCTAATATTTATATAAAATAAGCTTATAGAACTATATGCTTGTATAGCCGCACACCTATCTCACTCTAGCCTAAACGAAATACATCGTGCCGCCTGCTCGCACACTATAAATATTTGAGTGCGCGGCTGCGGAGCGCCAGTTCGGGCGTGACGCGCTTCCGCGGCGGTCGTGCGTGCGAATGACGTCCCCAACTACTATTCTAGTGTGCGTATGTATGTTTGGGTATTTTGTTATCACATATCCGAACCGCTGAATGGATTTTGATGAAATTTGGTATGTAAACATTTCAGGTTTCTAAATAGGACAAGGGATACTTTTGATCCCAGAAAAATGAACGGTTCCCTAGGGGGCGGTATCGCAAGAAACCCGAATATTATCACAAATTGCCTAGTATACGCGAACAAAATGAGTTTTTATAAGAGTAACGTGTAATATATAAATATCGCAAATAAAAGTAGAAGGTGGGTGTAACCTGGAGACGGCACGAGCACCTTCAGGGTGGCCAGCGCCGGCGGGATGTCGGTGGCGGGGTCGGGCGGGCCGCGCGCCGTGCCCAGCAGCCCGGCGCTCCAGCCGCCCGCGCCCGGCGCCGCGCCCAGCCCCGCCCACGCGTTGAACAGCGACACCTGCAGACACCACGCCGCATCACCAACACACACTAATCACTCACTATACCTATATTTCACATTATTTGTTTGTTTATGTGTTAAGATCGTCAACTATCATCGACCGGCAAGCGTGCTACATCGTCGCTTACGATCAGGTGAGATAGTGGTCAAACGCAAGCCAATTAAGAATAATAAAAAAGATGAGTGATTAAGTTAGAACAAACTAATGTATATTATATTCTCACATTTGACATTACATTACAATATAATACAATGCAATGCAATACATTCATTGACTAATGCCAATAATTGCGTCCTCCTCTCTTGTAACGTTGCTGCCGACGGGGTCCGTATGAGACTTTGTACGTTACCTAATTACACCTTGTACCACCTATGGAAGCAATAAAGAAACTGAATCTGAATCTAATGTATTTGTATTATTTTTTGAAATAAAATAATATTATTTTAAAAACTTATTATTATCATACCTATAGCCGTTTTCCGACATTATCACACTAGACCGCTTCGGTCGTCACTATTCGTTCCTTTGCGAGTTCATTATATAACAACACAAAAATAGATAGATAGTTGTATAGTTCCAAATCAAATGTTCATAATATCAAAGAAATCATAAACGGTTCCGGACAGACACTAGCTACGAGTAGTATTTCATTTATTTCTGACCTCGACCGGATCCAAAGTATCCCAGCACTATCCAACTATTTTCCTGTGTGTGTCATTCTAATCGAGCTATTTTTGAAGACTATTCACTAGTTCGTATCTCAGGCAAGTCAAAGTCAAAGTCAAATATCATTTATTAAATAGGCACAAAAGTGCACTTTTAAAGGTCATAAACACATGATACAAATAAAAAATGTTAAAAATTGTAACTTATGTTAACATGACTTTGAAAAAAAGGTAAGTATGTTTACCCATTTCTTTCCTATACTCAAATTGAAGTCTGAGTGCTGAAAAGAAATGCGAAAACTGACTCTACCAGTGCTTCGGAAATACGCCCGCTAGAGAAGATAGCACCAAGAAACTCTGCGGGGATGTCTTTTTTCAGCACAATTACGTATAAATTAGAATTAACAGAATGTAAAACAAGAAATGCGAGTGAGATGTCCCATTGTCATAGTATCAGTAACAGAAAAGTGTAAATAAAATATAAGTAGGTATGACAGTAGCAGTAGGAGTGACTAGAACAGACCAGTCCCCGCAAGCAGCACCCGTTCACGAGTATGACTTGTGGACCAGCCATCACCCCCCTCAACCATATTGGAGGGAAGGGAGTGACCCGACACACAGAGCCGCCGCAAGCAAAGACATTTGAGTGAGCATGACTGTAAAACCTAGTCACTTCCAACTGGCAGGCAGTATCTTAAAGCGCTATACATATTTATAAATGTTATATTATGTTTGTCAATTCTTACTTGTATGTGCTTGTGTGTCTTTTGCTTCCAGTAATATAGATTCGGCTGATGCAAGGTGATGTGTAACAGTGGTATGTTATTCTCGCCCCTTCGAACATGCAGGAAATCAATCTGAAAAACATAAAACGCGTACTTAAATTCCTTTTTCAGTTTTTCTCGACAATTTGCTGAAACTGCGCCTGGACTTGCTGAACGAAAGCTAGATAATATAAAAATATTAAAACATCAAGTATAAAATAGTTGATTTCTAGAAAATTATTTAAAACATATTATTTTCTAAAATGGTGCACTATGTAATTTACACTCGAGAGCAATGAATCCGGGTCACTTAAAGAATGTTAAAAATCTCGGAAACTAAAAATGATAGGTTAATGCAATAAATTGTATTTAATAGACAATGTAATACTCCTTAAATGAAAGTAAAAAAAATATGAGTCACCATACATTTTATTAACACAAAATTACATAAAGAAAAAAACTGCTGATCTCTCCTTAAAACAAAAATAGGAAACATGAAATTGTTGAACTTTATTACGATTTTCTTGAATTTTAATACTTCGTATTGCATCCTCGTGCTTCCATTACTGCGTTTACGCGGTTTGGCATGCTGTACACCAAGTTCCTTATACGATTTTGGGGAATATTCTCCCATTCCTCTGTGAGAGCAATTTTGAGCTCACGAAGCGTGATTGGGGGAGGGTTTCGTTGTTTTACGCATCTGCCTAGCTCGTCCCAAGCATGCTCGATCGGGTTGATATCCGGGCTGCGCGCTGGCCACTCCATACGAGTAATGTTCATCTCTTGAAGGTAGTCATTCACAATCCTACCTGTATGAGGTCGGGCATTGTCATGCATAAATATAGCATCCTCACCTAAATTGACCATAAATGGACCAACGTGATCATTGAGGATTTCTTCCACATATCTTACGCTAGTTAAAGAGCCGTTTTCTATGATCACCAGCTCTGTGCGATTTTCAGAAGAAATTCCGGCCCACACAAGTACAGACCCACCACCGTAGGCTACTTTTTCTTCGATGCATGCTTGCTTGAATCTTTCCCCTGGTCTTCGATACACTCTGTGTCTTCCATCGTGCTTGTAGAGCATAAATTTTGATTCGTCGGAGAACATAACTTTTGACCAATCTTCAATACTCCAATTTACGTGGCTCTGGGCATATCTTAGTCTCGAAATACGATGCCCACGCTCCAGTTTAGGGCCGTTTGCAGGTCTAAGGGGTTTTAAGTTAGATTCAGCAAGCCGACGTCTTACTGTCCATGCACTTGGGTTACTTCCTCCGAGGCGTTGAAACTGATTGGTGAGTTCAGTTCCTGTGAGAAAGCGATTTCGAAGCATGGTGTTCACCAAGTATCGGTCTTCTCGTGCTGTGGTACACCTGGTTCTGCCCGTTCCTGGTCTGCGTAGGTTAGAACCAGTTTCTTCGTAACGTCGGAGAACTCTTTGTACTGTTGACAGCGACACACCGACAGTCCTGGCTGTATCGCGCTGACTCCGGCCGGTTTCCAGCATTGTAAGTATTCTGGTGCATTCTTCAGGCGTAAGCGACATAATTTCAGCTTGAATAATGAATATAGAGCACTATCAACATGGTTTATGTACCCACATAAATGACAGATTACAAACAAAAGCAAAACCAAATGCTGTAATTTCGTAGTTCCATCTTCGAAAGTGGCCCTTTTTCAAATTTGATTTTTTTATGATATAACTTTACAATAACTAAGAAGTTTTAATACCTTCATTTAAGGAGTATTACATTGTCTATTAAATACAATTTATTGCATTAACCTAGCATTTTTAGTTTCCGAGATTTTTAGGATTCTTTAAGTGACCCGGATTCATTGCTCTCGAGTGTAAATGTAAGTACATGATATATCAAGCCATCATCTAAGAGTCACATCTACATATATATCTACATATATTTTACGTAGGTAACGTTGTATGTATGTTTGTAGGTGCTCTACACGGTTATCTCTGGAACTACTAATCTGATTCTGAAAATCTCTGTATTGATAGAAAGCTACAACATTGCCGAGAAACATATTATGCTATATTTTATTGTGTAGACGCAAACAAAGTCGCGGGCGTTTGCTAGTATATTATAATATAGAGCCGCTTTAGGTTTGAGAAAATTTTCGGGACCTTCAGTGTTTATAAGAAACATCGGGTGAATTATGGAAAAAACGAAACCTACACTAGATACTTTCACGCAAAGAAACGTAATTTAAAATAAGACAACATGGGTTTAATCGATCCTATTTCCCATCAGGAATGTTTCCCCTAAAGTAACCCATAAAATCCAATCGTATGGTTTTGAGAAATTTAAAATAAAGTTACCTGTGTAGTCATGCAAGGTGTAGCAGAATTTTGTAATCTCCAGGGCAGGTACCATTTCCTTTGCAGTGATTAATTTCAGAAGTATATTTAAACTGAATATCTGGTAAGTCGAAGTGGAAGTTATCTTTTAGGACCACCACTGCTACATTGGGACTAGAGTTAAGCGACTTTGTGACACCTAACGGTATGATACCTTCCTTAAGCTTAGAACTTTGATGGGATGTCGTTTGTTTGTAGCATCTATCAATAAATATCACATGATTCGTAAATGTATGTATAAATAACATTGTTTTTATTACTAGTCTAGTCATTATGACTCTTGACAGCATTGACAGCTGTGATTGGGTTGCCATTTCTTTTACCAGTTGCCAAAGAAGCGCCAAGCATTACCATAAATCTTTTAGACGATCAATCACAAAAATCAATAATCCATCTTTGTATACAAACATTCAGTTTTTATTTTCTGCAAAATTGACTAACTTTCAAAACGAAAAGGTCCCAAAATGTTCCTTTTGTAACAGGATATTTCGAAATTCAGCCCCGGATTTCTTTTAGAAGCTATGTAAATAGTGAGTTACCGCAATATCCATATTGGTGTGGCCGATGTCCTCCATGCGGATGTCTTCTGTGAGGCTCTTGACGCTGCCGAAGCGCCGCGACTCGCTCGAGGCGCCGGAGCTCTCCGGCCCCGACTCCGGAGGCTCGATGTTCACTACCACCTATGAGGAAAAATAAAATATGTATTTAACACGAAACGTTCAACGACAAGGTTCTTTGTGCGGGTGTCCGCATCATTCCCAAAAAAGCAGTGAGGAGTAGACTAGAATAGAAATCATTTATTGCCACTGTACGCATGGAATTAAGTAACTCAATATAAAGTTTATCAACATAATATAATACAAACAGCAGCAATGGAGGTGAGCTCAGCATGACTCCGCAAAGAAATTTAAACAAATAGCGACTCTTGCTACGACGCAATAAAGTTCAATTCAGCTCGCATAGCGCTGTATACCTACCAGTAATATTAACCTACAGAGCGCCTCTCTTTCTAAAGCATAGCTCTTATCTCTTCTGACACGGCACGTGTAAAGTTAGGGTTATACCTGTGTTGTGATAAATTTTATCAATCTAAATAGGTAGTAAATTCAAGTTTTGTATCTCTCCACTGTAATTTGGGAGAAACTTTCACTAGTTCAATTTATAGTTTGTAGGGTTTTTTTAATTGAAAGTCCACTAAACTAAAATACACATTAAAATAACATTATAAATTAATTTAACTTTTCTAACTGTCTAAACAGTAGCATATTTTTTAGGGTTTTTTTAGTGTTGATACTTGTGTTGTGGTTAATATAATATAATCAATCTGAATAGGTATTTAGTTCAAGTAATGTATCTTTCTACTATCTATTACTATTATTCTTATTCTGTGAACAATCACTTTCCAAACAGTATACCTACTATAAGCTACTATAAGCACGTAAGACTAAATAATACAAGTAGTATTAGGTATTACCTACAATATAAGTGTGCATAAATTAATTTCCAAACTAAGTAGATAACTAGGCATACTATGTACACTTATATATATGTGCTAATAGATCTGTTTACACGCGATGTCGAATGACACGTGATAGATAACATGAGTTGCCGTCTATGTCGGACAAGCGGCCGGGCGTACCTCCGGCGGGGTCGGCGGGGGCGGCGCGGGCGGCGCGGGCGGCGGCGGCGGGACAGCGGCGCGCGGCGGCCGCACCGGCGCGAGCTCGGGCCCGTCGGCGTCGTCGGCGTACAGCGACAGCTGCACCACGCCCACCGTCACGAACACCTCCAGGAACTCGTTCGGACACGTGCTGTAACCGCACCACACGATACACTCGTATCATCATTTCACAAGAGGCCTATTGCTCCGCGGAAGGAGGTAGCGCGTCCGAGGGTACGAGACTAGATACGTACACGGTTTCGACGAAAGCGACCGACACGGCTTTCCTTAGTCCCGCGGGCGGCGGCGGCGGCGCGGGCTCACCGGGCCGCGGGGCGCGCGCGCCGCTCGCCGACGCCGACGTCGACTCCACGCCGGAATCCGCCTTCATGCTACGGCTCGGGTCGCTCAGCATTTCTACGAAACGAACGATTTCCTACTTTTAGCTTAGCCTTAAACGAAGGAAATCTATGTATGTATGGGATCGTTTACAAAAAAGAATAAAAAGCCACGCACAGGGACGTACAGAGCTATGACAAGTATTGAATGACCGGACGGAACGGGCCGGACTCTATACCTAACGTTGGAACGTTTGTCTAGAGTCGCGAGGGAGGCGTTTCGGTGACGTTACGGAGTCGATTGAGTATTTTTCAAGAAGTTTAGAGTTGCATACCGTCGATGATTATATTCTCGGTGTCCTCTTGCTGGTGTCGTGGCATAAGAAGGGACACGTACGGGCAGGTGTCCCGCATCTCTTTGTATAACATGATTTGGTCGTTGCTGCAAACAAATTATATTTTAAACGACATTCATCGGACAGGGCATCGCGATCGAGCGACGTCCCACCGCACCGGGAGGCGAGTCCGGCACAGACGACGCGACTATTTATGTCTGCTTATGATATTTATGTTTTTTTTTTGTGTTAAGGGAATCCTAATATGAATGGGAAGGCAAGCTAACTTTTTATTTCAAAATCAAAATGTTATGTTACAATTTTGAACATGTTTTTAATTAATGTATTATGTGTAATTGTGTATACCTATGTCGTTTAAAAGTGCATTGTTTTTAGCTATTGAATAAATATGTGTTGGGTGAGATCGTGTCGGATGTGTATCGTGAGAACCTCTCCCTGATGGCGTCGTCCAGACTGTCTGCGAGCGCGCGCGCCATGGCCAGCTGGCGCAGGCTGAGCTCGAGCGCGCAGTCCGACAGCAGGTTGAGCTCCAGCGCCGGGCCGCACGTCGCCAGCCCGCGCACGTACAGCGCCGGCGCCACCACGCACCCGATGTCCACACTGCGACGGAAACGATACTGCCTAACTAGGTACGACAGCGGACCGTACGCGCCCGCTTCTACACTACACTGCCCGAGAGCGCAGCAAATAATTATAAGATTTCAAAATAAAACGTGTTATATAAATATTGTAACATATAAGTTGTATGTTCTAAGGTATATATTTATATGGGCCGTAGAATAAGTTAATAACCTCTGTAACTTATTTTAATGTTGCCTGAAATAAAGATTAATTAATAATAATAAATCTATAACTAATATAATAGAATGTGGCACATTCCATTCCCAAGACATCCATTTCCATGGTTTTACGGTACGGTACCGGTTGTACCGTGGATAAATCTTGTGAGATTGACGGTTTCTATGAAGAGTTTTTGAAATCTATAAAGATCTCATGGTATAGTCGTACTAAAAATACTATTCATTTGGTCTTATTATAATTATTAGCAACATAACAAAAGGGTGCTAGGAGCAAAGAAAAAGTATTAAAAAATAGAAGACAAGCAAAAAGATGAACAATTAAACATATACACATTTCTTTTTTCTCAAAAGGCCGTTTGCATGTGTTAAAAAGAGAAAGCATTATGCGCATGGCACCATCTTTAAACCCTGCGGGCCACCAGCCAACGGGTGTGACGTTTGGTGATGTTTGGTCGATACCAGCTGGTATTTTATTGTGTGCAGTGGTTTTGGTGTTTTCCAAGGAATTTTGCGGGAAAAACATTATATCAAGCAATAAACAACAAGTAAATGAACCATGGCGTGTGTTGTGGTAGGCTGCAAGAGCCACGTCAGTGATTTAAAGCATAAACCAAGGGCTATAACATTTCATCGGTAAGTCTGATTTGTGTATTTCACCTCCTAACGCGAATATTTGTATGTGCTAGCCTTCTCGTACATTTGAAAAGTATGTAAGTTACACTAGGTGCTATTTTAGCTTCACATGATGAGCAGAAGAAATCCCATATCTAAATAAACACGGATTTTTGCATACAGATCGACGTGTTTGGCATTTCATGTACTCGTCTAGTGATGTGGTAAAATTCACAACCATAGTATGAATATAGATATGATAATAAAACATAATTTATTCAAGTGACACACTTGAATAAATTATGTTCTAGGTAATTTCTCAGTCTATATTTTTCATTTTTACCCGACTTAAAAAAGTTGGAGGTTATCTATTTCATTGTTTTTTTTATAATATGTTTGTTACCTCGGAACTCCGTCATTTATTAACTGATTTGGAAATTTCTTTTTGCGTTGTGTTTAGTGTGGATTAGTATAGCGATGAAGTGGTTCCATATAAATTTCATCGATATGTATATGACCTTGGACTTCGAAGATACATTGAAGTCGTTTTTTTTTATAAAATATATACCTGTAGCTAATTAATTATGTTAGATATATTTAGGTTCTTGTTTTAGGTTTCCGGTGTTAGCAGAATTGCGAAACGCATGGATAAAAAACATGCAGAGGTCAAATTGAGAACCGACTCAATATCCTCGAATATGCAGTTTGCATTTCGACGAATCGTGTTATCGAGAAGGTTCCCAAAAAAGGCTTCTGCATTCTTGTGCAGTACCAACAATTTTCTCAAGTCAGCCAGTATATTCGCGACAGGTAATTACATATTGTAGTCTTATTAAAAAAAATGGCCCACTAGTAAAAAATTTCAAGTCTAAAAAAGAACAAATTACTTATTGCTAGAAAGGGAGCGGGGCTCCCTCTCTACTAACTTTTAACATTAAATATCTTTGGACTTAAGTATTGGAAAATGTAATTCAGCTCAATTTCAGTATGTTAAGCTGGGTTGTTTGACATAATAAATAAAATTCAATCAATTAGCCTAGGGCCTAGTGTGGAGCCGCCGTTCAAATCCATTGGAAATTTAATTTTGTTTTAGATATGTTGTAACTATGTTTATTTATAACTTTAAGCTTCCACTGTAACTTTCGTTTTTTTGAAATAAATGTCTTATCTTAAAAAAATAAAAAAAAAATTGTAAGAAATTATTTGAACATTTATTTAGTGTATTCTTTTGTTTATTCTTTTTTATAAGTATATTCTTTTGTTTGCAGAAAATACCTGTGAAGCGGAGACTTATAAGACGAGCTTCACAACCTATACCTAGTTAATACTGATAGTAGTGCTCCAGCACTGGTTAGATTTATATATGACTTGTATATAGGTTGTCCCAAAATAAAAGCGAGCTGTCTGTCAAATGTCCATAGTTACTGTAAAATGTAATTAAATTGTAAGAAAAGTTAGCCCATTTCATCGTGATGATGAAATATTGACTTTTGGGACACCTGTATAAAAAGATTTAAAAACAAATATAAGGTTTGGAAACTATCGTGAGTCGAAATATTCATTATAATTATAAACGGCTACACCCACCCTACGATTGTGACGGAATAACTTATAATACAGCGTGGTGGATTATGGCCCATACTCAAAAATAGGTTTTTTTAGTGTTAAAATAATGTTCAAATGTGAAAACCGAAGATCCATTCATAATAAATAAATAATATAAGTAATTAATAATTAAAATAATCATAATTAATAATGAAATTATTCTTCATTGTATTGTATGTCATGCAATCTTAAAAGCATATTTAGCGTTCTTATTGGTTTGATGTTAGATGTCGCCACTAGCGTATACAGTAAATAAATAAATTCAACGTATTTTAAAATAGTGTGCGTTATTAATTTATTCCGTTCCAGCAGTTAGTATTTTAAAAAGTCAATAGCCGGGTCCACACCGTCCCATCCAGAACCGCTCGAACTTGCGCGGTGCACAGTCGTAGTCGGTATGGATGCGTCTTGCCTGATACACCTCTATGTGATACCACCGAATACTAAGGGACAAACAAATGCTATTTACAGAATCCCTACTTCGTGCGCATGAAACATAGTTTAGCTCTAATAAGACTTTTTTTGAAGATTATGTAAAACCACATAATACTTAGGGACAAAAGCATCACTCCGCAAAGAAATTTAAGCAAATAGCGACTCTTGCTATGACGCAATAAAATTCAATTCAGCTCGCGTAGCGCTGCATACCTACCAGTCATATTAACCTACAGAGCGCCTCTCTTTCTATCGCATAGGTCTTATCTCTTCTGACGTGGCGCGCGACCCGCCGTCGGTGTCCGGCTATGTACATGTAGCTTCGCACCTACAGTGCGGAGTGCGCTAGGCCTGGTGATACTGGGTGTATCGCCAGGGGTTATATATCTCGTCCGACACGTGCATGATACAAACGCACAGGAAATCAAAAGGAAAAGACGAACTAAACACCCGATCGACTAGGCAAACTTTCGATCGTGGACCGGAATGTAGATCGGCTGGTGTGAAATAGCTAAAGTATGCTTTATCTTGCGCGAACGAAAAACGAGATAGTCTGAAGTGTGCATAAAGCATACACTACTTTCAAGCATACAATCCGTTCATCGTAACAAGTCCCTTCCTTCAAAACTTTACACAAGAACTTTTCACCTCCGGTCTTAGAAAAAAAATGTTTAACATTTTCTTATGAGACCGGAGGTCGATACGTTGTATCGGTATGAAAATAGGATATCACTAAAGTACAATATATGTATAACCAATTGATAAGTAAGTATATATATGCAAAGTGGAGACACTTGGGTATTTTTTGGGTATTGAGCAACTATAGTGGTCTCTTTTATTCCAAGTAACAATAATTGTGATAAGTAGAAAAGGCTGCATTCTGTTTTGGAAGTACAACTTTTTTCGGTCGATCTAATACTATACTAAATCTTTGGCTAGGATTAGGATATTTTTTTCACAACTTCAAGGGACTGTAGACCTGAGTATATGGTTTTTATTTCAACTTGATACCTCCACGCGTTCCCGAGATAAAGGGTCTTGACAGACAGATGGACAGAAAGAGAGACATCCTAATCCTAATAATATTATAAATGCGAAAGTTTGTGTGAGTGATGTTTGTTACCAGGTTTCACCGTAACTACTGAACGTATTTTGATGAAATTTGGAAGAAAGATAGTTTAAGTACTAAATTGATACATAGGCTATGTTAATTTTTAAAAATCAACCCCCAAGGGGGTTAAAGAGGGTGGTAAAGTTTGTATGGAGCATTTTTATTCCTTGGTTCAATTCGCTCAAAACTCGGTCCAAATAAACTTTAAACTAAATAATGTAACACGTGTTTTTTATTTTTTCGAAACTACCCCTAAAGAAAGCGTAAGATCGTTTTAAAGTTTGTATGTTATTTTTTTAATTTTAGTTTTATTCATTCAAATACGGTAAAACTAAACTTTAAATTAAATAATGAAACACGTATTTTTTATTTTTGCAGAACTACCCCTAGGAAGGGTGCATGGGAGTTTTAAAGTTTGTTCGGTTTTTTTCAGTGTATGCTTTATTCCGTGGTTCGATTCACTCACAACTCAGAACAAATAAACTTTAACATGCATTTTAAAACAAGTGTTTTTTATTTTTTCGAAACTACCCCTAAAGAAAGTGTAAGGGCGTTTTAGGTTTGTATGGTTTTTTTTAATTTTAGTTTTATTCATTCATATTCGGTACAAATATACTTTAAACTAAATAATGAAACACGTATTTTTATTTTTTTAATACTACACCTAGGAAGGGTGCATGAGAGTTTTAAAGTTTGTACGGTTCTTTTAGTGTATGCTTTATTCCGTGGTTCGATTCACTCACAACTCAGAACAAATAAACTTTAACATAAATTTTGAAAACATGTTTTTTTTAAACTACTCATAAAAATGTAAGGGCGTTTTAAAGTTTGTATGGTTTTTTTTAATTTTAGTTTTATTCATTCAGAACTTGGTACAAATAAACTTGAAACTAAATAATGAAACACGTATTTTTTATTTTTTCAATACTACTCCTAGGGGGTTTGCAATAAAGTTCTAAACTTTGTACGGAAAATTTTATTGCTTGGTTCAATTCACTCAAAACTTGGTTGAAATCCTAATCATAATATAGTATCATATAATATAGAACGTATTATGTAATATATAATATAATACATAATGTACCTAACATATAATATACAAAAAGTTTTTATTCGCCGCTCGCTTGATGGCTAGCACAACGCTTCACCGGAACAATTATTGCAGTGCCACCCAGAACTTGAATACCATAAAAAGCAATGCGTACCGTAGAGACATCAGATATTAAGTCTCATATGCCCAGTGATTTAACTGGCTACAATGTCCTTCAAACTGGAACATAGTATTGCTTGCGCACTATTGCTTGGCGACAGAATAATTGGCAAAGTTGTGGTAAAGTTTGTATGATATATTTTTATTTTAGGTTGATTCAATCAAAACTTGGTACAAATAAACTTTAAAATATGTAATAAAACACATTTTTTTTTATACTAACCTACCTTTAGGAAGTAAGCAAAGGAGTTATAAAGTTTGTATGTATTTCAGTTTAGTTCGATTCATTCAAAACTCGGTTCCAATATGTAATATAATACAGAATGTAAAAAATAATGTAATACACTCGAGAGCAATGAATCCGGGTCACTTAAAGAATGTTAAAAATCTCGGAAACTAAAAATGATAGGATAATGCAATAAATTGTATTTAATAGACAATGTAATACTCCTTAAATGAAAGTAAAAAAAATATGAGTCACCGTACATTTTATTAACACAAAATTACATAAAGAAAAAAACTGCTGATCTCTCCTTAAAACAAAAATAGGAAACATGAAATTGTTGAACTTTATTACGATTTTCTTGAATTTTAATACTTCGTATTGCCTCCTCGTGCTTCCATTACTGCGTTTACGCGGTTTGGCATGCTGTACACCAAGTTCCTTATACGATTTTGGGGAATATTCTCCCATTCCTCTGTGAGAGCAATTTTGAGCTCACGAAGCGTGATTGGGGGAGGGTTTCGTTGTTTTACGCATCTGCCTAGCTCGTCCCAAGCATGCTCGATCGGGTTGATATCCGGGCTGCGCGCTGGCCACTCCATACGAGTAATGTTCATCTCTTGAAGGTAGTCATTCACAATCCTACCTGTATGAGGTCGGGCATTGTCATGCATAAATATAGCATCCTCACCTAAATTGACCATAAATGGACCAACGTGATCATTGAGGATTTCTTCCACATATCTTACGCTAGTTAAAGAGCCGTTTTCTATGATCACCAGCTCTGTGCGACTTTCAGAAGAAATTCCGGCCCACACAAGTACAGACCCACCACCGTAGGCTACTTTTTCTTCGATGCATGCTTGCTTGAATCTTTCCCCTGGTCTTCGATACACTCTGTGTCTTCCATCGTGCTTGTAGAGCATAAATTTTGATTCGTCGGAGAACATAACTTTTGACCAATCTTCAATACTCCAATTTACGTGGCTCTGGGCATATCTTAGTCTCGAAATACGATGCCCACGCTCCAGTTTAGGGCCGTTTGCAGGTCTAAGGGGTTTTAAGTTAGATTCAGCAAGCCGACGTCTTACTGTCCATGCACTTGGGTTACTTCCTCCGAGGCGTCGAAACTGATTGGTGAGTTCAGTTCCTGTGAGAAAGCGATTTCGAAGCATGGTGTTCACCAAGTATCGGTCTTCTCGTGCTGTGGTACACCTGGTTCTGCCCGTTCCTGGTCTGCGTAGGTTAGAACCAGTTTCTTCGTAACGTCGGAGAACTCTTTGTACTGTTGACAGCGACACACCGACAGTCCTGGCTGTATCGCGCTGACTCCGGCCGGTTTCCAGCATTGTAAGTATTCTGGTGCATTCTTCAGGCGTAAGCGACATAATTTCAGCTTGAATAATGAATATAGAGCACTATCAACATGGTTTATGTACCCACATAAATGACAGATTACAAACAAAAGCAAAACCAAATGCTGTAATTTCGTAGTTCCATCTTCGAAAGTGGCCCTTTTTCAAATTTGATTTTTTTATGATATAACTTTACAATAACTAAGAAGTTTTAATACCTTCATTTAAGGAGTATTACATTGTCTATTAAATACAATTTATTGCATTAACCTAGCATTTTTAGTTTCCGAGATTTTTAGGATTCTTTAAGTGACCCGGATTCATTGCTCTCGAGTGTATATGATATAATACATAATGTAATATATATAAAAAAAAATTCGCCGCTCGCCTGATGGCAAGCACAACGCCTGACCACAATAAACAAACTTAATACCATTAAAATCACTGCGGAGAGCTGCACCCTGAGACATAATATATTAAGTCTCATATGCCCAGTAATTTTGCTGGCCACAATGCCTTTCAAACTGGAACGCAGTAATGCTTGCGCACTACTGCTTGGTGACAGAATAACTGGCAAAGCTGTGGTACCTATCTACCCAGACGGCCTGCCGCACACGAGAGACCTAACTCAGTTTAAATCCTAATCCTAATAATATTATAAATGCAAAAGTTTATGTGTATGATGTTTTCATTCACTCAAATCTCGGTACAAATAAACTACAAAATAAATAGTAAAAAACTTTTTTTTTCTAAGCTACCTCTGTATAGGGTGCAAATGAGTTCTAAAGTTTTTATAGGAAATTGTATGTCTTGGTTCGATTTAATTTTATTTCACTAAAATCTCGACTTAAATAAACTATAAAGTAAATAATGAATTATGTATTTTATATTTTACAAAATTACCATTAGGTAGGAGGTGTGCAATAGAGTTCCAAACTTTATATGGAAAATAGTATTCCATGGTTCGAAAAAATAGACAATCGGTGATGGGGCATGCCTGTTTAGGCAATTTCGTATATTTTATACGGCAACTCATGTTTGGCACGGGAAATACGAGAACAAATCGTCGAACACGTGCTTAACAATTGAAGCGAGTTCGCAAATACAGAATCATGATAGATTCGGACATAATCATACGCAGCGCAGCCGAGCAGCAGACTACTTTTCTTACTTGCGACACATCAATTTCCACGCGGGCGAAGCCGCGGGGCGCAGCTAGTTTTATATATAATGTTTATGATATTTTTTTATGTTTTTCCTTTTCAAATCAAAGTACTAAAAGTACTAAAAGTCAAATGAAATTTAACTTTTTTTTTTACCTGATATGCAAGTGTTTGACCGCAGTCTCACCTGATGGAAAGTGACGAAGCGCTCCACGATGGATCATGCTTGCCTAGAAGATACCGATTCACTCGGGACTTGAATCATAATTAAAACTATAATAAAAATAATAAATTAAATTAATTAATTGTAAAAATATACATACCTATGAAGCACCGGCGTGATGGAAGGCAAGACGACTTTCTGGGTCCATTTCAACGCGGGGTTTTCACCGGCCGTGCCTTTCAGCGATTCCGCATTACTGACCTGACGGACATAATAATATGTGTGCATACAACTTCTGAAACTCATAACATAATCTCGTTTTGTGTCAAACATGAAAGTAAAACTATTACTTTCTGGTATATACAGTATTATGTTAATTTAGTATGCTAGTGGACAATCGCCTGGATATAAATGTGTATCGTAGCATGTCGCCACTAGTGCTGACCTCCTTGATGATCAGCTGCTTCAACTGCGCCGACCGGATGGCCACGCTCTTGACCATCACCTCGTACTGGCGCCCTTCGAGCCCGCCGCCGCCCCCCACCCACCCGGACTCCGTGCTTATGGTACGTCTGTTCACAAAAATCACATAAATTTATCGAAATGTAGTTGTAGCTTCATACCTAAAATGCGGAGTGCGGTAGATCTGGTATTACTTTACTCTAGAGTCAAGGTTTCTATAGGTAAGTCAAGTCATTAGTCAGAATTAATAAGTTATACTATAACACAGGACCCGAACAAATCCGAAGAAGAGAGGGAGAAGAGGCCTATACCCAGCAGTGGGTGGACACAGGCTGAAATGATCATGATGAATATAAGACATCATTCATTCATCATTATTCTTATTTTGTTATATACGAGGGTCAAACTGAAAGTTCTTAGAAAATAAAAAACTGATTAAACTAGCTACTTATTACTATTATCATATCTTTTCAAAATAGTGTCCGTTCACGTCAGTACATCGCTGCATCCGATGGAACCACTGAGAAAAGCACTTTGCCCACTCGTCCTTAGGGGTCTCTTCGACGACCTTTTGAAACGCTGCCACAGCTTCCTCAGCGTCCATAAAACGTTTTCCTTTAAGTTTTTCTTTTCTTTTTGGGTATAAATAAAAATCACAAGGTGCGAGGTCGGGACTAAACGGCGGATGACCCAGTAATTCCACGTTTGACGTCGCCAAATAGTCGATCGTTCGCCTTGTGGTGTGCGACGAGGCGTTGTCGTGGTGAAGGAGGATTCTACTGCGAGGTCGTTTCTCCCGAACTTTTATCCTAGACAAGTGGCAAACAATTGTTAGTTTACCACTCCGCACAACCTGTTTTTCGATCCTCTAAAGCAATTGTCGCGAAATGATGTGTCCTTCGACGAAGAACGACGCTACCATCTTTTTTCCACGCTTCGCCCTCTCTTCACTTTAGTTGGCAACTCATCGCAAGGAAACACCCACTGAGCAGACTATCTTTTGGTTTCGGGATCATAACAGTAAATCCAGCTTTCGGCACCCGTAAGTATGTCGAACAGAGAATTTGAGTCACCTCTGTTAAATCTTTCAAGCATTTCACAGCACCAATCAACACGACGGAATTTTTGGGCCTCGGTCAAAATATGAGGTATCCACCGGGCACAAAGCTTCCTGACCGCTAAATGTTCATGGAGTATTTTGTGCACTTGACTCATACCGATGCCTACGCTTGTCTAAATCTGCTGATAGGTCACTCTTTTGTCAGTCTCTATCATACGACGCACAGCACAGATGTTATCTTCGGTCGTCGCCGTAGAAGGCCGTCCCTCACGCAGATCATCGGTGAGATTAGTGCGACCACGCTTAAACTCATTAAACCAGTTGTAAACAGTGGCACGAGATGGGGCTTCATCGTGAAAGGCCAATCTTAGTCTATCATAACTTTCTTGTTGACTTAAATGTAATCGAAAGTCATAAAAAATCATAGCACGACAATTTTCTCGCGTTAAATTCATGCTGACGTGACACAGACAATTTTCAATAATATTGGCAAAGAGTTCCATTTTCAAAATATAAATATTTTTTTTATTTTTCTTTTTTACAAGTGGCCACGTTCTAAAAACTTTCAGTTTGACCCTCGTACTAGCGACCCGCCCCAGCTTCGCACGGATGCAATTTACTGATGTAGTGTCATTTTTTGAAGACTTGGTTGCAACACATTACATTTTCTCTAATATACAAAAGGTTTAATTAGAATGTATTTTACATATCAACTGTCCAGTGAATGCAAATGACAGTGAAAACCGCATTAAAATCCGATGCATAGTTCAGAAAAAGTAAGTGGAGAATTAGAAATGAGGACGCGGATAGCGACTTTGTTCTATGCTAATCTTAGAGTGTATATAACTAGGTATAGAGCGCGCGTATCGTACTTGTCGCCCAATACGCAGCGTAGGCAAGTGAACTATAGCTAGCTATCTTGATAGATATGTGGCAAAAAGTGAAGGGTAATAAATTATTTTTCAAAAAAACTAAACCGACTTCAAAACCACAAATAGGCACTCAAAAGTGAAAAATAAATTAATATAATTATCATAAGCGCTGCCCACTCATACATTTGAAGTCGGTGCCAGCCAAGTCTATTAGGTAGCAGATAAATACTATGTATATAGTAACTATTGTACTACTGTATTGTACTGTATTGTATTGTACTACTTGTAGGTAGTATCTATCTACTACCTTTTAGACTTGGCTGGCACCGACTTCAAATATATGAGTGGGCAGCGCTTATGATAATTATATTAATTTATTTTTCACTTTTGAGTGCCTATTTGTGGTTTTGAAGTCGGTTTAGTTTTTTTTGAAAAATAATTTATTTTAACCTTTTTAGTGCAAAACAAGTTTTAATTAAATTAATTTTAAAAGTTTTTAAAGACAAGCATTTATGATCTAGCAGCCACATCATGACGAAGTTTAAAACGGGCTATCATAATTAAATTTATGTACAAAAAAAATTCATGACTCTCCTATTCTCTGTTGAGGAGTTCCCTCGCCGGAAGTCATTCCTGGGTGTATCAGCCATGTCATGGTGGAATTTAGAACAGGCTATTATGGTTAAATCCATTTACAAAATTTTGTGTCTATACTATTCACCGTTGAGGAGTTCCCTCGCCGGAAGTCAACCCTGGGTGAAGCATGTGAAGCAGTCGAATACAAACCTCCACCTTTAGAAAGTCGGTTACAACAAAAACAAGAACCGACTTGAAGATTAAACTTATATATTTTTTTGTTTTCGCTATTTTTTTCAAAAAGTGCTGAATGAATTTCGGTAAAATTTATATGGGACCACCTCTGAAGTATGACCTACCAATAAAAAAAAGAATCATCGAAATCCATTCATAATTAGCGGAGTAATCGCGTAACAAAACAAACAAAAAAAAAAAATGATCTTTCTGGTTCGACGAACATTCGTTCTAACTACATTTAAGATTTTTTCTCGATTACTGTCTGATCCCCTATTGTGCGCCGTGACACGGACACACGGTACCTATTTTCTTGTGTATGTATGTGATGTCTTGTGTACCTACAAGTGTAATTTTAGTAAGTGAACATTATTTATTTTAATGTATGAATGTATAAGATGCATGTGTAGTACCTATGTAAAATATGTATGGGATATGAAATACAAAAGTCAGAAATAAAAATTTCAGGAATTATTTTTTATATCTATATATCTTTATTTACATTATCATAATGAAGGCCTTACAATATAATTAAATAAATCCTGACCCTGAACTGATCCGGCAATTTATTTAATGATAAATTAAAATATAATATAATGATTGTATATCATTAAATAAATTGCCGGATCAGTCCAGCCGTTCTCGAGTGACGCCTTTACGCAAATCGCAAGCGCAGATAATGTGCCGGTGTAAACTATTGCTCGCCACCCTCATAACAAAGATCATTATCGAATAGGCCGAACGCGTCACAACACTATTTGAGTCGGCAATCGAATCGGGGTTGCGGGGCAGTGCGGGCGGTACATGTAGCCCCGCGTCTTGTTCACCCCCGCGAAACGAAACGAACTTTGGACTTAAAAGTAATAAAAATTGGCTTACCGGTGAAATGTGATGTTAGAATTCTGTTTAGTGTGTTTCCGAGTATCGTTTTTATTGCACATTTAACAATTTTCTTATGATAAATAGAGAAATAAATAATCTATAATCTACAATAAAGAAAATATCTGCTAAGAACTCGCAACGGGCGCTCACACTGCTAGTACTCGTAAGACTACTAGCGCTTGTGGACAGGACGATCCGACCTGTGCATACTGTTCATACTTAGGAAAACGCGCTCTATACCTATAGGCCGACCGTTTAACTCGCGTATCGCCTGCGCGGTAAGAAGGGAGCGAGGGGAGATGTTAGCGGGTGGGTGAAAGGGGTGCGCGGAGCAGAGAGCTTACGTCAAGTGCGACAGTGCGCTGGCTGTGCTCGCAGCGCGCGGTTGGTATTTTTGTTACGGACGCTTGGACATAAACGCACAAGGTATACGACTTGCCAAGATAAATCTCAAGATGAATCGCTCTTGCAGTTTTGCGAACAAAATTAACAAGCAAGCTAAACAAATAGCATACAATGTATATTCCTTTTTTAAAGCCAGAAAACAAGATCATAATTCTACAGAGTATCTTGAAGACGTAAACCTAAACAAACTTGTTGCTAAAGCTACAGGACTCTCGGTGACTACCATATGTAAAATAATAAAAGAAGGAAATGAACTAAAAGATGAACAAAATAATGTAAATTTTAAATCACCAAAAAAAAAAACAGATCCGAAAGAAAAAAATTGAAGTTGACAGTTTTACAGAGGGCGTTGTTAGAAGAAAAATAACTCAATTTTATACGGTTTATAAGAAGGTTCCTACATTAAAAATTTTGAATGCGAAACTCAGAGAAGAAGGAATTTTAAATTGTGGCCGAGAATATTTGAGAACATTGATTCATAAACTTGGCTTTCGATTTAAGAAATGTCAATCAAAAAGAAAATTACTGATTGAACAACCAAACATCGTATCGTGGCGGTGGCGTTATCTTAATGCGATAAAGAAGCACAGAAGAGATCAAAGAAACATTGTTTACCTCGATGAAACATATGTCAATTCGTCATTAAATGTACCGGCGTGTTGGCAATCCAATGAAGAACGAGGGGCATATTGGCAAAGGGCCACGTTTAATTATTGTACATGCTGGTGGACAAGCCGGATTTATCGATGGAGCTCTTTTAATTTTTAAATCCAAAAGCAAAACCGGAGATTATCATAGCGATATGAATTTTGTAAACTTCAGCAAATGGACCAGAGAAAAGCTATTGCCAAATTTACCGCCAAGGTCAGTTATTGTTATGGATAATGCCGCATACCACTCGGTACAAGAGGACAAAAAGCCTACAATGACATCCACAAAAGCCATCATGCAGACCTGGCTGCAAAGACACAGTGTTGAATTTGATACGTCTTTAAGAAAATGTGATTTATTGAATTTAATTAAACAACACGCGACAGAAAATATTTACAAAATAGATGAAATTTTAAAGGCGGCTGGTCATGAAGTCTTACGACTGCCTCCATATCACCCAGACTTGAATCCAATCGAATTGGTTTGGGGGGATATCAAAGGACAGCTCGCAAAAATTGAAATTGATTCTAATTTAGACAAAAAGAAAAATACACTGGAACAGTTATTAGCCGAATTCTCTGTAGAAAAATGGGTTAACTGCGATAAACATGTACAAACTATTGAAAATGAATATTGTCTGCACGATCGTATCGTTGATGAAGAGATGGACCGATTTATTATTAATTTGCAAGATTCTGACTCCTCAAGCTACACAGACAATGATGATGATTCAAGCGATATAGATATTAGTGATGAATAGTCCTATACAACTTTTATCTGTGGTTAAATATTTCTTAAACGGAGTTAATTATTGTTTTTATGATTTTGTACCTAAGAAGCTATTAATAAAATATTTGTAAAGATTAAAAATAAATACTTAAAAAAAAGATACCTATTATTTTATTCTTTACCAACAATGTCTATCTCGAGATACATCTTTGGATTATTGACTCCGTGTGTAGTGTTACCCGCCCCCGCTCCCTTCTTACCGCGCAGGCGATACGCGAGTTAAACGGTCGGCCTATAGTTATGTATACTCTAAGATGCTAAGTATTTAGAGAATACATGACAGAAAAGCGTAACGTGCGAAAAATACAGCTCATCCAGAAGGATAACATATGACCGTACCTGCATATGGGATTCTCCGGGTGTGGGTTCACAGTGACTTTCCCGATCTAAAACCAATAACACTTGTTGATATAACGTATTTCGTGATATTCTATGTAAATCTGATTATAATTAAGCGTTGGGAGCGCGACGTTGTTCGAATCAATTGCTTGTTTCATGTAAACAATCACCGAAAATACTGTACATGTACTTCGCTATTGCTAGGAATATAATAGCAATCTAATTAGTTAAAGGGCAGATGTAGATCCAACCTTTGCAGGAAGAAAAACAAACTACATCTAACCTAAAGCTACCGTCAGCTGAGCCGCGGCAATCGACACAGCCTGCCGACCAGCCTGCCGCATGTGATGGCTGAGGGCCGCGGTGACTTTCCGGAATCATCGTCATTCTAGCAGTACGTCGTACTTCTCGGATCATGGTTAAACAAGGTGTTGCAGTAATAATTAATAGCACAAATATACAATTACAGTCAAATCTCTATCATAAATAAATAATCATTAACCTTAAAATGGAACAATTTCTATACTTAATGTCTTTTCATCACGGAAAGACGATCATCAAGATAACATTCGAGCGGTCCTGCGCGCATCTATTGTTATGATATTTATATATATAGTACCAATAATACTAAATATAATAAAATGTTATAAGTAAGTAAGCAGAAGAGAAATTGCGACACCCAAAACAAGCCTATTTAAGGTTTAAAAGGTGTTAGTTAGATAAGAGAAATTGTAAAATGTATATAAATAAAAATAAATAAAGCGCATTCTTTTTATAAAAAAAAAATACTGTAAATAACTATGAAGTATAAAGAAACAGTTCTGATGATTATATTCTGTCAAAGAAACCTCAAAGGACGCAGTGCAGCAAGTATGTATACACGTAGGTACGTACCACAAACACGAAAGTGTCGTCGGGCCCGCCGCTGCCGCCGCCGCCGCCGCCGCCGCCGCCGCCGCCGCCGCCGCCGCCGCCGCCGCCGCCGCCGTCCTCCACGTTGAGCAGCAGCCGCAGCCCGCCCGCGGTCACGTAGCAGAACGGCCACTCCCACTCACTTACGCTGAAACAATACACAGCTCACACGCACTGGATTTCTAAATGAAGATTACTGCCATTTGCTAGAGACCGGTAATAATGGAAAGTCAGTGTGGCGGCGCTATTGACTATTAAGCCGTAAATCAATACCGTTTTTGAAGTCAAATGCCATCCGTCTCAGCATGTCCTTATGGAGATAGATGGCATCTTTTTTTGTGACGAGACGAGAAGGTATTTCATTTATGCTAAGTCACACACCTGTTCCTAACAATTGAAACACCACATTGAATAATACTGTTATGCAAAATCCTCCGCGGCGCTGCACTGCGCCCGTCACCTTGAGAAAAAAGCTCTTAAATCTGTTATTTCGCTAGCTACAATGCACCGGAAAACAGTAATGCTTGCGCACTACTGCTTGGCATTGAGGCGTTACCAACCCAGACGGCGTCCTATATTTGTTCATGAAGCGACCGCTCAGAAATTCATGAAGTTAATTCTATAAAGGTGGTTCATGACATGCACAATTGATTGTACATGCAAAATATATTATCGTGTCATTTTATACGGTAATAATGGTCAAATAACAAGTCCTCACGTGGTTACTTTTTCTCTCGCCAGTGAACAGAGGGATCGAGGAGCCATTGCGAGGCCGAGCGCTACAATATGTTCCAGTATTTTGGGCTGGATGAAGGCTTCTAAAGGCGCCAGGGTCGCGTATATCTCCCACATGCTGTCTGTGTCCTGTCAAAGGAAAAGCTTGCAATTACTTATTTCAGGTTTAAGATATTTATTTCTTATAAAGAATATATATTCACTTACATGAGCAAAACAAAATTAACACTTTCTTAGGCTAACAGTAACAGGCTTACTTAAATATTTATTAATGATATATAGATTTTATTTTTGTGATTATAATAAAGATTTATAATCGTATGTAGTGTTAATATTATTTTTTGGCGTCTTTGAAATATCTTATTTTTATTTCTTGTAGATAGTGATATAAACTATTTATTTATTTATTCGTCATGACATAGTGTTTCAAAAGTCTTTTAAAGGTGGTTATTGTTTTCCCTTGCTCTATATCTTTAGGTAGTTTGTTGTATAACTGGAGACCTTCATACATAATACTTTTTTTACCGTAGTTAGTTCGCGGTATATGTAGTTTTATATAGTTAGCGTTTCTTAATTTAATTTTTTGAAATTGTTGCTTTTTAGTAAATGTTATTTTTAGTGAGGATTTTACGGATTAATATGCAGTTCTGGTAGACGTAGGTTTGTAAAATATTTAATAGTTTCGTTTCTTTATATATTTTGGTTGTAGCTGTTAGGAAGTTACAGTTGAATAATCTCTTGATAAATTTATTTTGTGATATTTGCATCATATTTAAGTTTGTCGTAGCAGCTGTGCCCCATACCTCTACGAGACATTCAGCGTGGGGTTTTACAAGTTAATTGTATATTGTGTACGGTACTGGACAAGGGAGGCAGCGCACGACTCCACGTAACGCTCCCGTAAGCGACGTAACTTTACATTGAAGTTTAATTAAATGCGGTTTCCACGTTAAGTTGCTGTCTGAGATTAAACGAAGGTATTTTACTTGGTATACTCTGTTTATAGCAACATTATTGATGGTTAAAGGTAAGAAATTTGGTATGTTTTTGTTTATTGCTTTAAATATGATATTATTAGTTTTAGAAATATTTATAGTGAGTAGATTGCACTGGAACCACGTATTTAGTTGATTCAGATCGTACTGTGCGTCTGCTATTACAGAATCTATTGAATTTCCGAAGTAGAATAAGCTGGTGTCATATGCATATAGTATTATTTATAGTATATTATTTAAAGATCATTAACACAATTTATGAGGCATTGCCATAGAGATTAGGTACTTACATAGTTAAATGCGTAAAAAAGTACTAGCTCAGTTTCTGTTGTTGCTGTAGTATACATATATTCACTGTTTGTATAGTTTGCAGCAGCTAGAGATGCCAATGAACCGGGTACTCCAGGAAGCCCAAGATCGGAGAAGGTAGAGAGAAGCTACGTACCCTACATGAAAAGAGTCATGATCTTCAACAGTGAGGGAACGATTGAGGGGGAGGATAGTTTGCCTGCCGAATTCGTTCACTTGATAAATTTTCCGATAATGTAAGTCACTTACAGATTTTTGTTCCAATAATTTGGGGTGCAGCTCTTCTTTCCAACTGGCCGGTAAGTTTGATATCCTGGAAATTACGATAAATAAACATATTAATAATATAAATAAAAATATATTAATTATTTAAATTATTATTTTCTCACGGGCTATACACCCGTTCCTTTGGAAGGCTTGCGCGGGGACATGAGTCCAACACCTGAGGCCTCTTAAAGCATTTAGTTAGATATGTAATGAGCAATATTTATCGGGGACTGTCTCTAAGTGCATCATTAAGATGCAATCAGAGACAGCCCCCGATAAGTGCGAGGACTATTATTGGAAGTATGGAAATTACTTTTGGTTAATTCGACACTCGAGTTGGTGACCACCGTAATTAAATCGGTAGAGCGTCCCTCGCTGAGGGAAGATTGGGTTGCGGGTTCGAGTCCCAGCTGGAGGTCGTATTTTTTCTTTCCGAAAAACCTTGTTTGAGTGTTTTGCTTGGCATTCGTTAATGCTTCGTATAAATATAATAAGAACTAGTTTTTGCCCGCGACTTCGTTCGCGTGAACCACAGCAAATGGTTTATGCTGCGGATTTTTGTGATTTTCCGGGAAAAAATGTAAACCATAAAAGTTTCGGGTAGTTGATAAATTCCTTTTTAGCTTCTATCGGAGAAAGTCAACTCAAGGTTACTTACTAAATTTTCAAAAAGACGAATTTCATGTTCTCCAAGTTTCTAGAGGCAGCTAAATTGTGTTTAGAAAAATTTAAGCGCTTGTCTTCATGAGATTGACTTTCATTTAAACGACGAAGGCGCATTCTCTTCACGTGCAATGACAACGAAGAGTGTTCTCTACAAAAAAGGGCCCATTCCAGTTGCTTCCTTCTTTTCTCAGTGTATCAATATTAAATCTCAATCTTGACGTTCTAGGAACCCACCTAAATGGAATCCAAAGCCATAGATGCTGCAAAAAATTGGTATTTTGTCCAAGGTCAGGCGGTACTACACTCCGGATCAACTTTTGAACGTTGTCCAAGCACAGGTCCGATCTTGTATGAAGTACCTTTGGTACGGGTCTGCCAAGTACCAGCTCAAGTCTTTAGAGTCGATCAAAAGACGTGCATAAAAGCTCATCAAGACGACACGTTGGTGGAAACCAGACTTCAAATACTGGCACATCAACGTGAAGTTGACAGCCTGTCGGTATTCTACAGAATACACTACGAAGAGTTTGCTCTCAAGAACTGCATAATTAAAACCGCTATCGCCACTACACACTTGGATACCAAGATGTACGCACCGGAACTAAGTGGAACGCACCGCCTAATCGTAGGAAGTATTTTGGCTTATTCTTCTTAATACCATACAGCGAATTACTGTATTTCTTGTTATATACATATTATTATTATATACATAGTATTTATCTGCTACCTATTACACTTGGCTGGCACCGACTTCAAATATATGAGTGGGTAGCGCTTATGATAATTACACTCGAGAGCAATGAATCCGGGTCACTTAAAGAATGTTAAAAATCTCGGAAACTAAAAATGATAGGTTAATGCAATAAATTGTATTTAATAGACAATGTAATACTCCTTAAATGAAAGTAAAAAAAATATGAGTCACCATACATTTTATTAACACAAAATTACTTAAAGAAAAAAACTGCTGATCTCTCCTTAAAACAAAAATAGGAAACATGAAATTTTTGAACTTTATTACGATTTTCTTGAATTTTAATACTTCGTATTGCCTCCTCGTGCTTCCATTACTGCGTTTACGCGGTTTGGCATGCTGTACACCAAGTTCCTTATACGATTTTGGGGAATATTCTCCCATTCCTCTGTGAGAGCAATTTTGAGCTCACGAAGCGTGATTGGGGGAGGGTTTCGTTGTTTTACGCATCTGCCTAGCTCGTCCCAAGCATGCTCGATCGGGTTGATATCCGGGCTGCGCGCTGGCCACTCCATACGAGTAATGTTCATCTCTTGAAGGTAGTCATTCACAATCCTACCTGTATGAGGTCGGGCATTGTCATGCATAAATATAGCATCCTCACCTAAATTGACCATAAATGGACCAACGTGATCATTGAGGATTTCTTCCACATATCTTACGCTAGTTAAAGAGCCGTTTTCTATGATCACCAGCTCTGTGCGACTTTCAGAAGAAATTCCGGCCCACACAAGTACAGACCCACCACCGTAGGCTACTTTTTCTTCGATGCATGCTTGCTTGAATCTTTCCCCTGGTCTTCGATACACTCTGTGTCTTCCATCGTGCTTGTAGAGCATAAATTTTGATTCGTCGGAGAACATAACTTTTGACCAATCTTCAATACTCCAATTTACGTGGCTCTGGGCATATCTTAGTCTCGAAATACGATGCCCACGCTCCAGTTTAGGGCCGTTTGCAGGTCTAAGGGGTTTTAAGTTAGATTCAGCAAGCCGACGTCTTACTGTCCATGCACTTGGGTTACTTCCTCCGAGGCGTCGAAACTGATTGGTGAGTTCAGTTCCTGTGAGAAAGCGATTTCGAAGCATGGTGTTCACCAAGTATCGGTCTTCTCGTGCTGTGGTACACCTGGTTCTGCCCGTTCCTGGTCTGCGTAGGTTAGAACCAGTTTCTTCGTAACGTCGGAGAACTCTTTGTACTGTTGACAGCGACACACCGACAGTCCTGGCTGTATCGCGCTGACTCCGGCCGGTTTCCAGCATTGTAAGTATTCTGGTGCATTCTTCAGGCGTAAGCGACATAATTTCAGCTTGAATAATGAATATAGAGCACTATCAACATGGTTTATGTACCCACATAAATGACAGATTACAAACAAAAGCAAAACCAAATGCTGTAATTTCGTAGTTCCATCTTCGAAAGTGGCCCTTTTTCAAATTTGATTTTTTTATGATATAACTTTACAATAACTAAGAAGTTTTAATACCTTCATTTAAGGAGTATTACATTGTCTATTAAATACAATTTATTGCATTAACCTAGCATTTTTAGTTTCCGAGATTTTTAGGATTCTTTAAGTGACCCGGATTCATTGCTCTCGAGTGTATATTAATTTATTTTTTACTTTTGAGTACCATTTGTGGTTTTGAAGTCGGTTTAGTTTTTTTTGAAAAATAATTTATTATAGTAGTATCTATAGATTACTTATGGCTATTGAGGTGAATTTTTACTGGATTAGAGAACCGGTCTATGATATGAGACTTCGGCACCTGCCAGTTCCACCTCATAAAAAAATAATTAGGTGGTGACTTGCCACCCACTAAACGGGCCCCCTTTAAGGGCCACCGTTCATTGGCGATGAGAGGGGCAACGTTGGTGTGGGTGGCTAAAGGGTGTCGAGTACCTCTCGACACATAAACGCTACTCCCGGCGTTATGCCCTTTAACACTTCCACCCTTGGAGCTTAGTTCTTAGCTCCTGCATCTCCACCCCCGGACGGCCAGTTAAGGCAAGCCGGGTCAGGGGTTCATTTAGCCCCAGGGAGAATCTCGGGGTAAGGCTCAGTGTCGCCACGCACCGACGAATAAACAATACTTTATTGTACACCAAACAAAAATAAAATCAGTAAGTACATGAAAAGAACTTAAAATCTAATCTAAATCTGTTTATGATAATGAAACGGGACTTGATCGCGTTAAAAACATTAATTTTATTTATCTCGACGTTTCGACAAGTTTCATTGGCCGTGGTCACGAGAACACTGGGGAATGCGGGTATCAGCGTCAAGAAAGAACACTCACATGCACATGATAGTATATGACGGAGACAAACGGCTCCAAGTCTTTTTAAAAAGTGTGACGTCATCACTGCTGACGTCGATGTCATCATCGTCATGGAGATCGCTCATACTCCAGGAATGAAAGGCTTGCAGGTAGTCTTCGATTGGTCTTATTCAGTTTCACAATTTGTTACAATTACAATTGAGGAGCTCCGAACAGTCCGGCCGCTCGAGCCAGACTGAGCTGCGATCGGCCGGGCGGTCGTATTTATAGCAAACCTAAGGCTCGCACAAACATTGTTTGCAAAATCTATTCAAATTTGCTTGCGAGTAGACACTCGCACTAGTTCAATTTTAACAATAAATCAATGTTACAAAATGATGTTTTAAGGTGTAAACAGTTAACTCAATCAGTTAAATAAGAAGTTAACATAAAAGTATTGAATTTCATCATTCAACAAAGAATTGATGATTCTAAACAGTAGTTATGCAATTAAAACTATTAGTAGTAAACTAATAGTTATTACTTTGTTATTTTTAACAATTTTTGAAGTTTGTTAGCGTCTTTGCGCCGATATATATGATAGTAGAGTACTCACTGCGCTTGTGTGATAGTGACGGCCAGAAAGTTGTTCTCTTCCTTGGCGTTGGTCGGCTCGCGCGCCTCCAGCACGCGGCCACCGAGCACGCCGGCCGTCCACTCGTTGCTGTCGGACCTGAGACAATACCACTACCTGTCTACACTAAACAGATTCATTTTAATAAAATTATTTGATCAATAACTTTAATTATACTACATCCATAATTATTAGAAAAAATACCCATATTCTTTTCAAAAATTGCTGATTTAATTTTGATAAAATTTACATGGGACCACCTCTGAAGTATGACCTACCAAACAAAACATAATCATCAAAAGCAATCTATAATATTGGCGGAGAAATCGCGTAACAAAGATTCAAAAAAAAACAAAATAGTCGAATTGAGAACCTCCTCCTTTTTAAAGTCGGTTAAAAATCAAATTACTTACGTATTCTTAATAATCCCAGACTAGGTGTTGGAACTACGAGAATTATTATTAGTTTTACTAATATAGTAAAACTAACTGATGCCCGCGACTTCGTACGCGTAGTGAAGTGATATATTCTGGTTGATTTACACTTAGTGTTATATTCTTTTATTTAGTCTGTGTACCAAGTTTCATCATAACTTCATAAATAAAGATTTCCCGCACAACTTTACTACCCCGGTTAAGCCTGTTAGGGGATGATTTATAAACACGTGTTTTTAATTTTAATGGCTAAGCACGTACACCACATTTCACCGCTGTAACTTTTTAAAACATCTTCACGTTTCAACTCCGTTAGCGACACATGCGAATCAATAAATTAGGAATTGCAATTTAATTATATTATTTTACTTAATCTGTGTACAAAGGTTCATTGCTATAACTTCATAAACATATAGATTTCCTATACAAACTTTAGCACCCCGCTTAACCTATCAGGGGCTGATTACCTAACTAAAAGCTTTATGTCAGCATTGCGAGTAGCAATGTCCGAGTAAGTGGTTTGTGTGCGTGTGTAGGTCGGTCACCTCTCGTAATGCTTGATAGTCGCCGAGGCCACTTTGACCTTAAGCTGGTTGTAGTGCGCCTGCAGGTCGACGGTGGAGATGACGTCATCCACCTCGAACGCCAGCTTGATTTCGTGCGACGCCGCCACCACCGTCACGCGGCTCACTACCCATTGGAACCAAAAGAACGTCTTCACGTTGATCGCTGCCACTGGAAACAAAAACTTGCTTATGCTATACTTGTTATTAAAAATATACAAGACATGTTCTTTGCTTTTATTAAACTTAATGAAACGTTAGTTAATACGAAGTAATATACAATTTTATCGAAAACCATTTATTAACATATAGATCATCGTTTGCATTTTCTATAAAGCTTGTATTTTTTTTAATGAGCAGGCCTATGTGGTGCCTGTGTAAGCGCTTGTCGACTATGAAGGTTTATCATTAGGGTCATTGGTATTTGCAAGTCTTACGCAAAATGTACCAATATTCTGACTAAAAAACCAAGTAAAATATAATAGCATTACTACGACGAATAAATATAATAACAAAGGGATATAATAACTTACTATCTTGAGCGGATCGCGCTTCGTAAATAGAGATGAGCGCGGATCGGTTCTCACTCGAGGTTTCATCTGATGGTGTTGACTCGTCGTCTCTTTGCTCATTGATCTGTTCGGACACCGACCTGTTCCATTCGGTTACGGCTTAGTCACATAAAACTACATAAATAGCTTCAAAAAGTACAAAATTTTGTTCGCAAATAATTCTAATACGTCAAATAAATGACATATGTTCCAGTTTCTTTTACAACGGAATGGATAAGTTATTTACCACGATCTCACCTGATGGGAAATGACAATGTGATCGAAGTTTGTAGCACGCTTTTGATTTGAACAACCTACAAGCAAATTCTGTGCTATACAGCAACACTACGCAGAGAATGGAAACAAACGATCTGTGAAAGGTAATTAGAATTCTAGTGGTGAATCCATATAGCCGCATATCCACTAGAGGCAGCCTCGGGCCAAGCGGCTGCCGCGACCCGGGGCAGCGCAAGTAGAGACGCTGCCTCAAGCTGAGACACGCCGCGCGCTGAGGCAAATTCGTCGCAGCGGGACGAGCCATAAAGATGAGTACTAAGTAACATTTAATGTGTGCGACTGCCAGTGCAACAGGTGAATTCTGGGTAGGTTTGTGATGGGCCGGTTAGTATGATTCGTAATAAATACCGTATGTTTCGATGCGCGGTTCCGACGGAGGCGTGTTTGAGCGACGGCCGCCTGAGCAGAGCAAGCACGTGAGCGAAACAGTGCAGCGCCGACGCCACTATGTGCACCTGTGGTGTACGTACTTCACTTTCAATACAATATACAATGCCTTGTTATTTTCCTTTGCACTCCGTTATAGATTCAAAGCCACGCAAAATCGCTTGTCGCCTGCAGGTTCTACAGTCGTCGAGCTACTTGAGAGGTATTTTATGGTGCCAGTGCATGTTAGTTTTTTTTTTTGACTAGCCTATACTGTCCCACTGCTGGGCAAAGGCCTCCCCCAATAGTTATTATAATAGTTTAATGAGGTACCATATGTCTATTAATTTTTTATTTAACTTGTATCTGCACTTGCACGAAAATGGTAGGTCCTCCAGGTCGTGAACGGCTACTACGTTGTGGTGATATGCATCAGTGAAAAAAAAATAACTTCAAAACACAAAACGAATGAGGTAGGTAAATAACTGTAAAAATAAAACAGATGAAATCATTTGTTTTATACACATCTTAACTCATAGTTTGGCTTTGGGGGAAGCAATGATTACGTTTCGATTTACTGATGGAACAAATGCCCGCCCTGTTGCATCCGTCCTGGTAACAGTAACAAAATAAATAATAATTTCCGTTTATGGAATAAAACGTGGATACATTAAATATGTCTAATCACTAACAAAACATCGATTTGATGCAAAGCGTCGATCCAATACAACGAGTCTTTTTAACCAATGCCTGGATTTTTTTGTTCGTACGGTTACATATAAATTAGCGTTGAATGTATATATTTAATAAATAAATTAAACCAACCGAGTTTAATGTATAATATGGGAGACACGCGGAACAATTTTTCAGGATGTCCCTAAATTCATTCATGTGGAATTTTTTCCGCATGGCCTCGCCGGGGCCGAAATCTGGAGGATCGAAATCGAAATTAAATCGCGCCTCGGCACGACAAAAGTTGCGAGTTGAGAGAAGGAGAGCGTTCCTAGTCTGCTCACCTGGTCCTGTTCGAGGCGCACTACGACCGGCGGTGTGTCGGCGTGCAGGTGGATCCCGAGCGACACCACGGGCCCGCTCGTCACCGTCGTCAGCGGCTCCGTCACGCGCGTCGCCGTCTCCGCCTGCCACAACACACAGTACCCGCATTTTATAATAATGCATCATCTGCCTATAATAACCTATAATTAGCTTGTTTTGCTGACTTTCACATTTTTACTAATCTATAATTATAATAAAACTGTAACGAAGCGGCTACAGTACATTGAGAAATTTTTGAAAAAAAATTTTTTTAAGTGTATTTGTGACCAACAAAACCCTAAAATACAGATTAAAAAAATTTTGTCTGTCTGTCTGTCCGAAATAAACTCAAAAACTAAGGCACGGATTGAAATTCGATCTATGGAGTCCGGCGCTACACATCGCTTTGTTCATCAAAATCGGTCCAGGAATATTGAAGGTACGACGAATTTTTAGCTTATTTTCATGTATCTAGACGGCCAAAGCTCTGTTTTCCTGCACGTTATAAGAAAGTCAAATATAACTGAAACTATTAATAAATATTGTATTACATTACAATTTTATATACCTACATGTTATTATTTTGAATAATTGTTGACTCGAAAACTGCAGAATGGATTTTAATTTGGTTTTCAGCGTTTAGTATTATAAGTTCCAGCTCTGATTATAGGGTATACAGGTGTGGCAAAAATTTGGGACCTCCAGGGTAGGTACCTTTTCTCTTGCATTGAGAAAGTTTTGTCCTTAGAGTGGAGAAAATATAAACAGCATTTTTGGTATTTTAAAAATTTTGCTGCACTTGTATACATCAAAACTGGTTGGGTTGGTAGTTGGCGCTCTCATATGGGAGGTCTTGCGAAAATGGTCTTTGAAAAAAGACGATATATTGTCTGTCGTCTATGCAGGCGAAGTCGCGGAAAAAATTTACTATAATGAGTAACTAATGAGAATGACCTAATCGAAAATAGGCACTTATATTATTTGAACGTTAGCAACACAGTCAAAAAACTGGAGTGAAATTAGTGCTGCGACAGAACCAATTTAGATATCGATAAAAACAATGTGTTTAAAAATATGTCGATATAAATACAATTGTTGTATTACACTTTTATGACGATTAAAAGTGCATCGTGCCAGTTTAAATGATATTTGACTTTGACTTCTATTACAGTTCAAAATATGTTAATGACATTAAGCTTTGGGCATGCTAAAAACATTCAAAATACCAACCTTTCTAGTTACTTTATGTCCTGATATTTAAGCTTGCACTTCAGTATTATAGTTGATTCACTGATTTTGGAATGACTATATTAAGCATTTTTTTACCAAAAATATCAGTTAAAAATTGTTTTTCATAACTGTTTTGCAAAATACAATTTTGACATTTGTTTGTTTACTGTATATGCTTGTGGCGACATCTGCGATAAAGTTTGCCTGTTCTTCCCTATAGGGTAGGAATAATGGAAGAAAGTATTGCAAGAACTATTGTGCCTCGCTAGAATGCTTCTCTAAAGAAGCATATACATATACATATACAGCAATCGTTCTTGCAACGTTATTTCACGTTATTGCAAGTTTAATTTTAAATCATCGCCTATTGTAATTACATAGACTATCATTATCGTTAGTAATTACATAAAAGACAAAGATGCATGGAACATTCCGCTTGGCAGACAAGTAGCCAACTGGCACATACAAAAACAAACATTAAATATAGTATATTTTATGTTTGTTTAGTTTGTTTAGTCATTGTAATAATTAACGTTCATAAATGCGTTTGTGATGCCAAAAAATAATAAAGAACTTTCGAACTAACTTTGATAGTTATTATTCTCTTGAGCAACAGAATATGTCATTCAAATGAACAAAAAACCTGTTTTATTTTATTTTTAGGTGTCTTCCATGCTTTAGCAGAGTTTATCGATAACACAATATCGATAGTATCAAGCATGAAGTAGTTTACGTGATTGACGTTTAAATATCGTGTACCGATAGAACGTCTCTGTGTGTGAATGTGATTGTGTGCGTAAAATTTAAACTAGTGTTTGCTTTTGTTGTGTGCGTGCATAGCGACGTGATTGAAAAATGCGTTAGTAGTAATCATTTAATTGTGTGCTTTTCCTCGTCCCCCACCGAAAATGACAGACTTTTTGTAATGGGAATGAGTGCGCGTCACCAATCCAGGCTGGATACTTTATCTGAGACATGCGGGTATCGGTTGAGCCAACTGAATGGGCTACAGATAATTCAACCGATACCCGTCGTTCAGCAACGCGCCCAAAATGCTGGCGGCGTTGCCTCGCTGAACAGCGAGGCTGATTCTTTGGGCAAAATACACGCCAGCATTTTGGTAATAAATAAATAAATAATAAATTAAAAGAATTTCAGAAGCCTTTTGTTTAGTAACGTGACCGAACTTACTTCAGGTGCTCGTTCTTTTTTCCGCCTGAAAAAATATATATATGTTTATTACTAATTTGTTCAAGTAACTCAATAAATAAACACTCGGTATTCTAGTCTAATAGCCAACGTACTTAGAAGGACCTCGAACGAATTCTTTTAGAGTTGTCGGTTTAAAATCCATCCCCCCAGTGAAATATTTCACCCTCTGCAAAAAAATAAATACATGACATTCTTTTTTAAAACTGAAACCGTCAGGTTACAACAAAAGCCACAAACTGGAAACGAGAACTACTTTAATTGAACGAAAGGTGTGCCCCCAGTAAGAGTTTTCTATTTCAGTTCTCATTTAGTTATTAAAAAAAAAACATTATCTCGAAAGCACACCCGAGAGCGTACGACAGCAATGCGTAATGACCGACCGTTTCTTCAACTGTGGGCTCCTTCTCCTTCTTATGGAAGGAGGGTCTCAGCAGCTGTTTGATCTGCAGCGACTTGGTGACGACGGAGAGCGTGACGGTGGTGGTGACGTGATCGAGGAGCGCGCGCGGCGCCGCCACGCACGGCGCGCGCAGTCGCGAGCGCAGCCGCGAGCCCTCCGCCGACTCGCGGCCCGCCTCGTCGGCCGCGCCCGCCACCGCCTCCAGCGTGAAGCACGACACGTCGCTCAGCCGCATCTTCCACGGAAACGAGTCTTGAATCGCTGCAATTACACCCATTCTTCAATCATCGCTAGGCCTGCTGAACTTATCACTGTTTAGTACCGGCTATGACGACACCCCGTCAGAACACTGAAGCGCCAAATTGAGGAAAAAATCGATCGTCATCCAAAGTTTTTTGCGTGCGACGTTCGCCCGGTATGTAACCTTTCCCTCCGCTTTAATAACCATGGGTGGATCAATCTTAAAATAGGTTCATTTACATAAAAGACACTCGTCACAGAGGGGTCGGAGAGGAACGTCTCAAATATTAAATTAGCCTCAACATTTATGAGGCCAGAAGATATAGACCATAATAAACGATAACATAAGCTTAGTTAAATTGCCACCTGGTTCGAGTTTATCCTGGCCAAGTTTCGGACTCGAGTCGGATCTCGGAGCTTTCGGCTTAGCGAACGTCGGTCCGTCGTGTCTGATGTCGTTCCAGAACTGCTTGGTCAGCGTGCTCGAATTTATAGACAGGCGGCCCAAACTGTATGGAGATACAGTAAACAAACTGTTTAACATTATAAAAAAAATATTTGTGTATTATTTGTGTGAGCAGAAATTGAATTAGTTTTTCTTTATTATTATATTTTTACTTCGTCGGTCAATAAAAAGTGAAATTATTCGGCCTCGCGGGTGTTCTCTACTTTCTTCCGCACTTCCGCACAACTACTTACTATTAAAACTACTACTTTAATGTACAGTCTAACTGGACTGTACATTTTGGTCCTTCGAGAAAGACCTCAGTGTATTTTGTGGCATTAAACTGTGATAACGGATCGGTTAGCTGGCCGGGCACAAGCGGGTCTCACCAGTCTAATTGAGAAGGCGTAAATTTCACAGTCACGGCTGCAAGGATTTACTGAGTGACCAGGACCTTCAAGACTCAACGGAGCTCATTCAACAACTGCGACGGCTTCGAAAAGCGCTTGAAGAAGATTTCGGGACTGCTACTGCTACCGTCATCTTCGTGTCGTAGCCGTCGTATGCCTCGTCTTCAATTCTCGTCGTATGCCGTCGAGCGCGAGCACGTCCCGACTGGCAGCGGCGTGGCGCTCCATGGCGTCGCGCACGGTGTCGCTGCCGAGCGCGGCGGCGCTGCTGGCGGTCACGTACAGCAGCGCGAGCCCCACCTCCACGTGATACTCACCTGAGCTTGAGCACGTCCCGACTGGCAGCTGCGTGGCGCTCCATGGCGCCGCGCACGGTGTCGCTGCCGAGCGCGGCGGCGCTGCTGGCGGTCACGTACAGCAGCGCGAGCCCCACCTCCACGTGATACTCACCTGAGCTCGAGCACGTCCCGACTGGCAGCTGCGTGGCGCTCCATGGCGCCGCGCACGGTGTCGCTGCCGAGCGCGGCGGCGCTGCTGGCGGTCACGTACAGTAGCGCGAGCTCCACCTCCACGTGATACTCACCTGAGCGCGAGCACGTCCCGACTGGCGGCGGCGTGGCGCTCCATGGCGTCGCGCACGGTGTCGCTCCCGAGCGCGGCGGCGCTGCTGGCGGTCACGTACAGCAGCGCGAGCTCCACCTCCACGTGATACTCACCTGAGCGCGAGCACGTCCCGACTGGCGGCGGCGTGGCGCTCCATGGCGTCGCGCACGGTGTCGCTCCCGAGCGCGGCGGCGCTGCTGGCGGTCACGTACAGCAGCGTGAGCCCCACTTCCACGCTGACTAACATGCGCCGCAGTCGCTCGTGCATTTGAATCAAGCTCTCGCCGCCCCATAACTTGTACAGCTTTGAACTTTGCTGAAAACGGACACCGATTTCAACATTGCATCAGCTGGCCGATTCAGAACCCCACGACAACATACCGCATCGATTCGATTGGATAACGATCTCGTGTCGTAGGTTTCTTTTCGAGCTATTCAGAACATCCGCCCTGAGGATTCGACACAGTTTCGGTTACGATATCGAAATCGATACGACAACGTGTTGCATTTACGGAGTTCGTTTTGTGTGCAATACTCGCAGAAAATTGTATTATTATCTAGATGATATAAAAATGTTTTCAAGTTATCAAAATTTATTATAACAACGTTTATCACGAATTAAAATATAATCAACAATTATAAGTGCCAGATATTAGATAGTGTAGAAATATAAAAAAACAAGAGCTTCGTAAACACCCACCTGCTGATATCCACTTGACATTAATGTTTAATCTATGCTTTAGACATTGACAAACCGCCAAATTTAAATGTCTATCGCAAATTGTTTTCTTTATCATGTTTTGAAATTATTAAAAGAAGATCGAGCGAGAAGACGAGCCTCATCAAGATTCGTTAGAAATGTTAAGTAAATACCAAAATTACAATTACATAGTATCACAGAGTACTTTATAATAATTATATAGGTACAGTGATTTTATTTCGGTAGATTTATGCATCTTATTAGGCATTATCTTATAGCAGTAGGTAAAAAGTTCTAAAACAATCAAAGCGAACTTAACCTGTAAATAAATACTAGACTTGGTAGGTACTTTATTACATAGAATTAGTTTATGTTGAATCTTACTGTGAGTTTTATTTTATTTGTAGTAGAAAATGTAGTTTATTTAACAACACACGGAATATACTCGGTATTGACGGTCAAATCTAATGCTTTCGAGTGATATGTTGCACTCGATAAGTTGTCGTGGAAATTAATCGGACTTTCGAAAACTTTGTTTCGATATCTGCATTGTGAATAACGTTCTCGGTCGATAAATACTCGTTTATCGTACGGTAACGATTGGTTATCGACTACAATAATTTGAACGTCGATTCGACTATTGTGAATTTAAAATATTTTGAATCGTACGATATCAAACCGAATCGATCGACAAACGAGTTGTCGTGAGGTTCTGAATCGGCCAGCAGATCAGATAGTTCATCAGATAGTTTGCACTGCATTGTCGTACAAGGAGAAAGTGGTGAAAACCATTTATTGAACACCATCTGACCATTCTGTTTTTTTTTTGCCTGTTATCCTACCGCCAAATGGTAAAGCTTTCGCGCTACCTACACTAGCGACACAGTTCTTGTGAAGGATGGCTTGCCATCCGCCAGATGGCTAATTAAAATTGTTAAAAATCACCCTGGCGTGAATATGGTTACACGTGTTGTTACACTTAAATGCAAAGATTCATTGTTAAAAAGGACTGTATCGAAACTTTGCGTCCTACCCACCACGACTTAAAATTTATTATGTCTTACACACCGCTTCTTAGCTTTGAGTGGTAAATATTTTATGTAGTGGTTTTTTTTTAATTAGATTTAGTATATATTCAGTTGTTAGGCTATAAATGAGGACAGTCGTCCTTGGTGGGCGGCCGGATGTTTATACTTTTTAAAGTTACCCCAGTTACAAGTTCTCCCCAGCCACAAAAACACGCAAGTTTATGGAAAAATGTGGGTAACGAGCCAACGCAACGGCCCGTCTGCAACTCCTGAAACATTGTCGAAATCTGCCGTAAGGCGGCAAGGAGATGGGAGAAAGAAGAGGTTATCATGAAAATTAGGGTAAGATATTATGTTCACCTGCTTGGGAGAGCGCTTCTTATCGTCGCGGCTCTCGGTCCTCTCGCTGGAGCCGACGCTGCGCGCGCGGCCGTGCACCTCCGCCCCCGCGCCCACGCCCGAGCCCGACCGCGTGCCGCCGCGCCCGCTCGACGACTGCGCACAGAACACGCCTCGTCATCTACACCACCCTCCCACACCCAGACACTTCCCTGTTCTCCAGCGCGGCTGGTACTTCACTACTACTTCTTTCAGGGAGTGTCTGACACTCGTACACCTCGCACCACGATGTGTGGCCGCGGACCGGCGCACAACGTGACCTGCGCACTAGCAAATATGAATACAAAATCGTATAGCACAGTTTGCCGGCGGTCACAAAGTATGGCGCAAGTTATATCTAAGTATCTAAAACAAAACTTGTTTCCTAGTTTGCTGTACCATAAAGTATAATTGTATTGTTCATAATTATTATTATTATGTCGCTTTTACTCACGAGTTATACTGGTCCTTTGGAAGACTTGCGAGGGGACATGAGTCCAACACGTAGAGTCCTCTTAGAGCATTCAACACTTATCGGGGACTGTCTCTAAGTGCATCATTAAGAAGATGCAATCAAGACAGCCCCAATAAGTGCGAGGACTATTATTGGAGATATGGAAATTACTTACATATGACTGGGCTATTGAGGTTATTAAACAAACAATATTATTATTATTGTTGTATTATGATGTGATATTTTGAAAAACCATGCCGTCTGTTTTCAACATCACCGAGCGAGTAGTTGTATCCCGCACCACCTGCTAAGCGCAAGGCAAACATTTCGAATCCCAAACGGAGTTGTATTTTGCGCGCCATAAAATGTATAGTCATGAGTAGTCGATCCGGCTTGTGTAACGTTGTAACTTTATTACAACGTTACACTTGAGCAAACAAACTATGAACGGGTGTTTTTTTTACTTATGATAAATATACGTTTGACCACTATCTTGCCTGATGTTCAACGACGAAACTTACCGGCGGCGTGTTGCGTCGGCGCACGAAATACTGCGATGACAGAGTCCTTATCGAACTAAATGACGCCGATTCTGTAGCACACAATATAACACGGCCTTTTAATATAATTAACATAGTTTATTTATTCACAAAAATGTTTACACAAGATTTTAAAAGGACTAGTTAAACGCGGTAATATAAAATATGTAGGTATGCATATGTGTTTTATAAGCTGGATTATGGACTTAAAAGCAGTGATAAATAGAGCCACTTTTATTTTTATGAAATTTTTGGGTCTATTCGCGCACTTTATTCGAGTGTTATATAGCGTATGTTTCTATTAATCCGAATAACGAAAGCAGCTCGTAGTAGTAGTCCCGGACGGCAACTCGACGGTGATGTGGAGTGGTGCGCGCTGCTCACCTGTGGGCCTGACGGTGGGCTCGTAGGCGAGCCACGCGATGAGCAGCGGGTCCAGCGCCAGCGCCGTGGGCTCCGTCCACACGCCCACGTAGTCGAGCGCGTCCGCCGCCGCGCCCGCCGCCGCCGCGCCCGCGCCGCACAGCTGCACCGCCAGGCGCAGGTACGCGCTGCGCTCGGAACATTGCCGAATATTTCATGAATACTACTCACTTGACATAACATACGTTTTTTGTACGTCAAAAAAGCTCGCTGAAAACTATTTTATATTAAAAATGTCTAGAAAACTTACACATTTGAAGGCGTGTCGGGTGCTGAGAAGATCCAGACTTGTTTTAAATCGCTTCCCTCTGTAAAGCAGACATACGATAATCTTTTGTAGGAATTCCGAAAATTATTACGTATAATAATTTATGTTATAATAGTAATAATTCGGCGTTATAACAGCGGAGTATTAAACTATTGAATCCTAGATTCCGTTATTAAAAGACCACAGAACAATAGATTATTTTAGAATAGTTAGCTAGCTTAGTTTCATTTTTTACCTGACAATGCTTCACAGTCATTACAACTTGGATAGTAAGGACACTCTAAAAAATCGACATATATCAAAAGTGAATAAGGTCGATAAGAAGGCCGAGGTGTTTCACTTGACCGAGCGCAGAGTAGCAAGGTGTAACGCACAGGAGGCGCACTCACTGGGCTCATGCAGCGCCGTCGCCCGCGCGGCCTGCAGCGTGCCGATGTGCGTGCTGATGTTGTTGGTGAGGTAGCCGCGCGCGCCCAGCTCCTCCAGCGTCAGGTCTATCGCCACGGCCTCTGTGGTCACACTTACTGCGTTACATTTGTGTGCTCAAGTCTATACCTCATTCACTGACGAAAAGAACGTCACGATAGCTAGGGGTCTAACAAAAGAACGTCACGATAGCTAGTGCTCTTACAAAAGAACGTCACAATAGCTAGGGGTCTAACAAAAGAACGTCACGATAGCAAGTGCTCTAACAAAAGAACGTCACGATAGCTAGTGCTCTAACAAAAGAACGTCACGATAGCTAGTGGTCTAACAAAAGAACGTCACGATAGCTAGTGCTCTAACAAAAGAACGTCACGATAGCTAGTGCTCTAACAAAAGAACGTCACGATAGCTAGTGGTCTAACAAAAGAACGTCACGATAGCTAGTGGTCTAACAAAAGAACGTCACGATAGCTAGTGCTCTAACAAAAGAACGTCACGATAGCTAGTGCTCTAACAAAATAACGCCACGATAGCTAGTGCTCTAACAAAAGAACGTCACGATAGCTAGTACTCTAACAAAAGAACGTCACGATAACTAGTGATCTAACAAAAGAACGTCACGATAGCTTAGCTAGTGCTCTAACAAAAGAACGTCACGATAGCTAGTACTCTAACAAAAGAACGTCACGATAACTAGTGATCTAACAAAAGAACGTCACGATAGCTTAGCTAGTGCTCTAACAAAAAAAACGTCACGATAGCTAGTACTCTAACAAAAGAACGTCACGATAACTAGTGATCTAACAAAAGAACGTCACGATAGCTTAGCTAGTGCTCTAACAAAAGAACGTCACGATAGCTAGTGGTCTAACACAAAGCGTTTTTCATATTGCTCGCTAGGTAATCAAAAAGTTAAAGTGTGTTAGTTCCCTCTTCACCACAACAGCTGAACGGATTTGAGTGAAATTCGAAGCTTTTAAGGGTGAAAGCTTTAATCCAGGGGGATTAACACATTTTATCCCGGGAAACCGCGGGTGAAACCACAGGACGCCGCTAGTGGCCTTTAAATTCTCGATGAGGGTATCCTGGCATGATGATGGGATGTCTTGGACTCACAATAGTTTGTTGAAAACATTCAAGGCAAGAAACTAAATACAACATAACAGAACTAAACCTCTTCTAAATCAATGGAAACTTATGCAAAACCCAGAACATGCTTCAAACGAACAATGAAGATGCAATCTGTGAGCTGTTCGATGATAGCCTTAGCGTACTGAGTAGGTGCTGGTCCGCTGGCAAGGTCGCCATGAACAGATGTAGGGTCGCCGTTTAGGGATGCTAGTTGTGGTAGGGTCACCAGGTGGAGTAGATGGAGGTGTCGAGCTCTGGTGATGATGGTGATGGTGGTGAACTAGTGAAAGGCCGGTAGTCTGTATACGTGTGTACTCTCTAATGGCTACACGATGACTTACTCTGTGCTAATACATAACACTTTGTCGGCGGTCCTAAAGTAGGTCGGGTGTTTACACATTACATTAGCTAGGCCCTAGTTGTAGGTATGCAAGACGTGAAACAGAAACGCGGATGAAGTATGGCGAAGTTCGACCGCGAACAGAAGTATAACAAAGCAGTGTGACCTTCGTCGTTCAAGGCGTCCGCCGCGAGCGAGGTGTGCCGCAGCGCGCGCGACGTGTGCCTCGCGAGCAGCGAGCGCGCCACGTGCGCCGCCGCCTGCAGCCGCGCGGCCGACCCGCACACGTTGCACTCTCCTGCGAAACTTACCACATTGTTATCCAGGATTCAAGACATTTTTTTATAATGACTTGACTCAAATAAAATCCAGCCATTATAATTACAATCTAGCCTAATAAGAGTAATAAGTAATTTAAATTTGACTTAAACTGCTAAGAAGAGTAAAACTAAGAATATGTCCCTCAACAACTCAATAACTTATTGTCTCTATTAAGGCGAAGACACTATTCTTGTGTTCTTTAAGAGTAGCACTAACTGCTCTATACTACAGTTCACTGACACTTCACTAAACTAACTCAAAAGGTTTTGTCCTTGTTAGTCTTCTCACTAGGTCTGTGGTGTCGAGGAGCTAGATAGCCTCGATGTTTACGTGATGGTGAAGCCTAAATGTATGAGCTTCGGCAAACTTTATGATTACACTAGTGACGAGGTCCACTTTCAGTCCCAATGGAGGTCGTCATTTGTAATATACCACGGAGCGTTTACAATACCCTTGAGTACTTTGTTTTGGAATCGTTAAATTATTGTTAAGTTGTTTTGATTGGTACATCCTCACAATTGGATTCCATAAGTCCATATTGGCATGAGGACTTGTTTGTACATTAGTAATTTATTATGCACTGACATGACAACGTAGAATGTCTTAAAGAAGGGTCAAGAAATAATGTAGACGACGGATCGGGTCGGCCGCACGCGAGCGGCTCGACGCGGGAACGACCGACCGCTTCGAGCTGACAATACATAACTACGATCGTTTTCACTGAAGGTACACGAGACCGCTCCGAGCGGTCAGCGGCACGGCGAAACTCCTTCGCGCACTCGAGCAGTCGCAACACATACAGTGATCGCTCTCGACTTATCGAGATGTTGTGGCGCTTTTTTCCCGCTTCTCTAAAACGGGATGCTTTTTAGACTTGCGCTACGGGATCCGTAAAACCGAAAACTGTACGCCTCACTTACGGATCCTAATGGAGTAGCCGATGTTGACGCTCTCTCGGTGCGCGAAGTACTCCTTGTGCTGCAGCACGTGCAGCACGGCGTGCAGGTCAGCGCGCGCGCAAGGCCGCGCTTGAGTGCCCGCGCCCGTGCTCGAGCCCGCGCACACGTGCGCCTGCACGCCGCTCAGGCTCACGGTCACGTGCAGCCGCGCGCCCTGCCACAGCGGACCCGTGTCTTCCGGCATCTGGCACGCCGCCGAGCACACCCTGCACTTTGCACCGAAGAACTTATGGTTATTTAAACACACTCATTTTTACGTAGAAGTTTTAGATGCAAATAGAGCCGTTGTTATAAGTGAGTAACATCAAATAGGTAGCGAAATGACCTGTGCGGGTAGAGCGGGCCGTTGATGACGACCGTATTCTTGGGCAGGTCGAGGAGGAGAATCAGCGGCGGCGGCGGCGACGGCGGCGCGTGCGTGGGCGGCGGCGGCGCGTGACCGGGCGGCGGCGGCGCGTGGTCCCACGGCAGCACGCGCACGCGCAGCCCGCGCACCTCCACGCCCACGCGCCGCTGCGGCAGGTTGTCGCTGAGCGCCTCACACTCCTCCACCGTCAGCGTGCGCATCGCCAGCTCTGCAAGTTTTACACTCTTTAGCGTTTACGCGATCATGGGTCACATTACACACTGACTACGTGACAGTGTTACCCGGCGCGGCGACCGGCGGCAGCTCCTGGCACACGGCTCGCAGCGCGGCGAGGCGGTGCAGCAGCCCGGTGCACACGCGCGCCTCCACCGGCTCCAGCCGCACCTTCATCTCGCACTCCTCCACCCAGTCGCTGCGAACACAACACGAACGAGGTACACTCTTCGACAGCGCCCGCGACGGACGGTTTCTTCAATAAATTATTTTTCAAAAAAAACTAAACCGACTTCAAAACCACAAATGGCACTCAAAAGTAAAAAATAAATTAATATAATTATCATAAGCGCTACCCACTCATATATTTGAAGTCGGTGCCAGCCAAGTCTAATAGGTATATAGTAATAGTAGATAAATACTATGTATATAGTAAGTACTACTTGTAGGTAGTATTTATCTACTACCTTTTAGACTTGGCTGGCACCGACTTCAAATATATGAGTGGGTAGCGCTTATGATAATTATATTAATTTATTTTTTACTTTTGAGTGCCATTTGTGGTTTTGAAGTCGGTTTAGTTTTTTTTGAAAAATAATTTATTTTAACCTTTTTAGTGAAAAACAAGTTTTAATTAAATTAATTCAAAAAGTTTAAAAGACAAGCTTTTATAATCTAGAAGCCACATCATGACGAAGTTTAAAACGGGCTATCACAATTAAATGCATGTGCAAAAAAATTTCATGTCTGTCCTATTCTCTGTTGAGGAGTTCCCTGGCCGGAAGTCAATCCTGGGTGTATCTGCCATGTCATGATGGAATTTAGAACAGGCAATTATGGTTAAATCCATTTACGAAATGTTGTGTCTGTACTATTCACCGTTGAGGAGTTCCCTCACCGGAAGTCAACCCTGGGTGAAGCAGGTGAAGCAGTCGAATACAAACCTACCTTTAGAAAGTTGGTTACGAAAAAAACAAGAACCGACTTGAAGATTAAACTTATATTTTTTTGTTTTTACTATTTTTTTCAAAAACTACTGAATGAATTTCGATAAAATTTATATGGGACCACCTTTGAAGTATTACCTACCAATCAAAAAAAGAATCATCGAAATCAATGCATAATTGGCGGACAAATCGCGTAACAAACACACAAAAAAAAAAAAAAAAAAAAAAAAACATACCGTCGAATTGTAAACCTCCTCCTTTTTGAAGTCGGTTAAAAACCACAATAACTATAGAATGAAGTATGCATCCTTCATATAAAGTTGTCATCCATCACAATGTCTTTAAGAGGGTACGCCAATAAAAGCTTTAAATCTAATACTAAGATTCCCTGATTAGGTACCACCATCTCAGTCTAACGTGATTATACAAAAAAGATGTCCAGATAGAGCAATGTATTCGCAACTACTAAACTAAAACACAGAACAACCTTATAAGTACTGACGATAGTAAGGCGCGATGTTATATGGTATTGTAAACGGGTGGCGCTGCGCGCTGTATCAATATACAATTTTCCTATACCGTTTTTATATATTTTTAAATCATACTAAGCTTGGGAGTTTTTTTTTAATATATTTCTAAATGACGAAGTTATGATATTTTTTTCTTGTTTATATGATTGTTTTTCCACCCCTCGATGAGCTGCGACTTCGAAGATATACAAATCATTATTTCACTATATTTAATGTATTTTATGATCTAACAAATTAAAATAGAAAAAATGGATATTGGCGTTTGGCAAACTTGTGTATCGCAGTAGGCGGTCAGGTGTTGTGCGTGTGTTGTGTGCGCAAATATGTAATAGTGACCTGTACTGGAAGTTATCGGGTGGGTTGTCGTAAGGGTTGCCGCTGAGCGTGGGCGGGGAGCGCTCGTGCGTGTATTCCAGGTAGAGCAGCGGCGCCATGGCGTCCCACAGGCGCGCGGAGTCGGCGTCGTCCGACGCCGCGGCCGCGGCCGCCGCCGGCTCCTCCACCGGGCCCTCGGGCTGCCCGTGGTCCGAGCGGGACGGCTCCACCGCCTCCAGCTGGGTGGGGCAAACATTCCAACAATAACCAAAGGCTTTTATCCCACATCTATATGAAAAACAATCATTAGGCTTTTTTTTTGGAACTGAGTAATGAGACGAGCAAGTCGTTCGCCTAGTGGTAAGCACCACGCCTGCCTATAACAATTGCATTGCTGTAACTTTATAAACAGATGTTTTTATACAAAATATCCTAGTGCGCGATTACTTTACATAAGGAACATACCCTCCAAATTTCTAGGACCATCGGTCTAGGCTCTTCGTTTTCTGTCACCCTGTCATCTCCTATTTTTTATTAGATAAAATGCAGATGTAAGAGTAGATTGCTGTCAAAGCAAAAACCAAAAGTCACAGCACTAACTTACGACTGTCGTCTGCGGCCGTACCATAAGATTTGTGAGAACGACGATATCGCAAGTTTCACATTTCATTGTTACGTGCCCTTGGTACGCTCCGGATATCGAAGAACGATTGATGATTCTTATAGGGAGCAATAATTATTCCCTATGCTGTTTTAGCAGTAGTTCAGTTAAAATAGTATTTAATAGAAATTTATAATCCTCTTATTAGTGTAGTTGCTTCAAAGTATACTTTCAAGTGTAGTTCTTTTGCAGGTGTGCAAGAATATCCGCGCACCATTTTTACACGTTGTTTCACTTGTGTCGTCCTTCACTAGCTAAATACTACTTGGCTTACTAGTCACCGGCGCCGATGTGCCGGTGCGACGACAAGATCACCGCGGTTATACGATTTCTAGTAGTGAGTGTACTAATAAGTGAGGCATTGGAAGAGCAGTTATGAGAAACAAGTGCACTAACGACGAGAGGCGCGCTGTGGTAGCGCTCGGCGGCGGGCTGCGGGCCGTCCACGTGGCCCAGCTGCTCCTCGGGCCACGCCCACTGCTCCTGCGGCTCCTCCGTCTCCTTCCTGCGCAGGTAGTACATGGCGTCCTCCTGCATAATAACAGGATAATCAGGATATTTTACTAACCATCTCTACAAAACATTATATTAGTAATAGAAGCAATACAATTTTTAGTAGTATAATACTTTAAAAAAATATATACGTAAGACTCAGGAACTTGGAGACCTATAGGTCTCCAAGTATCCCTCACCAATATACCCTTTTGAGCTCGATTAATAACATAACATAACATAACATTTATTTAAGGTTCCTCCCACAAAGGTTTACAGTATACTTATGGCTAGAATTTAGAGTAGAACCACAGAATACTAAGGGACAGAAGCATCACTCCGCAAAGAAATTTCAACAAATAGCGACTCTTGCTATGACGCAATAAAATTCATTCAGCTCGCGTAGCGCTGCATACCTACTAGTCATATTAACCTACAGACAGCAGCGTTGCTAGGTAACCCTAGGCCCGGGGCAAAATAAACAAGGGCCCCAACTAAACTATTTAAAATCGTTTGTTCTACTCCAGTTCGTACTCCAGATTCGTCATCAGAAACTTGCGGGGAACTCTCCGAAAATTTCAAACAAAAATGTTCCAGACTTCTTCCAGAATCTGGTTTACTTATATTCCGAATTTGGGAGAAACTTTCACTAGTTCAATTTATAGTTTGTAAGTCAAAGTCCGAGGGGCCTCCTGAGCTTGGGGGCCCCGGGGCACGGCCCCGTCTAGCCCTCCAGTAGCTACGCCACTGCCTACAGGGCCCTATCGCATAGTTCTTATCTCTTCTGATCGGCACGTGTAACATTAGAGTTTTTTTAATTGAAAGTCGTCTAAACTAAAATACACATTCAAATAACATTATAAATTAATTTAACTTTTTTAACTGTCTAAACAGTAGCATATTTTTTAGGGATTTTTTTTAGGGTAGATACTTGTGTTGTGGTTAATATAATATCATCATCATCATCATCCACAGCCCTTTGCATCCCACTGCTGGGTATAGGCCTCTCTCATATCATGCCATTTTCCTCGAGTCTGCGCCATTCGTGTCCAGGTTCGGCCCGCGATTTTTACAATATCGTCGACCCATCTTGCTTCCGGACGCCCAACGCTACGCTTGCCCTGTCTTGGCCACCATTCAGTCATTACTTTACTCCACCTGTCGTCACTCCGCCTGGCCAGGTGTCCCGCCCAACTCCATTTGAGTCCCATAACAGCTTTTCCGACGTCCCGAACTTTCGTTCTTCGTCTGATTTCAACGTTAGGGACTCAACGTTAGGGATATAATATAATCAATCTGAATAGGTATTTAGTTCAAGTAATGTATCTTTCTACTATCTATTACTATTATTCTCAATCTGTGAACAATAACTTTTCAAACGTTTTTTGTGAGGATGGCTAGCTGGATCGAAAGAAAGAAACTTTAGTTTGATTTACTCTCCGTTTCTATTAATAGTAGTTGGCAAATAAAAAAGTACCTGTTAGGTCTCAAGTAAAAATATTTAGATAATAAACACACAACAAAGCTATACCTGACCTAGTTAACCCTATCGTCACTTGTTTAAACAGATCTTGTCATTACATACTCAGGCAAATACGATACGAGATACATTGGTAATGATAATAAAAAGCACAGATTATATAATAATACCTAATAATATAATTCATCATTTATTTCTATCTGTAGGCATCGGATTGAATAAAAGTTTTGAGTAGGTAATAAAAAAGTGGGTACCTAAAGTCTGTTCATCTTTACCTGACAAAAAAGGTAAACAAACCGAACCATAGACTAGATTAGTGATGAGGTTCCACCGAATAAAAATTAAGTGAATCCAATATTCATTTCTAACTGCCCAAAAAGAGGTTTTCGTTATTAAATAATATGAAAAAGAAGTCCTGACTATAATAATAACTGATTAACAATTATTTGTAATAAAACATGATAATTATTTGTATAACATTTTTATTAGTCTGAATTATCACTATCGTCACTGTCACTGCTTTCTGAAAAATGTATAATAAATTTAGGGGTCGGTTGGTCGGATCGCTAAATCAGTCAACCCGTCGAGGATTTTCATTTTATCTTCTTCTTTTATTACATGTTCCACGCATTTTGCCCACGACGACATACCAATTTGCTTCAACCCTTCTTGGATGAGCTCTTTCACTTCTGCCATCTTGAATGACTTATTGTTATGTCCCACGAAAGATTTCAGTTGTGCCCATATGAGTTCAATCGGGTTGAGTACGCAGTGGTATTTTTTTTAGCTTTGAGCTTTTATTTCCGTTTCTTCATAATTATAAGTATTTTTTTTTTCTCAGCCACTTTTTTATGTCCGCCTCTCGACAACTAATGTTTGGTACTCGTTCCGCTAATGTTGAGTGGTACGGTGCATTGTCCATTACAACCACTGATCCCGGTTCCACATTTTGCAAAATATTTTCAAAACTTAAAATATGCTTATTTTTTTTAAATTATATTATTATAAATATATATTAAATATGTTGTAAAATGTTTGAAGACGATAACCATTTTTCAAAGTTGTGAGCATCCATTTCACCGTGGTTGTCACCATCTCTGTCTGTCTTCTTGGCCTTAAAAGGCCTACATACTACCATTAAATTACACAGGGAATACATAGGGAGTCCTTGCTTATGATTTGTAATATAAATTTCTATATACTAGTGCTGATCTCACAGTGTTTTGGGATTGTTGGGCTTGAGGTAAAGGTTGAACATCATTTAGGCACTTCAATAAGTTCATCGATTAAGAAATGTGATCATCGAGAAAATAAAACTTAACTATTGTAAAAATTACAACAATTTCTTTCGTATATCGTCGTATGAGGGTCATCAGCAACAAGCCGGACCCTCCCTTAGTGCTTCAATTTCAATAAAGTAGTGGAAGTTTATTCAAGCTTTCCATGGACTTTTTGTGAGAACATAAAAAGCAATTTTTTTCTCCATTTTATTTCATTTGCTTACACTCGTGCACGTTTACGAACACATAATGGTTAAAATTCCACCGATATTACACATGATCACTCGAAATAACACTTGTTTATCACTTTTCACTTCCCGCCAAAAAGTCTCAATCTATTCATATTTGAGTTGCCATTCCCATCACTAAAATCCATAGACTGTAGAGGACTCTAACCTCAAAATGTGATAAGATTATTTTGTGTCATTCGTTGTTGTTTTCGTATTTGTGCAAAATATAATGTAAATATGATGAATTTCGTTGATATCCGTGTGTTAATAGTTGCGTTCATGTTTCGTCTGTAACCAGGGACTATTGGCTGTGCTTAAGTTGTGTGATTCCGATGATAAAACGGTGATTTTGTGAAAACGAATATATATATATATATATATATATATATATATGATAGATAGAACACTCTTTATTGCACTTAAAAGAATTTAAAAATAGATATTAACTTTCTTAAAATGGTGTAGGTACATTTGTACATTTACTTGCCTTTCGATGCCCTTCAGGCAGCCAAATACGATGCAGTATTTGCTTGTTTTCATATTTGTGTTAGACAGTAATACCACGTAATACTAGTCGCAAAGCGGCGCGGGCGGCGGCGGGCGCATAAGTGAGAAACGTGCGTCACGGGCGGCGTGCGGCAACCCACTTCACTCTCTAGGACCCGTTACTGGTGTCCGGCTATGTACTTATAGCTTCGTACCTACAGTGCGAAGTCTGCTAGGCCTGGTAGAAACCTGTTTTGTGGGAGACTGGTGCCTGATGTAGGCCTAAAAGACCTGTATTACAGGTCACCAAGCTTCCACTGCACTAATTAAATATAGCTTGCAAAAAAGAAAAGATGTTGTGATACCTAGCACGTTAAGAGATATAAACGTATGTACATTTACTTACATATTAATCAAGGTGAATATACAATAAATGGAATGAAGTGTAGCTGTTTACTCGTGGTTAACGTAAAATAATGAAGCCCGGACGCATCGACCCGCACGCGGGTGCCGGGTTGCGGACGAGAAGCGCGGGCCACTCACCGCACCGCAGTGCCCGCGCGACAGCAGCGTGAGCGCGCGCGTGCCGACCCGCACGCGGGTGCTGGTGGGTTGCGGACGAGCCACGCGGGACACTCACCGCGCTGTAGTCCAGATGGCCGCACACGCAGCGCCCGCTTGACAGCAGCGTGAGCGCGCGTGCCGACCCGCACGCGGGTGCTGGTGGGTTGCGGACGAGCCGCGCGGGACACTCACCGTGCTGTAGTCCAGATGGCCGCACACGCAGCGCCCGCGCGACAGCAGCGTGAGCGTGCGCGTGCCGACCCGCACGCGGGTGCTGGTGGGGCTGCAGACGGAAAACTTAAAAGCGGTGTGTGATGCGTGCACTTCCAACACTCCTCGGGCACGTTTCCGCACGTTTCCTTCGGTCTCCATTATCTATAACATTATTCGATTGTTACAAGCTTTTATTTAACTTGCAATGTTTGTTTGTTTGAGTCAAATCTTGCAACTTCAATCAGAACCACTTCCTCTTATACTACGAAGTTGAAATTTTGCATACTTGACTAAGTCCGATGACAATGCAATATTATGGTGACAGCCAGCTGATCTGATGATGGAGCCGGAAGGTAGGCAATGGAACCCCTTGAGGGATAATCGTAAACTACTAGTGTAGTGGGCTCATTTTTATCTGCTCGCGGATCCGATTACGAATTTGTTAGAAGCTAGTCATAAAAAAATATATTTTTCAACAAAAATTTTATTATGTTCAAATAACGACGGCGGCGGCGACGTAAAAAATAATTAAAATAAATTGTTTGTTCTTGGATGAGAGTAATGGTTCTTGAAATAAACGAGTAGTGTAGATATTTTTTTTTACTTGTGCGTGATCGTTTTCACAAATTTTTGTTACATTTTAATTGCTATCAACCTTCTGACGATACATGGCCTAGGTATTGGCCTTACGATACGGGTGCACGAATTTAGGTTTGATTTAGGAGGAAACTGTTTCTTTTTTCCTAGTGAAGTTTTCTAATAAGACACCTCAATAACATAACGATCTAGCCTAATAAGACTAATAAGTAATTTGAGTTTAACTTAAGCTGCTAAGTAGAGTAAAACTAAGAATGTGTCTATTAACACTTTTTTTACCGTCTCTATTAAGGCGAAGATACTATGTTCTAAGGTTTTGTCCGTTTGAGTCTTCTCACTATGTCTGTGCTGTCAAGGATGTATGGATAGCCTCGAAGTTCACGTGGTGATGAAGTCTCCATTCATGAGTTTCAGCGAACTTTTTTATTACACTAGTGACGAGTCCACTTTCAGGTCCCGATGGAGGTCGTCATGTCCAATGTGCCACGGAGCGTTAACAATACCCCTGAGTACTTTGTTTTGGAATCGTTGGATGATTGCTACGTTGCTTTGATTGGTACACCCCCACAGTTGGATACCATAAGTCCATATTGGCATGAGGACTTGTTTGTATAATAGTATTTTATTGTGCACTGACAACGTAGAATGCCTCCCAAGTAGCCAGTACATCTTCCTATAGCGAAGTTCTAACTCGTCGCGTTTCTTTTTGACATGTGCCTTCCAGCGAAGCTTTGCGTCTAGGGTCATGCCAAGGTACTTGGCAGTATATTCGTATGGTATTATCTTGTTATTGATGAACACCGGATGATAGTTTGGTTTCTTGTTCGTGAAATCTATGTGAATAGATTTCGATTCATTGAGTTTGATTCTCCATTTTTTGGTCCAATCAAAGATGGTGTTGATGGCTGTTTGAACCTTTTCCACAGCTTCTTCTTGAGTGACTCCTGTAGCCACGATAGCTGTGTCATCTGCAAAGGTTGCTATGGTATTGTTTTCTAATTATGGAATATCACTAGTGTAAGTGAATAAAGATTTGCTCTAGATGCTGTGCGAATCTAGAAGCCTTTTGTCTATTATTGATATGGGCTATCAATAATGGACAAAAGGCTTCTAGATTCTCTTCTAGATCTGTTTCATTGGCTTCTTTTATTGGTGGGATCTGCATAATAGGCTTTTTAGGTGTTTGGTCATTTTCCATAAAGAGTAATCCGTTGTGCGATCACATGTTAGTTGACTTAAATTTGTGTTGTCTGTCTATGCCTGCCCATAACAATTGCAGTGCCATCCAGAACTGTTAATACCATAAAAGTGCTGCGTATATAGCACTGCATTGCGCTCATCAACCAGAGACATCAGATATTCTCATATGCCCAGTAATTTCGCTGGCTACAATGCTCTTCAAACCGGAACACAGTAATGCTTGCGTACTACTGCTTGGCGGCAGAAAAACTGGCAAAGCAGTGGTACCTACCCAAATGGCCTCCCGCATACGCGAGACGTACCACGAGTAAAATATGTCTATAACTAAGCATTACCCCGCTCCCCATTCCCCTCTGTACGGTTTACCGAACATTATTTAAATGCATATTAAGCAAATCAAGTTGACTCGATGATAAATAACAACACACTATACCGTAGAAGAAATGCAAATTTTATTGCGAACACATTGAAATAATCTTAAGCTAGCGGAACCAAATATTTGCGCGTTTTAATTTTGCCACTAACGCCATCTAGTTAATTTTGGTGTACTAAAACATTTCTCCATACAATGCGCTCTGGGTTTGGACATACCACCCACCAAAGGACGTAGTCCTTTAAGAAACTCTAAAAATGTATATAAAACAAATTACGACTCTAAATTATACAAAGTATTGTTATTAATTAGAACAACCGCCCACCATGACAAAACATTGAAATAACTCACTATTAATTGACAACAATTAGCGTCATACGAATGGTTCTTCTAGAATGTATAAAAATTATAAGTAAGAAAAATAATTTTGACTCTAAACAAAGTACCTCCTCTAGATTAACATAATAAAATTAAATTACAAAAAGTGCTAATTTAATCTCCTCAGTTGTTTTTGGCTAGAAACATAACTTATTGCAAGGTCTTTTACAAATGCCATTTTTTATTTTGATAGATACTACTCTCGTAATGTTATCTTTGCCGTTGTGGTTCTCTATAATTCTACCCAACCACCATTTGGCTGGGGGGTATTTCTGTCTCTTATTATGACAACGTCATCCACTTCGGGTTATAATTTTTTTGTGGTCCACTTATATCGTTGGTTTAAAGTGACCAAGTATTCATTTGCCCATTTCTTACAGAAATCGTTCATCATTTGTTGGCAGTACTTCCACCGTCTCAATTCTGACATTTTGTACTCCTCACAAGTCTCGTCCGGTATTATTAGTAGTGGTTCTCCCACCAAGAAATGTCCAGGGGTCAAAGGCATCGGGTCGTTTGGATTGTCACTCAGATATGATAGGGGTCGAGAGTTAAGACACGCTTCTATCTGTGTCAAAACCGTCGTGAGCTCCTCAAAGGTAAGTGTAGAATCCCCGATGACTCTTTTTAGTTGTGTTTTGGTTGAGCGAACACCCGCTTTCCATAGTCCGCCGAAATTTGGTGCAAACGGTGGAATAAACTTTCATGTAGTTCTTTCGTTTGCCAAAAGATGCTGAAGCTCAACAGGTAGTTGAGACAAGGATCTGTTAAACATCTCTCGTAATTTCTTATTCACGCCAGTCAAATTCATGCCATTGTCCGAGTATAGTGTCTGGCAATGGCCTCTCCTCGATACGAATCTCCGGAATGCGGCTATGAAGCCTTGAGAAGTCAGACCTGAAACCGCTTCAAGGTGTATTGCCTAAGAAATAAAGCATACAAACAGATAAATATAGCCTTTGTAAGACTTTGCCCCTCGTCCTGGCGAAAATCGGTTATTGATGTGACCAGTAAAGTCAACACCAGAAATTTTAAAGGGTCTTATTGGCTTCAATCTAGCTTCTGGAAGCTGTCCCATTAACTGATTGTTGTTTTGCTGCGAATACCTCACACAAGTAACGCAAGTTCTATAGCACTTTTTCGCTAAATCTCGAGCTCGTATAATCCAATATTTTGATCTTAAAAAGTTCAACATTAGTTGCGGTCCTACATGGAGTGTTTTCAAGTGACCGTCCAGTATTATTAACTTAGTGAGATGACTGTCACTAGGTAAAATCACAGGATGACGCTTATCGTAATCTTCTTGAGCCTCATGTATACGGCCTCCTACCCTTAAAAGCCCATTCTCATCTAGAACTGGATGAAGAGTATGAAGTACGACCTGACCAGACGACTGACCAGATCTCAAACGGATTATGTCCTCTTTAAAATACATTATCTGTGTCTCCTTTATACAAAGTTGTAATATCTCTTTAGTTTCTTCTGTCGCCACTGTTTGGAATGAAGTCTTTCGCTGTTCTTCTAGGTAGTCTCAACTTTAGAATTTTTTTGCAATAGGATAATACTCTTAACATTTTAGGTAAATTTGAAAATCTTGTCCAAATAAATTCTTCCTTCTCATTTACAATAGTAGTTAAAGCCTTAATCGCCCTCGTCTCTTCTGATGTCTCATAATAATTGCATGTTCTCTGTTGATGATCGTCTCGTTGTAGCCAATTTGGGCCGTGCCACCACAGTTCGTGTTTTACCAACTCTAGAACTGATAGTCCTCTCGACGCACTGTCAGCAGGGTTTTGATCTGTACTGACGTGTATCCATTGATCTCGATCTAGCATGGTAAGTATCTCCGATATTCTATTGCTTAAGAAAGTCGTTCAACGACTTGGCTCTTCTGCTATCTATGCTAAAACGACTGTGCTATCGGACCATGCGTATATATTGCTCTTGGGTATGTTCGTGATCTGTGAGACTTCATAAACCAGTTTTGTGGCTAGGAGCGCTGCACACAATTCCATGCGAGTAATTGATATCACCTTCTCTACCGGCGCCACTTTAGTTTTAGCTGTGATAAGATTGACGGCAATGCTACCCTCACTACTCGTCGATTTCAGGTACACAGCAACTGCATATGCGGCTTGAGATGCATCAGCAAATGCATGAAGCTCCACGAAGTCGTCTCTTTTGCTTTGTAGCCATCTTGGTATGACAACCTGTTTAATGTTTGTTAAATTCGACTTATATCGTTGCCATTCCAGTAATAGTTGTGGGGTAAGTTTCTCATCCCATGGCAACTTCGACTTCCACAATTTTTATATAAAAATTTTCGATGTTATAATGATCAGAGCTACCCAGCCCATAGGATCGTAGAGCCGTGCTATCTCAGACATTACCGTTCTTTTGGTTACGTCTCTCGTCTCATCAATCTCAGGTAAGTGGAAGTGGTAATCAAATTGATCGTTAGTCTCATTCCAGGATAGACCTAGCACCTTGATGCTATCGCTAGATTTAAAAACCACCGACTGATTGGATCTTTGACTCTCCTCTTTGATATAATCAAGCAATTCATGACTATTGCTACACCATTTTTGGAGCTCAAAACTACCCTCTCTCATCAATTTGTTCATCTGCTCGTAGATCTCGATTGCACATCTTACTTACTGATGACTTACTTACTGGTAGTGATCTCGATCACAACCAGGAAGTAAGTCATCCATATAATAATCTTGTAGAGTAATATGAGCTGCAAGTGGATACGTCACTTGCTCATCCTTAGCCAGTTGTTGTAGGGACTTAACGGCCAAATATAGCGCGCATGAGGTTCCGAAGGTAAGTCTCAATAATTTGTAGTGTTGGATTGGATCCTGTGGATTAGATCTTCATAGTATTCTTTGGAAGTCTGTATCTCGATCGTCCACAACAACTTGACGGTACATTTTCACCAAATCCGCCACGATGCAAATACCGTGGCGTCTCCATCTCATCAGAATGTGACGTAAGTCATCTTGAAGTTTTGGGTCTACAAGAAGATTGTCGTTCAACGAGACATTATTCACTCCCTTACTCGAAGCGTCGAACACCACTCTCAATTTAGTTGTCTCTTTGTCTTCTTTGACCACGGCGTGGTGTGGCAAATAAACCAGGTAAGGATCATCTAACTGCGTCTTTTCTGTTATTTGGCTCATGTGATTTTGTTGTACGTAATCCTCTATCACATTTTTGTACTCTTCACTTTGTATCTTTAAGTAATCTCTTCTCTAATGATTTGAATCTTCTCAGGGCAAACTCTTCTGATTGGCGCTATAATCATTCAGTATTAAGACCTTTAAAAGGTAACCTTACAACGTATCGACCTTCGCTGTCTCTAGATGTTGTTTCTTCATAGATTTCTTTGCATCGTATTTCCTCCTTTGTCATTATTTTTCGATACCGTCAGGCTCTCTCTCTATCTCCCAAAATTGTTTTAATAGCTGATCTTCTTTTATTTGTATGTGCATGCTGAGTACTCTTCGATCTTCCGTTGTCAACTCATTTTTTATCTTTTCAGATACAATCCATTCCATTTACGTATTTTGTGCCATTCAATTTAGAATGTTTCAGAAGACCTTCCAGTAGGATTTCGCCGTGTACTTCAACTCTCAGAATGATTTCCAGGTGTCCCGTACGTGGGATCAGCCAAAGGTAAGTTTTCAATTTCTGGCCAGTTAGGTATTGATGTGTCTCTGGAGGGTAAGAATGGTCTCTTTAACACGAACGCCTCGACGGGCACAGATAACATGGGATTATGTAAAGACTCTATGTCAAGTGAAACCATATTCTTGGTTCTTGTTTGACCCTCACCAATGCCAGATACAACACCATTCACAGCAGATCCCTTTAGTTTAAGAGACTGTGCAGTAGCTTCGCTGATAAATGTAGCCTCAGAGCCTTGGTCAATAAGGGCTCGAACTATTTGTGAGTAGCCACTGGGTGATTTTATTTTAACCATCGCCGTAGCTAGTAATACTCTGCTCTGTTGACTCTCTTTTGCAAAGTGAGCAACAACTCTCAACTCATGTTGTTTGCTCGACTGTAGTACTTCAGTAGAAGTTTTCTCAAAACTCGATGAATCAACCGTAGGTGACTCTTGATTGGTAGCTCTCTCAAAGTGCAGTAGCGTATGGTGGTGTCTCCTGCCGCACCGACGGCATGAGGTAGATATGTGACAATTCTTCACGGCATGAGTTGTAGAAAGGCAATTAAAACACAGACCCTTGGATTGTATGTACTCAGATCTCTTTTCAGGGGTTTGTGTCGCAAATTACTTACACTGGTACAAAGAGTGTTATCCTGAACACATCACACAAGTAGAGCTCTTTTTTTCTTCTTGGAAAGATGAATGAAATGATTTTTGTGTTACAGTTTGATTTGCAGTGTTAGCGTGTTGTGATGTGATGACTTTGCTGTAGACTTGCTGCTGTAGGCGTGGGATGGCTCTATCATCTCTAAGGTTCTAAATCTCTAATCTCCAGGAACTTCTTAAGTTGCGCCCAGGTAGGTAATTTGTCTGTAGCATCATCCGCATCCATTCTACTCACTTCAAGCTCCCATAACTTTCGGGACTCTGGATCCAGCTTCGAAACTACCAGGTAATTGATTATCGCATCCCAAGAGTTCGTATTAATTTGAATGTTATCTAGAGATTTAAAACATGCAGATGTTGTGTCCAGAAGTTGCTTTAAAGCGCTGTGCGACTCGCTCGTTATATTCTTTTGTGCAAATAAGCGCTTCATGATCTCGTTGGCGTTATAGCGTTTGTTGCTGTAACGACGGATAAGCTGACTCCACGCCTCTGCATAATTCATCTCTGTAGTGGATAAGTTTTTTAGTAGAGTTTCAGCCTCTCCTGATAAGCAACTCTTCAAATAATGTAACTTTTGAACGGCGCTCAAACTGGCATTGTTATGTATCAGAGAATCGAACATGTCGTGAAATGTTTGCCATTCTTCAAAACCACTGGAAAATTTAGTTAAATGAATTTGTGGTAGTTTGACTTCACAGACAGACGTTCCTGAGTTGCCAGTCGCTACACCAGATTCAGAAAGAGATTCTGTAGGTCTTTTTCGTGCTCGTAGATCATCTTTTAGCTTTGTTTTATAATCTGCATAAATATCTTCACACTGTGTTTATATATCTTCCTGAAAATAGCTGAGCTTGGCTTTCTCAGATATATCTATAGCAGCAATCTCGTTATGACCATTCAAAAATGACTCCCACAACTTCTCTAACGCCTCGGTCTTTGTCTCAATATATGTTGCAGTAAGTCTGTCTTTCGACGTCTTTTTGTAGTTAATTTGTGCTTTTCGAACGCGTTCGAATAACTCGTCTTACTTTCGAAGGAGTGTATTTAGTTTCTCAGACATCTTGTATGTTTTCAGTAAAATAAGGCGGTCAATAAAGTAAGTCAAGTATTAAAGAGCCACCGGCAAAGTCTCGGCAACGCTTCAGAAACAATGTCCAAATCACTGTGTCACAGACTATGTCTCGATATCCACAAAATATACTAAGTCCTGGTTCACTTCGCGAAACTTTTCTAAGTCCCCGACACTTTAACTTTTTCAATGTCCGCTGAATTTTTCTAAGTCCTGTCCGACACTTGTAAAATTTTGCAAGTATCACTCCGAATTTTAATTTTTTCACATCTCGAACTCTGAATTTTTCTAAGTCTTTAACACTTGTAATTTTTATGCGACTCGAACACCGGATTTTGCTAAGTCTTTTTTAACACTTTTATTTTTTTGCACTGTTCACTGTACTCACGATTTTTCTAAGATATTTTTTTTCCACAATTCAGTTCCTCGGATTTCGGCACCATATGACTCGATGATAAATAGCAACACACTATACCGTAGAAGAAATGCAAATTTTATTGCGAACACATTGAAATAATCTTAAGCTATCGGAACCAAACGTTTGCGCGCCTGCCTTCCCCACCTTCGAATTCGGGCAACTGTATTCTAAAGTTTTACCTGGCCCAGTCCTTATCCTATAAGTTAAGATGTAAATGGAAGCGGTCTCTATCCCACCCATCGGCTCGAGGATAAGCAAACCTTGAAGACAAATGAGATGTCGTCGAAATATGCGGCGAAGTACACGGGCACGGGTGCGGGCGCGGCGGCCGGCTCGTCCAGCCGCCCCCCCGCGCCGCCGACTCCGCCGCCGCCCTCGCGGTCGCGCCACGCCGGCATCCATGACCACGCCCACTCCGACCAGCTTTCCGAGCGCGCCGGCTCCGCAGAGTTTGCCGAGTTTGTATCTGCAACGACACGCGTGACCATTAACACATCACTGCAACATGCATACAAAATAAAATGTCGTCCATATTATTATTATGCCAAGCTAATTTCGCAAGTGTTCTCAATGTCACTTTTGCTATTTCATAGTCCCAGAAATTCAAGAGCCTCAACTTCCGTGTAAAACAAAAGATTTGACTTCTCGGACTGCTACAGCGAATATGTACAGAGAGCTCCCCTTGTGACATCCTGACTTACGTAAACTGATCCAATCTTTGCTCTACTCAGCACCTTTGCGCGGGCTCAGTGGCGTTATTTGGGAATGATATATGTCCAGCAATGGACGGATGGTAGGTTGATGATGATGAATAATAACGGACTGGTTTATTTAAAAAAATAAAATATTATTCTGATATATGAGATAAGACTTTTAATAACTCTCGATTATAAGAAGTCAGCTGGACCTGATAACCTTCATTCATACTTAACAGCTAATTGTGCTGAAAGCATAGTATATTCTGCAAGTCTTCTGTTTAGGCGATCTATCATTGAAGGAGTTATGCCTAAAATATGGAAAACTGCAACAATAACACCAATTCATAAGAAATGTTCCAAAAGGTATATCTGTAATTATAGGCCGATCTCTAAAGTGTCCTAGTCTAGGTTTTCGAGAAAGTAATTCATAACCAATTATACACCGCTTGTCTACGCCAATCTGCGAGAAACAGAACGTTTTGCCTCCCGCGCCCGAGCACGACCGCGGCCACCATGGAATACTCTACAGTTCGCTCCCAAACAAGCAAGAAGAAAATACATAATTGGCGACCGCTAGACACGAAACTGCAACGCCGCGTTCCCAAGAGACGCCCATTTACTGAGAACATTTAGCAAAACGGTCTACGAGGCACAAGAATCATCTCGACCGGCCAGACAACAGCTAAGTTCCCAAAATCTATCCTATCCTAAACAATTCTGTTCATTTTAGCCAAAATTCGAGCGAAAAAACGTGATAGACCCAAAGATCAATGACCGCCAAGCGTGGGTCTATTTCAAAATTCAATTAACATCGCTATTTCCATACGTATTGTCCAATAACATAACTTTAACTGGTATATATCCGTCCTACTAACTTGCTACTAACTATTTGTGTGTTTTTTTGTGTGTATTTGTGTGTTTTCGTTGCGTTTTGAACACAACTTGCCCCCCCGAGTGTAGGTATGTGTGTAGCACTTTAATAGTGCTTTTGCATCATCTCATTGCCGTGTGATTGCACGATATAAACAAAGTGTCGGGCCGACTATTTTCAGTGGCAATTACAAATTGCCCACCGAGTTTACTGCGAGTGCGCCTAGTCTTACGTCGCACCGTGTTGGCACAGTTGTCGGCGCAGCTTCCCACTGCGCCCCACGTCTCGCAGCCCCTACTCGCTTCGCTTGCTACTAACACCACCGCACGCTAGTAAAAGGGAGGAGCATAAGTAAGACCTTTCCAAATTCGCTACACTAACATTTAAATTGCTATACACCATGTCTAAAGAACTTTATTTTCTTCTTGCTTGTTTGGGAGCGAACTGTAGAGTATTCCATGGTGGCCGCGGTCGTGCGCGGGCGCGGGGGGCAAAACGTTCCGTTTCTCGCAGATTCGCGTAGACATACTCCGGGGCGGATTTGATGACAACGGCAGTATCAGGTAAGCTCTATGTTCTCTCGGTTTTCTAGTAATTTATGCTTTATCGCTTATGCTTTAGTATGTAGTAGGTAGCTTTAGTTGTGCTTTAGTAGATGTTTTTCTTTCTTTCAGATGTTCAAAGTTTCTTTTGTTATTGTTATAAAGTTATTGACATTTAATTTTATCCACGTGACATTGGCGAAATTGTGGAAACCCCGCAGGAGCCATATATAAGAAGTTGAAGTTGATATTTAATTTTTAGTAATCATTTCTGACTTCGGTAAGGGGCAGAGACGTGTTAGCGCCTTTCTAATGAGTCCTCTGGATATTGTGATACCTTAGTCATCCATTTGATTTCATAAAAATTGGATGGGATAACTCACCAGAAATGGGAAGAGCAGCGCAATAGCTTGGGTAGTAACTCACCCATCACAATAACACAATTTCTCAGCTTTCTTAAAAATAGAGCTGATATCCTAGAAACATGTAGATTCAACTCATGTGGAGCGACAAGGAAGTTCAAGCATGAGCAACAAGGCTCCTAGTACGAGTAAAAGTTATTCATTTACTTCTCAACAAGAAGAGAGAAGTGTGAGTAACCCAGGTGCATATAATAAATTCACCTGCAATTATTGCAACAGCAACCATAGTATTTACAAATGCCCAGAGTTCCTAGCAAAAACTCCTGAGCAACGAAATACAGGTGAGATTAAACTAAAACTTTGTGTAAACTGTCTTAGGAAAAATCACACCGCACGACAGTGCACTATGGGTCCGGGTCGAGAATGCCGAGGACGCCACAATTCGCTACTCCACAAGGCGTCACCGTCGGCGCCACGCCCACCACAGCGCGCTCAGAGATCTCAACCACCTGGTGCTCAGCTCGCCGCCGTCGCCGCCGAGGAATCGGCCCAGTCTACTGCGACGGAGCTGCTGCCACCGCCTGTTGTCTCCTGTGCCGCCGCCTTACCTCCACAGCGAGACGAAGTTGCAGCTCAAATGGGAACTCAGGTTATGCTGTGTACAGCCATTATTAAAATTATAAATCCTGAAACAAAGGCAAGCCAGGATGTCAGATGCCTCCTGGACAGCGGAAGTACCACCTCTTTTATTACAAAAGACCTGCAAGAGAGCCTCAAACTAAAAACCTTGCCTAACTGTAGACAATTATTAGGTATTGGCAATGTCAAAGGCCATCTCATTCAGGAAACAAGTGTGATTCAGTTAGAGTCACTACAGTCCAATTACAGAGTCAAATTGGCTGTAAATATTTTGCCACAATTAACAAGTGATATCCCTAAGAGAACTGTGGATATGAGATACTTCAATCTCCCAGCAAGTATAAAACTAGCGGACCCTAGTTTCAATATTGCTGCTCCTATTCAAGCATTAATAGGCGCTGATCTTTTCTGGCAGATCATCGGGCCTGAGCAGCGGTCCCTAGGCAAGACACAGCCATTCTTAAGGAGTTCACAGTTAGGTTGGCTAATATCTGGTCCTATTATTTTTAACTGTGAATCTAGTAATGTTATATGTAATTTGTCAAGGAACGACAACACAATGCCAGACCAGCTAGATCAACAAATGTCAAGATTTTGGGAGCTAGAAGAGCTAACTAAGAAGTCACTCTTAAATGATAGCGAGAAGGCGTGCGAGCAACATTTCCAGAACAACACAACCAGACTTGAGTCGGGCCGCTTCTGTGTGAGGCTTCCTCTCACGGACGCGCCGGATTGCCTAGGCGATACATACGTTATAGCAAATAAAAGACTAGAAAGTTTGGAAAAACGTTTTGGCAACAATCCAAATCTGAAAAAACTATATTCAGAATTCATTTCAGAGTACGAGGAACTGGGTCATTGTTCTGACGCACCCGAGTCGCGACCGGAACCTGGCTACTTCCTGTGTCATCATTCAGTGCTGCGAGAGCAGAGCGAGTCTACGAAGATACGCGTAGTCTTCAATCTGTCAGTTCCCAGCACTGGCTCACAAGTATCCCTAAACGACTTACAGTATGTCGAACCGCAGGTACAAGACAGTTTGTTTTCTATACTGCTGAGGTTTCGCCAGCATAAATACGTCCTCTCTGGAGATGCAGAGAAACTTTTCCGTCAGATACAACTGCATGAGGATGATCGAAACCTACAACTGTTCCTCTGGAGAGAGGAAGAATCTCAATCGATTAGAACGCTACGACTAAACACTGTTATTTACGGTTTTACGTCAGCAACTTACCTGAGCACCAAATGTTTGTGGACCCTAGGAGAACAGTGCCCAGACGAAAATATTAAAACTATTATACAGCATGGTTTTTATTGTGACGACGTTCTGACAGGAGCATCCTCAAAAACCGAGCTACTACATATTCTGAACTCAGTTACTGCTACCTTAAAACAAGGCTGCTTCAACCTACGAAAATTCAAATCAAACTTACCTTCCATCTTTCATCAGGCATCCAACATTGACCTGCAAGGTAACTTGACACTCAGCGTCACACGTACCTTTTGTTGACAAAACGTACCTTTGCGTTCGTTTTCAGATTTCCGATCGGATTCAGATTGGATCCACAACCTCAAGAACTCACGAGTGAAGCGTTCAGGGCCGCTGACGGTCGAGGAGCTACAACACTCATTTTTGTTCCTCGCTAGACGATCACAGTCACAGTCCTATCCGAAAGAGACACAAGTACTGCACAAAAAACGAGAAATCCCGGTCAAGAGCAACATTTTATCGCTCTCTCCGTTTCTAGATGATAACGGTATCATGAGAGCTGGTGGCCGGCTAGACGCATCGACATATGCTTACGCTAAAAAGCATCCTATTATTCTAGACCCTGCGCATCCACTTACCAAGCTTTTTACAGTTCGTGCACTTGCGCCTATTGCATTGCGGCGCGCAACTGCTGCTGTGTGTGACGCGCGAGACGATGTGGGCTCCGAGCGGCCGCAAGCTGGCTCGGCGCGTGGTGCGTGACTGCGTCGCGTGCAACCGACATAAAGGTCGCACTCTCACTCCTATGATGGGCAATCTGCCATCCCAGCGAATTGAGCCTGCTTTTCCATTTCAAACGATAGGAATGGACTTCGCTGGTCCGTTTATGATAATTAACAAGAAAGGTCGCGGTGCACGCAAGTCAAAATGCTACCTAGGTCTATTCGTTTGTTTTCGAACCAAATGCGTACACCTCGAGGCTGTGACCGAACTATCTAAAGAAGCCTTTATTCTATCTTTCCGCCGCTTTATCTCGCGCAGAGGAAAGCCTGCACAAGTTTTTTTCTGATTATGGTCGTAATTTTGTCTCCGCAGCAAAAGAAATAGGTAAATTTATAAAAGACAATGCTAAACATATATCTGATTTTGCTGCTAACGAACAAATCAAGTTTCAATTCCACCCACCTTACGCTCCTCACTTTTCTGGCCTTGCGGAGGCTGGTATAAAGTCTGCCAAGCAACTTATCCGACGCGTAACACGCGTAATAATAATAATTTAACCTTTGAGGAAATCATGACTCTATTCGCCCAAGTCGAAGCTATATTGAACAGTCGTCCCCTCCATCCTATGTCCGCCGATCCCCACGATTTCCTTTCTCTCACCCCTGGCCATTTCTTAATCGGCCGGCCCGTAACCGCACTGCCGGCACCACCCATGAAAGGAAAAGAAACAAAAAGCAATCCTGTATCGCGCTACGCCAAGATTGAAAAAATGCGTCAAGAATTCTGGCATCGCTGGCAACGTGACTATATCTGCGAGCTCCAGAAACGCACCAAATGGAAAAGGAATACAAACACTATACAAGTCAACGATTTAGTCCTCATCCAAGAAGATAATGTCCCACCGCTCAACTGGCGCTTAGGGCGCATTTCTAAGCTTATTGAAGGACAAGATGGCATTTGCCGTGTCGCTGATATCACATCATCCAGAGGACTCATTAGAAGGGCGCTAACACGTTTCTGCCCCTTACCAAAGTCAGAAACGATTACTAAAAATTAAATATCAACTTCAACTTCAACTTCTTATATATGGCTCCTGCGGGGTTTCCACAATTTCGCCAATGTCACGTGGATAAAATTAAATATCAATAACTTAATAACAAAAGAAACTACCTACATCTGAAAGAAAAACATCTACTAAAGTACAACTAAAGCTACCTACTACATACTAAAGCATAAGCGATAAAGCATAAATTACTAGAAAACCGAGAGAACATAGAACTTACCTGATACTGCCGTTGTCATCAAATCCGCCCCGGAGTTTGTCTACGCCAATCTGCGAGAAACGGAACGTTTTGCCCCCCGCGCCCGCGCACGACCGCGGCCACCATGGAATACTCTACAGTTCGCTCCCAAACAAGCAAGAAGAAAATACACCGCTTTTAAACACACTTTTATCCCGCTAAAACCTTATAACATTTACTGATACTGTCCTGCTGGCATTGACCATGCCAGCACCACGGGTTGACTCAATCTATACGGACTAAAGTAAGGCTTTCGCATCGACCACGTCTTTTCGCCACGCTCCAAGTAGCTGGAATACTAGGTGATTTGCCCAAGTGGTTTACCTCGTATGTCGATAAACATTGCCAAATGTCAAACTGTGGTCATTAGTGTTTTAAATCAACCTCGTTATTTAAGTATTCCTTCTAGAGTTCCACATGGATAAATTCTTAGCCCTCTTTTGTTTATCTACCACATCATTACAATATTCATAATTTTAAACTTTTAAGTTATACCTACAGATCGCTTCTCATAAAATATCTTATAATAATCTTTCATCGGCGAAATACAATACTTAATTAAATCATTATCTCCACATGCTTTTAAAATACATCTCGTTTTACAAACAATATCATTATCCTGACTATCTATAGTCGGCGACATACAATTTACACCTCTCGTCTTATATTTTATACAATTCTCTTGTACTTTAATATTATTATCATTATTTTTCAACAAAAAATCCTTAAAAATTTCCCGTAATTATCTTCTACGTCTGTCGCAACTTTCTTTATTAACATAATTATATTTTTCTTTGCAATCAACATCACTTTTCATCACATTAATTTCATTATCAATTTTCATCACACATTTATTAAACTTTTTCTGATCGCGTATTTGTTTAACATCATCACCTCTTTGTATTTTTACATCTACACCTTTTATAACTTTAACATCATCATCATTTTTCATCAAACAAATACATTTCCTTGCATGTTCTTCTTTCGTAATATCTACGCGTCTCTTTGTTTTACTATTTTTTTTCTTAAAATCCATTAACTTATCAGACTTATTACATTCTTCTTTAAATATTAAATCTTTTATTTCTTTAGATTTTCCTACTTTTCTAACTGACATAAGTTGACCAAGCCTGGGTGTATTGAAACACAACATCGTCATATTTGACGTCACAAACTTTGACACTATCTTCTGTGCAAACCGAACCTACATTTTTACTTTAACAAGCTGTATCTGAACGGACTTAGATGCTTTTGTACTACTTTTAGTAAATCTAATAGACCTTTCGATTATAAAATCAATGGGCAATCTCGTACAAGAACTATACAGTGGTTGATCTTGGAGTTACTCTCGATACTAAACTTTCTTTTATATACACATCGAGAACATTTTCACAAGGCACATCGAGTGACTGCGGTTCGGCAATATAGCCACAATTGAATAGAACATCATAATGAAGTTCGGCATCGCTTCTAGTACATAGTACATATTAGCTCAATGAATTATTATGAATTTTGTGATGTTTGGCTAAAGTATGAATGCATGTTACAGAGCACTTACGTAGTGGACGGTCCTGCGAGTGCGGATTCGTGGCGGGAGCAGGTGGCGCCGCGGGCGGCGCGGCGGGCTGCGCGGTACGCTCACGCACCAGCCGCAGCAGCAGCGCCAGCTGGTCGCCCGTCACACCCCACGCCAGCCGCGAAGAGCGCAGCTGCACGCTCAGCCCGATCGCGCGCCGCGTGCTCGCCGACACCAGCCGCGTCAGGATCCTGCCCGACATTCACCCGGACTTACGGTCACTGTTTCCACGGATACCGATGACACACACTAATCGAAACCTATCACGGCAAAACGAGTCTTTTCGTGGAAAAACTACGTAACACCACAAATTTTCAAATAAGCTCCAACTAATATTTTAAAGAAGTAAATTCAAACGAATATTTGAAGATAGCTTCAAGCTTGGGGAGAGTTTAGAATGTTTTAATGGGTTTTCGTGACCTCTCCGAGTCTTTTGATTGTATAGAGCACAGGACACTGATTCGTAAACTCTACCACTACGGAAACCTTGGAACCGATCTGGATCTTGAAGATTCCTATTTAATTGGCCGACAGCATAAAGTTGGTTTAACTGTCGTCATTTCTTCCAGATCTTTAATAATAAAATAGGGGTACCGCAGGGATCAATTTTAGGGCCGTTCTTGTTCTTAGTGTACATAAATTACTTGCTTTTTTAACCGAATTTAAAAAGGAGAAGGTTCTCTGTTCGATTGTTTTTTATGTTTTTTTTGTTTGGTACCTCAGAACTCCGTCATTTATGAACCGATTTGGATAATTATTTTTGCGTCGGGTTCAGTATAGCTACGAAGTGGTCCCATATAAATTTCATCGAGATTTGACCTTGGACTTCGAATATACATTGAAGTCGGTTTTTGTATTTTTCTACAAATTATATAGTGACGGACCTTGCAGATATTGTTCTTTTTGCTTATGATACATCAATAATTTTAAAAGTAGATAGGAATGATAATGAATTGGCGCATGTAAACTACGTATAAGATGTTGTTTTAAAAATGGTTATCTGCGAACAATTTATTTTTTAGTTGCGTACGATTGATTTTTAATAAAATATTGGTCTTTGTAGTTATACGTCTTCAAAAATATGTCGGACCGCGGAATTAAAATTTCGATGAATCTTTGAAAAAACAAACAGTATGCACACTAACACAATGTGCATATATAAGAGCCCACGTACCTTTAGACTTGTTGAGCCTTAGCTTTAGATAATAATCCGGAAGCGGTGATAGATCTCATGTAAGCGAGCCCTCTCTCTCTCAGCCAATCAGGAGACGGATTATTGGCTGATTGTCGACGAAAACGAAGCTGCCAACGCCATCTCTTATAGAACATTTGGAAAACTCTGAAAGCTGTCGATCCGCAGGCTTTGCACATCATACCATAAGTATTTCAAGGATTCATCAAAGTTATGTAAAAAAATATAAACACGAAAATCAGAATCATTGATTTTAAGTAGGTACCTAAACTCTTAGGATACGGCATTGGCGCTTCATCGGTTACTAAACACAAAGAAGACAAAATATTTATAGTTCTCTTTGCTTAATGTTAGACATGTTGAGTCATATGTAATGCTTAATATAATAGTGATAAACTCGAAACAGACGGCATTTCTAGGTATAGGCATAGACTCTAAGTTGCAGTGGGTTCCTCGTATTGATGCTCTATCTGGAAACTGTAGTTCTATTGCGTACGCGGGTAGTAAAATAAGGCAATTAATGGATATAGCTACGGGTCATTTACTTTACTTTGCATATTTCCACAGCATAATGTCATATGGCATTTTGGTGTCGAAACTATTCTTATTTTACAAAAGTCGGCAGTTCGCGTCCATCTTCACATAAACATTAAAAATAAGGATAGAATCAATATAGGTACCTAGGTTTACACTAACTAAAACGAATAAGTCCTTCATGACGACGTCTTTATTACAAAATTATAACCTAAATGTATAACGGAGCTCACAGAAAGTAGATTAGATTGCTTGTGAAAACTATATTGTAATGAAAAAAGCCCCGTTAGTAATTACATAGAAAACAGATGCATGGAACATTCCGCTTCTGCCCAGTAGCTAACGTCTACATAAAGAACAATATTTTCAAAAACAAGATTGTAACAAAAGTTTCAAAAGAAACGGCACTCAGTTTCTTGCCGTACCCTCGGGGTAGTAGTTCTTTTTCCGACACGGTAATAATTGACGTAAATAAGTGCGTCTGTGATGCCAAAATTGAATGAACTTTGACTTATGATAGATGTTTGTTACTCTGGTTAGTATATAGGTACTTATTACGTACAAAAAAATAAAGTGAATAGTGACATACATAAAATAAACACTAGAAATAAGGATGGGATTGTTGCATCAAGATTTAGACTGACTATCACGAATAAGTCCGCCACCACCTGCGTCGCCGTTCATATCCCGATCCTCACCTGAAGTGCAACTGGCAGCGGTACAGCAGCGGCTCCTGGTAGAACCTAATCTTGCCGTCCGCGTCCGCGCGGTCCAGGCACAGCGTGAGGTCGTCCAGCCGCATGAGCCGCCGTATCACCGGCTGCGCCTGCTCGATGTCTGACGCACGCAGGGAAAGTATCAAATATAAATAAGAAAAATAAAGTGATTCTCGATCTAGAACAGAAGTCATATTACATTGAGGTACCGTTTACAAAACAGAATCTACTTCTATGTATATTAGAGCGATTTCCATGTTTCTTTCCGTTCACTGTACTATTATTGCAAGTTTCGCTTTCAGCTGGAAACGTACCTGCGAAAGACGGCTCCCAGTTAGGGCCGGCGCTGTCCACCGCCAGATGCTTGACGTTGAGAGACATGACGATATCGTCCTGCACGTACTTCACTATAAGGTGGTGCACTCGCAGCGCTATGTTGCTCACGATCCTGCGCACCAGCGCCTGCATGTAGCCGGGGGGCGCCTCCACGACTGGGGTCTTTCGGCTAGGGGATATAAATTATCAAGTCAGAACACCAACCCCACTATGCAGCGCTGATGCCGCTCAACTACTGTCAAATTGTTGTCGATCGACCTAGACTTGCACGTAATCCTATTCCATCCTTATAGTACCCGTCGGAAAGGCAAACTGGCCACCGTGACACGCTCTCTCGCCAAGTCTGACAAATTGACGCATGTCATGGGACCGACGGTCTACCATAAGCTTCCCGAAGAAGTTAAAGAAGCATCAAGTATGAGAGTGTTTAAGTTGAAATTAAAACGTTGCCTTATCAACCAAACTTTGTACAGCTACGCAGAATTCCGAGGGGCTAGATAGAACTTGACATTTTTATTATTTATCTTACTTAATTATAGTACATTATGGTACTAGTGAGTAATGTTGGTGCCGTTAGATGAGGGTCTTAAGAGAGCCGAGGACGGTAATCATTAATACACACGTGTATCATACGATGTTTTTCAACACACTTGTGAATAAAATAACAATAAAAACTCATTTTCAACAGTGAAAACGAGTTGTGAAAAATGATTCGCTATGGCGAGAAAAATTAATCAGTTTTCCTATGCGCGCGCATTGCCATCAGCCACATACTAAAGGGATGAGGCTTTTTTTCAACACACTTGCTCATAAAGTGGCTCTATGGTTACCGCAATTAGGCACTTGGCACAGAATGACACCCATAATCAAAAGGTGACTTTTTCATTGCTATAACTCACTAGTGAGTTATAGTATTTTTTTAATTTTGTAGCTTGATGTGCTTTGTTCCTAAAAAAGTATTTATTCAAAAAAAGATCGTGTTTAATAGAACAAATAAATTAATGTTCCTATTGCTTGATAATTTTAACTCGTACGTGTTTAATAAATAAAATTTCACTCAAATATAAATTTTGTTTTCTCAGTAATAAAAGAAAACTTTAAATTCCCCATTTTGTACGTGGCAGAATAGGCGCAAGGACTATTGGTTTTTATTATACTTTGTGACTTGTATTTTTAATATGAATAAATTACTATGACTATTACTATCTAATACTTGAAAATTAATCTTCGCGGTTTTGACATAATGGGCTTTACTTACATACGTTGCATTGCACCGTAGTAATTTAAACATAAAACAGTACAGAGCGGCGCCTTTTGGGGCATCAAGGGCTACTTTTCATAAACAAGTGTATTTTTGCCTTTGTCTCGATTTCTATAGGCACGATTTTAAGTCACTTTATGGGAATCATTCTTGTTAGGAAATCATTTCGATTGAGACAAAAAAATGTTAACGAGATATGTCGATTTTCATGCGGATATTACCTTTTTGAAAAAAGCTAATAAGAGCCTTATCACACTTCTCCTCCCTCCCTCCTTTTGCCGTTTCCCCAATGCTGGGGGTCGAGACCACGTCTTAGTATCACCTTCTCCCTCGTGACCACTGCGCCAACTGCTGGCCGATTCAGAACCTCACGATAAGTCATTTGTCGATCGATTCGGTTCGATATCGTACGATTCAAAATATTTTGAATTCACAGTAGTCGAATCGACGTTTAAATTGTCGTAGTCGATAACCAATCGTAACCGTACGATAAACACATATTTTTCGAACGTCCGATTAATTTCCACGACAACTTATCGAGTGCAACATATCACTCGAAAGCATTAGATTTGACCGTCAATACCGAGTACATTCCGTGTGTTGTTAAATAAACTACATTTTATACTACAAGTAAAATAAAAACACAGTAAGATTCAACATAAACTAATTCTATGTAATAAAGTACCAAGTCTAGTATTTTCATTTTTAGGTTAAGTTCGCTTTGATTGTTTTAGAACTATTCACTACTATAAGATTACTTAATAAGATGCATTAATCGACCGAAATAAAACCACTGTACCTATATAGGTAATTATTTTAAAGTACTCTGTGATATTATGTAATAGATATTTTGGTATTAACTTAACATTTCTAACGAATCTTGTTGTATAGGTAATGCGGCTCGTCTTCTCGCTCGATCTTCTTTTTATAATTTCAAAACATATGATTAAGAAATTAATTTGGCGATAGACATTAAAATTTGGCAGTTTGTCAATGGCAAAAGCATATACATTAATGTCAAGTGGATATCAGCAGGTGGGTGTTCACGAAGCTCTTGTTTTTTATATTTTCTACCAATATCTGGCGCTTATAATTATTAATTATAATTTAATTCGTGATATGAGTTGTTAAAATAAATTTTGATAACTTGAAAACATTTTTATATCGTCTAGATAATCATACAATTTTCTGCGAGTATTACACACAAAACTAATTCCGTAAATGCAACACGTTATCGTATCGATTCTGATAACGTAACATTCGTGACCGAATCCTCGGGGCGGATGTTCTGAATAGCTCGAAAAGAAACCTACGACACGAGAGTTGGTGAATGTCACATGTCCTTAAATGTTTGTGATTAATTCTTGGACATGCCGGTTTCCTCACGATGTTTTCCTTCACCGTTTTTAGAGCTAGTGTTAAATCCGCACATAACTTAAGAATGTCAGTGGTGCGAGGCCAGCGGGATTCGAACATGGGTGCATCGGATAGAAAGACGCACGTGCTCCCACTGGGCCACACTTGCTACTCTGGTTTCCCTTCATCACGTACAAATCTTTCACCCATTACAGACACCCTTGAATGTCCCAAAATTTCGCGTCACGCAGTAATATACATAGGACAGAACATTTTGCAACTATGATAAATAAATCCGAGTTTTCTTACCTAGGTGATTCTGGGTCCTGAAACGCTCCTGGACATATGGGTCCTTCATCACTAGACGTTGCTGAGGGCCGAGTTAAACTTAGGACGCATTCTGTAACAAAAAAATGTTAGGTAGACTGCGAGCGCACGTGTTGTGTTCTTTTAGTAATGCGATGCGATGCGAGTGCGTATCGACCATGGCGAGAGAAAAACTAATTCTTATTGGCCAAATGACCATTATTTTTTCTAGTGAACCGATGGTAGTTCGCAATGAAAAATAGTTTAGTTAACAGAATCCACCAAATTGAAGTATCTCATTTAAATGTTTTATATTATACTAGCTGATGCCCGCGACTTCGTACGCGTAGCGAAGTATTCATCCTGCTTCGGACCATTTTTCGTCGCTATATATTTCAGTTCCAGTTCCCGTCCCGCTCCTATCTCGTTACCGTACCGTACCGCTTCTGTTCCGTTATCTTCCCACTCGTATCCTTTTATCATCCCGCTCCTATCCCGTTACCGTACTGCTCTGGTCTTGATTTCGTCCCGCTCCTTTCTTGTTACGTCCCGCTCTGCTCCCGATCCTAACCCTTTATCATTCTCCCTAGCGAACCTCCTATCATGCTATTGTTCCCCCCCTATACCATTACCATCCCCTTCTTATCCCGTTATCGTCCCACTCCGGTCCCGATGTAATTACAAAATGTTTTGGCCCTAACTTCAATTATTGTGAATCATGTGCTTATAGTTTCTTTGACCAAGTATAATACCAAATGCTAGCTAGTTGTAGTTTGAAACATATTCCGGGGCTACAGAAACCGGGTGGAAATGACACAGGTGGAATCACCATCAGGGGGAACCGCCACGTACCCATTACGATTCGTAATACGTACAAACGTCCTGTACGAATAAGGAAATTGCAAAAAATTGCATTAAGTTAGAATTCATTTCTTTTGCCTAGTCTATATACCTAAATATATATATACCTATAGTCTATAATATCTATATAAGATGTGTAAAAAGTGGTGAAACATGTGCGTACAGTATCTTCGATTAGTATATGTACCAAATTTCATCGTCGTAGGTTTAGAAAAAAATGTATATTCCACCTTGTTTGACGTTTTTAGAGGTTAATTAATAATGTGAGTTTTAATTTATTACTTTTGTTTGGTCTGTTTACGAAATTTCATTGCTACAACTTCATAAATGGAGAGAGGGCGCTACTGTGCGCAAGTAAATAACGGCTCCGTAATTTTAATTTCGAAAAAAAAGATTTCTGAAGTGAACTTGAAATAAAAGTGATTTACAGCCAAAAACTTGAAAACTAGCGTCGATTGAAGAAAGAGTACTGGTTATTCAGACAGGAAAATAGAAGAAAATAACAAATAATCAGTAACGGCTAATGACGGACAATAGCCGTTGATATCAGTGTAAAAGTGCGAAATTACTTTGAAAATTATCCACGCTGTGTGACAAAGTGAACTTTCCGAGAGTCTCAAACCCAGAAAAGGTAGGATTGAGAAATCTTTAATTAGTTAATAACCTCAAATTTATAACAGCTGATCATATTTGAAAATTGCATATCAAACAACGCCATCTGGCGGAGGTTAGCTGCGCTAACTTGCTACTTAGTTATCAAAGTCAGGCGTGAACTATATTGATAAAATACAACATAAGGTTCCAAAGTAACATCTAGATGGCGTCCAATCCAAAATGTGCAGGATGTCACCAAGAACTTCCTGATAGACAATTCTTAACTTGCGTGGAATGTAAAAATTCATATGATCTAGAATGCGCCAACGTCTCAACCATGCGCTATTATAACACTATGCAACCTGAGCACAAAGCAAATTGGAAGTGTCCGGCGTGCTACTGCAAAATGCGTAAAATAGGCAACACGAACACCCCAGTAAGAAAGCAAGACCACGACACAATTAAAAATATAACAATGTCAGAAAAAAGTAATATCACGCAAAGAGATAAGACGAGAATTTCACATGACGATACATTAAACTCGATAAACTCCAGCATATCTGGGGACACTATCCATGCCGAAAGAAGTAACATCGGAAACGAGTTAATATTACAAAATTTAAATGAGCTAATAGTTTTAAGACTAAAAGAAAACAATAACTCCATTATAAACGGCCTAAAAGACACAATTAAAATGGAAATAAACAAAGCTATTGGAAAATTAAAAGAAGAAACTAAACACGACACAGATATATTATACAAGGAAAATGACCAAAGAAAAATAGACATAGAAAAAATAAATATTGAAATAAACAGACTTCAAAAGGAAAATGACAAATTGAAAAATGAATTAAACACATTAACTACTCAAACCTCAGCTTCCCAAAACTACGTGCCAGAGAACAACAGCAAAAAATTTGTATTATATGGCCTAGACGAGTATTACAACGAGCCAGATTACATACTACATGACTGGTTCATACAGATATTTAGAGACATCTTGCATGTAGATCTTCTAGGTTACATAGAAGATACTTATAGAATCTGCAAACACACCAACAATAACCGGCCACTTGTGATCGAACTGATAAGTAAAAGAATGACCAAATACATCATAGAAAACCGAACTTACTTTAAAGGAAGCAAGCTTAGCATATCGGAACTGTTAGATGAAAATGCAAGAAGACTAAAAAAGAATATGCGGGAGGAAATGTTTATGGCACGACGACAAGGACTTCATGCAGTAATACGAGGAAACCAATTGTATATTGAAGGAAAGAAAGTTAATACAAAACACGAAACACACAAAGACCTAACAACAAACAGGATTAACATGAAAACAAAGAGCCAAAGCTCTAGTGACGACGTCAGAAACGAGGAACATAGAAATAACTCCTTTCGATATAACATTTTCTCCCAAAACAACAATAACTCCTTTCGAGACAACGACTATTTTCAAAAATACTGACCAACAATTTAAAATTCTCTTCCAAAACTTTTAAAGCCTAAACAACAAGCAACATATATTAGAAGCCTTCATGAATCAAAGTCCAACCCACCAAGCTATCTGCATATCTGAAACCTGGATGACACAAGACAAACTAAACATGGTCAACTTTGGCGGTTATAAAACCGCAGCATCATATTGTAGAAACTCACGGGAAGGCGGCGGCGTATGTATATTACTGCAAGATCATTTTAACTACACAGAAATAATAGATATTGCAAACATGTCCATTGAGTATGTTTTAGAAGTATGCGCGGTAGAACTTGTTAACGAAAACATTGTATTAATAACTATGTATTGGAATAGAAGAGAGGAACACGCATTCTACAATCAATTAAAATTAATATTAAATTACATAAATACAAAGTATGAAAAGCGGAACATTATTATAGGCGGGAATTTTAATATAAATATTTTGCAAAATAATTTAAAAACAAACCAATTTTTGGACTTAATGTCAGAATACAATCTAACTCAACATATTAGAAAGCCAACGCGTATTACGCCAACAACATCGACATGCCTACTTAATCTTTACTAACGTTAGTAACAAAAATGTATACACGTTAGTAGAGGAACTCGGATTTTCAGATCATTTAGGAACAATAATACAAATCTCCCTACCACATCAAACAAAACAAGCGACATGGTATACAGACAAAAGGATTTATAGCAACACAAACATAGAAAAATTTAGGATGACATTAAAGACAATAAACTGGCATGACATAATCTCAAGAAATAAAAATATTAACGAAAACTTTAAAAATTTCCATAACACCCTAGCAAACGTACTAAACGAATGTATACCAAAGCGTAAAATTAAATTAAAAACAAACTTTAAAAAACACTGGCTAACTGTAGGTATTAAAAAATCTTGCCAAAATAAAAGGTTACTAAAAATATTCATACTAAAATCAAACTATCACGTACTTACACAATACTATAAAAAGTATCAAAAATATGAAAAAAGTTAGTAATAAAAGCCAAAAAACTACAATACATAAATAAAATAAAAAAATCAAATAATAAGATCAAAACTATGTGGCACGTCATTAACGAGAGAACAAATAACAAACAGAAAAAAGAGAAATGTAATATAAAACTGCAAGTAAATAATAATACAATCACAAACCCTAAAGTAATAGCTAACACTTTCAATAATTTTTTCGCGTCTATTGGCGAAAACAACGGAGGATCGAGGAACGCCTGCATGCCTGACGGGCCCCAAGGTCACCCTGTACTCAATCCCACAGAAAACTCCATGTTTTAGAGTCTAGTCACGCCCAGTGAAACGCACAAACTTTTAAAAACTCTAAAAAATAAAAACATTTACGGTATCGATGAACTCCCACCAACTCTGCTCAAGCAATGCGCCGACGAACTAACTTTCCCCATTCATAATTTAATAAATCAATCGTTCAGTGACGGTATATTCCCAGATCTACTTAAAAAGGCCATAATTAAACCGATTTATAAGCGAAACGATAACACAAATCCTAATAATTACCGGCCCATTGCCCTTTTGCCCTCAGTATCAAAGGTATTTGAAAAAGCTATGTGTGATCGCGTATATACCTTTTGTGAGAAATACTCCATCTTTGATGACAGCCAAAATGGTTTTCGCAAAAAACGGTCGACGATTCTAGCAATTTACAAATATATACAAGAAGCTCTAAAAATAATCGATAATAAAAAATACGCGATCGGCCTCCTATTAGATATGAGCAAAGCATATGACAAAGTACAATTTAAAATATTATTAAATAAACTATACGGAGTAGGTATTCGTGGAATAGCTCATAAATGGTTCGCTTCTTATTTAAAAAACAGACAACAGAAAACGTAGAAATCGAGCATTTCGACGATCAGAAAAAGACTATACGAAATGTCCGTTCTGACAGCAAAATCACTAATGCCTCAATTCCTCAAGGAAGCGTCATCGGATGTCTCCTATTTTTAATATATATCAATGACCTTCCAAAAATCATAAAAGAACAGTGTGTATTGTTTGCAGATGACGTATCCATAATAACCTCATGCCACAACAATATAAATTTACACGAAAAACTTACCCTCCTTGATAAAACGACCGAATGGATGAACGACCACAACCTTGAAATAAACTTTTCCAAAACCAAACTATTAATATTTCACCCGCAACAAAAAGCACCACTACATTTTAATTTCACTTTCCACAACACACAATTAGAAACAGTTAAAGAATTCACTTTGCTCGGACTAGTTATAGACTCACACATAAATTGGGAACCGCACATGCAGAAAATACGATCTAAAATATCTAAATTTACGTATGCGCTTCGTGAAATAAAAAGAACTACTGACCTGCAAACTGCACTGGTTACCTATTATTCCTACGCCTATGCATGGCTGACTTATGGTGTAATACTGTGGGGGAATAGCACGACCGCGCCCACTCTCTTCACTCAGCAGAAAAAACTAATTAGGATACTTCATCATCATCAGCCCATTACGTTCCCACTGCTGGGACTCGGGCCTTCCCTCGTAGAGAGAGTATTAGGATACTTGTCAACATAGAACAAACAGACAGTTGCAAGCCATATTTCAAAAAACAATTACCGTGTATTTATATCCTGGAAATATGCAAATTTGTAAGAAAATATCCACAATTCGTTACAAAACGAGGAGATATACCTACGAACCGCTCAATACGACACAAAAACCGGTTAGTGCTACCTTCCTCCCGCCTCAAGATGCACTCGTCAGGTCCCCTTGTTATGTCGGTAAAAATATATTCATTCATTCATTCATTTATTAATAATTCAGACATAATTATCCATATTTGTTAGTAAAAATGCAAGGTAATAAAATGTTAGTAAGTAATTAATCAATTTGTTTCATTAAAAATGTCAAAATAAAATAATCAATAATGTCAATAAAATCAATACAATAATCAATAACAAGCTCCCGGAAATAATTAAAAACGAGACAAATGACGGACAATACATAAAACAAATAAAACAATTACTAATTAGCAAAACCTACTATACAATTCAGGAATATTTGAATGATAAATTAAATTAAAAAGAAACTGGACATAATTAATTGAATTTGACATTAAAAACTATCATAAAAAAAATTTACTTACATTAATTAATCGTATATATTATGATATTGACATTTTTTTTTTTTTGGTTGACTTTTGATTGACTCAATAATACTATTTCTATGATACTTTTTTTAATATTCCTTAATTAATTTGACATGTTTTAATACAAATGCACAAATAGTCTTCCTCTCTCCTAATTGCTGCGCCCAACAGGGTCCATGATGAACTTTATTTTTATTTTACCTACAATCTAATTACATTATGGATTGCAATAAATAATTGAATTGAATTGAATAAACAAAAATACTCCATACAAACTTTACCACCCTGTATAACCCTGTTATGGGGATGATTTCAAAACATGGTGGAATACGTGTTTAGAATTGTATTGGCTGAATATTTGTAACAAATTTCAACATCGTAGCATTGAAATATATTTGGTATTTTCCACCCTGTTAACCTTGTTAGAGGGTGAATTTCAAAAAATGGCGAATTACGATTCAATTTATTTCTTTTGCTTACTCTGTGCACCAAATTTAATTGCCATAACTTCATGAACAAAGGTTCTCCATATAAACTTAACCACCTCGTTTGAACCCGTTTAGGGATGATTCCAGCAAAATGATGCAACAGGTGCTTAAAGTTTATCTGCCTGAGTATATGAACCGAATTTCATCGTCGTAGCTTCAAAAAATGTAACTTCATTCCACCCTTATTAAACCTGGTTAGAAGTAGATTTAAAAAAATGTGAATTACGTTTTAATTATCTCCTTTTTCTTTGGTTTGTGTACCAAGTTTCATAACCACAAATTTCATAAATAAAAAAGATTTTCTATACAAACTTTACCACCCCGCTTGTTGGGGAATGATTTAAAAAAATGTAAAATACATATCTATAATTACATTAAAAGCGAGTCATTTAAAGCGAGTGTGGCTCAGCGGGAACTTGTGCGCCTTTCGATCCGACACACCTGGGTTTGAATCCCGACTCGGCCCTGCACCAATGACTTATAGTTAAGTGCAGATTTTGCACGCTCGCTCTAAAACGGTGAAGGAAAACATCGTGATGAAACCCGCTTACGCACTTTGGAGTGGTAGGATCTGGCCGTGGTTGTAATACCACCCACCAAACAAAGCCATGCCGTCAAGCGACCTAGTCGTGTTTCGGGATGATGTTCGGTGAACCATCGGGGAGACGGGTCTGAGCAGCCGCTCAACTGCCGTCTCTCTCTAGATCTATGTGCTCCATCTTAATCTTAGGCCACATCATCGCTTCACATCAGGCGAGATAGTGGCCGAACATAGATCTATCAATAGTAAAAAAAAAACATTGGATATCTTCACTTTCCACCCTGTTTAACCCTGTTAAGGGATGATTTACAAAAATTATAAACACGTTTTAATTATCTTCTTTTACCAAGTTTTATCATAGCCACGAAACTTCATAAACATTTTCTATACAAATTTTACCACCCCGCTTAGGCTTGTTAGGGGATAATTTTCAAAAAGTGGTGAAATACACATCTAAAATTTCTTTAGCTTACCACGTACACCACATTTCATCGTTGTAGCTTAAAAATAATAATCTTTACTTTCCACCCTGTTTAAGGGATGATTTTCAAAAATGGTAAATCACAACAAGTTTCATAGCTAGAAACAATGATTTTTTATGTAATCTTTACCACCTCGTTAAACCCACTAAGAGGTCGATTTTTGAAAAACGCTGAAAACTTATTTTTAAACTTGATCAAAATAAATTTATTTACCCTGTTTCTTTACTGTAGTGTCGCATTAATAAAAAATCCTACTCCATAGAAACTTTGCGGCCCTTTTTAATTTACCTTAGGGGTTGATTTTTGAAAAGTTACTGAAAATATATTTTTATATTCTTATGTCTAGTCAATTTACTAAGTTTCATAACTTTACTAAAAAAACCTACACCATGGAAACTTTGTGACACCAATAAATGACCTTAGGGGTCGAATTTCGCAAAATGCCGAAAACAAGCTCCTAGTATTTACATGTTTAATGCTCACACAAAATTTGATAACTACTGGTCAAGAAACAATCACTGTAGCATTCATTATAGTTTCCGCATTCCAATCTAAAAAACATTTCAAAAAACTGTGTTCTTTTTCATAGTATACTGCCAAAGTTTCGTGACTGTGCGACAAAATATTTTTTTCCCCATACATCTTTTATGACCCCATTTGACCCCTTAAAGGTCAAATTTCGAAAAATCCGTTCTTAAATGACGCTTTCACTACTTGTAGAATACGTGGACCAAATTTCAGGTTTCTATGTTAAGCGGTTTTGGCTGTGCGATGATTGTAGAAAAAAACCCTGTTCTTTTATTATATAGATAATCCGTGTTTTCATAAGATTCTTGATGCAGCTGTTATTTAATCCAAATAAAATTAAATAGAAATAAACCAACCATGTACAACTGTTTTCACCACCAAACAGATTTCGTAATTCGTATAATAAAATCCAATAGGAGTCGGCAGATAACACAAATGAGAAGAATGTAAGGAAACATCGGTCAGTTGAGAGATTACCTATAGTGTCGATGGTGACGACGATGGGCTCTGACATGATCTTGGTCCAGGGCACCTGGATGAGCAGCTCGTGGATGCGGCCGGAAACCAGCGTGAAGGGCAGCGCCACCTCCTGCTGCAGCACGTCGGCCTTGAGCACCAGGTTGTGCAGCGCCACGCCACCGCCCCATAGCGACACCTACACGAACAATATCGTAAGGGTTATTTATCTTGAACCAAAAGAAATAAGTTTTGATTAACATCACAGGAATTGCGGTCTACATAGCAGCGTACTCCTTAAAGAAATACTTGTATGTATGTATATATATATAATGAGATTTTTTATTTTGTGTATATATGCGCAGAGCATTGTCGGTGAGGTGTAATATGCTTGTGCTTGCCGACAGGTTTACGCGTTATACTTGGCCGTTAAAATAACGCTTTTTATAGCATACTAGCTGTTGCCCGCGACTTCGTTTGCGTGGACTATAGTTCAACGCTGATGTAGAGACTTTTTTGTAGATTACTGAGACAACAAATGCTATTTACAGAATCCCTACTTCGTGCGCATGAAACATAGTTTAGCTCTAATAAGACTTTTTTTGAAGATTATGTAAAACCACATAATACTAAGGGACAGAAGCATCACTCCGCAAAGCAATTTAAACTTGCTATGACGCAATAAAATTCAATTCAGCTCGCGTAGCGCTGCATACCTACCAGTCATATTAACCTACAGAGCGCCTCTCTTTCTATCGCATAGCTCTAATCTCTTCTGACGCGGCACGTGCAACGACGCGCGACCCGCCGTCGGTGTCCGGCTATGTACTTGTAGCTTCGTACCTACAGTGCGGAGTGCGCTAGGCCTAGTAAAACACATGCTATTTACAAAACTTTCCTGTGATTGTCGGGAGCAAGCACATAAAGTCTCTCAGATCACGTCGCTTGTGAGAAGGCGACGTACAGCTGTCCGTGTGAGAAACATCCTGTCCTCAGATCAACACCGGCGGTCTGGAACGTCTGGTCCTGCGACTTGTTGACCGTCATTGCATAGCAGAAGCTCACAGAGAAATACACGCGCTTGAATTGGAACGGAAAGTTATTCGGGATAAGGGGTGCGTGATATGAAAACTGATTAACCTGCGCCACGGCCTGTCAGTATCTATGCCTCAATGAGGTTCTTCTGTAGCGATACTACCTTAAGCCGAGTTCCGTTACATAACTTCTGAGGGGTCGAATTTCCAAGAAGCATAAGCGCTGGAAGCCCTGATGCACTCAAAGAGTTCAATAAATTTACGGGGTACACGCGGTCTAGTGAATAGTTACCGATAGTAATGACAACATCTTGTAGCATAGTAAGACAACTATTTAAGACCCTCTCGTCTGATACGTCTTCGTCATGTTCAATGTTCTTCATAGCATACAGGCGGGTGAGTCGGGTTATCTTCGGCGAAATGAAGTAGGTACTTCTCCCTACAGTTGCACTGGGCGAGAGCCCACAAAACACCAACATCACAGCAAGCAAATAGCGCAGACGTCGTGAGCTATCATAAACGAATGCTTTTGTTAGAGTTTCATCCTAATTTTGGTCGTCATCCAGGAAGCACATTGCTCTGCAGGCTACGTGGAGCGTAGGGTGTTCAACACCATTGACTGTTCTGAGGAACGCAAATGATATAGCGCCGCAGACAGACAGTGTGTATTAGCAACCGTAAATAGTAACATTCCTTGTTAGTTGTATGAACGGTGTACTTCCTGCCTAAAGGATGCTCTTTATAGACAGCCAGTTAACTCCACTGATTGACTACGTCGTCGTCTATTAAATAGATCAGTTTGTTTGCTGTTAAACAATGGTAGTTCGTTTAAGTTTTGGCAAAATCATCCTCTTAACCAATCCTAAAAAACGCCAGAAATGTGGTTTGGCGAGAGTTTTCAAGAGGCTCCATGACGGTTTCTGGGTCGAAATATATTTCGATCATTTTCGAGGTGAATGTTTATGTTTAAATGTAGGACGGTGGGGTGCCGACCGAAAGCGCCAGAATTCGCCACACCGCCTTAGAGGTACTGATATGCCGACCATATCAGGTAACGTCGGCCTAAACTACTTAAATAAAAATGGTTTAACATTACCGATGTGCTGCAGTCCATAAAAATATCATATGCGAGTTTTAATTTTACCCCTAACGCCATCTAGTTTCTATAGTATAAACAAATTTTCAAGAGTTAAAATAATTATAGCTGTTTTCATGTAAAGTTTCCAAACTGTTTTTAAGACTTACTAAAAACACTGAAATTAAGTTCCGGTTTCCGTGCAGCCGCGCGGGCCGCTCGGGGCACTAGTCAGTGTGCGAGGGTCGTGCCCACGGAGCACCCGCTCAGCTGAGGAAGGACCTCTAAGTGGTCCGAAACCGGTCGAGCACCGTCGCGATCTCGACTGATAAAAAAAACGTGAGTGAAACCGTCTTAAATAGTTTAAAATTATATAAAATGTGATTTAAGACTGACGATGGATTGTGATATTTGCATTCAAAATGATAGATAGCCATCAGCAGGTCTAAAAAGGCCACTTTAAACGAATCATATCAATATGTTCATATATGATTCACTTTACAAAATGCAAAATGGTCGCTAGCTACGAATTCATAATATGATTCTTATACGATTTGTTTACATCAATTCTGCTGGTTGACAGTTTTCTATGGATATTCGTAAAATGGTTCACTAAAAAGGAATTACAGAAGTGTCATTTAGTAGAATCATTAGATGTTACCCGAGAGCTCAGAGTAATATAGAGGGATAATTACGAAGTTTTCCGACCTAAAAGAGGGATAGCTCTATACAACAGGATCTTATAAAGAAAAAGATACAACTATCATCATATTGTCTGTGTCGCGTAACCCATTTTCGTAATGGGTCATGACATGTTAAGTCAAAATTTGTGTCGGACAGGGTCGGCTCGTGGTTTTTTAATTTGTGTTGTGGTATTTCTTATTATTTTTAAGTGAATCGAATTGTGTACTAGAAACAATTTAGAATTGAATGTGAAAAAATGTTCGGGTGTTCCATTCATGGTGAAGTGAAAATTGTACTGAAAGATCAAGATTCCAAACGTATTTGTTTTTCTTGTATTTATTGATGTTTTTCGGTGACTATAATGTATGTGGATGTAACTATACATCGGCTTCGACTATTAGAATTAGGTCAGTGAGGCCATCGTATAAACATTTCAGTTCCCATTACGTCGGGTAACAAATTGCATCTTTGTGTAAAATGTTAAATGTAGTAAAATTGTGCATTCTTAAACCTTTTAATTAAGATATAGGTAATAAAAGTAAGTTAATGATTATAGTTTTTATTTAATTTGAAATTAAAAGGTTAAAGTTAAAAATTAGTAAGAAGAGAGTAGAATTGTTTTAATAGTAAAGGCATTCGCCTCTTATGTAAGAACATATATGTTGCAAATAAGTATATAAATATATTTTGTGTAATAAATTTATCTTACAGGTCCCTGCTGTCGATTACTATGGCCAATCATCCAATTCCATTGATGGATCACAATCCTACAATAAAAATGTAAGCAACGAATCTCGGATTTCTAATCCTAATTAACGCCACATAGTGAGTTCATGAACATAGACTTCATCATCATGTGAACGTCAAGGCTGTTCAGGACACAAAAGGACAAACCGTTTTGGGTTAGTGTAGTGAATTGACAGTTATGTATAGTTTGTGCTATCCAATACGGTGGTATGGTCAATGTAATAATTGACGTTCATAAGTACGTCTGTGATCTACTCCGACAATATGACATTTAGAATACATCAAGTGATTTTTTTAACATTGTGTTTATCTATCTACCTATATCCTAAGTATCAGTTGTGCTGTTGTCTTGTAAATTATGTCAAAATACTAGTTCTTCTATTGTAAATTCTACCGGAATGGAAATAATGAATGAATGTCTATTGTATAAATGTATCATGTATTTTATTTGATTATTTTATTTACCTGACTGGTTTAATCTTAGATAAAACCTGGTTAACAACAAAATATTAATGATTGCATAAAAAGCGTGCCTTAATAAATGTAGTTACCGCAATTTCATTCGTGCTCTGCGTTGTAGCACCGCCACTATAACTTCAGAAAGTCGTAGGTAGTTGGTCTGTAAAAGGTACGAAATCTGTACTATTATTCTGTGGCCACGCTAGAACGTATTCGTTACTCGGCCACCTAAAAGAGACCTTCACCTTTTGTTCTGTTTACAGGAGTAATCTATCAAAAAAAGTAATTTCTAGATATTTCGACAACATATATGCATATTCCCTATTGCTGTAATTCGTAAATTATCGTGGTACTTATCTTTCACTATGGGGTATAGAATAGTACAGATGTCCTACCTTTTACAGACCAACTACTAAATTCTGAAGTTATAGTGGCTGCAATACAACGCAGAACACGTTAAATTTTCATTCAAGCGAATGGGAGAATTTTTCATAGGTATGGTAAACACTCAACAAAAACCTATTGCTTTCCAAAAGTGGTACGCTGTCAAGGACTCTATAGTGTCATTCCTCAATGCCCTCAACATTTCTATTTTTAACAAGTGGTTGATTGACAAATCAGACAAATTGACATCTCACTTGTTGCCAGTTGAAGGAATAAATGTGTGATAATAATTATCTTCGACTTCGAGGTCCAGACAGCGTTGGAAAAAGTACTAGATAGATAAACACTTTATTGTTAAAAAACCTTTAAAACAGGTATAAGAAAGACAGGTACATTTTACAGTAATCAGCATAACAATAGGCGGTCTTATCGCTCAAAGCCATCTCTTCCAGACATCCTTTAGATATATGCACGACATTTTATAAGTCTTTATACACAGAGTCCAAATCGGTACTCCAACCAATTCTGGAGGCGTATTCATGTTCCGAAGATATTTTGCCAATAAGTGGTTTCGAAGTGCATCAAGCTTTACTGAACATGAAATACAATCGTAGTCCCGGCCAAAACGGCATCACCACAGACGTCCTTAAAACTGGGGAACCAGTCCTCATTCCGCACATAACCAACTTATTTAATTTAATTTTAAAAACAGGTATCTTTCCGAAAAACTTTTGTCGTTCTAATATTATTTTACTGCACAAAAAGGGCGACATATCTGACATAGGAAATTATAGACCGATCAGCCTTGTCTCGCATCTCTTCATATATATATATATATGTCAGATATGTCGCCTTCACTCCTCCTTTTCTAACCTATAAGCCTACATGTGATCCTATCACTTCATCCTATATATATATATATATATATTTATAGAACTTATCAAAACAGCAGTATTGAAGATAATAATTAGCCCTCAGATAAAGTATTTTGGCTACTCGAAGTATTAGCCATTAGGGTAAACTTGCTTAATAAAATATTCATGGACGAGACGCTTAAAAATGTCTTTACTATAAATTTTTTGGATTTTATGTGGTAACGCATTCCACAACCTTACTGCCACGACAGCAAATGAATTATCCATTAAACAAGTTGAGTGTTTAGGAGTGGCGAGATGTAAATTATTTGAGGATCTAAGCTGTCGGTCATGAGTGTCCGCGAGAAGTAGAAATTTTTGTTTCAGGTATTCAGGAGAATTTGGATCTTTTAGTACCGTAAAAAGGAGGCAGAGAATTCTTATATTCTTACGCTCACGAATTGGGAGCCATTTTAACTTTGGTACGATATTCGGAGACGTGGTCGTATTTCCGAAGTTTGAAAATGAAGCGGATACAGGTGTTTCATAAGCGATCAAGCTTATTGAGAAGTTCTTCAGTGAGATCTAAGAAACAGATGTCCGCATAGAAAATTATTGTGAGAAGAAGTGTATTGACTAGAGAGATCTTAGTTTTAATAGTAAGAAAATGTTTTAACCTGATGATTGAATGAAAAGCGGCATAGAATTTGCGAGAAATCTCTTGAATATGCGCAGTCCAGCTAAGATTAGGGCTATAATGACACCTAGATCTTTAACTGTAGGCGAAAAAGGAATTTGACAATTATTGAAAGATAGAGGGGGAAGATTAGAGACACAGACCTTGGCAAGCTGGCGTGTGCTGCCGACCATAATGGCTTGGCATTTGTTGGGATTGACCTTAATTCCATAGCTATCGGACCAGTTACAAACACGCATGAGATCGTCATTGAGAATATCGATAGCATTAGTCAAATTGTCAGTAGTAGAGGAATAATAAAGTTGAAGGTCGTCTGCATAAAACTGATAATTGCATTGAATATTTGAGGATAGTAAACTAATAAATACACAAAAGAGAAGTGGTGACAAGATACCTCCTTGTGGCACGCCAACGTCCACGTCGCACCATTCAGAAAAGTCTTGACCGTTACGGATTTGTTGGCAGCGACCTTGAAGATAAGGCATTATGAGACTGAACAGCTAATTGTCTCAGGGTGACGAGCGCAGTGCAGCGCCGAGCAGGATTTTGCAAAACAAAGTTTTGGATGGTGCTGTTATTGTTATGGGTTGGCGTATTGCTTACCATCAGGCAAACGACCAGCTCGTCTCGTCATACAGTAGTTACATAAAAAAATAATACTTTCGTACATTAAAGTCATGTGCGTTGTCTAAAACTTACTATTGATATTACTGAGCTAGGGCCGACTAATGGCCTAATTGCGGAAAACTGCCCGCCCAACAAGTAACAAGTAAGTAAGTATTACTGAGCTAGGCTGAACGAAATACATAATTATTTTAAAAGCGCAAAAGTTTGACCGATATATCTATAATCGATATTTTTTTCGAGATATATCGCGGTCGATATTAATATTTTTATAAATATCGATGTATCGATAAATCGATATTTTATTTCACCCTTCGACCATTGAGGTCTCACACTATAGAGGGATAATTACGAAGTTTTCCGACCAAAAAAAGGATAGCGCTATACAACAGGCTCTTATAAAGAACGAGGCACAACTATTATCATATTGTCTCTATCGCGTAACCCATTTTCTTAAGTTTAGTCATGACGTGTTAAGTCAAAATAGTGGTCAGGCAGGGTCGGTTTGGTTTTTTAATTTGTGTTGTGGTATTTCTTATTATTTTTAAGTGAATCTTCGTGAATGTGTACTAGAAACAATTTAGAATTGAATGTGAAAAAATGTTCGGGTGTTCCATTCATGGTGAAGTGAAAATTGTACTGAAAGATTAAGTTTTCAAACGTATGTGTTTTTCTTGTGTTTATTGATGTTTTTTGGTAACTATAATTTACGTGGATGTAACTATACATCGGGTTCGACTATTAGAACCTGCATTTGGCTTGATATATTCAGTTTTCGGTGTTATTTTGTTAAAACAACATTGAGCAGTTTCGTGTGTCAGTGTGGCCATCGTATAAACATTTCAGTTCCCATTACGTCGGGTAAGAAATTGCATCTTTGTGTAAAATGTTAAATGTATTAAAATTGTGCATTCTTAAACCATTTAATTAAGATATAGGTAAAAAAAGTAGTTAATGATTATAGTTTTTATTTAATTTGAAATTAAAAAGTTAAAGTTTAGTAAGAAGAGTGTAGAATTGTTTTAATAGTAAAGGCATTCACCTCTTATGTAAGAACATATGTTGTAAATAAGTTCCTATTTTGTGTAATAAATTTATCTTACAGGTCCCTGCTGTCGATTACTATGGCCAATCATCCAATTCCATTGATGGATCACAATCCTACAATAAAAATGTAAGCAACGAATCTCGGATTTCTAATCCTAATTAACGCCACATAGTGAGAACGAGTTCATGAACGTATCATCATGTGAACGTCAAGGCTGTTCAGGACACAAAAGGACAAACCGTTTCGGGTTAGTGTAGTGAATTGACAGTTTTGTAAAGTTAGTGCAATCCAATACGGTGGTATGGTCAATGTAATAATTGACTTTCATAAGTACGTCTGTGATCTACTCCGACAGTATGACATTTAACTGAGACACTATGCTCTTTAGATTACTTCAAGTGGTTTTTTTAACATTGTGTTTATCTATCTACCTATATCCTAAGTATCAGTTGTGCTGTTGTCTTGTAAATTATGTCAAAATACTAGTTCTTCTATTGTAAATTTTACCTGTATGGAAATAATGAATGTATGTCTATTGTACAAATGTATCATGTATTTTATTTGATTGTTTTATTTACCTGACTGGTTTAATCCCAGATAAAACCTGGTTAACAACAAAATATTAATGATTGCATAAGAAGCATGCCGTAAGGAAATGTAGTTACCGCAATTTCATTCGTGCTCTGCAATGTAGCGCCGCCACTATAACTTCAGAAAGTCGTAGGTAGTTGGTCTGTAAAAGTTACAAAATCTGTACTATTATTATGTGGCCACGCTAGAACGTATTCGTTACTCGGCCACCTAAAAGAGACCTTCACCTTTTGATCTGTTTACAGGAGTAATCTATCATAAAAAGTAATTTCTAGATTTTACGACAACATATGCATATATATTGCTGTAATTCGTAAATTATCTTGGTACTTATCTTTCACTCTGGGGTACAGAATAGTACAGATGTCCTACCTTTTACAGACCAACTACGAACTTCTGAAGTTATAGTGGCTGCAATGCAACGCAGAACAAATTACATTTTCATTCAACCGAATGGGAGAATTTTTCATAGGTATGGTAAACACTCCAAAAATACTGTCAAAAAACTATTGCTTTCCAAAAGTGTTACGCTGTCAAGGACTCTATAGTGTCATTCCTCAATGCCCTCAACATTTCTATTTTTAACAAGTGGTTGATTAACAAATCAGACAAGTTGACATCTCACTTGTTGCCAGTTGAAGGAATAAATGTGTGATAATAATTATTAACTGTCTTTTTTTTATACATTTTGTACTGGTTTTGATGTTCAAATTCATTTGTTTATTAATAACATTAATCATATTTGTTCATATTTGTAAAATAACTATGTCTAATAAAAAATGTGAGAATAAAAGAACCAGTAATATATCGGTTTTCATTTTTTTGATGTGGCGATATTTGTTCTAAATATGAATTGAATTGTGGATAAATCACCTATTCGATTGAACATTTTACGAAAAAAATACGAATTGCTAAGGATCTGCAAGCAATTCATAAAAGGATCTGCTCTCCTCAGAATTGCTCAGTTTGGCCTTTATTGACCCCCCGGTTGAAATGATGGGCGGTCTGGTCCAGACGTGTCGAATGTTTGTCTCTGTAATGTAGTGTTTGTGTAATCCCTATCCCAATCACAATCGCTAAAAATGTTCAATATTGCAGTCTGAAAGATTCTAACCCATTCCAAATTTTTTGCAAGTGATTGGGATTTGTGTTTAAATTAGACGATTTGATTTCCCTGCTGGTCTTTCTTTCTTTCTCTTGTGGATGTGGGTGGCCTTACCTGGTGCCCGAGTTATAAATCGCCTGAAGGCTTTAACAACTGTTGACCTGGCAACAGCCTGAACCAACGGCTTAACGTGTTAACTGAAGCGCACACAGATGGTACAAATAGTGACCGCGACAAAAGTTGCGTAACCCAGTAGATTTGTTAGGAACAGCTAAGCGAGTCTCAGATTCAAATAGAAATTCACAGTAATTTCTGAGTTATTTAGGTAAAGCCTCTAGGATAAATTTTACCCCATTAATTTTATTGTGTCCCGGCGTAGGTACTCCTGAAACATTCCTTTAACTTTTGATTCATTAAAGTACTAATATTGAAACTTGGTGTAGAGAATACCTCTATTTTTCCTTTGCAATGAATATGTCATCCAACACAACTAACAAAACAATAGTAGTTTCTGTTTCTCTGACCTGTGCATCGGCTGGCTTGAAGTCTCGTACATACTTGTCAACGTAGCTCAGCAGTATAGGAGTCACATATGACTCTATTTTAAACATTTTAGCATTCACCAATGACCCATTTTGATGTACAGCCTGCAAAAAAATATATTTAGATACAATAACTAGGAAATCTAATTACCTATAAATAGTCTATCAATCCATAATTATAATAGTGATGATAGGCTTCACAAGGTTGCGTGGCCAAGCATGCAGCATGTAATATGCCAGGTATAAGGCAACTGTCTGTGTGCTCTTGGGCACTGGCCTCCTCTTATGTATAGTCAAGTAAATCATACTCATCACAGTTTATCTCGGAATGCTAGATCCCACGAGTGAAATTGTAGAGAGCACCTAGTATTATAAATGCGAGTTTGTGAGGGTATGTTTTAAGGATGGATGTATTTTTATTAATAAATCATGAAAAACCTACTGAATACTACCTATATTTTATAAAAATCCTTGAATAAGTAAATCCATCCAGCCTCACAAACTTACGCATTTATAATATAAGTAGGACTATGCATGACTTGACATGTCAAAATCAAACTTGTCTATCCTGGAGTCGTACATTTTTTTCCATAACCGAACTTTAGGTAAATATGCATTAAATTATCCGATCACTCCTATCACTTATGGCCAGAAATGTGTGTTGATAAAGCTGGTACTTAACTTGATTTGTGTTCAATGTTATGACACTACATTTACAATGCTATAACAGCTTCAATGTCATAAAAAAAATTATGTCTTCGCAGACCACTTCTCGAGGTTCCAGAGACCACTAATGCGACAATAATTCAGCTTCAAACTCTTGATTAGTGGCCTTTATGGAGGTGGACCCTCGCCAATGTCTCGTGGTATGATAGACTATCAAATGAAGGAGATTGTTCGATGTTGGGATGTTCATTCAAATTCATTTATCATTATTTTATCAATTTAGTCATACGTGGTGTAGTTACTACCGGCAGGCGTCATAATAGTGATAAGAATATATTATACCTTAAGACCATCCGATATGATGGTTCACGGAGCGTATGAAACCCTACACTAAGATATATTACTTTTAACAACAATCTCACAATGATAAAAGCGTAACTAAATAATTAAAATTTCAAGCAAAACAAACAAACACACTTCTGATTCTGAATATTCCCATTCTGACATTTTTCATTTTCTGCTTTTTTGTGTTTTATTTACGGCCTGGATGCAAGTCCTTTTAGCCATCAACATCTAACACATTTTCAGTTTCAGTCACTCGTCAATGTCAATGCAATGCATTCGTCACTGTCACTCACTAATGATATTGTCAAAAACATTTTTTTTCTTCTCCCACTTGTGGGATTTGGCATTACACGTCTTGTGCATCTACCAATGTCAAGTTTCGTTCGATGGAGTTCAGCAATTATTACAATGACTCTACCACCGTATCAGAAAAAGAACCACGACTCAGAAGATACGGCAAGAAACTGAGGGGCATATTTTTTAGAACTTTTGTTACAATATTTTATGTTTGTTTTTGACAATCAACGACAGTTTCAAACAGAGGAAGATGAGTGACGCGCTAATATTGTAATCTAAAAGCTTGGGCTCATTGGTGTCATTCCTCAATGCCATTGAGGCATTGAGGAATGACACTATAGAGTCCTCGACAGCGTAACACTTTTGGAAAGCAATAGTTTTTTGACAGTAATTTTGGAGTGTTTACCATACCTATGAAAAATTCTCCCATTCGCTTGAATGAAAATATAACGTGTTCTGCGTTGCATTGCAGCTACTATAACTTCAGAAGTTCGTGGTTGGTCTGTAAAAGGTAGGACATCTGTACTATTCTGTACCCCAGAGTGAAGAATAGGGAAATAGGGAATATGCATATGTTGTCGAAAAATCTAGAAATTACTTTTTATGATAGACTCCTGTAAACAGATCAAAAGGTGAAGGTCTCTTTTAGGTGGCCGAGTAATGAATACATTCTAGCGTGGCCACAGAATAATAGTACAGATTTCGTACCTTTTACAGACCAACTACCTACGACTTTTTGAAGCTATAGTGGCGGCGATACAACTCAGAGCTCGAATGACATTGCGGTAACTACATTTCCTTACGGTATGCTTCTTATGCAATCATTAATATTTTGTTGTTAACCAGGTTTTATCTAGGATTAAAGCAGTCAGGTAAATAAAATAATCAAATAAAATATATGACACATTTATACAATATACATACATTAATTATTTCCATACAGGTAAAATTTACAATAGAAGAACTAGTATTTTGACATAATTTACAAGACTGCAGCACAACTGATACCTAGGATATAGGTAGATAGATAAACACAATGTTAAAAAAAAACACTTGAAGTATTCTAAATAGCATAGTGTCTCAGTTAAATGTCATACTGTCGGAGTAGATCACAGACGTACTTATGAAAGTCAATTATTACATTGACCATACCACCGTATTGGATAGCACTAACTATACATAACTGTCAATTCACTACACTAACCCGAAACGGTTTGTCCTTTTGTGTCCTGAACAGCCTTGACGTTCACATGATGATACGTTCATGAACTCGTTCTCACTATGTGGCGTTAATTAGGATTAGAAATCCGAGATTCGTTGCTTACATTTTTATTGTAGGATTGTGATCCATCAATGGAATTGGATGATTGGCCATTGTAGGGGGCACAGCTTGGTTCGGGCTGAAGAAAACGCTTCCAGTTCTTGCTTCGAGGTACTTTTATTTACTTGATTTTCAGTGGACTGTCTGATCGTAACTAACTCATTTTGTTGACAATTGCTCTACTTATATTCAAAACTTATACCTGGCAATCGCCCCCAGTCATAAGGAGCGACGCACGAGTTTCCACCAATAGTAGAGCCGCGATAAGTCTATCCCTTTCTATCTTGACCTTGAAGTTTTTTCGAATATGTCCTATCTCTTTCTATTTCTTTTGTATTATTGGTTCCTCGCTCTAACTGGGGATTTTCCATGCGTTTTGGCTCTACTATTGGTGGAGGACAAAAGTGAAACAACCTAACTATACATTTCTTATCCTAGGCCCTAAGTAATATTCAACTTTATTTCTTACGTTACTAATAATACAAAGTCTTATCATTATGTTAAGTTATTCTACGTTGCTAACAGCCATAGTAATCGACAGCAAGGACCTGTAAGATAAATTTATTACACAAAATAAGAACTTATTTACAACATATGTTCTTACATAAGAGGCGAATGCCTTTACTATTAAAACAATTCTACTCTCTTCTTACTAAACTTTAACTTTTTAATTTCAAATTAAATAAAAACTATAATCATTAACTACTTTTATTACCTATATCTTAATTAAATGGTTTAAGAATGCACAATTTTAATACATTTAACATTTTACACAAATATGCAATTTGTTACCCGACGTAATGGGAACTGAAATGTTTATACGATGGCCACACTGACACACGAAACTGGTCAATGTTGTTTTAACAAAATAACACCGAAAACTGAATATATCAAGCCAAATGCAGGTTCTAATTGTCGAACCCGATGTATAGTTACATCCACATAAATTATAATTACCGAAAAACATCAATAAACACAAGAAAAACACAAACGTTTGAAAACTTAATCTTTCAGTACAATTTTCACTTCACCATGAATGGAACACCCGAATATTTTTTCACATTCAATTCTAAATTGTTTCTAGTACACATTCACAAAGATTCACTTAAAAATAATAAAAAATACCACAACACAAATTAAAAAACCACAAGCCGACCCTGCCGGGCCACTATTTTGACTTAACATGTCATGGCCAATGTTAAGAAAATGGGTTACGCGATAGAGACAATATGATAATAGTTCTACCTCGTTCTTTATAAGAGCCTGTTGTATAGCGCTATCCTTTTTTAGGTCGGAAAACTTCGTAATTATCCCTCTATAGTGTAAGACCTCAATGAGGTGTTGTATAGCGCTATCCTTTTTTAGGTCGGAAAACTTCGTAATTATCCCTCTATAGTGTGAGACCTCAATGTACTAATCTTTAGTATGATTTTTCTCTTTTCACTTACCTCAGCCTTTTTACTCTTCACTGCTAGTTTACCTACCTGCTTACAATCATTGAGGTCTTACACTGTAGAGGGATAATTACGAAGTTTTCCGACCTAAAAATGGATAGCGCTATACAACAGGCTCTTATAAAGAACGAGGTACAACTATTATCATATTGTCTCTATCGCGTAACCCATTTTCTTAACATTGGTCATGACATGTTAAGTCAAAATAGTGGCCCGGCAGGGTCGGCTTGTGGTTTTTTAATTTGTGTTGTGGTATTTTTTTATTGTTTTTACGTGAATCTTTGTGAATGTGTACTAGAAACAATTTAGAATTGAATGTGAAAAAATATTCGGGTGTTCCATTCATGGTGAAGTGAAAATTGTACTGAAAGATTAAGTTTTCAAACGTATATGTTTTTCTTGTGTTTATTCATGTTTTTCGGTAACTATAATTTATGTGGATGTAACTATACATCGGGTTCGACAATTAGAACCTGCATTTGGCTTGATATATTCAGTTTTCGGTGTTATTTTGTTAAAACAACATTGACCAGTTTCGTGTGTCAGTGTGGCCATCGTATAAACATTTCAGTTCCCATTACGTCGAGTAACAAATTGCGTATTTGTGTAAAATGTTAAATGTATTAAAATTGTGCATTCTTAAACCATTTAATTAAGATATAGGTAATAAAAGTAGTTAATGATTATAGATTTTATTTAATTTGAAATTAAAAAGTTAAAGTTTAGTAAGAAGAGAGTAGAATTGTTTTAATAGTAAAGGCATTCGCCTCTTATGTAAGAACATATGTTGTAAATAAGTTCTTATTTTGTGTGATAAATTTATCTTACAGGTCCTTGCTGTCGATTACTATGGCCAATCATCCAATTCCATTGATGGATCACAATCCTACAATAAAAATGTAAGCAACGAATCTCGGATTTCTAATCCTAATAAAATTAACGCCACATAGTGAGAACGAGTTCATGAACGTATCATCATGTGAACGTCAAGGCTGTTCAGGACACAAAAGGACAAACCGTTTCGGGTTAGTGTAGTGAATTGACAGTTATGTATAGTTAGTGCTATCCAATACGGTGGTATGGTCAATGTAATAATTGACTTTCATAAGTACGTCTGTGATCTACTCCGACAGTATGACATTTAACTGAGACACTATGCTATTTAGAATACTTCAAGTGTTTTTTTTAACATTGTGTTTATCTATCTACCTATATCCTAAGTATCAGTTGTGCTGCAGTCTTGTAAATTATGTCAAAATACTAGTTCTTCTATTGTAAATTTTACCTGTATGGAAATAATTAATGTATGTATATTGTATAAATGTGTCATATATTTTATTTGATTATTTTATTTACCTGACTGGTTTAATCATAGATAAAACCTGGTTAACAACAAAATATTAATGATTGCATAAGAAGCATACCGTAAGGAAATGTAGTTACCGCAATTTCATTCGAGCTCTGCGCTGTAGCGCCGCCACTATAACTTCAGAAAGTCGTAGGTAGTTGGTCTGTAAAAGGTACGAAATCTGTACTATTATTCTGTGGCCACGCTAGAACGTATTCATTACTCGGCCACCTAAAAGAGACCTTCACCTTTTGATCTGTTTACAGGAGTAATCTATCATAAAAAGTAATTTCTGGATTTTTCGACAACATATGCATATTCCCTATTTCCCTATTCTTTCACTCTGGGGTACAGAAAAGTACAGATGTCCTACCTTTTACAGACCAACTACGAACTTCTGAAGTTATAGTGGCTGCAATGCAACGCAGAACAGGTTACATTTTCATTCAAGCGAATGGGAGAATTTTTTATAGGTATGGTAAACACTCCTAAAATACTGTCAAAAAACTATTGCTTTCCAAATGTGTTACGCTGTCAAGGACTCTATAGTGTCATTCCTCAATGCTTACAATGAATCTACTTAATCAATACTTTTGTATATAGTGGATGAATAGGTGAAATAAGTAATTCCCAAAAACAAATACCACAAAAACGATCAAAACTTTAATTCCGCGCTGTTTCGTCATTGAACGCGCCGCAAGCTTCGGAGGATCGTGTCGCTACACTCGCCGCACACCGATAAATACCTAAAGTTGAGCGGACGCGCTAAGCGTATACAGTCTAAGACTATTTAACAAGGCTATTTTGTTAAATTTCATGACAGTGAAACTTTAAGGCTGTAAAGTATTTTGAATTATAATATATAAAAATTCTCCTTTATTCCCGGTTGTCCCCACTGGGTACGAGTTGGAAAAAAAAGTTTCGTTCGTCCTCAGTGGTGACTATTGGAACTTTTTATTTCCCACTCGTTCCGCTATAGACCGAGAGTCGAAATGCAATAATTGCAACATTATAGTTAAACATAATTTAAAAGGCCTAAGTTCTTATACTGTATTGTGGTGTATTATACTGTACTGTACTGTACTGTACTGTACTTATACTGTATTATAGACATTCAACCTAATTTACAATAATTTAAGAAAACATTACGGAAATAGGCAAACGTAAAAAATATACCTATTTAAATATTTTTTTTTTTTATATTTGAATCACTATTTAGGTAGTCCGGTACTGCTCTCTAAGACGAACTTACTATCATCGGTAAATTGTAAGTATGGCGATGTAACAAACAATAGATACACAATGACTCACCTCCCTGGCTTATCGTATTGCATAGTATGCATGACCTTGAAATAGTCAATCAAAGCACCGCAATAAGTGTCGTTGATGCGCTTTTTGCTACTCGCAAATGGGTTTATTATTTTAGTTAGCAAACTTCGATCACGACGGAACCAAGTGCAGCGAGTAGTTCAAGTGGCCAAACAGTGATTGTGTATATCAAAATAAAACATGGGACTGTTTTACTTCATGGGGGTCACCAATATTACAAATATGGCAAAATAAAAGTGGCTTAACTGTGTGGGATTACTGCAAATTAAAGTGAAATCTCTTATTGAAATCCCCATGTACTTTGACTCTCGGTCTATAGCGGAACGAGTGGGAAATAAAAAGTGCCAATCGTCAGCATTGGGGACGAACGAAACTTTTTTCCCACTCGTACCCAGTGGGGACGACAGGGTGGGGACGACCGGGAATAAACGCTGGCCCTTACCTCGGCCAGCGAATTAGTCTGGCCATTCAACGAGGTAATGTCACCAAGTTTGTCATCTGTTTTAATTTTCTTGTAGATTCTACGTTATATACTTTGTTCATGAATAAAAATTGTACTTTTCATTGATGTTTTCTTTCTGTAACACCTTAAGAAAAAATTAAAACATAGAAATAAGTTTGAAATTAAATCCAATTAACATGCAATAACTTTATTTTACGATAAGGTAATTACACCAAGATTACTGACTGACATGATTGCGTAAGACACCATGCCTCTTGTGTATTTAGATATCACGCTGTACGCTTCTTTTGCGCAGGTTTGCAGCATTCAGTTGCGTTAATGTCTCCGCGAGAGTCGCCTTTATTCGCGCCAATTTTTGTTCAGTGTAACGTTCTCTTCGAACAGGGAACCTGTAACAATGATAGAGTATTTTATATTTAAGTCAGTTTCATCCAGCGCATTAGTGAAAGTTGAGAGATAGTGGAAGAGCTCTTTTTTGTGGGAGGCCATTTGAGTGAATCCTACTTCCTAATTTATGTTATAAATGCGAAGGTTTGTGATTTTGGTGAAATTTTGTAATTAGGTAAGTTTATTTAGATCCTGGAATACCTGGAATGGACATAGGATCCTTTTCATCCCAGTAAATTTAACAGTTCCCAGGGGAACAACTTTGAACGGAGTAGCGAGTATCAGCAAGTTAGAATATAAATATGTAATTTACGACACCGCCAGTGGTCGCCACGATCTGGCAGCGTAAGCTCGCCCTGAAGAAGAGCATCGGATATGCTCGAAACCTAGGTCGACTAATTCGACAAACTACGTGAGTCCTAGCCGTGTTATTAAAGATTTATCATAAATATGTACTTACGTCGTAAGTAATATTTAATATTTTTTCATTACGCGGAGACAAAGTAGCAACTTTATTTTGTTCCAAACTCGACAGTCTATCGCTGTCAATGCCGAGATCCGGCGACGTGGGGCGATCTTCCTCAGATGGACCCTCAAGCAACACGGCCACTTCGGCAGTCCTCCGAGTCGCTTCGATTTCCAGCCCCGAGTTGGTCTCGAGGGCGGCGGCCTGTCGGTCGCGCTCCCGGTCCAGCTTCCGCTCCAGCTTCCGCTCCAGCGCCGCCTGCGCCGCGTGCCGCCGCGCCCGCCTCTTCTCGGTCGCCTTCAATTCGCGCCGCTCCACCCACAGCACCTCCTCCGCTCCTGCCGCCTTAGTCGCTCTTACCCCTCCCCCCAGAACCTGCCCTACTTCATTAATGCGCCCTTCCAAATTCGCGATCGTTGCCCGCAACGTTTCGATACTCTTGTTCGCCTCCGATACTCTCAAGCGCTCCGATTCGAGGTCGGCTTTGAGGAGGAGGTTTTCGGCGGAGAGCTGGTCCATCTCCTTGGCCTTGTTTTCGAGTTCGGCGTTGAGATCACTCCACTCGGCATTGAGGCGCGCGCAGTTCTTGCTCGCGGCCCGTCTCTCGCGCTCCCGGTTCAGCTCCGGCTCTATCAACGCGTTCGCCGCATACACGCTGAGCCTCACGTCGGAGACGTCGTGCTCGTCGTCGGAGCTCGAGCCGGAAAGCTTGGCGCGGGGCGCGCGCGCCTCGTTGCCGATGCGGTCGAGCCTCGACCAGGAATCAGACGAGCATTCGGAATCGGCGAGGTCAGCGCTCAGGCTGAGCCTGCGCCGGCACGGGCTGGTGGACGGCCGGCTGGGCTCGTCACACGCGAGGTGGTGCCCCAACATGTTGGTGAGGTCCTCCAACATGTCCACCCTCTCGTCCATGGTCAAGTCTCGAATCGCCATCGTCTCGTCTATGGTTAAGTGTTGAAACGCCATCGACTCGTTCATGGTCAAGTCTCGAATCGCCGTCGACTCGTCCAGCTCAAGTCCCACGGGGAGCGCCAAACACTGCGCTAGTAGTCCCTTAGCCAGCTTCTTTTTGTCCTCGCCGAGCACGCATCTAAAAATATACAGATATGTGGTGTACAAGAATATTTAACAAAACTTAAATTTAAAATGTCCTGGGACACAAAAAAAATGTAAAAAAACCAGCGAAGTGCGAGTTGGACTCGCGCACGAAGGGTTCCGTACCATTATCTATAAAAACTGCAAAAAAATCATGTCTGTTGTATGGGAGCCCCACTTAAAAATATTTATTCTTTGTTTTTGTAGTATTTTTTGTCTAACTATCACGGTTCATGAGATACAGCCTGGTGACAGACGGACAAACAGACGGACGGACAGCGGAGTCTTAGTAATAGGGTCCCGTTTTACTCTGTGGGTACGGAACCCTAAAAACGGCTAAAACGATTTTGATAAAACAAGACCAATGCTAGAAAAACTGCTTCCAAAAAAAAAAAAACAGCATCCAAATCGGTTTCATCCGTTTGAGAGCTATGGTGCCACACACAGACAGACACACATAGTGGTCAAACTTATAACACCCATCCTTTTTGCGTCGGGAGTTAAAAATGTGTAGTGTCTTGCAGGTATTCCATCGATGTAAAGGACCAAAAGATAGAAATGATATTATAAGTCCGTCATCTGTAACATTTGTCAAAGTAACTTACTTGTGCGAAAGAAGTTTGCCGAGGAAATTTGTTAGTCCTTGTAAATGTCGAGTCAACAACTGTTGACGATTGCTGAAACAGAGAACAATCAATTTGTTTTTATGCCAAGTTCAGGGTATAACTCAATCAGCATCTAAACCCAACATATTTCTAATTTCTTTACATACCCAGATGCATTTATATTTTGAGCATTTTCCATGTGTTTTTGGAAGTCTCGTACTTTATTCTCCAAGTCCTCGATATGTTGATCTTTTAACTTCAGTATTTCATCGTATTTCTCATGCTTGTCGCTTACTTGCGCACATCCTATCCTATCCATTGCATTATCCTGAAATTGTGATTATTAACAAACGTTACGCAGTGTATTTTTGAAGCAGAACATTAGAGTTTAACAAGCAACTAGAAAATGTAGATATTTAAATAATGGCCAAGGAACCAACTAAAAAAGAAGTCCTGCAATAGTTACGTAAGAAGGCTATTTAGATACTCATATAAGTAGGTAGTAGACTAAAAAGATCACGACAGAGTAGAAATATTTAAAGATTGTACATACCCGTTTGATTTTGCGTATTTCTTTGTCTTGTTGCTGGATTTTTTTGTAACAAGCTTTGATCATATGTATAGCTTTAAGATTTACTCTGCGCAGTTTTATCAGCTCATCCTGAAATTTGCAATTGTATATAGTAAAATATACAACAACAAATAGTACATAGGAATCCATGATGATGACATTATTATGTTTAGTTATTTCCTTTCATTCATATAAACAAATCCTTACAACGTTTGTTGCAGCCGGCTCTGATTCCACGGACGTCTCTTCAGTTAAGTCAATAATTTGGTTCGGCTAAAACAAAGAATAAAACTTAAATATCAGAATAGATCACAAAGTGAGGTTTGTAACGACAGGTTTATCGATTTTACGGTTAATTACCTGAGCACTGTTGTTCATTGACATTTTAACGCTTAATACTTCCGTCGCAATAGTTTCCTGAAATAATATTTAATTTTAGAACAAGTGCCGCAAATATATGGGTCGCATGATCGACGTTCAAATAAATTGTAGGTACTAATATCAAGAGGTCTTTCAAAACAATAGCCATGGTCTAGTATGTTTTAAATAATTATAATCCACGACCTTACAATCAGAAGCATTGTCAGTTATTAATGTTATTATGAAGTAGCTGTTGCCCGCGACTTCGTACGCGTAATGTAATTCATTCTGCTTCCGACTATTTTCCGTTCACAAGGTCTTTATTCATTTTTGGCATCACAGATAATTGTTATTACAATGACTCTACCACCATATCGGAAAAGAACCACTACTCAAAAGATAAGGCAAGAAACTGAGAGAGGCAATTTTTTTTTTAGAACTTATGTAACAATATAAAATATTGTTTGTTTGTTTGTTTTTCACAATATTATGTTTCTTAAACAAGGTTTTTCGGGAAGAAAAAATTCGACCACCGGCTGGGACTCGAACCCACAACCCAATATTCCCTAACTCTTATTTTTTCTTTCCGAAAAACCTTGTTTGAGTTTATTTCTTGGCATTCGTTCGTTCGGCTTAAAAAATATTATAAGAATTATGTTTCTTATGCGCCAGTTGGTTACTTGGCAGAAGCGGAATGTTCCATGCATCTTTGTGTTCTATGTAGAGGTGTGTCGTTGCGGACCGTAATAGTTCCAGGAACTATTTCCTCCACTGGAACGATATATCGGTGCAATCCGCGATTTCAACTGAAGTCGGTTCGCATGTCCTAATCCTAATCGGTGCGGAACTTCGGACCGCACATGTATACCGCATCGCACAGACCGACTATGACCGACGACGATGATTCACGAACCGATCCGAGCTCTCTCTCTATCCTAAAGGCTCTTGCAATGTTATTAGAATAAATAATGTGACTTACGCACTACGAGTTAAAGTTGATACCAGATTGACTAGAAAAATAAGTATCATGTTTGAATTTTATATTTTATCTAGCTCTTGGTAGTGATGTTCATGTACAAAAAATATCGATATTTTTTCCGACATAATATATTGAAATATTGTATCGATGTTTAACGATATATCAGTCAAAAACATCGATACTTTCGATATATCGTATTGTAGAACGGAAAAGACTATTAGGAGTAAATAAGTCGGCCCACCAAGGTTAAAAATCAATCAACTTATCATATATACAATTTGTATCATAATATGTGTATAAGCCCGAAAGGTGCAAATTCTGCACGTCACGGCGAGCAATGTTAGTTCTACGAGATTTTAGATTTCGCAGTTTTTCATTAATGAAAAGTTCTCGTAAAGATTTTTCCGCGAAATGTAAAAACCACGACGTGATAACCATGTAACAGCTGTTTTGTGACAAGGTCGATGACCTTTGCTCTCATCTTATGAGAACAAACAATAACAGAAGGGCCACCAATAAATAATGTGCCTATTTTTGAGGTGGTATGCATCAAGGAGTTCCATTGCCCACCTTCCGTTCCCATCATCAGATCAGCTGGCTGTTACCATAATAATGCATTGTCATCGGACTTTGACAGGTATGCAAAATTTCAAGTCCGTAGGATAAAAGGAAGTGGTTCTGATTCAAGTTGCAAGATTTGACCCAAACATTGTAAGATAAATAAAAGCTTCTAATAATTAACTATTTACGCAATTAATTACGTCCGCCATAAAAGTTGTTACTTCTGTTTGTAGTTAGTCTTTATTTAGTATGGGTGACGTAGGCCAATTATGACGTATGATCGCTGTCCGGACTCTGCCAGACGCATGATTGACAAAATGCCATCACACATTCATTTAAAACAAAATCACAATATCCAGGAGTGCGTTTAGGACAGCCAACTTGGATAAAAGTTACACTAGATAAATATCAAATAGCCCGTTTAGAGTGTCCAAGATGTGAAAATTACTGGCTAAAATTTAAACTAAACGAAGGACATACTTTTTATCCCGAAAATACGAACAGTTCCCCAGGAAACAGCTAGAAACCGATTTCTACGTGGACGAAGCACTTACGGATTGTTTACATATGATTTCGTGAACAAATTAACATTTCAAATACATGCAAACACAATTTCTTTGAAGTAATACATTTTTTTTATTGCAACTCTGACAAGACAGCTTTAAAATATTAACCTTGTTTTTAAAATGGACGCATATTGTAACATCAAAAAAGTTTGCATATCAACTCCGGAGGTTGCGTGCTTTAACAGAAGTTGGGGGTACAAGCTAGTACGAAATAAAGAATAAGAGTATACTGAGTATACAGAGTATACTAATAAATTTATCAAGCCTAGAGAGATAATCAAGCAAGTGCTGTATCAAAAACAGTTTACAAGGCAAAAAGCACGGTCAAAGCTGAAGTATGAATGATGTAGTACGGTGAACAGTCAGATGATGAATGGTAGCAAAAACCGTACTCTTTGATCTGATTACGCTGTACCTGTCTATTGAATTTAAAATAAAGCTATGACGCCGTTTCTTGAGCTCCGAATAAATAATTTTGTCCAGCTAAAACGTATACGACTGGCTTGCCGAAACGCACCCCAGATATTCATCATTCAAATTCATGCAACGTGAACCTCTTTATCTTTGCATTAGACGGTAAGTTATCCGTCAATGATAGCAGTGACAGTGGCATAACTGACAGCAAAACCTATCGTCGTCAACATTTATTTGTGAAAACAATACAATGATTTATTTACAATGATACATGTATGTTTACGTGGTGATTATGCAATGATAAACCCGAGTCAACGATAGGCCGTATTCCTAGTTACTGCCAACCGAGGAGAACGTTAAAAAGGTACGTAGTTAGGTACCTAATCATTTATAACTTTTCTCTTCCTTTTCGATTGTTGATTCTGTAAAAACTTTCATGATATCTTACTTAACTTATTAAATGCGTAAGATCCTAAGTGGACTTTTAACATTTAATTTGTGGCATAGCGCGATAGAAGCGTATGCTTTGTGCCTAGCAGCTAGCCAGGAGACGCAATAATAGTTAACACTGATTCAAGTTAGGGTTGTTGCAAATTTCTGCGATAAAAATAATTTTACTTTTGTATGGGGATTTCGAATATGCTATATCTAACCTTTGTACACGTCAAGTTAATCGTATGCTCGGTCAGAATAGCCCAACTTCGTGTCTATATACATATTATGATAAACGTTGTATAACCAGCCATCTTATTTCTACCAATCCACCATAGATAATACATTTTTTTTAATATTTTTACTGGCCTGGATACGATGTCCTTTAAGCCATGATAATACAATAATCAAAGTAGATCTGCAACTCGATCATGGTTCAAGCGGGGTGATACAAGTACAGTGCTGCCTTCTTGAGAGTATTTCGAGAATCCGAATCGGGTTGGCGAACTTGGACAACAAACTAGATAGATTGGATATTTTTTGTAGTTGAGTTTTTATTGAAAATTATCGATAGGTGTAGCTGAAGTTTTGAACATGTTTGAAATGAATAAATATGTAAATTAATTAATAATGAGGTTTCCTAAACATTCTGATTTAGTACGATATTTCATATATCGGATAAAATATATCGATATTATATATTGACTTCAATGATTCGATAATATTGAATTGGTTCGATATATCAAATAAATGTATCGATATTTTATCACATATCGATCCATATCGAGCACCCCAAGCTCTTGGTTGACAGTCCTAAGCCTGAAAAGTATGAAGTTAAATCAACTAACAGTTTTGGTTATAAAACGCGTTCTTATTGAGACGAGAAACTATGTAAATAATAGTCATAGCGATTCTAATTACATAAACATTAACCGAATGAAAACATTTGAATTTATTTATTTATTTGATTACATGATTAGCACACGTCTACTTTTATGTAATACCTAATAGGGAATATGCATGTGATCTCAAAAAAATTGAAACATATTTTGATTGATAAATTACCCTTATGACTATTTAGTAGTAATACTAAATATGTTTATGAATCAGTTAAATAATTTTTTTTTAATGATAAAGACATTCACATTTAAGCAATATTGAAACGTAAATCCAAAAACTTGAAGACGCGTTCCTATTGGTCGTGAGAAGTCGTGACGTCACATGGTGGAAAATAAATAATAAATACCTACTAACTTATTTATTTTGTGCTATTTCACGATTTTCACATAAAACTAGACAATATAAAACCTATTATTTCTGTAAAAGAAACGTAAACGTAAGAGACACAATTACGGAACCTGCTGGCCGATTCAGAACCCCACGACAACATACCGAATCGATTCGATTGGATAACGATCTCGTGTCGTAGGTTTCTTTTCGAGCTATTCAGAACATCCGCCCCGAGGATTCGACACGGTTTCGGTTACGATATCGAAATCGATACGACAACGTGTTGCATTTACGGAGTTCGTTTTGTGTGCAATACTCGCAGAAAATTGTATTATTATCTAGATGATATAAAAATGTTTTCAAGTTATCAAAATTTATTATAACAACGTTTATCACGAATTAAAATATAGTCAACAATTATAAGCGCTAGATATTGGTAGAAATATAAAAAAACAAGAGCTTCGTAAACACCCACCTGCTGATATCCACTTGACATTAATGTTTAATCTATGCTTTAGACATTGACAAACCGCCAAATTTAAATGTCTATCGCAAATTGTTTTCTTTATCATGTTTTGAAATTATTAAAAGAAGATTGAGCGAGAAGACGAGCCTCATCAAGATTCGTTAGAAATCTTAAGTAAATACCAAAATTACAATTACATAGTATCACAGAGTACTTTATAATAATTATATAGGTACAGTGATTTTATTTCGGTAGATTTATGCATCTTATTAAGTAATCTTATAGTAGTAGGTAAATAGTTCTAAAACAATCAAAGCGAACTTAACCTGTAAATAAATACTAGACTTGGTAGGTACTTTATTACTTAGAATTAGTTTATGTTGAATCTTACTGTGAGTTTTATTTTATTTGTAGTAGAAAATGTAGTTTATTTAACAACACACGGAATATACTCGGTATTGACGGTCAAATCTAATGCTTTCGAGTGATATGTTGCACTCGATAAGTTGTCGTGGAAATTAATCGGACGTTCGAAAACTTTGCTTCGATATCTGCATTGTGAATAACGTTTTCGGTCGATAAATACGCGTTTATCGTACGGTTACGATTGGTTATCGACTACGACAATTTGAACGTCGATTCGACTATTGTGAATTTAAAATATTTTGAATCGTACGATATCAAACCGAATCGATCGACAAATGAGTTGTCGTGAGGTTCTGAATCGGCCAGCAGCTGGCCAATTCAGAACCCCACGACAACATACCGAATCGATTCGATTGGATAACGATCTCGTGTCGTAGGTTTCTTTTCGAGCTATTCAGAACATCCGCCCCGAGGATTCGACACGGTTTCGGTTACGATATCGAAATCGATACGACAACGTGTTGCATTTACGGAGTTCGTTTAGTGTGCAATACTCGCAGAAAATTGTATTATTATCAAGACGATATAAAAATGTTTTCAAGTTATCAAAATTTATTATAACAACGTTTATCACGAATTAAATTATAATCAACAATTATAAGCGCCAGATATTGGTAGAAATATAAAAAAACAAGAGCTTCGTAAACACCCACCTGCTGATATCCACTTAACATTAATGTTTAATCTATGCTTTTTTTTTTTTAGAGCGAGTGTGGCTCAGTGGGAGAATGTGCGACTTTCGATCCGACGTACCCAAGTTCGAATCCCGCTGGCCTCGCACCACTGACTTTCTTAAGTTATGTGCGGATTTAACACTCGTTCTGAAAACGGTGAAGGAAAACATCGTGAGGAAACCGGCATGTCCAAGAATTAATCACAAAAATTCAAGGACATGTGACATCCACCAACCCGCACTGGGCCAGCGTGGTGGATTATGGCCCATTCTCTCTCTATGAGAGAAGGCCCGAGTCCCAGCAGTGGGAACGTGATGGGCTGATGATGATGATGATGCTTTTGACATTGACAAACCGCCAAATTTAAATGTCTATCGCAAATTGTTTTCTTTATCATGTTTTGAAATTATTAAAAGAAGATCGAGCGAGAAGACGAGCCTCATCAAGATTCGTTAGAAATGTTAAGTAAATACCAAAATTACTATTACATAGTATCACAGAGTACTTTATAATAATTATATAGGTACAGTGATTTTATCTCGGTAGATTTATGCATCTTATTAAGTAGTCTTATAGTAGTAAGTAAATAGTCCTAAAACAATCAAAGCGAACTTAACCTACAAATAAATACTAGACTTGGTAGGTACTTTATTACATAGAATTAGTTTATGTTGAATCTTACTGTGAGTTTTATTTTATTTGTAGTAGAAAATGTAGTTTATTTAACAACACACGGAATATACTCGGTATTGACGGTCAAATCTAATGCTTTCGAGTGATATGTTGCACTCGATAAGTTGTCGTGGAAATTAATCGGACGTTCGAAAACTTTGCTTCGATATCTGCATTGTGAATAACGTTCTCGGTCGATAAATACGCGTTTATCGTACGGTTACGATTGGTTATCGACTACGACAATTTGAACGTCGATTCGACTATTGTGAATTTAAAATATTTTGAATCGTACGATATCAAACCGAATCGATCGACAAATGAGTTGTCGTGAGCTTCTGAATCGGCCAGCTGGGCGAGATCTTATGGCGATAATGCTGTCGACTATGTACAAGTGAAAAGAAATGGGGATATTTGTGTTAATTTTAGCTTCAATAACTCCTGCTGGCCGATTCAGAACCGCACGACAACTCATTTGTCGATCGATTCGGTTTGATAACGAACGATTCAAAATATTTTATATTCACAATAGTCGTATCGACGTTCAAATTATCGTAGTCGATAACCAATCGTAACCGTACGATAAACGCGTATTTATCGACCGAGAACGTTATTCACAATGCAGATATTGAAGCAAAGTTTTCGAACGTCCGATTAATTTCCACGACAACTTATCGAGTGCAACATATCACTCGAAAGCATTAGATTTGACCGTCAATACCGAGTATATTTCGTGTGTTGTTAAATAAACTACATTTTCTACTGCAAATAAAATATAGCAAAAATGCTATGTTATAAAGTACCTACCAAGTCTAGTATTTATTTATAGGTTAAGTTCGCTTTGATTGTTTTAGAACTATTTACCTACTACTATAAGATTACTTAATAAGATGCATAAATCTACCGAAATAAAATCACTGTACCTATGTAATTATTATAAAGTACTCTGTGATACTATGTAATTGTAATTTTGGTATTTACTTAACATTTCTAACGAATCTTGATGAGGCTCGTCTTCTCGCTCGATCTTCTTTTAATAATTTCAAAACATGATAAAGAAAACAATTTGCGATAGTCATTTAAATTTGGCGGTTTGTCAATGTCTAAAGCATAGATTAAACATTAATGTCAAGTGGATATCAGCAGGTGGGTGTTTACGAAGCTCTTGTTTTTTTATATTTCTACCAATATCTGGCGCTTATAATTGTTGATTATATTTTAATTCGTGATAAACGTTGTTATAATAAATTTTGATAACTTGAAAACATTTTTATATCGTCTAGATAATAATACAATTTTCTGCGAGTATTGCACACAAAACGATCTCCGTAAATGCAACACGTTGTCGTATCGATTTCGATATCGTAACCGAAACCGTGTCGAATCCTCGGGGCGGATGTTCTGAATAGCTCGAAAAGAAACCTACGACACGAGATCGTTATGCAATCGAATCGATTCGGTATGTTGTCGTGGGGTTCTGAATCGGCCAGCTGAACACAATGCGCACTACAAAGCACACTCGGTGATGGCAATGTGTAATAAAGCGAATGAGTGTGAAGATTGTGCAGCACATAAAGGTATATAATGTATTACTTTGTAATGTATTTGCTAAGTACTAGTTAATTTATAATATAACCTCCTACAAACTGGCTAAACCTCTCAAAACCTGCCAGCCTACCCGCAGGTCATGCGCCAATTATATACTGAGTTGAGCTCAAATTAAGGTATAGATTTCACTGCTCTGGTTCAGATTAAGTTGAATAACTCTTCCAGTTTGTGGAGTGAGATTTTGCTGTGGATAATATTGACATACTTGCAAGCAAAATAAACTGATATATTTATTTTTACTACATTCAATTGAAACCTGACCTTTACAAAATTTAATAAAAATGTACCTCTAATTTAGATTGTAGATGTTAATGAGATTAAATTGTTACAGGTGGATGCAAGCATGCTATTGCATGTTTGGCATGAGTGCATAGAAGGAATGAGTGAGGATGTATTAGTAAAGTGTAAAAGATTATTTTCTATGTGTTAAAATAAAAATGTAAAAAGATGTGAAAATATTTTTATTTATACCGTAACTATAACTAAACATAATTTTCAAATGTGTACCTCAATTTACCTCTGTGGGTACCCAAAAGTTAGTGCTAATATGGTGAATGACTTATTCGTTATTCTTTTTTTGTGATCTGTATATCTTTGATGCATGCTGGAATGTAGTCAAGAAGTAACAAATATTTGGTAAAAGATGTAACTAAGCTTTTAGGCTCTTTTTTTTATAGCTGACAGCATTCCTACCCGCATCATATTTTTAAAACCTTTTTCAGATTCTTGAATGCATCTCAATACATACTACTGGTACTAGGTTCGGATAACTGGTTCAATTGCCACCAATAAGAGGAAGGTTTTGGCATTTCTAATGTTCTTGCAAAATTTTTATATATATTCTTCTTGTAATAAATAGAACCCATTATTCTGTCATCGCGTTTTGGCAATAATGTGAGCAAGAACACTATTTTTCAGATGTGCCTTCCCTCTATGTTGTGCATGATTTTGTATTCCATGTAGTTTTCTGTATCTTCTATCTTCTAGCTGTAATTAAAACGTAATTATGAGAGTACTACTCGATAGTATCGGCTTACGAAGTCATTGTTTTTTAATGAGGTTATCTTTTAATTTCCCACTTAATAGAGTCGATTTAAGCTCACATTTTTAGTTAATTTATAAGTTTAGTTATTGAAGAAGCATATCTTGAAATATACTTACATTAAAATTATCCCCGTAGCAGCAATAACTAGGTTTTCAGCTCATTATACCACTTTTTGCTGATAGCAGTGTGTAACGGGACATTGAAAAAATGTTTATTAGGTGAAGTCGCAGTATTATTATTGCACATTAGCTCAATGCAATATTTATTGAATGATTTCTTCGAAATATCCATTGTTTACAAATCAATTTAATTTGACAAGTCCACTATGTGACGTCACAGCTACTGGCGCCAAAATGGCCTCCTTTTTGAATTATTTTCTTACACTCCGAATTTAATGTTAAAAATATATGGTAAAATGATAACATATAATTTTTGATCATTTTTTTAAATGCAAAACTAATTATGAAGAATGTAATAAAACCATAAAAAAATTATGTGCATATTCCCTATTGTACAGTATGCCTTTTTCATTAGCACACTTAATTTGAATCTACTTTCTGTGAGCTCCGTTATACATTTTGGAATTTTATTGTAAAAACACGCTATTGTCCATGAAGGACAATAGCCCAACAGCTCACGTAGCTCAGTGCTGAGCTTACCTCTATTGCTGCTGTTTTTTGTATTTTTGTGCTGATAAATACACTCGAGAGCAATGAATCCGGGTCACTTAAAGAATGTTAAAAATCTCGGAAACTAAAAATGATAGGTTAATGCAATAAATTGTATTTAATAGACAATGTAATACTCCTTAAATGAAAGTAAAAAAAATATGAGTCACCATACATTTTATTAACACAAAATTACATAAAGAAAAAAACTGCTGATCTCTCCTTAAAACAAAAATAGGAAACATGAAATTTTTGAACTTTATTACGATTTTCTTGAATTTTAATACTTCGTAATGCCTCCTCGAGCTTCCATTACTGCGTTTACGCGGTTTGGCATGCTGTACACCAAGTTCCTTATACGATTTTGGGGAATATTCTCCCATTCCTCTGTGAGAGCAATTTTGAGCTCACGAAGCGTGATTGGGGGAGAGTTTCGTTGTTTTACGCATCTGCCTAGCTCGTCCCAAGCATGCTCGATCGGGTTGATATCCGGGCTGCGCGCTGGCCACTCCATACGGGTAATGTTCATCTCTTTAAGGTAGTCATTCACAATCCTACCTGTATGTGGTCGGGCATTGTCATGCATAAATATAGCATCCTCACCTAAATTGACCATAAATGGACCAACGTGATCATTGAGGATTTCTTCCACATATCTTACGCTAGTTAAAGAGCCGTTTTCTATGATCACCAGCTCTGTGCGACTTTCAGAAGAAATTCCGGCCCACACAAGTACAGACCCACCACCGTAGGCTACTTTTTCTTCGATGCATGCTTGCTTGAATCTTTCCCCTGGTCTTCGATACACTCTGTGTCTTCCATCGTGCTTGTAGAGCATAAATTTTGATTCGTCGGAGAACATAACTTTTGACCAATCTTCAATACTCCAATTTACGTGGCTCGGGGCATATCTTAGTCTCGAAATACGATGCCCACGCTCCAGTTTAGGGCCGTTTGCAGGTCTAAGGGGTTTTAAGTTAGATTCAGCAAGCCGACGTCTTACTGTCCATGCACTTGGGTTACTTCCTCCGAGGCGTCGAAACTGATTGGTGAGTTCAGTTCCTGTGAGAAAGCGATTTCGAAGCATGGTGTTCACCAAGTATCGGTCTTCTCGTGCTGTGGTACACCTGGTTCTGCCCGTTCCTGGTCTGCGTAGGTTAGAACCAGTTTCTTCGTAACGTCGGAGAACTCTTTGTACTGTTGACAGCGACACACCGACAGTCCTGGCTGTATCGCGCTGACTCCGGCCGGTTTCCAGCATTGTAAGTATTCTGATGCATTCTACAGGCGTAAGCGACATAATTTCAGCTTGAATAATGAATATAGAGCACTATCAACATGGTTTATGTACCCACATAAATGACAGATTACAAACAAAAGCAAAACCAAATGCTGTAATTTCGTAGTTCCATCTTCGAAAGTGGCCCTTTTTCAAATTTGATTTTTTTATGATATAACTTTACAATAACTAAGAAGTTTTAATACCTTCATTTAAGGAGTATTACATTGTCTATTAAATACAATTTATTGCATTAACCTAGCATTTTTAGTTTCCGAGATTTTTAGGATTCTTTAAGTGACCCGGATTCATTGCTCTCGAGTGTATATTGTGTTTTCATCTAAACTCTATGTGCACAGTTTGGCAATAAATCATTTCTTTCTTCTTTCTTTCGTTCTTTACCCTGAACCATTATCCTCCCGCTCCTATCCCGTAATCGACCCACTCTTATCCCATTAACATCCCCTTCTAATCCTGTTAACATCTCAATCCTAATTACCAAATTTGATAGCCCTATCTTTGAGTAAGTACCTAATAATATATAAAAAACATGGACAGTTGTTACAATTATTAAATAACACATCATCAGCCTATTGCAGTCCACTGCTGGACATAGGCCTCTCCAATTGCACGCCACTGAGCACGATCCCCGGCTACTCTCATCCAGCTGCTGCCAGCCACCTTGCGAAGATCGTCGCTCCACCTTGTCTGAGGGCGTCCTACACTACGTTTGCCAATTCGCGGTCTCCACTCTAGAACACGTCTACCCCAGCGGTTATCGGTTCTGCGGCTAATATGTCCGGCCCACTGCCACTTCAGCTGACTAATTCTGTGGGCTATGTCAATGACTTTGGTTCTCTGTCGGATAACCTCGTTCCGGATATGATCCTTCAGAGAGACTCCAAGCATAGCCCTTTCCATAGCCCGCTGAGCGACTTTAAATTGGTGAACCAGTCGTACCGTGAGTGTCCACGTCTCGGCTCCGTAAGTCATGACAGGTAGGACGCACTGATTGAAGACTTTTGTCTTAAGGCTTTGTGGGATAGGCGACGAAAATACTCGACGCAATTTCCCAAACGCTGCCCAGCCCAGCTGTATTCTTCTGTTGGCCTCTCTTTCGAAGTTGTTTTTACCCAACTGCATTGTTTGCCCAAGGTAAACGTATTCTTTAACAACTTCGAGGGTATGGCCATTAATGGCAATCGGTTCCGGAGTAACATGTTCGTTGAACATTATCTTAGTTTTATCTAAGTTCATCCGGAGACCAATGCGTTGAGAAGAATCAGCTAGGCCGTCCAGCATCTGTTGCAGCTCTTGCAACGACTCAGCTATTATGACGATATCATCTGCAAATCGTAAATGTGAGATGTGCTCGCCGTTTACGTTAATGCCCCGTCCTTTCCAATTCAGCGTCTTAAACATATCCTCCAGTACGTTGGTAAACAATTTGGGGGAAATAACATCCCCTTGTCTTACCCCTCGACGTAGGTGGATATGTTTAGTCTGGCTATTCTGTACTTGGACGGACATTGTTGCGGCATCGTAAAGACATCTCAACACTTGGATGTATCGCCAGTCAACTTGACATCGTTGCAGAGAGTCCAGAACTGACCAGATTTCGACGGAGTCAAAAGCTTTCTCATAGTCCACAAATGCTAAGCACAGGGGCCGATTATACTCTTCGGACTTCTGTATAATCTGCCGCAATGTGTGGATGTGGTCTATGGTGCTATATCCTCCTCGAAACCCAGCCTGTTCCGGTGGCTGAAATTCATCGAGTCTTCGCGCGAGGCGATTTGTGATAACTCTTGAAAACAGCTTGTACACATGGCTAAGGAGCGAAATGGGTCTGTAATTTTTCAATAAGGTCTTGTCACCTTTTTTGAAAAATAGAACGACCACACTCCTCCGCCATGCTTCTGGAGTTCTCCCGGAAAAAAGGATAGAGTTGAAAATCTCTTGGAGCTGCTTCAGCACCGTAGTACCTCCTGCTTTAAGAAGCTCCGTGGTAACTCCATCCTCGCCCGGGGCTTTTCCATTTTTAAGCTGTTTAAGAGCAATCACAATTTCACCTAGGCTGACTTCTGGCAGGTCTTCAGTGAAGTGGCGGGTCAGCGTGGCTCTGGAATCCTCATTTTCTGGATCAGGTCGAGATGCATGCGAGGCGTAAAGCTGGCTGTAAAAGTGTTCTACTTCCGCAAGAACCTCCGGCTTTGACACGACAACGTTTCCAGTGCTTGTGGTCAACTTCGTCAGGTGGCTTCTCCCAAGAGACTGGACGAACACTTTAGACCCCCGGTTCTGCTCAATCGCTCGTTCTATAGAGCGTGTATTGGAGCACCGGAGGTCACGTCGTACCAGTTTACTTATTCTTTTGTTGAGCGCCCGATGTTCTGACGAAGTGCCAGGTGGAGTTTCGCGTCGTGTTGTCATTAGCTGTATAGTTTCTTGCGAAAGTTTCGACTTCTTACCTGTACGCTGCATTCTACAAAATCTCGTACCTTCCTCCCTGAGGATTTCTACCACATGTTCGAGGGCTTGGTCGACGTCATTTGTGGTTTCCACGGCAACGAATCGGTTTTCCAGATTTGTCTGGAACGTTTCAGATCCAATCACGGTTTGGAGCATGTTAGGTCGGAGCGTAGACTTCATCAAACGGAGTCGCTCAAGCTTGAAGTCAATATTCAGAGAGCCTCGGACAAGTCGGTGATCACTTCCGGTATTAAACCTGTTGATCACAGAGACATCTCTGAATATATGCTTTTTGTCCGTTATGATGAAGTCAATCTCATTTTTAGTCATAGTATCGGGGCTTTGCCACGTCCACTTCCTCTGAGGCTGCTTCTTAAAGAAAGAGTTCATTAAGAAAAGTCCCTCTTTCTCTAGGAAGTTGACAAGCATTTGCCCCCTATGATTCTTTATGATTCTTTCCTTATGATTAAATAACACATGGAAACAAAATTTCACTGCATTTCTAACAGCAATTAAATCATACATTGTACATACCTAATACAGAATCTAATATATATTTATTACTCAAACAAAAGAGGTAAGTGATAAGTGACTATGTGAGGATATTATGAATAGTCAAGTTGGGTTTATTGTGTAAATACCTGCAGGCTTAGCAAGGACTGGAGACAAATTTCCCCGGGGAGAGGATAAAAATGTTTTCCTCTTTGTCTACCCTCCGAGCATGGCTTAGCCTGTGGATACTATATTCACGGTGGAGAAAGCCCTTCTCTCCGTCATTGTTGCCATACTAAGAAAATTTAATAAAAATAACATTATGTTCAATCAGTTTTCAATTGTCATTCATTCAATTGACTTTTCTTCTATGGTTTTAAAATAATATTATTATGCGTATAATTTAAAATGACGTTAGATGATGTCAGTTTCGTTACATGAAATTGTCATTTTACTTTAGTAGTGCTGTAACCTCAAAAATTTAAATATTTCCTTTATACCTTGCGTATTTTTAATAAACTAGTATATTACTTACATTGGAAAGTGTTTAAAATAAATAAATAATATAATATTTATAAGATTTAAAATAATTATGAAGAAGAAAAATGATATTGTTCAGACGGATCGAACCTGTGTCTTCAGATAACTGTCCCAATTATTAAAAATTATTAAGATTATTTAAAATCTTGAGATTTTCCCCTAGAATGCGTTAATGCTTTTAATATCAAATATAATAATAACAATCTAGTAAATATGTAATAAAATTAAACTATTTGTTGATCCGAAAAAGTTGCCGAAGTGCGTTGTCAAGCATCTCAAAAGGGTTGCTGCCATCTCTAACAAATCTCTAGTGCAGTTTTTGCTCCATGATTTGCATTATTTGCGTAAAAACATAGTTATAAAATGCTCAAGACATGTTTTTTGATTGAAATACAAATTAAACCCACCTCAAAGTATCGTGGATAGCCTCTCCCTATCTTATGTCAAACGGGGACTATTTTATCCACATAATAATGACTCCATGCTTTAAGGCGGAGACATAATTCCACCACAAATGTCAAAAGGGGATAAATTTATCTTCTCCCCTGTTTCCGTGCTGTATAAGATGGAGAAGTTAATTTTATCTCTCAAAGGTAGATAAAAACAGGGGACAAAACTTTTTCTCTATGGTCCATTCTAAGCCTGCTGGAAGGGTAAGTTCATACTTGCAAAGCCATCTTAAATACACACCATACTGTACCATAAAATATCTAGCAAGGACCGTGTTTGGATTGGATTTAGTAGAATATTTATAAGGTAGGAAGTAAAAATACCAAGGTTTGGTAAATATAATGTACTAGCCGGGATAATAAGGCCACGTTCAGAAATCACCCAGTTAATGTAATTATTACCCTAACGCCGTTCAGAAATGACTCAGGTGAACTTTGACATTTACCCTGAGCCGTTCAGAAAACCAATTGGGGAGAGTAAAAGTTCACCTGACAGGTGAAAATATTCACCGATAAAAAAGCGGGTTACGATTCTCACCTGTCAGGTAATAGTTGTCAGTTGTCATTTTCCTTTACATTTTGCAATATTTTTGCATTGATTTTTTGTACATATAAATAAAATAAGCGATTCGTGTATTTGAAGCAAAATATAAGGTAAAATTCCGATATTAGCCAAAATAACGCAGTTAAATCTGATAAACAAAAGCGCGGGAAATTTCGGTCTTGAAAATGATTGGTTTTGATTGGCTGGCTTATTGTATTACTCGATGTCCGTTCAGAAAGGCGTTAGTTAATTTTTAACTTGGCATATCACTGAGATTAACTGACAAGTATTCACTCGTGAACATTTACCCATTTCTGAACGCGGCCTAAGTAGCCTATGTGTTATTCCAAGTCCTAAAGTACCTACATACCAAATTTCATCAAAATCGGTTCGATAGTTTTTGCGTGAAAGAGTTACAAGCACACATCCTTACATACAAACTTTCGCCTTTGTAATATTAGTAGGATAAACAGAGGAAAGAAACCTAACATAAAGGAGTAATTACCAGAATAGCACAGCACTGCAAGTTACGCAGCTTGGTGACACGACCCGAGGAAGACACTTGTTGTCTTGTTGAGGAAGGTACACCCTAAGAGCAAATTCAGTAACGGGGTACACCACACCTAATAAAATGATTTTAATATTTTCGTCTAGGTACTCGAAGATATTTTCAAATCAAGCAAACCGTTTACAACTTTACAACCTTTTTTTTGTACATTTACAAAAGTCAAACGGTCGACCGGCGACCGGCTGTCATGTCCTAATATTGACAATGACATTGATAAATGACAGTTGATAGCGATTTACATTACAACGCTTTTACTACTACAGCCATTGAGGTCTCACACTATCAATGACTACAGCCTTCGAGTAGACATTTCTAATATCAATCAAGGTGATCTTCCACTTCCCCTGGGGGGTGGTAGGGGTGGGTATCGGGGTGCTCCCCTCTACCCAGGCGTAAGCGCGCGGGGGCTTCTACCCCGGAGAACTGGCAGGCCACTAGTTAGGCTGCTCCGCTAGTCGGTGCGCCTCTCAGCGGCTCTGTATTGGACCTTTTTTTTGGGATCACTGTCGCCTCTGCCCTCTTCGCCTTCTTCCAGCGGCGGAAAAATGTCGCGGGGCAGGGCGCGTTTCTGGGGTTCGTCGGGCTGTTATACCCGGTTCGCCCCTCTAAATTCCCTGACCTTTCATCCCTTAATTGCAACTCAGCTTTCTCCTTGTTTTGATAGATCCCACCTACCTACCTTAGTCCGTTTCCAACCTCCATCCGCGCTGGTTCATTTTTACTAAATGTTTTATTTTACTATTTCTGATAATTTTGAGTTATTTAATTAAATAATAATGAAATACAATATATTTCTTTTTTTTTAAACTAAATCTCCGGACTCCGTGTAACAATGGTGGCAGCGTGAAGGGATTTTAAATAAATCACCGGAGAACATAAACCAGTGTGAAAGTGCTAAAAATAAGTGTAAAATTCCAAAAATTACAGAACACTGTGTCTTGAAGAAATAAAGGTCGCCGCACACTTATCATCACCGAATCCAGAAGAACTGGCATCTTCTTCTACTGAACTGCATCCCACTCTACAGGTAAGTAGAAGCAGTGGTTTCCCTCCTTTCCAGGTTTAGGGGATGCACCTAAACCTGGAAAGGAGGGAAACCACTGCTTCTACTTACCTGTACCGCCGTGTCCTGGAACACCTGGAAGTCCTGGAAATTCTGAGTTCACCACCAACGCCGTCGCTGTATCCTGGAAGTCCTGGAAAGGACACTCGTCCGACTCTTCGCTGCTAAATCTGAGGACAAAAGTTCACACCTACCTCCAGCTCGCCGCATCCTGCAAGGTCTAAATACGCAATGTTCCTGCTAATCCTGTGAGTTATTTTGTTTCCTGTGACTTTTAACTGCTATTCCGTGACAAAGTGATATTTACTCTGTGTTAATTGAACTAAATTTGGAAATCATCACGAACATATTCATTCAATATTATGCAATTGAAAAGTATCAACCGTGAGCCGAGCGCCTTCTGCCCACACGCAAGTTTCTAAGAACTGATAACGACAGGTCATACCTGAGTCTCTGTACCGTTTTTAAATAAGTTTATTTTATTGAGTTATATACCTTGTACGATTTGTATTTAGGTCACGGACATTTCTTCTAAAAATAATTGTATATATCTATGACAAAATCAAAGGACGTAAAGACGAGGAATCTCAAGTTAAAATGTCTGACATTGATTTGAATGTGTTAATCAAGTTTATAGGAACTTTTGATGGTTCCCGGGAGAAATTAAGTCCATTTTTTAATAATTGCCGCAATGCAATTAACCTTGCATCAGCCTCCCAAACAGATATTCTCTTTAAATACATTCTTAGCCATCTCGAAGGTAAGGCTGAAACGGCATGCGCCATCAAGGATTTCACAAAATGGTCACAATTAGAGGAATTTTTAAAGACCCAATTTGGTGATGTGAAACATTATGCTTATCTCCTCTCAGATCTCCAGGAATGCAAACAGGGTCGTAACGAGTCTGTTAGCCACTACTCTCTCAGGGTCGAATCTTGTCTAGCCAAACTTTTAACTGAAATAAATATTTCAATCCCCACCAGGAAGAAGGACGAACTAGCTGGTCGTGTAGCCGCTATGCAAGACCTAGCTTTAAACGTATTTACGATGGGTTTACAACCACAGTTGTCAACAGTTGTCAGGTGCAGGGATCCCAACACTTTGAACGAGGCCATAAACCTCGCTACAGCCGAAGAAAAAATTGTAGGCATAACCAGTAGGAAGTATGCAGGACCATCTACAAATACGTTTAACGCAAATTATCCCGATCAACGCAGGCAAAATAATAACACTGCGTCATACTCAAGGCCGCAGTTTCAAGGTCAATCTAGACCTAACTCCAATGCCCCCGTCTGCAGATATTGTAAAAATGTTGGTCATACAATAGAAAACTGCAGAAAACGGGAATACAATAGCAGCAGGAGATCTAACTTTACCCAAAACCAGCAGAACATGAACCAGCAATTTGCAAATAATTTTCAACGACGAAACCAACCTATAAATTCTATCAACTCGCCCGCGACAGAAGGTCTCGAGTTTAATAATCATGATAATTTAAACGAACAGCCTCCCCGTCCGGTATCGTGCGGGAAAATTAGAGCGAAAACCCGATAGGACTCAATCAAAATCACTGACTCTTACGACTCAATCAAAACCACTGACTCTACATTCATCACTGAATCTCACTGTATCTAAGTCCACCAACAAACAGGGTAACCAGCCCCAAATTCAGAGTGGCCCTATCACTGTATCTAAGTCCACCAACAAACAGGATAACCAGCCCCAAATTCAGAGTGGCCCTATCACTGCATCTAAGTCCACCAACAAACAGGATAACCAGCCCCAAATTCAGAGTAGCCCTATCACTGTATCCAAGTCCACTAAAAAACAGGGTAACCAGCCCCAAATTCAAAGTGGCTCCTTCGCTGTATCTAATCCTATCGACATCCAGCTCCATATTCGTGGCGCCCCTACCGCTGTTTCCAATCCTCCTCATAAATCGGGCAACCTACACCACGATGACAATGATATTACGTTACAAAAACCTGACTCTATCCAATCCCAAATCTTACTCACAGACTGCGACCGTGTGAAGTCTACTGCCAAATCGTGTCCCTCGTGACAACACCTGAAACAGGAAAAACCGTGTTAAAAACATATAATATTACAACAAATCCAATAAAAAAATACTTACCCTCCATCCAATAAAAAAATACTTACTTACTAATCCAAAGGTTGACTGGAAGAGATCGCTTTTAGCGATAAGTCTGCCCGTTGTACTATAGTTTGTAAGAATATTTCGTGTACCTTGTTTATTTCTTGTTTGGTGTACAATAAAGCATTAATTATTATTATTATTATTACCCTTCGTGGAAGTCAAAACCTCTGTAACTTCCAAACCTTTGAAGCTTCTAGTCGACAGCGGTGCATCCATTAGTCTCGTAAAAATAGATGCTGTCGAAAAAATGCTTGAAATAATAAAACACATCATAAGTTTCAGTGGCATAGGAACAACAAACAATCCAATGCACTCATTCGGACACATATTCATGGATTTTGACTCACTAAATAGCCATTTCCACGTCGTCCCCAGCCTTGATTTCCCGTATAATGGCATATTAGGTAATGACTTTCTTTCAAAATATAATTGTAAAATTGATTATGCTGAAAGTACACTCACAGTTGACAAAAGAAAACTTCACATCAAGTTTACTGAACCTATCCTTACTATTCCTCCTCGGACTGAAACAATTATTGAATGTTCCGTACTAAATCCTGATGTTGGCGAAGGACTCATTCTTGATCAAAATCCAATTGACTCTCTCCTCGCCTCGTAGCAAACTGTATTGTAAAAGTAAAATCCAAAGCTTGAATCAATATAACTGTCGTAAACACCTCCGAGTCCGCAATAAATGTAGATGCCGACCTTAAATTCAAAATAACACCTCTATCTGAAATTGAACATCGAGAAGTCTTTCATACAACTTGTTCTAATGACTCTTATGATCATGATACTAATACTTTGAATCGAACTGAAGAAGTAATAAACCTTTTACGGGTATCTCATTTAAATTCAGAAGAGACAGACGCATTATACCCATCACTTTGATGAAGTAAAACCTGCAAATCAAAATGACTAGAGTATATTAGGCATAAGTATATATAATCTAATTTCTATTTACAATTTAACAAATTTACTATAATTCCTATTTACATAATTATACAAATCAGACTAGCATAGTTATTATGATTTACAGAATCATCGCCGCTCACTGTAGCACCGCCCTGGCAACTTATGACAATCAATTTGTGGAATTCATCAAGTTTATGAAAAATTAGTTTATTCACCGCTAAAACACGCAAACGCTTTGTTTCGCGAAATTGATAGGGTGACGCGAGAATGCAAAATAAATTGATTTCACTGAACAATATGTGAGCTTTATTATACCTACCTACGTACTACCAGAGGAGCGCGAAAATATAGTCCACGATTAAACATGGTCCTTACAAGCCGGATCATTGGCTTTGGAGTTCACCAGGTTTGTGGGTTTTGAGGGATCCCCGGCACCAAGTGATACGGAGACACGCTGTTGAGGATCTCGGGCTCCTGTCAAAAGGGGATAAGACACATACTACCACAGGAGCTTGAGTGGATCATCGCACGGAGCGGTTGCGAACAACAGCGAGGGAGCAGCTACCAAACCGGAGGATCAATCAAGTGGACCATGGGAACAGGGCAGTAACTACACTCGAGAGCAATGAATCCGGGCCACTTAAAGAATGTTAAAAATCTCGGATACTAAAAATGATAGGTTAATGCAATAAATTGTATTTAATAGACAATGTAATACTCCTTAAATGAAAGTAAAAAAAATATGAGTCACCATACATTTTATTAACACAAAATTACATAAAGAAAAAAACTGCTGATCTCTCCTTAAAACAAAAATAGGAAACATGAAATTTTTGAACTTTATTACGATTTTCTTGAATTTTAATACTTCGTATTGCCTCCTCGTGCTTCCATTACTGCGTTTACGCGGTTTGGCATGCTGTACACCAAGTTCCTTATACGATTTTGGGGAATATTCTCCCATTCCTCTGTGAGAGCAATTTTGAGCTCACGAAGCGTGATTGGGGGAGGGTTTCGTTGTTTTACGCATCTGCCTAGCTCGTCCCAAGCATGCTCGATCGGGTTGATATCCGGGCTGCGCGCTGGCCACTCCATACGAGTAATGTTCATCTCTTGAAGGTAGTCATTCACAATCCTACCTGTATGAGGTCGGGCATTGTCATGCATAAATATAGCATCCTCACCTAAATTGACCATAAATGGACCAACGTGATCATTGAGGATTTCTTCCACATATCTTACGCTAGTTAAAGAGCCGTTTTCTATGATCACCAGCTCTGTGCGACTTTCAGAAGAAATTCCGGCCCACACAAGTACAGACCCACCACCGTAGGCTACTTTTTCTTCTAGTTATGTTCTCCGACGAATCAAAATTTATGCTCTACAAGCACGATGGAAGACACAGAGTGTATCGAAGACCAGGGGAAAGATTCAAGCAAGCATGCATCGAAGAAAAAGTAGCTCGGCAGTCGGCGTAGCAGTCGTTCTTGGTGGGCAGTTATGTTTATGAAAAATTATTACGAGTTACATCCGGTCCTTAGAAAGGCTTGCGCGGCGACATGAGTCCAACACGTAGAGGCCTCTTAGAGCATTTAATTTAGATATGTAATGGGCAACACTTATCGGGGACTGTCTCTAAGTGCATCATTAGAAGATACAATCTAAGACAGCCCCCGATAAGTGCGAGGACTATTATTGAAGATATGAAAATTACTTATGATTGGGCTATTATTATTATTATTATGTCGCTCTTTTTCACGGGTTATATACCCGGCACTTTGGAAGGCTTGCGCGGGGACATGTGTCAAACACGTAGAGGCCTCTTAGAGCATTTCATTTAGATATGTAATGGGCAACACTTATCGGGGACTGTCTCGGAAGTGCAGCATTAAGAAGATGCAATCAAAGACAGCCCCCGATAAGTGCGAGGACTATTATTGGAGATATGGAAATGACTTTTGATTGGGCTATTGAGGTGAATTTTTAATGGATGAGAACCGGTCTATGATATGAGACCTCGGTACCTGCCAGTTCCGCCTCATAAAAAAATTTTTAGGCAGGTGGTGATTCGCCACCCACTAAACACCCTTTAAGGGCCTCCGTACATTGGCGACGAGAGGGGTAACGTTGGTGTGTGTGGCTAAAGGGTGTCGAGAGGTGTGCTGCAGTTTCACTTAAACGCTACTCCCGGCGTTATGCCCTGTAACACTCCTTCCCTTTATTATTATTATTATTATTGTTTATGGGACCCACCCAGAGGCCCACCCCTACCACCCCCCCTGGGGGAGGTGGAAGAGCAAATAGACTCATTGTAATGTTTTTTAAACTATCAAATAAAAACTACGTAAGACATGGCGGTATGGTCCTAGAGACTTATAGCCTGCGAAAACGGGCGAACATAAAAAAAAGTCAATTATTTTAGACTTTGACATTGACGGCGACGGAAACTTGACAAATTGACTGCTTGAAAAAGAAAATTATTGTATCTATGGGAAATTATAAAAAAATTCAATTTTCTTAAATTGCTCAAGTTGGCGCGGTGGGTCTGTAAAAATGTATTTATTTTATAGATTTTAGATGCTCGTCATGGTTTTTGCTCTTTGCCTTCACATCTCATAATAATGGCTTTGTTTTGCATGTAAGTGGTTTTTACATCGAATCCATTTATCATTCTTTTGTTAGGTTATTTGACTTGTTGTCATCGGATCATTGGATGTTTGGTCGATTCTGTCGATTTTTTTTGTGGCGTTATTTGAAATAAAGTTATATAACTGTGAGCGTCCTTGCTAGCTTTCCATAAAAAGCTCAATGTAGCATTTGCTCTCTCCATATGTATCATCAAGGTGATGCATTCTGAAATGAATTAGTAAACATTCATGGATGACAGTCTACTCAACAACCACAACAAACAGTCTACTGAAATAATTACTTGGTACCATAAAAATATGCAAGTATCAATACTAGCCACTACTAGTATAGCTGTGTATACAGTGTCCACTGCTTGATAATTAAAGTTATATTGCGTAATGAAAACTGAGCAGTTCACTAGGATCTTTGACTGGAATATTTAGACATGAATATTGTTTCAATATGAATGTACATACCTTTTCATCTGGATAATCTAATAGGTCCATCAATCCCTCGAATGCCTCATGCATACTTATCATTCATAAAAATGCATGAATTGTTTGTATGTAAACAATTGAATGACTGGATAAATAGAATAAAATTGAACTGAATAGTTTACATACTACATAAAATACTTAGCTACATACTAAAGTTTGCAAATTATTATATACTAATTATACACCCTCCATTTACACTCACATACACATTATATATAGATATCCCATTTAAATACAACATTAAGTTATAGCAGGCCTATAGCACTCCGCACTGTAGGTACAAAGCTACAAGTACATAGACCAGCAACGGGTTGTGCGGAGTTCCAGTTCAGTTCAGTGGGTTGTCGCGCGCCACCCGTGATGCACGTACATTATGCGCCCGCCGCCGCCCGCGCCGCTTTACGACTAGTATTACGTGGTATTACTGTCTTAACTCAAATATGAAAACAAGCAAATACTGCATCGTATTTGGCTGCCTAAATACCAACAAGGACCGGAATCCGAAAGACATCGAAAGGAAAGTAAATGTGCCTACACCATTTTAAGAAAGTCATATTAGGTATATCTATTTTTAAATTCTGTGTTCTATCTATCATATATATGTATACATATATATATATAACAAAGAATTGCCTACCTACTCAAAACTTTTATTCTGATATAAATGATGAATTTTATTAGTAGGTAGTAGGTATTATTATATATAGTCTGTGCTATTTATTATCATTATCAATGTTAGTTTCTTGTCACATGTTAACAGATCTAGTCAGGTTCTTAGACAGTACTTATATAAGTGTAGGTACATAGTGTTTGCCTAGTTATCTACTTATAAAATAAAAATATGCACACTTGTAGAATAGTTGTAGTTAATACCTAATACTACTCGTATTATTAGGTACTAACTACAACTATAATTACTAGGTAGAATGAGAATATACATTACTTAAACTATTCAAATTGATATTTTATCACAACACAAGTATCAACCCTAACGTTACACGTGCCGCGTGCGCGCTGTAGGCAGTGGCGTAGCTACCGGAGGGCTAGACGGGGCAGTTCCCCCAAACTCAGGGGGCCACACGGACTCTGACTTACAAACTATAAATTGAACTAGTGAAAGTTTCTCCCACATTCGGAATAAAACCAAAACAAGTTCCAGGAATGCGACTTTAATAATGACAACTTATTTGAAAAAAAATACAGGGGTATTCCAAACAAGTCTCGAACATTTTTGTTTGAAATTTGCGGGGAGTTCCCCGCAAGTTTCTGATGACGAATCTGGAGTACGAACTGGAGTAGAACAAACGATTTCAAATAGTTTAGTTAGGGCTCTTGTTTATTTTTTGCCCCAGAGCCTTTAGTTACCTAGCTACGCCACTGTCTATAGGTTAATATGACTGGTAGGTATGCAGCGCTACGCGAGCTGAATTGAATTTTATTGCGTCACAGCAAGAGTCGCTATTTGTTTAAATTTCTTTGCGGAGTGCTGCTTCTGTTCCTTTTGTAATCTGTGGTTTTAGTTAATATCTAAGTTAATTAAAATTGAGTACTTTGTGATTATTTCTGACGGTTGTTATAAACAAAAGTAAAAACCATTGAATGTAATTCCTTTATTGGCTATATGTTGTAAAAATATGTTTAGTATATTTGTTAGAATAAGAATTGCAAATTTTGAAAATCAATAAAATACAGTTAAGTTGATTTTGTTCCAATTAGACTAAACTAGCAATCATGGACAGTATGTATCATGAATGCGAATTCCTTACGATAACACATACCTATGGTGAGAAATTCCATGGGTTAATAAAATAATAATAATGGTGATTATTCAAGCCTTTGGTTGGATGAATGTCAAAGTTGACAAACATCCAAACGAACCTATTGGATCTTCCAAACTACAGTTTTTGTAGTGCACAATTGATATGATCCTTTTTATATGTTAACCTGTTATCATTATTGTAATGTTTTATTGTTTACTTACTGTGATGTTATAGGTACATTATTCTTAGGAGTAAAATATATATGTATAGACTGCTTTTGTATTTGTGGGTTTCATATTAGGAGGGTAACATAAATATTATGATAATAATTTTTTTATTTATTTATTTATAGCCTGTGTCAGATTCAGTCTCATTTATTAATCTTTGCTTTGATTCTCTTTGTTTGGGTTTGAATCTGCGTGCCCTTTGGCAAAGGCCTCCTCCAACCACTTCCAACCTTCTCTTTCCCGTGCTAGTCTGGACCATGTTTTGCCAGCTGTTTTTACAATCTCGTCATCCCATCTTTTAAATTGTCGCCCTTGCTTTCTCTTTCCCTCTCTTGGATACCACAAACTAGCTGATTTGCTCCATTTTTTGCTCCTCGAATTGTGTGTCCAGCCCATCTCCACTTTAAGGTTCTTGTTTTTAGTTCTGCATCCTGGTTTTTTTGTTGCTTTCCTGATGGTGCTGTGTCTTGTTTTGTCCATAAGCTTTTGCTCAACATACTTCTCTCCATACCACGTTGGCATGTTTGCAGTCTGGATTGTTGTGATTAGGTGAGTGCCCATGTTTGGCATCCATACGTTAATATAGGGAGTATGCAAGTGTTGAACAACTTTCCTTTAACACAACTGCTCATTTTCTTGTCTTTCATTATTTCCTTAAATGACCAGTACTGTTTCCATGCTTTCCCGATTTTTATTTCTATTTCTTTGCTTCCTATATTTTTTGTTGAGATCTCTTGTCCTAGATATATATATTCGTCTACATATTCTATTTCCGTATTGTTCAATGTTATTAATTCTTTGTCTCTGTTAGTCATTGCCTTCGTTTTTTGTGTGTTCATAGACAAGCCGACCTGTTTGCTTTGAGTATCAAGGTTTGGCTGTGAGCATTTCTTGTAGTTCCTCGGAGGACTTTGCAAACAGTACTATGTCAGTAGCAAACCTCAAGTTTGTTAATTTCTCCCCGTTCATTGTTAGACCATAATGTTTCCATTCTATGTTCCTGAATACTTCCTCTAGCGACGCCGTGAAAAGCCTCGGGGATAACGGGTCTCCTTGTCTTACTCCTTTCTCTATGTTGATTTTGTCTCCTTCTTTCTCTAACTTTACTGTTGCGGTGCAGCCAGTGTATATGTTCCTTAATATTCGTATGTATTTCTCTTCGACACCTTGCTTTTTTAGTGCAGTCCATATTTTTGTGTGTTCTAAAGAGTCGAAGGCTTTGCAGTAGTCTACGAAACAGCAGTACAATGGGAGCTTGTATTCCTCATATTTTTCTAGTACCTGCTTAACAGTATGTATATGGTCAATTGTCGAGAATTTACTCCTGAATCCTGCCTGTTCACGAGGTTGGTTTTCATCAAGTGTGTTCTCTAAGCGGCTTAGGATTATCTTTGCAAAGACTTTATATATGTTAGACATTAGGCTTATTGGTCTATAATTTCCCACATCGTTTCTGTCTCCTTTCTTATGTATTAGTATTATCCTTGAGGTTTTCCATTGAGCAGGTATAGTCTCCGTTCTAAGTATGTCATTAAAAACATTAGTTAAAGCGCTTGTTATTACGTTTTGTGTTCCTAGCAAGAGCTCATTGGCTATGTTGTCTGGACCGGGAGCTTTGTCTTTTTTCTGAGATTTTATGGCCTTTTCCACTTCGCTCTCCATTATTAGTGGGACATCAGTATTATCATAGAGTGTGATGTCATCAGTATTTGTTGTGTTTGAGTAGAGATCTCTATAGAAACTGGTTGATGTTTTGATTATGTCTGGTCTTTTTGTTTTAGCTGCTCCTTTTTTATTTTTTATTTTTGGTATCCAGTCTTTTTTCTCTGTTAAACTTTTTATGGCCTTTTTTATTCCTCCTGTTCTAATAATATTTTCCTCAAAGGTTTTTAACCCATGGATCTGTCAGTCTTTCCTCATTTTGGTTCTTAGTTGTTTTGATAGGTTAGCTATCTCTTGTCTTACTTCTTTGGTTTTGGTTTTAATACTTATGAGGTTTGCTCTTTTTTCTTGTATCTCTAGTGTTTCTTTTGATAATTTTGAGTGCGTTTCTGTTTCCTTTTTCTTTTTCTCCTTTGTTCTAGTTTTGCTCAGTACATTTTGTAGGTAATCATATTTTCCCTGTATATCTAGTTTTTCTGTGATTTTATTGAAATTTTCGATCTGTTCTCGTAGGTCGGTATTTATGAGTTGCAGAGTTTCGTCATCTAGGTGAAGAAAAGGTTCTATTTGCCTCCTTGCTGTTTTTGATGGTTTACTTCTGAGTTTTGCCCTTACTGTCCTATGGTTGGTGTTAAAGTTCAAGTTACAAATTACTCCGCAGTCTTCAAAAGCGTTTGTCTTGTTTGTGAGAATGTAGTCAATTTGGTTTTTATATTTTCCATCAGGGGATATCCAGGTCCATATTTTGTTCATGCGTCTTTTAAATACACTGTTTAGAATTGTTAGGTTTTTTTCTAGACACAGATTAACTAGTTTCTCTCCATTTCTATTTCTTTTCCCTATGGGGTACGGACCCATTATGTGGTTTTCGCTGTCATATCGACTTTCTATTTGGGCGTTGAAGTCACCCATGATTATTCAGTTTTTGTGTGCGTGTTCATGAACAACTGTGTTTATTTGTTTGTAAAATTTATCTATTTCTTCTTTTTTGCTTTGTTCTGTGGGTGAATATATCTGAATTATGGTCCATTTGTCTTTGTAAGAGGGTAAATTTAGGTTTAGCACTTTTATTCTTTCTGATATTCCGATGATTTCTTCTATGCAGTTTTTAAGGTGTTTCTTTATTATAAAACTTACTCCATGTCTGCCTGTTGTTTCACCCTGGCAATGCAGGATAAATTCATCAAACTCTTCTATACTATCTCCTAGTCTTCTTACCTCACTGAGACCAATGATGTCCCACTTAACATTTTTAAGAGCTAGTAAAAGTTCTAGCAGACTTTCTTCTAATTTTAATGTTAATGTGTTTAGTATGTTTATATAGAGATATTCTGATGTGTTTCTTTTTTGGGTTGGAGGGTGGTAGTCAATCTTTTCCTCCACGGTGACTGGCCGGTATGGAGGATTAGTGCTTGTTTTATTTACTTTGGCAGTTGATTCTATACTATTCTTCCGGTCACCGCAGTTAACAGTTAGTTTTTTGAAGTTTTATCTGTTTTTGAGTACGACCTTGGTCTGGATAAGTAGTTCTCTATGTTTGTTCTATTCAGTCTCTTCGCCTCCCCCCTCCTTGCTTCTTCTCTTCCTGCGTTTTGAGTGCTTGTTGTGATTGGGGAGGTCGAGGTTTCCCTCTTTCTTTTTTCGCGGGTAAAATCTTTTGGTCCTTTTACAATCAGTTTATCATACTTTATGTAGGCAAAGTTTCCTTTCTTTCTTCTTCAAGTTTAGTTTGAAGTTGCTTTCTTGTCTCTAGAACATCCTTGGGAAAGTCCTCTTTGATGTTGATGCCTTCTGGTAAATTCTTTTTGGTTTTCAATATGAGTCGTTTTTTTCCATTGTGTTGTGAGGCATACCACCACAGGCCGAGATTTGATAGTTCTTGCTCCGATTCTGTAGGCTCTAATTATTTCATGGCTTTCAATATGGACACCTGTTTCTTCTATGGTTTCTTTGACCAGGTCTACAAGTTCCCATTCGTTATTTTATTTTTCCTCTGTTCCAAAGATAACAAGGTTGTTCATTCTCTTTTCTCTTTTCATGAATTTATTTTTTTCCTCTAACTTTGCAACTCTTACTTTTAAGATTTTATTTTCTTCTATGAGGCATTTCATTCTTCCGTCGAGGGCTTCCATGACATTCTTGGTTACTGCATTGCTAATTATTATCATTTGTTTATTCAGCTTTTCTTCTAGTTTTCTAATAACAATTTTGTATCTATTTTTCGGGGAGTTAAGAATCAAGGTATGGCAATAATTTGAAAGGTGCTCTGGAACGCACCCTTATCAATGCAACTATCAGTTTGACGGATTGATAATAGACATGCGCAAAACAGTGCATTGAAAAGTAATGTGATATGGCATCACATTTCGTACCGAGTAATATTTCATTATTTCATCACCCCAAACATCCTGAGATGATCGCGTTGGACGCACTATGACTAGCACTTGTGTGATATTGTAATGGAATGCTCAAATGCAATAGCAAGTGATAGTTATAGCGTATATACATGAGATAGCGAGTTACTTATTTTTTTGTGACTAGAGCGAGTACATCAAATCAAAATAACAATATTGTTTTGAGCGAGATGTTCAAAACATTCAAAATTTTCGCGTTAATTTTCTAGTAATACGCGCGCGAATAGTGACAGTGAGGCATATACTCGATAGATATAATGCAACGAAGAACAGTGTGATGCAGAACAGTGCACTGTGTGATGCATAGATAAAGAACACTTAGGATTATGGTGTGATGCTAGGTATGACGTGTAATGCTTAATTTAGTCGAGTTATATGTAATGATACAGTACTCGATCGGGTAATATTACGCGTAATGCATCAATCGCATTACTTACACATGTCTAATTGATAACTTTGAAAGCGCTGACAGGTGATAGCACTAGCAGCGGTTATTTGAAGTTAATTTTGTTAGGTTGGCACTGTATAATTTGAGGTTATAGTTTGGGATGCTGTTTTTCTTGATTTATAGCACTATTTCACTTTTTAACACCGTGTTTCTCTATTAAACGTGTGTTCCGCCTGTTGCATCACAGTTGGGTACAGGTTTTTAATGATTTAACGGGGAAATAACACTGTTTTCTAATTAAAATCGATGCGGTCTTGATCGTACGTGTTGACAGTTAGACTGCCGGAACCGGAAAAAATAATGATAATAAATAGTGGTAATTAATATATGAACATCTTGTTTCAGGATTCAAAATTAACCAGAGCAAACTCCATGTCATCTTTACATTAAAACAATACAATATCTGTAGTAATGCTTTAACGAAACGGATGTTCTAGCAAGGTTTTACGTGATATAAATATGTTATGTATTATTAACGTATATTTATAAAAGCTATGCTGAAATTGACAAATAGTTTTTACAGATATCTCACAATCACTTGTCAAAGAGTTGATTATAAGGCACATGTGAATAAATATTTACATTTGAGTTGCTTAAGAGAGAGATGCAGAGCAGGTTGGGTAGATGTAGAATCCAAGAGTCAGTTCCAGTGCAAGCAGATTTTGAGAAAACACGGCCAACACACCCAGAAGAGAACAAGAGTGGAGATACCTCCTTTCAATTCAGATGAGTTTGTTGGAACCAATCAAATGAGTGAATCGGTGCAACCAACCAATAACCATGTCAGTTATGGTGGTCATTTTGCTGTGTAAGTTTTGCATGAAGCACTTTATTTATTACATGAATACCTCTTCATCATATAAATTTCATTGTATAAAACAAACTAGCTTTTACCATAAATATATTTTCCAAGACCATTTTAGTAAGACCTCAGTACTTAATGAGAGTGAGTACTACGAAGAGGAGAAGCTGTGTCTTCATAGGCGCCCGAGCGATTATGATGGAACATACCCTATATTAATATAAGTTGTGACTTATGCTGAAAAACCGCATTAAAATTGGTTCAGCAGTTTTCGAGACTGTAGGTAACAAACATACAATCAAACTGACAAAAATTTAAAAATACTGTTGAATTATATTTGCCATCACCATCTATTCACCATAATTACCATCTAAAATAGTAGATTACAGTTGGTGTTTCCAACAATGTTCAATGTACAGAATTTGGTTACTTAGTTTTAAATAATATAGACTAACTGATTGTATAACTGTAAACCTCCAAATACTTTCCTTGTCAGTTCCTCAGATGAAGAATCTAGTGAAGACTGGCACAAAACCTCACATGGGTCAAATGATCAAACAAAAACAAGTGACATACCCCCCAATTTCCGATGTTGGGAGAGTGTGCTGAGAAAAAATGTTTCTACTAATGGTAAGATGTAATAGTAACATTTTGAATATTTACAGTCTTATGTGTAAATGAAGTTATCACATCAGAGGTGATAGTTGTAGTAGTAAAGATATAACGGCTAAAATGGAAACAGGCTGGCCCTAACATAAGAGGCAAGGATAAGTGGAGTGGCACAGAAGGCTCACGGTATGGCAACCAAGGAAGTAGAAAAAAACGACAACACAGTAAAAGATGGAGAGATGAGAGCAGGCAGGCTGTGCTCAAGATTAGCAAAGAATAGGACTGCATAGGTGGAAGGAGTTGAAAAGGTCAAAGGCCGAAGGGCAACACTAAACAACTTGCCACAGACGTACTGGGGTCATCGATTTTTTAATGAAAACGATAATAAAATACTGCTTAATCATGAATTTAATTTAATGTAAATATTAAATTAATCATTACATTGCATAGTTATGATACAACTATTTTAAACTTTCATATCTAATTAAGGCTTGTCATTATTATTATTAATTAATTTAAATAAGTCAAATGACAATACAAACATTGATATTAATAAGAGTGGTGCTTATTAGGTCTAACATCAACAACTCCACTAGAGCCACTAGAGCCTAGGCCTTCTCTCACAGTTCGAGAGTGTCGGTCATAATCTTAATCTAAATGCTAAGATATGTTGATGTTTTCAGGAAACACATTCAAATTCAAAGTACTGTCATACAATGTACTAGCGCAGTACCTGCTAGAGTGCCACCCTTACCTCTACACGGAATGTTCTCCTCATGACCTGACATGGAAAGTGAGGTCTGCTCGGTTGTATGATGAAATAATCAGTTTGGCGCCAGATGTAAGCACACCATTGCTTTTAGCTTAACAAAAATAAGTTGTTGTTTCTAGTACTAGCTTTTTTTCGCGACTTCGTGGACCTCGTGGACGTCAGAAAAACCTCACTTAGGGATCGTCCATTAATCACATGAGGCTCGAAAGGGGGGGAAGAGTTCGGACATATCACGTGTATTTGACGACACGACACGCGATATTATTCGATAGACATTTAGTTACATCTCGCTTGCACGCATTGACTGGCGCCTCTATTCATCCTTGTTATACACACTGCCTACTTGTGTAGTCGGAGAGTTTCGGAATCATTCGTGCGCCACCGCCGCCATCGAGTCGTAGCCGGTCTAAGAAAGTGTTATGGTACTCGTATTCTGTGCCGCAGCGAGCCCAAGCTTTTAGATTACTTTATTAGCGCGTCACTCGTCTTCCTCTGTTTGAAACTGTCATTGTCTAAAACACATGACGTGATTAATGGATGTCCCCTTGAAGCTTGTTCACCCATCCATCCTTCCAGTTAACTAATTTCCAATTAATTAATTTTCAAGTTGGCAATGAAAAACCTTTAACCAATTCAGTGACTTAATCCATCCCAGTTAGTTTTGGCAAAAAAATTTCAATGTGCAGACACGGCTCAGTTACAGTTTTATATTAATTTAGAAAAAAAGCATAATAATATAAGTACATATATGCACATTATACAGAGTGTGGCTTTTATATTATTACTAGCGACCCGCCCCGGCTTCGCACGGTTATTATACATATAAACCTTCCTCTTCAATCACTCTATCTATTTTAAAAAAACCGCATCAAAATCCGTTGCGTAGTTTTAAAGATTTAAGCATACATAGGGATATAGGGACAGAGAAATCGACTTTGTTTTATACTATGTAGTGATATCAAAATATGTGTTTTCAGATATTATGCTTGCAAGAAGTTCAAGTATCTCACATAAGCAGCTTCTATTCAAAATTTGAAGAAATAGGCTATCGTGGTATTTTCAAACAGAAGACCGGGCAAAGGCAGGATGGCTGTGCGATATACTTCAAACACTCACTCTTTGAAATGAAGGACCATATCAGTGTAAGTGTAGCGCTCGTAGCGTAAGGTAGCTCGCCTAGCCGTTCGTAACAGATCTTCTAGGGTAAGCAACGTTCGCAGGGATGCTTTAGTGAATTAATCCATCCTGCTCCCAACTGTTTTATAATATGATATGTAGACTAAAGCTATAACCTCGTTAGAGTCGTTAGCTCTGTCGGTAAAGCTCGATTGAACGACGCGCCCTTAGATTAATTGGCGAAGAGGCTCTTGACGAAAAGAAGGTACAAAGCCTTGAACACAGAAGACAAGTGGCTAGCCTGTCGATTTTTTACAGACTACATTTCGGGGAGTGTGCACAAGACCTGCATCGGCTGATTCCTTCATCCCCATTCCATCTTAGGACCACCAGGCGAGGAGAGTCACTTCACCCTTATGTTGTGCACATACCACTAGTCCGCACAAAGCGCTTCGCTGACTCTTTCATGATACGTACTGCTAAGGAGTGGAATTCTCTACCGGGATACTTATTTCCTTCCAATTACAACCAACAATTTTCCTTCCAATTTTCTCTTTAAGACTAGAGTGAGTGGGCACCTCATGGGCAAGCATGCTCCACCTTAGACCGCATCTACGCTTGCCATCGGGTGCGTTGTTGTCAAACGTGAGCCCATTTAATCATAAAAAAAGCTACTGAAAGATATTCCAGATGTTGCTATGCAAGTTCAACTTCTGCTCTGTATGAAATTTTGCTTTTCCAAGTTGGATCCACAGCAAATTGTAATTATTTCCATCAATTCGGACATTTGAATTCAAGTTGTTGGCACAGACGATAGATTGCATGAAAAAAACTTGACACGTCGTGATGGCGTTAATTTCTAAAGAATATATTTTGTATACAGGTCGATCATGACTTTATTCGGCAGTCGCGTTTTGAGTTTGTGCTGCATAAATATATCAAATGTCATCAGTCATCAGAGGAAGTGAAGGTGTAACGCTTCAGGTTGTTCGCTATCTGGGAGTTTATTTTAGCTACAGTTCAGTAGACACGTTATCTGGTGAACATCTGGTGCGGGCCAAAGTGATAGGCATCGTCTCCGATCAGTTGTTTTGAATTCTTCGCCCGCCGCCTGCCGCCCGCCGCCCGCCGCCGCGTCGCGTCGCGTCATCGCGTCGCGTCGCTCGTCTAGGGCCATGACTACCAATAAGTCTTTTCTCATGAAAACATAATAAGATTTTTAACAAATTCTTTTATTGTTATATTGCATTATTTTTATATGTGTGATGTACGAGTATGGTCCATTTTTTGGTATAAAAGTATGAGATGAACTCACATCCTTTAGCCGTACCTACAAAAGCGAAGTATTTTTTGAAAAAAACATGTATATATATATAACATAACATAATATAACATGCACATGATTGTTTATGCAACAGCAACAAGGCGAGCGAATCGTTTCCCTGATGGTAATCGCCACGCCTGCCTATAACAATTACAGTGCCACACAGAACTTTTTGCGAAATACTGCGTATTACCTACTACATTCCAAGACTCAATAATTTTGCTGGCTACAATGTCCTTCAAATCGAAACGTAGGTAATGCTTGCGCAATACTACTTGACTTGTAAGTATGCGCAATAAAATTACATTTTATTACGCATGCTCATACTTATTATCCGCTATTTTAATGGTAACATTGCGAATGTATTATAGCACTTATTCATTGGTAAAATCGAACAAGTTGGCGGTCGATTTCGCTCGAAATCGCTTGCACTCAGCGAGTCTAACGTCAACGCTAGCCCCGCCTATTTTTTCGTTGCTACTACTTTGAATTGGCGCATGTGCATATTCAGGTTTTATTTTTTTTATTATTGAATGGGCTAACATTTGACCGCAGTCTCACCTGATGGAAAGTGACGACGTGACGTACGACGATGGATCATGCTTGCCTAGAAGATACCGATTCACTCAAGACTTGAAGACACCTATATAGATTATAAGTGATTATCTGGTGAACATCTGGTGCGGGTCAATAGATAATTAATAGGAATGTTCATTAATTCCTATGAATTACTATTTATTGTTTCTTATGTCAAGCATCCACATATAAATAGTATTCTTGTGAAGCTAAATTGTAGTAGTTATTATTATAATATTCTGCAGTTTAAACGGAAAATAAAGTCTATCTGAGACAGAGCGATAATATTATTGTTATTCAGTTGGTGTCCGTTGTCAGTAAAATAAACTTCGGTTCAACCGCAGCAAGCAGTGGACTGATATAGGCTGATGATGATGAAAACAAATAAATAATGTAACAATCCCTCGTGCCTCTGTAGTAGTGGCTGGTAAGACGCCTCCACTGTTTCCCATGCAAGCGCACCACGCTCTATTTTCGCGAGTGTACCGTATTTGGTGTATGTGTATGTAGAGTGTATGTATGTATGTGGGCGTGGGCGTCCATTCCAGGTGGAGTTCTACCAGCCCGAGCTGCCGCTGCTGAACCGCGACAACATCGGCGTGGTGGTGAAGCTGGCGCCGCGCAGCGCGCCGCACTGCGCCCTCGTCGTCGCCACCACGCACCTGCTGTACAACCCCAAGCGGACGGACGTGCGGCTGGCGCAGCTACAACTCTTCTTGGCGGAGATCGACAGATTCGCTTACTACAACAACGGGAAAGAGTAACTTGTTTTATACTTACCACTTTGTTATAAATGTTCCTTATTCAATAATATGCAATTATGTACATACTCGTATGTAGGTATATTGTACAAGGGGACAGTATTACGATAAGAGGGGGACGGGAACGGAATAGGAGCAGGATAGTAACAGGATAGGAGCGAGACGAGCAGGACCGGATAGGTACGGTGACGGGATAGGAGAGGGACTGTTAGGGAAAGGTAATCGGATAGAAGTGGGACGGTAACTGTAGATGAGGGGAACGGTAACAGGATAGAAGCGGGATGATAACACGATAAATAATATCTACTCCCACTCCTATCGTGTTATCATACCTTCTATGGCGTTATCTTGCGGTAGGGTAGGGAGGCCTTTGCCCTGCAGTGGGACACAAGAGTCTCATGAAGCAACAGGTACTATCTTGGTAAGCGTGCGAGATTGTCGACCGTTTCGTCGCTTACCATCAGGTGACATAGTGGTCAAACGCAAGCCAATTAGCAATAAAAAAAGGGTCGCCTATATGTACAAATTTGTATGTGCATTAAATAATTTTCTATCTATCTAACATCGTATCTGGGTGTTGTAGACTACGGACCTCGTAAATCCTGGTTCCCTAGATAGTTAGGGGTCAAAAATAATGTAAGTGATCGTTGGGCGTTATTTATTATACACAAAAAGATGAATACGTCGTGTAATGAAAACGTCGTCGTTTTCAGATGCGGCCACTTGCCTATAATATTGACTGGTGACTTAAATTCTACGCCTGAGAGTGCTGTGATACAACTACTGGATAGTGGACATGTTAGGTGAGTACATATACTAGTGTAGTCACTGACAAGTTTTAGAACCAGTTGAATGTACTCTTCACAATAGTTATGTAGCGCTAGCGCCCCTCTCCTCCACCATGTTCAGTTAGTCTAGGTGGACAAGCTCAGACCACCATGCCACCAGCCAGGTGAGACGGTGACGTACTTAGAGCCATTAGTAAACAGTGCAATAAAAATATCCAACGGCTCTAAAACAAAATGCAGAAAGGCAACTCATTTACAATACTACAGAAACGGCTGGGACCCACGAAAGCCGTTTTAATAAAATGTATAATGCATTAAATTCACGAAAATTGCGCCAAATTCTCAGATGGTCAAAGAAATACGTAAACAGAAAGAACAATCAAAACCAGCAGGGGAATCGTTTGACTCGAACATCGATCCCGATCGCTTTCGCTTTTTCGAACTGCAATATCGATCATTTTAGCGATCGTGATTGGGATAGGGATTGGGACGCGGACGTTGAGTAGGAAAGTTCGACAACTCCACAGACAAATACCGATCACCGATAAATGGTTTTTCTTTCTTTCTTTCTTTCTATCACAAGACATGTTTGAAAGCGATAGGGATCGGTGTTCGAGTTAGACGATTCCCCTGCTGGGCTCGTCACTGGACATTAAAACAAATAGGGGATCGGACAACTTTTCAGAAGTGTTTCAAATTAACCATAATGTATACATTATACACAGTCAGGTCATAAGTATTGTCACAAAGTAAAAACTTTTCTTTTAGAATGCTGGCCACAAAAAAGTTTATTGAAATCGAATTTCGAATTGTTCATGAAAATAAAAATGTATACTTTTTAGAATTTTACTCATTTTTAAATATGGAGTGGACGCTTAAAGAAGACCGTGTTGCAGTTATTGCGTTGCATCGTTGCGGTTACGCGCCAATTAAAATTTTTGACATACTGTAAAATTTGAATATAACCAAAAGATTCGTTTATCGTACCATCAAACGATACAATGAAGACTCTAGTGTAGATGACAGGTCAAGAAGTGGTCGCCCTCAGTCTGTTAGGACTCCAGCAGTGATAAAAGCTGTGAAGGCGCGAATTCAAAGAAATCCCAAACGTAAGCAGAAACTGTTGGCCCTTCAGATGGGGTTAAGCAGAACCACGGTGAAAAGGGTGTTAAATGAAGACTTAGGGCTTCGGGCATATCGAAGAAAAACAGGACATCGTTTAAATGCTCGTCTAATGGACCTGAGACTGAAGAGATGCCGCGCTTTGTTGAAGCGGTACGCGGGAAAAAAATATCGTGAAATTCTTTTTTCGGATGAAAAATTTTTTACAGTAGAAGAGTGCTACAACAAACAAAATGATAAGGTGTACGCACACAGTAGTGAAGAAGCGAGCAACCGTATTCCGCGTGTCCAACGAGGTCATTTTCCATCCTCGCTCATGGTATGGTTGGGAGTTTCTTATTGGGGCTTAACAGAGGTACATTTTTGTGAGAAGGGTGTAAAAACGAATGCAGTTGTGTATCAAAATACAGTCCTGACGAACCTTGTGTAACCTGTTTCTCATACCATGTTCAATAACAGGCACTGGGTATTCCAACAAGATTCGGCGCCAGCTCATAGAGCGAAGAGCACACAAGACTGGCTGGCGGCGCGTGAAATCGACTTCATCCGGCACGAAGACTGGCCCTCGTCCAGTCCAGATTTGAGTCCGTTAGATTACAAGATATGGCAACATTTGAAGGAAAAGGCGTGCTCAAAGCCTCATCCCAATTTGGAGTCACTCAAGACATCCTTGATTAAGGCAGCCGCCGATATTGACATGGACCTTGTTCGTGCTGCGACAGACGACTGGCCGCGCAGATTGAAGGCCTGTATTCAAAATCACGGAGGTCATTTTGAATAAACTTTATTGTCATAAGAATCTATGTTTTGTTAAGTTCATTTTGGTATATAAATGGTTACATACTGAATAAACTTGTTTCAATTATTTTATATTAAACATGTGACAGAATTTATGACCTGACTAGGTATAGCCGTGTAAAATAATATTTTAATTTGAATTAAATAAATCCCTAAAAGTACCTAAAACTATGTTTAAATGTCATGATTGAAATATTGGCGCGCAAAAGGTCACCTCGGGACGTCGTCAGACATATGACGTCATCAGAAAGCGGACCAAATGAACTACGAAAGCAAACTTGCAAAGTGATTTATATGTTTTTGTGATGTTTAAGGACTTTAGGGTCTTCGTGAAATGACAACCATATCGTTTTGACGTACTTAGATGAAAATAAAAAAAATATTAAATAAACACAAGCTTCGCACACGGTATTTACCTTGGAATGACGTCATGCATTGTGTTGGTGTTTCGGAACAGATAAAAAATGACAGAATTATTAGATATTATTTATTGATTTAAAAATATAAATTATAATTATTGTACAAAAATATTTATTGACTTTAATTCTTTCGGATTCGACAAACATTCGTTGTTATTACATTTCAGATTTTTTTTCAATTACTGTCCGATCCTCTATTGTTATTAATACCAAAATACTTTGTAACTGGTACTGCCTATGGTAAATAAGTATTAAAAAATAAAGTTTAGTCTATAAACCGAATGGGATCGACTATTTAAAGGATACTGAACACGAATCTATGGTTTTTAGAAGTTTTGTGTTTGTTTGTATGTTTGTTATCTATAGACTCGGAAACTGCTGAACGGATTTTAATGCGGTTTTGGACCTCTTAGTAGTGCTCCCATATACTGTGGAAGGTCTTGCTAAAATGGTTTTGGAAAAAATACGACTATGGGCTTCTGTTGTCTACGCGGACGAAGTCGCGGGAAAAGCTAGTGAAGAATAATTATATTCCCATGTCAGAAAAACATAAGGAATCGAATGGCAAAAAGGTACATAAACATTTATGACAGGCACCACGGGGGGTAATTGAATTTAACATTTATGATATTCTTTTCAGCGTCTTTACATAATTTTTAAACGGCGCTAGTGACTTATATTTGACCCATGAAGAAATAAAATGCTTAGAAATCAAGGTTCTCGGAAGACAGAAACATGATTGGTAATAATTTACTCGATTGAAATTATCATCAAAGATAACACAAAACTTGTGATTATCCGTTGACAGAGAAGAAATTCCATGACTAATCGATGTGAAATATATAGCAATTAATAGAACAAGTCATCGATTAGCGATTCGCTAGAAAACACTTTTAATTTCAACGTAGAAAAAATACTATGTTGCATTGGGCGACTCGTCTTATTTAGTCAAGATCTACTTTAAATACGGTCCAGCCGGCAGAAAGCATGAACATTGGCATTAGGGTTTGGGAATTCCCGACAATTTCAAAGTCCCGGGACACAAGACAGCCTACAATTAAAGTCCCGGGAATTCCCGGGACTTCGAGTCTGACGAAGAATTCTTTTTTGTTATGTAAGAGGGCCTTTTATTAATTTTTTATTGATTTAATTTCTGGTGAAAGTATTAAATAGAGGCATTTTTTTGTAATAATCAACATTTATTAAATAATCTAAATATAACTAATAAAACAGATTTATAAATCAGTCTTTTCAATAATCAACTAACACATTAATTAGACTTCTTTGCTGATTTAATAAAATAGGCTATTAAAAAATCCGAGCGTCAACAGCTTTGTCCGACAATCTGTTTCTGATTTTTGTCATAATGTCACCGGACAAGGAGAACACTCTCTTGTTTACAACAGATGTCGGGTTAATTGTGTTTAAGGCTTTAAACACAATCATAATCCAAACATCACAGAACAACCAATACGGCGGCATGATGGCGGCGCGGCAAACGCATTTATTGTGTTGTGTACTCAGTAGTTAAGTAGTAGACGAAATAATTATTCATTAAACTGACAGATTCCGCCTGGCTCCTTCAATTATTTGAAAATAAAAATGCTTACATAACAATTTCGACAATCTTGTCTCGTCTCGAGTCTCGACCCGAAAGTCCCGGGACTTGAGACAACTAAAATTACGAAAAGTCCCGGGACTTCGAGATACGAGACGTGCCGGGACCCAAACCCTAATTGACATGTATGTGGCTTTTATAATACAAACCAATGTAGAAATAGAAACACGTCGAGAATTGATTTTACCCCCTTCCCCCCTCTTTTGTGTCCCAAATTTTTATTTATACATGAAACGGTTATAGCGGCGAAAAAACGGTCAAAAACCAATATATTTTCTACATTAATTTGATAGAAAAGCCAGTAATGAGTGAATATATTTCAGTGCGAGATCGTTCCGGGACAGCTCAGACTGGCAGCGGATAGGCGTCACCGACAACTGCCAGCATCTGTCCGTGTACCTCAACCGGCAGCAGGGCCGGCACACGGACTTCACTAGCGTTAAGGTAATCTTGTCTTTGCCATTTCAAATTACCGCTTGCAGGGTTTCTATTTGACGATCGCGATCGTTCATACCTGTTACATTTTGACGCTGTTTCAGATATTCAACTCCGAGCACTCGCACACGGGCACGGGCGCGGGGGCGGCGGGGGCGGGAGCGTGGGCGGGGTGGGGCGAGTTCAGCGAGCTGTTCAACGGCGGCGACCTGTGCCAGGAGCTGCGGCTGGCCTCCGTGTACGACAAGTGCAAGCCCGACGGGAGTTACGAAGCCTCTACCTTCCAGGACTACTGGGTCACCGTCGACTATATCTATTTTAGGTGACCGACTAACTCTCACATACTGACGATCAAAACTGTGCAACGCGAGCGTAGCGAGTTGGTCGACTCGAACTCTAGAGAAACACCAAATATAAATTCATGTGCAACTAACTATATTTGCGCGTAAAATAAGATGTTAAAATATAATGTTGATGATCTGTTAGATGTAAGGAACAACAGCTGTGTATGTTTGCAGCTGCTGCAGCTATCTGCGGCTGACGGACCGGCTGCGGCTGCCCACGCCGGAGGAGTGCTGCGCGCTGCGGCGGCTGCCCAACGCGCGCTTCGCCTCCGACCACCTCGCGCTCGCCGCCGCCTTCGAGCTCGCCCCGCCGTCGCCCCCGCAACCGCACCCGCACCGCGCCGCGCTCTAGCTTGCCTCCGCGCGCGTTCCTCTGTCTCCAAGCTCCACCCGCCGCTTATTACCTACCCACCATTACTTTATACATAGCTGACCTTTAAAGCTAGCCATAGCCGACTTCTTCACCGGTCCTTTCTTTAGATAGTAATACAGCTAGTTGTGACACAGCTCCTACAAGCTTTTGCTTCTTCTCGCCCTGTATTTCTCAAAGTTACGTTATCAATAGTTATCAATTAGTGTATTACTCCCAAGTATACACAAGATTTTTAATCACTTATCGTAGATATATTTATAAACTGGAGCTACCACCTATTGGTCAAGTCTCTGTAAGGTAATCGGCGAGGCGGCGGCGGCGGACGCGACGGCGTAGGCATCCCCTCTCATTATTTTTCGTTTTGTTAACATTCATCAATCTTCATACATTGCGTGCCATTTTTATGTAAATGCTCAAGCTTTGCTATGGAGCTTAGCCCGTTTACTGACCGCCGTTTAGAAAAATCCTCGTGACCGCAGTCACTTATAAAAGTTTAATACATCGATAACGAATGCACAACATACAATGTCAATAAAATAGTGTCTTAAGTAGTCGCGATACTAAGATACTCTTTATTCTAAGGTTCTAAGGAACTTTGACCTTCATATCCGGAAACATGACAACTTAGGATTCTTCGTTATTCACATCATTTGGGCGTCTTCATAATCTTTATGGATTTATTAAAGTAAGATCAGTGAATGCGATTTCGCGAATTTTTCAAAATGGCAGCATGAAAATGCCACAAATGTTAAATGGCTTTTAAGATCGATGTCCGAAAATAAGCAAAAATACTTTTTCCACAATGATACGATTTGTTTATGACTTGTGACCGTCATGTCTGTTCAAATTAAGCTAAAATTAAGATATATTCATAAAGTTAACATTACTAGGTAAGTATAGAGCGCGTGTTCCTAAGTGTGAACAGTATGCACGAGTGAGATGATAGCATCATTAGCATCGTCCTGTCCGCAAGCGCTAGTAGTCTTACGAGTACTAGCGCGTGAGCGCCCGTTGCGAGTTCTTAGCTCTATTTATCTTAAAAAAATGGTTTAATGTGCAATAAAACCTTGTAAAAACGATGCTCGGAAATACACTAAACAGAATTCTAACATCACATTTCACCGGTAAGCCAATTTTTAATACTTCTAAATTCGTTTCGTTTCGCGGGGGTGAACAAGACGTGAGACGCGGGGCTACACGTACCGCGCGCACTGCCCCGCAACCCCGCTAAGATTGCCGACTCAAATAGTGATGTAACGCGTTCGGCCTATTCGATAATGATGTTTGTTATGAGTATGGCGAGCAATAGTTTACACCGGCACATTATCTGCGCTTGCGGTTTAGCTTGGTGTTAAAATTCTAGAAATCTATATAAATAAAAATTAAATTAATTCACTTGAGTTGAGAACGACTAAACTGATCCGGCAATTTATTTAATGTTCGTAATATGCCAAATTAAGTTTTATTGAAAGAAACATTGGAAAGCTTGTCGGGAAAATTGGGAAAGTCGGGAATAACTGAAAGTGCTTTTTTTGTTTTGGGGTTTTGTATGAACTCAAGACCATAACTCACGATTCGAACGATGGATATACCTACCTACACAGGACAACGTCTGTCGCGTCAGCTAGTAATGATATACCTACCTACACAGGACAACGTCTGTCGCGTCAGCTAGTAATGATATACCTACCTACACAGGACAACGTCTGTCGCGTCAGCTAGTAATGAATAAAATAAAATGATTATGTTAATGATTTAGATTTGAGTGTTTAATTCATTTTTTATAAAAAGTAACTACCTACCTACATTAAAATAAATAATTTCAACTTTTTACTAAAATTACACTTGTAGGTACACAAGACATAACATACACACACAACAATAGGAACCGTGTCACGGCGCGGCGCGGTGCACAATTATTGCCCAGCACTATTTGCCACATATCTATCAATATTACTTGCCTACGCTGTGCATTGCGCGAGAAGTACGATACGCGCGCTCTATAGTTATGTTTACTCTAAGGATATATTCAAGGCCGCGTTCAGAAATCACCCAGTTAATGTAATTATTACCCTAACGCCGTTCAGAAATGACTCAGGTGAACTTTGACATTTACCCTGAGCCGTTCAGAAAACCAATTGGGGAGAGTGAAAATATTCACCGATATAAAAGCGGGTTACGATTCTCACCTGTCAGGTAATAGTTGTCAGTTGTCATTTTCCTTTACATTTTGTAATATTTTTGCATTGATTTTTTGTACATACAAATAAAATAAGCGTGTATTTGAAGCAAAATATAAGGTAAAATTCCGATATTAGCCAAAATAACGCAGTTAAATCTGATAAAAAAAAGCGCGGGAAATCTCGGTCTTGAAAATGATTGGCTGGCTTATTGTATTACTCGATGTCCGTTCAGAAAGGCGCTAGTTAATTTTTAACTTGGCATGTCACTGAGATTAACTGACAAGTATTCACTCGTGAACATTTACCCATTTCTGAACGCGGCCCTACTAAAGTTATAGTTGTGTTGGTTGACAATTGTTAGTATTGACATGAAGGCCTCATAGGCTGTTTACACTAAGCACCAGCTAAAACCTGAAACAAGTAGACTCGCACCTAAAATACTTAGACAAACATTGTTTATTAAATAATTTGTTACCTTTTGTGTTTCGAGAACTTCCACAGCATTAACTTGGATACGCTAATCGATGCATACAGCGATCCACTGGTCATTCCCATGTGATAAAACCGGTTCTTAGAATAATTTGCACGGCCAGTAAAGTGTAGGTTTATACATGGTATGTACATTAAATATTCGAGAACTTTATAGGTACATATTCCACACATGGAAAATCATTATGACGTAATTGTTTCTATTTGTGGTTAAGTTTGGGAGGTTACAAGAAGGCAAAGTGTATATTAATTAAAGGTTTGTTTTATACTAGACCAGTTTTAAACAATATACTTAGCAGAATTTTATGTTACTTAAACCCTGTCGAACCCGTGAAAGATGTATTTACACACCTGAAAAGATGGCACGCGTGTCGAATGAAGCATCCCTCTTCGCCTGCACTGCTAGACTAGTCCACCCGGCCGCGAACGCGGTGCGCCAGAGGGAAGTTAAACATACATTTGCTCACATTTGACAAAAGAATATGATTTAGAAACGGGATATTTACCATTTGTTTTGTTTTGAGTTCTCGATATTTCGGCACTTACACCCACCATGATCACAAAGATAAAGTTTTTGCAGGTGGGTTGTGGATGTGACAACGAGCAGTAATATCTATCTAGCCGCTTCGTGTCGCGTTTTTGCGCGCGAAAATCAAATTCTATCAGTGACCATAATAGTTTATAAACGTAAAGACAATGTTTTTTCAAGAACCAAATTTTGTTCCTAGCCTATACTGACCCACTGCTGGGCAAAGGCCTCCCCCAAAGTAAATATAGGATCCAACTATAACTACATAATACTGATATTTATTATATAATTGATTAATAATTAATTTAATTTAATTTGTTTAATAATAGATTTTTTATTAATACTGATTTATCTCTTGACGGGTCAGACAGGGTTTCGGCATAAGAATAAATAATAATATTTATTGTTATGGTTTCGGTCACATATTGTAGGTAGGTACATTATATTATAATATTGTGTCATTGACACGGAAAACAAGTACAAGAGTTTTAATACAAATGTGCAGAGCAACGATTTACCATGTTGAATTAATTGTAGGTTAGCGACTGGTTGATCACCCGAAACTGTTTTGGCGATTGAGTGACACACGTCTACACGGACCGCAGACGTACCTACTTACTTATTTATAGGTACTTAGGTCTATTGACGCGAATCTGATTTTAGAAATATTGAAATATTATTGCGGGTCTGTTACGATCCGATCGGTCGGTTACATTTTATACCAGGTAGGTATTACAAAAATTGTTTGATATAGAGATATTTTGTGATAAGTATGGATAATTTTGTATAATATTAATCGACTATACCTAGTTGCTTTGTTATAAAAGTTATATTTTGTGAATAAAAGGTGACGATGAATAAAACAAAATAATTGCGTTTTATTTATTTCAGTAGACCTCCGCCTAGCGTTTTCCGGGCGCGGCGCGGCGTGCGCGTTCTTCGAACATGTAAAGGTCAATTTAAATCTACAGACGTTAAGCGTGTCAGACGAGCGCCGTTACAACTACCAACAGACACTGTTTATTCCTTAGACTAAATATCCACTCGAAGGTTTATTCACATCTAAGAGTATATAATAGTAAAAGATAGCAAACGTGCAACATACGTGGCGGACACGGGAGCCACATTGATCATAATAACTACTGATGACCGATATTCGATAAATTCGATTATTGGTTCACATCTCTAGCGTTGACGGATGGCGCATGCGCGAACACGAGAGCGCATGCGCGGGATGCGACTTTTAAACAGAACTTGATGGAGTTTTGCCGCGTAAGATTATAAGTATTTCCCTTTGAGTAGTTTTGTTTTATAAAATCTCTAACACTACAGAGGGCAAATAACATTAAAAAAAGTGTTGAATGATCACACAAAGTGAAGTAACATCCGCCCACTTTCTAGTAATTGCAATAACAACTGATGAAATCTTACAACTTTTTGTAGTTTTATGCCTTCAACCCTCATCAGCTAAAATATTTAGCTGTCTAAATACACGAAGCTTTAAGACTGTACCTACACGCCTAGCGCGTTCGCTCAACCTTAGGTATTTATCGGTGTGCGGCGAGTGAAGCGACACGATCCTCCGAAGCTTGCGGCGCGTTCAATGAGGAAACAGCGCGGAATTAAAGTTTTGATCGTTTTTGTGGTATTTGTTTTTGGGGATTACTTATTTCACCTATTCATCCAATATATATACAAAAGTTTCTCGTATGCGAGAGGCCGTCTGGGTGGGTACCACCGCTTTGCCAGTTATTCAGCCGCCAAGCAGTAGTGCGCAAGCATTACTGTGTTCCGGTTTGAAGTGAATTGTAGCCAGCGAAATTACTGGGCATTATGAGACTCAACAGCTAATTGTCTCAGGGTGACGAGCGCAGTGCAGCGCCGCTCAGGATTTTACAAAACAAAGTTCTGAGTGATGCTGTTATTGTTATGGGCTGGCTTATTGCTACCATCAGGCAAACCACCAGCTCGTCTCGTCATCCAGTTACATAAAAAAAACAGGTAGGTAAACTAGCAGTGACAAGTAAAAAGGCTGAGGCAAGTGAAAAGAGAAAAATCATACTAATCCTACCTTATACCGTACTAGTAGGGGACGATGGGGGAATTGCGGACGCGGGGTAAATACGGACTTACAAATATCTTCTCTATCCCTGCCCCCCGCCCCCGGCCGCTATGTTCACATGTTGCATTCCACCATCTTTAGTGTCGAGCAAATATTCACGACGGACGGCTGCGCACGCTTTTCAAGGTAAGTACAATTAAACATTTTTGGGAATTTTTGTCTAATTTCCTGTGTTTACTATTTTGAGTGTTATTTCTATAAAGTAAGTGACATTAACAAGTGATATTTTCTGTCGATTGCTTCGTTATCGAAGAGTAAATAACACTATAGTTTTTGTTGATACATTTTGTTAACCTACAAATACTGTCGTTGTGGTTTTTTAAGCGGCTTTGGGTTAATTGCGGACAATACCACTGGGGTAAATACGGACGTCCGCAATTACCCCAGGAACAAAGTTATTTGTCAAAAACTAAACCAATATTACACGTTTTCAGATGCCGTGAAAATATATTAGAAAAAGAGAACAAAGGTACACCATTGAAACCTTACAAAATTTCTTTTAACCGAACAACAAGTATAGACAAAGCTATAAATGGCTTCTAGTCTGCTGGAATTCATTCAATGGATCAGGATAAATTCAAAGACACTTTCACCAGTTTTGGTGATATTATTGCACCAGGTTTTTCACTTCAACTGACACAAACCAATTTTGATAACGCAAGCGAAAGAGAGCAGAATGAATCTCAACTCATCTGTGATGCTGCTAATGATAATATATCTAGTCAAAGAGAATCACAAGAAGCATCTCAACTTTCTAGCAATGATGATAGCGTTGATGTACCTGCGACTGAATTAGTACACGTGATTAATGACAATGATGCTGGTCAAAACCAAAGTACAACAAGTCAAACAAGCCAGTCTTCCTCAGTACCACTTATTGACATAGTGCAGGTACCAACTCTACAACCTAATAGAAAAAAACGATTAGGTAAAAAAAACATTCTGTTATTTTCAGCAGCACACCGGAAAAAAATATCCAAGTAGAAAAAGAACATAAGAAAATAGAAAGAAAAAGAAAGAACCTCAAACAAGAAGAGACTAAATCTACAAATATTAAACAAAAGCCGAAAAACACTAAAGAAAAATAATCAAAAGGTGTAAGAAATTTAAACAATTATGTAACTGATAAAGAAAATGATGATTACTTCTGCATCTATTGTCAAGAGAAGTATCGTGACCCACCCAACGAAGACTGGATTATGTGTTTAAAATGCAGGAATTGGGCACATGAGAACTGTACTGCTAGAACTTTTTCCGGAGGCTTTATTTGTGATTTATGTGAATGATGTGGGACCTCGTCCGTAAATACCCCATGATGTCCGTAATTAACCCAACACCAGTCCGTATTTACCCCAAGAGCTACGGGTAATTACGGACAGGCGACGTTTTGTTTTTATTTAAAATTAAATAGTTGTTGATTGATCTGGTATAATTATTAATATTGATTTTGTACCCAGATAACTAGAGTTTAATAATTAATAAAGTCAGACTGATTATCTCTAATAGTATGGGTTTTATAAGTTGTTTTGCTTCAGCGTCCGCAATTCCCCCATCGTCCCCTACCTACTCGTATTATAAGTTCCACAGTTTGTGAGGATGAATGGATGGATAGATGGATGTTTGTTACACAATCTGAAATACATAACTCATCACTCATAACTCATAACTCATAGTTAATAGTTCATAATCCATAGTCCATAATCCGTAGTCCATAATCCATAATTCATAATCCATAATTCATAATCCATAATTTCAACTTCGCAGGTCAATAGGAAAAGGTTATTTTAAAAAATATGTATAAATTTTAATGAAAGTAATTAGACTCCAATTTTTTTATATTACGTTAAGAAGTTCTTGAACTTAGTGATAACACGTTTATTTATTTGATTAACTTTGTACTATACATATAATAGAAACAACACAAAGTTTGAAGCGCAATATTGTGCAAAACGCTCGGTTTTAATTCTTTATTTTCCAATAAATATTGTATGAATTTACTACAATTTTATTAATACATTCTAGAGTAGACAATGCGCTTAACTTAGTAGGTAGTATTTTTGGAAAAAATACGTATTGTTTTTATTAAGTAAAGACGTGTGCGTGGCTTGAAGTCACACTGAATTGAACAATTTACGAAAACATGAATTATTAAAAAATTAATGGCAAAATTTCAGTTATGTTAATTAAAGTTTTTTTTAAAACATTCTATTGCCAGAAAAACAAACTTTTTATTTCTTTGACTTTCTTTTAGCACCGTTTAATATCTAAGTCACAATAGCGTTGAGAAAACCCATGTAAACGCCTTTTTTAACCGACTTTGAAGTCGGTTAAAAAAGGCGGAGGTTCTCTATTCGGATGTATTTTTTTTTATGTTTGTTATCTCAGAACCGATTTGGAAAATTCTTTGTGCGTTGGGTTCAGTATAACCACAGAAAAAGTATAGCTACGAAGTGGTCCCGCATAAATTTCATCGATATGTGACTTGGACCTTGGACTTCGAAGATGCATTGAAGTCGGTTATTGTTTTTTTCTAAAAATTAATTATTGGAATATACAGTTTGCCGAATTTTACCCGTAAATAGGTTACACAAAATGGCCGTCCCGGCCGAAAGGGGGAACTATGTTATCACAAAAAAGGGGCCAATAAACGAAGTAGCATTTTCTACCTCTTTCTTTCATGAGTACACTTTTTATCAGTGAGCAAAAGAAACAGACAGTAGTATGGTACTAGGGCCGCGTTCAGAAATCACCCAGTTAATGTAATTATTACCCTAACGCCGTTCAGAAATGACTCAGGTGAACTTTGACATTTACCCTGAGCCGTTCAGAAAACCAGTCAGTCAAGTCAGTCTTCCACCTCCCCTGGGGGGTGGTAGGGGTGGGTCTCGGGGTGGTCCCCTCTACCCTGGTTTAAACGCGCGGGGGCTTCTACCCCCGGGGAACTGGCAGGCCGCTGGTGGCTGCTCCGCTAGTCGGTGTGCCTCTCAGCGGCTCTGTATTGGACCTTTTTTTCCGGTGGTTGCTGTCGCCTCTGCCCTCTTCGTCTTCTTCTGGCGGCGGAAGAATGTCGCGGGGCAGGGCGCGTTTATGGGGTTTGTCGGGGGGTCTCGCGTGGAGGGGTGCGATGTCGTGCAGGTGGGGGTGTGGCCCGTTGTCGGCGCGGTCGTACATACGACGCGCCAGACGGACCACGAACTCCCCCACCTTTTCCACCCCGACATCGCGGGCGATGACGTCATTTCTGACATATCGCCCCGCCCCCGTACACACGCGCAGGGCGACATTCTGTACGACCTGTAGCCGCCTCCGTTGGGTCTCCGAGCATAGTGAGTACCACGCCGGAGCCGCATACGTGAGGCGGGTGCGGATATACGCCTTGTATACCCCTACTTTGGTCCGTAGGGGTAACTTAGAGGCCAGCACCGGACGGAGGAGCGCGCAAGCGGCCTTCGCTTGGCGGACGGCGTGGTCCACTTGCGGGCACATCCTCAACGTCCGATCGATATGGACGCCAAGGTACCTCACGGTACTCTCCCACTTGACGTCCTCGCCTCTAAGTTGAAGTGGTGGTGGCAGGATGCGTTGTCCTCCGGTGAGTAGCGCGGCCGTCTTCCCCACGTTGACGGCCATCCGCCACTTGTCGAGCCACTCGGGTAGCAGCTCGAGGACTCTCTGCACCCTGTTCGCAGCGATGGTGGCCATTTTGGACGAGGCGAAATATGCGCTGTCGTCCGCGAACAGCGCCAGTGTGACGTCCCGTTCCCCCTCCCGGAGGTGCTCGCTCTCCAGGACCGGAATGTCGTCGGTGTAGAGCACGTAGAGAGCCGGTGACAGACAGCTCCCTTGGGGGACCCCAGCGTGGGTTGGCCTCTTCGTCGACGCGTGGCCCTCCACCGCGACGAAGAAGTCTCGCCGTTCTAGGAACGACGCCACGATTCTGGTGATGGCCGGTGGCGTCGTGGTCTGGGTGAGTTTCCACAGGAGCCCTTCGTGCCACACACGGTCGAATGCCTTCTCGATATCGAGGAAGACACCGACCGTGCGGTGGCCCCTGTTCATCCCCTCGGCCAGGAGATGAATCACCCTTGTGAGCTGGAGCGTCGTGGAGTGCCTGGTGCGGAAGCCAAACTGCTCCTCTCTTGGAGTCAGGTGAGGCCTCAGCCTCCGCAACAACAGGCCCTCGAAAAGCTTCGACAGCATCGGCAGGAGCGTAATAGGTCGGTAACTGGCAGGCAATCGGCGGTCCTTCCCTGGCTTCGGGAGCACGATCACCTTGCCAGTCTTCCACTCTTTGGGGAAGTGTTGGGTGCGAAGGATACCGTTGAAGAGCCGAGCTAACGCTACCAGGCCCCTCGTGGGAAGTTGCTTCAGCATGACGTTGGTGATTCCGTCATGCCCCGGCGCTTTCTTCCCTGGTAACCTTCGCACGGCCCTCAGCACCTCTGCTGGGGAGATAAAGTCATTCCCCTCCAAGGGGGGTGGTGGCGAGGAGAGGAAAACGGCGACCGCTGCTTCCACTATCTGGTGGTGTGCCGGTACAGTAACAGCTGCATCCATGGGGACTGGGTGCAGCTGGAACTGGCCCTCCAGGTGGTCCGCCAGCAGCACCGCGCGTTCCTCGGCTCGGTAACGGCGCTGGCCCGTGCCGTCCAGCAGCGGGCAGACCGCCACCTTGGCCTGGGTTAGGGTCCGGTTCAACTGGTACAGGCTGGCTTTCGTGGGGTCCTCTCCTATTTCTATAATTCGATCGTCCCACGATTCGCCACGCCACGCCTGTACCTCGCTTTTGAGTTTCTCCGCCAGCGTGTTGAGCTCTCTCTTTACGTGGGGACAGCGGCTGTGTGCCCAGAGCTTCCGCAGACACCTCTTCTTCCTGTGCATCGCGCGCAGGCGGAGAGGCATCTGCTCCCTTCTCTGGGTCGGTGGGGCGGGCGTCGACGCCATCTCTTTGGCGGACTTGATGCGGTCTGTGATGGTAGTCGCGCATCTCTCCACATCTTCCGCCGTCGAGAGTGGGCCGACCTCTACTTCCTGCAGTTGGGCCTGGAACTTGTCCCAGTTCACCCTCAAGCGCATCGGGCGGGGGGCCGTGAAGTCCGCCCCGATGGCGAGGGTGATGAGCACCGGGAGGTGCTGCTCGTCCAGGTCGTACAGCACCTCCAGGCTGACTGGACAGGTCAGGCCTTGGTGTGCTACGATGTCCAGGACGTCCGGCTGCCAGGTGGCATTGTTGGGTACATGCGTCGGGCTGTCCGGCCCAATCACGGTGTACCCATGGGTTTCGGCATCTTCGAGGAGCCGCCTCCCTACTGGCGTCACAAGTCTCGACCCCCACGCCGTGTGCTTGGCGTTGAGGTCGGCCGCCAGGAGGGTCGGGGCGCGTCCTTCGAAGATGCGGCGCAGGTCTCGTGTGTCGAGGGTAGTCAGAAAACCAATTGGGGAGAGTAAAAGTTCACCTGACAGGTGAAAATATTCACCGATATAAATGCGGGTTACGATTCTCACCTGTCAGGTAATAGTTGTCAGTTGTCATTTTCCTTTACATTTTGCAATATTTTTGCATTGATTTTTTGTACATACAAATAAAATAAGCGATTCGTGTATTTGAAGCAAAATATAAGGTAAAATTCCGATATTAGCCAAAATAACGCAGTTAAATCTGATAAATAAAAGCGCGGGAAATCTCGGTCTTGAAAATGATTGGTTTTGATTGGCTGGCTTATTGTATTACTCGATGCCCGTTCAGAAAGGCGTTAGTTAATTTTTAACTTGGCATATTACTGAGATTAACTGACAAGTATTCACTCGTGAACATTTACCCATTTCTGAACGCGGCCTAGGTTTTTAAAAACTACGTAAGACAAGGCGGTATGTATAGTCCTAGAGAGTTTAGCCTGCCCAAACGGGTGAATTAAAAAAAAGTAGTTTTAATTTGATAGTTTAATATTTCATTTATTATGCTTTTGTTGAGAATGAGAGTCAACAACAACAAGCCGGATCCTCTCCTAGTGCTTCAATAAAGTGGTGGAACTTTATTCAAGCTTTCCATGATCTTTTTGGGAGAACATAAAAAGCAATGTTTTTCTCTATTTTGTTTCATTTGCCTACACTCGTGCACGTTTACGAACACATAATGGTTAATAACCCACCGATATTACACATGATCACTCGAAAAAACACTTGTTTGGAATATAAAACAAAATCGAACTGTATCACTTTTCACTCCCCGCCAGAAAGTCTCAAATTAAAACTACGTAAGACGTCGTGGCTGTAGAAGATGCCACGTCAACTGAACGGCTAGTCGGTGCAGGCGTTCCGCAGGGGAGGTGCCTCTCGCCGGCGCTGTACGGAATATACACAAACGACATCCCGATCCTGGAGGAAGAACATCTCCAGCCAGGAGAACGGGGTGTCATGCTCGCATTGTACGCCCACGACAGTGCGTACGTTGCGTCATCTGCCAGCTCATCCTTCGCTGATAACAGGGTGCAGCGAGTATTAGACCTCCTGCCAGAATGGCTCGGTAAGAGGAGGTTTTTTTTTTTTTTTTTTTTTTTAATCACCTGATAGGCTAGCATTTGACCACAGTCTCACCTGATGGAAAGTGACGACGCGGTCGACGATGGATCATGCTTGCCTAGAAGATACCGATTCACTCGGGACTTGAAGACACCTAAATTATAAGAATCGGGAAACAGAGACGCTGGTAAGGTGTTCCATTCCTTAACTGTTCGCATTATGAAAGTTGAAGCAAAACGCTTTGTTCTGGCAGGAGGAATGTCAACCATAAACGGATGCCGAGTTTCCGTACGTCTTGTTGTCCCTCCGTGATGTATCCTGTAAAAAACCGACAAGCTGGCAACTTTACGTCGATGTTCGAGACTCTGTAGCTTAGTTTCGACCAACGTATTGTTACCAATAAGATTTTTTGCCCGCCTTTCTATGGAGTCCAAGGCCTCTAGTTGATACTTAGCCGAGCCGTCCCAGAGATGACTGCAGTATTCCATGCAAGACCGGACTTGTGCTTGGTAAAGGTTAAGAAGCTGTCCCGGCGTGAAATACCGCCTGACCTTCCCCAGGACTCCCAACTTCTTTGCAGCTAATGAAGCCTTGGACTCAATATACGAGCCAAAATTGAGGTTGGATGTCAGAGTGACACCCAACAGCTCAAGGTGGTCTGCCACCGGTATGGACACATCGCGGAAAGTTGGAGTCAGGTTGAAGGGACTCCGTTTTGCGGTGAAAAGACACGCCTGGGTTTTTGAGGCATTGAATTTTACTAGATTAGTATCGCCCCATTCGGAGACTGCTTGCAAAGCAAAATTCATGCGCTCGACCATAGCCACTCTGTGAGACTGTATTTGTACTCCGCTGGCTCGTGTCTCAGGTATGTATCTCTCTACAACGGTGCTGTCGTCTGCATACCCAAAGATACCAGGTTTAAGCAGATCGTTGATATGCAGCAGGAATAGCGTTGCAGAGAGAACTGACCCTTGAGGTACCCCGGCATTGATAGCCAATTGATCGGACGAGTAGCCATCAAGGACCACTCGTATTGATCTTTCCCTCAAGAAGTCCGATATCCAGACACATAAGCCGGCGGGTAGGCCATATGATGGAAGTTTGCCTATAAGGCTATCGTGCCAAACCCTGTCAAAGGCCTTTGAAATGTCCAGAGAGACAGCAAGTGCTTCCCCGCACCTCTCAATGGCCTCGCTCCAGATATGAGTAGCATATGCTAGAAGGTCCCCAGTGGACCGGTTTCGGCGAAACCCATATTGTCGGTCACTGAGGATGTCATTTGCTTCTAGATATGTTAGGAGCCTGTTATTCAGAACACGTTCCATACTTTTACAAAGTATGGACGTTACTGATATGGGTCTATAATTGGCAGGGTCGGCACGGCTACCTTTTTTGGGCACAGGCTGCACGTTTGCAAGCTTCCAGGTTTTTGGCACTGAACCAGTCTCTAGCGAGAGGCGGAAGAGGCGTGTCAGGACAGGAGTCAACTCCGGGGCACAGGTTTTAAGGACTATGGCGGGTATCCCATCAGGGCCGCTGGCTTTATTCACGTCCAAACTGCGTAGCGTCTTGCGAACCTCGGTCTGACGAATGCGAAAATTTGGCAAGGTCGCCTCGCAGTCAGGTAGATGTGGAGGTGTTTCGCCAGCAGTGTCTAAACGCGAATTTTCCGCGAAAAGAGAAGCAAACAAGTTTGCTTTCTCTTCCGCAGTGTGGGCCAGGGACCCGTCAGGTTTTAGCAGTGGAGGCAGTGAAGGGCGACAGAAATTAGCTTCGACCGACTTAGCCAGCGACCAGAACGCTTTGCTACCTGCGGGGTGCGAAGCAAGTTTGGTCCCTATTCAGCTTATATGGTCGAAGCGCGCCTTTTTCAGCACTTTTTTGCAGGACTTGGCAGCCATATTAAAGGCTCTCTTCTTTTTTCCGATATCCTTTGACTTGCGCCGTCGAGCTTCAGCCCATGCTATAAAAGCCTCTTGTTTTAGCGCTACGGCGCGTCCACATTCGGCTCCAAGCCACGGGCTAGCTTTGCTGGACAGTGGGGCATCGGAAAATGGAATAAAATATTCCATGGCCTGACGCAACACATCCGTCACAGCATCCGCACAAGTAGAAGGATCGGCAGAAGAGAAGCAGACAGACTGCCAAGGATAAGATGCAAAGAAACATCTCATCTCGTCCCAATCTGCTGACTTGTATCGCCATATCCGCCGGGTGCCTTTAGGGCAGCGGTCGGGCGGAGAGTATACCGATACAGACTTCACCAGACAATGGTCAGAGCTACCTAACGGTGTAGATACTGACACTGAGTAGCGGTCTGGATCTGTAGTCAACAGAAGGTCCAAGCAATTTGCTGTGTGGCCGTCAACGTCAGGTACCCTTGTTGCCCCTTGGACCAGCTGCGAGAGGTTCAGCGACAAGGATAACTTGCGTGCCTCCCTCCCAGCGTGGTCAGTGCACTGGTATGGGAATAGCCACTCCTGATGGTGGGCGTTAAAATCCCCCAGTAGCACGAGTTGGGCTGAAGGGTACCTTTGTTGAGCCACGTCTGCCGTTGTACTTAAGTAGTCCATGAGCCTGGTCGTTTCCTGATCACCGCTGTGCGACCGGTAGACACTGGCGTAAATGACTTTCTCTATTCCGGTGTCCACCAGAACCCACAGAACAGAAAAGTTAGGGTCTTCAAGGTTACGGAGACGCAGACTGCAGATGTCATCGCGAGCATAGACGCAGACCCCAGCACGTGGCCTAAAATTATGCTCCAGAATGTAACCGGGGTACGCAAGATATGCTGAGTCCTGCGGACAACTAATCTGCGTCTCGGTGAGGAACAGGAGGTGCGGTTTAGCGGTCTCGAGATGGTGGTGGACCGAATTGATATTTGAGTGCAGACCTCGAATGTTTGTGAGGTGCACTTGGAGTGAGAGGACGTGCTTCCGCTGTAAAACCGACTTCTTGTTTCTCTTACTTTGCATGATTTTATTGGAGTGAGGTACGGTAGAGGGATGGTAGTAGGACGAGGCGCTGCTATCCGACTTATTGACACAGGCCATGCTCCACACTTCATAGTAACTAGTCCGGAGACCGCGGGGACGCCCGAGCCCCCCTAGGTATGTCCACCGGGTCCTCTCGACCGGTCGCCAGCCGGCACGATGGCGCATTCCTAGGATTTTTCGCTAGATGGCGGGGCAGCCTTTCGTGTGTGGCTAGCACACTACTTGGGCCCCCAACTATCTGCGGTCGGCCAGCGGAGAACCGTGCCTCGGATCCCGCTGCTCTCCGAGACTAGTTACCCCGTGCGGCTGCCCGGCTGTGAATCAATAATAAGCTGTCACTAACAAGCAGCGCAACTGTCCTGACCCGTCTCTCATCATGGCAGCACCGACCATCATACCGGAACACGGTAAGGCCGCTTGGCGGTATGTCTTAGTTCAGTGGGTGGTCTCACAGCCGCGGCCGAAGCCTACCACCTAAACATGTCACCTGATTAGCACTACCCGGGGGCCACGTGTAGGGATTCGCGCTAGAGTGTACTCCTACGGACGTGGGTGACTCGACCCCCAAAACGTCAAGAGGTCAACGTGGGGAAGACGGCCGCGATGCTTACCGGAGCCCAGCGCACCGTGATACCTCCACTGAGACTTCTTGGACAGGACGTCAATGGGTGAAGTACCTGGGCGTCCGCATTGACCGGACGTTGAGGATTTGCCCGCAGGTAGACAACGCCGTCTGCCAGGCGAAGGCCGCCCGCGCACTCCTCCGTCCGGTCCTAGCCTCGAAACTCCTACTGCGTACGAAAGTGGAAGTATACAAGACATATATTCGTAGGCGGCTGCCATAACGGAGGCGGCTCCAAGTAGTCCAAACGTCGCCCTGCGCATGTGCACGGGAGCGGACCGTTACGTT